>OW569323.1:19603367-20944888 GCA_937595015.1 Polyommatus icarus | reverse complement strand
CTTTTGAAATAATATTTATGTTTGTATGTATGTACCTACATAATATTATTATAGGTGTGTATTGTATGTATGTATTTTAGACTAGGTAGATAATATGTATATATCTGTGTATTTATTATAATAATATGTATCATGTATATGCATTATATAATTATTTATTTGTTTATGGCACATTCACCTAATTTCTTATAAATATGTTTCCTCCACCTGTGGTTGCCTGGAAGAAATTACTAATTAGTAATAAGGCCGCCATTGTGTTATACTTGTGTTTTATGTTTTTCTTGTTTTTTTAATTGTAAATATGTGTGCACAATAAAGAATATTTATCTTTATCTTATTGTTTTGAAGGGATGACACTACGATGTTGCCACTTTTTAATTTCTTCATTTTATTGGCAGACTATAGATCCGTAGATTTCGAGAAAATGTAAGGTACAGTATTTGAAAAATAAAATAGCTTTTACATTTAAATGCTTTATTGTTATAAAACACAACAGAAATGCATGAAAGGGAACTTAATGGCACTAATAAATTATAATCATTAATTATAGATTGTATTGTCCAGCATTAAGCATTGTTGTTTAGAATTGAACCAAAAATGACAATCTATATTTACCCACTAATTTTGTTTGCTTCTTAAATGAAGAAAGTTTGAACGTGATTATAAATTTTCTACTCATTGTTCACTTTACGATTTTTATATTGTTTACTTTCCCTTAGTTCTCGTGCATCTTACTGTCACTAATTATCTCCTAATAAAAACATGAAATATGTAATGAGGTGAACCTAAATCTAAAAATTTTATTGTATTTTTGAGAACCGTAGGAACTCACTCAAAGGTTTTAGCGCTAACACGTAAATCGTGTCTAAAGAGCCATTAATTCAAATAATTTATATTACATAATTAGGACTTGTAAATTTTTCAAGTTTATGTAAGTACCAAAAAAAAAAAATATTAAGTAATTTTTAAGGACCTTTAGGACACTCATTACTCATATGGATAAGGTTTAAGTAAAAAAATAATGGCATCGTTCAGGGAACCTAAGGGTATAAGAGGAGCAAAAAATCACTTACACGGCTCAAATAAAAAAATGTATCTTTTTGCATCCGTCGCGAGTCAGACTGAGAAGACGTCACATTCAGATCTTAACCTTAGAGTTTCTCATCCTTATGTAGTTCACATAAGGTCCTGTTAAAGGTAATATAACTGTGAATCAAACCAACAATGCACCAGTTAAGGTCCAGTCAGCCTTTGTAGAACTGGTTCAAGAGTAACAAAAGCTGATTTAATATCCGCTGTACGAGTGGTATAACTTTTAACCTAGATTTAGTAACAAGTGAATTGGCACTTAAAGAATCAGGTACTGTACATATAACAGGATATACATTATAATATAATACTTGGAATGCAGGCTTGCGTACAGCGTACATACAAATGTTAATATACTTAATAGGTATGTTTTCATATTGTTAAAAATGTTACATTAATAAAAAAAATTGAAGATAACAATTTGAAATTCCTGAATAAAAATTTCTTGAATAAACGGAGGCTTTAGGACCGGGAATTGATTTGAATGAAATGTATATTGTATAGCCATTAGCCAGGTATGATATTGGCCAGATGATAAACAGGTAAGTAAGTTACAAGGTTTGTTCGAATTTTATGGGAAAAAATGATTAAATTTTGCTATTATATTGCACAGTGCTAGAAACCCGGTTCATCCACTCATCTCTTCAATTAGGTTTATCAAATTAGTGCAAAAAGACAACCAAGACGTGAATCAAACCTTGAAAGTTAAATCACAACAAAAAAAAATATATATAGAATAACACAAAAAAATCTAAAGCAAATGGTTTTAGATCGCCTGTTTTTTTTTAATGAAAATCTAAAGAAAATCTAAGAAAAATAATGAATAAAGATGTTTTGGTGATTATGATATTCGCAATAATCATGGACGACTGGTCGTTTTAATTTAATTTCCAAATCTGACGACACCCAAGGCCGTTGGGGCATGAAATTTAAACAATAGCAGATGAATTGTGCAATGGTGGCCGAGGTTAGCGGTAATCTTATTATATGGTTAAAGATTTTGAACCAAGTAACTAGCAAGAGATCGAAAGATTGAAGAAATTGAAGAAGATATGACTATTGATCATAACAAAGAAGTACTTAAAAGAAATAAGGGCATAGAAAATTGAAAATTTTGGGCTGACTAAATTGGTAGCAAAAGATCGAAAGGTTGAATAAACAGAAAAGTAGGTAGACTTATTATAGTAGACTATTTAGTATTTACATATTCCATTGATCTTAAAAAACAGAGAGATGAAAATGAAAGGCGAAGATAAATACTTTTATTTAACGCCAAACAATTATGTATTGAATGAGCCAATAAGATAATATTGCACTTGATGTCGAGAGTCAAGACTCAAGTTACGGAAAAGGAGGAGGAAGGAAAAAATGGGGAATCAATTTCAATAAATTACCTCAGTGTGGTCACGTATTTTATGATAAAAATATAACATTGTCTAAGTATTCTATTAAGGAGAAAAGCTTAGCTTTATTCATTCTTTCACAGTCAATTAATGTAGGAAACATTTTCGACAGTCATTGCTGTTAAATCGTTGATTGAGACACTGTTGCCACTTTAATTCGTAACGTTTTGATAAAGATCGCTAAAGACTTGAATTACTTTAGTACGCAATCACTTTAATCATCAGAATAGCTAACGAGAGCATTGAGGTTCATAAGTCTATTGCTGATTGTTTGTCTGAAATATCATGATTTCCCTTTATAAAGACAAAAAACGAAAGAATATTTTAAATACAGGAATTGATTTAACCCAAAATGATGCAAAAGGATATAGAGTACTTACCAACTAATAGTCTTTAGAATTTGTGACGCGATTGATTAATGATACCCGCTTACTCGATATTAACAATCGGCATGCATCAACAACAAAAACAATTAAAGAAAAATATTGTTAACAGTATGTAGTGCAGTAGGTATGCCTGCAATTCTCGGGATCTTGAAATTCTTGAAAATTGAAAAGTACGTTCAAGTTATCGAAGGCTAAGTAATTTAGACGTTTTATTTAAATAGGTGAGCGTACACCTAAGCTAAATTTATTTGTAGTATTGTAAAGCTACAAAGCTAACGATTGGAGCTATGGACATACATCTTCCATAATTAGATAGGTAATTAAAATACGTCCCTGAGTAGCAAAACGACGTTTATTGTTTTTGGAGAAGTTTCAAAAATAGTTTTCATTCCCATTATTATACTACAGGAGATTCCAATAACTTTAGAAGAAATAAATAGTTAGTACATATAAAGAATAACAAATTAGACACAAATTAAAAACTAATTTGGTAATTAACTATCTTGTAGTTTCAATTTTAATCTAATTAAACCTAATAATATAAAATTGCAAGCAACCTTAGAAGCACTTGCCTTTATCTTTATTGCAATTCTTATAAGACAACTCATAAAACAAGTGTAATTAAAGTATAAGAAAGATATTATTACTCACCCGAAGTGCAATCCCATGAAATGTGAAATATCAGTTACACGGAAATTAGTTCAATAATGTTAACATCCTCTCAAAGCCATAACACCGACACAAACAATGGGACACCGTGCGGGACTGACAGTTCACAGAAAACAAACTTATTTATAAAAACTTGTGAACTACCATCATTTTCTAGAGAACGCAGGTCGAACGCAGTTCGTGGCAATGTTCATTCAAGTCACAGAAATCCAAGTTTCCTTAGCGGATTTTAAAACGAAGCTACGGTTTCGATATTTTTAGCGCGAGGCGACACACTCCTGCGATTCGACTCGGTCACTGACTGTGACTGACTGAACTAAGTTCGACTAACTTGCTCGACTTCGTTTTACAAATTGACGTAATGAACTTAATGGCGCAATCTTATGTATTGATACAGATAATTTATTTACAAACTTTGTCCTAGTTTATTTTTATTATTAATGATTTCTTTTCATTTTTTATATATTTTGAAATTTTAAAAGTAAAGAAATAATTATTCATAACTGCCATCTATCGGTAGTACAGTACATCTTTACGATACCAAAAGTGACATCTATGGTTACCTATGAAAACTAAATGACAGGCAGTAAACTGCACCGTGTTCGTTCGTACACACGGTTCAGTAGACTGAACGTCGTGATAGCGAGCTAGTTTATTATAAATAATACAGATGGCGCTTTAAAGTTACAGTTTTTTTAAAAAAGTAGAATGAACAAAGCGAAATCTATTCAGTACGTCTCTTCAATATAATTATATTATGTTTGAACTACAATAATATTATTTTATTGTGTTTTTTTAGGGTTCCGTACCCAAAGGGTAAAAACGGGACCCTATTACTAAGACTTCGTTGTCTGTTCGTCTGTCTGTCACCAGGCTGTAACTCGAGAACGGTAATAGCTAGTGAGTTGAAATTTTCACAGAATGTGTATATTTATTGCCGCTATAACAACAAATACTAACAAAATAAAATAAATATTCATAGGATAAACAATACAATAAACGTGATTTTTTGGCCTTTTTTACTCTATATCAATAATGGCAACAGGTAGGTACTTAACTTTTTCACAAAATCCTTAGTTATATGTGAACTTTAATATTTAATAATAATATTAAAATACAATACAAAAATAAAAGCGGCTCCCATACAAAAAACACAATTTTTGGCCTAATCTAATATATAAAATTCTCGTGTCACAATGTTAGTCCACGAACTCCTCCGAAACGGCTTTACTGATTTTTACCAAATTTTATATGCATATTCAGTAGGTCTGAGAATCGGCTACTCGGTACTTATTATATTGATAAGTGCATTTGTTGAATAAATAATAGTAAATTATTACAACTCGAGAAAAACGACGACCATGATAGCGATGGACGTTGCCATGGTGACATGCTTTATTTAGTCACTTCAATAAAATAATATGTGCGATATACTTTATAATATGGCAAAGAAACGTTTGCCGGGACAGCTAGTTTTACTCTATAATGGTAGGTACGAAACCTTTCGTGCGCGAGTCCGCGAGACTCGCACGGCCGATTATTTGACATAGTGTTTTAGCATTCTATGGTTTTAGCATTTTACCATACTTGGGGTTTGCTCCTCTGTAACAACTACATACTTATATTGACACCGTTAAAAAAAGCTGGTGTTGCTTATCATCCAAATTTTCACGTTAATGAAAATGTACTTGTGAGTTAAGTACTTACCTACATTTTGTATTTTTATTTATTTACTCATACAAATATTTTGATAACAAACGAACAAAAAAGATTAATAGACCCAGGCCGGCAATTGCTAATTGCTAGGCCATTGCTAATAATTGCTATTAGTAAATGTAAAAGCAATGCAAAAATGGGTAAATGAATAACATAATTTTTCAGCTCGCGACAAATACCCAGAAAAAAGAGATGAAAAAAAAAACTAGGTTTTAAAAGAAATTAAAAACGCCATGATTTTATAATGCTCATATTATTATAATGATTAAATAATTCATCATAGTCCGTTTCTTCTTTGTTTGCTTCATCTCCTAAACGTCTCCTAGCCTCGCTTTGATTTGCATTGGTGTTCCACTGCTAACAGCTGGCTGTCCACCGATTATTTTTATTTTTATATCCTCTTCATCAACAGGAACCTCGATTTCATCAGGTACATTTTCCTCCACCACATTATTTCTTCGTAAGCTCAGACCTGGTATCAGATCAGCTACCGTTTTCATTCCCTCATGATGAATTTTAGACGGTAAAAGTAGTAGATCCTTTAGAGAGTCTTGCTTTTCTGGGGATACCAGTTGATCATTGTGTGCCATAGGGAAGTAAATACCTCGATATTTCGGTGAGTCTTTCTTCTCTGGAGTTGCTGGAGTTACTGGAGTAATTTTTATGTTATTAGGTTTTGGATCATGGTGTGGCATTGGGAAGTATATACCCCTATATTTCGGTGTGTCCTTCTTTTCTGCAGTTACCGGTATAACTTTTAAATTTTGCGGTGAGGGTTTCTTGTCTGGAGTAACTGGTGTGATTTTTATATTGTTAGGTTGTTGATCATGGTGTGGTATTGGGAAGTAAATACCCCGATATTTCGGTGTGTCCTTCTTTTCTGGAGTTACCGGTATAACTTTTAAATTTTGCGGTGAGGGTTTCTTGTCTGGAGTAACTGGTGTGATTTTTATATTGTTATGTTGATCATGGTGTGGCATTGGGAAGTAAATACCCCGATAATGCGGTGGATTCAGAATTTGTGTTGAAAGTATTTGTTTGTTTTCTGGGTAAAATTCAACTAGCTGATCTTTGATCGAGCTAGAGAAAGGAAGGCTTTGAAGGGCCGGCTCTTCCTTTAATGTACTAAATAAGGGATCGAGACTCATAGGAATTGACCTTGGTACTTGCTTTCTTTGAACATGGCTCAAGTAATTGTTTGGATTTTCCTCTTCTAACTGGACGCCATGGATGTTTTGTATCTTATTCTCAGAGTTTTCTAACCCAATCAAGTTGAAAAAAGATTTTAGCTGTGAATCTGTACTATTCATGTTACCCCCGACATTATTTATTGCGACGAAAGTATTCTTCAAGTATGGGTGTTTGTGTATACTAGTGTGTAGCTTGGATAAAGATTGTAAATATTTGGGACATTCATATCTTGAGCAATAAATATGAAGTTTACAAATACCAGATGAGCAGCTTATGTCCGGTCGATGCTTGATGAGACTCGCAGAAGCTAATTTATCTTCTTCGATTTCTATTTCAACCTTTCTTTGAGGTTCGTAAATACTGTTTAAATTCAACTCTTTACTATGCCTTGATTCATAAATGTCTACTGGCAAAGTATTCGATGGTGAACCGAATCCAAAACCATTCTGTGGATGTAAATGATTAACTCCGAACAAATTTTGAGGTTTCGCAATGTTTTCTACAAGTTTCTTATTTTTATTTGAGTTTAACCCGACAACTTTCTGTGGTTTTGAATTATGGTATAAAGGAAAATAATCTTTATTTAAATTTAGTCCATAATCTATTTCAGGAGCTTTGCCATATTCATCCATGATTTCCTTTCTGGGTTTTGATTCAAAAACTTTTAATGGTCGATCAGCGTTATGTAAGTTTAAGTTTGGAATAGCTAAGGGTCCATTGATATTTAACACTTGTTCTGCCTGGTTAAGGGGTCCTAGGTCAAAAGCGTTTTTTGATTGATTGTCATCTTCATCATATCCAAATCCTTTATACGGGAATTTTATCTGTTGCTCATTAGGTTTCAGGCCGATATTTAAAAAGTTAGGTCCAGCAGTGTCAAAAAGTGGGGCAATATTTTTAGGTTTATTAACTTCATGTGAAAAAAGATCATTTATAATAGGATCTAAGTCATTTTCAACGGATACATAACCTGACGGTTCTCTTACAGCACCAGGATTAAGATATAATTTTTCTTGAGATCCAACCGTTTCATCTACAAATACATTTTTGACACCAGGTTTGGATACTAAAACTGGTTCGTCAACGTTCTCAGAGTACTCAACATCTTCGTCAGGATATATTCCAAATATTGATTGATTATCACCGTCATACAGATTGGATTCTCCTATTCCATCAAATTCTTGTGATGAAAGGTACTCATACGATGCTAACAAATGTAAATCATCTTTGAGTATATGCTTTAGAGCTTCTTTGTTTACTCTCTCACTACTGGTCGGTGAGATAGACTTTTGTAGATGTTGCTTATTTATGGGTTGATTTTCATTGATTGTTATATGAACATTAGTTCGTCTACTTTGATCCTCATTTTCTTGTGGAATCTCATCTAGCGCCGTCAGTAGATTTACATTATGTGATGGGAGAGGCCTCAGAACATCGCCATCGTCGAATGTGAGATCAGAAAAAAGGGACTGTTTATGTAAATTTGGTATGTAAATTGCAGTTTTTTTACCAACGGTATAAATGTACACCACAGTCCTCTCTATTGGTTCTTGAGAATTATTTGTTAAATACTCCAGTACTGGTGTGTTGCCATTGGTCAGAGGGAAGCAAGTGCATCGTTCGTTGTTAGCATATTTACTTTTTATCTTCTTACAAAACTTTCCATGGCAGTTGCCTTTGATATTTAGAGGATGATTTATGTTCAAATCTATCCTAGGCTCTGCTACTTCTTGGTCTTCTATTTTTTGACTGAAAAGGAATAAAATAAATGCATTTAAGAAGTTACAGTCATTTACCTACCTAAAATAGATTTATACCTATTATAGCCTAAAAACATAATGGTTGAAAAATCTATGTTTTGATTTAGCAAAAGCTCTCGATATAATATTAAACAAATTAGAATAACTAAGCTAAAATATGTTTTAAAAATATTTTTAATCGCAGCCAGCTTGTTATTACTTTTATTGTATTCTGATGTATGCCCCAAAATAAAAATAAATACCTTAAAGAGTATGCTATCGATATGAAGAACAACAGGAATATCTGAAAAATCAAATTACATATATTATTATATTACGTAAAATGGAAAATTAAGAAAATAATACAGAAAGTTAGTACTTATTGCAAAACATTTTTTTAATAATAAATCCGCTCATTAGCTTAAATTAATAGTTAATAGAAAAAGTAACCGTAGCGTTAGTAGAAAAAAAAACCATACCTTTGTGACTTCCATATCAGAGAATCATAACTATCAAGTAGTGAAATTTTGCTAACCTGTCTATTTATACACTGGTATATTCTCATTAATATATTATTGAAATGCGTAAAAGAAAATAATTACATACTGAAACAAATTTTAATTGTGCAATGATGAAATTATTGATAATATTGCAATTAACACTCAGCTACGTGCGTTATACGGTTGCTAATTATATCTAGAAGTGTGAAAAACAAACACTAGTTGCTGTCTGCGCCTACGTCTGTTTAGGCTCGATTTATTTAAAATCACTCGAACGCGCGTCTTAGCGACATAGCGCGTCCGCGCGATAAATCGTGACATACCTACATTTTGCTTGTAATTTTGCGGTGTAGCTGTCAGACAGCACGTTCGGGTGGAGTGGACGCACCTTAAAGCTAAATTTTGTCTCTCCAGAATCTGGTTTTGGTTTCATTTTGTTTATTTTATAAGCTTTTTTCAGTAAGTACGTTCTGCTCACGTGTCACGCTTGAAAACTTTTAATTTTCCTCATTTTTGTGATTCCGTGCTACTGTAAGTATGATCTGCAATGTCAACATTTTTATTTAACCTTAAATTCTGTTAACAGAATACTTGCTTCTCTACATCTTTATAAAACTTTAAGTCGTGCTGTATTCAAAGTTCTCTACATTTTTGTTTAACATTAAACTGTGCACATAGTACATAATATGCCTAATCTTTCATAGTCTACATTTTAATGCAACATTAAACTGTGCTCAGCGTCTCTTATTCTCTACAATTTCATTCCACCTACTCTATCTACTCTTGATACTCTAATCTAAAGTTTCTCTTCGTTTTTGTTGTTCATTTCTGATTCTCTACATTTTTATTAAAGCTTAAACTGTACGCAAAATAACATCGAGTTTTATTTTTGTTCAAACTTCATTGTACAGAGTCTTCTTGGTTCACTACAATTCGTTTAACCTTAACATAGTCCCATCAGCATACCGGGGCATCCAGTAAACTAGTTGTATAGGAAACAGTTATGCAATTAAATCCCAGATAGAGTTGCCTCCTGATGATCAGCTGTTGGTTGTCAGGGCTCAGGGGAGACGGGACGAGATGATGCACAGATTGGCCTCACGCTGCGCACGTCGCGGCTCCCGTATGGACCGTCAGCAACTCAGTATGTGTATCTGTTTGTTTTCTACGACTAAAGTACAAATATTTTTTACTTTATTACATGCTAGATGACGCCGGCAACTTCATTGCGCCATAATTCTTATATTGCGTTCCGGAAATAGAAGTATCAATGGTCGTATGTCCTCGTTTCGAGGGCACATCTTTAACCTTCTCCCCTAGCATTGAGATACTTGGCGTCAACATATCGAGCGAAGTCCAGTTTTCCATATCATCTAGAGGGTAAGGCCAAATTAGCCTCGAAGAAGCTTGGTGTTCTTAACAGAGCGAGACAATACTTCAGTCCGGACCAACGCCTACAACTCTACAAGGCGCAGGTTCGGCCTCATATGGAATATTGTTCTCATCTCTGGGCAGGGGCGCCAAAATACCAACTGCTCCCTCTGGATCGTATCCAACGAAGGGCCGCTCGAATTGTTGATTGCCATAGTGTTTCAAACAGCTTGGACCCCTTGGAATTACGCCGAGATGTAGCTTCGCTCTGCATCCTTTATCGGTTGTATCACGGGGAGTGCTCTGAGGAATTGTTCGGAATCATACCACCTGCAACTTTTCGCCATCGTCCCACGCGAAAAGCATACCATCCTCATCACCTTGATGAGTGGCAGTCTTCCACAGTTCGTTTTTCGCGTAACTTTCTACCGCGCACTGTGAAACTCTGGAACGAACTGTCACCAGCAGTATTTCCGGACCTTTACGACCTGCAAACTTTCAAGAAAAGAGCGTATCCCCTCTTCAAAGGCCGGCAACGCACCTGCAGCTCTTCTGATGTTATATGATAAGTGTCCATGGGCGACGGTAGTTGCTTACCATCAGGTGACCCGTATGCTTGTTTGCCCCCTTATTTAATAAAAAAATAATAAAAAAAAGTATCTATGTCCTTTGTTTCTCCATATCCAGCAAATCGGTTTGGGCGTAAATAGATAACAGACAGAGAGGAGATACACTTTCGCATGTATAATATTGGAATGGATATGGATAGCAAGCATATTTTGTTAGCCTATGCTCCGAAACTACTGGGAGCATATTATGTAGTTGAAAATAAAATATTTGGACAGAGACAAAAACTAGTTAAGATTCCCGCAGAACTGCCTCCTATGAAATCGTCGGCTAAGGCTAAAGCAGAGCTTTAAAGCTAATTCTTAAGTCTTGACCATAAAAACTTTAGAGCCAAGTTTTACAGCCCTTACAACAGTTTACATTATGCTGCGTTTCCATGCTTGCCAAGGCTTGACCAGCGTCCACAAGCACAAGCGTGTAAAGAGAGTACCTGTCTGGCTTGGCTTGCGTGAGCTTGTGGACGCTTGTATCCGATCCGGTGTTGTGTCGGTTTTTGGACACAGCTGATCAAAGGGCGCTTGCTTGGATGTACGTAATACACTGACGCATTCATAAGCGTCCAAATGCCAAGCGACTAGCCGCTAGCGAGATTTGTGCGCGCTTGTGCCTTGTGGATGCTTGCCAAACCTTGGCAAGCATGGAAACGTAGCATTCAAATAATTCCTCGGTAAAATATTATGATGTTATCTCTTAGCGAGTACTTTATTTCGATTCTTCTAAGCACTGTTGTGCTCAAAAATATCGAAATAAAACTAATTGCTTCTTTTTAATTTGCCTGCCTCAAAATTTCCTGTATTTATTTGTCCACAGTACCTCTACTCTACCCAGCGCGGGCGCAGTGCGGGCTGCGAGTTAACAGGCGCTGTCAGTCGTCCGGGACCGGACAGGAATACCAACCATAAATCATCGCACACTTTTTAATTACCGACACTTCGAATGGGGTAACTGTGACGTCGCACCAAAACATTCTGGGACCACGCAAGACAAATCCACTACACATAACACAATATGTTATCCGCAACTTTTCGTTTATTACGAGGGAACCGTTTTCTGAAACTACTATCCTAATTGCTATGTCCTTTGCCTAAGACTTAAAGTATCTCCAATCTCCATAGCCTATTTTTAAATAATCACTTCAGTGTTTCAGCATAAAGTGGTAACAGGCAAAATTGGTAGGTAAACTCGGTACCATGTTCAAAAATCAAAATGTTAAATGACACTCCATGAGCTTCATGTAGTCTAGTGTATTCGTACTTCTTATTCATGCAGTATGAGTAAGTATATAATTTTTATTTAATTCTTACGAATAATAAAAACTTATTCCAAAAAAATCATAATCTAATACCCAGTAACCAGTTATATACTTTTCTAACAATAATGCGGTTACAGTTAGACTCAAAACCAATAATCATGAAGTCAACGATCTACCACGGCTCCAAGATGATTGATCGCGCTAAAATGATAGATCCGACCTCCGGCTGAGGCATTCATGATTTCTTTACTATGTACACGCACAGTATAAACATAGAATAGAGTAGACTTACATGGTCTTAAAATTAAAGTAGCTAAATAAAGAGTCAAGTTTCACGTGCGCGAGTAATATTGTTGTATGTTTTGACTTTTGTTACTTTAATTTAAGATATCTGAAATCATGCCCATGTGTGCGTTTGCACGATCCGGATTTGAAAATGGTCTACTGTAAATTATTTATTTTGTGTAACTGGTAATGTTTAAAGTCTAGACTCTAGTCTCTCTTATGTTTTACAAAGTAAATGGGGTGAATCTATACACATTTTCCTATTTGTCTGTCTGTGCTCTGTTACTTACCTACTTCACCATTGTCTCCATTTTCCTTTCTTACATAGCTCATTAGGCGACGCTTATTTAATTTCTCTTACACATCCACACCACCAGAGAGTTCGCAGGTGCGTTTTATCATGACAGCGCCCTCTGCGTCAGCTCGAATTAAACCGAGATTCGATATTCAAACGAGTTGTGGATCAAACGCACCGCGCCTTTGTGTGGCCGGCGGCCGCCGCTACTGTTGTAGCGAACATATCCGGGATTTTCAACCTTATGACTGTATTAATAAGGTACACGAAGTTGGTCGGCGATTGGCACACATTACAGATTCAATTGATAATAATTAAGCTCACGTTACTGATATTTTCCTTGATACACGGAGAAAGAAAGTATTGTGAAAGAACTTGTATGGTGCAACGGAAGCGCACAATTTCGTGAACTGTAGTCATGTACTTTTATCATGAAAAGATGCTCAGATATCTACATACGCAACGCGCTAATTCTTTTTCAGTTGGTACTAATTTAATAACAAAATCTTACGAATAAGTTATAAGTCGACATCGGATTATATGCATTTGCATACTTGCATATGCAAATGCATATAATGAGGCTTTTTGGGAGATAGTGCATATTTTGGCATTTTTTCGTTGATAGTGCATATTTCAGCCATACTATGCCCTCGTAGTCTCCAAACTAGCTATCACAAATACACACCGAGGCCACGAAATAGAGGTATGATAGATCAAAATACATAGATAAAATACGTTGCGAACCCTTGTTTAAAGACTTCCGCAATACACCCGATAGGTAGGTACAATATCTTCCTAGAAACAAAATGTTTCTTTGTAGTTGGCCACATTTGAAAAAAAATTGAATATGAGCACTAAGATTGTAATCGGAAAGAAGAAAAACATTCTGGATTTAATGAAATTATAATGAAAAATGGCGCATTTATTATAAGGCAACACCGAAAAACTCTTCCAAAAATAATACATTATTTAATAAGTGACTTTTGATAGTCCATATTTCGGCAATTTTTTCGTGCATATTTGCATGCATATTTCGGCACTTTGATCGTGCATATAATCCGATGTCTAGTTATAAGTTAACAACTCTATTTTTCAGGACCTGAAACTGCCTCTCAATCTTTTAGCAAGTGTTCAAAAAGTAAAAGCTAAATAAGAGTAGATATTACATGGCAGATAAATCATAAGTTATGGTGATTAGTAATAGAATGTACGCCATCATAATACCTTAACTACAAGAATACTACTTCGGTGCAGTGGCAGAGCTATACGCAATAAGGTGCCTAAATGCAGACATTGATAGCGCTATGCAATTTTCAGGACTGTCGCGTTTGCCAAAAAACAGGCATCACGCCGCCTGCCGGTGTTACAAAGTGTTCCTAATTTCTGGCCGAATAAACAGCAACAAACGAATAAGCAGCAAGCAACAATTCGGCAGGAGTAGCCTCAGATCGAGGATAATCCCACAAAGTGCCGATACCACCCAAGAATCCGCAACGCCATTGTACAGTAAGTAATGGCACGGTAATAGTACGCTTGTATTGTAAGCCGCGTTGATTAAAAAATAATCGGCCAAGTGCGAGTAGGACTCGCGCACGAAGGGCCAGAGCCCTATACCGCTATAGAGCGAAAGTTGGCAAAATGTTGTGTTTTTTGTATGGGAGCCCCCTTTAAATTCTTTATTTTTATTTTTTTATCAATTATTAAAGTTCACATATTATAATTAAAGATTTTGTGAAAATTTCAAGTGCCTACTTGTTACCATTATTGATATCGAGCAAAAAAGGCAAAAAAAAAACACGTTTGTTGTATGGGAACCCCCTTGATCATTCATTTAATTTTGTTTTTTGTATTTGTTGTTATAGCGGCAACCGAAATACACAAATCTGTGAAAATTTCATAAGTCTACCTATAGCGGTTACTGAGATACAGCCTGGAGACAGACAGACGGACAGACAGACGGACAAACAGACGGACAGAAATACAACGAAGTCTTAGTAATAGGGTCCCGTTTTTACCCTTTGGATACGGAACCCTAAAAAATACAATTTTGATTAAGCAGTAGGCACCAGCTTGGAGTTTCAATTTCATTCCTTGTTGGTTACTTATCTCTTATATTCTGAAGTTCCTCAAAAACTGCCTACTGCGTATAATAGATTGCTGATAAGTACCTACGTATAATAGGTAGAATATAAATAGGTACATATTTGGAGATGATCTTGGCGAGTGGTCGTGATGGTCATGATGAGCTAGGGCCTTGCTGTTGTAATCTCTTTCAGATGGAAGCCGTAGTCTAAAAGAAGTCCTAATGCATAATGGTGGTGGCGTTATGGACTTAAAAAACTAGAGTTCGTTCTGAAAAATAACCAACTTTTGTCTCTGGTAGGCACAGCGTGTAGGCAATGTTTACAGTTTACAATTTCAGTAAAACTGCAGTGCTCTACCACATAACTATTTACGCTGCATTAGGTCGCAAATACTGCTAGTACCTAGAACGATTCTAGATTCTGTTTACCAAGGCCGTACCGTACCTTACTCTCTTACTCGTTTGTAGTTTTGCTATTATCCCTTTCTGTGTGGTCAAATCTAGGTGATTTTGAGATAATCCTCGCCATCTTTTAGAACAACAACAATAAAACAACAGTCTTACGGCCGTTCGGGGAAACACTTCGGCATGTCTTTAGTGTTGAAGTGATCCGAAGATTAGGAGCGGATAAATATTGTTGTGTGTAATGGATATGCAGCAGAGCATAAATAGCCGGTCAGTGTAAGATACAATACACTTTCTAGATGACCGACACTCGCGTTTTCGGCAGCGTTTTTGCACGCGATAGATCAGTGGCTTAAGTGCCTTTCATAGTGCCGAATGCTTTCAGAAGTGTGTCTTTGAAGGTTGTTTGGTCAACGTATGTTGAAATTTAATCTACTGATCCTGTTTGAGTCTAGAAAAATGATTTCGATAACGCGTTTTACTGTAATTCAGACAAGCAGTAGCCATTAAGGAAGTTTTTATAAGGGCATGATAAGTAAAAATGCGAAAAAAAGGAGATAGCCCAAAATGCTGAAAAAAAGAAAACTCAATTTTTTATAAACACTAATTTTTGTACTGTAATGTGACTCAATAATTAACTCTACCACTAAACTCTACATCGACGACTTCTGACGTTTCTTTATTTCTTTAACCTTTACCTAGAACTTGAAATATACGTATCTCCCTCGCACAATCTTTAGTATCATAAATACATACATAATTTTATAGATATAAGTTTGTATTCCGCACCAGCGCACTTGACAGACATACATGCGATATACCGAGCGCGGTTCACACTATACGGTGAAGACTAATTAAAAAATGTACACTCAACACAAAAATCATGTCAAATTAATATTACTTACACAATCAATTACTTATAGGCATTTTACGAAGTTCTGTTAACTTTTTAACCTTTACAGGTATTATAGTCCGAATCGAGGCACAAGACAAGACAATATACTTAGGTAAAATATTATTTTTTTTATGAAATTTTATAAGTAGGTACCTCGTTATTTTGATACCTACCTTAATAAAATATGGAAAAAGCGAAAAAGGCTTTGTGATTCAGTGCATTTTCAGTTTTTTATTATTTAGAATTTAGATCCTTTAGCCGTACCGCGTACGTCTATAACTATTTAGTTAAGAAGTACATATTATCCGTATTTAAACCCAACCTAACTAATACCACTTTCAATTTGAGTATTGTTTTACAAACAGTAAAGGACAGGATTAGGGGTTTTAAGAAACCTCTTCAAATTCATCTCATTGTTTTTGGCTACTGCCTTTTGTGTGTTCATAGAAAAAAGACAAACCGATAATCTCTACAGTCTACACAAAAGCAACAAAGGAAGCAAAACCGCACAAATTATTAACTTAATTACTTATTGTTGTTTAAAATTAGTCATTTAAGTGTGTGTTGTATTAAGCTGCAGGATTTTGCTTCGATAGATATATTTAAAATGCTTTGGACGAAATATCAGAAAAGCAGTTGGCTCGGTAGTGTTTCTTTCGGCTTACAAAGTTTTTGAAACCTCAGGCGTCTTACTTTTTTTTAGTTCCTTTACGAAATATAGGTCTTTCGAATGTCATTGTTTATGCAAAATTCACCCCGAGTTGCTTAAAAACTAATTTTAATATCCTGCTTAAATCGGGGAAATATTAGATTTTCATAAACGTTATAAGTAATTGAGGATTTCTAAGATAACTAGCTATCGCTAGTTAGCGATAAGGCCGCCAGAATTGTGTTGTCTTTTTCTGCTTTTACTGTTATTTCTGTATAATTTTGTGGAATGCAATAAAGTATATTATTATTATTATTAAGCGACTCAATGTGTTATTTTGGCGTACTGTGGTCTGTGTCTGTAACGATTTCTCCTGATAACTGTACCTACAATATTAAAATGTATTGGGTCATCGCACTAAATCATCTTTATTATTTCTCGAGCTACTGTTTCACGTCTGATCGATACTAATGATAGTTTTTGCTGTATTTGTTTTACTTTCTTTTATTGGGACACTGGTCTATCTTGTTTTAATAAGTTTTAATGATTGATGGTTTCAGGACGTGTGAATTTAAAAACATAGTGATTATTTTAATTAAGCTTAAAACGCTTGCGGTAAGTACCACCGAGGAAATTGATTAACTGGCAGTTGAAAGACCAACGTCACTTGATCGGATCATATCAATTCAATCTTAATTGTGATCTGGTGATCTGTCGGCTGGATTTGATATAACACGACCAAATTACGTAGGTCCCTCATCTGCCTATGAATCAACTTATGTGATAGCACATTCCGTACATTTATCCTTCTTTCTTTAATTTAAATACTTATATTACCATGTGACTGTACTGAAACCGAAACATAGGTAGTTTGTAATAATATTAAATACCTTGCTATCTTTCTCTCTAATATAAATCTGGAACCAAAGAGAGTAAAGTCAATATATCTGCAAATGCCGCAATGTATATGTATTATGCATAATGCAATACGTGCGCCTGCGCGATCCTCGTCATCAAATGATAATCTACAGACATTTTAGCCGAGTATGCACCTCAAACTCAAATTTTTTTATTCAGAATAAATTTTTGCAAATATTTTCTGAAAGTTTACATGATGCCTACCACCGGTTCGGGAACTAACCCGGCGAGAAGAAGCGGCGTAAGAAACTCGCACGGGGCCCACTTTATTTACCAAAAAAAGTGAGAAAAAAATTAATCTTTTAAAATAAAGTTTACAATTCTGTAACTTAAAATTATACAATGTCAACATACATACATTACATAATTGTAAGTCATAAAATAATGTAGAAGGAGCCTTGCAAGCAGCCATCCTACTCCCAAGATGTGCGGTCGTTTATGAAATCATTGACCTTATAACTTCATCATCATCATCATGGCTTTGGCACACAAACGTTCTTTGACTAATTTTTTAAATTTATTAATGGAAAGATTTTGAACGTTTTCTGGGATTTTATTGTAAAGGCGTACACATTGATTTACTAACTTTACTAAGTTTGATCACCGGTATTTCTAGTTTGTACTTATTTCTAGTGTAGTGAATGTCACTTTTGGTTGTAAATTTTCTAAGATTCTTTCTAACATATTATAAAACATTATCCAAAACGTATTGAGAAGCAACAGTTAGAATACCAATTTCTTTAAACTTTTCTCTCAGAGATTCAAAAGCTGACATTTTATAAATTGAACGTATAGCTTGCTTCTGCAGCACAAAAATCGTATGAATGTCGGCAGCGTTTCCCCATAAGAGGAAGCCATACGACATTCTACTATGAAAATAACTGAAATAAACCATAGAGGAAATTGATTCATAGTCAGTTGACGGATTTACGTCATTTGGTCGAGATGAGTCAATTACTCAATTCTATATTAGTCGTGAATTCGTTATCCGTCGGTTGGGTTTCACAAAACCCGACCAAATTACTTAGGTCCGCCATTTGCCTATGAATTAATTTCTCTGATAGTATAGTTCTTGCAATCTAAGAGTGCGCGTCGCCTTTATTTGTAGTTGGAAATGTGAATAGATATTTTCGTTAGTGTGCGAACCCGACGGAGCAGTCAGTAGCGAGCGAGCCATGTACGCGTGTATAGATATGGTCACTCACACAACTAAGGGCGCCGCGCACTCGTAGATTGCAAGAACTATACCTGTAGTGTATCAATCAGCATAACCCGACAGCATTCAGCCCGACAGAATCAGCATTCGCGTCCCACCATTAATCACGACAGCACGATTACCGGCGCAGGCGCACCCCGCTGCCGGACAGAGGTCAATTCCTGATTCAATTCGTTTCGCCCTGACAACTATCAAAAATTACATTTCATCTCGTACAGCTTTATTTACATTTGTAATTATCACTGCTGGAAATATAAAGGAGCTTGTGAGTATAACATTATCATCATCATCTTTATCTTTATTGGAGATGTCTTGGACTCCATAAAGAGGAATATACACATTACACAGTATTAAGTATGTAATATTATTACTTGTTACACAAATG
This sequence comes from Polyommatus icarus, assembly GCA_937595015.1. NCBI lineage: Eukaryota > Metazoa > Arthropoda > Insecta > Lepidoptera > Lycaenidae > Polyommatus > Polyommatus icarus. Next base: position 20,925,814 of record OW569323.1, on the reverse strand, counting down.
TTGATACCTATTATTATCAGCAGCCTATAGTGTCCCGCTGCTGGGCAAAGGCCTCCCCTCTTGTTTTCGAAAGTTACAGATCAATGTTAATTGTTAAGACTTAAGTACGTACTCGTACATAACTATCTAGACACAAAAATTATTTAGGTTTGTATTATTAGGTTTGTTCAAATGAAGATTGAAAATAATCTTTAAAATTCGATTATGGGATTTATAGTTTTGAAACAACAAAACATAATACTTAAACCTAACACCTATATTATGTTAAGACTTAACTTATCCTTTTTTTTATGCAATAAGGGGGCAAACGAGCAAAAGGGGCCCCTGATGGAAAGCAACTTCCGTCGCTCATGGACACTCGCAGCATCAGAAGAGCTGCAGGTGCGTTGCCGGCCTTTTAAGGGGTAATTGGGGAGGGTAGGGAAGGAAATAGGGAAGGGTAGGGAAGGGAAAGGGTAGGGGATTGGGCCTCCGGTAAACTCACTCACTCGGCGAAACACAGCGCAAGCGCTGTTTCACGCCGGTTTTCTGTGAGGACGTGATATTTCTCCGGTCGAGCCGGCCCATTCGTGCCGAAGCATGGCTCTCCCGCGTCAAAATTAATTATTTATTTGTACGTGAGAAGATAATTTAATTATTTTTTAGATTTGCCCAAGCATACTTTTCCTTGAAGTTAAAAGCCAGAAGTAAAGAGAAAGAAATTCGGAAAGAAGATTAGTATGATGTCGTTCCTTTGTAAGGATTTAAAACTTTTTAAGCCCCCTTTAGGTACTCGAGAGGTTATTTTAAGTATATTATTGTTTTGTTTATAAACTACCTGTTAATTTATTTGGATAATCCTCTTCTGTAATTTGCTAAGCTGTGGTCCGTTACCTTAGGTTAGTTTGGATGTTTCTCTAAACTCCTTTTATAGTTCTACGATTAGAAACATACGAAAGCTCCTAATGACAATTAGGCATAATAATGCAGCTCAAGCTTAAACCTGTTATGAGGGGGCTTTACTGATTCAACTAATACGGAGATAAAACCACAAGGGTAATTTTCAAAGTACATATTCATATTTTCTACCGATAAAATGCTCCTAAAAGTTATTGTAAGCATAATAAAATATTGTGAAGATGAATTTTATATCACCAACGATCATGAGCTCCTAATCTTTTCATAATAATCTATTCCACAAATGCTTAAGGCCTGACGCTCACCACAAGTTTTTTGCCCGACTCAGTGATTTTAAATTAACTTTTGGCCAGTAGCTTCCAACAAAGAGGAGTTAATATGGCGTGTATTGTTGCTACCGAGTTCTTCTGTCTACTGATGTCTACTGGGCGGTCCACAGAAAAAATAGCGGTTATGACATTCTGTTTGGAGCTATTGACATGCTATTGAAATGTGGAGATCTGCAGCTGAATTTGATAGAAAAAAAGAGGATATAATAATAGTTATGTGTTGAAAATATAAGAAAAGGATGAAAATATGACTATTTAATCATCCATACTAATGTTATGAACACGAAAATGTGTATGTTTGTCTGTCTGTCCATTACTACTTTACGCCCAAACAACTGAACCGATTTTGCTGAAATTTGGTTTGAATTCGAACTTTGATGATACTCTTTATCCCGAAAAAAAAAATGTACGGTTGAAAAGCGCATCCGTTTCATAGAAGTAAAAGTTACTAGGCTAGTTATTAGGCAATGTTCAGGCAAAATTCAGCAACTATAAGTTTGTCTTTCGAATATCGCACATTTTGTAGCTCTTATGTAAGACCGATGTACGACTGTAAACCTTAGTTCAAGACAGAAGAGAAGACAGAAGAGAACAAAATACTCCTCAAAGGCCAAAGCCTCACTTATACTATATAGTTATACAGGGTGTAACAAAAATAAGTGATAATACTTTAGGGTGTGTACGTGTTCCTTGTAGAGAGTTCACTGTGAAAGTAGCAGCGCTGAAAGACCAAATTTTTTTCACTTTTGTATGGGGAAACTCGTGACGCTCGGGCCGTTGCCCATACAAAAGTGAAAAAAAATTGTCTTTCAGCGCTGCTACTTTCACAGTAAACTCTCTACAAGGAACACGTACACACCCTAAAGTATTATCACTTATTTTTGTTACACCCTGTATAGTACATAAGCTATATGTATGTATGTCATGTAATTATAACGGTCGAGCTGGGCGTCAGTCGTCCCATTAGGTAAGTGGTCCGCCACGGTCGAGCGGCGCGCGCGCCGAGGTGACAATGTCTCTATTGTCTACGGTTCCTAAACTTTACATTATCCTTTACTTAAACGCTACTTAAATAATGATAGTGAAAGTAATTATATTTTTTCTCGTGATTATAAGGAGAGACAGAGTCAGGGGGTCAACCAGTGGAGTCAGTTTGTATAGTACTTACCTTCATTACGCACCTAAAATAAGAAATGACGTAGATGTGATCTGAGGCTTTCTTATTTACTGCCCATGGTGCGTAATGCGTATACTATTTTTCTTATCGACGGAGGCGGAAAACGGCAACATCGGCTAGCGCAGCGGGAAGAATGTTAACGCTTTCCACCCGGAGGTGAGAAAAATATTTTCTATGAGAGTAATATACTTACATAATACATTACGTTGTTGTCGTCACTATTTAATTTTCTGTAGCATTCATATTAAGTAATCAGTGCAAAACTTTTGCAAGCTCGAGTTTTTTCCTTATTGCGCGGTTGTAGGTAAAAACAGATCGGCGGCTTCTTTAATATACCTAATGAACGCGAAACGGCACTAGCTAAAAACTCGTCAATATTCGTTTCTCTATAGAATTAAGATTATGAGAATAGGCTTGATGACTAATTTTTTTTCTTATTTGTAATTGAAAGACCCTTAAAAAAATAGAAACATTACTGAAAGAATGACTCTCACAGCTTAAAAATTCACCAAGATATGAACAATTCAAACATCTCATAAAATAGACCTGCCCGAAACGCTCCATACAAAATGCTACGAAAGACTGACGTCAGTCTTTCTTAGTTAGTACGGATCGGGAGAGAACTTTGTTCGATAGGTATATTAAATATTGTGTTTATGAAAGTGGTTTCATACCAAAAGTTGCTTTTAATTGCATAACTTATCGAATGGTATACAAATATTAAGAAATTTAATTGAAAAAAAAATCGACTTCATTATCCAACTTTGAAGGCGCCTAACAAAAAAAATACAAATGCTATCGAGCTGAAATTTTGGTAACGCTTATTTTTTACCGTGCTTTCTTTATTTTATTAACAAAATTCGCTAATCTTTGACCTTGTCATCATCCCTATTGTTTGTTCGCTATAATATCGCCATGACCGCCATACCTAGATGTTAATCATGTTAATCCTTTTTGCGAATCCTCTGACGTCTCACAAGTCGGTATAATGTCGAACACCAGTCATCCATTATATCAAAAGTTCCGAATTGTCGGTCGTCGGATGTCGCGATAACGATTATCGTCCGATTACGGGACGACCGCGGTCCGACACCTCGCCGGCTGAACCATCATCCATCATGTTCGATACATTGTCGACGGTGCTCAAACTTTAGAAAAATGTGTGTAAATTATGCAAGTATTCAAAATTCAAATATTTTAGTATTTGTCAAACTCATTGCTTTTATTATTGTGTTTTTTTAATGTAGCCACGTAGTAAGCCAAAGTAATTAACAATAAATTTTAGTATATGTAACATGTGTTTTCATTGTTACAGTCAGTATATAATATTGCTCGAATCTTTACACGCTGAAACCCCAGTTACGATTCGATGCATATTGTGTGAGTGTGTTAGCATTAATATTATGTTTATGTGAATAGGTTTCCGTGTTATATCTTGACATCATGATTATTCTGCTATATTCCTTGAAAGTGGGACTGCACTGGGTGCTATATAATTGTACGAGCAAAACCGCATCATGCAGCTACCATGGCCACCATAGAAAGGTTTATTCTTATCGTAAAGTAGACAAAGTGATGGATTAACAAAATATGAAATCTATCAGTTTGTCCGAAAAAACTGTCAGCGTTTCTATTCTTTCGCATTTCTACAGTGGCCATACTAAGCTTGCAGAAGTAGGGGAAGTGAAGTATCGCGTCGCTTCGCTGCAGTGTAGACTGTAGTTACCTAACAAGTCTGCGACAAAAGTTTGAGAGGCGCTGGGTCTGTGGGCGGTCGCGCGACAACGTCGTCGCGGCTAATTATCGCTAGGCCGCTACACGGCGATTATTCCGAGTAATTACGTCGACCTCACCGCCGCCCGCGACTCGCGACACACATTGTCTCCAGTTTGAGCCATTATTACTAGACTAGATGATGCCCGCAACTTCGTTGCGCCAAAATTAGTTTATCGCGCGGGAACCGTACATTTTTCCTGGATGAAAAGTATCCTATGCCCTTTCCCGGGACCCAAGATATCTCCATACCAAATTTCAGCAAAATCGGTTCAGCGGTTTAGGCGTGAAGAGGTAACAGACAGACAGACTCACTTTCGCATTTATGGTATTAAGTTTGGATGATGTCCGTAACTTTATTCACGTTATACATTTCAACCGACTTCAATAAAAAGAGGTTATAAATTAGACCCGTATGCTTCGATCACTAGTATATTAGTGATCGAAGCCCGTATGTATGTATGTAATTTTTCCAGAACTGCGTAGTTTTAACAACTGCCTTTATTCGGGAACTTATACACTTTAGCCCAGGATCTGTCGTAAGTCCTTTCATAGGACTCGAAGTATCTCCACGCCAAACATCGAAAGACAAACACATTTTTGCATTTATTGTGTATTTTTAGTGGGTAGATAAAAGAGATTTGAAAAATAAATACAACAAAGTATAAAACATACATTCGCATATTAAATTATTATACTAATATCATATTCATAATTGCCCGTAAGTAATGGGCATTGTACAAAAAAAATCACATGTACTTTTTATATTTTTTTTTCGTTAAAATAGTGTATTTTAAGAATATAATTTAAATAATTTTGAAATCCATTGGGTAGTTTTTTCTCAATAAATTTTTAAAGTTTCGCTCTGACGTCATCATCGGCGCCCAATTGACCTCTGCAGTATGTTTTTTTTTCCTTTCAATCTTATTTTTAATGGCTGGTTTGTCTAATGCAAGTTATCATTATGTGAAAGCTGATACGAGAAACTTACCAAAAGTTCGAAACGTAATGTTGATCGAATTTAATGCTAATTTAACGCCATTGAAGGTCAAACTAAGGTTAAACATATATTCGATCAACATTACGTTTCGAACTTTTGGTAAGTATATATATATATATATTCTCCTACGTCGTAGTTTGGTTGCGTTGCGTCAAACCCAGCAGACAGATCACAATTAACATTGAATTGACATATTCAACCAAATAACGTTGGTCTATCAACTTCATATACTTCATTAATTCCATACAAAACATTAAAATACCATCTTTTTATTTATTTACTAATTTGTTTTCTACAATTATATAGGTAGTATTCATTATTCTTATACCCGCTTAAACTTAAAAAGATTGGGCTTTTAATCTATTCTTCTATATCTATATCTATACTTATTATAAAATAAAGTCACTTTTTTCCCTCATGTCCCTTTGTTCCCTTTAATCTTTAAAACTACGTAACGGATTTTGATGATTCTTTCAGTGTTAGATAGCCCATTTATCGAGGATAGTTATAGGCTATATTTTATCACGCTAAGACAAAAAGGAGCGAAGAAATAGAGGTAATGTGGAAAGAACGGGGAAAATTATTTGAAAGGGCTAACTTGAAAGCGCTAATCTCAGGAACTACTGGTCCGATTTGAAAAATTATTTCAGTGTTAGATAGCCCATTTATTAAGGAAGGCTATGGGCATAATTTATTCAGTGGATATATATTTTATACCCGTGCGACGCCGGGGCGGGTCGCTAGTGTTTTATATTCTTATTCAGATTCCTAAGTTGTTTTAAATTTTAATACCATACAAAGCTCTCTTACTTTCGACGTTAAGGCGTCAGGTAAAATAACAATATATTACGACTTACAATTGATATAGTAAATATTTTAATTAAGTAATACAATTATTTTATACAAAAGCCGAGGGAGATGTCAGACATCTAGGTAATTAAAAATATGTCAAACTTTATACAAAATAAAATTTCACTAACAGCCCTACCTATCATCTTATCTCCGCATCTTCAGCTTTTTGTCGTGTCTCGTCTTATTACAGGTGAAAATTTAACCTTACTCTTATAAAATTAGGATTCATTTTCAGTTGTAGTGTCAGTAAACGTTGGACTGTCATGGCGGACGTTTTGAGAATTTGGTACCCCGGGAAAGTGTCAGGTCTGGTGAGGACCACCAGGTGACAGGTCCCGATGGAACAGATAACGATAGTTTAAATTACAATTAGTCACAAGAATTTTATACATCAACATGTCGGACGCCGAACGTGGTGTGTGTTTAGTTTGAAGATTTGAAGCGTTATAGGTAGGTGATCATCAAGAAATTGATTGTGAACCTAGCTAAAGAGGCTGAAATTATAAACTTTACTGTCGTTAGGATAAGATTTAATGTACGTGGCCAAAAATCCATCTTTTTGAAAAAAATTACGAAGTAATACCTATTAATATTATGTTGGTTAAAGGTTTTCCCTAACGCACTTAAACGAAATTAGTAATAGTGTGGTTTTCTTTAACTTAACGTAAGTAAGTACAATTTTGTTTTACCCTACACGTCTAAACTGTTCGACTCTACATAGAGTCTTCATCTCTCTCTGCAAAGGCCAAAATACTTTTAAGCTGTATATTTTTTGTCTGGCATGTTACTGTTACTCTTTACTACTTTTCAATAATTATTATTGTCGGAAAAATATGAAGGAACTGACGAAACCCGCTCTACGTGAACAAAGCACTTTTTGCGGAACAGTATCAACACATGATTCACATTTTTTACGTCGGTTATATCAATCATACAATGTACAAACGTACGCTAAGCGCGTATTAAAACACACCAAAGAGACGCCGACGCGAGTTGTAAAAAAATGAAAACAAAAAAAAAATCCGACCCAAGTATCAAATAATAAAGTTGGGAGCAAGTGAATTTTGAGGATCGGGTTGCGTTCCTCAACACGGTAAAAAAACTTATCCCTTTTTAAGTTCCGTACAAACTCGAATATGACGGCCCGTCAGCGCGCCGCTCTTCAAAAACTTCACTTTACTTTCATTCGAATTTCGAATGTTTGTTTTTTTTAGTTCGTTCGTGTTTTACTTTTGCATAGTGCTTCTGACTTGGAAGGTGCTTTTTGATTAGCGTTGAACATTAGAAAAAGCAAAATTTGACTAATTTACCTAATATTCAACTATGTTTCAATTTTGTTCCTACTTGGTAACAATTAATGATTAACAGCATTTTAAATAATAAAATTAAAAATATAATTATTTGCTCGCACAATTTTATAATTTAAATTTTGGATTAAATTAAAAAAGTTTAAATAAAGAACGCGTCACGTCAAGTGAAACGTCAAACGTGACAGTTTCCGCGCGGGCAGACGCAGCTCCCGTCTTCTTGGAAGTTATCGTCTGTCGTGTGCCTAATTGAAGATGTTTAACGATTAATTTGGACTTATTATTTGCTAATTGATATTTTGAGATACGCCAGCGGAGCTATTTTATAATGAAAACTAGCTGTCCCGGCAAACGTTTCTTTGCCATATTATAAAGTATATCGCCCGTATTATTTTATTGAAGTGACTAAATAAGTATCTCACCATGGCAACGTCCATCGCTATCATGGTCGTCGTTTTTCTCGAGTTGTAATAATTTACTATTATTTATTCAACAAATGCACTTATCAATATAATAAGTACCGAGTAGCCGATTCTCAGACCTACTGAATATGCATATAAAATTAAGTAAAAATCTGTAAAGCCGTTTCGGAGGAGTTCGTGGACTAACATTGTGACACGAGAATTTTATATATAAGATTATGCCAGAGATCTTAGAAACAAGATAATTGCCATTTCTAGTTTCTACTTCTGTAATAACAACTTTTTCGTAAACTGTACATACTTCTTTTGATAGTCAGTGCCCAGTGGAAACGTGGTAGAAACCATCTCGAGTCCAAATTCCTATCTATGTCCCAAATATCTTTAGGAATTAGGATGTAGAGAACCTCAATATTATACTTGTAGGTACTATGTATTCTGTGATAAGTATTATCAGAGACCAGAATTTTCCTTAGTCTATGGTATTACCTATGTGAAAATGTCTTACATATTGTGTCCATGGGAACTTGTAGAAAAAATATTTGGTCCTTCGACAATTTTACGCTAACAAAATAACCTGATATGAATATAATATCCAAATTGCTGGCGATGTACGATTATCGATTTTTCGCTCGAGTGGTCAACTAGACAAGGACACAGGACATGTTATCCACTTATTGTACAGAACAAATAGGGGGGAAGAACGAATTATATTTTCAAAATAATTATGCACGCCTAATTGGGTTTTAGCAGATGACAAGGTGAGGCTTAAATTGCATTATTACAATGTCAGATAGGATGTAATGATCGAAGTTCAAGGATATGCAGAGCCTTGAAGATTAAGGCTAGTAAGAATTTATGCCTGGAAGAATGTCAGCAAGCTATAACTTCAGACCTACTGAATACAGTAAGTAAAAAGTAAAGCTTACTTACTTTTACTGCGGGACTAAAATGGTCGCTTTAGGGAATCATAATATGATTCATTTTTTTAAATCGCAAAATGGTCAAGTTGCTTGCAATTCATGTCTAGTATACTTAATTAGTACTAATTTGACATTCGTCAGTTTGACAGTTATGATAATTCATTTACTGAATTGATTGAGAGGAATTGCTAAATGTGACCATTTTAGCCCCGCAGATAATATTTCAACTTTGATACCGAAAGTTTATAATTTTTCTGAGAAAAAATCATAACGCATTTCAAATGTAGGGCTACGGAGTCCTAAAAACTCAGCAACATTTATTTCACTTGTCAGTTCTAAAATTAAACATACCGTTTTTACAGCTTCTTTTAAGTTTGAACCCAGTTTAAACCATTGTCTACGTGTCTTACAGTTGTGTCAGGGGTACCAACAAACTTATTGCTCTACGAGGCATCAAATTCGGCACAATGTTGAAACAACACGGTAGTCGGTAAGGCTCTTCCCACAGACGTCGCCTCCAATTGAAAATATGAAATAACTTTGTAAACATTAGATTGGTACCACGATTGAATAGCTTTGATACTTGTTGATGGAGTTTGGTGTTAGATTAGATATCTCCGGCAAGACTACGGTAGAGTTTTAGATGGAATATTTGGACTTTAGATACATAAAGAGGCGCGTCTCATCACTCACTCTCAGTAAATAGAAAGTTTCAGCATATAACCCGAAAAAAAAATCTGCGGGCGAGGATAAAATATCGAATATTATGATAAAACAAGCGTGCTTAGCGGCCAATTCATCGATTCTACATGTTTACAACAGATGTATCGCAGAAGGTATATTTCCAAAAATTTGGCACACCGGTTGCTTAAAATTAATACCTAAAGCGGGAAACAAACCTCCAGACGACCCAAAATCTTACCGTCCGATAACGTACTAGAACGTCTCATCGTACCTCGCCTGCTACCCGGTGGCCCTAAATTTCATAGTCATCAGTTCGGGCTCACGCCGGGAAATCGACTGTTGACGCGGCTGTGGAAGCTAGAAAAATAGTAAATCTTTCGGAATCGAAATACGTGGTCGCCATTTCATTAGATATCTCCGGCGCGTTCGATCATGCTTGGTGGCCGATATTATTATTAAAACAAAAAAATCGAGGTTGCTACTCTAATATTTATGCCATAATACGTTCTTACTTTTTAATGGTCAAACTAAGCTTCGACTTGGCCATTGTACACACGCCAAAGATTTAACTTGCGGCTGCCCTTAGGGCTCTGTTATCTCGCCAAAACTATGGAATTTCGGATTTGATGATTTATTAAGTCTTCCCCTACCACCGCTGTGCGTACTAGTTGGCTACGCCGATGACGGTTTTCTCATCGATCAAGCAAATTCACGTTCCGAAATTGAGTCTAAAGCCAATGATAGTCTTAATTTAATATCGAGCTGGGGTAAACGTAATCGCCTGAAATTCGCCGCGCATAAAACTTACCAAATCCTTTTAAAAGGTTCTCTTATATCTTCCCCTAGCATTAAACTTGACAATATTAATGTTAAACGCAAACAGTCGCTATGTTATCTTGGTTTTTACTTGGAAAATAAATTTACATTTTTAGAACATATAATTCAAACTGGTGAGAAAGCGAAGCGCAATTTTTACTCCTTTACCAAAATATCTACGTCGACATGGGACCTCTCTTTCAAAACCCTAAAATTATTTTACACCGCTACTTACCTAGGCAGCATTTGCAAAGCCAACGTCTTGCTCTTATATTCTTGTGCAAAGCTTACAGGACCACAAGCACCGAAGCCTTGCCTGTGTTAGCCGGAGTTTTACCGCGTTGACCTTGAGATTCAGCGTCGTGCGACAATGTATTATCATAACAAAAAGATTGACAACCCGTTCTTTTTAAGTGCTCGCGATAAAATTAAAATAGCAAGATTGTTTGAACCTTTAGAAAACTCTGTGCAAAGCCTAATCTCCGAATGGCAGTCGCGATGGGACTGTTCCACCAAAGGGCGTCATCTTTATAATTTTTTCCCTAATATTCGTGAACGGCTATCCAAACATTGGATGGATATTGATCACTGCGTTTCTCAATTCCTGACCGGTCATGGAAATTTTAGGGCCAAACTTTACGGATTTAAATTAGTGCCTTCACCCATGTGCGAGTGCTCGACCGCAGGCAACATGTTTGAACAAACCGCTCATCATGTTCTCTGGGAGTGCAGTCTCTGGCAGGACGAAAGAACTACTATGCTAAACAACCTATTCTGTACATCTGGAGTCGCATACTACGGTGATCTCGTGGACAGTGCTAGGAACTTCCGTGCCTTCAAGCGTTTTTGTCACAATTATTATTGGCAACAGTCAAACACAATAAACTCCAATATTAACTTAGTTTAGCTATTAACCTTATTTCCGTGGTGCTCCCCCTTAAGTTCTTTGACTTTGCTTCGTCATGTCATCCTTGGCAACACAAACTCGCGGCCTTTCATAGTTACATTCATAGATTATTATCGATCCCTCTTAGTAAAGATAATTATCAAAAGGAGCTTAATATCATTTTCCAAATTGCGATATCCAACGGATATAGTCCAAAAATTATTAATAATATTTTGAAAAATAAAAACAAGAAAGAACTGGTTAAGTTTTTGTACGCAGGTCCTATTGATAAGGAGATAGTTAGATATAAGTCCAGTTTGACCTACATGGGAGAGGTATCTGCACGCTTATCCAAAATAATGAAAAAAAACGATATGCATGTCGCATTCAGGACAAATAATACTTTAAAACATCATTTGTGTCATAACAAAGACCGGATTGATGAAAAATATCAGTCCGGTGTCTATAAGATCGATTGTCCTGAATGCGATAGTGTATATGTGGGTCAAACTGGACGCAGATTTGAGACTCGGTATAAAGAACATATCGCGGCTAATAGGAATGGTCATCCTGATAAGTCACATTTTGCTAAACATCTTTTAGATAGTAATCATACCGTGCCCGATGGCCATTCCTATAAAGTTTTACATAAATGCGATAAAGGCTTTCGGCTGAGCGTGTTGGAACAATTAGAGATTATAAAAGAAAAGAGAAATAACAGATTTGCATTGTTGAATGACCAAATTTGCTTGACTACGTCACCGCTTATTAATATGTTCGGGGGTACTGGTGAGGGTAGTGGGGGTAGTGGTGATAGTAGCGGGGCTTGATAGGGTATAAAAGGCGGTGTTTTGGCCGGCGGCGGCACTTGAAGGACGTTGTTCGTAGAGTCCACATCCTGAGGATGGTCCGGTGTTGGAGCGAAACGCGCGTCGAGGTTTTTAACCTGCATGAGGGGCCTTGCACGGATCTGCCAACATTATTGCTTGTGTGGTGGTGGTATTTGCAAGTTCTTGCATGCGAGTGTACGCATAGGCAGTGTGGGAGGAGGGAGGTGCTGTACGCATGCCTATGCGTGCACTCACTCATTTACTTAAAGGTGGAAGTTTATTTCGCGGAATATTGCTAAAAATAATTTAGCAATATTCCGCGAAATAAACTTCCATTAACATTCCAATAACAAACTGAATTTTAAGCTATGGATTTCCGCAAAGTAACGCCTGATTCCATTAACTATTTAATTTCACCTAAGCTTTTTTACTTAGTACTTATTGTTCAATATTTTCCTACATGAAATATGAAGCAATCAGATTATGAATATTAATTACCATCAAGTATCAAGATCGTACAACAACCGGTAGCAGTCTCCAGCCGCGCGTGATAACCAAATAACGTAGGTGTGCTTAGTGAACTATGAAAATAGGATTTCTTTACACCTCCCTCCTCTTCCCCCCGCCGCTACCTGCTTGTACCAGATTAATTTGAAGATTTAAATTGTTTTACATAGTAAACTAGTTGATGCCCGCAACTCCGTTGCGCCAAAACTCGTTTATCGCGCGGGAATCGTACATTTTTCCGGGACAAAAAGTATCCTATGTCCTTTCCCGGGACTCAAAGTATCTCCATGCCAAATTTCAGCAAAATCGGTTCAGCGGTTTAAGCGTGAAGAGGTAACAGACAGACAGACAGACACACTTTCGCATTTATAATATTAGTATGGATAGTTATGGTGTGTTATTAAGTTGTTTGTTAATAAGCGTGAAATTTTGTGAAAACGTTGCTTGAAAACTGTTGTCAAGTTGTCCAAAGTTTTTGAGGTAAAGGTGCTTCCTCACCGGGAGCATTCGCTTGTAATTGTAACGTTACAGAGTCGAGCATAACATCACTGAGGGAGGAGCACCGAGCATTACAATTTGCAATGCGCACCTTGTACCTAATGATATTGTGTAATACCTTGATAGAACTTATAACAACTTGCTATGTAATGTTCAAAGTCGAATCTATAATGTTACATTACACACGAATTCTCCCGGCACCTTAAGGAGGGTGAGAAAAATGTATGTAACTATGTAGAGAATAGAGATGTTAAAATATGTATGAGCATAAATAAGGAGTATAATACAAGTAAGTAAGTAAGGAGTACTTATAATAGTAAAATATTTGACGACCTCTGTGGCTCAGTTGGTGGGCTGTTGGTAGCTCAAGCCAGGGGCCGCGGGTTCGAATCCCGCCGACGGAACAAAAAGTTTTCAAAGTTCCTGGGTCATGGATGTGTATTAAATATGACTGTGTACCATATATATATATATATATATATATATATATATATATATATATATATATATATATATATATATATATATTATATGACACCTGTTATATAATAAAAATCTTAATATCTAATTGTATAGTATAAAAGTATTAAATATATTTCCGTTGTCTGGTACCTGTAACACAAGTCCTTCAGGTACTTAGTACGGGGCCAGACTGACGTGGTGTGATGTGTCCATAGATAAGTATACATAATATAAAAAAAACAAATTTTATTATGATTAACAAATTTTATACGAGCAGAGTTTTGTATGCCTTGACTATTACGCCATCATTATATACTTAGCTTTTACGCAGCAAGCCTTATTTACTTCATAATGATACGTATCAAGGATCCCAAAGAATCTTTGGAATAATCCCTCAAGGTAAGTCGTTCAAGCTTAAATTAATCAGTATTGGGTAAATATTGTCGCTTTTGATGGAACCAGCTAACAAAGGCGTCCATAAAGAATAAACATCAACACGCATTGTCCGCCTACATATTTTGTACACACAATGGTGTACTTTATTGTTGCGCAAGTGTACAAAAGCCGCCGACAACAACGCCGACAAACGCCGACAAACGCCGACCAACGCCGACGAACGCCAACAAATATGCCGACAGTTAACTTAGTGATAATCTCGAGATTAAAATGGATTTAGCCATGCCACGATATTGCTTATGATTTGCGAACCCAAGAATGCCACAAAGTATGATATTATACTTAGCCATAAAGTTACAGTACAGACCTATCACACAAGGACAAAACTTTGCATAACTATTACGTCTGTATACAAGGTGTAACAAAACATACCAACAAAAGATATTAACACTTTAGAGGGTGTGTATGTGTCCGTTATATAATACTAAATGATGCCCGCAACTCCGTTGCGCCAAAACTCGTTTATCGCGCGGGGACCGTACATTTTTGCGGAACAAAAAGTATCCTATGTCCTTTTCCGGGACTCAAAGTATCTCTATGCCAAATTTCAACAAAATCGGTTTAGCGGTTTGGGCGTGAAGAGGTAGCAGACAGACAGACAGACACACTTTCGCATTTATAATATTAGTATAGATAGAGTAATATTTTTTTGTGAAATGTATGGCCAAGCGCCCCAGCGTCATGAGTTTTTCCATACAAAAGTGAAGAAAAAGTTACTCTTTCGGGGCTCCACTTTCACAGCGAACTTTATACTGGGTAGTTGGGGATACACACCCTCAAGTATAATCACTTAGTTTTGTTACACCCTGTATACTATGGGGACCCGTTTATTAAAGCATCAGCCATTAGTTTAAACTTTAATTAGTTGCCGTTTGTGCAAAGCAAAAAAATATTTTAGCTGAAAACGCCATCTAAGGGGTGGACGGCAAATCAGCATTGCAACTTCCCTTCAATACGAGGAAAGAGGGTTCTAGAATTGAGGGTATTCAAATAGCAACCCTCTTTCCCTCTGTTTTCCGCCATCTATCCATCCACAAGTTTGACCGTAATTTATCACATCCATATGTCTATAGTGGTAAATAGAGGCTCCATATTTGGCAGAAACCAACCGAAGACCCCGGTTTCGCATAAAACCGGCGTAACTAAAACGCTGTTTGGTATGGAGATACTTTGAGCAACGGGAAAGGACATCGGTCGCATTTATAATAATATGTATTAGTATATAGTAGGTGCCTAATATTTTAGAGAAGTCTTGTGTAGTCTGGTCACGTTTACAGAGAAATAGGGGTTAAGTACAGGGTCTGAAAGTTGATGCGGTAACGAGGCGCTATGATCTTGGATTTTAGGATTTTTGGCCTGTGGAGAGGATTATTTGGGTTTGTCAAGGCTCTCAATTTGAAAATAGTATCGTGAATCGTCTACACTTTTTGTTAAAAACCACGGATCTAATGTGGTAGTAGAGTATAATACTTGATATGAACACTTGGTTGTGTTAATATCAAGTTATCAAGCCAATCAATATAATATTATAATTATATTGATTAGCTTGCGGATTTTATCATAATATTATTATGGAAACATTACAAAATTATTACTGTATTAGTTCCTGTTTATCGGTTCTGTCTGATCTCTGTCTCTTTGACGCCTGTAGTTTATTAAAAAAAGCTAAATAAGGTACGGAATAAAATATACCAGCAAAATAATCATAGAGAAGCAATCTCTCGATAAACAACTATCGATAAAATCGTCAAACTATCCGATCATTAGACAACAATTATTGCAAAGACGAAACAAATAAAAATAGATCGAACACAACAATAAACTACCCCATCTCGCCCTTGGCTTACCGCGGGGGACGGCCCTCTTTATAAATAGTGATGTGCCTCGCCGCGGCCCTTGTCGATAAACGCGGCCACAAACAACTTTGACCTTTATCGCCCTTTGAAGTATATAAATAGGAAAAAAATATAAACAAAGCGTTTGTGAGAAAAAAAAGAGAGTAAACATAGAGCTAATATGGTGCCATTTAGCTGTGTTAACAAGCTGTCCCTACACGTTGTTAACTCTAACGTCTTAACTCTTAACTAAGATCTGGAATGAAATTCTTACAGATTTTATTTAATCATTCGATCACCAATTCCAGGAAATCTTTTGTTGTCGCTGCCCATATGGGCCTTACGAGTACGGGGCTTGAGGGATTAATATCTTTATTTAAATAAAGGGATTTGGCATACATAGCATGCCAGCCCCTTTAGGCCAGCCACATACAGTCGGAATACCGTTTCGAAATTCCGAAACGGAATATCGATTCGGTATTCCGAACGCAACAAATCCACACAAATCAATGACTTTGTCACACACCGGAACAAAAAAATGTACGGAAAACTACTGTATGTATGTGATAAATTCATTGATTTGTATGGATTTGCTGCGTTCGGAATTTCCGAATCGATACCTATTCCGTTTCGGAAGTCCAAGTGTATGTGGCCGGCCTTACAGATTTTGTTAAATGGTTTTGATGTTAATATAGTACCTAAGTATTGAAACTTAGGTTACTTTTTTCCAGAAAAAGTGGGATATTGTAATGTTTTTTGCAGCCGTCGCATCGTCAATAATTGGTTTTAAAAACCTAGAGGCTACAACGAAATAATGCTACAATAATATGACAAACTTTAAAGAAAATATTATAATTTACGAGCGTTTGGGAAGTGGTGTTAGGAATTAAGAGTTTATCTTTATTCTTTGTGTCCGATGTCTCCTACGAATAATAAAAACTAGATTTCTCAAATATTTCAGATGTGTAAACATTATAAAAAAAATATTAAACGCAAATGAAATTTTGTTATTCTGTTTCCTTTCAGTAGGAAAAAATACCTAGTAAAATATTTTTTCTCTTTTTGTTATTTTTAATGATATCTAAAATACATAGGACTTAAAGGTTGAGATAAATAATATTCTAACCAATGATATGCTACTTATACAGATCTGTTACGTTCATACCTACTATTTTCCAGCATCTCTTCCAAACAATTTTCAAATTCAAAATTGGACACATTGACAAATTTGACAGATAAGTGAAACAAAAAGATACGAAATGCCATATATAGGTATAAAAGAGACAGACTACATAAAAGACGATCCAATTGGGTCGTATTTGAATCTTCACAACGCGTGCGGTAGTAACTATAGTAACCTGCTTTATGCCTAGTAACTAACATTTATCTGCTTTGAGTTTTTGTTAAATAATATCATTGATTCTAACTTTAATTTCCCCACACTTTTATTACAAGACTAGACGTTCTGGTGGATAGGTATTGAAGGTATTATAACAGTCTGTGTATGGGTTCTATGTAGGTTCTATAGTAGATTGTCATCATCACTTTTAATTTACTGCTTATAAAACTATTGTGATAACTTGACGATAAAATTATCCAAAGATACTGTATACTACTTTGATTTAACATTTAAATATTTCCTTTTCGAATAAAGCTATACTGTACTCGGCGAAACATGG
This sequence comes from Polyommatus icarus, assembly GCA_937595015.1. Lineage (NCBI taxonomy): Eukaryota > Metazoa > Arthropoda > Insecta > Lepidoptera > Lycaenidae > Polyommatus > Polyommatus icarus. Next base: position 20,908,484 of record OW569323.1, on the reverse strand, counting down.
CGGTAGCGGTCATTGACCTTTTTACTCTTACTCTAACTTACTCGCACTATATTTAGAATATTTAAGAAAAAAAATTGACTTCTTATAAATACATAGATTATTACAGATTCATCGGAAAACCTCTTGGTAACTCTTAAAATGATAATCTCCAACTTTTTATGAGTTTGAAGTGATATGCTTCATATTCAGTTCACATCGAATGTGCAAAATACGATACACTAGGAACATCAGCTGACACTTCATAATTGTAAATCGCGGTTTATAGTTATATACAGAAATTGACAAGTTTTTTGACAGGGAGTCAATGACCGCTACTGTCTCGATTCCCCGAGTACACCTTAGTAAAAAGTTTCATAGTTGAAAATATAGTTACATCAGTTATCAGTATTCAGTTTCCGCGAAAAAAATTTCTCCTTTTAATTTGTACTGAGGGTTCACAATCGCGTGCACTTCAAATTCGGTATCGACTCTTGTCCCCTCACTGCGTCGTTGTGGGTCGATCCTGATCCCCGATACAATTACAGCCTGTGTGTAGACTCGTTATTGCACAATTTTCTCAACACTCCTCCACAATCGGCCGGCGATCAGTCAACAGTGACCCCTATTACCACCCCCTAAGGCCGCGCTTGGTGTGCGGCGCATCCCCCAAACTTTCACCTCTTTCGATAGGAGTTTAAACCTAAATACCTTGTGTAGGAACGCTTTCACTTTTCAGGAATTATTTTGGAGCGTTCATTGTAAATTGAACTTAATTAAATGATGTACAGGACGTACATTTGAGACGCGGCGAAGTTTTTCCGAAGGCGGTAGGCTTAAAACTCTCGAAACCAATTCTGGAGGGTTCCGAATGCTTAAACCCTCAGACAATGGATGGAACAATTCGATATTTAGCCGATTATAAACGTTCAGCGTAATGCTCTTAGCGAACTGTGATTTTTGTCTCAAGAAATCGTTTGTGAAGTGCGAATAATATAATAGACTGAGGCGTCTCTTCTGCGTTAGATGAGTGTTTGTTGGCTTTAAATATGAGACTTGGGACTCAGAATATAATGAGTATTTAGATTATTCATATATATTTATACATATGAATTTAATGAGCTGCTACTTCGGCAATGAACATTGAAAAGAGCAGTACATGTTACGAGTAAAGCCTGGTGTCTACAAGTAAAAGCCCTGTCCTTGTTACTACAAGCTAATGAGAGCTAATGAGAAAATATGGAAATTGAACTCACATATACTCATATTTACCTATAGGTACATAATATTTCCAATAAGACTGACAAGTGCAACCGACAAATGCAAGGAAAGCGCAAGTCCAGCGTCACCTTAGGTTACAACATCCAGTGAACAGAATATCCATACTAATATTATAAATGCCAAAGTGTGTCTGTCTGTCTGTTACCTCTTCACGCTCAAACTGCTGAACCGATTTTGCTAAAATTTGGCATGGAGATACTTTTAATCCCAGGAAAGGACACAGGTACTTTTTATCCCGAAAAATGTACGGTTCCAGCGCGATAAACGAATTTTGGCGCAACGGAGTTGCGGGCGTTATCTAGTCTAAAATATAATTGAATTAGAAGAAAATTTAGCTTGTCACTCATTAAATTACTTATTCTAAGAACTACACTGAAGTACTATAGTAATGCCTAATCAATCATCTAGATTCTAGTGGTTAAGGTGTTTTAGCAATTTAACAGAGGATTACTATTTTTATTAATATAATATGAATGCACTGACTTGTATCACAATAATTGTTATTTTAATTACGTTTTTAATATACGTTTCGCTAGTATAATTGCACACAGGCTAATAAATTTACTAGCATCCCTAATATAAGTTTTGGTATGAGCTATGAAATAAAGTCTCTCAACTCAGTATGTTTCAACCGCTAAACCGATTTTGAAGAAGTTTGTTATGAAGATATCGTGAATTTCGGGACGTTTTTTTGCACATAAATCAATATTTAGTTATTATTAACTTATTCTGTGAAGAAAAATGGGAGTGAGCGAACCATAGGTATACATAATCTTAATTAATTAACCACTATAGTCAGGATAATTTAAGTTGGTACCAGCGGTCATTGACCTTTCTAGTCTAGGTAGTCTATGTGAAAAATACTCGCACTGCACTCTGTTAACTTAAAATAGAATAAAATAGAATAGAATAGAATAGAATAAAATAAAATAGAATTCTTAGAAAGAAACAGACTGTTATGGTAACACGGAAAAACGTCTTGGTTAGGTACCTCTTTGTATGATATTAATCTCCAACAATTTATGAGTTTGAAGTGATGTAATTCATACTGATGTGCTCACATCGTGTACGCAAAATACGATATCACCCTCTAGAAACATCTGTGACTTCATTGTCAATCGCGGTTTTGAAGTTTGACAGGGAGTCAATGGCCGCTAGTCGCGACACAGACTGAATTTCGCGATTTAAGAGAATAGACTCTAGTAGGTAGGTACGACTTTTATAAATCTCCATTTCCTTTGGCATATTATATTCAAAATTCAGATTAATCAATACATTGTCGACAACAACGGGTTGGGCAGGCGTTTTTATGGTTTAGTAACCGCGTTAGAAGCTGCGCGCGCGCCGCTGTGCACGCGCTAATGAGCTGCAAAATGCTCACCATACTGTATAATGTTTAGATACACACGCGATCGATATGGTAAAAAAAATGGCCGAGCTCCCAAAATGAGGCGTGTTCATAAACTCACTTAATTGTAAAGACAATATTCAAGGTCTTTATGTATTTGACTAGTCTCTAGTGTCTAGAGTCTAGCAGGGGAATGTTATTAATAAAAGTAGCTGCAAAAATATATTGATTAGTAAGTTTACGCCAATTATAGTTCGTTTGGACGTATTTTCAAGTTACTGAAAAATAACCATAATTAAATTCATGCAGGCTAAATCATAATAAATTTCAATTTTGTATTTTTACATCATTTGTATTTGGTTACCGTAATATTATTTGTTCATAGTTTGTTTGTTAGTTTACTTAACACTTTTATTGATATAGGAACTTACGCACAAAACTTTCTGTTTTCACATTTTTATTTTATCAACGTAGGTTACAAATAAATGGAAGTAGGTAAACCTACCTTCTTCTTTTAGTATCTACATTCTACACCTTAGCTAAAATATTCTTAAGTAAAACATAAAAAATATAAAAATTTTTAGTTCATTATCTTTGTAGAATAAAACAAAGAAGTAATAAAATGTAAGAAAAAATATGCTCTATCTCTTTTATGTACTTAATTATTATTAATTTTAAAGGCTTTAATGTAACTCATTATTCTGTGTAATTAATAAAATAATCGTATTTTAAAAAATATTTATTATAAAATATAAATGTTTGCAGTTTTAAGCAAGTTATAAGTCACTGTTTTTAAGTTAAAAAAAAATTAGAATTTTAATTTTGTTTAAATTGAATGTTTTACTTACTGCCCAAATTTTTATTGTAATGTTTAATAGTTTTTTTAACGTTTTAAAAATTCAAATGATGACACAGAGAAAATATAAAAAACTTTTACAGATGCACAAAAACAGCACACAAACAATAAATAATAATTTACAATGCTGGAAAAAATATGGAGAAAAGGGAAAATGTAATACGATCACCGTCGGGAAAATGCCGTCGGTGTTTTGCCGACGGTAACGCAGCCATTCCCCCCTCCACCAATCACAGCGCAGAGCCCGCCCAGCGGAAAACCGTGCGAGCGAGACGGAAGACGTGCGTGCTCACATGCGTGCGGCACCGTGCGGCCTCCCCGCTCGCATGCATCGTTCGATTATTTTTGTGTAATTTATTAAGAAGTCGCTCAACGGGTCTTTAATTTCATGAAAAAAATTAAATTTAAAATTTCGAACGAAATAATGTTTTTAATTTTATTATTGCAATATTGCACAGAATTTCCTAGTGAGATGCCTCGGACGTTTTTAAATGAAATGTCCCTTACATTTTCCTCAATACTCGAAAGCCGCGCATTAAAATATTTTGAGATTTCATATCTCTCGCTGTTTTAATGGCATACTTAGGATATTGAAATTTGTAACTTCCACGTTTTACATCCAACATTTTTACGGAGGCCTTTTTTGTAACTTGAAGGGAAGGGATATATATATACCTATACACAAATACTAGTATATAATAATAGTTACTTAAAATATTGTTTCTTCAATAACAATAACAGAAGAAACAATATTTTAAGTAACAATAAAAATAAAAAAAATTGACATTAATAATTAAAACATGATTTTATTTTTGTGTGATTTAAATAAATGTATTTTCAACTTTTTTTTTATATACCTACCTACTCTTGCAATAATAATAGTAAGTACTTACTTATAATAATTATAATTATTGCATTGCTTGTTTTAAAATATAAACTTTCATAGGTAGTGTTTTTCGAGACAATATAATATTGAATATTCCCCCCGTAATTAGCGGGTGCAGGATGATATATTCAGCTCTTTGTTTACAGAGGGTACATATCATTACATTATAATATTAACATTGTTTCGTTACAAACGCATTTAATATGCAATATGCAATATATTATATTTATAGTTACTTAAGTCTAAACTAATCTTTGCAAAAATAAATATATTTGGCAAAAAAAAGAAATATATCATTTTTTAGAAAAAAAGTTCAATCTCGCAAGAAAACGTTCTGTCATAAAAATATAAAAATTAGAGTTGAGTCGTCACTCGTCTACCATCGATGTTATGGACTAAAAATTCTGATCCTGACGTTTTTGACCCTCGCGAGCTTAATTGGTTGTATTATTTCGCAAAAAACGCTATCTCGATTCAAACTTTTAACCCCTATAAAAAATTCAATTTCGTCGACAATGGGGTATTATTTGTCTAAAAACGTGAATTTTCGCGTAAGAGGATATGTGCGCGGTTTGCGGAAGACACCGCGACTCCGCCACATCTAATCTGTAATCTATCGGTGAAAAGAATTCTCAGCCTTTTTTAATGTAACACGGGTGGTGCAAGACAATAGCCGTGGCGTTTTTAGGTAGAGCTGTAGAATTATTTGGATAGACACTTATCTATATAGAGTTGACGTGATTTTTGGCGGACCACGGAAGGCTTGTGACAAAACCGTTATGTTTTTGCCAATGCCACTAAACTCTACATTAACTCTACATTTTCCAACAATCAATTATTAGTTATTACTGAGGTGATATTGGCGTGTAATAATAACATTTGCAGTAAACTAACCATACAGTTAAAATTCATAGTTTTATGTAATTTATACAGACCTACAATAATAATTGTAAAAGGATATTTTGAAACGAGGCGAATTTCAAATAAACTAATGCTGCCATCTTGTATGATCAATATTATCATGCAAGCATTATTTTGCACGAAATGAAAACTATCGCTGGTGCAATAATATTAACAACTTCTTTATTTTGATTGTTAAGATCATTGTAGGTCTGTTAAATTGCCTCAATATTAAATTATTATGACGTAGTAGTATTTAGTAACAAAGTCTCTTGTGTAATAACTGCTAAGTGCTAACTTGTGCCCAAACTCCCAAATCGCGGCCTCCCATCCCTCACACCGTCGAATCTATCGGCATGCACAAAGCATTCGTTACTTAGAGCGGGATGTTGTGAGCGGCCAGTGATGCGTGTAAGGTGCTGCAGCTGGCCGCGCCATCGCAGCCGTCACAACACTAGCTGTTCCAATTTCAAATATTATTGCAATATATATTGCGCTGTTATCTATGGATTTATAAGTGCAGGACTTATATTTTAGTTAGTGCAGGATTCTAGGACTCTGTAGTGACTATTCGCAAGGGATTTGGATTTTCTATTCATATTAACATTTAACACAGTCACAATATTCTGATACTTGTTATTACTGTCAATTTTCGTAATCGTGTGTAATTAATACATGTGATTTAGTTATCTAAGATATCCTTATATCGCAGGTGAAAATTACATAATATACCCATTATAAGCTTTTCTACTACAATAAGGCTTTAATAAAAGTCTTAAACTTTGATATACATCGTACAATAGCTCCAATGTTACCCGCCGAAAGAAACAATCCCTCGCAAACAGAATAAACGTAGCGATGCGTACATTAGCGCCATTCAGACGATGTTTAGGAGCAAATAAAAAAATATAAAGAAAACAACACGGATATCTAGATGCCCCGCTGCGGTGTACCCATTGTTCTTGCACAAACACTTTCTTGCGCGAAAAAAAAAATCCATTGTGGAAAACGATTTTTGATGGTCGACTTGAATCGAAAATTCTTTTGTAAACACTGGTCCTTTTGACCCTGATAAAAAGTAACGACTCAATCGGCGTAACGGGGCGGGACGAATAGCGTGACATGGAATCGCGATATCACAATAAGTATGAGCGAGCGTGAAATTAGCGCAGTGTAATGAGCGAGCGAGCCGAGCGTGACGGCCGCGTGTTGCTTTGTCGCTGTGCATCGTGCGAACGTTTTTGTTGGTTCTTGCTTGTATATCACTTATGATTAGATTAATTGCCCAATATACGCGGGCGTTAGGGCCGAATGATTTGGGAATTTTATGCTTCCCAATTCTGTAACTCTACATTTTACAACACTGTCGAGTGTCACTTGATTCTTGAGTCAAGAATCAAGTGACACTCGATAATGTTGTAAAATGTAGAGTTTCAGAATTGGGAAATCTTGACTGAATTTGAAGTTAGAACATTTAGGGTGAAGCAAAACGAGCGTAATTTGTGAGTCGTGAGTCGCGGAATTTCTGCCCCGTAAATATCTTTTCATACAAATCATGACTCACAAAATTACGTTCGTGTGAATCAAACAGGACTTTTGTATGAAACTGAATGCAGCAGAATTCTGTCGGACCGAAATTCTGCGACTCACAACTCACAAATTACGCTCGTTTGGCTTCACCCTTAATATTCAGTTCAACGCCTTTTGATACACTGTTATCAACTTTGTCTCTACTCTAGATGGATAAAAACAACCTATTGATACCCTAAAACCTTGATCGTCAATAGGGCACTAAATATGTTTAGTGCGTCGTAATCCAGAATTTTCGTGAGCGTTAAATTTTAGTGGAATTTCTGCTTAGTTAACAATCGGTGGGTAATCTCTGAAAGTCGTGAACATGGGCAGGGATACCAGGGTCATAAAATCTAACCGCGCTTTACGACCTACGCTTCGTGGCATATCTTGAACTCTACAATCTACATAGTATACCGAATATATATAATAGTATACCCTACGTAGAGTTTCATACTAAAATAGCTGTTTGAGGATTTTTTATAGACAGAATATAATATCAGATACTATGCTTCAGCAATTATAGTTGTAGTAGGAGGCTTATCTATTACAATACTTATTAAAATGTTATTTCTGTTATTTCCCAATGCAAAATATTTATTTTCATATTTTGAAACCCAGATAATTAAATTCAGGAGAATTACGAGTAGGTACCTATATCTGCAATTGTCATGTTTAATTTGGTGCCATATTTTGTACACCCTTATAACGTTGGTACAAATGTAGAGTTCTACTTAGGTACCTATTTCTTAATTGTACCACCAATTAATTCCGGTGTTATTAAAGCTGAATAATAATTAAATGAAGCTTATAAATTGTAGTGACAAGGCTTCGCAGTGCACTTTTATTTTTAGTCTAGAATCTAGATAATTTAATTATAGGTAACGCTTTTACCCACTCACCTACTAGCAAGTAAAAAAATAGTCGATATTTTTATTTGCTCACACGAATAATTCCTAATTTCACTGGATTTTAATGCACAACAAAACGAAAAGCCACTCGCAAGTTTAGAATTTTTAAAGTTGGCGTAATCGAGTTTAGGTATTGAAATGGCGGTGCAAACGCGGAGCCGGTCCTTACAGCGTAAAACTAAACCGAGAACGTCCTGAAAACTTTTCTATTCGAAAACTTGAAAACCAAATTCGAACATCGAATCATACAACATGCTTCCAACGGCGGCGCGTCTGTGGGCGTGCGTGCGTACGTCGCGCTCGCGGCTGTGTGCGTCGTGCCACCCCGGGGTGATACGGCCCCTAGGCCCCGCCCCTCCGATGCTCACACGGCTGACTTGGAATCAGATGGTTCGGCCAGTCGTAAGCGAGCCGTGACATCGAGAACGCTTCGCAGCTCCCGAACGGCCCCAGATACTTAGGGCATTCGATGATTACGCGCAACACTGACCATTACGCGTTAGAAACTTGTCAAATTAAAGAACACGCGCTGCCGGGCGCCACTGAACTGTGATTGTTTTTGTGTTTGAGTGTTTTTGGACTGTGAGTGTACCGACGCGGCGAATTAGGTACGTCAATTTTGCGGATTACTAGTTTTCTGGGATTATCCCTGTTTGTTCGGATCGACTCTACGTATAGTCACTATGAATCTCAGGCCTAGGCTCTAAATTACATTGATCATCAACACATCTATTTATATTCTGCTGATACAAATAGTTGTTTACCTACCTATTTTTACAAATTTTTTATCAATTTATCAAGCAACTACTCTAGATAATACACCTACTACCTACCTAGTAGGTACCTACTCTAACATAAGGATGATATATTTATATTAAATATTTTGCAAACAAAAATCCATTGAAATAGCAATAAAATTTTCAAATGCTTTACTTTAAAAATATTCTATTAGACATAATGCACGACTGTTAATAAAGGCATCCTGATAATAAATTTGCAGTAACAAACCGATTAGCTCATATGGTAGACTGTGGATCTGGATGTTATACCTACTTGCAACCAATAATAATAAGTCACTAATAAACTACAAATTAATATTATTTATTCTACACCTTAATATCAATGTAATATGAACGTAATAACTGCAATAAAATTTCAGAATATAATTTTACTCATATTAGTTATAGAACCACATCTTTTATTTTATTAAAATTAAATTGTTATTAATATTAGGATATAACATGGATAATGGCTATAATACTAAGAATGTAAGGTACCATCTAGTCTTAATTTTACAACCAAAACAATAGATAATATAATCTTTTTTTATATAAAAGTTAGTAAGTTATTTTATGCCAACAATAATTAACAAACTAGGTAAGTATGTGTAAAATTATTTTGCTTCAAAAAACATAGCAATAGGTACTTAATAGTCATGATATAATAGAATATGAATTTACTTGATTAATGGAAATCATATTATTTTGTATTCCTTTTTTTTATATGAAAGTTATTTATTTTTAATTTGATTTAGGTATTTAAAAATCTCTTTCTTCACTCTCCACTCTATAGAACGCTTTTTATTATAGTTTCAAAATAAATCTTAATCCAAACAGTAGACTAGACTTTTTTTGTATAATTTGGAACAGGTAGAGTCGGACTCTATGTAATGTGATATTTTGTTTGGCTAATGCGGGATATCTCAAATCGAGATCAAATTTTTACTCTGGAGCCTGCACCATTGTTGAAGATAATTTTTAATAGTAAATATTTTTGTACTTATTGTTGTGTGCAATTTGTTGATTTTTGCAATGTGATACTTTTTAAATTTATATCAATAACGCTTAAAGATGCCGACATAAAAAGCTTAATATATTTAAGTTTTTTATAATATAAATTGTAAATTAAATATAAGACTGTCTATTTTATTGTTACAAGTATTTTATATTTAAAATCTTAAGTCCGTTTGAAATTGGAACAATGATAAGACTATTTTTATTTTATATCTTTGAAATTATTAACTACCGTGTGTGGCTTCACTCTGCATCCTCTATCAGTTGTATCACGGGGAGTACTCTGAGGAATTGTTCGGAATCATACCACCTGCAACTTTTCGCCATCGTCCCACGCGAAAAACATACCATCCTCATCACCTTGATGAGTGGCAGTCTTCCACAGTGCGTTTTTCGCGTAACTTTCTGCCGCGTACTGTAAAACTCTGGAACGAACTGTCACCAGCAGTATTTCCGGACCTATACGACCTGCAAACCTTAAAAAAAAGAGCGTATTCTCTCTTAAAAGGCCGGCAACGCACCTGCAGCTCTTCTGATGTTGCGAGTGTCCATGGGCGACGGTAGTTGCTTACCATCAGGTGACCCGTTCGCTCGTTTGCCCCCTTATCTAATTAAAAAAAACGTACATAATAATATGTATAGTGTTTTAGAATTTAGAATAACAATAACTGCAGGTATTTCAACATAAAGTCTAAATGCTTAAATCACAGAAACAAAAAATAATAATCAAAAATAATAACTTAAAGAATTTTAAGATTGATTTTTTTTGAAACGGTAAATTTTTGGTCTAAAATAATTTTTTTATTACTACAGTATCTTTAAAATCTAGTGTGACCAAATTGATTTTAGAAAAACATACATTTACTGTATTATTAACATAATAAAAATATTTGCCAGAGCAAATAACAATAGAACTTGTAAAACAAGTGAAAAACTTGCGGTTATGAAATTGGCGTAATCCTATTTACATAGGCAAAATATGCACTATAAGTTTTTTTATGTACCTACATAGGTATTTAACAACAGATTTTACATGTCTTTTTTGCATTGTAAAGGTAGAGATTTAAATAAAAACTTATAAAAGTCATTAAAAGATTAACGCACATAATATCAGCGTTATCTTCACGAAGAAAAATAATAAAAAACATATAATTAGCTATTCGTGAAAAAAATGGCAGAAGTTTCACATCGTCCCACATCACTGTCAAGCATTGTGCGCTCAAGTATCGTTTACCGCAGAAATTATTTGCCGACAATACACCTCGAGATCTCTATTTAACGAATTTACAAATTCGGCCCCGGGTGCATCTTTTGAGATCAGGTACAAGTGTTGAGTTATTGCGTATTGATTTGTAGAGCTCTATACACGGTAGAGCTCCAGTTTGATCCTTTATGTCTAGTTCAGAGTTTTATATTTTGTTTGTAGTAATTTTATAAGTGATTTAGTAACATTAATTTTGTTGCAGTACGTTTAGTATACAATATAGGTACTTACAGGGGAATCCGGAACTCTAAACATGGGTTGAAAGTTGGTTGAAAGTGTAGTTAATTCGTGGTTTAAAATAATGACTTTGTGAAAGTCAAAAACTTTATTACAACAACAAATATAAAAAAAAAACTTATCTACATACCCGTTTAAAAATAACTGCTTAAGGTAATAAAAAGTTGTAAACGTTGCTACTAAATTTTATCAATAAACTTATTCAACTAATTCATTTATTCAACAAAAACTTGAATGGCTGTTTTTTGACCCGCTCACTCGACAGAAAGTCATCGTAAAATCAATAAATCCGAACTCGACGCCGACAAAGTCGCCATTCAGTGTCATTATTTATACCCGTAGCAGTTGGAGTGTTGACATCGCCATTATACAACATCTCAGGGGTGCAGATACGATTTTTTCACCTATTAATGACATATTTCTCACAATAGAGACATAACCATTGACGTACTATACATTGTCATTACACGGTGCTAAATGCGATTCGGCGTCGGCACCGACAAACGTGGGGAGATTGTGACAAAATGTCTGTTCCATTTTCAAAAAAAAACTCACAAAAAGAACGTACGAATTCTTTTTTTTTTTTTTGGCCAGTGATAAAATTTTTATGTGAAATTTATTTTCATAACGAGCGCTTCTTAACGGCCTGTGACATAATTTATGTATGAAATGTAGAGTCCAATTAGTTGTAGCCGTATAATCGTCTTAAATTCGAGAAACGCCTCCAGTGTTACGAAGTTTGTGGATAAAAATAATATGATATAATCCTTGATGGGCTCCGAACACCTCGGTCTCAATAACCATGGCCTCACCCTTCCGACGATGAGGCTTAATCAGGATTAAGATAGAGCCTTTTTAAAGTAAAAAGCTTTCAATGTATCTCGCTTATTATATTTTTATTTTTCGTCGGCTTTATTCCTTTGAGCTTATTGTCTTATAATGTATAAACCTCTTTTGGAATTCGAAAATGGGAATTACGAATTTAAAAAAAATAGCACACCGAACAAAAGCATTTAAATGGTATTCTTAAGAATATGTTTATCTAGTCTCTTTTTGATGAATTTTTCAAATAACTGTAACCATTGTAAAAAATACAAATCGACTTTTTTTCTAATAATATTTAAAATATTTAATTAGGCAGGTTCTATAAAAGTTGAAACCTTTTCAGACCGGAAAATAGGTCTTAATTACTCAACGCTCAATGATGACTCTAACCCAAAATAGGTACAGCAGTAATTCCGTGGATCTTTTTGTGTCTCATACATTTTCTTTGACAATTAGTATCAAATTGTTGTCCAACACAATCGAGTTGTATCCTTGTTAATTAAAGTGAGTAATACAAGAGCGGTCTTTTGAAATCGGACGCCTAATACCGAAGCAATGACATCATACGCGCCGACCGCTTTTTATTTTGATGTGGTAGCGGTAAGCTACGGTCAGTACAAAAGATTGATTTATAAAAGTGTTACAATACAGTGGCAGAAGAATGGAGTGTAGATGTTGTAAATGACTGTATGAGTTGTATAGGTAGGTATGAGTATCTGTCGTAGTCCGAAGATAATAAAAGTATGCGTGATAGACTAAATAAGAAATGGGTAAAATATAGTAAGTAAATTACTAAGACGTTATGTTATTAAGAATTTATGGTATGTCGAGGCAAAAGAATGTCATCTAAAAGACACCACTTCGGAGATGTTCGTAAAAGGCATATTTCTTGATTCTAGAAAAAAATCACTTTATTTTAACTTACACTTTAAAGTACGTAACGAATATGCTTTAAAGTAGTTTTAAAACCTTTGGTAAGAAGACGACCTCCGTGGCTCAATGGTTAGAGTGTGTGGCAACTCAAGCCGGGGGTTGCGGGTTCGAATCCCCCGACGGAACAAAAAGTTTTTCAATGTTCCTGGGTCATGGATGTGTATTAAAATATATGTGTATGATATAGTAAAAATCTTAAATATATGTATACTATAAAAGCATTAAATATATTTCCGTTGTCTGGTACCTGTAACACAAGTCCTTCAGGTACTTAGCACGGGGCCAGACTGACGTGGTGTGAAGCCTCCATAGATATTATTATTATTATATATTATAAGTATTAAGTTATATGTTAGGTATATAAATCTTACCTTAGCAAATATCTAGTTGCAAAGAAAAAAACATCAAACGATTATTATGATACTTGACAATTCAAAGCATTGCAATGTTAATTATATACAGCACTGAAAGCGCCCTGTTTCTGTTTTTTTAAACGCAGTCAAAAGGAAGAGGCTTTGACGTTGCAACTTAACTGGAGTGCCCTCGACGGAATAGGTATGTTCCTACACGTGCAACGTACTTTTGATGCCTTTTTACAACGCACAAAGACGAGTGCGAGCCATAGTCTCATTCGGGTATTCCCCATAATAATCTAATTAGTCACCCTGAATGTTATTAGAGCTATGGTTCGTTCAAGTTGACTCGTTTCATCGTAAAAGATAAAAAAATAATAAAAATATAGGGCGAGATATTTTATATGCGCCAATAGATGATGTAGGTATAGGCATATCTAAGATACATATATTATACAGAATACAAAAATACCGTTTTAAACAATTGTTATGTATCACTTACTGAGCGTACAAGAAAATAAAAGATGCGTCATTAATTACAATTATTTTTGTAATTAATGACACATTATTACGCCATATATTTTGTTTTATTTTAACATTACACAACACAGCAAATAAATAAAAAGGTATAGATTACATTAAACTAATGCATTAAAGAAACGTTGAATAAAAATCACTACACGTGTTCAAGTGAACATTCTAAAGAGCGAAAGAAACTGCAAAAGAAAAACAGTTAACGGAAGAAATTCGATTAGATGAGCATTAGCGGCACCTGCGGAATCAAAGTGCGAGCTAATGAGGCGGATCCAGACACGAGATAGTCTGTCCCACTTCGATTCCGATACGCCATTTTGTCGCACGTTTGAATGTAGAGTTCGTAGATACATCATTTTGTCGCATGTCTGAATGTACAGTTCGCAGATACACCATTAATTTATCGCGCGTCCGAATGTAGAGTTCGCAGTTACGACATTTTACTTCGCACTTAGATTCGCAGATTATTATTATTTTGCGTTTTGTGATGTATATTATTTCATCCATACTTATAATATTAGAAATCCATCTATCCATACTTATATTATTATAAATGCGAAAGTGTGTTTGTCTGTCTGTCTATTACTTCTTCACGCCCAAACGGCTGAATCGATTTTGCTGAAATTTGGCATAGATATACTTTGAGTTCCGGGAAAGGACATAAGATACTTTTAATCCTGAAAAAATGTACGGTTCCCTCGTGATCAACGAATTTTAGTGCAACGGAGTTGCGGGCGTCATCTAGTAATATTATATAAAATGCTTAAATCAACACTTATTGATGAACTGATTGAGGGCTCACGAGCTAGTCTGTCCCACTTCGATGTACATACGCCATTTTACTGCGCCGATAATACGTTATAGAATTTATGTAGAATGTAGATACGTTATTTTATGTGCCATTCGTGGAGTTTTCATATTCGTGATTTTATGTTTTATAGTTATTATATTAATAGTAATAAATATTTAGGTCCCACTTCGAGTCAGTTACGCCATTTTACGTCGCCGCGTCATTTTATCATAATTTAATATTTGTAGTAATAAATATATTTTAATTCCTACTTCGAGTCAATTAACTCAGTTAGGTACCATTTTGCGTCGCTGCGTTGCGTCGTCTTATAATCTGAATGTAGAGTTTGCACTGTATACGTCATTTTAGATACCTCATTTCATTTTATAGTAGAGTTTGTTAGTTTGTGAATTGTGACTTTCCGGCTTTGACCCTTTTTAAAATATATAATATTTAATCCTTCAAGCCCCATAAGAGCACCGGTGATCACGACAACAATAGAATACAATATCATTTCCAAGAATCTGTGATCGAATGATTAAAGTATATTATGTACTACTTAATTAATAATTTAGTCAGCACTTGAAGGAAATCGACACAATTTTAAATGTAAAACGTCTTTCCGGCTTAGATTTCTATTTGTATTCACAACTCTACGGTATATTTGATATATTTTTGGTTCAGTTTCAGTTTAAAATTGTATTTTTTTAGTATCCTCTTTGCTGTGCTTTGCAATAATGTGAACTTATTGAAACAAATGATGTCAACTTACTATTTTATCAATTCAACATAATATTATACATAGTACATACTATATTGTGCTACGTAACATCAAACATGGGCGTGATTTTGATTCAACAAGTACATTTCATTGAATATTTTAATTACGCTAACCTTAATATCTATGGTGGTATGGTGTTACACGAAATATGAATATTTATCAGCTGATGTAACACTCGCTTTAATTAACAGACTAGAAATGCTCTTTGTATGAAGATCCATGAATTTATTAATAATAACCATTAAGGCTTTCAAAATTCAGACGGTATAAGGCTATCTTGAACTTTTTATTCCAAGTCCGAACTCCGAACACAATATAAACATTATTAACGAATACTCATGTTATTTAATAATTTAAAGTCTATTCAAGACAAGAAATAATGTTAAAGGGAAAAAATAAAGATTACTTTTTTGGGTCTGTAAATGTGTCATTTTATCTTTAATTCTGTAGAAAAAAATCATTGGTGTAGTCATAACTCATAAGCCTGCATATTTAATGGATCTTTAATTCCTAACCATTTCCGGTCACCCAAACATAGGTTTATAGTTTTACCTATTTTGCACAACTTCGTTTTAATTCAGTTTATGTAAAATATTATGGCTAATATTGTTGTTCTTCTATACATATTATAAAACAAAGTCGCTTTTTTTCCCTCATGTACCTTTGTTCCCTTTAATCTTTAAAACTACGCAACGGATTTTGATGATTCTTTCAGTGTTAGATAGCCCATTTATCGAGGAAGGTTATAGGCTATATTTTATCACGCTAAGACTAATAGGAGCGAAGAAATAGAGGAAACTGGAAAAAACGGGGAAAATTATTTGAAAGGGCGTTAGTTGAACGCGCTAATCTCAGGAACTACTGGTCCGATTTAAAAATTCTTTCAGTGTTAGATAGCCCATTTATTGAGGAAGGCTATAGGCATATTTTTTTCCGTGGCTATATATTTTATACCCGTGCGACGCCGTTGCGGGTCGCTAGTTATTTATATAATAAATTATAATATAGCCTATTAATAATTAGTAGGTGCCCACCACTTCGTTGATGTGCCGAAATTCATTAATCGCACTGGAACCTTGGGTACATTTTTCCGGGTACATTTTTTTATTTGGGTACATTTCATTGCCTTTTTCGGGACTCAAAATATCTTCATACCGAATTTCAGCAAAATCGTTTCAGAGGTTTGAGCATAAAGAGGTTACAGACAGACAGACTTTCGTATTTATAACATTAGTAGGTATAAATACTGAGCTTTGTAAGCAAATTTAGATCAAAGTTAAATCAATCTAAGAATAAAATAACAGTTTTTGTAGTAACATTATCAATTCATATGAATCACTTCTCACAAATTATATGTCTATGGCAAGCTAATTATGTTAATCAGAAACAAGTTTCGGTGTTTCGAAATGCGATAGCGGCAGATAACATCGTTCCCGAGTAAGTAGTGGACAGACATACATACATCACTCACGCACGTCATACATGCTCTAAACTCTGTTCAAATCAATTTTAATCTAAACACAAGTAAAATATCAATTCAACTCCAAAAAGATCTGCGTTTTTCATTACGTCGATGAATGTTAATTTTTCATTATTTGTAAAAAGAAGATGAATGTTAATTTTGATGTTTTTCAATGGAATGCTTGTTCTTGAAATACTGTTAAAATGTTAAATTATGTGAAACGTTATAAGTTAGGTACTGTGGAGAAATTTCTTGTAAAACATAGTACAATTTTTTCTATGTTATGATATAAATAAAGTAGGTAGGTACCTACTTAATGTTACAATTTTACAATTTACAATTTATTCCAACGCATCGTAAGATATTTTCAATGTTGCCATCAGAATGCTCATAAACACAGGAAACGCGAATCTGTGGTTAATCTCCTATCCCACGCATGCTTAAAGTTAAACCATAATAGTGCAAGCAGCCATTAAACAACTTTTTTACATCCTTTCATAGTGCGTAAACCTGAACCATGATTCATATCATGAATTTGGTTAGTGGTTACTTTCACTTCAAAATAATACGCGTATAACCGTACTCAACATTTTTTTCTATAAAATTACTTTTTAATTTTAATGCAAACAAAACTCACTACGAACTGCAAGTATAATACATTGGTATAATGAATTAATAACACTAAGTAGTAAACACGATTTTTGAGCCTGAGTTCTGTGCACTCTATTTGGATGTATATTACACCTATGACCTAATTAATTATAGAATCAGTGATTTTAAGTTTTAACTTGCTTTTGAACTTTAAAATTTTGAAGAAAACCTGAATTTTCTTCTTTCAGTTAGGTACGTATGAAAATAATAAAATATATTATTTTTCTTATTAATATCGTTGCTTATATTCCCAAAATAAAATTGGAATGGAATAAAATAAAAATATAATTTAGTTTTAAATTTATATTTTTTGTATCTAGATGAGCATACCCTAAACACAGCTTGCTATGTGTGCTCCAGTAGGTACAGATAATATGTGGCGTTCCTATTTATTTTCTAGTAATTAAATATGAACTTTAAAATTATTTCATCTGCTTTACAAAGTCTTTAGGTTTTAGGTTAGGTTTTAAGATATTAGGTAATTATTCTCATTCTCATACATATTGTATGGGCCTACTTATACATCCTGAATCACGATTCATAATATTCTGTACAAAAACATACCAATATTTTATAAATAAGTACACTTTTCAAAATATTTAATCCAACATACCAGTACTATAACTATAAACTAGAAATCGTTAGCATTCCGCTCCGGCGACCGCCGCACGTCGATGGTCGATACGCCGACTTTTCATGTTCCACTCCGCTTTGACTAGATTCAAAGTGAGTCTTCAATTTAGGCGACCCTTAGACTTGGGCATTGTGCCTCATCCAGAGGGGAATATCAAAGTCGTTCGATTGGGACTTGAAAAGATCAAATACGTGTCCCGGCTCGAGTGCCACCTGTAATGCGATTTCGATTTACTTATATTGTCCTTTGATATTTCTTTAATATGGAAAGTTATTTTGTCTATAACTATGTACTACGGACTACCTACTTCATAACTTTTTAGCGTTGCTCCACTTCGTGTAATAAAATATGCTACTAGGACACTTCGTAATGCAATTTCTATACTAGTTTGATATGGTCTTTTTCAAACACGAGGGTAGTTGCAAATTTTTATACGAATTTTGTTTTTAGGTAATTTGGGGGCTTCTATGGGCTATTCGCCCATATCCTTTATTTGCTATTTTTGTACATTCGCTTTTCGCACCAAGGATGATTGAAATACGATAATATTATTAATTTTGATATATTTAATGTAAAGCTTTGTGATTCGCGTGGTATGGTATGATATGACTGGACTAAGTATAATAATCATTAATCATTAGTGAAACCTTATAGATTTAATATGTATAATACGTATTTTGCCCTACTCATTACTGCTCAAATATTAACCACACCTCAATTTGACTTAAATGCAATATTATAAAGATTTTTTGAAGAACTCTACATGACGCCAGATCTGAGACGGGCTGAAGCAGGCATCTTGATGACTGATAATTTTATTGCATTTAGATCCAATTTGCATAAGAATGTGTATTTAACATTTTAAAATTAAAACTCGGCTTGATACGTGAAGTACAGACACAAAAAGAGGTTCCCACCGCGCGTACGCAACATCTCTGTCAAACAATAAAAAATAGTCGGACAGACTGACAGACGGGCGACTACCGTTCGGCTGCAGCCTGCACGTGATGGGTGGCGCGGCGGTGCCGCTATCTAGCTCATCTCACTTCATTACCGGACCCATCGATCATTATCGGCTCACGAGAGCCGCAACTATTTGTACTATGCAACAATAGATGGCGTTCTCCTACTAACACAATTTAGCATCATCATCCACCAATTAGTGTCGGCCCTCTCGTTCGGACACACGAGAAATCCCCCGCGAGGGAAAAGGCCAGACACAATCCTTTGCGCGTACGCTTGATTGTAATTGATGATGCGATTGTCTAATGCCGCTTTGAGGTCAATAAATTTCTTACGTTAACTTTTTCTTTGCAGGTCAAAGCGGAAAAGAAATGCTCTCGGGGAAAGGGAAACATCGATTTTGAATCGCGATAATCGAAGTTTATTCGCGATTTCTATTTGTAGAGTCAGTTGGGAAAGTGCAGTGTGCAGGAGCGTAGCTAGACTTGCTAAGGGGTTTCCGTAAAGTTACCTGCGAGCTAGTGCAGGGGCGTAGCTAGATTATCAAAGAGGTTTCCAAAAAGTCGCCTGTGGGCTAGTGCAGGGGCGTATTACGGGGTTAGGATCGGGGGCATCGGGGTGGCGCTGCACGGGGGGTGGGGGCGGGGGGCGCCGGCGCCCGCGCACGCCGCCACGCTGGTGGGCGGACTGGTGCCGCCGCCGCGGGAACCCACCACGGCGGCAGAAGCCTTCTGGAAGATGCCGCATAAAGGTAAGGGAATATTGTATTGTTTAATGTTTTCAAAACACTTTTCCAAAAAGAGGTTACAGTACCTATAGGACATCAAAATGAGATTAGATCACCCATTGACAAACAAAGTCAAAAATAATAGAAATGAAAAACATTTTACGTACTAACGGCAGTTCCCAATATTCAATCTATCTGTGGTTTGACATACAACCGATCGCAGCTGTTAACATTGAATTGACATTTATATATAATATTATATTATGTCTCTAATGTCTAATGTGAGCTATTCCTATCTCTAGTAGGGCAAAACCAGAGATAGATCAAATATTGGGAACGGCAGATTTGAACGTTTCGCAACAAGATAGGAGAAGATAAGATAGGAAATAGCTGCCGAAAGTTATCCTAAAAAAACACTACAATAATTATTAATGGGCACGATGCGTCGGCGGTCGGCCGCGCATGTCGTGTCCCCGCCCGCGCGCCTCACCCGGCGTCACCCCGATCATTCGCCCGCGCCGCGAGTGACCGTTCTTGGCCCTGGAAAAAAAATGGCAGGAAGGTTTACTTGCACCCTATATTATCATTTATCACTTACCAGTCAGCTGACAATTATTCGCATGCACTACTACGCGTAAAACATCACTCTCCATCCGCAGTCGGATAATTAAAAACGAAGACACCACACATTTTGATGGCAAACAATTCGCTAACAAGCCGGTAAGTTGGACTTCTCAACTGCGAAGTTTGCCGGCGCCGGCTTTGTGGTCACTTCGAAGACGTCTCTTTGTCGCAAATTATACTGTAACTTGTATAAGTCATTCAATTAGGGACCGCCTTATAATTTTAGAGCACACGTTTTTAAGAAGTTTAGAAACTAGAAGCTCCAAACGATGGAACAGATTTTGGTAACTTTCTGAGGAATAGCAAAAAATCGGCCAAGTACGAGTTGTACTCGCACACTAAGGGTTCCGTACCAATACAGAGCAAAAATAGGCTGATAATTGTATTTTTTGTATGGCAGCCCCCCTTTATTATTTAATTTATTTAAATTTTATTATTAATTATTATAGTACACATACAATTAATTATTTTGGGAACATTTCAATGCCTATGTGTTGCCGTTATTGATTAAGAGCAAAAAATAGCAAAAAAATCACGTTTGTTGTATAGGAGCCCCCTAAAATATTTAATTTATTTTGTTTTTAGTATTTGTTGTTATAGCGGCAACAGATACACACAATCTGTGAAAATTTCAAAAGTCTAGATATAGCGGTTCTTGAGTTACAGCCTGGTGACAGACAGACGGACAGACATCGAAGTCTTAGTAATAGGGTCCCGTTTTTACCCTTTGGGTACGGAACCCTAAAAAGAGCGTTATCAATTATTACTAGGTAGTTACAAGTTAGGTACCTATTACTAAATCATATTATAGCTAATAGGACTTACCTATATGGCGATTGGCGAGTATCAAAATATATGAATCTCTATAGTTATATGTATATTTTTACTTAGCGTAATTATTAACTAAAGATTTGTGTTTAAAATTATAAACCTCATAGAAAGACGTTTTAAATTCTTATGTCGAATCCTTACCAATGTCAATTACGGGAGTCAAATTCTTTATCTCTAGGTTTGGACTCTAGGGTAATTAAGAAAGCAGTTTGTTACGTTAAATATCCTTCTGTGGTAAAATATATAATCGACCCATTTAAAAAAATCCATTATAAAACATTAACGATAGAAATTAAAATATGATATAAAATAATAAAAGAAGGTATGTTAAAACAAACACTGCATCTTGACTTATTCTGTATGCCATTCATACATTTTTATGTAGAGTTAGAGACTAAAATTTGGTCACATTTTATGAGGAGTTATTTTAGGGTTCCATAGCCAAAATGGCAAAAAACGGAACCCTTATAGATTCGTCATGTCTGTCTGTCTGTCTGTCCGTATGACACAGCCACTTTTCTCCGAAACTATAAGAGCTATACTATTGAAACTTGGAAAGTAGATGTAGTCTGTGATCCGCATTAAGATTTTGATACAAAAATGGAAAAAATATAAAAAATTTTAGGGGTCCCCATAGGTACAACTGAAGCAAAAATTTTTTTTTTCATCTGGCCTATGCGTGTGGGGTATCTGTGGATAGGTCTTCAAAAATAATATCGAGGTTCCTAATATCATTTTTTTCTAATCTGAATAGTTTGCGAGAGAGACTCTTCCAAAGTGGCAAAATGTGCCCCCCCCCCCTCTAACTTCTAAAGTAATGATAATAAAAAAAAATGATGTACATTACTATAAAAGCTACCAACGAAAATTGGTTTGAACGAGATCTAGCCAGTAGTTTTTTTATACGTCATAAATGATAAACCTTAATTTAACTTTCATTATATCAAAAATTTAATATTAAAATAAATCAAAAACGTACGTCGTGTACGTCACACAGCAAAATCAGGCAGAGCAACTGTAAAAATAATATTATCAACAAGCAATTAATATAAATATGTATAATAATTATAGTAAAGGATCGATAGATGAACCAAAACAACAATAACATGTAAGGTAAATGACTAGTAGATTGGACAGTACCAGTCATTCGAAAAAGCACAAAAAAAAATTAAAAAACAAAAATTAAAAAAAAATTAAATTTAAAAAATTTTTTAGATAATATTATATACATCTTTATGATTTAAGGATGAAAATTTAAGCTTTTTATACAGAGATAAAAATCTGCCAAAATTTATCCTACCTATAATATTATATCTTAACCATGGCATAAACAATATGTGAAAGAGAAAGCTTGATATTTAAAATGATAAGTAACTTTGATGCATGTGGAGTGTGGACCTAAACGTTAGGGCCAGGCCATCCCCTCTAGCATACGCCAACGAGAAAATGTTGTCTTACACGTTTTCTCGATGTTTGATGGCGTTTCTCTTTATCTCTTTTAACCCTAACATGACATAAATTTTTTCTCGTGTAGATCTGTCGTCAAAATATATATATCGACATAATGTCATAAAATTAATTTGACATTATGTCGTTCTCGACAATATAACTACACACGAGAGTGAGATATCTCGAGATTTTCCCGTTTGCGCATCTTAGGCCGGCACAACACTGCGCTGTGACGTCGCATCGTAAAAATCTACGACGTCGCAGAACGCATCGTGGAAATTTCATCGCAAATTTCCACGATGCGTTCTGCGACGACTGCGACGTCAGCGAAATTTCCGATGAAATTTTTGCGTTGAGACATCGCATCGCATTTCTGTGCGATGTTGTTTTTGCGATACGCGTTCGCGATTGCGTTGTGGCCTGGTCCCGGGTCCGCGCTTGGTGTAACTGCACTGCGTCACTGCCAATCTTTTTGTATACCGTCAATATTTTTGTATGATCACGTTCCATAATATAGTAAGTACTATGGAACGTGAAATGTCGCGTCACAGCTGCAGTTTAGCTATATCAAATGCAGCTTTAAACTCTACCACAATTCTACTTTATTTTTATACTGTATTTTTTTGCCAACTGTACGTCACAGAGCAGCGGCAAGCAGAGCTCCACTTTTGTACAAAATCGTATAAGACTTCGCGCACTTCACTCCTGTCATACTAATAGTATGTCGGTCTATCTGTTACCACTTCACGCACAAACTACTGAACTGATTTTGCTGAAATTTGGTATGAAGATACTTCGAGTCTCAGGAAAGGACATAGGATACGTTTTATCCCGCTTAAACAAATTTTGTCGCAACGAAGTTGCGGGCGTCATCTAAATAGACATAAAGTGTCGCTTCGTCTTGTCGCTCCACTGAAAAATAGTTCAGTTTCACCTTTAATCCTTCGATCGCGGCAAAACGAGACACAATAGCCTTTCAATTGTTATCGCGGCCCACTAGGGCCTTACGGGAGTTGAAGCGTTAAAGTCCTCTTTTTTCCACCTTTAAAGTATTTTTTGCCGACCGTACGTCACAGTCCACAGAGCAGCAAGCAGAGCCGCAGCTGCGGTCTGCTCTGTGGACTTTATGAAGTGTTCCCGTTGGATGTTTAATTAGCGACTTAGCATCTTGTATCGGATGCGAGCTTTTTTGCAAACTACTACACTATTTATATTGCCTTAATTAAATTTAAAAATCTTACTTTTCAGTTTTCAGTTTCGTTACTTTTTAATTACTGGTTTCGCAGAAGGATTGCGATCTACTTTTGGATTATTTGTTTTGGGGTAAAATGCATGTTTGTTTAGTTGTCTTATTATATTTGTCATATTTTAATGCAATGCAAAAATTCGAAACGTTCGAAAAATCTCTGTACTGTTCTTCTGTTTTATTTATTTTAGATTTATCATAAAATATGTCTTTAGTAGTCTTTTTCTTTTTGTTTTATGGTAAAGTCAATTTATTCTTGAGTATAGTATTAAAATAGTAACCTTGCAAATATAATTATATACTATCAAACGCTAGGCTGTATTTTATGTTAGAGTAGGTAATAGCGTCTAAAGTGGAAGTTTGGTTACGCTCAAACTAGTTCATATTTAGCGTCTGCCTATATAACTTTGTAGCGTTACACCTAGTGTGTTCTAGCCCCCGTAGACAACTGGCAAAACGCTAACGCTAACGCTAACGCTAACGCTAACGCTAACGCTAACGCTAACGCTAACGCTAACGCTAGCGCTACAAAATGTATGGATTTGACATTAGTATTTGCTAGCGAAGCGATGACTTATGTCAAATTGCATACATTTTGTAGCGCTAGCATTAACGTTAGCGTTAGCGCTTTGCCACTTGTCTACAGGCCCAGGAGTTTCTATTCGAGCGATAAACAAACTGGAAATAATATGAAATGTACCTATAAATAAGATTTTGGTTGCAAAAAAACAGTCATGAAAATCATGAATTCAGCATATTTTTCATGACTAAATTTTGCATTCTTACTAATTAATAATAATATAAATGCGAAAGTATGTATGTGTGTCTATCTGTATGCTTAAACGGCTGAACCAACAAATGAGAAATACTTTGAAAGACAGAGGGAAAATGTACGGTAAACGAATTTGCGTGCACGGTGCAACGGAATTGTGGAAGTCATCTTAGCGTTTAGTTTAGGTCATCTCAGTTTTGCATTAAATCTAATAGATCCATTATAATGTTCATTATTAAATCATAACATTTGACTCGTAAAATCACAACTTGGCAAAGTGTTTATTCATGGCTGACTGAGGAGCGAGGACGCTCGCCAAACGTTAAACGTCACATTACACGATAGAGACAGATAGAGCAAAATATTCAGTTGGATAGGGATGGCGATATACTATTTAATAATCGTGGGTTTAATCTTTAGGTATTTATTAATAAGCTGTTAGCTAAAATGGCCAGTCTGTTCTGGTGTAATAATAAAAAAAAAACTGCTACTGACACAAAAGATATACTTGATTATTTTTAGGGTATCTGCCACTTCGATCAGTATATATTTAACGATAACAATATCATTTACCAGTGCTCTATTATAATAAATAAAATATCTAGCAATTAGCATGGATTTCTGTCATATCTGACCTTCTTTTTGCTTTTACAAACCTTTAAATGCTGATAAGGAATTAATATAGAGCTAAGTATGTATGTATAAATGACAGTGAAGCGAGCTTGATGTAAGTATTTGTAAGTTATTACTTATTATTAAGTTTATTGTGTAGAAGAGAATATTTTAAAGTCCAACTTAGTATTATTATTTATTATATTTTCAAAATCTAAATTTTAGAGTGATAAGTGATAACTGATAAGTAATATTTTGTGCTATGAAGGTTTCGTTTACAGACAATAGAATTGAATATTCAAACCGTTCCAAATTTAAATTCATACAGACTCATTGGTGATTTGAAAAAGGAACACTGTTGCAATAAAGTATAAACGTTTTGTATCTGAATGGTGTTTTTTTTATTTGTGCTGTCAAAGGGGCGTGGTTGCAGAGATATTTGCCATAATTTATTGCACGGCAAAACATTCGACTGTCAAGGACTGTCATACGATAAAATGTTACGTTTAATTATTAGTGCAAAAAACATAATAGAGTAACT
The DNA here is from genome assembly GCA_937595015.1 of Polyommatus icarus. Classification (NCBI taxonomy): domain Eukaryota; kingdom Metazoa; phylum Arthropoda; class Insecta; order Lepidoptera; family Lycaenidae; genus Polyommatus; species Polyommatus icarus. The sequence continues at coordinate 20,882,732 of OW569323.1, read as the reverse complement.
TATGACTATAGAGCAATGGAAGCAAAAAGAAAAATAATAAAAAGTCTTGTAAGACCAAGTAAGACATATTACTTGACACATCAAAATACCTACAGGCTAAAAAACAGTATGTCTTAGTTTTTGCACATTTCATAAAGAAATTACTTATTCCTATTTGTATGTGTATTTAAATTATTATTTACTGCTTTCATTGTGATATTTATACTTAACTCTTATAGACCTGGATCCCAAAAGCGTAAGACATAACTTACTTTCTGATGGATGAAACCATAGGTTCTTGGTAGTGCCTCGTGTACTTAGAATACCTGCGAATTTGTGTAGCTCCAAGTGTGACACCTGGTCAGGTACCAGGTACCAAAATGGACAAAAAATGAGTCTTACTTTACTTATTTTCTGATGGCTAATATTTATATATAATTTGTAGATTATTGTTCTGAACTAGTATCATGTAGTGTAAGACACTTTTCAATGATCAAAACTATTATCAGACGTTTTAAAAATAATTTTGTTGCTATTTTTTTCAAACACTTTTTTTTTTATTTTATCAATTAATATAACACCTTAGAAAACAATACGATATTACAAGAATTTATTTTGTACTAGCTGTTGCCCGCGACTTTGTCCGTGTCAGCATACTGCATAGTTAAGGTGACCATACGTTCCGCTTTGGGCGGGACAGTCCCGCCTTCAGGCAGTCTGTCCCGCTGTCCCCCGCGAGGCCGAAATTGTCCTGCTTTTGCGAACAGACCAAACGCGCAATAATTGAAAAGAATTTTCATGTATGAAATGCTTGTGCATTGCCTGAAAGTAACGCATGTACATACAACAAACGTGATTATTCTGCCATATTTTACTCGATATCAATAACTAGACGTTCCGCCCGGCTTCTCCCGCGTAAATTAGGAATTTCACAGAAAAATTAGCCCACAAAAAATAGCCTTTAATCCTTCACGTGGTGTACTTTTGATTTTTCCCGTATTTTCCACCGGTTCTTCGCTTCTATTAGTGTTGGCGTGATAAAAATATGTTACCTAAACCTCGATAAATGAGCTAACACTGAAAGAATTTTCCAAATCGATCCAGTAGTTGCGGGGGGGGGGGGGTGTTCTGTATTTGTCCCGCCCTGCCAAAAAAAATGGTCACGTTATGCATAGTATAATAACAAAGATGGATAATTTTCCCCTGTTTCCTTACCCAAAAGGTAAAAACGGGACCCGATAATAAAGACATTTCAGCCTGTCCGTCTGTCTGTCTGACCATATCCAGACTGTACCTCCCCTTTCTAACATGTAGTGAATATTATTAAAGTATGGATACCATTGAGTATTTTTTTTAAAGTATGGATACCATTGAGTATTTTTGGAGTTTACTCCTTAAGAATCGATTTTCATATATAAGGCGCCCGGTATGGGAAAAATCCGAGGGGTAAAACCTATTAAATAAGTAACGAAAAAATGTGTCACGTTTTTGGAATCATCGGACATCGGAATATTATATTATATTATTTGGTCATATACCTAGTCAAGTGCCTACCTGTTAGACCTAGATCCCAGAGCGATAAGACAACTAAGGCTCTGCGCGCACGAGCAACTTAGTTGCTCGGCGATTTATTTGTCTCTTGATCAAGTCTAGTCTAGGAGCTAGTATGAAAGTGCGCGCACGTAGCGACGCGACGCGACGCAACTCTGGGCAACTTTTTTGGTTGCAACGCAACTGTCTCCTTCCCTATTGGTTTCTATGCAAGTGCGCGCACAGGCAACAATAAAGTCGCCGACCGGCCCAGTGTTACCAGATCAGGGGATTTCCCCCTAGATTTAGGGAGTTTTCGACCAAGATAGGGGCAAAATAGAGGCAAAATATCGGGTTTTTCCCCTAGATTTTCATGAACGAGGCCAGGTCGTAAGATTCTGCACAGTTCATCAAAACTTTCGACACTCATTCTAAAGAAAACGTAAAAATTTTCTGGGTATGCTCTCAATTTTATAAACACAGTATGAAATTTTCCAAAAGTCAGGCGATCGCTCCATAATGGATGCACCCAATATTCAATTTTGCGACGCTTTCTTCGGTTTTTTATTGCGAGTGCAACAACCACAGCCGTCTCGACCAAATCCATGTTGATGACTGTCTAGAAAAATCGGAAAAAAGTTGCGTAAATCGCCGTCCAACTAAGTTGCTCGTGCGCGCGGGCTCTTACTGTCACAATATGGATGAAATCTTATGTTCTCAGTAGTTCCCTATGTACTTAGAATACCTTCAAATTTGTCTCACTCACTCACTCTCACTCACTCACTCATAATGTGTAAAAATGTATGCCTGTCTGTCTGGAACCTCTTCACGCCCAAACTGCTTAACCGATTTTGCTGAAATTTGGTACAGATAAACTTTGAGCCCTGGGGTTAAACCTATCCGTTTTTCCGGGATAAAAAGTATCATGATATAAATATGTCCTTTCCTGGGAAAGCACATATTATTATAATATGGTACTTTTTGTCTACCAAATTTTTAAAAGGTTTGGGCGTGAAGAGGTTCCAGATAGACAGACAGACATTTTTACACATTATGAGTGAGTGAGTGAGAGTGAGTATAGCTCCATGTAGAGCTTCACAAATTCGAAGATATTCTAAGTACATAAGGAACAACTGAGAACATAAGGTTTCATCCATATTGTGACAGTAACTTACTGTCTTATCGCTCTGGGATCTGGGTCTAACAGGTAGGCACTTGACTAGGTATATGACCAAAAAATACTCAATGGTATCCATACTTTAATAATAATCACTACATGTTAGGAAGGGGAGGTATAGTCTAGATATGGACAGACAGACAGACGGACAGGCTGAAATAGCTTTTATTATCGGGTCCCATTTTTTCAAGGAAACGGGGGAAAATTATCCATCTTCGTTATTATACTATGCAGTATGCTGACACGGACAAAGTCGCGGGCAACAGCTAGTAGAAAATAAATTCTTGGAATATCGTATTGTTTTCGAAGGTTAACACCTTAGAAAACAATATATATATATATATATATATATATATATATATATATATATATATATATATATATATATATATATATATATATATATATATATATATATATATATATATATATATATATATAAGAAAATAAGTAAAGTAAGACTCATTTTTGTCCACTTTGGTACCTGGTACCTGACCAGGTGTCACATTTAGAGCTACACAAATTCGCAGGTATTCTAAGTACCTACACGAGGCACTACCAAGAACCTATGGTTTCATCCATCAGAAAGTAAGTTATGTCTTACGCTTTTGGGATCCAGGTCTATTATACAAAATTATTTATTAACATTACATTTTATATACTTACTTAAAACTTAAATAAGAAATAAATTTAAAATTATCTACATAAAAAAAAAATATCCACAGCCGAACATATAACCTCCTCGTTTTTTGGAAGTCGGTTAATAAAATTAAACAGACGCAGATCATGCAAACAGGATTTGGTGAATCCAAAATGGCGTTGACACAATTAAACGTACCCCATAGATTTAAGCGATTCAAAAACAGATACAAAATAATAATAAGAGGGGTACTTAAGGGGTCGCCTGGCCAGGTGCGGCTGTCATGCGCAGGGTGACTACCCCTATTTACTACATAACTTAAACCTTGGTTAAACGTTTGATTAATGTTTAGCGTTATGTACATGGGACGCGTCATGTGAACGCATCTTTTTTTTAATGTCCGTTTAAAAAATATACCTAATTGGTCTGTTTCATTATGTGATAACTGATAAAAAAATATTGCTTATTTGTTTTGTCTTTGCTTAGCTTATTTAAAGTTTGAAGAGAGAAGGGAGACTTCTCCGAATCAGCGTCGTTAGACGATCGTAAAACGTGAAGTTAGAAAAATACTTTAGTTCTCATTTATCGGAAGCGTTCTTCAAAAACTTTCAGATGACAATACTCAAATAAGGATTTCCTAGATCGAATTTCGGTGCCTTTTCTAAAAATGAAGCAGTATTTTAGGAACACGTTGAAAACAGAAGTAAAATACATAAATACTCCAGATAAAACATTGCTTCAAGCTAAATAAAAGCCAGTAAATATGTTACATAACAGTTTTTACAACATTAAACCTATATTGTGGGTGTAATGTAAAAAAACTACAAGTACACATAAATTTATAGAGTCGCGCCCATAAAAACGGGGATTAAAAATAAATCGCTCGAATAAATTGCACCTCTGAAATTAAAACACTCCCTCACACGACACGCGTACGCGACAGTTGGCCGCGGCGGCGCGGGGGACAGGCGGCAGCGGGCGCATGGGCGGAAGCGATTTACGACAAACTAGGCAGAAATATGGGCCGTTAGACAAATAAAATAGTGAGGTTACAATAACTGCAACATTTAGATAAATTGATTGTTTAACCGAAATGACAGTGTTTTTCGAAATTTATTGATATATTCAAAGTTTTTCCTCAGTCGCCTTAATAATCAGGCAACACTGGATTGTAATAAGTTGGGCTGAAATTTCCGGTAAACAATTAAAACTATAGTAGGTACATAGGCACCCTAGTTGTATGTACCCGCTAATCGCTTCAACTCAGTATATACAGGGTGTGGGCGATTGTCCATTGTTCTCTAACAGGCGCTTGTTAGTGCCGGAGGTGTTGTTGGCGCGCTCGCCGAGAAAACGCGAGTAAGTGGCGTTCGGCATAATTAATTACGACGACGTAATCAACGCCATTATTAAGGCTCGGGTTACTGCAGATTTTATATCAACCGAATCGTATATAGCTCGTAATTGCCTGGATTTTTTTGCATTACAACTATTAGGTACCTACCTACTACGAAGTAGTACCTAAGTCACATAGTCTAGAATTTGGAAATACAATATTATGTTTTAATTGTTACAAATCAATTCTCGTAAACTGTAAACAACGCTATAAGGCTTGGGTTACCTACTTCAGATTTTATATCAACCGAATTGTTATACATAGTTCGTAAAAGCCTGATTTTTTTGCATTACAACTATAAGATACTACGATGAGTACCTAAGTAGCAAAATCTAGAATTTTTAAATATAATAATATGTTGATTAGTAACAATTCTCGTAAGTTGTAACTTTAGCCAAAGCCATTATAAATGCTAAGATACTGCAATTTTATATCAACCGAATTATAGAATATAGCTCGTCTGTGCCTATTTTTTCAATTACAACGTTTTTTTTTTTCAAAATTAGATCCGACAAACTGGACAAAGCTGCTACGAAACAGGAGTCGTGAAATTAAAAATTATGCTGATAGACGTTAATTAGTAACAATACTCATAATACGTAAAGTCGCAAATTAAATTTAAAAAAACCGGCCAAGTGCGAGTCGGACTCGCGCACCGAGGGTTCCGTACAAACCTGCAAGGTTTACAAAGTTCGTTTGATATGAATTTCAACTTGATAGCTCTACGCGTTCATGAGGAAAAAAGTAATAAGTTTATATTTATTAAAAAATATATATTTTGTAATGTAACTAAAAATTTAAGGTTTTCGGAATTTTTCCTTTATGTGTGCTATAAAACGTTGCTTCATGCCAAATTTCAAGATTCTAGGTCGACTGGAAGTACCCTTTAGGTTTTAATCCCCTGCGAGTACTTGCGAGTTTCAAAATATGCAGCTTAAGTTGCTGTTTCTTTTGATTGCGTTGACATAGAAGTTTGATTTTGTTACAGCTTAAAGGTATTATAGACCTGAGTATTTGGTATGAATTTCAATTTAATACCTCTACGCGTTTATGAGGAAATTGGTAGTAAGTTTAAAATTATAAAAAAAAATATATTATGTGATATAACTAAAAATTTATGGTTTTCGTAATTTTTCCTTTATCTATGCTATAAGACGTTGCTTCGTACCAAATTTCAAGATTCTGAGTTCACGGGAAGCACCCTGTAGGTTTTGATTCCCTTGCAAGTGTCGAAAATTTGCGGCATAAACGGCTGTATCTTTTGATTGCGTTGGCTTAGAAGTTTGATTTTTTCACAGCTTCAAGGGACAGTAGACCTGAGTAATTGATATAAATTTCAGCTTCATACCTCCACGCGTTCCTGAGAAAAAGGGTCTTGACAGACGGACGGACAGACGGACAACAAAGTGATCCTATAAGGGTTCCGTTTTTTCCATTTGAGGTACGGAACCCTAAAAATTAACCAAATCAAACATATAGCTAAAATTAATTGTGTCGTACGAAGTTGCTACAAGAACAGGAAAAAGTCGCAAAATGAACAAATCTAATTCTAATTGATATTTACAAAGAGCTTTATTGAGTTTTTATTAGACAGTTTTGTTACGAAAATTTATATGATAAAACTGCTAACCAATTTAGATATCTAGGTATTCTTTTTTCAAATATTTGAAACACCATGTGTTCAGCGATAGTTATTAAATACAATTAATATTCCGTGCACGCGTTATAAAGGCGTACCCCCAATCAAGCCTGCCCTAAATTCGCCCACAATTGCATCCAATTGTTCACTTTTTACCGCGAGGCGTTTATAAGGGGTGTGCTAAAAAAGGAATTGTCTGTCGGCCATCGGAGCTAATTCCATTGAAGAGTATTGGCGCGAAAACGCGCTCGCCATCTGTAAATCAGTCTGTTATCTGTTGTAACTAAGCCATGTATTATGTATGTGTTACTTACGATAAAACCAAAAAAGTCAAAATTTAGTAGTAAGTATATGTCAAAAGAAATTTAATGCTTCATTTTGAGCAGCTTTGAAAAATTTTTGCCAATCAAAAATCGATTTCCATTCTGCTTGCAGTTACGTCTTCTATCCTCAATATAGCTCAAGCAACAGATTTATCTTCACCCACAACAGATTTCAAATTACATTTTTTGCTTGAGATTTTTGCGATTACAAAAAAATGGGTTACTTAACCCATTCACAAAAAATTGCAAAGGAAATGTTTTTTATTCTATTGAACCTTAATACCTTCATCTGCGAGCACTTAAAGTTATTGTGGTTTACGAAATCCACAAAACCCTTTTTGTAAACATTTTTTAGCGCAACCGATAAGATATTGTAAGATTTTGCGATTGAGATCTATCCAAGTTGGGTTAATAAGTATGTAAAAAATCATGATGATTCGATATTGGTACTTGAGTTTTTCGTTTTCAAAAGGAAATAAAATATTATTATACGTCTTGAAGCTGTAGGTAATCCTCTAGATCATAAAAGTTTACTATCTCATGATATCATGGTAAATGGAAACTAAATTCTTTTGCTTTTATATGTGTCAAACAATAAAAAAAACTAAATTTTAAAATTGGAACTCTAACGACGACACGATTTCCAGATGAGCTGATGCACAGCGCGGCGATGGGCGGCGGCGCGCTGTTCGGTTGCTCGTCCGCCGGCCATAGCGGCATCAACCAGCTCGGCGGGGTGTACGTCAACGGCCGACCGCTGCCGGACTCCACGCGCCAGAAGATCGTGGAGCTGGCCCACTCCGGCGCGCGGCCCTGCGACATCAGCCGTATCCTGCAGGTCTCCAACGGCTGCGTCTCCAAGATACTCGGCAGGTTGGTACTGTTGTTGCTCGTCCGCCGGCCATAGCGGCATCACCCTGCTCGGCGGGGTGTACGTCAACGGCCTGCCGCTGCCGGACTCCACGCGCCAAAAGATCGTGGAGCTGGCCCACTCCGGCGCGCGGCCCTGCGACATCAGCCGCATCCTGCAGGTCTCCAACGGCTGCGTCTCCAAGATACTCGGCAGGTTGGTAGAGTTTGCACTATGAAATGTAGGTAACGCAGGTGACGTGATGATAACAATGCTATAAATGTAGGCGAAGAATTGTGGCACATTATTGGCTTTATGCGTGTAGAAACTACCTGTAAGGGACCCATTAATTTTATGATGCCTCAATGTGTAAAGTAGAATAAAGGTGGACCTGACCTGAAGTACGATGTTGCTAAGACAAAAGATGTTAATGCAAGGGATGATAACCTGGCGATAGCGACTATTGCGGCATATTTCTTCGTAATTGATTCGAATTACATACAGGTTAACAAGTAATAATTTAAGCTAAAGAAAATCCACAAGACCATGTCAAATTTAAGGGAAATAATAGTGTTGTATACACTTAGGGCCTATTTATATTATTAAATGACGTCAAAACCATTATGGGAATATTGTAATTTAACACACTATCAAAGGGCACCCATAACAATCGAATAAACGAATCACAAAGGCATTGTCGAAGAAATGTCCAAGACGTCAGGGCCACGCGTAAATTGACAGAATTCCCACTACCTCCCGAGGATGCGGACAATGCTCGAACAAAGCCGAATTAATATTTGAATGACTTAATCAATACAAAAACTTTCGTTTGCATTCCCATACACGTTCATACACGCATTGTTTTTGTTTGAATGAAGTGCGCGGCGGGAGCGAAGTCGGGTGTCGTAGGGTGCCGCTGATTGCGATTTTATCGGTTCGGCTCGGGAGGGCCTCAAGTGTATATTGAAATATAAATCCCGTAATCCATATTAGTTTTAATGCTACTCCAATTTGTATTAGCGCCAGTTGTTTTAGTCGGGCATGACAATGGCCCTTAATCCAAAAAGTAGAAAATATACAAAAATTTTCTAAATCCTGAATAATAATTATTTATCCTTCATTAATCCAGTACAAGTTTGAGATATTAGGATTTTAAGTTAGGATAGGTTTAAGGAAGAAGAAAGATGGAAGCTTTAAAATAATACAAGTATCCAAGAGACATTGGAATAAGGAAATGTAATGCCTTTTACTCCTAATTTGCCATGCCAAGCTTCTTCCTGAAAGTTAAACTCAAAATCCTACATTAACATAATAACAATGGTCCAAAAGTCAATTGGGAACAATGAAGTAAAAGACGTCAATCAAAAGAGCTAGATTTTTAATGTAGGGTGTTCATAGCAGGGCTGTCCCACGACCGCCCCTAAATAAAATCAAAATAAATAATATTTGCCCGTAATTGGCGCCCCTGCTGCTCGCTGAGAGATCTTGTGCGAAAACGATTTTAACATCGGCCTCGGGGCATAATATTTTTGTTGGAGTTTTGAATAATATATGCCTTGTAACATTTTTAGAAACAACTAAATTTAAAACAGCTTCATGTGAAACTAGAGATTGAAATTCGAAAATTTTGAATTACATAGGTATTTTTGCCATTTTAGCCGTCTTATGTTTTTAATACTTTACCTAGTCAATGCGGCAGTTATCAAGAACACAAATGGTAGCAGCTTTACTTTTAGAAACATTTTAGAAAAAGTTTTATTTACACTTCGATTGTTTACATTAAATTATTTTGTTGGGATATTTTGACCGTGATTTTTAATTTTAACTGTACAATAAACAGATAAATCAATTGTACTTGGAAGTTTCGATTTATTTAATTTTCTCTTTTTGTTTTCTTGTCTGATCGTCAGAATGAAGTTATCATATTGGAAGTTGTCTTCGATCATCAATCATTCACATGATTCATCACGCAATTTTGAGAGAGATGTATGTACGTTATTGCAAAAAAAACATTTCGGTCATCGATACGCTTTTACCAGAAAAGTTAAACGAAATTAACATTGATGCAAATTCTGCGGTCCTTGAAAATCAAGGTTAAGCTCTTTATCAACGTCTTTATCTGTATTAGATGAGCGATTTAGATGCATATTTAGGTTTAAATAAATCACATGAAAAGCTGAAAACGAATATGTGATTACTAGAATTTAGAACTTCTCTAGATATTGTAATAAAACGTCTCATACACGAATTCCTTAATACATCCTATCCCTATCATCTAACAAACATTTCCAAGAACATTATTAGGAGTTTTTCTGGAAATTTCGTCCTTTTACCCGTTAAATTAATCGTCTAGGTGGCCGGCTGCAAGTGCTATATTTTCTCATACACCCCTGACATTCTTATCGTGCCAATTACGATAAAGGGGTTCCGTACCTCCTTAGGGTTTGTAAAGGGCAAGCGTGGCGGGATCCCTAATTAAGGAGCCCTCCCGCCAAGCTTGTGTGATTCCGTTTTACGTACTTTTATTTCTACTACATACAAATTTATTAGGACTGTACGAAGATTTACTCCTACTAATTTGGTTCGGAAGAACTTTTATAAGATTGAGTATAGGAGATACGAGTTTTGTTTCAAGAAGTTACGGAATTTCTTATAAGAAATTCTTGTCTAAACTTTTCAAATAACTCATAAGTCACACACAGTTTACTAGGAGTTACCATACCACACCATAGACGTAGTTAGAGTCAAATCTTTTGTAATTAAATACAAATATGCTATACCCAAAAATACAATGGTCTAAACTTGAAATTAATATAACTTGCGACACTGTCTGTACTAACCCAATAATCCTAAGTTTAGATGGAAAGAATAAATGTTTCAATATGTTTTTCTTTTTGTCTCAGATCAACATGGAACATGAAGTAAGTACAGAACAAAGCTATAGTTAAAATCAACACAGCATCGCTTTTACAAAGTTAGTTAAACAGTAAACTTGACTAGTTAATGCTGTAAGCTGTCCTGAATTCATTTTAAGATTCGTGCAGTCAGGGGCCCAATTATCATTAAAAGGAGTTACAAATTCTTTTGGAATTAAATTTTATATAACGTCGTCACACCTTGGCTGACTGATGATAACACAACTACATATAAATTAAAAATTACTATGTCAAAGTACAAATCAATTGGCGTGATAGTTTTCCGTAAGGTGTACCACAAAATGTACAGGTTGTGGGTTATACTAGGGCTCACTTCGCTCGCCCTGAAAAGGAAAAAGTACAGCTCTACTTAAAAGGTTTTTTTAGAAGACTCATAATATCCAACCACACAAAAGCCAAACAATATTTTTTCATAACCACAAAAATATTGAACAACTCAAAATTCACCCCTATTTCTCAAAAAAAAAAAAACAATTCAGCAGGTCGTTCCACTCGAAAAGCAATATCTGATAAGAGGTCGTCAGCGACGGGGTATCGCGGGATCTGACCCCCTGTCCTGTTCAATGTTTTATTTCCCCTGATAGGACCCCTACACCCTGAACATAAGGCCCATGTTCGTAAAGCTCTGAGATGAAATCGGAATCTGTATGGAACTACGGTAGCTTGGTGCCATACTCCATAGTGAGAGCGATAACCGTTTGATTTAGATTTGAAAATATTTGATTGATATACCTACGCTTTTGATAGAGCCATTTTGTTAATAATGTTCGCGATAGCCCGATAAATAAAAAATATTAAGAAAAATAGTAATTGCAGCAAAATTTACAGTAATAGAGTAAGTAGGTCAAGATAAGCTTTAGAGCATAACGTCGTCTTCTAACCGACGAAAGTTATGACTATGCTTTGTTCACCTTACACTGTAACCTTAATTATTACTTAGTTTTGATCTAACTATTTCTTTTATATTGATTGATACCTAAAATGTACCAATGCTCTCAACTAACTCTTATGCTGTTGAACACAATAAAATCACTACAAATAAAATTTCATCAAACGTCAGAAAATTGGTCGACCGCAGCTTTGGATGGCGCCCTATTCTGAAATATCGCTCGGGGCTAAAACGATTACGACTCGCCAGAGGCAACCACTCGACGATAATAACCAAGTAATAGCTCACAATGACAAAGTAAACAAGTATTATCGACAGATGACGTTATATTTATTTAGTTGTAACAGTCTTTTAATGTTTTTGTAACGGGTATTCGTTTTTTGGTATTAATAAACTATCTGTTTTCTTAATTTTGTGCTCTACATTGTGCTAAAAAAACAATAAGGTCGTAACGTAACGAAATTGAATTGGTATTTAAAACAAAACTGAATATATTATTATGTGATGTCTAGTAAATTTCTTCGTCAAAGTTTAGATAACTTAAGAATTCTATTTACTTATTTAATGCTTACTGTTGAAAATCGAGTTTAAATTAAGTATGTAAAATATTATACTAGGATTAACTGCATTTTTTATTATATAATCTCTTGCTACTTCAAGCAAGTTATTTCAAAATGCCAGTACTTACGTCTTAAATAATATTGCGTTATAGAAAAAATATTACGTATTTTCCTTTCAACATCCCCTCCAATCTTCGTCAGTTAGACTACAATGAGCGTCAACACTATTAAGACGCTGCTATCGACAATCGTATCATTCTTATCGACATTTCCTTCGAAATATCGACACATGTCGATCGCGACAATAGCCCGTCGAGTACATCCTATCCAGAATAGTACCTTGTAAAATATCTTAAACGCCTTATTTATATTGGTGGAAGAGTGGTTTTTGGACGAATTATATTTCGCGAACCGCACAAAGTCGGCGATGGTGTTTGTATGGGTACTCGAGAGGGTACAGTTTGGGAGATTATATTCGTAATTGTGCCCTAATGCCGTTCTAGTGGATAGGGCTGTGATGTTTTCAATTGTAGCAACATACGCGCCTCGTTTCTCTCGAGTGCTTATATTTTAAGTACTTTTGGAATGTGAGATGTATTCAAAGCTTTTTAGGGATTTCATTTAAGATAACATTTGTTGCAGCATTTAGTATAGTATTATTTAGTTTCATACTATTATCGCTTTGAAAGCACAAGGCTTATTACTTTTTGCAAAATATAGGACCAAAATTAAGAATACTGCCAATGTGGCAATAAAATTTTGAAGCAAAATGTAGTATCCGCCACATTTGAACACTGCAATATCAAACCACTTATGAGCTTTTTATCACAGTGATGTCAAAATAAGGACTAAGATCAAACTTTTACCTATCTCCAGATTTCTATCTTAGGTAGGTAGGTAGGTTCAGGTCAAGTTGGCATACAAAACCTAAATACCTAATGACTTATCTATATAAATAAAAATGAATTTTCGATTTTGTTAATCTTTGTATAACTCGATAACAGCTGAAAAGTATAAAAACTTGACTGGATCATCTAGGTAAAGATAAATTAGCATTTTAAGGTCACTAAGCGTCAAGCACACCGTTGTCCACAGGTACTACGAGACGGGTTCCATCAAGCCGCGCGCTATCGGTGGGTCCAAGCCCCGGGTGGCGACCACGCCCGTGGTCCAGAAGATCGCGGACTACAAGCGGGAGTGCCCGTCGATATTCGCGTGGGAGATCAGGGATCGCCTGCTCAGCGAGAACGTGTGCAATAACGACAATATACCCAGTGTAAGTGGATTTCCTTCATTTGGTTTTACGTTACTGCTCAGCACTTTTCATGGGCATTTATCAGTCACTACTCGTTTAGCTATACCCATATAGTCTGTCAAGAAAGTCATGACAGGCGGGAAAATTTTCTAAACGTAATCACGCTTATAAGGTGTATTTTTTTCTTTGTATTTTCACAGAGAACGCTTATTACATTTTGAATATGAACCTTGCACATTTTTATCTAGAATTAATAAAGTGCTCATAATTTTTACTTCATTTAAAAATTTTCCCGTCTGTCATGACTTTCTTGACATACTATAGGTACTATGTAAAGCTAGATGTTATCATCTCCTAAATTATTGCGGAACAACATTTTACAGAAATGAAAACTATTATTTATCCTTTCCTGAGACTCAAGGTAAATCGGTTCAGAAGTTTATCCGTGAAGGAGTAAAATTCTCACTTTTAAGTGAGTTATAACAAAATAATAATTTACATGACTCTATAATTCCTTTGGTATGAAGTGAAGGAGTATAGAACTATAGACTTAAAAAAGTCTAAATGAAAACTGTTGAAAATATCGTTTGAACAAAACGAGTGATGTGCGTTCATCTGTCGATATCTTGAAAGTTTCTCTCGTCGCGCCCCTCGGAGTCCATTGTCAATATGTCGACCGTATTGTCAAAACATATTCAAATAAACGAACTTAATAGCCACTTTTGTATCGAAATAAGCCGGACAAAATTGAGTATCCATCTTAATCCAATTTTAGAATATAATTTTCGGCCATATGCTGCGACCCCATGGCCCATTGTCCAAGAATTTTACAAGGGTTTCTGCAAATCTGACAGTTTATAAAATGTCCTATGGTCCTTTCGGACCATTGTTGGCTATACAAATTATTGACTCGCACTCATAAATTTATCTATTATTCGAATAAACTGTCCGTTTTACAAAGTGTGCCGATCTCAGTAGGTATAATAAAATTTGTAAATGTTTATTTGGTATCGTAATTTTTTTTAGTTTCGTGAATCCTTTAAGATCCGAAAAGTCTGTTGTGTTTTTTAAATGCCATCATCATACTTTATACCTATTCATCAGGTCATCATTAAAATTTCAATCGCTACCCAAGCACCAAACGAAAGCAAAATAACGCCTTTTAGATATAGTTAGGGATGCGGAGAACCTTGGAAGTCTTTGAGGAAATTAATAACATTTTATATTTGCGAAGACCTACCTTAGTACATAATTAGGTACTAAAAGTACCTATTGAAAGACAAAAGAAAGAAAGAAAAAAGAAAACAAAACACGATCCCGCAAAATCCAGTCCAGACTCTATAATATCAAATAGATACTCGAGAATAATCTCAAACGAAAAAAATAAATCAAACATTTCGAGGACATCATTCCAATTAATATCCTAACAAAGCGAGAAATCCGCCCGCGACTAACAATATGTTTACATTCGGACATAAAAGGTCCCAGTTTTGACATGATTAACAGAAAAATTGGCCCGGATGGATGATAAAAATTACAATATACCGCTTTTGTGTTTTTTTTTCGTACGGCAGATGTGTCTCGCGTACGTCGGCTTCGATTACCGATCCTGTCACTGCCAAGGCTTTATTTAAGTGCGTGATATTTTTACCGCCAATTTTAATGTCACTCTGACATCCTTAGAATAAATTGCAGATTAAATATGCAAAGGTATTTTTTGGTCGATAAAATTAAATTTAGGTTCATTTAATATAGCTTCAGGTTCTTGTGATAATTATGTAAGTATTAGTAAAGGTGGTAAAATTTGATATTTTAGCCCAATTATAGTTATAGTATATTTTATTTTGAATAAAGTAATAGATACTTCATTAGTTTTAATTGTAATCATAACTACACTAAACTCTGCCACACTTGTCGATACTAAATTCGCACATGCCTAGTAAAGTCATGCTGAATTCAGCAACATCTATAAACTAAACATATAGCCTCCGTAGTCCGTGCACAGCACACCTAGGTACACCTATATATACACGGGGGGCTAAATTAGAATGCTTCATCCCTCGTGCCTAGAAGATTCGGCGCCGAAGGGGCTATTTTTATGACTGTCGTACGCACACGGCCCACTGAGCAAATAGGTGAATAGAATAGATGCACCGACACGTATGTTAGAAAGGGATAGGTATTTATTGCGAGTTGCGTAGACTTAGTCATAACGGTCGAATGGGCGTGATGTTTCTTACCAACTGAGAGCGGACAAAAATACGCGGAACAAACCTCGATGGCGCGTAAAATGGCCTAAGCGCCATATCATATTCCGTAGTGATAGTTTTGTTTTACTGTTGCAAAAGGTATAGAATTAGTTCGTTCTGAATCAAATTCTGGTTGAAAAGTATGTATTTTAGGAGTATAAGTAATACGTTTGTATACTTTGTTTTTAATAGCTTCAAAAATATATTTTTTTTCAACATAAAAAAATAACGGAAATAAAATTACACCACTAAGCTGGTAATCAATCAGATCAATAAAAAAATACTTCTACAATCAAAAAATATCAACGAATAGTTTCACGTGCGCACACATAAGTCATTTTGGTTTTGGCGCGAAATACAATAAGGGAGCGTTTCACGCGTGGCTGCACAGAACATTAGTTTTCTCACTCGCACGCACGCCGCTCTCTCGCTCCCGGATTAACGTCAACTGCTTATGATGCCAAAGGAATTGACGGTTGAGTCTAGATACGTTTATGATAACATCAAAGAATATATTTTTCTGTACAATATAATATTTTTTGATATCAAATTCGTTGGTCAGTTGTAGATTTCTGCGATCGTTAACAAAATATGATAGATGTTATAAAAAGAGAAAATTAATAACTAAGTCACAGAATACACATTTGTTTAACTTGAACTAAGTACTAAAAACACAACTGAGTGTAGTAGAGAATAGAGATAATATTACTAAGTAGGTACTTACGCGTAATACAAGTTAGGTTCGAGAAGTTATTTAAAAAATCAGATACCAAATGTAATTAAATAGACAGATATATGAAATGAAATCTTAATTATTTAGTAGCTATGTCCTCAAATTCTCTGATCCCATCCAAGTCTCAGCTATCAAACTGCTCCAAACTGTCAAATTCTCTGACACCATCAAAATTGACGGCGAGAATGCGACGTGCGTGCAAACGAAAACGAAACCAACGTACGGCTACATAATACGTGACGGTGGCACGAAGCCTCCAAAATGCGGCTCAGTAGCGTTTGGGTGGTGTCGGGTTACGGGACCTCTCGCCCGTGTCAATAAAATACTTTTACTGATACTGATTAGGAACATGCGACTGAAAGAATAAGTTTTTTATGTTGTTTGGTCAAAAAAGTTAGAATTCTAAACGAAATTGAGCCATTGTCGTTATCAGCAAAAAATAATTAAGGGGAATATGTCTCCGAATAATCAGAGGAATTTAACAAGATGTGTATACGCTTCATTCTTACATTGGACCAGATGGTTTTTTCATGTAGGTGCATAGGTCCGCAAAAATGAAAGGCTCGGACAAAGGTTGTAGTCCTTGAAAATTAATTACACACGAAAACATCCCACGAACTCTTGGAATTTTAAAACTACAACGTCATACAAGGTTTCTCAAGGCAGATTTTAGTAATTAAAGTTCTTAAGTAAAATTAAAGTAGGTCCTGGTTCAATTAATAAAACCGAATTTGGTTTGTACCATAAAAGTCATTACAAATTGTAACAAATTATTCATGATAAATTATCCATTTCAAATATCGTTTACCGCAAAGTGATTGCATGAGCAAATGAGTTCCACCGCGAAATTGCGGTCAATAACATTAGGTTTGCCTAAATATGATACCGTCATAACGTTACGTGTTGCCTAAATATGATACTGTCATAACGTACGTACGTACGTTACGTCGATACACAGAAGTCAATAGTAGGTCACTTATTATAATATTCAAATTATAAATAGGTATTCCGTGCGCGAGCTCCGAGGAATCGGTAGCTGAGAAACTCAGCCAGCCTAAATTCTCCAGCAAGTGCTACAAGGAGCAACATTTTTTATTATTCATAAGAGCACGTATACATAGCTTTGGCTCGTGTAATAAATTAATTAACACGACAAATAAACTATAATTACACAGAAATCAAACAGTATCTAAAGTGCGCGGAGCGAAACGCCCCTGATCCTAGGAGAATTGGGAAAAAACCCCAATCTACCGCACCCTAACCGCTTCCACGGGGAGTAACGCAGGGAGCGGGGTCTCCGCGGGTTAAGTTAAAATGTTTATAGATAATACCGATGCACGTAATAGTAATTCTAATCCCGAAATCCCGGGGGCCGGCGACCCCCGACGGAATTCGCAAGTAATAGCCTTTGTCGAGAGCGTTCCGCTTTTTACATTCAATAGTTCAAATGGTAATCTTTTGTCCTTTTGTAACGTTTCCTGTATTTCATTAATTACTTTAATTCCGGCCGTAATGTCTGTGCACTATTTTTATCGTCCTCGATTCGTAGTTTTTACGAGGCCACCGATGTTCCAAATTAATGTTGCTGTAAACGAATAAATCGTCTCCCTAGCGCCTAGCGGCTACTATTCACACTTCTTGGTACATTAGGTCTTTAAACTCTTAAGTTTTTCATTCGGATGTCAAATTACTTAACATCTTATTTTGTCGATAAAGGTTATCGATAAAAAATGTATAATATTCACAAAAAAAAACATTTTTTGTTTTTAATGTTTTACAATTTTTTTAATTGATTGGGCTATCGATTTTGACATAATCTTCGATGGTTATCGCTGCTTTGTTCTAACCGGACCACCTACTCGGGGATCTCTAACACTATCGTAACCGAATGATCTATTGCCGTGTCTCAAGGCAACGACGTGCGTACGCGCATCCATAGTGACACCTGTCAAACGTCAAAGTGACAGGAGAACGCCCGCGCGCAATAATCCCGGACGAGAATATTGCAATAAGCAGGATACACTGCTCGTCTATCAGCCATTAGACTTTCGTCCGCCATTTAAAAGATGCAATGTATACCTCGTTTTATGTTGCCTCACCTCTCGTAACGAATATCATTGCGTGTACGCATGTCACATAGCATGTTGAAATTCGATCCCTTCTCTCACACCAAGTTTCTTTTTTGTCCTATATTCAGCGTGCGGCGTTAATTAAGAAACGATCTTTACTGCGAGAGAATATTTAACTTTACACGGTGTATTGTGCTCCTTATT
Source organism: Polyommatus icarus (assembly GCA_937595015.1). Lineage (NCBI taxonomy): Eukaryota > Metazoa > Arthropoda > Insecta > Lepidoptera > Lycaenidae > Polyommatus > Polyommatus icarus. The sequence continues at coordinate 20,864,303 of OW569323.1, read as the reverse complement.
GGGTTAATTATTTCTAGGTTACTTTGAGTTTCGATTATCAGCTATATAACAATAGTAATAATAGTATTATTTTGCAACAGCTTTTTCTGGTTTGCATCGCACTTTCAGTTCATTTGGAATACTTTCCGAATATTACCGCCAGTTTACACCTTTACATATTGTAACGAGACCTTATGCAATGAATAATATGAAACAATAACTGTAACCCTCAAATCCAATAATGGAGAGCACCTTTACTTTTTAAAATCTCATTTGGGCCCCTCGTGTCGGCCGACGCGACGCCACGTGGAGTCGGCCCTTTATACACACCGTTGATCACTGATTCGACCGCCTCGGCGCCGAATGACGTAAGCGACGTTGGCCGCCATGGCGCTAAAATTTGACCGTTCCAATTTTAAATTTTGACATCGTGTTTTTTTATTGCGCAAAAAATAAGGCTGTGGAAAAATTGTCGCTTAGATAGGTCTACCAGGATCTGCTGGCAAAGGGTGGCAGATTTTCAAAAAATATCCTTGATCATTGGATAAATATATTTTATATTTGCATGTTTCACACACATATTTAGCTACTATAAGGAAAGAAAAGGATCAAAAAGTTTTTATCCAATCCCCGATATTGCTAGAGTCAATTTCTTTTCTCATTTTTTGCCATCATATCCTGGTAGATCTATACCTACCCACTGATATGTCATTTAATTCAAACTTAGGAACGAAAAAATCAGTATGATTAAATATGTAATTTATCACAGAATTAGCTTATAAGATTCTTATTGGATAAATATTTGTTACTTAGATTTTATTACGTCTATGATTATACGAGAAGAGGGAGCAAAACGCGACGTGCCAATTTAATTTATGGGTAAAATCGTCCAACTAAAGTCAGTGATGTAAAGACTTAAGTTCAATGACCTTTGCTGACACAAGCACGTTGAATTGAGCCATATCGAGCTAATCCCACTCAAACTGACAGGTAATCACTGATTTTATTAATCTTTAATGATTATATCACAATGTGAAATTAAATTAAAAGTATACGATTGTTGAACTAAAAGTTATGACTTAGTAGGAACAATTAATGTTCTTATTCCAATTGGAATCTTTTCTACTAGAGCCGATAGTACAGTTCCAATTTCTTTAAGTTACGTTTGGAGAATTGTAGAAAAAAAGATTATAATGTAGCGATAAACTTTTGTTTTAAAAAAATATCCACAGCCGAACATATAACCTCCTCGTTTTTTGGAAGTCGGTTAAAAAGAAAGAGTAATTCGATTGAATGAGTTTTTACCCACTACCCATCTCTGATTCCGAGTAATAAAATAATACTTCATTACTCGAGCTTCTGTAAAAATAGGAGCCCAATATCTATTATAGGTAATATTATTTTATTGCAATCATAATATTGTACTTTTTTCATCCTACAACAAAGTGTGTGGAATCCTTATTAGAAAACTTGTGTTATCTAATGAGGAATTGGAGACAAACAATGAAATCACCCTCTAAATAGGCTACAAATTCTACCTATACCAGATACCTGGTATAAAATATTAGTATTTGCGTTGGCAACACCTGGAGCATTACCTTCCATTAGCGGTACATCGGATTAAGCCAACTAAATGTTGCTACAAGTTATGCTCGCTATTATGGGAAATAGTTCAGCTATTCGAATATAGAATTGTGTGCGAATTTTTAAGTTACTTAGTTGATATGAAAATTAAAGTGCTTGCCACCTTTATTAATATCATAGTAGCGCCATGATGTGAAAAGCCTTAAATTCCTTAAAGCGTCATGGGGCAAAAAACTTAAGTTGGCAGATATAAATGCTTCTTATAGTTCCAAGTCTTCCAACGACAACAAAATTATTAAATTTAAAAAATATAAAATATAACTTGTCTCGTGACTTGTCCCATAGCCGATTGTGTCTAGAATCTAGATAGACACAATGAGACTTCCCTGTTCCATGTGAAGTGGATTGCGATAACGTAAGCCAAGATTCCGTCAGCTCAGTTATATCAGGGTAACCGAGCCGGTTGTTGACACTTGCATTTTTATTGACAATCAAATATATTGATCGATGAATGAAGTTAAAAAACCTTGATTCCTATTTTATTTTTTTTTTCATTATAAGGGGGTTTGTTGTTTAATTATTCAGATAGTTAAAATAGTCTACGTTGATACTTTTAAACATAGGTACACAATAATACTATCGGCAATCTTCGCGAGCGAGTAGGCATGTAACAAGATCTAAATCTCGGCCAAACTACACCATGGCTAATGGGAAATAAATTGCCTAACTCCCCCTTTTAACTTCCAAGTACGTGTAATTTAAAATTTAATATGATTACTAAATTCCAATCGGGAGCCTCAAAGGGACACAGATTAGGCCAGACCCCACCCTCACCCCTTCGGGGCCTAAAAACCCCAATATCCATCCACTTTCGCCGAAAAAGCACGCATGCGTAAAAACCTGACTCACACAAATGGAACCCTATGTATGCCCATTTAACACGTACAAGTACATACAGACAGCGGAGCGTCCCTAGATAATAATATCTATCTGTTTTCTTGTTGCCATGGCGACGGGGAAATACATTTTTCCGGAGGGCGGGCAGCGCGCGCAAAAGCGCGAATGTGACCGGAAAAACTGTTGACATCTGAAAAGAATTCGGCTAAAAGGAGGTTATATATTGCTCGCGAATGATTTGTATATTTTTGTTTGTGTTTTGTTATGTTAAAATTGTTTACTTATAAAACATATTTCTGTTTGTATTATGTATAGGAACATACATTCCGTAATTTTTGTAAATTTTAAAAAATCTCAATATTTTTGTGTATTACATTACAAACATCTCATCATAACCAATTTTTAAGACTCTAGCTGTAATAATAAGTACTTATAATTAAATATCATATCTTCCTCGTTCTTCATTTATATTAAATAGAGATTTCATAATGTCTTCACTTACGAAAATGGTGTACCTTATACCTATCACAGTTTTCCTAACCACATCCTCAACCGACAGGTGTCCTCAATAAACCGGGTACTCCGGAACCTGGCGTCGCAGAAGGAGCAAGCAGCATCAGCTCAGAACGACAGCGTGTACGAGAAGCTGAGGATGTTCAACGGGCAGGCGGCGACGGGGTGGTGGTACCCTAGCCTCCCCACCGCGCCCGCGCCGGCGATCCCGGCGCCGCTCCCGCCGCAGCTGAACAGGCCCGCCGCGGAGGAGCATAAACGAGGTAAGAGGATCAGACCAGTAAAACTTCAGTTCAGAACTGAACGGGTTGATGATGATGAACTAAAGCTAAGGACACTCTCGATAAAGTCAGCTTACGAACAAAAACCGGCCAAGTGCGTGTCGGGCCTCGCGCGATATAGGGTTCCGTAATACCGCTAGTTTTTTTTTTTAATTTTTGTATGGTCAATAAATGTACATTTATAACGTGTTTTACACTACTAACAACATCATCTAAGTTATTTTCAAAGGAATTTGGACGAAAAGTTCCTTTATACTTCGCCGAATACATTTTTTTAGTTTATCGACTATTACTCAATAATTTAAGAAGTCTTCTTAGTCGTGATAGTTTTTCTTTTAAATTCAGCATATTTTCTACTCAAATGTGAATTTTTTCACATTTCCAGAAGCAACCGTTTAGCTGGTAGAAGGGGGGGACACTGGACTCTAACGATTTTTTCCACTTTAAAACTTAATATTTCACAAACGGATCCCTAAATTGGAAAATGATCTATTAATACTCATAATATTTTTAAAAAACCTATCTCACGACATCCCACACAATGGGGTGGACGCGTAAAAAAATGTTCATCCCCGCTTGATGTGTATGGAAGGTACCATACATTTTTTTTAAGTTTCCATGTACCATTTTGTCGCTATCGTTAATATGTGCATTCATGCCAAATTACAGCTTTGTAGGTCTTATAGTCTCTGAGCAAAACTGCGGACATACAGACGTCTGTCTGTATGTCCGGACAGACGGACGGACAGACCGAAACTATAAGGGTTCCTTGTTGACTACGGAACCGTAATAAAAACTATATCAAAATCGTACCAGTCGTTTGGATGATGCAACGCAACGGACAAACACACACATGACACACAGACAGACAGACACGTCAAACTTAACTTAACACCCCTCTTTTTTGTTGGGGTTGAAAAGGCGATTCAGGCTTGCCTGAAACAGGTCTACAGCTCTGTGGCTGTGTATTTACATGAGGAAAAAATCTAAAACCCTGGTCTTGGTGCTTGGTAAATACTCATTGAATACTGGCGTGGAACGTCAGATGTATGAGAAGATGTTCAATGACCAAGCTACGGCTTCGTGCTATAGCACGTAACTATAGTTACATCAAGCTTACTAAAGTTATGCACCATTGTCATGTTGAGCGCTAGCAGCTTAATAATTTCGTTTTATATCAATAAATGACATGTTTATTAAAAATCACATTTAAATACTCGTAGGTAATGGTGCGTGTTTCTAAGTGACATAATCGTTTACCATCAAACATAAAATCTGGGGGCACGGTAGTGCCCCAGCCAAGCTTTTTAGCAAAGGCACGGCCGTACCATACTTTTCTCGAAGCGGTTCGCGGCTATTTCACACCCTCCTTATCTTTGATGTTAACACAGCTAGAGATTTAGAATTTCGATGACTAGGAGCAAGTATTAAAACTAACTTAACCTCCAAATTACATTATATTCTGATGAATAGTTTACTAGTTACGGATGGTCAAAGTTACTACGTTTTGTCACTGACTGACAGATCATCAAAATTCTAAGGTACTTCTAGCAGACTTAGACCCTTGAAATTTGGTACCCGGATAGGTCTTTATTCACAATAAAAGGAAAAATTATGAAACCGGCCAAGTTCGAGTCGGACTGGCGTAGATAGGGTTCTGTATCGTAAATTTGTATGGGAGCCCCCCTTTAAATAAAAGGTTTATTTAATTTTTATTATTTATTATTAAAGTTGAAAAACAATTGAGTAATATCTGAAATTTTCAAAAACCTTACTGTAACCATTATGAAGATAGAGCAAAAAAAGCAAAAAAATCGTGTTTGTTGTACGAGATTATTCTATTTTAATAATAATTTTAAAAAAGCCACTATAATAATTTTAAAATAAAGAAAACTATTGATAAATTCACTGAATGTTGATTTCAATTACAAAATAATTTGAAGGCTTGGCTTGAATGTGATCTGAAAACTTTTTACGATAGAAGTATTGCATAGCTATGCAATATTTTGCTTGGCTCCTTTTTCATTTAATGTTTTGGTGGGGTTGTAAAATACAGCATCATTCGTAACTCGTAAGCCTCCTAATTTCGTCCTTAACCCTTGAGCAGCATCAAAAAGTAATATTCAAAGACACGGTCCGCTTTCCCGTCACGTTCCACGTCAACGTGACGTCACGAACTACACCCGGGCTGAAAGCCGCCTTATCCTGGCTTTACTCGCGTCGATAGAGCTTAAGGTTTTTGCTGAAGGCCCGATATGAAAATGTGGATGTCAATGATTGGGTTGTGCACCTGATTTGGTGCAGTAGTATTTATATTCGTCAGTCCTATTTAATTTTTTATTTCACATTCACCTTATTAGCACCATAGTAGCATTAGACCTGTGAGTACCTAAAGATTAATTTAATAGCTATAAATAAGCAATATAACAAAAGTAAGATAATATCTTTATGTCATTATGTTTTCATTACGTAGCATTTGTATTTTGTTTTGATGTTTACTGGGTGTATAAGATTGCTAACGTGTTTATTCAGACATAATCAAAATATATTCTAGGATATTCTGATATATTTACCGATAAATAACAGTAAGATATTTCAATTTATTGTTTAGATAACAATCCGAATACGGAATAAACTTTTGCGCGACCATTAACAGACCTCTGCTCTACAAACAAAACGTCTCAAATAATTTTAATACTCGCAAAACTTCTTTGAGATGGCGACGGCTTTTCTCAATTCGTTACTTTTACCGAAATCCTTTTAACAAAGTCAAGTTCTTGGCGCAAACAATGAGACATAATCTGGCGCACCACAGTCTACGTGCCTGTAAAGAAGCTCGCTAACAACTCCCCACTCCTCACTCCCCACCCCACTGGGGAGCCCCCATCCCACTGTCTATGATTTATGATAACATAAATGTGAATGGTTTTTATTGAAAGAAATTCTGTCTTGCGAAGTTACTACTTAGGTATGCGTGAGTTTTCGTATTGATTGCGAATTTATTGGTAGATAAAATATAACACACATAATAGTAGCTACATAATATTATAAAATAGTCGAAAGATAGAAAAACAACAATCAAGGTTGATTTTTCATAATATATGTGTGAGTCGAACCACGATCTTGCATGGTCAGTCGACTAATCACGTACGGAGGAAAAGGCCAAGTGGCGTAGTTTCATGCATGTGTGTGCGTGAGCGTGTGAATAAAGTGTCTTAAAAAATGACGCGCGCTGTCTTGCTTTTTTATTGTCTATGAGTCTGAGTTAGTAATTTTGTCTTTACTTATAGTTTACTTAAATATTTAAAAAAAAGAGAGAAACATTTTCCGTTTTTAAATTTTGAATTTCCAGCGTTTTTAATGTAACATGAAAGTAGCACATTTGAAAGTGGATTAGCACTTCACACTCGACGCGAATTAAACTTTGCGTCCTGGCCACCACGTGACCTGTCTCCTAATGACCCCCTCCCTACCCTTAGCCGTAACTACCCTCAACTTTCAGTTATCACTTAGACTGTTCCATTGATTTTTCGCGATTAAAAGTCTATTTCTGTTTAAATTATACACTTAGTTTCAGCATATATAGTCTTACGATCGCACTCAGAGTTGTTTAACGATTACTTAACTTTAATTTAAGGAAGATTTGGACATAAGCTCATTTTCTGTCAAACTCTCCATTAAACTTAAAGTTATCATTTTCCGAGTGCCGCCAGTAGAGTTTTAAATATTTTTGTTCGAAGTTTCAATAAAATTGATGTTTATGTTAATCTACGTTTTTCACGTTACGTTATATTCGAACGTGATCGACCGTTCAATGTATGACGCACATACATACTACATAGTAACGTATTTGTCAATAACTCAATTTTACATATTATAAGTTTAAACGGGCACGGTAACAATAGAACGATAGGATGCTTCATAGAGTTTTTGATTCATGGCGCGTTCGATATTTTAAACAAAAAAAATTCGTTTTATAATTATTATAGTCGGGAGTCGTGACTTTAAAAATACCTAATATTGAAGCAGTTTAAAATAGTTTTAGCAAAATTGTAATTTATTTATGCGTCTATGGTACCTACATTCAGAATCTATATATAGAAATAATTTTATCCGTTGGGCCTGAGCTACAAAGATTTTCATAAAATATCTGTCAGTAGATTCATAATATTGTCCTGGGATACATTGGCTATATTTCATTGTTATAGTTTTCAATACTAACGATTTATAATAGGAAATTAATAAAAGCCACAGTGTGTGGCTGCGGCGCAAATTCCTTGTGCACACAGGTTTAGAATATAAACAGCGAGTGGACAAAGCGGTTTGCTCTAAAGCCGCGTTCACAGCACAGCGGTCGATACTGTCAACTTGTAAAATGGCGGGTTTATCTAATGTGCATCTTTTCCGATTGTAATAAAATCGACATTTGAATACTTGAATAATAAAACTAGCTTGAATTTGTCGTCAGTTCAATTTTGTATGTTATAATGTATTAGGGGTCGCAAACCGGGATCCCGAATTTCGAAAATACCGGGATACCGGGCCAAATTTAGGTCTTCTCAATACCGGTATTCATTTTACGAAAACCGGGATATTCGGTATTTTCGATTTTAGTAAAATAAATGAAAAACAAATACAAATAGAAAAAGTTACGCCCTTTTTAGTGCTAGGTGACCATAATTACTAAATTAGTACACACTTAATACGTACGTTTCAAAAATATTCATATTAAGTGTATCTTTTATCAGCCACAGCTTTATACTACTTCAAACACCATATTATTTTACGTCCCCAAAAGCCGAAATTTTCTCGTGTCATGTTTATGTTCATAATTTCGGATTTATTAACAACCCCGCCAAGACACAACTCTTGAACTCATAAAATTCAAATGCTTGCACATGTAAGGAGCGCCAAAATTTTTAAACGCTTATCTTAAAAGATCCAATTTTTCAAAACGCCTATCGAAAAAGCTATGATATTCTACCAAAAACATAAGTGATCCAGTTCCTGAAAAACTGATCATGCTGGGAGATCTGTCTGCGACTTTGCCCTTGCGTACGGCTGATTGCTACGCCGTCTACATCTGGGATTCGCGTATCCCAGATGTAGACGGTCAGAATCTTTCCCTGTTGGACCTTCTGCTGACTTCAAATCCTGATAGCTACTAAGTATACGTGACTGCACCACTTGGTTCATCGGATCATTGCCTTATTAGGAGTTCTATGCTACTTATACGGCGGTATTGCGACAGCGTACTGTTTATTACCGTCGCGTGTGCAAGTTAGCAGACTGGGATGGGATGGGATCATTTTTTGCATCCCGATAATCGTGACAACACTGCCAACTCTGTTGCCAATGATTCGTCGTATATTTTCGTTAACAATCTCCCCTAGCATTGAAATACTTGACATTAACATATCTTAGCCTCGAAGAAGCTTGGTGTTCTTAACAGAGCGAGACAGTATTTCGGTCCGGACCAACGCCTACAACTCTACAAGGCGCAGGTTCGGCTTCATATGGAATTCCTACTGTTCTCATCGTTGGGCAGGGGCGCCAAAATACCAACTGTTCCCTCTGCATCGTATCCAACGAAGGGCTGCTCGAATTGTTGACTGCCATAGTGTTTCAAACAGCTTGGACCCCTTGGAATTACGCCGAGATGTAGCTTCACTCTGCATTCTCTATCAGTTGTGTCACGGGGAGTGCTCTGAGAAATTGTTCGGAATCATACCACCTGCAACTTTTCGCCATCGTACCACGCGAAAAATATACCATCCTCATCACCTTGATGAGTGGCAGTCTTTCACCGTGCCTTTCTCGCTTAACTTTCTGCCGCGCACTGTAAAACTCTGGAACGAACTATCACCAGCAGTATTTACGGACCTATATGACCTGCAAACCTTCAAGAAGAGAGCGTATTCCCTCTTAAAGGGCCGGCAACGCACCTGCAGCTCTGCTGATGTTGCGAGTGTCCATGGGCGTCGGTAGTTGCTTTCCAACAGGTAACACGTTTGCTCGTTTGCGCCCTTATTTTATATAAAAATAAATAAAAAGGAGAGTCAAATTCAATATAAAAATAAGCCTGGCTGTGGGCTTCGCTGCAAAAAGAATTGAGATCTAAATGAGTGCCAAGTTCTATACAAAATCGAAATATTATATATTTGTAGAAATAAAATAACATTATATAAGCAAGTATTAAACTCTATTTCTTTGCTTTACATATTGGATACCTATAATAACAGTTCATATTATTTAAAATATATGAGATCTTAACAACTTTAGCTTAAATCCCGAAAATATCGAAAATACCGGATTACCGGTATTGGACTGCAGCCAATACCGAAAATACCGGTTTTGCTTAAATGATCCGGTATTGCGACCCCTACAGTTCAAAAATACTAAACAGAGAACAAACTTAAATTATTATACAAAAAGGAAAGTTTAGAAGTTCTAGAATCCTGCTCTAAAAAAGCCAAAGATTTTGCCAAAAAAAGTAACACGCATAGTAAGAATTTCGTTACAATTTGACGTGCCTATGCATGTTGGCGTCTATTTTCAGTCATTATGGTATTGACTTTAGAATGCGGTTGCATTTAACTGTACATATTAGGACGAATACCGCCTGTTCATACACTATGTATAAGTAATCATGTCGTCAAACATATTTGAATATTGACCATGACAAACAGTACGACATAAATTATAATAAATTATATAGTTAACCAACATATTTTGTTATGCTTCCAAACAATAAAAAGTAAAGTACGCAAGTGAAAAATATACCTAAGCTTAAAGCTTTTTATAACAGATATTTAAAACTTTAATGACAAATATTAACTTATAGTTTACAAAAGAATGTAAGAATAATTTCAAAATGAAATACGACGTAAAATAAATCAAAGTCAAAACAAAACAAAATGCTTATTACATTAAGTCACGACAGAATTTATTTCCTCCAAATCTATAAAACAATTTTTCGGATAATATTTTACTAGAAATAAATTGGAAGTTTTCCAAAACAATAAGTATGGCTCGCGACTACGTCTGCGACCGAAAGGTGAATTTGTAGGAAGATTTTCCGAGGAAAGTTTTATACCTGCCCCCTTAGACAACTGGCAAAACGCTAACGCTAGCGCTACAAAATGTATGCAATTTGACATAAGCCATCGCTTCGCTAGCGAATACTAATGTCAAATCCATACATTTTGTAGCGCTAGCGTTAGCGTTTTGCCAGTTGTCTAAGGGGGCAGGTATAAAACTTTCCTCGGAAAATCGTTTTGCCAGTTGTCTAGGGAGGCTGCAAATCCATACTATAATCTTTACTAATATTGAATACGATAGTATGTCTATCCGTTACTCCTTCACGCTTAAACCGCTGAATAGATATTAAACTTGATAGGTAAGTAGATAATTTAATTTCCGAGAATGGGTAATTTTTATCGCGGTAGAATGTACGGTCCTTTCGCAATTGTTTTCGCTTAATCTAGGAAATGGTAGTTCCTTCACGTTGAACGAAAATTTTTATCGTTGGTTGCTTTTTATTTATTAAAAGAGCTGAAGGAAGCTATCTCTAAAGTCTTAACCATTACATTTCACATTTTATCTGTCTACTCCTAGTCTAGCTTTGCCATTTACAAAGTATTGCAAATTAAAAAGTTAAAGGTTCATTCGGTTCGTTCAGTGCCAGGTGTCAGAACTATCGGTTACAAGAGCGATCACTCGAACGAACGAATGAATGAAACAATAGCTTTTAATTGAACCACCGAGTGGATCGGTTGTTGACGCACAATTGAGTCGCAATTGACTCGCAAGTGAATCACAATTGAGTCGCAAGTGAGTCGCAAGTGCACTCCACTGAACGCAACACGTGTTACTTTGTAATGCGAGCCGTTTTTGTAGTTAGATGATCAATGAGACGCCCAATCCTTGAATTCGCAATGCTTTTCAAACCGCGATTGATAATTTCATGTGTGAGTGAGTGACATAGATAATCGAAACATGATTATTTCATGAAAAGTGGTAGAAAGAGCTCTAAATCCAAAGTAAACCACACACATTACAGATGTTTTAAAGTATGTTATCTATTGACAACTTTTAAACAACATTTTTTGCATTACTTACATCAAAAACTTCAGTGCATCAAAAACCCTACATAATATATTTATATATACTTAAATAACGCAATTTACGTTTTATTTTACCATACCGAAAATAATAAGCATTTTGTTTTCCTTCGCAAATGCTCAAGAATTTCTCCGCGCAAGGCCCACCCCACACATTACGACATCAATTGACACACTCGAACTCACAATAATAAAAACTAAGGCTTATCTACCCTCGGTAATTTAGATGGGCCTGTCGGGGATACTCAGTTGATTACAAACAACCAATTCATAAGGTCCCTCGGCCCTTCGTAAGGCCTATTAATGTAGGGCCCGTCAGGGGCCAAATAAAAATGGACGACGTCTTTATTAGAGCGGCCGGAAAAGTGGTAGCGTCATTAATTTTACATTACATTTTTTACCGGCAGTCGTTACGGGGAAATTCTGATATTTGGGTATGAATTTTTAAGATATATTTAGATATTGTTTATTAATTCATAAAGATGTAGATGGGGTTTGGCGAAAATTCCAAGTTAATATCGTAGAAATTGTAGCGTTTTCAATAACAATAATTATATATTAGTTGTCAACGGGCGCCAATAGAATAACTACAAGGTACAACCTCGTAAAGTGTTTACAAATTCGGTAGATACTCTAAAAATATGTAAAGCTTCTTTATTTGTTTCAATTTGAAATAATGAAATCGAATTTATTTAAAAAAAAACGTAAAAAATAAAAATAAATATAATGTCCACGTCACCAACTTTTCGTAGAGCGTAGCTACGACTTTCGTAGACGCTCTACGAAAGTAGTTTTCACGAACGAACTGTTGTTAAAAACAGTGTTACATTACTTTTTTTCTTAAAAACTACACATGTCTAGAAACCAATACGCAATAGATACAATAAGGAGCAGGAAGTGTGTCCTGTCCATTCGCCAAAAAAGAGGCGGCCCGCATTACCCGCGGTACAATTCATAAGCGTAGCGATTTTACTTATACCTTGTAACTTTTAAAAATACTACTCATTTCTTAATGAACTAGCCGTAATCTCTAGGGCATAATATGTAAGAATAAATTGATCAAAATTGTTTTACATAAAACATGATATTTTGTTACCATCATATTATTAATGTTACTTTAAGACTTTATTTCACATCTATTAAATACGATAATAAAAATGAATCAAACATAGGTTAATTAACACATATTACTAGTTGCAAATCAGTAGTTACAAGTGACTTACAAGTTACAACCACACATTAGGCCACGTGCACACCGGTCCTGCGGCGTGCGGTGCGGTGCGGCGCGGCGCGGTGAGTGACAGTATCGATCTCACATAATCGCGCCCCCCGCGTCCGCCCCGATAACTCCAATTCCGCTTTATCTCCGCGAGCCCCGACTTTCTTCGGTCCCCTTTGTGCTTGTTTTCTCCAATTTTTTCACCGCCCCCACTTTTATTTCGTTCCTTTTCTTATTTTCCTACTACTATTATTTTCTCTTATGTATTTTTCGTGTTTCGCTCCGCCCGGGCGGCCCGCCCGGCGCTCGGGGAAGTTTCTCCTTCGATCATTTGTAGGTCGTCATTGGTGGAATTGTGGTTAAGTGCCGCCGACTCTCGGATCGTTTTTTTTAATGAATACCTCCTTTATGTTCGCTCCGCGAGGATAAATAATGAAAAAGCGGATTGCGAAGGAAAAAATATTCATCTCTATAGTTGTCTTCGTAACGAGGAACGGAATAAAAGGAACGAAGTCCCGAGACGTCTGATGAGCCAGTTTATCAAGCTTAAGGGTCCCCGAGATATACTTAGAAACTTTAAAGTTATGTGTCTAAGTTTGGATCCTTATTTATCTTGAGCGGAGGTAATGTTATTTCATGTGGATAAACATCAGCAACTTTACTGACAAGCGAAGTGAAGACTTTACATACTAAACGTCAGAAGTTGTTCAAAATTGTTTACTTCTAAGTATGATTTAATATTTTTCAAAGTTGGCAGTCGAGCTACATTAAAAAAAACCGGCCAAGTGCGAGTTGGACTCGCCCATGAAGGGTTCCGCAGCAGCAATAAGAATTATGTCTATGAAATGATAAGGTTTTTGATTTATTTTAATATTTCATTTTTGATATAATGAAAGTTAAATTAAGGTTTATCATTTATGACGTACGGGGGGGGGGGGGGCCGACGACACATTTTGCCACTTTGGAAGAGTCTCTCTCGCATACCCCACACGCATAGGCCCGATGAAAATTTTTTTTTTGTTTCAGTTGTACCTATGGGGACCCCTAAAATTTTTAATAATTTATCCATTTTTGTATCAAAATCTTAATGCGGTTCACAGATTACATGTACTTACCAAGTTTCAATAGTATAGCTCTTATAGTTTCGGAGAAAAGTGGCTGTGACATACGGATGGACAGACAGACAGACGACAGACAGACATGACGAATCTATAAGGGTTCCGTTTTTTGCCATTTTGGCTACGGAACCCTAAAAACTACTAGTTTTGCGAAGGATTTACACAAATTTAACATAAAGTATCACATTAGTAGATGACGCGGATGCGATCTCATTAGGAGCAATAAGGGCGCGTACACACAGAGCGATCAATCAAAATTGTCAACCGATTGGAAAGTCCACGAGTGTAGCGCATCAATCATGTACAACTCTTTATGTCGAAAAATGTGCTAATATGTTAAGAGTTCACAATTCACACAATATATCAAAATACATAGTAATATTTAGGGATAAAAAGTTTAACCACATAAAATTCAAGAAAAGAAATGATAGTTCACAAGATTGAAATCGAATATGTTTGCAAGTTTCTATGCCTCTGTCTGATCTTGATCATTTAGTTTAGACATAGATACAGATGCTGGAAGACAAATTGTTTCCATTAGGAAAATTAGCTCCCGCCCACATTAAAACGGCGTATCATCAGAAAAATGTGACAGATTGTGTAACAGCCGGCCATTGGGAGGCAGCTACCCGTGGGCTATTACCCGCCCGGGCATCGAATTCTGCACCGACCACTTCAACCATAAAGCAAATTAATCAATTAGTTGAGGGCATGTCGACAACATTACGAGTTACGTTTAATTTTGATATCACCCCTTATTTAGGGGACTAAACCGATCTAGCTTGAACCCTCGAGCGAAATTCATAGTACGGTAGCACGGCTCACAATGACTGGTTACAGTAAATTTTTGTCTGTAATTCTTGGGGCCCGATTGTGTAATTCTGCTGATGCATTTTGTGGATTGTCGTCAACAACGTCGAGTGCCGCTGATGGCTCATGATGGAGAGCCTCGTTCCCCTTCACTACATCTGATAATACGTCCGACGTTTAAACATTGTTAGTAAATTTAGACAAATGATCCCCAACATCAGTGAATTTTGAGCCAAAAGCTAGTTTATTATAATTCGACTGTTGTCCTTTGCATTACGAACTTTGATAAAATATGTTGCATTCAGGCTTTACTTTTATTGTGTATCTTTAATATTCGTGCCTAATATGTACCTACTTTCAATTTTACATCTCTCTTAGCGTCCGTAAAAAAACTTTTCCTTCCGAATAAATTATTATTAGTTTTTGCAGTATTGTAACTACAGTTTCAACGTAATCATTGTCATCATTATTAACGACTACCTTTATTTCAGTGGATCCCCTGCAGTCGGAAGCGGGTTCTGACGGCAACAGCGAGCACGCGTCATCAGGTGACGAGGACTCACAGATGAGGCTGCGACTGAAGAGGAAACTGCAACGAAATAGAACCTCCTTCACCAACGACCAAATAGATAGTCTTGAAAAGGGTAAGAGAATTACAATTGAAATAAAAAAGTAGTTTAATGTCTATGACATGGCTTTAAACGTTTTTCGAATTCGTCATAATTCTCACAAGCACAAGTCTGAGTACATTTTAAGACTTGAGAGAATAACGAATTAAAATCGGTGATATTTTTATAAAAATGTAGGTTCAATATTTAAATCACATATAAGTAGGTGCAATATATAAATTCGGTATTTTTTAATAATATTATGATGATATGAGATATAGAGGCTCTTAATAATGAAGACGTGAGTGGAAGAATTGAACAAGTAACATTCGGACAATAACAATTTTTTCCCCTAATTATTTTAATAAAACTACACACTGGCTACACATATTATCCATAGTTTTCCTATTTCAAATAAATTTTCCGGCCTCCATTTAAGCAAAAAAACGGGAAGTTTTTTCATGTTACTTACCTTATTCTTCCACTCACGTCTTGAATTATTCTACGACCCTACTCCTTAGTCCTTTCACGGGGTTAAACAAACATTGTATGGAAGCAACATAGTATAAATACGAGATCAAGGCTGTGTTTCCACTGAAGCAGAGCGGAGCTTAGCGGTGCCCGAATTGACCAATCGTGCTATTCCAGCGGAATGACAGCGAAGCGGAGCGAAGATTTCGAGCATGGTGATTGGTCAATTCGGCACCGCTAAGCTCCGCTCCGCTTCAGTGGAAACGCAGCCTAATAGGCAACAACTAAGTCTCTTTCTAATGTACTTACAAAATTCTCGTTTCAAAGTGTTTGTGCGCGAACTCCTCCAAAACGGCTCAACCGATTTTAATGTTTGTATGTACATTAGGCCTGAGAATAGGTTTTTATCTACTTTTTATATTGATACTAGAAATATTTTATATGGCAAAACAACGTTTGCCGGGTCAGCTAGTATTTTAATAAAACTAGGTTCAAAATACGTATACTTATTTGAAATGGTACAACATTTCATATCGTAATTGGCGTTGGCAGTAACTAAGCGTTCCCTGGAGTCTCTATAAACCAATTCCGTGTCCCTTCTCATCTTATTTATTGTTTGCAATAACAACAGTTATTAGTAAATAAATA
The DNA here is from genome assembly GCA_937595015.1 of Polyommatus icarus. Taxonomy (NCBI): domain Eukaryota; kingdom Metazoa; phylum Arthropoda; class Insecta; order Lepidoptera; family Lycaenidae; genus Polyommatus; species Polyommatus icarus. The sequence continues at coordinate 20,848,052 of OW569323.1, read as the reverse complement.
AATATTGTCCCTCATGTTTGCCCAGCTCTCGGCCCGTGGCACGGCACAATTATTGATATTCGTGTTAATCTCACTTTTTGTTTGTTTGTTCTGCTGTTCTGGGCCTCTATTGGCTTTATTATTGATGTAAGAAATATCATTAGTAATATCGTAAATGAGAATGTCCGTCTGTCTTCCTAACCCTTTGTGGTTTAGCTGTAAAACTGATTTAGATAGAGTTGGATCCCGGGAAAGTAAATTAAATTTTTTTACAGAATGTACGGTTTCCGCACGATAAACAAGAGAAAAAAACATCAGTAAATTATGTTTATGTAGCTATTCGAAATGTCTGAAACAACTCGCTCGTATAGCTTCTTCCTACCCGATGTTCCAGTCGCGTTCACTTTCGCGTTTATAACATTAGTATGAAGTTAAACAAAAAGCCATAGCATTACTTTGTAGATTTTAATTTTTTAACAGATTCTGACTTCCGAATGTCTCCCGTTGTCCACAGAGTTCGAGCGCACGCATTACCCCGACGTGTTCGCGCGGGAGCGGCTGGCCGAAAAGATTGGATTGCCTGAGGCACGTATCCAGGTAAAATGAACACCAGTTATACACCGGTAAGGTGGCTGTTACACTAACATGGCATTACTAACCACATAACGTAGATCACTAAACACAAAAATATGTACCATCGAAGAAATTGATTCATAGGCAGTTGATAGACCTACGTAATTTGGTCAGACTATGTCAATTGAGTTTTAAGCGGCGGCTCTCACACTCGCGGCACGAATTGCGGCTGCGATTCACGGGCGCTACGGACCATGAACACGACGCGGATAAATACGGCTCACTATACTCGCAATCTTCTCATTTACATTCGCGCATTTGAGTAAAATGGACTTTGAAGTCATTGTTGCTGCTGCTCTGACATAGTGTGCTAATCAAAATGTCGCGGGCCAAAAAAACGACACCGGACGGGGAAAGCCGCGAAGCGCGAACGCGAAGCCGCGAAATCCTCCACACTCGCAGCTCGCGGTCTTCGAGGGCATTCGCGCCGCGAGTGTGGAGCCCGCATTACATATTGCGACCAAGCGTACGTAGGTCCGCCATCGGCCTATGAATCAACTTCTCTGATAGTATTTTGTGTTTGAACTTTGATACAGCATAGAATATAGATGTATAGTTCTTGCAAATTTGATTTGAAAAATTGAAATGTGAATAGACATTTTCGTTAGTGTGCCTCCCCGACGGAGCAGTCAGTAGCGAGCGAGCCATGTACGCGTGTATAACAACTAAGGGCGACGCGCACTCGTAGATTGCAAGAACTATACCTATATAACACATTTTATATACATTGCTGCATAACCTCTACATAGAGTTTTTCTTCGTCTATAAAGAGGATTTCAGCGAAGAAAAAATATCTAGATAGCTATCGACATGCGCGGTTACTCAGGGTCAAGAACTCTACAAATCCTTACGAATTTACGATTTTTGTACTAACTTAGGTACTTACCTAGTACCTACCTACTTGTTTTTTTATTAAGATACGCAAACAATCACTTTATTTGAATTCTATTTTAAAACTTTATTATAATATTATGTGAATGCATTATTCTTCATGCCTCCATCCTATAGAATGCCTTTGCTGTTAACCTCAATACTTGCTCTCTTTTATTGATTATATAATATGTAGTATAGTTCCCAACAATTGAGTGCCTCCTCACAAAAAGCATGTTGGCTTATTAATTCGGAATAAAATAATGAAAATCATGGCGGGCATTATTAAGAGGACGGCGGATGCGTTTATAAGGGCGTGTTTACACTGGCTGTTTACATAGGCGCGGGCCGCATGTAGATGCGTCTTTAGCAAACAGACTAAAAAAACAAGGGCTATTATATACTCCCAGCGAGCCACGTCGATTCCCAAACATACGTATATAATACAGCTTTAACAAATATGTTTGAGCAATATGTTAATCATGTTTTGTTTGGAACTGTTTGCTCTCGTATATTAACGTTTTATTAAAATCTCGCAATTAAAAGCGAACATTATCATTAAAAACTGTACAATAAGCCGACCATTTTAAATACATACTATTTATTAGGCCATTCTAATTATAAGAAGACACCAGAATAATTATTATATTTGAAGAATATTTGATCATTTTAAGATACAAGAATCAAGATGAAGAACCGTGAAACGGAACGCTAAAACTAAAATAAATAATGCGTAATATCCCATTTTCACTTAGCCAGTGCCATTTAGCGTTGGCAACATTTTAAAATATCATTTATCACTCGGAGGAAACTTGGCATGTTTTATAAACGGCTTAATGTGATTTTGAACGCAACCTTTTAAGTGTTTTAGCATTCACCATCATTTAATCGAATTAGTTTTCGAGTACGCCATATTGGTTTGATGACGTTCCATTCTACGATAACTTTTTTAGTGCTTGTCATTTTTAACATTGAAAATAGTTTTTGGAAAAACATGTTAAACGATGTAAAAAACTGAATTATACCAAAAACATTTTTAAAAAAGTTCTCAGGTAAATAGTAATCCTTAACAACATATTTTTAAATCTACATTAAAGGCTACAGTTTCTAAACCGTCCGAACAAAAAAGCTATTACCATAATGAAGAGACCCATTTGCGATATGGGTGAGGTCTTTATCATACTTTTTTCTTTTTTTGTTGGAAAAAAGGCATCGACATTGTTCGGGCGACAGCGCGGCTCGAGCTAAGCTCTTAACCCCTCGACGCCTAGCTAACATTCGTGAAAGCTTCTCTACGGTCAACAAGTACGGTAGATACACGATTTTTAACCGACTACGGCAAAGGCAAAAGGAAGGAAATCATTTCTCCTACCGACTAAACTACTGATCCGATTTTAAGATTGTTCTTTATGTGCGTACCTTTCTACGTACCTCCTTGTAGAAAATTTGAATTAATTGAAACTAATTTGGTCTTAAATGTAAAGAGATTAAGTTGACTTTTGTGCAGAATGCGAGTGGAGCTGCCGATTTACCGCGTGTTGCCGCGGGCAGAGCCTCCGCCTATGTATACTATAGTAGCCATCTCATAATAGTTATGGGAATAAAATACGAATTTAAACAAAATATTATTTACCTACTGGAACACAGTTAAACAAAATATAACAAAAAAGTGAAAATGTTGAATTTGAACGAATTACTCAGAATTTACATAATAACGAGGCTCCTTAGTAATGATAATTCAACTATAGTTAATTTATTATCCTTAGTTATCTACATCAAGGTTAATTCTAAAGAATTTGTATTTTACTTTATACTGTAAATATTAGACGTAGGTAGGCGAACGCTTTACCCAGCCACGTATAACTATTTAAAAGCTTTAAATTAAATGCATAAACATTAGTGAATACGAAACATTTTCTAGACTCCTTTCTCTGTTCGTCTTTTGACAAAATTAACCAAGTCTGAAAAACTAGTTTCATAGATAAACTCCCAAATTTATCCATTAATAGTATGAAATCATGGCCACCACAGCAGGGGTCGGGTATCGATCCCGCGGCCCATGGCAAGGGGGGAGGTTCCTGTAGGCGCGGGGAGGGGGGTGTTTTGAAAAATTGGCACCCACTGTACTAAACCTCTCCCATGACATATCAATTTCATCTCTAATGCGCACCACAAAGAGTTGAATTTGCAATAACCCGTGGGCATACGAAATTCTTTATGATCGAGTATTTCAGTAGGTGTTTATTTTCTTATACGATTGTTTGTGGCGGGATTTTATGTGTAATTCAAAGGACCTAAATACATTTGTTGTGTGGTAAATAGTCGGAATAATAAATAATAAAAAAGTTATTATACTTACCACTCAACATCGACGTACCGTATTTTCTTTCTTCTATCGCTATGTTTAAAAATCCACTTAAATTAATTAATATATTTTTAACACCTAAATCGCACAATTAATACTAGTTTAATTCCATGAGTATTTTGTTAAGTAAAAATTGCGTAACTTGTTAGCGCAATAACTCGAAATTATTGGGCAGCGCGGTATTCTGGGGGTAGGCGGACAATTTATAAAAGGCCGCCTGTCATCACTGTCACGCTGTCTATGGGCAGAGGAAAAACGAGAAACGTCATAATATTTTACTGTTACGCAGGGGCTGTTCACAATGATAATATTTCATCGTAAATAATATAAGGAATGGTTTTGGCGCGTTAGTCACGTTAAATATTGGAACCACAAAATATTGTTTGTTTTATTTCATAACACTAAAATTAGTTTATCGCGCGGGAACCGTATATTTTTCCGGGATTAAAAGTATCCTATGTCCTTTCCCGGGAATTAAAGTATCTTCGTACTAAATTTCACCAAAATCGGTTCAGCGCTTTTTGGGCGTGAACATAGATAAAATATATTTTGCCGAATGCTACTATGTTGTTAGTAAATAAAGAAGATTAAAAACGAGCTTTGGAAAGGTCATTTTATGCTCAACTCATTAAGTTATCATATTTTATCCTGGATTTCCACAAAAATATTGTTCTATACACAAATGTTTTCCCGCAATAATATTTTCCTAAACCTTATGGACGCGGCCTTGCAAGACCCTTTTCTCTTTTTGCGAGGGTTCGTATAAAATATTATCGGCAACATTTTGGTGATTTCTTAGGAGGCTAGAGCAATAATATTATGACATATTACGTTCTATATAAATTTCTTTTTATGTGTTCCTACTAATAGTAATTTATATTGTAGTTATAGTACGCGGTAGGACCTTAAAATAGACAACCGTAACTATTTTTCTTTTCACAGTGAGTTTCTAAAAAGTAACAATGTACGTCTAATAAAAACAACTTTGATTACTATATTCCGACGTCTCTATCAAAAACCCCTGCAGTAAATGAAAAATTAAAAAGAAAGAAATAATATAAAATACTTAAGCTTTTCTCGGGCCTTAATCATGTAATATTAGGTACTTGATTTAGCATCGATTTAAACGATATTTTGGAAAGTGTTAGTTAGAAAATTCGAGTCAACAGCGAGCGCGGGAAAGCGTGCGCCATATTGCCGCCATTTTTGCCGGAAGTGACGTCACGTGAACGCTCCTTCCGGTCCAGCGTTCCGTTTCACGCAGTTCAATGTCAAATCTGAACTCGAAATACGCTGTTAATTATTATTATTGAATCTCTCAGTGTTCTAAAATCTTTACCTAAACGTTTCCAATGAATCATATATTTTCTTTTAATCTAAATATCTAAAAGTTGCATTGGCTATAATATTATCCATGGAGCTTGCGAGTTACGACACATTGCTTTTAAATTAATTATTATTTATTGCTTTAAACTAAGAATTCTTAATTTTTTATTATCTTCCTCTTCTTGACATAATTTTTTTTCTACAGGTGTGGTTCTCAAACCGTCGTGCGAAGTGGCGGCGAGAGGAGAAGTTGCGGAGTCAGCGGCGCGACGCCCCCGCGTCTCCCCCCGCGCCGCCCGCGCGGTTGCCCCTCAACGGCGGATTCAACTCAATGTACAGCCCCATACCGCAGCCCATTGCCACCATGAGTGATACGTATAGGTGAGTAAACTTTAAAAATGTCTAGGCAAAGTTTGAGAAGCAGTCTTTTGAGGGACACCTAAAACAAAACGAAAAGTGTTGGATTGTCTGTAATAAGTATTATAATTTCTTTTTACAGACAATCCAACATTTTTCGTTTTGTTTTAGGTGTCCCTCCTTAGGTGTCACCTGTGTAACCATAGTTCAACGACACTTCACTTGTAGTACTTCGTAACATTTTGCCTAAGATACTTTACAGCAAAGAATCTAATTCGTGTCACTAATGTTATTCAGCAGCATTCCTTATAAATGCGCTTAAAAAGTTTTTCTTTTCTCCAAGTTGCCTACATTGTTAAACAGTAAAGACCGATTCACATGCAAATTCTTGAGACTTACAACGCCATCTCTAAATGGAGGACGGCACTAAATGAATCGCGCGAGAAATCGAGCGGCAAAGATCGCTTCCCGCCACTGCACCGAGACGCGGCGAAGGTCGCCTTTCCACCCGGATTGATTTTTAATAGTGAACCTGCGGGCTTTAGCTTTTGGCGCAAATTAACTTAGCGAGACGAAGTTTCCTCTTTAGTTCGCTCTACGGAATAAATTTGACAAATCTTTTCGTAGCGAATAAAATTTCATTACACTTTCCAGTTTCCTTCGAAGTTGTGAAGTGATTTTATTGAAAGTGTGATTTATTTTGTTGCTTTGTTTATTTACCTAATGTTTATATTGACAACTTGGAGTGAAACTAAACTAAGAGCTCCAATATTAGGTAGTTACTTATATTATATATTTTACTCTTGCATATGATTTACCATATTTTGTACGATTCATTTTCCGTTTGTACTATCAGAGAAATTAATTCATAGGCACATGGCGGTCCTACATATTATTTTGGTCGCGTTGTCTCAAACCCAGCCGACAGATCACGTGTAACATTGAATTGATATAACCCGACCAAATAACATAGGTACGCCATCTGCCTATGAATCAATTTCTTGGATGGTACATGAATAACTACTGTATTAATTAAATTTATGCAAGATAATAGATTTATTAAACTTTGAGTTTCACAGCAAGATACATAATATAACTATTTGACAAATATGATTCTTGTGAACTGGTCTTTGTGTTTGACAAGACGTGCATGCAGTCAGTCTTAACCATTCGACTAATATGTCGTCCGATATTGACAGTCCCCTTTCCGACAGTTCGATGTCGGGCGGTCTGTCGTCGTCGTGCCTGCAGCAGCGTGATGGCGGCTACCCGTACATGTTCGGTGACGTCCTCGGAGGTGGAGGCTACTCGCGCGCGCCGGCGGCACACCAGCAGCACGGATACTCGCAGCCGCAGGCTGCCGGTAGCACGGGTGAGTTCCATTTCATAAAAATGAGCACTTAGCTGATGATTTAGCACTATGCCGTAGCGTAGATAAATATAGGAAGGCACTATAGCAATGAACGATATCGTGTAGCTTGATTCTGGAGTTGATTAATATCGAATACGGTTGCTCTAATAAATATGACAAGCATTGAAGGCATAGCATTTGATTTTTACATTAAAAAATCGGTTGTCCGTAAAGTCGGTTTACTGACGATAGTTGAACGTGACAACGTCATAGCCTTAACCCCTCAGTTCCGGGAAAAATCTATGCAAAAAGTTGGCAGGTCAATGTGCAAAAAAAAATGGCGCCCGGCCTACCCTCTTTGTAAAATTAATGTGATACCCTTACATACAATCCATATTTTATGTTTGTGTGACCTACATTATAATATATGTTAAATCTTCTATCTATCAAGCCATCATAATATAGTATTTAGTCCGATGTGATATTAGTTTCTCAATTATAAACTTTCGAAACTATAATTAGTGACTTGTTCAGAAGAAATAAGCAAATAAATTACTCATTATAAATAAAATATTTATAATGAGTAAAATAAACTTCGCAATACAAAACGCTACATACATTCGTGAAATCCAGTAAAATCTTCGAACAAAGCACAAGTCATACCTTGACACGTAGGAAATAGAGTACAATTTTGAATAGCCGAAATAATACTAATAGCTCACAGATTGTTTATTTATTTTTCATTCAGAGTCTGGTCAATGTATCAAAGGTCATAACTAACCAAACTTCTTCATACAAAAGTATTCTCTAAATCATCGAAATATGTAATATAATCGAAACAAAGAGCGCGGTCCAGGTGGGCCTTACGGTTGTTGAGAGACTTGAAAGGCTCAGAGCTGTCAGCGAGGTAACGCCGCATGAACTGTCATGTTTTTCGGGCGCGCACGCCATATCGAATTATAAGACGTTATCACGTCAAAAATAGGTAATAATAATATACATTATTTTGTTCAAAGTATTTTTTATACAATGAAATAGCTAATACAACAGTAAGAACACCTACATTTTAATTCAAAAACAATACAAATAAAACAAAGAAATAGTGCAGAAAAATGTCGAGTGCAAAAACATTACAAAATCGGCGAAATCAAGCTTTGGAAAATATTTACCAACTTCGTAATAAAATGTAAAAAACGCTGAGTCAAGAGCAAGGGGCGTCTGGCTCACAAGACCGCGACATGGCGCGAGCGGGGAGCGAAAAATAAAAGGAAAAAGTGAAAAAATAGGCGCTCCAACCTCGATTGGATTTGCCGTTGTCTGTTCCTTACAAATGGTTTTTAAATTGATTTTGAATATCGAATTCTTTTGTTAACAAATACAATCGAAAGCTGAAATTACGTTCCGTTGCACGCAACGCTGTAAACAAACAAAACTGCTGTAAGGTGGTCGCCATTGTTTTACAAAGCGTAACTTTTCCATTTGATATTATATATCAAGCGGCGGACATTTTTAGCCGTAGGTGGCGGAAAGCGGTATGAATTATTGTTGTTTGGGACGTTCCATTGTTCGCCGGCAGAATTTCAGCTGTAGTCGCGAACAAAAGAGTTTTTCACAATTCAAAATGCACGCTCTCGTTTCATTTACTCTTTTACGTTTTCGACTGGTGCATTTCCAGCTTCGTGCGGTATTAAATAATGTTTGTCCCTCGCTTTTCGGCGTCTGTCTTTTTAGATTAGAATATTAAAGTTTGCTACTACTTTTGCCAGTATGTTCTCTACCTGAACTTAAATTAAAACACACACTCAAACTACTGCCTTCCTACCTAATAATAAAACGGTCGTTATTGTCAGCCATATCTTTACACGCAGATCCTATTTAGTGACAGTTTAGCTGTTGAACGGTGATAATATCGAGTGGCACCCTTGTGCATGTTATCGGCGACTGGCAGGCGCCGCGCCGTGTGTGCCGCCATTACTGTAAAATTACATAGTTTATAGCCTGCGAACACACGAAGCGTTGCTAAACGCTATTTAATAGAATGTACATACGTTTTATCTAGTAAGAGACATACGTCCCTCGTATTTCTCTACTTTATTGTGAATAATACCACCAACTAACTTTAATGATTTAAACCGTAGGGCATAGGTAGTTAGTTCTAATAAGTAATGTTTATGCACAATCTTATTAGATTATATATTTATAACTTATCTTGTTTCAAACTAAGTATTATAGATTTTACATCAGTCATAATTTCTCGTATTATCTAAACATGCAGTAACAAGCTGTACAATGTTGCACTTAGGCATACGGATTCCGCAGTAGAATCACATAATCTAATGCAAAACCTATTAACTTGATGTATCTGAGGCATACGTCTAATAGGATTCCGAGTGCATTCCGGTAATACTCAATATCTGGGGCGGGATCCCCGTCGCAAAGCCACGCATTATCAATGGATATTAATTAATGGATGATTATTAGTATTAGGGATTATCCTAATCGATTATAAGTGAAATTTGCTTGTACTAGGGCTAGCTCTACTTAATTTCTAAATAACTCTACATAACTATATTAACGAGCCATACATTTACTTGATTTTTTGTAGTTCGTATAAGATAAATACTTATAGGTACCTAAGTAAGTAGATAGATATTGACATGCAATTGGAAACTAATTAGTTTTTATCTATTAAGCAACATTATTAAACACAGCAACTTACTTATTCTTACAACGAAGAACTAGACGCTATGTAAAACTATTTCATTCATCACAATTATACAATATTATGTTATACAATCACCCTTATCATCGCAATGCCTGTCAACTATTTTAAACCTCCTTTTATTCGTAGGTGTGATATCGGCAGGCGTGAGCGTGCCGGTGCAAATTCCATCGCAGGGGCCGGACCTCGCGTCCAACTACTGGGGGCGGCTTCAGTGATCGCAGCTGTTCGGGTTCCCGCACCGCCTGCTGCTGCCCGAGAACCCGACCCTGGAGCCGCCATCTAGCGACGCCCCGCACAACTACGACATGAGCGCCCTCAACATGACCGCGGGCCAGGACGTCCTAGCGGGAGACATGGAGAACTCCGTCTCGTAAACGTGCTAATGATACATAACTGAAGATGTTCAAAAGTATTCGTAAGCGATCGTACGCGACACCGCGTGCGATCTTTAGTGAGCTAGACTAATGTACATAGCGCCATCTATTGTCGACTAAGTAAACTTTCGTAGCGAGCGTTCCCTTACGTTTCTACGGAGAATTAAATGTAAATTGTTTGTGCCAACGTTTGTAATAATTGAGTGTTAAGCGCCCTACGAGCACAACCCTTTTATTTCTTTGATGTATGCAGTGGGGGTGCAAAATATTAATGCTATAGAGAAAAACGTGGCAATAAGCTTCGTTACAGCAATTTGTTTTCCACCCCTAGCGCAAATAAAAATTGTTATACGAACTAAACATGTTTATATTATTTATTGTATGATACTACACTAATAGATGTCGTAATGTGTTGGTCATATCTCTCAATAGAACTCTCGAAACGAATTAATTTATATTATTTATTCATCGATTGTAAAATATTACTGTGATTATAGTTGTACATAGTTTTTAAAATATAGTTGACTCATTTTCAATACAACGTAAGAAAAATCTTTTTATTTTTATAAATCGAAATGTCATAATCTAACGTATTTGATGATTTCTAATCATTTTGTTTTCTAATCTCTCTAACGCAGCACAATTTCTTGTACGGAAATCATGTAAATTATATTTATTTAAGTCATGTTAAGAAACGCAATACGAAAGTGACATAAACAGTGTAATTGTATAGTTATTAAGTGTAAAATAAATTATTACTTACTTATAAGTGCATATAGATTGAGAAGAATTAAAGTGAAATTTATTAATAAATAATGCATTAACCATATTTTGTTTAATTCCTCCACCTTCGTTTGGGTTCACAAAAGTTTTCTACTTTGTCTTGAACCGATAGAGACACAGGTATTTGAACCCCATTCTTTTCAGACTGTCTTGTCATTCACGCTTCACTGCACCGAACGTAGATGGCGTTGTTCGATTAAACGACAAAAAGATGAAAGGTAATTTGGTAATGGTGTTTTCCACAAGGAAATTATGCCGTCAACTTTATTTGGGCGGTGTGTATTAATTTTGCGTGTTGGCGCTTTATAATCCGAGGGGAGACAGATGCATGTCCCCTGATGTACCCTGCTGGGGGTCGAACAATGGGATGGGATTAATCGTGTTGCATTCGAGCTAAACTTTATCGGACGACGTGTCACATACAGCCTGCTTCGAGAGCAAGTCTCCCAGAAAATGGCTATGTAAATGGAACGTATTTTTAAGGGGGAAAAACTTAGTACTATTTTCTGAGCGAAAACAATTTAAACAGCATCAGAGTAGTAATAGATGATTGATGATGTATTTCGCATCAGAGCTATGTATGTTCTATGTTCTATCAGAGAAGTTGATTCCTAGGCAGATGGGAGACCTACATAGTTTGGTCGCGTTACGTCAAACCCAGCACACAGATCACAATTCACAATTATTAACATTGAATTGACATGATGAAAGATCCGACCAAATGACGTTGGTTTGTCAACTGCCTAAGAATCAATTTTCTCGATGGCACACAACTATTCAGTCTAAAGTTAAGGCATAAAAATAATATGTCTGCTTATTTTTAAAACTTATAATATGCTTAACCTACACGGCAAGTGAGCTTTGCCTTAACTAGGGTATAAAAATACTGACGTCCACAATAATACAGCAAATAAAAATATTGAACGACACAAAAACATACAACTCTAAGAACCCTCGTACACAAAAGAATACCATAGTACGCAAATATTTTAGCCCTCACAAGAGTAAACAATTGAACAGATTATTAGCGCTTATAATTGGTTTAGACTGTCAGTCCCCTGTTGTCCCCTGGTCTGTACTGATCAGTCCCCTGCCTCCGTCCCCTGGTCTGTACTGATCATACGGGAGGAGACAACTGCGCTTGATTTCAATGCGCTAATCTAATGACATGTGTGGTTTTTGTCAATGTATCTCTTGAATGGATATAAATTAATTAGAGGGCTGAATGAATATAAAAGTATAATTTAAAACAAATGACGAACAAGCCGACATCAGAGCGTAGTGGACATGAACAAATCGCATTTGACCTTTAAAATGGGCAATTATTATTATTCTATTCTTTTTATGATCACATTTTATAATAATATCTGAATAGAGCAGGTAATAGAACGTTCTAACTTCTGATATCATAGCAGTTAGGTTTTCCTAAAAGCAACGCCTTCAAAAAGTTAAGAGCAACGTCTCCTAACTAAATCGTAGCAGAGAAATTGTTATCTAATAAATAAAAGCATTATTATTTTTGATAATAATATTTTATTAATATAAAAACGTGCATTCACACATAACCGATACTAACACTAAAAGTATTACTAATAAATAATATAATTTTAATCGTGATTATACAATAACAGTCTTAAATAATATCGTGTAAGGTATGCTTATACACATCAGTCCTTCATTCGGTTTTTTTAATTGCAAGGCCAAATAAAACTTTAAACTAATCTGCGCCGTTGACTACCATTTACCACCTACCAGCTTATGCGGCTGATAATAATCGATATTAAAATTTTCCACTAGAAAGTTGCGTTTTCTTATTAGCTGTGGCTTAATCCTTAGCGGACTCACTAACGTCAATGGACTCAGTGACGAAGATTTGACCATAGTAGGTATCTCTTTCATTTCGATAAATAAAAGAGATACTATGCTATACTCACCGAGCCATTTAAAGGTATTGAAAAATGAAATATTATCACATAGCTCAATTTTGGGTAGTTACAAAGCATATTATGTTATTCATACTAATATTATAAATGCGAAAGTGTGTCTGTCTGTCTGTTACCTCTTTACGCCCAAACCGCTGAACCGATTTTGCTGAAATTTGGTATGGAGATACTTTAAGTCCCGAGGAAGGACATAGGATACTTTTAATCGCGGAAAAATATATTATGGTTCCCGCGCGATAAACGAATTTTGGCGCATCGGAGTTGCGAGCATCATCTAGTAATTTTAAAAATATTAATACTTAATTACGCATTACGCACTTTTAACAGGGCACAGCCATTTTATTTTTCCTTACCAGTCAAGAAGGGTATTGTTTATTTCAGGATAATATTTTTCAGAGTAAAAAAAAAATCTTTGATATAAAAATGTAGTTTAGTTTAACGTTAAAATAAAAAGATCGAGAGCTTTTGACTAGCAATATTAGAAAAAATGATCAAAATTAAAATTGTGCTTACGCCTTACGGGCCTTAGCTAGCGGAGGCTTAAAATTTGGAACATAACGTCGAACGATATAAATTATTATAATACATAATATTATACAAAAGTCACCTATTCGTATTACATAAATTCAACTTAAAAATAAGTTTTATAGTAATTTAAAACTGCATTCCTGGTACTAATAGGAACAATATTTGCATATTATTTGAACACAAACAATAAATAACCATCGACGTTAAATTCAATGTTTCACCTTCATTCCGTACAATATTTATGTTTCTGTCGACAATAGTGGTGCTCTTTCGGAGTATTGTGACGTTGATGGCACAGCGGCGTAGGCATTCTCGTACTGATAGTTCCTGAAAAGAAAACAATAATACTAGGGTAAATGACTAGTAAATTGGACAGTACTAGTCATTGGACAAAGCAGAAAAACACAATAATATTTATTAAGGTTGCTTCAAAAACTGCCTACTTCTAAAGTAATAGAACGCCTGATTTTAAAGAAAAACAGGTAGTTTTCAAAGCAACTAAATATTGTGTTTTTGTACTCTCTCCAATTACTAGTACCACGCTAGCTGTACTGTCCAATGAATAGTCATTTACCTTACATATTATCTTATTTATTTACAACAACCAGCCAAATTCAACGCACGTCGCTAATAGGCTACTTGACCTAATTTTTTTCTTCATGCTAATCGCTTCATAATCATTCATTTTTACAAAAAAAACTAATATTTTAATATTTTACACAGTAGAAACCCATAAAAATGTTTATTGAAAAATATGCCTCTTAAATGGCGCCGAAAACACAGTCCGCCATAGTGTGACGTCATACGCTTTGTATTTTAAACTCTCTTTATTGAAATTTTTTTAATGTGCTAAATGTACGAGTCTAAAAGTGCCCAAAAATTATAAAATAATTATATAAGAAATTAGAAATCATTTGTAATGTTGAAAACTTTTGGAGAAAAGTTTTGGCCATTTCATTTCCCGTCTAAAATAAATGGAGATAATATATATAAAACTGATGTTTTATTTGAATTATTCAAGAAAATATATAATAGGCTTATTCTTATTATTTATGTACAAATAAACTTACATATAGCGAGCGCGATAAATAAAAGATATTAAATTAGTATGAGGATGACGTCACATCCAAATCGGAAGTACCGCAAAAGCGTTTTCGTCAGTACAATTCCTATTTTCATAAAATCATATTTTCAAATCGACTTTATTTATCAATCATAAGCTTTTATTTGATAATAAGGGTGAAATACGGTTTCCTAGGCCAAGTTCTACTAGAAATATGCATTTGTTCAATGAAATTGAATATAGGTCAAGTAGCCTATTATTATTACTTTTTTTGATTAGCCAAAGGGTAAAAATGGGACCTTATTGCTGAGATTTCGATGTCTGTCCGTCTGTCTCCAGGCTGTAACTCAAGAACGGTAATAGCTAGAGAGTTGAAATTTTCTACAGATTATGTTTTTCTGTAGCCGCTATAACAACAAATACTAAAAACAAAATAAATTAAATATTTAAGGAGAAAAATCACGTTTGTAGTATGGGACCCCCCCATACAACAAACGGGATTTTTCAAACATTTTTTGCTCGGTATCAATGATGACAACAGGTAGGCACTTGAAATTTTCACAAAAGCCTTAATTATTTGTGTACTTTAATAATTTATAATAATATTTAAATAAAATAAAAATTTAAGCTCAATCCCTTACAAAAAACACAATTTTTGGCGTATTTTTGCTTTATAACGGTACTGAACCCTTCGTGCGCGAGTCCAACTCGCACTTGGCCGATTATTTTAATCGGAAGCGAAAATTTAAATCGTCAATACGTTTTTTTTTCGATATTCATTGTAAGGATATGAAAATAAAAGAACGCATTTTCTCCACTTCAGTCATTTGCAAAAGGAACTTGCTACTTACTTGAACTAGCCTTGATGAAATGAAAATCAGTTTCCGCCCAATGTAAATTAAAAAATTAGCACGAAAATCTAGTCCGTACTGCAGCGAAACTACACTACACTTCACTTCCATAGGACTGACGTTTGTAATAAAAATGGTTGCCTGTAAAGTCGGTTTTACGGGCGAAGATTTTACGTGACAACGTGTGGGAGAGAGACGCAAGGCATTCGGCGGGCCTCTCTCTCGTTCGGTGACTCATCGTAACGTTACCGAGCGTTACACTTTTTCATAAGTGACTCCCAGCCGCAACCTAATTTAAGACGTTGTCACGTCAATAATTAACGTTTATAAAACATCAGTTCTATGCTACGAATAATAAAAACTAAGGAAGAGTAACTCTGTCAAAAAACATGCTCCAAAATACTTGTCAAAAAAGTGTACCATAGGTACACATTTCAATACAATATTTGCAATATTTAGGTGACCTTGAGCGGTATAAAGGCTGACGTTACATGCCAGTTCGAAAGGAACCAAATTTTAAACGGTAATAGTATGGGAGTTACGTTTCCTTAGTTTTTATTATTCGTAGGTTCTATGAGACGTGGAGTGTCGTGCTGTGTCGCTGCCGTGTTGTGACGCTTGGTGCAGTCTCACCTTTGGTGCTATTTTCAATATTAGATATTATAATTAACCAAAAATATTCTTAGTTATATAACATTACTGACTACAATATGAGTTTATTAGTATAGTCGACATCATATAAGTAATAAGTATTGTTAGAAAAGAGGTAAGAGACATCTCAAATTAAACATAATATTATTTTAATGAAGCAATTAAAACATAATTTAAATAACGAATACTTAGATATTGAAGTCATTTGTTATGTAATTACATACTATCAAAGTAATAAATGGATTATTAGCACCGATTTCTATTATTATTAGACTGTCGAATGATGAGTTAATGTTGTGATTAATATTATGATGATAAATAATAACCTAATAAAATATGCAATATGTATGTATAAATAAGCATATTGCATTACTTATATAATATAAGGTTGTCCATCTATATTCTATAGCATCTATAATAGCAAATGTATACAAACTGTTTATTATTTAATTAATTTGTCATAACTACAGTTAGTTATGACAAATTAATTAAATAATAAACAGTTAGTTATGTCAAATTAATTAAATAATAAACAGTTTGTATACATTTGCTATTATAGATGCTATAGAATATAGATGGACAACCTTATATTATATAAGTGATGCAATATGCTCAGGGTTAGTTCCAAAATTCAACCCAGAATATTGGAGTCTGGACACTGGACAGCGCGACGTCGACGTCGAATCGATGCTGTATAATGTATTGTAGTGTCGTGACTCGTGACACAGGTAGCACAAATATGATGTACTCATAATAATGATATCGCATAATATTTTAAATAACATTCCAACAAAGTCATTTACGTCAGTGCACTGGTGTATATTTCAGAACGAGCATGTTGGTTAATGGTTGTATGGCTTGGTACTGCTAAATACTAATAATATAAATATATTCTGTGGTATAATGACTAATGATAATGAGCAAGCTTACTAAGTTACTTTTACGAAACTTACCCATGATATTGATTTCGTTTTCTTAAAAAAATATTAAAAGTTTTGCTCTCTATCCCGATTGTAATTATTTTATATAACAAACGATTCACTTAATTAAAAAAATAATATTATATACTTAACCCATTTAGAACTGAGCCGTGGAAAATATGAAATTTCTTTATTAATTTATAGAAACCAATAAAATTATTAGGAAAACACAAAAAAACTTATTTTTTTTTAATTTTTGTATAAAAAAAATTGCCGTCCTCAAATGGGGCCAATGGGATCATACGGTGAGAAAATTTTCGATACATTCTTTACTAATGTACCGTGTTTTCACACATTTCTCAAAATGCCTTTGACTTTTTTCATGACGTAATGCTAGCCCACCAGAACAACGCAATTGTTGGTATAGTTTTTCGGAAAGTGACCCTTCATGCTGCAGGTTTGGTAGTACAGATATGACGTATTGCTGGTTGTAGGATTCTACCGCTTGTATGTCTCAAGTAATGACGACCAAATGCCGCCGAAATTGGAACTGATTCAATTCTTGTTTTTACTACGTTTGCCACTGCTACATCCAGCAAGTGCGTAAACAGTACCTACCAGCTACCACCAAATTTTCGTATCGTATAACAGTGCGAAAAAAACCATTGACCAGTTGACTTGACCCTACGCATATTCTTGTTATAGCTTTGATAAAAATGTAGAAAGCTTACTTCCACATTATTTCAACAGTGATATTATATCTGTTTACTTTTCCTACAAGAAAAACGCTGTAATGGCTTGCCCCGCTTGCATAGACATTGCAATCCAGCCGGTGTAAAACAAAATCTGATTTGTTTGGTCGAAACGGTAGTCAGCTCGTTGTTTTCTTTTTTTTCATATCCTTGACGGATACGAGAGGACACTTCTCAGTACTGCCTTGGCCAACAGTATCAGTTGCACAATAGCCAGCTTCCCCTTGGAGTAATGAAAAACTGGTAAAGAACCATGGGTCATGGTTGCGAAGGAAATACGACTAAATATATATTTCCACTGTCATCTTCAATCATGGCAACTTCCTGAAGTCCATAGTATTTATCATAGCTATTGAATACCCTTCAGTTCATTGATTATACAAAATTGATAGTTGTACAAAAATTGGAATTATTGACATCCAACGTGCCCATTGGCCCCAAGTAGGGACACCTGTATAAAACTACTCCTAATCTTATAAATACTAAAGCTTTTCACACTATTATGTATATTTTTTTATAGGTTACAGTGTAATGAGCTTTTCCGAGTCAAAAAATATATATGCCTAAAGGAAAACTTAAAAATAAAAATTACTAACTTGTCGTCATTTCGGAAATTATAAACAGCTTCAGAAAAATCACCATAAAACACTGTAAACTATATTTATATCATTTGTACCTTCTAAGAATAAGAAAATACCCTTTTACCAAATTGATACTTACAATAAAATTAAGTATAAACTTGAATGTCAAAAAATTGAAGTAATTTCAAAAGTGTCCTCGTTTGGGCACGGCGGGTCTATATGGAAGTCGGTTAAAAATGTAATCTAAAGGTGAACGCAGATTTGGGCCGCACTGCACGCACCGCAGTCGCCGCATTCGAATTCTTCATATGAAGTTGCGAAGACTGCGGCGCGGGTAGGTTTGCGAGCTTGCCTATGACTTCATATAAAGAATTCGAATGCTTCGACTGCGGTGCGTGCGGTGCGGCCCAAATCTGCGTTCACCTTTAATTATTGTAAACACCAACCTCCTAGCAAGGACGTCAGCGCTGCCGTACGTAGACGGTGCTGGGCGGACGCTCCTGGGCGGCGGCGGGAAGGGAGGGCGGCCGCGGTTGTGGTGTCGCTGCAGCAGGAACCCGGTTACCGCTACACCCGCCCACACCACTACCAGCGACGCGTCTGTTAACGAGGGTACACGGTGAGGCAAGGTATGATAAGTGGAGAAAACACTAGGAATAAATAAATAGTATATGAGATGTACCATCGAGGAAATTGATTCCTAGGCAGTTGACAGACCAACGGCATTTGATCTGATCATGTCTATTCAATGTTAATTGTGATTTTTCGGCTGGGTTTGACGTAACGTGACCAAACTACGTAGATCCTCCATCTGCCTAGGAATCATCTTCCTCGACAGTACTATCAGAGAAGTTGATTCCTATGCAGATCGGGGACCTACGTAGTTTGGTTGCGTTACGTCAAACCCAGCCGACAGATCACAACATTGAATTGACATATTCGACCAAATAACGTTGGTCTATCAACTGCATAGGAATCAATTTCCTCGATGGTACATTGTACAATCGACGAAATAGATTCATAGACAGTTGACGGACCTACGTAAATTGGTAGGATTATGTCAACTCAAGTCTCAATGTTAGATGCGATCTATACGCTGGGCTTTTATAACCCGACCGAATAACATAGGTCCACGATCTGCTTATGAATTAATTTCTCTGATAGTACATTATTGCTAGACATTGTTCACAATATCTCTATTATAATATGCTCTAACTTCTTTTTGAATTCAAAAGAAGTGTCTGAAACAGAAGCTTGCAGTCTGCACCCATATGACCCCTACCTAAATCATTAGTAATTGATGAAGAGGCCAATGATGATATTGTGCTCATAGGGTGACTATGAGTGTCAGTGATCCAGTGTCATCAAGCGATTCGTGTGCAGCCTGTATACTGAATCATCTTCTTTAAAAAAAATGGCTCCTTTGTGAGTCACCAATGTCAGAGTGCTATATATTGAATATAATATCATATTATATGTAATTTGTATGAAATTCTAAAGCTAGGTTTTTGCTCTGTATTTATGTGTAGGCAGTACAGGCTATGGCCTATGGGCGGCAGCGTCATACGGCAACCTTGGGGGGGCGGTAGCGTCATTGGATGGCGGCAGAGTTCATACATAGGGGCGGCAAAATGAAAGTGGTCTTAGATACTAAAAAAAAAAAAACGGGCCGTGTTTTGACTCTACTGTGGCTCACTAC
Source organism: Polyommatus icarus (assembly GCA_937595015.1). Classification (NCBI taxonomy): domain Eukaryota; kingdom Metazoa; phylum Arthropoda; class Insecta; order Lepidoptera; family Lycaenidae; genus Polyommatus; species Polyommatus icarus. Next base: position 20,828,301 of record OW569323.1, on the reverse strand, counting down.
ATAAGTCTGGGTCACGTATCAAAGAAAACCAACATAATATTATGGAGGTATTAAAGGGGTGACAGACGTACGAACTTAAAGTACGCGGGTTTAAGTTCGCGAACTTACTCGGCTCGCGTCGGTGACACGAGAATCGCTCACACTGAATTACCATGCCCCCATGGCTCGCGGATCGCGGCGCGCGGCTCCCGTCTCTTTGCTGACACACAGGCGATTAAGATCGTCGAGCCATAAGTCGTGTCTGTCACCCCCTTTAAAAACTTACCACTCCATTCAAATGGTGGGGATATCACAGCCTCGTTGAAGTTTGGCACGACCGCTCGTCTCACCGTATTGACGAGGATGTACTTCAAATTGGACCCTATGTAGTGGTCGATAGGGTATATAAACGCGTACGCGCCGAGTAACGCGCAGCAGGCGATGTTGGTGTGGTAGGTTGTTGATATGATGAGCAGTGACGTCATCAACATCACGAATATGAACATCGTCCAGAAACTGAGATCAGTGAGGAGGACGGCTATACCACCTGAAAAATACATGCAATGTAGAGAACATAAAATAACAAATAAAAAAAAATGAGAGGTGTCAAGGGACACCCGGATGGAACGAAGTTATTAAAAAAAAAACGCCCAAGAATACTAAAAACGACACTTTAGTAGAATTGTAATAAAATTTATTTAAACGTCCGGTTTTATTCTCGAAAACGCCATCAGTAGTTGACGCACACGAATACTATCAAGTATCAACGCCCTCTGCCCCTAATAGGCAGGTACTATAAAAGTGTCGAGGTCAAGTGTAGTACTGTCTAGACTCCTTTCGCAACGCCGAACGCACTATAAGGAACTTCGTTCCAAAATAATCTTGTAAGAATTATCCAAAGAAGTAATTAAAATACTTAATATGGATTAGGTTTATAGTGGAGATTTTTAGTGAAGATTAAGAGTTTAGACACCACATCAGGAATGCCACAGAGCAGCTATAGTCACGGTCCCGTAGACATATTTTGTTATTGTACCATCGAGGAAATTAATAGATCAAAGTTATTTGGTCGAACACGACAATTCAATGGTAATTGTGATCTGTCGGCTGGGTTTGACGTAACACAACCAAACTACTTACGTAGGTCCCCGATCTGCATAGGAATCAACTTCTCTGATAGTACATTTGGACCTATGTGGCGACTTCTAACTGCTCATATTTGGTGGCCGATGTGGGTTTTAAAGTCGGCATGGAATGAATTTTCGAGAATGTAACATGCAGAAGGTAAAAAGGCACATTCTTCGTTTCAACTAAACTCTATGGAAAGAGGTGCCAAGTTCATTTCTATGTGTTGTATTGTGTAAACTGTAATGGGTAAAGATACTCACCTGGTAAACTATAATACAATATAGACGCAAACAAGAAGCCAAGATTGAGTGTAGGCAGGCAGACGGAGAACACTGGTATACCGTAGAACCACCAGAAGCACAGCCAAATCGCGCCGAAGCACAGACCTGATATTATCGACGCGCCGAGTAGAGCTGCAACATATGCTTCAGTCAGTTTGAGAGTTCATTTGGTCTTTTTTTTAAGAAATGTGAAAAATAGATAGATCCAGAAAGGAACTGTTGATAGTAAGTGTAGGTGCCTCAATAATCAATATTTAGGCACGCACTGTGCGAAGTATCCAAAATGTAAAATTACAAAGAAAAACGAAAAATTTTGAAATTAGCTGCGAGCACATTTTGATGAAAGTCTAACTGTGCTAGAAAAATACCATAAATTAAAAAAAAAGGTAAAAAAAAGAATGACGTACGTATTTAATATAATACGTTTTAGTATTTAAGATTCGAAGTAAATAAGTTAAAATACCTTCACCTATCTTCTATTCTGACCATGATTCATAACTGCTAAAATCGCACAGTTACCAGGGGTTACTAATTTTACTAATTAGTTGTCTTGAACATACCTGGTCTATTCAAATCAGCGATGATGGATATCAGTACAAATGTGATGAACACGCCACTGACGAGGCCAACTAGGAACATCTCCGTCTTGAAGAACCTATGGCCAAGGTAGCACATGAACAGCCCGATGAATATCAACGATGTGCAGACCATATTGGAGAATACGTCATCTACAAAAAATAAAAAAAAGATAAAAAATAAAAACTAATTCAGTATTAATTAATACCTCACCTTCTAATTATTTTTAAAACTAACATCAAAATGAGCTCCAAGGCATTGAGGGATAAAGAGAAGGCGAGTGCACACAACCTTATAATTTATATTTATATATGTATATTATATTATATTTAAAATTATATTTCTTCGTTTCATTCTTCGATATATAATAGGGATGATGACAAGGTCAAAGATTAGCGAATTTTGTTAATAAAATAAAGAAAGCACGGTAAAAAATAAGCGTTACCAAAATTTCAGCTCGATAGCATTTGTATTTTTTTTGTTAGGCGCCTTCAAAGTTGGATAATCAAGTCGATTTTTTTTTCAGTTAAATTTCTTAATATTTGTATACCATTCGATAAGTTATGCAATTTAAAGCAACTTTTGGTATGAAACCACTTTCATAAACACAATATTTAATATACCTATCGAACAAAGTTCTCTCCCGATCCCATAGACATAAATATTACTAGCGTAAGGACCGGGTCAACCGCGCGTTGCAATGATGCCGATTCGTCGGTGTCAAAACACTTCGTTTGACACCGACGTGACTTAGTCGTCTGTGGTCCGCAGAACAAATCGGGTGTGTCATCGTATGTGTATACAGTGCCATAAAAATGCCTAGTTGTGTGGTAAAAGGCTGCAAAAATTACGTCAAAAAAGTTAAAAAAGCACATGGAATATCACACAACACAAACTGTTTGTCTAAGTAAAGAAATAATTAATTTATAATTTTACCACCGATGTCCGCCATGGCTACTGTTTTACCGAGTAATGGCGCAACGTCGGTAAAACAGCATTCACACGCGGCCGCTTCATAGCCTGCGTGACTTTGCATGGACGTCATTTTGCATGAATATTATTTTTCTTAGAAAATAGATTTATTTTAAGATTTGCCGTTAGGTATGTGCCATAATCTATGGTATGTGCTTTATAATAGATGTATGGATGAAATGAGGCCACCAGATTTTTTTTTTATAAAACCCCTTAGTTTGTAGCCAAAGTGGCTTATGGCTGGTTTACACGTATAAAGTTGCTAAAATACATTTTTACTTAATTTTAAGTTACAAATTTCATTTATTGGAATATTAAACAAATTTATATTAAACAAATTTCATTTATTGGAATATCAATTTGTAACTAAACATAACCCTCCCTTTACAGTTGAGTAAGAATGAATAAATGCATTTATTTATTTACTTATTTTTGTATGTTAATCAAAAACCCTACGCCTAAATTAATATACTTACATTAATTGTCAATATTTAATATTAAAAAAGTGTGTTTATTGTACGTTCATACAAGGTTACATTGTACGCCTGCATATTGTGTCGCACTACGTAGTTCAATCGATTTTTCATAGATGACTCTCTATTTCCTTGTATGAAAAACCTATTAGCAGAATGTTCTAGTAGGCATATCCTTACATATAAATCGATGCCCGATCCGTAAGAAAGACTGAAAGAAAGACTGACGTCAGTCTTTCGTAGCACTTTGTATGGAGCGTTTCGGGCAGGTCTATTTTATGAGCTGTTTGAATTGTTCATATCTTGGTGAATTTTTAAGCTATGAGAGTCATTCTTTCAGCAATGTTTCTATTTTTTAAGGGTCTTTCAATTACCAATAAGAAAAAAAATTAGTCATCAAGCCTATTAACCACAAGTAGTACCTTTGCTTATCTGTTAGGCAATCGCATTTTTTTTAAGACGTATGTGGGTACATGAAAATGTTACCCGCTCGTGATGGTCACTCGACGTTCCAGCGTGCTTCATTCTTTGTTAACGCGAGGCAACGCGAGCACGTATACTGTATACTTAGTAACTATGCCAAAGCGCAGCTGGTTATTATTATTAAGATGATTGAGTCAGTGTTGTAACTAAAGTCAGTGTTATTTTATCGTGTAACAAGAAAATACATGTAAGTACTATTAAATACTTAAATAAACGGCAGGCACTACCGAGGCCTAGACGAGCCAATTATATTCAATACCAGCCGGATTGTACAGCGACCGCGAGTCAATAAACGTACAATGTGTTGGGACTGCGAGTCTTTATACACAATCTATAATATTATGTATGCTTTAAATCTTTTCTATAAATAGAATTATAGAAATATATGTTTTCCGGATTGGGGGAAACAACTGCAGGTGATTACTGCAATTATTTAATCAACCGGCATGTACTGCGACTGTGAGTCAATAAGTACAGTGTGTTTGGTCCGCGAGTCCTTTTACACAATCTTTATTCTATATGCATCGGAATTGATTGCGGATCTCTGACGATGTTTTACCTATTCTATAAATAGAACTGTATGTTTGCCCGATTGAGGGAAATAACTGCAAGTTAATTACTACAAGTGTTTGAATAAATTATTTTATAAACCGCCATAATGTGTGTATTGACCGCGGGTCTCTGACGATGTTTTATCTGTTCTATAAAATATAGAACTATGCGTTGGCCGGTTTTGGGGTTAACAGCGAGTTATTTTATAAACCGCCATAATGTGTGGATTGACTGCGAGTCTCTAAACAATTCTTATGCATCGGAATTGACTTTTATTTTTTCGATTAACTGCGAGTTAATTAATATTTAAATTTAAAATATATTGATATTTTTTAAATCAACATAATGTATGGATTGACTAGAAGTCTCCGACAATGTTTTAAAGATAAAAATTAGCAACTACCGCGCGTTTTTCCGCGCTATTTGTTCTATAAATAGAACTACATAATTATTATTATAATATTGATATCTTTGCCGTTTTATAGAGAACAGCTATTTCGAGCTAATAACTAGATTGACTACGAGTCTCATCAGTTAACAACATATGCGCGTCCCGCGCGATCCTTTTGTTCTAAATATAGAACTACGATTATAATTTACTATGTCTGCCGGTATATAATTATTATTATTAAATAAAACTTGCACCAATGTTGGGATTCGGGATACACCGCGAGTGTATAACAAAACTTACTAAATCTACGTAACATGATAGTTACTACCCTCAATATTTTTGTAACATATTTTATCGACAAATAAGTCGATTATAACGAGCTACCCCAATATTTATTTTTTAGGTCATTAAAACCAGACAATTGGGGAAATATCACTAAAAGTGATCAATATACTGGTCGTTCCGGTTACAAATGAACCCGAAGTTTTCCCACTCCTAAACCAGGTGCCAACGGTCGATTCGAAGTACCGGTACCGATAGAACCGGACCAGATCCGGATAGATCCAGGGCTCCTACTGACGTTAGGTGAACCCTTGTTGGATTCGCCAGATTATGGTTTGAAATGATCCCAAAAACGGTTAAAATAAGCTACTGCTTATAAAACATTCCTGATAATAAGTGTTGCAGATCGACTCCATTTCGATCGATTATTATCATTATAGATTTCACCTGACAAAGTCTCGATATTATCAGACTTATCAACAGGATTTGACTTATCTCGATATAAATTATTATCAAACTTATCAGATAATATATTATCAGACAAGGCAACTTCGTAACGGAAACCTAAAACACTCAGACTCGATAAGTCTTGTCTCAATATCAGACCGAGATTATTATTATTTTGCTGGATAATTCAGTATTTGTTCTCAGAGACAACAAATACTGAATTGGGGGGGAGGAGAGCTGGTAACCGTTGGCTGGCGCCGCTAGCACTGTGCCGCTACAATCAACCTCCTTAGAGTTCGAAGAGCGTTGAGACGACTAAACGCTCAACACCGCAGCAGTAGTGCTGACAGTTATTTTTATATATGTCGTAGGATGATTTGATAAATCGAATTATCGCAAAAATTCTAGGGACTTTGCGAAAACACGGATAATTAGACAATGGTGATTACATTTTTCAAACTTACTGACAAAAGGTACTATTTTCGCGAAAATACGAGTTGCCTTAGTAACATTGCACATTCTTAACGACGATTGGCTTGATTTTTACTTACTGGCCAACTCTTATTCTGATTGGTTACTATCTTTCCCTAGCTATCTTTGAGGTATTACACCATAGACTTATAAATGCCTGTTCATAGGAACTTTACTTTTTATTTAACCTTTTTCTTGGGTAAATATATCTATCACAGAAAAGTTACTAGTCATAATTATAAAATGCAACTACGATTAATTATGTTAGCTCTATGTCGAATCTTTCTTTATCGGACATAACCTCAGAATTAGTTTCTGGTTCTGTTGAACTTTCAGCATTAATTTCACTTGTATCAGTCATTTTGTATTTACAGAGACAGATACTAATAGATACGATACTACACCAGAAGTTTTAGATAACTTTTTGCACTATTTTTCAAATCCAACTGCAATTTTAAACACATTAAATATTAAAAACTCTAGTAGTTTTCGCTTACAAAAACAACCACAAACAAAACAACGCGTGACAATCAATTGACATTTAAAATGTCAAAACTCTTCAACCAATCAGAGAAGATGTTGTGGTGGGGCGCTTAAACCGACCAATCAGTGATTTTTTGCGATAATAACTAACGATTCATTTTGCAATATTACTAAGGCGACTCGTGTTTTCGCGAAAACAATACCTTTTGTCAGTAAGTTTGAAAAATAATCCTTCTGGGTAGCCTTTTCCAACTAACCAAGTCATGATATTTGACGAAGATATTGACCTGCTCAACGATTTGCTGTTGATAAGTCCATTGTTTTTGTAGCACATATCGGATGGATTATAATGTTTCAATAAACACATTTTACTTGCTAAAATAAGCCAAATAAGAACTGAAATATATTAAGTACTTATTTAAATCAATTCTGAATATTTACAAAACATGTTTGAAGATGATCGTGTCAAAAACTTCAAAATGTAAATACTTTCGTTGCTAAGGCGGTTGCTAAGTAGATTATTTGTCCAAAGCAATGCGACCAATAAAAAAACGATTCTATCGTGAGCGAGCATAGCCGACAGATAGCGACCAATAAACCTATCGTTGCTAAGGAGATCTCTATGTTGATATTTTGGCAAACACAAAATTACCAAGATATATTATATATATAAATATATATGTATCATAGACTTATAATATATATAGAAATATAATATTTTATAAGTCTATGATAGAAATACGATTCTGTCCTGTTAAAGTTTCCGACCAACTTAATTACTGACCAGTATAAGATGACCCGCGACATGCATAGGAGTCAACTTCCTCGACTGTACCCACATACGTCTTTAAAAAAAACGCGATTGCCTAGCAGATAAGCAAAGGTACTACTTTTGGTTAATTATATATCTTCGAATGAAGCGACTCATATAATAATGATCGAACTTCACTTGGTAAGTTCGTTTGATCATTTATAATATCTAATAGGAACAAAAAGTACTCTACCTAAGTTAGTACAGCTACCATAATCAAGAGGATCACAGGCATATGAAGACGTAGGAATGTACACAGCGTAGGCATCTGGATCGTCGTTACTGAATACCACAGCCACATAAATAGACCCAGTGCCCGGGTAGGCACTGAGCATGCGGCGCATGTGGAGACCATTTGCTGGGACCTAGATAAAAAAAAGTTTTTTTTTTAAATTGTGTTGTGCTCAAGTCACTTGAAGCCCATTGAGGGGCAAAAAGTAGGAGGTGGTGCAAGACCCAAGGTCCCAAAACACATTGTCGATGATGATTGTGAAAAGTATGGTTCTGATATCAATAATTATATGAAACTTTACTACATTTTTCTTTTTTTATTATTTCTAGGGAGTAACCTACGAATAATAAAATCGGCCAAGTGCGAGTCTGACTCGCGCACGAAGGGTACCGGTATAGAGTGAAAGTAGACAAAAAGTAATAAAAAAGATAAAAAGTTGTGTTTTTTGAATGGGAAGTTGTGTTATTTAATTTATTTTAATTTTATTATTAATTATTAAAGTACAAATATAATTAAGAATTTTGTGAAAATTTCAAGTGCTTAACTGTTACCATTATTAATTATGAGCAAAAAAGGCCAAAAAATCACGTTTCTTGTATGGGAGCCCCCCTTTAATATAGTCTGTGCGCAACTAGTTGGCCGTTGGCTAGTTGCGAACAGACTATAGTAACTTTATTTTATTTTTAGTACATATTTGTTGTTATAGCGGTAACAGATATACACAATCTGTGAAAATTTCAGTAGTCTAGCTATAGCGGTTCTTGTGTTACAGCCTGGAGACAGACAGACAGACAGACAGACAGACAGACAGACATGGATGTCTCATGAATATGGTCCCGTTTTCACCCTTTGGGTACGTACTCTAATAAAAACTAAGGAAGAGTTACTGTGTCAAAAAATTTGTACGTTAAATGGGAGTTACGATTCCTTAGTTTTTATTATTCATAGGGAGTAACCCAAAAAGTAGATTGAAATGATAAAATGATTGTTTTTAATAATTTCCTCTAAAACTTACATATTCTCCGTAGTCAGCTATACCATCCATTGTCATCATTTGTTTGATTCCTTCAAAATATGTCTCTGCGGTGAAATCTCTTTCAGACAAGAATAATTTGTAAAATACTACAGTGGTTTTGTCAATTGTTGTACAACTAGCATCTTTTGGGTCTTTCGCTAAAGCAGCAGACACAAGAACATAATCCTTATTGAATGAGGTATGCATAAATGGGGATATTGGTATTGGAAATTCCATATTACATCCTCCTGGTATTGGGTCTAAATAAGAAATAAAAAATTTTAAGAAAACATTAATATAAAAAATATATTTGTTAGGCGTTCTCCAACATTGTTTACTATACTTGTACTACCTTAAAAAAATTAACATTATTCAACTGACAGTACTTATAAATAAAAAACCCCCGCCAAACAACTTTAAAAAGTAATGAAATAATTATATTTACTGACTAAGTTTAAATATTACCTGAGTGTTAAGTGATATTTTAGTCCATAATTGTTGTCGGGGGACCGCCAACACCAACTTCTGCATTTTGTATCGCCAAGTCACTGATTGTCTCGATTAGGTTCGCTGTGAACCGACCCTTAAACTATGTATAATGTTATGTGAAATCAAACATCTACATTAGCGGTCCCCCGACATATTTTGACAACAATTATGGACTAAAATATCACTTCACACTTAGGTATTATTTAAACTTAGTCAGTAAATATAATTATTTCATTACTTTTTAAAGTTGTTTGGCGGGGTTTTTTAAATTTCTTAATTTAATTTTATTTCATGCTTTTTAAACTTATGTTGGTTATAGTGCAGAATAATTCCTATCAAAAGGATCATAATAATATCCCAATGAATACCATACTCTATGAATGTCATCTTGGATGAGGCAGTCAATATGAGTCCAAACATGAATCCTCCGCTTTGGGCTCATATGGAACTCGGTTCCTATAGAATCCAGGTGATGCTGCAGCATCATCATACAAATATTTACTGTTTATCTACGTCTTACTAGTTGTTACAATTAAAAAATGAGCCCAAACACGAAACCTCTGCTCTAAGTTGGTGAGGAGTTGGTATCCTATTGATTACCAGGTGATGCTGCATCACCAGGTCAACTTTCCATTAATGTGTATTTACTTATTCATCAATGTCACAAACTAGAATGCAAAATATAAAGCCCACCAAACGACTGCAAGTTGCTAATCAGCCCTTCACGAACCAGATGAACCGCGATTTTTCAGCACTGAGCAGGCTGATGATGATGAACTATAGCTAAGAACACTCTCGATCATGTCAGCTTTCAAACAAAAAAAAACTAGATCAAAATCCGTTTGGATGCTACGATGCCACAGACAGACACACACACAGACAGACAAACAGACAGACAGACAGGTCAAACTTATAACACCCCTCTTTTTTGTCGGGGGTTAAAATATTAAAACTGCTAAAACAAAATGTTATGATGCATTACTTAAGAGCTGTAAGGTCTATTAAAACACTGCCAGCAAATACAAATCTCCAGTTAAAGTTATATCTCAATAAAATTCTCGTGTCACAATGTTTGTACTCCTTCGACACGGCTTTACAGATTTTTACCAAATTTTATATGCATATTATTCAGTAGACATATGAGAATCGGCTACTGGCTACTTTTGCATGTGCATTTGTTGAATAAATAATAGTAAATTATTACAACTCAAGACTGACGGTGACCATTGTTTGTGCGACGGGATAGCAATGGACGTTGCCATGGTGCCATACTTATTTAGTAGTCACTTCAATAAAATAATATGAGCGAAATACTTTATATGGCAAAACAACGTTTGCCGGGACAGCTAGTAAATTCTATAAATTATACTAATATGTTAAAGCTATAATATATTATATTATACATACCAGTAGCTTGATATCCATGTACAGAAACATACAGTTTCAGATCCATAGCATTGGGATTGTAAACAAAAAATGTATCCATCTTTGCTGTGACTTTGCCGTAAAGACCAACATTAGTGCCAGTTATATATGAGCCCTTGATCATTGTATTATTATATAATGTAACATTATAAAAATGACTGTGTACTTGAAATATTATAAATGAAATATTCTTATTAACACCCTCAAAATTAACTTCTAAAGTAGAAGTGCCATTGAGATAGTAATATCCGCCACATAGTTCTTTGTTCCCCGGAGTTGTAGTTTTATTTATAGGTAATGTTACACTTAAATCTGAAACAATGTCTTTTATTTACGAGACAGTAAGTAGGTAAGTGTTAATTTAAATAATTTAACTGAGCTGATAAGTCAGCATTATTTTGGTAGTACTATACTTACTCAAAGTATTTATGGATTGCAGAACTGAACAAATGAAAATTATGTACTTGAGCATTGTCAAACACTTTTTATTCCTATTTACCACTCTTTTCACGTAACTTTGTTTATTATTTTGATTGATTGAATAACCCACTGCACTTTCTAGCACACAAATCACAATCAGCTGTTCATGTTGACAGTTTACATTTAGAGCAGTACTCCGTCTCTCATACTGCTTGGTGCGAGAATAAAGTCGTAAAAACACTATTTTTACTATCTCGCTTACAATAAAAAGTACACTGAACTAAATAAGTGGTAAATAAGACATAAAATAATAAGATTAATTAATTTTCGCGAAACAAATTGACGACATTTGACATTTCGACAATGGCATTAGATACTAGACAGTGACATTTCGCAATTGTCAAAAGAATGCGTGAATGCCGGCGATTGGTTCTTTCTTTGTGTTTGACATTGTAAATGAAAGAAAATAAAAATCGGTACGCAAGAGGTTAAGTGAGAAGGAGCGATACATTCTCCACGCGAGCAAAAGAGACAACAATATTGCCTAATCGTGGAAAATTATGTGTGTCTATTTTTGAACGTTTTATAAACAGTGAAAGCTAAAATAATTTGTAAAATAGGTATTTACATAGAAGATATATCGCTAGAGAATGTCCAGCATCACATAATTTTGCACTTAAAGTGTAGCTGAGAAAAACAATACGAATGAAAACAGCAACGTTTGACGTTTCACGGCTCGAGCTCAAGTTCTCAACCTAGATATCGATTCCTTCGGCGGCCGCTAGAGCGCACTCACGTCAAATTTAAATATGGCGGAGCGATCAATGAAGTTGTAGTGTGTAGTGTAGTGAAGTCTAGTGTAATAAATTGAAATGGTTAAAATTGTTATATTTGTGAGTGCTATTAACTACTAAATGGGCCATGGGACGAGGACAAAATTTATTGGATGCTGCGAGGGAAGGCGACGAGCAGACTGTTGAAAAAATACTAGGACAAATAAATAAAAGGAGTGGTCCATTTCAAAGGTGGGTCATGTTTTTGCAAATTCATTATTATTTACTACAGAATATTTTTTCAACTAAAGTGCCTAGCATTGAGAAACAAACGACTTATTCTTGTAGTATTTTTTTCGTTCATTTACAAGGTTAATTACTGTTTACGTGCGTAGAATTCTTCGACTTATCTTTGACGAATTGTCTCGAGAATTTTATAGTTTTTCAAGTGGAATAGCTGATGTTTAGTAGTTAAATAAGACATCCATTGACACAAGGATGAGACAACCATTAGTATCAATCAGAGAATCTGAGACAAGGCCTTTATAATAACAGCAAACATGACTTGTGTTCTTGGCATTAACGATCTGCTTGCAAATTATTTTACCAAAACTGAAAGTAAACTTTTACAATCTTATCAACACAAATTACCGTGACTCATACACCGTTTTAGCATATTCATTAACCAAATAACAACCACACGTTCAAAATTACGAACACTTACGACTTAAGCTACGTAGTTTTCCTAATAATTTCTAAGAAATAATCGATCTACCTATTAGGCAAGTAGGTTTTTGCTAATGATAATAATATATCATAAGTAGAATACTGAATAACATTAAAAATACGTATTTTTAAATCCTATTTTAAAAGAACCTTTTCAATTACGTGCCCTAGTTTCGCGCTGCAAAAACCATGGTATTGTCGTAATGGAAACACACTCGTATTCCCATGGGGTAAGGTCGTATATTGCGTGTAACATCTCGGTACACTGTACACGTGATGTAGCTTTATTATGGAAAACAATGGACCTTAGCCAATTATTTTTGAAACAAAGCTGCTATTGATTCTCACGGTGATAACGATAGGATTGCTTGAATTTTACGAAATCCAGCTTTGAGTTTTGATGACTCCGAAACGCGACTGCGCCACTCTCCCCTCACCTTAACCCATAAATTAAAGTTAAAATTTAATTACATTTAAGGAAAGTGGATGTTGAGGTCCCCTTTTTGTCTCACGAGAGCAGCTTTAATATTAAAGGTATCGCCACCTGGTGTACTAAATTCATCATGAATTCAGGATTTTTCTCTGGTTGTAGCGTTTATCTTACCTTGAGGCAGTGATGTTATGTGTATGGTGTACCCTAGCACATAATACCTCTTTGCCTTCAGGTAGATTTTTTTTCGGTTAAAAAAGAGAATTAAGTATGTTCCAAACTTCCAAGAACCCAAACCTACCCAAGGAGTGATTATGTATTCGTGTACAAAAGCGCTCGTTGTGGCCTTATCAATAATAAAGGCACGATTAATCAATTAAAGCGTGAAGCAGTTAAACGGTCGGAAAGCTAATCGTTATCTATTTAAGGAAGTGTACCTTAAGTTAAACCATTCAAGTGGTTGGCTGGCCGCCAAGCGGGCAACGAACTGTACGGTCGACGGGTACTTTGCCACTTTTCGACCTTGTTGCACCGTAATAAGGTCGACGAGTGTGTATTGATCGCACCATGTGTACGCGACGTGCATCTGCATACGCACTTGACCCGCCTCGGATTTGTTTTTTTTAATCACCGATTTGGCGTTCGTTTAAAAATCCTGTTAAAATCATTACTCATGTCGGATGTTACAAGGTCGAAGATGTGAACGTGCCTGTTTTGGTATTCAGACTTCAGAGAAGGTAAACCTTCGGTTCTAAACAATAATGTTTACCAAATTTTCTGGTCTCTAAGGCTGTGTTTCCACTGAAGCGGAGCGGAGCTTAGCGGAGTCCGAATTCACCAATCAATTGAATGACAGCGAAGCGGAGCGAATATTTTGAGCATGGTGATTGGTCAATTTGGCACCGCTAAGCTCCGCTCCGCTTCAGTGGAAACACAGCCTAAAGCCCGGTTTTCACTATACGAGTACGCTCGGAGTTCGGACCGAGTGCACTCGGAAGTCGGATTACTACTTGGACGCTTCTCGTACTGTGTAAAAAGGTAATCCGAGCGCACGCGGACTCCGATTACCTGTTTACACAGTACAAGTAGCGTCTGAGTAGTAATCCGAGTGCACTCGGTCCGAGCGTACACGTATAGTGAAAACCGGGCTTAAGACCTTTTGTCTTAGAAAATGGAAGGGTCTTACAAAGTGGGTCCCGAAAAATAACAGATTTAAACAGATTACCAAGTCACAATCTCTTCAGCGAGCTTCGTAAGATGCGATCGATAAAAATTAAATCCATAATGTATTTATTGCACTTAAAATTAATATTTGTGTAATGGGGTCACGCTGTAAAGTAGGCCAGGCTTTTGTTCTCGAGGAAATGTGTTTTTCCAATGCTGAAATTTTAACATTTTAAGTTTTAACATACTTCTACCACAGTATTACACTGTGCTTCTACTATGTAACGTACGTCTGCATTTTGCATAGTTTTAACAATGCCCTCTCCCATAGATACTATTTGCCATCTGGCAATGGCAAATAGTATCTATGGTAGATACTATTTGCCATTGCCAGTATTTTGACAAATAAACCCACAAGCTATAGAGCATCTCGTTATAGCATTATACTAAAAAATAACTTAAGGTCGTCCCCCGAGCAAACGACCTTGGCCATACATTTGCCGCGTTGCCGAGATCGCGCCAAAACCCTATTATTTTTACTTATCTTAGTTGAAAATTGTCCTAAAAAAATTTAAAACGGCGAATATGTAGTTTATGATATTGTCGATCTATTGGCGTGAGTTTCAAATAAAAGTAATTTGTAAATCCTAAGGAGATGCTGAATGTATGCTTGAATTATAACAAATTGGTATTACTTTGGAAGCTGATATCATGAGTATAAGAAACAAAAATAGAAAATTTAAAACGACAAAAGGAATGTTGATATACTGAAGATTATTACTGTATTTTTATTATAACTTTGTAGCTTTCAGATTATGAGTTTATAAGGTTTTAAATACGGTCAATTACGGAATCTCCGGACGGAACGCCCTTAAGAGGCCGGGTACACTTGGAATTTTTCATACAAACGTAATACCAAAATCATTTTCTCATACGAAAATATTTAACATGTTTGAGTTATTTTTCAGTTTAGAATAGTAATTATCTAGGTTCCTGCACAAAAATTTACTTCAAAATATTTAAACACAAAAAAAAACTTTTTGTTTAAATTTTTTTTTAGTAAATTTACTACTCAATATTGAAACACTAAAAAATAGAGTAAAACACTAAAAATATATAAATAAATAGTAAATTTACTACTAAATATTTAAATACTAAAAAATATTTTTTAGAAATTAAATATTGTGTAGTAAATTTACTATTTATTTATATATTTTTTAGTGTTTTACTCTATTTTTTAGTGTTTCAATATTTAGTAGTGAATTTACTAAAAAAAAAATTTTAACAAAAAAAAAATTTTTTTTGTTTAAATATTTTGAAGTAAATTTTTGTGTAGGAACCTAGGTAATTACTATCTTAAACTGAAAAATAACTCAAACATGTTAAATATTTTCGAATGAGAAAATGATTTTGGTATTACGTTTGTATGAGAAATTCCAAGGGTACCCGGCCCCTTAAGCACGGTCCATAAACCGCCAGCGAAATCATGGCATGCTTGATGCAGGTGCAAATGCCGAGTGCCTTTTTATGAGTTCATTTTGCAAAAAGTCTGGATTGGTGCTATAGGTATCATTAACTTGGCGCCCAACCGAGCAAACGGGTTTTGGTCTACAATCTACAGTCTACAAGAAGGTTTATGGATCGACCTCGGGAAATAGTTTTCGGTCAATCTGAGCAGTGAGCTGGAATATTTTATTGGATTGTGGACTGATTCTTTTCCAGGGGTTTAGTTGACACCCAAATCGCCGATCAAAATGCATAATAAATGAAATTGACGTGAAATATGAGCCGAATTTTGAGTTCATAATAATCTATTCCGCTTGTGTCATGAGTCAACACTCATGGACCATGAGAATGGTATGATTTGTAATTGACGATTCTTTAAAGAAGTGAAAAGAAAACATGATGCAAAGCCCCCTGGACATAAAACGTAAATAAACAGTACTATAGCGCAGCATGCTACCGATATCAGTTTAACTGTTAAACTTTAAACACAACACTGACCCAGTAATAACTGTCAATACTGAAATTACATTTACAGTCAAAACCGTTTATGGCGACATCGTTTAGAACAACATACCGGTTAAATTGACCAAAATCAAATGTCCCGCTGAATGCTGTATGACCATCTGTCACTGGTTAATACTACTATCGGTTTTACGACTTAATATGAGTAGTCCCTTCGATGTCGTTATAACAGATTTTGACTGTATTTACATGGTCATGCCATGATTTCGCTGGCGAAAATTTCACAAGCACCAATTTTCCCCAATGCTGTTTGTGCCTTTGTAGCACTAATAGCGGTTTAAAATCTAGGCTACATTGTCAAGATCAAATTATGTTTCATACTTAACCTACTTGCAAGTTTGCAACTAAATACTAAAATGTATCAGATTTGATGCATATCATCCATGGCCTGGTCACAGCCTGGTGGTGGACCTTTGGTTCGCACTCGAGAGGTGCAGGTTCGGTCCCGGGTGGAGGCGTGTACCAATGAGATATTTTCAGATCTCAAGTAGGTACACAATACGGACGCTTAAATACGGTGAAGGAAAACATCGTGACTCGTGAGGACCGCACATGGTCTGTCCCAGCTCAGACGTATTGGTCAGCTCATTCCTCTGGACTAGGCCGACCACGTTGCGAGAATGCCAGCACTAGAGTATTTGGAGAGTGGTTACTTCGCTCTGAAAATACTGTATATCATCCACAATGGATGAAAAGGCCTTGTTTTTTTTTTGATGTAGCCATTTTTGACCCTTTACTACTTCTAGCAGTTATATTACTAAAAGATTCAAGAATAGTGCATCGAATCTGTTAGTGAATGCACGTACGACGATAAGTCCTTAGTGCATACGCTTTTATCTAAAGTATCCCATCTCATCTTCTAGCGATCTCTTAGAAAATAGGTCACCATTCCTATCTTTGTCTTGTCATTTATCTTCGCGATGTCGTCCTTCTGCCAGCCTTCATTGTGTGATAAGTCCTGTTTTATTTATAAATATTTAAGAAATCTGGGTGGCTATGAAGGGTGAAGCCAAACGAGATTAATTTGTGAGTTGTGAGTCGCAGAATTTCGGCTGGCAGAAGTTCTGCGACTCTACACTCACAAACTACGCTAGTTTGGTTTCACCATAAGTTTTTCAAAGGAAAGGCCTGTTTCGTTATTTAGGTCTCTGCCAACCAGCGAATGACATACCAAAAAAACGTAAAGTTACAATGTGCCTATCCATTTTCACCAATCATTGTATTTCTATAGTAATAACTAGACTGTGTTATAATTATCTGTTACCAACAATGCCATTACTCAATTACTAATTACCTTTTGGTATTTAAAGTTACATGCTTGTTGCTTCTGCATAATAACGCTTTCTGTTGCGTTCCCTGCAATCGATACTATGCTTGGATAGGCTAGGTTACTAACTTACTGCCATAAGGCATTTGCGTAATCAAAATATTAACCTCTATTAAGTCTCCACCGGTAAATTTTATTGAGGATGTTCCTTTCTAGAACTTAAGTTCTAGGTCGTATTTTCAATGCCTGGAACCTATTTCTAGGTCCGTTACGACGATTATACAATTACGATGCAAACGCATCTTAAACTAATATTTGACTTCATAATCTGCTTATTTTTGTCAAAATTACTAATTAGATTTTTGTCATTTAACATAATATCGTACTACCAGGTACTACCACCTTATGGCACTGGGAATAAACATTGAAAGGACATGAGAACAGTCAAACTCCTGGCAATCATCGCAATTTTTTTTAAAAATACCAGAAAGTCCATGATCATAACATTACCGCACTTTTAAAATTTATTGAGCAAATATTTGAATGTAAAATGGAGTGTTGTCTATTGCCAAACGAATTGGCTAAGACCGTGGGCATGGCATCCTGCTAGTGTTCCACGAAGCCGGCCAAACCGGAATCCCACCAATTACAAGTCGTTTCCTGCGACTTTGCGAAGTAGGGTAACGCGTCCTGAAATAATATGGGACACTGTTTTATTTCCGCCGCATAAAGCTCATAGTCACTTCGAAATTCTAAATTGAAATACTATTTTTGAGTCTGGTGCAGAAAGGGATTTGCAGCTTGATATTAGATAAAATATATCGACCGACTTGCAATTACGATTAGGACTTGGTCTCTATCATGAAAGTGTGGAGGATTAGGTGGTTTTTACCGATTATCTAAGATTTGTCTGCATTGAGTGTCTAAGAAGATTATGAAGCTTCTTGTCCTGGACTTCTGGGCTACATTTAATTTTATTGCAGTTTACATCTGGTAAAACCAAGGCAGACTAAAAAGGGTGATGCATCTGTAAAGCACTGGCCTGGCTTTGCGAATCTGAGAGAGAAATACCTTTTGGACTTTGGCTAGAAACCAGTGGCTAGCATAGGCGCCGGCAGAAATAATTTCCAAGGGGTGGAGATTCTAGTTTTCTTTCTTTTCTTTTTACTTTTTACGAATAACCGTGACTGTCTCTTTACGTCAACAGAATACATTTAGTGCCGAAACATTACGAACTATCTTTGTACGGCATGATAATAGGGTTATATTACAGGGCTTTTTATTTCAATAATTCCTGTTGATCCCAAGGGGTGCAAGTGCACCACCTGGCACCCCCCTGCCGGCGCCCATGGACTTTCTAGTATTAATAAATAAAAACAACTTGAGAATATACTTAACTCTTAATAGGGCCAATCTAAAATCTCTTGTTTACGTGTGTTTACGTGCTCTTGAACTATTTTCCAGTGTTGTTTCTACGTAGGATTATATGCATGTTTATTACGAAACATGGTTTGTGTACAATCGTGTTTTGGTTCGTTTTGAATGGAGCAGATTGTTTAGTGTTTGTTGCACATGAGTCGATTCGCTGACATTCCGATTCAAGTTGCATGGTGATTGTGTAGTGGTACTATACAGTACAAAATTTTGCGGTCGTCCATTTAATAACATCATCCGTAGGATAGAAACGTCGAGCATGTGACTAATGTTTGTTCAACCAATACTTTGCTCTACGTATTAGCTTTTGGTATTAAGGGATCACTTGTGCCAATTAAGATACTGTTAAGACTACTCGTGCTAAATAAGGCGACAAAGCGAGAATATTTAAATGAGGGGGAGTCATAATATTTTTAACTAATATTACCAGAAATCGGACATGGGAAGAATAGAATATAGACTTATACGCCTGGTGCAAGGTTTCTTGGTTTCCATAATAATAAGTTCTAATCATTTTTAAATTTAACATTCAGTACTTCATCATACCTGTCGTAAAATCGCAAAACTGATTTACTTAAAGCTTAAGGCTGCTCTCTCGAAAAAAGCGTGCAGATGAAACAACTTTTCATCGGCATTAACAGAGAAATTATATCTGAAAAAAATAATAAGTAATCTACATGATATGATACGTAATTTGGTTTTGCCATATTTTTTCTATCGGTATCACATAATAAAGAAATAAAAAACCAAATCACCTCCAAATCGTTGAATGAAACCACTTTACTCCTTCATTATTTATCAAAAGAATGTATATAAAATATCTACTGCTTTGCAATACATAAGTTAATAATTTGGTTTGGTTACTTTTTTGAAATATGTATTATATCAAGCCTTAAAAAGGTATTTTCTCCTATTTCGCCCTATCATGGACGCGGCGAGCGTCGTAACCGCCACCGTACAAGGCGCGCTGTTATGAATGTTATTTTAATGTCATTTACGTCGATATTCGCACTGACAGACAATCGACCTGCTAATTTAGGAAGTTACTAACGTAAACTAGAGTACTAGATACGTAGCTGCTCTTCAAGCTACGTCCGAACCAATAGAACCGGTAAATGTTCTTTTGATTGTGGCGACTATTGAAATTCGGAGAAAACTGGTCTGACATCTGACATCATAGTCTATTTACAATTGGATGTAATTTACTTAACAATAGGAAATCATAAATAAACAAGCGAATGTTCACTGCATGTGGGTATTGTTCTACTAGCTATTGAATAGAGTTTAAGTGGTTGATAGGTATTAGAATACTTGATACTTAATCGCATGAATATACTCTGTTGTAAATTATTGCAATGTAAGATCCCACCAAAAACATTTTCATGTAAAAATGTTGCCAAGACGAGAACATATAATTCGTGGTGTCAAAAAGTAGTGAGATCTCATGTAGAGCCAATGTTTCTAACCTTACATACTCAGCCCTAAATCTAAAAAGTAAAAACCTAATTTTACAAGTAAGTTGCGGCAAAATACTAATTGATATATTGTTTCTGTACTGTGAGAAGAATCTATTTAAGCCCTACACATTAGTCAAAATCGGTGGCTTGGCCAACCAATAATAGGTATTTCATCCACAATTTTACGATCTTTTTGCTAAATGTTGGGTTATAACTTTTAACTTATACGGCATACTTATACGGCATATATACGGTATACCGTGTACCCCAACCTGTTGTAAGTCCTCGTATAGGATAAAAGCGCTACTTACCAATTTGGAATTGAAACACCATTATTTTATATCACTACAATGGGGATTGTCCATTTTTTTTAAATTTTGCTCATTACAAAAACATTTCGAGGAATAAGTCAGTGATCGTTTTTCTGTATATAAATGAAAAAAATATCCATTAGTTACTTATATTTTTGAACAAATATGTTTAACCTTAGTTTGACCTTCAATGGCGTTAAATTAGCAATAAATTCGATCAACACTACGTTTCGAACTTTTGGTAAGTTTCTCGTATCAGCTTTCACATAATGATATCTTGCATTAGACGAACCAGCCATTAAAAATAAGATTGAAAGGAAAAAAAACATACTACAGAGGTCAATTGGGCGCCGATGATGACGTCAGAGCGAAACTTTAAAAATTTATTGAGAAAAAACTAGCCAATGGATTTCAAAATTATTTAATTTATATTCTTAAAATACCCTATTTTAACGAAAAAAAATATAAAAAGTACATGTGATTTTTTTTGGACAATGCCCATTATATTAGAAAGCTTAAACGTTTGACCTAATTATTGGTATTTGGCAGTAAACAAAAATTGCGACAGTAGATTTTAAAACAAGACTCAAGCATAGCGTAGCAAAAATACCTCCAAGTATTTTTTTTTTATATACAAAATTTGATTACAAATAGGAACTCCCTGAGAATTTTTCTGAACCAGAGGTACCGCAGGGACTGGTGATAGTTAGCTAGATAGTTGATGGACCTTCAGATAATCATCAACATTCTACTGTATTAACATTTAACACTATTTAAATAGAGTTAGCAAATTAATCGATACTCGTTCTATTTCTTAATGAATAAAGAGGTTAAGATGCTAGCAATCGAGGACATAAAGTCGGTTAAAACAACAAAACCAAAATGGGCGTCCGAAATTCGCCAAACCAAAACAACAGTTACGCGGCCACAAAAAGTTCCAACCTGTTGCCTATGATTCATTTCAGTTAGTCACTTGACCGTTGGGCCGAAACGTTGCTTCAATATTGACTATACGACTAGTACAGTCACTACTAAGTACTGTGATACTGGTGATAGTGCGTGTTTGTTGACATGTAATTGTGCGATACGTGTGATATGAAGTTTTTTATGTTCAAAAACGGGAATGGTATGTTTCGGAATTTGAAGCGGAGATATAGGTGAGTGTGACTTACGTGAATAGGTCGAAAAATATAGTTTATAGAGAAGTAGAGTTAACCTCTTGCTTGCTTTTCACTAATTAATTTCTTTCTCGCCATTGCGTGCTGTATTTCACCTGTCATTTGAAGTCATCTAACCTATAAGTTACCATTGTTTTTCTTTTATTTTAATGTACCAGATGATATTTTGTTGGTGAATCGTACTAAACACATAAATAAATCATGTTTTTGTATGCTATGCTTTCATGTTAATATTAATCTCTGTTTATACTACTTTGCTTATAAACCACTTTTAAGTCCCGGGGAAAGACAAATACTAGTTTTAATCAGCCAAATGTGACGTTCCCGCACGATTAGCGAATTTCTGCACAAATAAAGATGCCATTTTAAATGCTTTTGCAAATAAATACCTCAAAATAAAATACAGGTATTACCGAAACAAATCGATATTAAGAAGAGCATTGAAGAGCATTACCTCGAATCTCAATCCACTTAAATACTAGTATTATATTTATTTATGTATTATGTATATTGTATATAATTATATTTTATTATATATATTAGATTTATTTATTTTCTATATTATAGTCTAATTCAGTGTTTAATTTGCGTAATATCAAATTATATATTATAGCCTTATCTGTTTATATTTTGTTCATTTTACGTATTCATATTATTAATTATTATAGTGCACGTTCTATCTGCTGTCTCAATCCTATCTCTCTCCGTAGGGCTGCTGGAAGAGATTTCTATTAGAAATAAGCAGACCCTTTGTGTCGTTTTACTGTGTATATTGTTATATTGTAATTGTTTTTTGTGCACAATAAAGTATTAAAAAGTATTAAAGATATAGTTAAAAATTAGAGTAACACAGAATTAGTCGTAATACAGGCTTTATCTACTAATACTAGACTATTAGGCACGATAATGTCTCAATTGAACTCCTTGTTCCCACCAACTCTCAGTGGCTAATAAGAGTAATAAGCTTCGATCACTAATATACAAGATACACAATCCGCGGCAAAAAACGACCTCACCAAAAGAGCACCAAACTCATCATTCTGGTGCACTTTTGATTTAGTAGTGCTCGAACGCTCCGCCGGGAAACATGCCTCAGTGCGCGTTTAATAATTGTAGAAATCATACGTCTAAAACCAAAAAAAAGGATGGAATTTCATATTTCCGGTAAGTATTAATTTTATCCTAATATATTTCTTACAATTGTATTGTAAATATTGGTATTTCTTTAAGAAATCACCAAAAGACAGTTTTAAAATTAAGTTGTAAATAAATCAACACCAGGTATAAACCATCTCAATTGCGAATACTCATACTAAAGGTACTTATCGTAGTTTATCATGCCCACTTAAAATGTTCGGGTTATAAGCTATGTTTCTGTTCCATTTGATGGAGTCGTTATTACTATTATTTTTTTATTGAGGATTTTTTTCAGGTTTCCTCGAGATCCAGTTAGATGTGGTAATAATATTATGTTCCCATCTTCGATTAAATATAGTTCCCATTAAGGATTTTTTAAGTAGGTTAAAAAGTATGGGCGTTGGGTGATGTGAGTTGTCCTTTGTGGCCTATCGGAAAATGTATGTACACTTATGTATATTTTGGTTAATGATAAAATTAGACATAACATTAGAACAACATAATATTACAAGTAAAAAATAATTACTCCTCACTTTATACATTAAACTTCGGAAAAATAAAAAAATGGACTATTTAATAAATTATTACAAATTACAATCAACAAAAAAAATTTGAACAGTTCGAGTCCACTCATACTTTACTTCGCCCTGTTCCAGCGGCGAATTTCGGTCGTAAAATTGGATTTTTTTTGGCACTATACAAATTTGAACTTAAATCATATACGCGGATGGTTGAATTTAGTGCATCGGACGTAAAAATTTTATTGCTTTGTAAACACAAATGTTCATTGTTTTATAAAAAGATCTTTAATAATTACTATAATTAAGGTTGATTTTAGATAAATGTATACTTCATTAAACTCTATTACTCGGGGACAGATTTTCGAGAGGTTTTGTATGAGACTGTGTATCTTGTATATTAGTGATCGAAGGTAATCTATTATATATATAAAAGAAAGTGGTGTTAGTTACACTACTTATAACTCAAGAACGGATGAACCGATTTGGCTGAAAATTGGTGGAGAGGTAGCTTAGAACCAGGAATAGGACATAGGGTACATTTTGTCCCGGAAAAATGTACGGTTACTGCACAATATACTTTTATGATTTGCGCGTAAACTATTCAATCTATTTTGATGAATTTTGGTATGGAGATACTTTGAGTCTTGAGAAAGGACAAGGGATACTTTTGGTCCCGGAAAATGTACGGTTCCCGCACAATAAACTTTTATCTCAAGAACGGATAAACCGGTTTGGCTGAAAATTGGTGGAGAGGTAGCTTAGAACCAGGAAAATGACATGGGATACATTTTGTCCCGGAAAAATATACGGTTACTGCATAATATACTTTTATGATTTGCGCGTAAACTATTCAATCGATTTTGATGAATTTTGGTATGGAGATACCTTGAGTCTCGGGAAAGGACAAGGGATACTTTTGGTCCCGGAAAATGTACGGTTCCCGCACAATAAACTTTTCTATTTCAGTCTATTTTTATTAAATTCGGTATGGAGATACTTTGAGTCTCGGGAAAGGACAAGGGATACTTTTAGTCCCGGAAAATGTACGGTTCCTGCACAATAAACTTTTATGATTTTCGCTTAAACTATTTATATCTATTTTGATTAAATTTGGCATGAAGATACTAATTTTAATCTATTGTTTTCTTAATTATACCAATTATTATTCGAATTAATTAATCATCGTTAAGACAGGACAACGTCTGTCGGGTCAGCTAGTAAGTAATAAAGCTGTAATTGTTGCTATGTACAGTTTATGTTAAACAGTATTTACATTCCTGTCGTTGACACAGGAAAAGAATAGTAAAATGGAGTTTGGTTTTAATGTTTGCTGACGTAGGAAATTACCCGTAATCGTATTATGTAATGAACTGACTAATAATTAATATATTTCAGACTAATTTGTATCTGTTACTCCTTCCCGCCCAACCCGCTGTACCGATTTTTCTGAAATTTGGTATGGATATACGTTGAGTACCGGGAAAGGAAATGTGATACTTTTTATCCCGGAAAAATCTACGGTTCCCGCGGGATATACGAATTTTAGTGTAACAGAGTTGCAGGCGTCACCTAGTATTTTTAATTTTGGATTTATGCCTCTGCATTTGAAAGGTCTTTGCCTCCGGTAACACTCAGCAAAATATATTTTTCCAGCAGATAACTAATTATGCTATCAAAATACGGTCAATGCACTTTTTGTCTCCTTTGTTGGATGTTTTGCTAGCAATTTTCAGTTCGAGCAATTTCCTATAATACACAGTAGATAAGATACGAAATAAGTGAGTAGCACACTTGATAAGGATGTAGTTAAGGTGCGCTACATGTCCAGTTAAGAAAGTTCGTATCTGACTCTTTGAGGAGTTAGAAAGTATTGTTCGGTTCTTCTTCTGTGTATCTACGTATTATTTGTTGAATGTTTTAAGTTGCCATAACTACAGACATTATGTTGCAGTTTCACCCTGGTTCATGAATGCAAAATGACCACTAAAAGCGATTAAGTTAGAGCTGCATATTCGTGTCCATCATCGATATTGATTGTTTATGTTAAATACATAGGTCACACGGTCAGTCTGACATCAGTTCAGACTTCAGTCCATCAGTCTGAGACTGTCGCCAGAATGGTGACCTGAAAGTAAGTACATATAAAATGATCAGTCCGTCAATCACGCGGTTACAATCGTGTAACCGGAGAATGATCGCATTCTCCTGTCAGTCTGGATCAGAGTCTGATACTAGACTGACCGCGTAATATAATGTATATATGTAACTAGCTGTTGCCCGCGACTTCGTCTGCGTGGACTTCAGTTTATAGCGCGCGATGTCAACAAAATTGGTGTCAAAAGCTTTTATGAAAAAATCCTGGTACCCCTTAAATCAAAACATCCAAGAACAGCTGTGCAGTGTGCTGTGCACATAACTTATTTCATTTTTTTTAAATTAAACTTTATTTATGCCAAATTTTAAAGTATATATTTTAGCCCCCCTAATACACAACTTTACACTTAAACTATTTATCACTGATAGGTTTAAGCAAAGAGGATGTAAACTGTATACTACGTAACAAGAGGTCGGACTTAGAAGAAAAAAATAAACATTCGTTATTTTTTTAATTTGAAACTAAACGAAAAAATTTTAAGTGCAAAACCTTTCACTCTAAACATACCAAAAATTAAAAAAATAATAATAAAAAGAAATGAGCTCAAATAAATGTTTTATTTCAATAAAAATTATTGTACATGGCTAAATAAATAGGCTAATAAGGTAAATTAAACAATAAAACAGATTTAATCCACAAGTTTTTGTTGATTTCTATTATTAAATATTATAATATTATTACAGTACAGTTTTATGTATTTTATTTATAAATATGATAGAATAGCTGTCTATGCTACTCTACTAACTACTTGATTGGCTTAAGCCATTATTCCACTTATCCTAGCGGCTAGCTAGGTTCCTAGGTTCTAAATGTTGTTCCACGTCTTGACTAAATCGGAAACGATTTAGGATCTAGAAACCTAGCTAGGATAAGTGGAATAAGCGCTTTATACAGTAAACTGTATATAGGGAGGGGATTAAAGCTGCGCGTCCACCAGGTTGGAATCGGGACGTACGGTGCGGACGGTAGTACCACGTGTCGTCATATACTTGTCAGGCGCAGAATGACGTTCCAGTACTTCTAGTGCAGTTCATAGTAGTCAGTACCATACATACAAAGCAACAAATCCGTCCACTGCGTACCTGCGCTCCGATTCCGATCCAGTGGACCACGCCTTTATACATACACACTTTGTTTTGTTACACCCTGTATACGACAGCTGAAATCTATCGCGCGGGTTCAGGCCAGCTGCATACCACCTCACTTGATCAGAGGATTTTTCCTTGGTAGCCGTACCACTCATAATCCCATACCTTCCTTCTCCTAAAATCTCCTTGCTTTGAATCTCTTTGCTGCTTTCGTTCCCAAGCGGTCGCATGCGACCGCGAGAACAAAAGATTTCCTAGAATCCGCGATCGAGTTAACAGCTATTGCTTGCAGACTAAAATGTTGCAAACTAGCTGTATAGGGACCTAAAAATCTGAAATTAATGAAACATTTTTCATTTACTACAATATTTCCATACAGTTTACATAAATAATAGTAAGTATAGTAATTAATAACCTTATGTATAGTTACAATAAAACAATATACACATGATACACATTTCATCATTTTCCAAATTAATTGCATACTGATATACATTATAATAATTTCTATGAAATAATAATCTATCTTTTTTATATTAATATAGTTTAAGTTGTAAATTTTTGTACAATTATGCAAATAATACTACGACATACTTTGTATTAGAACATGGTATGATACCGTTATGTTTTGCTTCAATTTATCAATTTACGGTTACATTTACATTTTACAATGGCTTACCTTTCGTTTTTCAATAATTAATCCACATAATTTACAATTTTTGTATGAGTTGCTACAAATAATTTTCACAAAATGAAAATCGAACTTTGAGTTTTAAACTCCTTCTTCGTCTTTTTTCTCATGTAGTTTAAATTCTTTATGGTCTTTTTTATCAGCCAATCACAGTCGATCTTGCAAAGATCAAGCTCAGATTATGTTATTGGGTCCAGTTGCTACGTTTAAATTTGGAACCCAATTTTTTTTTGTTCGGAAAGTTTCGTCCACCTGGTTTAAGGTTACGTCACTGCATAGAGAAAGTACTGACTTATTGTAAAAGAGTACATAATAACAATCGAAAAAATCGTAAACCCAATATAACATGATACCACCTCTTATAGAAAGACGTTCGTGTAAGCAATAGCGCGATGTAGGGGACGTACAGCGCCATCTATTATGAATTTTTGGAACTAACTTAATTTGAACAAATTTACGCATTTTTAACCCCTTACAACCCCTTTGTCTAGTTAAAAAGTAGCCTATGTCCTTTCTCAGACATTAGACTATCTGTGTACATAATTTCAGTACTATCGGATCAGTAGTTTTGGCGTGAAAGCGAGACATACAGACAGACAGACAGAGATACTTTCGCATTTATAATGTTAGTATAGATAGACAGCTTCGCAAATTGGTCGAAATCACGTTTATCTATCGTGGCCGTTTGGTCAATTTTCTTGTCTTAGTAAATTCTTTTGTAATTTTCTAAATAACTTTTTAGATATTTGCCGCTTAATACCAAGTATAATGTGTTTGGGTAAAGGTTTTCCTCGTAAACCGGACTGTTTCATAAGTTCTAACCTCTGACCACCTACCTGCAGTATGCATAAACCGTCTGGCGTTCACGGAATCTTGCTCCATCTACGTGAGCGTGGTACTAATGTGTAGTGATATAACGCACGTTTGTGAATTGTGAATTGAATGGATTTAATTTTACTTTTTTTTCACATCATTTTAAATGAAGAGAGGGCCAAAGATTTGGTGTTCTGACTTCTGAATTACAACACCGAAGTAAATGCTAATGTGATAAAAACATCCCTCTGCAAATTAGGTGCGCTTCTAGAGTAGTTCTCCACCAAGACTATATTTTATTGGTTGTAATAAGTAGTCAATAGATAGGTAATATCTAGATAAATTATCTATTGACTACTTAATACAACCTACATAACTAATACTTAAATAACTAATAAAATACAGCCTATTAACTACCATGACCATACTATATAGTCATGGTTGTTAAAAGGCTTATCAATTCTTATTATTTGTTTTCAATCAAACAATTTCCCTGCAGTTTTCAAAAGATCTACAACTAGTGAGGCAAGTAACTGGATTTCAACTAATTTCTTAGTAGTATCTTTCATGTTCAACGGATACGCTTTTGTGCTTAGAAGTCCTTATACAGCAAAGTTATCTATCAATGAAGCGACCGTGAATACCGCTTTGTTGACATTGAATACTGACCTCAAAATGATAATGGTTACGACACTATACTGAGAAAAATGTTCAAACAGGGCACTTGTTGTCAACCTTAGTCCTTATAGCTAATTAAAGCTAGCTATAATAACTTATAGCTAGCTGTAATTAGCTATAAGGACTGCACAGTTATTGGACTTGGTTATGTCTGCGCGAACCTCCAAACTTCCGTCTAATCCGCGGCTCCGGGCAAGGATGGGAACCTGCCCGGCTTAGCTAGTTCTGGCGCCGAGGGGAACGTTTCAGTTTGCCGGAGCGTTCCCTTACTTTGGTTGAAGTCCGGTCCCTTTTGAAGTAGACCGGCCAATCGTGGAGGGAGTCCTGTGTTAGACAGATCCAGGACATCCCTCCGTATACGACTGAAGGCAAACTGCAGGTGGTTTTAGTGGGTAAGCTAGTATGTCTGTCCTTAGTCCTGATTCCTGACTCACAAGTCATAACATTTCTGTCTTGTCATAATATTATGAGTAAATTAGGGACAAACTTGCTTAAAGCATGTATTTTTCCTTCATCCGTCATAACATATTTTGGTACCTCTCAAAACGTACTTTCTAATGGTGTTTCTCTCTTACTTTTGTCTTGAAATTGTCCATGAATGCCGTTATACCGTTTACCTTTGGAATGCTTTTAATTTTTGTCTGTTTACAACTTCTACTCAATTCCTTTTCTGTGCTTAGTAATTTCAATTCTAGTATAAGTAGATGTACAATTTAACGTCGATATCACTGAATACCTAATTACTTTCAATAAACGCTTGAGTCATGCGGTCATGCCTGTAGCTCTTATCAATGTTTATTATATATAGCGGTTGTAACTGATAACATGATTGTGGGGTTTTTGATAATACGTTTTATGGGTGAAATAGGCATAGGTGAAGGGCACTAAGTGGGAACTTTTCGTGTACTCCAACTTTAATTAGAGTAGATTATAATTTATAATTAATTTTTAGATAGAAATTTGCGAAACGATTGGTGCTAACTGCTAAGCGTTTCAACAAAGAAATAAGAATTTTGCATTGCTTTTATTAATGGCGAAGATTGTATGAAATAAATAGTTTAATGATGTTGTGGACCGTTAATAATAGTAAATGTAATTTTCATGGGAATCTACGCTATTTTTGCTAACCTCAGATTCAAAGGTCAAGCCAGCTCAACTCTGTTTCCCGCGTCCTACTTTTCACGATTTATTGTCAGTAAGCAGAGCTGTCTGCTGGTTTTATGAGAGAAGAGAAAAAATAAAAAAAATAACCAGTAAATTGTAGGTTTGGTTTGCTTATTCCTTATTATTACTATTTCTGAACAAAGAAATGCTGTGGTTTTGTCTCTGGAATAAAAATCAATTAGTAATCATTTCTTCACCAGTCTCGATGTCGGTTTGCTATTTATTGCCTTCAAATAAAAATTATCTGCTTCTTTATCTGAACATTTATAAACCGACACTTTTCTTTTACGCATTTGCAAGTGTTTGGTAGAGTTCCTTCATTTGTAATGTTCCAATACCGCTATCATAATAAACAAAACCTAGTTTTAATTCTTATGCGTGTTCTAATCAGTCTTAATCATGCTCTGATTATTTCCTTGGACTACTTCTGGTATCTTATCTTTGATAGCTATTTTGCATTTCAATACGCCGTGTCGAACGCCGCGGGTCGGGTGTCAAACCTGTTTGGACACTGGACAGTCCTGTGAGTCACCGGGGACCAAATAGTGTACCATGAGCGAGAGGCACGTGCAGTGCTTCGACTTGAAGCTGTGTGATAATGTGTGTGAGGCTAGATACAAAGTGTACAGGCATTGCGTGAAGACGAAGAAGATGATCAAAGCGAAGTTTGATGATAGGTGAGTTAGCAAAGTTGGGAAGGAAAGTTTAAAGGACCTGATTCATCAAATTCATCGTTCTTTGCATTTAAAACTTAGAAATAATGTTCTGTGACATTTAGGGAAAACGCGACGTGCATTTTTAAACATGAGTATATTTTGTGTCAGTAATTCCATGTTGCGCATACGGCCCAGACATAAAATTTTTAAGTCCTTAAGAGTTTGTTGTGAAGAACTCTATCAAAATTTACTTGGTCTCAGACTCTTTCGATAATTCCTCTGTCGGTACAGTACCCGGCAATAAATATTGCACATCGACCTTTGGAAAGAGACATTCGGCTAATTTCGGTTTCATTGAGCGTTATCTTTGTAGCACACACCTATTTGACATTATGTCAGTCGTTGTTCAAATTCAATAGAGTGCAGTCGCGTCCAGTTCAGAATATATATCTAGAGTTGTTAACACCCCTAAATTTGCTACAGCTGTAATTTTCCAAACGAATTTTAAATACGTAAACATAATTTGAACACCCTTTTTTATTTTATTTTACCCGAACCTAAAGCCATAACTTATAGAAAATTTGGTGTATTTTATACAAAGAATAATAAAATTGTCAAAAGAAGCAAACCATAATTGTTTTAACAGCTCCTAATATATACCGGACTTTTTGTATTTCGTGCGTAAGAGATAACGCTCTACAAAACCGAAATTAGCCGACTGTCACTTTCCAAAGGTCGATGTGCAATATTTATCGCCGGGTACTGTACTCGGTGTTACGTTACCAATCATACGTGAACAAACAATGGTTTAACCAATAACAACTTTCGTAACGTGCGTCATTATTGTCACTAAGAAGACGTAATTACATACAATAACTTGCTTGCTTGGTTTCTGAGGGTTTCTTGACAAGAAAGTATTTATTCATTTATTGATTGGTTACACATTCGAGAGCCAATCAAACGCTCTATTGAATGAATAAACTTCAGTAAAAAAAAAAAACTTAGAAACGGTCCACCGTCCAAAACACAAGAAGCCTCCTTCGAATACCTTCTCTGTTATAATGCGAAACTGCCATCAACCGTTACACAAATTAGGAACATCAGCTCAGTTAGAAAGTATGGTGTGTGTTACAGCGTGTGCACTAGTTATTAGATCTCTGGCCCGTGGCCCGTGACTCATCATCAGCCGTTCGGAAATTCCACTATCGGGTTACCAATACGGAGAATAAAAAACCGCTTAGATGGGCAGTGAGAACACTATTATTCTTCCGAAGATTCTTCGTGACCTTGAAATTACGGATGCCCCTAGGGCCTTGAAGGACGTGACGCCTTTTTGTCGTCTTCTAAAAAGCCGCTTAGATAGGCATTGGGCACACTTCATTTTTCCGAAGATTCTTTGTGACCTTGAAATAATGGATGTTCCTAAAAAGGAAGAAGAAGGACGCCTTATTCTTCTTCTATTGTTTATGGTGGCCTCATTGAGTTGTGTTTAAGTCACGCCTCCTTTTGACGGCAATCGCTTGCAGGCATGTGCAAAGAAACTAGTGAGGGAAAGGTTCCTTGCAGTTTTATTTTCAAGATTTGGACAATTTTTCTTAAATGGTCCACAAATTGAACAGTGAACACATCTTTAAGTTATTCACTTAGCGGTCTTAATCGTGCCCGAGAAAATGCGTATTCACTATTCAGTCTTTTTATCCAGCATACCTTACTCAGGTTTTTCAAGGCTTTCGCGCGTGTGGCTCTCACTTGCCAGGTGATAGAGAAATTAATGTCATCAATCAAGTACTTTTTGTCGCTCGTTTTTATCTGCAACATCGTCTACGCCATCATTACCAACTAAGTAATAATCTGATAATGATTGTTAACTATATCAATTAGGGTAAAAACTACGTATTATAGTTTTAAGGCTAACAAACCTTTCAAAACAGGTATTACTTGCTAATTGCTACAATAATTAATACGTATTACAAGCAATTCGACTGTAAAATTTTATTTAATTAAATTAATTGTGATTTATGAACGGAATTCCCTTCTGTTATTGATGAACCCATGAATCATTGTCTAGTTCCCATATCAGTTCGGTACCACATAAAAGGCAAGGCCAACCGGCGTAAGCAAGCTTTGAACTTCATGCTTCAAACCGTAAGTTTTGAACTTCATAAGTTTAAAAGTTTTGCTTAAAAAGTTTCTACCCCCTCGACGAAAAAGAGGGGTGTTTTTATGTGTCTGTCTGTTTGTGTGTCTGTCCGTAGCATCGATTGGGCCGATTTGATCTACTTTTTGATTTGAAAGTCGACATGATCTAGAGTGCTCTTAAATTTAACATCATCAGCCTGCTCACTGCTGGAATATTAAGGCTGTGTTTCCACTGAAGCGGAGTGGAGCTTAGCGGTGCCCGAATTGACCAATCGTGTCATTCCGCTGGTATTCCAGCGGAATGACAGCGAAGATTTCGAGCATGGTGGTCAATTCGGGCACCGCTAAGCTCCGTTCCGCTTCAGTGGAAACACGGCCTAATTCAGGTGTTTTATTAATTTCTTAATGTATTATTGTATCTGTGTCTTTTGTCTTTACCTAATTACTTACACTCACCTTTTGATTTGACATACATTATTATCAATACCTTGTTAATTGTTATGTATAAAATCATCAATATTATTATTCTGAACTGTTCCAAAATTCTGTTGACAGTTGACACAGATGCATGCGAATAACTGTTGTAGCTAGTGGGCTAAAGCAAAACGAGCTTTACGACTACACGTTTAGGTTTATTTTGGTTCGCGCTCATGAGTTTATTGTCTCGCCAGTCGTTGACCCTAG
This sequence comes from Polyommatus icarus, assembly GCA_937595015.1. Classification (NCBI taxonomy): domain Eukaryota; kingdom Metazoa; phylum Arthropoda; class Insecta; order Lepidoptera; family Lycaenidae; genus Polyommatus; species Polyommatus icarus. The sequence goes on along the minus strand of OW569323.1, from coordinate 20,794,897 downwards.
ATTATATTTTGTGAGGTCAAGGACATATCAATGAAATGTGTCATCTCTTGTATTAGTGGGTTAAGTTGTATGATGAGATTGGATTAAAAAATTAGGTCGTCTTTTTGCATCGTCATCATCAGATGTTTGTTTATATCTTATAGGTCTATTAAAGGCGCTCATAATAAATTTGGTTTTGGATTTATTTATAAATACATATTAAGAGTCTATAATTTGTGTTATATTTTGTTAAAATAAATATAAATAGCCTTTTTTTGTGTGTGATATATTTGTTATAATTATATCTCAGGCTATTTATATTATATTTATTTCCTAAAAAAACGCAGAAAGTTATCTGTTATCACTTGTCAGTTGTATGATGTATATCTATTCACTATTGATTTTTGTGTTTTGATGACAAACTTTTAAAACATTTTAACCTTCTTAGTTCTTACTATTGCTAAGCTACTTTGATTGAATAGGTGTTTATATTTTATAATTTAGTCTTTAGATATTAGTATAAATATTATAATATATTATTGTAATTGTTAATGAGAAATGTTAACAAAATTACTACTTAACAATATTAACCCTTAACCACTGACGTGAATTTACTTGCACTAACGCTGACGAACGTCTCACGGACGTACGCTTGCTTTAAGCAGCTCTAGGTCAATAATTATATAAGAAAACATGATTATTTTATTTTATATCGTCATTTCAGTATATAATTATATATTGTTCTAGTAAATAAAATATATCTGTGATTATATCTAATATTTATTTATATTTTTCAAAGCCAAAAAAAGCTAATAAGAATGACCCGAAACAAAAATGCCTCTTTCCTATTGGCTCAAAAACTTAACTTATCAGTCTAAAACTATTACAGAACTAATTATATGTTATTATTTATGAAATATTTTTTTGATAAGAAAAGGAATAAAACGCATTTTTTATGGACTTGACACTTTAGCGACACGGTATACAGATGTCATAATTCCCTCACTAAACTAAACGCTAACGCTAAACAATGTACATTGTCATCAGTTCATCACTGTCTGATGAAATGAGAGTGACGGATTTCAGACTCTGCGATCTCTTCAGTCTGTGGTGGTAGGATTTCATTTTCCGTAAAAATAAAGTTTTCCTTAACAAAATTCTCAAAATTTTGATCGTTTAGATTAAGTATACTCCACCTAATGGAAGTCGGGCTTTCAGCGTTAAAAAAAGTTTATTAAAATTATTAAAAACTATTTTAAATCTAAATAAAATATAAATTCAAAAAGGAAAAACTTACACTATCACTGACAATACGTCTCCCTATGTCTCCCAGACGTAACCTAGTGTATATTTATACCTATTTGAGTTTCACCACACTTCTGGTCACCACCGCTTCGGCCACGTTACCGGTACCTAGGAAGGTAAGGTCAATGCGTCGAAGTCCGGCATACTTTTCTAAAATTAAAGTTTAACATAATTTATTGACTTGAGATTCGCTTTTTAATGTAACTTGTGTCATCGGAAATTATAGGCTATATATTGCAAACATTTTCATTTCGCCGCTCAATTAAAATTTTAAGGGTTGTTGGTCCGGTAGGTAGGATTTTTTTAAGGAAATTTCCTGCTCTTAAAGGAATATTTTTTCCAATTTTGATTATTCCAAATAATTTTTGGTTTTTGGAATATTAAAAAAAAACAAACCCTTCTTTTTTTACTTTATTGTTTATAACTTTTGCAATTTTTATCAGCCCCTCTTGTATGCTCTTTTCGTGCAGTAAAATTTGGGCAATGCTATGATTTAGTAGTCTTAAGTTGAAATGCAAATTAACAATAAAGACGTGTATATTTGAAAAGGTTGACAATATCTGATTCGAGGCAAGATAGGTATATGACGGCCTTTCCTTATGAAAACTAGACGGACTTCCCAATTATTGAAATTTTAGGTTAGACACATGTTGCAGGTGATAATAACGAAATTAAAGCGTTATTAACGAATCGAACACCAGTAATAAGTAAAAGGATCACTAAATTACTTATGTAATCCAAGAAACTCCAAAAACTCCTTCGTATTGTCACTTTTTTTTATTTTTTTGGCAGAGACTTACACTCTGACTGCGAGTACAAAACGGGGAAAAAAATTGATATAATTTTTTTCGCAACAGGTAGTTAGTAGCGCCATATCTGTTTCTTAGGTCAAACTAACCTTGCAATATTGTTTTACCCACTGAGCCATATGTAACTAGTCGTTCAAATATGGAAGTTATTGCCGCTAGACGGACTTACCTCCCAGACGGACTTCGACACATTGACCTTACTGGAAAGGACAAGTTCATCCGACAAAGATTTTAAAAGATATTATCGTTTTTGTCACGCGCCTACGTCTGTCAGACGTACGTCAGTGGTTAAGGGTTAAGGTTATTGATAATAATTATTGATATTATTAATCCTTTGTTGCAATGGATCTGGAGTCAAACTAAGATTACTCATAGGCTTTAATTGAAGCAATGATCTTGCTTTCTCTGCATTAAAGGCAACTAACTCCTACCAACATCCATCACCACTGTGTGGTACACACTACACAATCGTATTAAAAACAAAGTTGATTTAACCCATCAAGCCCCATAAGCTCACCGGTGAGCGAGACAAATATGATATATACGTATGATATAAATATGATATATGCGTGACAAATATATATAATAGAATAACAATAGATTTCCAAGAATTAACGATTGAAGGAAATTAAGTCCATTTTTTTCGATCCAATCTCTTCAGAATGTTATTTTCACATGAGTATCTTACGGCAGTCGTGGCCGAGCGGTTAAGGCGTCTGACTAGAAATCAGATTCCCTCTGGGAGCGTAGGTTCGAATCCTACCGACTGCGAATATTTTTTAATTTTCTTTTTTTTGTTTCAGTCTCGTCAGAAAACATGCGGGAGTCAACGTGGCAGACGACAACGGCTACACACCACTACACCACGCTTGTCTACAGGGTCATAAGTGAGTTTTTTATTTAACAAACATTGTACAAAAGTTCGATAGTTTGATATTAATGGTCGTCGTTATAGCAATTATAGAGGCAGTATGGAGGTAACAAAATTCTGACCTCGCTTCAAACAAAGTATTAAAAAATTAATAATGCGCAGTAACTATTTACTATTTAATGGCCACGAGATATAAACTAGTTAGTTTTTCCATGTTTTTCCTCATACGACATACGATAACAAACTCCACTTTTAATATTTGAAAATTCTATTATGTAGGTTCTAATGAATAATATTCCTTTTAACTCATCAATATTGTAACTTTTAGAGAGATAGTACGGTTACTGCTAGCGGCCTACGCGTCACCCAACATCCCGGACAAGAAGGGAGCCACCCCCTTACATCTCGCGGCGTGGAGGGGGGATGTCCACATCGTGTGCATGCTCCTAGCGCACAACCCCCCCGTAGATGTTAACCAGAAGGTAAGTCAACTGGCTAAAAGGGCGCCACTCATCCTACACCTTGTCGCCTAGTGGGGCGACGTCTACAGCGTATGCATGCTCCTATCGCACAACCCTCCTCTTGATGTTAACCAGAAGGTAAGTCAACCGGCTAAAAGGGGGCCACCCATGCTACACCTTGCCGCTTGGAGGGGTGACGTCCACATCGTGTCCATGCTCCTAGCCCTAGCGCACAACCCCCCCGTAGATGTTAACCAGAAGATAAGTCAACCGGCTAAAAGGGCGCCACTCATTATACACCTTGTCCACAGCGTATGCATACGAGAATGGCGTAGAATCCCTATGAGATTGCTATCCCACTAAAAAGAAAGAAACAGAGTTTTAAATACTGATTTTGGGTCACTTGATTTGATGTTTTCGGGAACAAGGATTATCGTTTAGTCCTCTCTACGGTTACTACCGATACCACGAACTACTACCAATAACATGGCAGCAAAAAGTTACTACTGTCTACTACAGAAAATAATCATTCGCAAAGAAACCCAAAATAATTATGTTTATCGATGGTAGTTATAGTTGGGTGTCTCTATTTCCTATTTGGTTACCCATTTAGATGCACTAGCATACTAATTATATTCAACTGTCCTACTTGAGTATGTAATATAGTATGGTAACCCCAAGCGACAAATACTAGAGATAATATGCCAGATTTTCACACCATTCCTCCCAACAGACGCACGACAATGAGACGGCTCTGCTCATCGCGGCGCAGTTCGGCCACAGCGAAGTTGTGGCTGAGCTCATCAACAACGGTGCAGAAGTCAACATCAGGAATATCAAGGACGAGAGCGCGTTAGATCTGGCAGCTCACTACGGGAGGTAAGATGCTTTTGGTACTTTCTTAAAAGTTTTAAGATAAAAGATGATGCCAAGCAAGCAAATACATCAAACTTTGTAGCAATGCATTTTTAACTTTGGTGGCAATGAGTACATTGCAATGTACTCATTAACACCAAAGTTAAAAATCTTCTTTGATTAAAATGGTCTACACTCTACAGTATTGTGAATTATCGTCAACTTCATACTCTTCGTCAAAATCATAATACTCATGTAGACCATAAAGTTAATATACCTATCGGAATAGAGAAACAAAGGCCTGAGCAAGCGAGATGTCACTATCAGTAACACTGCGTGGTAGAAAGAGAAGCGTGATTTGAGGTTGCATAGCTTTTTTTTCATCTGTTTGACAGTCTGTCTGCCCCTGGGCCGATAGTTGTCAATTTGGGCTCTCAGAAAAATTGTGATTTTAAGTTAAATAATGAATAATTTTAAGAAATACTGCTCTAGAAACATGGTTAAGTGTTTGTGGAATGATTCTGGATCCACACATCGAAAAAACCCGGACAAATATTCATTTCACAGGTGAATTATTCTACATCGACAGGACCTAGTTTTAAGTTTATTTTTGCCAATTCCCTACGAGTTATTGGTATTTTTACGTCCGTGTTCACTTCTGTATATGTTTAATTATATGGAAAACATAACTTGACTAGCCATGGTGCACAATTTAAAGATATTTTGTGTAAACAATTTTCATCTATTTTACACTAGGGCTGCATCAAGTTATCGATAAGTTGTGTCGATATGAAAATATTTTTAGTTAAGTATACTAATTATCTAGGAATGTTGAAATGATAACATACTCATCCGTAGTTTATAATTAGTTTATATACTATCATGCATAATTTATCATTTTTAAGGTTCCGCACCCAAAAGGTAAAAATTAAGTCCTAGTAGTGGGGTCCCGCAGCCCGCTTTACTACTAAGACTTCGTTGCCTGTCCGTCTGTCCATCCGTCCGTCCGTCTGTCCATCCGTCCGTCCGTCTGTCTGTCTTCAGGCTGTATAACAAGAACCACTATAGTAATAGACTTCTGAAATTTCAACAGATGTAATGTCATTCTACATCCAATACGGCTGCTCATCCAAGATAGGGAAATAGTTGAAAGCACTTCTGCAAGATGGGCATCAAATAAAAGGGCTCAGTAGGCTCATTGAGAGTGAATTGAAAATTAATAGGGTCTAGTGAAGTCGTGTCGTGTCGTGTAGGTACTGATGTCACGTGACGTAACCTGTCGTGTCGAATCGTGTCATGACATGTCGTGTCGTATCGTACCGGATTTTAGAAAATGCCCGGTTGAAACCGGTCACCCTTCATGCGCGAGTCCGACTTACACTTGGCCAATTTTTCAGATTTCCTGCTGACCTGGATACCAGAAATTCATGACTTAAAATAATTAACCATCCAAACTGGACTCCGAAGAAAAAATCATGCATACGAGTACTTAATTATGCAGCAAGCATTTTGAAGAAAAGTCACATTTTACTTCAAAATTACAATTTTATTATATTATATATATGCAGTTTTATTTTATCCCATTTTATAATGCCCGCTGTACACTCTCGCCGAGAGCTCTCGGGCGAGTCTCGTGCGAGAGCCCCTTGCCCGAGTGCGATCATGTTCATTATTGCTTAGTTCAATCGCAGATAAGAACTCAGAGAAGATGGTGGAAAACGACCATTCACCATTCACCATGCATCGAAAGATATCATTGTAATCCAAAGATTTATAATCATATTTAATTTTATTTCTCATATATGATGACTGATAATGACGTTTATTATTGTTATTTTTCTGTTCTACACTGTCCAACAACGGCGGGACTAGTAGTGAAAGACGCGAGAGTGTACAGTAGTGCGCTCGTTTTCCTCGCGAGACCCTTTGTCTCGGGCGCAAAATACCGACAACGGACCGAGAGGGTCCGAGACAGGCGAGACGAGGCGAGCGCACCCATTTACACTCTCGCACCCGGGCCGCCTCGCTGTGTCTCGGCGAGAATGTACAGCCGGCATTATGTTTACAATCTTACAATTATTATTCCATGATCGATATTTTGTCGAATTACAAGATGTTTGTACATCACTGACACGCACACGTAAACATAATTGTATACACAGATGTAAATCAAATTTTGGTTAAGCTTGACAGCTCGGGATTGTTTCTCTATTCCGATAGGTATATTACCTTTATGATGTAGACTGAAGTGTTATCCTTATAACCTGTTCAATTTTACTGTTTTACGACGTCTCGTAGATTCAACGCCACTAGTCACACTACAGCCTTTAGTCTCCATTCTCCTGTTTCTAACATCCAATCTACGTTTCCCGATTCAGCCAAAACCCTGCAAAACTGAAAAGTCCTATCTATTCCACAGGTTAAAAACAGTCCAGCACCTAATACAAGTGGAGCCGAGTCTTGTCCAGCCGTACAAGTACCCCAAATGGAAGCTGTGGAAGTTCTCAACTACGCCGCTACATAGAGCCAGTAAAAACGGTCAAGTGTGAGTATACAGCTTGTATTGACCTCGGCATGTGAAGATGCCTTATAAAATATTATATTTGGGGTACGATCCTCAGGCAGTTATAGTTTACGGACGCGTTACTAAGTTTTGATTGTAAAGTTCAAAGATTGCGCTAACATGGTTACTTTTAAATATATCACTGGATGTAATGAATTTATATCTATTGCTTGAGAATTGAGCTCCTGAAGATTTGTTAGTCCTTCATAATAATTATACCATGCAGTTCATTATTAAGAAACCCTTAAATCTGCTGTAGTCATTTTTCTGCCTAGGGTGAGAAAGGGCCCTTGTTTTCGATCAACGCAATCGTAATAATTTCCCTCTGAGTTCTGACTTGCATTTTAAAACTTGTCGCGCTTTTTCCTTTCAGCTTTCGAATTTAAATCGAGCAGGAATAATTGTGAATCAATGTGCTGTTCTCAATTCTTGACCACAGGCCATCAGGCCAAAAATTGGTAGTTCGTACCATATTTTGATGTTCATCAGTCTTCACTATTTATCTTTTAATGTAAATATATGTTAAGGCAAAAGGGTGTGTGCTATTCACATGTATTCATATTCGTTTGTTCGTTATTACGCTCCGATCGACGCGGTGAGATGGGTTATGTTTATGATTCATATGCCTATGCTAATTTTGTTAATGTACATCACTTTATGCTCGTGAAAATAGAATAATGATGATAAGAGAATTCAGTATACATAGTTACCTCGTATGTCGTATGATACCTCTTATGTCAGGTTTACCAACAAGCGCATTTTCTAATATTTAGACTATTGGGACAAAATGCCAAAACAACTGCAATACAAGAGCTAAAAGTCGAAATAAAATAGTATTTAATTCTTTGATAACAATTTACTGCGGCATAATTTACATCATTAAAATTAGCATCTAGCATCAGCTAATTTTACATCATTTAGTACAAGCTTACTAGCTTTTCCCAATTAATTTTATTAGATTTTACAGCGACAAATCTGCGTGCGGTAAATACAATTTAAAATGTACATTTGTAACGGTATCGTGTTGACTCGTTAGTTTCACGCTCATGCATATTCACGGTGCACTGATTGGCGTTATGGAAGGCGCTTGCCTGTTGCCTTATCAATACAAACCCTACGTATATAATATACAATATATTATTAAATTGTAGCGTAACAAATCAAATACTTGAAAATAACAGATTGTGGTATGATAGGTGAAGCCAAGCATCTTAATATAATCAAGCAAGCGATATACGAATATCCTAAAAATCAATGCATTCTATGATGCAATTTAAAATATATATTAGCCATGGCCCTTGATCTATCTAAATCATCTGATGTGATGTGATCTTCAACCAGTCTCTAACGATTATAAAAAACTTAGAAGTTTGAAGTAGTTCATTGCTTCACCGTGCTCTAACATGTCAGCAGATAGCAATTCTTCGAGAGTCAAACAAAAGGCAAAGTCAAACTTGGAATGTGTTCCTAAATTCTATAAGTACCAGTAGTATATTGGCCAGTGCCATGTGACGTCTCGATAGCCAATCAAACACCGTCAAATTGTACTGATGTTCAAAACACGCCCTTTATAAAGTTTTTTTTCAAACAGTGAAGTAGTCCTCGAACTTCTGAAAGCGGGCATCGATCCAAACATCCGAACGGATTCGGGGACTCCCCTACACGAAGCGGCCTGTTTCGGCAAAGCGGGAGTCGTGCGGATACTGTTGGAACATGGAGCTAATCTGTACGCTGTGGATGGGAGGGATAAGACGATAGAAGATTTGTTAGCGGTGTATTCGGAGGAGGCGACGAGAAAAGTGAGGATGGTTATAAGAGGTGAGTTTGGGTTTTGTTTTGAGGAATTAGAGCGGTCACTGTGCTAACTTGGCAAGCGTTATTAGATCATTTTTGACCGCGTACGGGGTAACAGAGGATTAAAGTTGGCTTATTTATTATGCAAATGAATGCAAATTAACTGCATGCAATGAATTCTCTATATTTTATTCTCTTTTTTCGCCGAAAATTTTTATGAAAGTAATATATTATACAGTTTATTAATGTTTGTCAAAATGTCCCTGTCAGACGTAACTCAGTACTTTTTGATCACACAATAAAACCGCCATTTTGTTTATAGATTTCAAAAACAGAACGCGAAACGAATACGAGAGTGAAGAAGATCTGCCGCCGTTCCCCGTGCGGCACGAACACAGCCCCGTCAACTACCTCCCTGACTCCATGTAAGTTTCATATTATAGACCTTAATGACTAGACAATAAGGCTCTACTTACAGCATAAATAAACCATTAGGGCTCTAGCATCAGTCTGGGTTAAAGTAAACGTGGATTTAATGTAATTTTTGGCAGTAGTTTATCTGTCCAAGTTGCTGATTGGTTTACGCTTTGCGTCTTTTGGCGTTAAGTAAACGCAGTACTCCTATTAAAAATATTTTCTTATGCTCATGTAAGAAAAGACATGATGTTTTGACAAAAGATGAGCAATAACCCAGACTGAAGCAAGTGAGCTTATATCAGATGGGGTAAGAGCGTTCTTGATTCCGAATTAGAGGCATTAACTAATATGCCACTAGTTGTACATGTTCTTTGTATAAAAATCATCTTAGCCCATAAATAAAAAAATATTAAAATAACATTTTTTGTTGCTTTCTACATAACTTTCTAACTTACAAATACGAATAATATTTGAAATTTAAAATTATTCGTAAATTTTGCTAATGATCTAACATTTTATTCATAAGCGTTTGACGAGACTAACGACGTGCTTATCTAAGAGATTTTTTTTATAGACATAAGTATTAACATTTTAGAAGAAGGCTTGCGCATTGTGGGGAGACGCTTTCACATTTTTCCTTCTCATTAATGTATTTTAAACCACTAACACTGCACGCCGCCTCGGATTGTACATCCCTTTGATATTTAAACGTATTTTACAAATAGACGTGCGGTTTCTAAACGCCCGTGTCACCGGAGCCCGCAAAGGAAGCCCCTGTAATTACTCAAAGATGCTCTTCACAGGCTCTAAACATTCGCTTTTAATTGGAGAGCGTCTCAATTATGAGAACGTCTCAATTATGACACACGACGTGTCCCCTTTGAACCGTTGATTGCCGTCTTGAGATGCGATTTTTCATTGGAAATCGTGACACGTGAATTTAGGTTACTCGTACAGTAATGAATGTTAAGATGATAATGATGAGATGAAAGATGTGATATAACGTAATAAAACTCGCGTTTGAGCCGGAAATAAACCATCTACTATGGATAATGGATATATCATTTGCAATACACGCAAGGAAGTCGTTTGCCACTTTCAATTGGTAGATGCAATTGCTTGACATAGTAAAACATGATGTTAATAAATTACAGAAATATTATATTTCAATCGCAAAGTGGCACGTCTCGACGAATACAATGAACTTTTTTCTTAGCAGCAAACAGACGCCCGAAGCTTTTTCACAGAGGGATGCAAAACAAAAACAGTCAATGCGAACCTCATTAAAATCTTCCGTGCCTTTGATTTTGTCTAGAAACGGTCAGGTACGAGTTTGTATGACGGGTCTACTGTCCTTTGACGGGCAAAAGACTGCCGGGAAGCGCCTTCAAATGAAAATAAAATTACATTGGACCTAAATTATACGGCACGGCTCAAATATAAAGGCAAAAATAAACTAACGAGTTACAATTTAAAAATTAAGGTTTACGAGGGTAACAAAGAAGTTTTTGTTGGAAGTTATGTTTGTGTCAGCCTTTTTGCTGACTTACGAAAAAATATTTCATCACCTTAAAAAGAACTGCCATTATGACTAATATTGTGATATAGATGTCTTAGCCTGCAAAACAAATAAGTCCAGTAATTGTATACTAAATGAATAATGAATACAAAATGAATAAAAACAGATTCTAATAAAAATAATGGATGTTATGAATTCACTTATTCAGGATTTGAATAAAATCGGATGATGCTACTACTGGAGCGTGAAATAGCATCCAATGACCAACGTGTTATTTTGAAAATCGCACGAGATTGAAATAACGAACTATTACTAATTTTGTAACTAACTTAAGAAAAAAATAATTATTATTAACATTTTCTCGTGATTTTAGCATGACGTCTTGTTTGGTTTTTGAAGGTTTGTATGTGGACTTTCCATTTTTCCGTAGCATTCTGACATTATTTCATGCTTTCGGTGGCGGTGAATTATATTTATGTCCAGTAATTTAAACCATTTTTTTTTGTTTATTGTTTTATAATTTTTGTTGGTTTTTGTTTTACAGGAAAGCCCAAGAGACCCAAAAACGAAATAGTGACACTTCCTCCTCCTCTTCATTACTTGTGAAAGCTCCGCACCAAAGCTTCGTTAAAAGGCTTGCTTCAAAATTGGGACTTAAATCTAAATTTAATTCCGCTCCTAATATTTCTAATACCTCAGGGTTAGAGTCGGGTGCTGATGATAAATCGAAAGTTCAAAACATAGGTAATAGCAAATTTTTTAATTTTATTTCGAAGAAAGAAGAATCTGGTGATATTGATTGTACAAACGAATTTGATACCATATCCCTAGATAGACTCGGTATGTTAAACAGAGATGCCACAGTAAATAGAAGCAACAGAAGTTGTCCAGGTTTCAAAAACTCACTTCCAAACATATCTGAAAACAATGAACTAAGTGATTCTCACGAAAATATAAACAACGAATATGAACTAAAAGACGACGATAGTAATTTAACAAAACAATCTCCTGTGGAAGCAGTCAACAAAGATACTAAATATGGAATATTCGAGCCACGAAAAAATGGTAGTATTCGAGTACCTACTTCCTGTGATACATCGTCTGGTTCAGCGATACTAGTCAACGAGTGCTATGAATCTTACGAATTCTCTTCTGCAGAATCAACTATGCAGAGTACCAAGTTAGATTCAAAAGTCACAATTTTACCCAAACCACCTCCTCGTTCGATACAAATACAAAGTTCAGCTTCCAATAATGCTCTTTATGAAAATATAACCGTAGAAAAACCAATTTCTATTCGTCCTACGCCGGCAGTTAGAACGCATATTCCTACCCAAAAACAACCTAAAGACAGTGATGAAGGATCTCTATATGAAAATGTTGCATTACTTTCCCGAAAACCAGAACCAGTAAAAAGATCATTAATTCCGGTAGAACAAGACAGAAATACTTCTTCATCAGGAAGTAGTCGCTCATCTTCGATTTCTTCAGATTCTATGATAGACGAATCAAACTTAGAAGATATTCTATTATCTGAAAAGTCAAGATCATTTAAACATGGCACAAAATTAGCTCAAGTTGATTCTAATAAATCAACTATTAAAAGAACTCAGTCTAATGCATCTAATTTTACAGACGTTACAGGAGCTAGTGCTATAGAAAATGTAGATGTCAGTGATATGGACATGAAAACTATTTATCTTTCAATGACAGGCACTCTTCCTACGAAAAAAACTGATAAACCCAAAAAGAAAGTATTGTTTAGACATAAAACTTTTACCAATATTGAAGCAGACAGAAATTCTTTTAAGCTAACAAATTTTCCGAGTAAAAACAGCTCTCTTTTTAAAGAAACGTTAGCTCACTATCATATTCGAGGAACTGGACATTGCATTTATCAAGCCCCAACCGTTGAGGAGTTCATTTACGTTTTTAACAGAGATACGCTTTACAACGATACGGCTCCTTTCACTAAAGTTCCTAATGATAAACGATATAGTGACTTTGAGACAGCTATTTGTTTTTGCAAACCCCAACCACCAAAACATCACAATAGCGCGGAAGATTTATTAGATATACCTTACGAAGAAAACGATGCTAAAGTTGTGATAGATTTGAATGATTTGAAAGAAAAAATTGAATTGTCCGCATCGTCATTTCAATGCTACTGTGATACTGGGTCATGTGCTCTACATTCAAGGAGACGTGAGGTGCCTATTAATTTTGTTGTCAAGTTTTCAGCAATAAATAAAAGTATATCAACTCCTGATATTACTCTGGCTTCTTCTTTTTCGACAACTCGCAAAGGCGGGCTAGTTAAAAACAAATCCGTACCATCTAATTTAGAGGAGCCATATGCAGTAGTCGATCTCAACGACATCGTCGAGAAAAACAGTAAAATCAATCAAACATTAGAGAGTCCTACTTATGTACAAATGTCTCCCCATTCTTCTTTATCATCTGGTGGCCGACCATATTCTATTAAAGATATAGCGGAAGTGATATCATTAGGTACGAATTCTAGGTCCGGCACTAACCCACCATCTGTGACTAACACTTCTGTACGTAAATCGACATCCTCGGAACACTCCGGTCACTGGTCATTACAGTCTTGTAATTCAAATTTGACTATAGTCTCGGATGCGTCGTTCAAGACGTGCATAGAGGAATCATCCGACGACGGTTCAGACGCAACTCTACACTCGGACGCTGAGAGTTCAGACGCGGAAACCGTTAAATCTGACGCCAGCACGGCAAAGAGGCCCTGGGTGCATAGCAGTTCTTTCAGATTCGGCAACAAGAATCAGAAAGAATGCAATGTGATCGAGGAGGAGATAAACGATAAATATTCGAAAGTGGAGAGTGGCATAAGCGTTCAGGATTCTGAGACTTCATCGTCCGAGTGCGAGGGTGATAGTGGTGTTCCGGGGGTGGACTTGGATGTGTCGCTTGACGCTTCGCTTGAGCGGGTTTCGGGGCCGGGGGGTGTTCGCAGTGGGTCAGGGCGGCGGAGATGGGAGGAGGCTGACCGCATGAGCGAGGGCGACGCGCTGAGCATATCCAGCGCCGCGTCCAGCTGCGCGCCCATGCACCTCGCCCACCACCACGAGTACAGCAAGGTTTCGGTAAGCACCAACATATTATGTAATATACAAAACTGAAAACACAAATCCATGCTCCTAGATTTGCTCCTGAATATTGAGAGAGAAAAAAAATTTCAAACTAAAAATTTTATTATCATTAAAATTCCAGAATTTTTTTTTGGTACTTACCTAAAGTAACATTTTACAACATTAAACTATTTTAACTACTTACTTATTTTGATTCCACAGCTGAAGTATACATTAATGGAAAAGGCAAAGCAAACTAAAACATATTATCATTATTATCTTATATTTTATAACACGTAGTACTTTCATATCCACTAAGTCATTGCTGTTGATGAATATTACAATAGCCAGAGCACGTGGGAATAAGATCATAATAGAGCGTAGCCGTCGATTTTTAACCGTCTCAAAGAAATTAGGTGGGCAGTTGAGCCGCGAATGCGACGGGAGCGAGTGGCCCTAGCCGTAAATAGTTTAGTGTAGTTTATGCTCAGTGGAATTTATTGGTGTATGTGATGTGAAATGTGTGTGAATCTGGAATGTATTTAGTTCTGTGACGTAAGTTACATACTCATTACTTAGGTAATAATATCGCCTATTAGAATTCTTAACACCTATCAGAAATATTCGCAAAGCGCCGGTGAATTCCAGGTGGCTCGAAGTGACTGAAATAGTTGTATCTTTACGGCCTGATATTAGGTACTGATCGTTAAATTATTTTGTATTATATCATTTCCTGTTTACGTCCTGACTCAGTAGAAGTACACAGACAGACATACATTTTTACACGCTCTCCTAAAAAGCTTAATAGAGTTCCAGAAAGAGTCAAATACCTATAGACATTCGTGAGGTTGTTAACTATGCGGAAATTCTACATAATAATTGTGACAATAGTTATGTCAGTCTACTAGATTGCAGGAATCCAGAAGGAGTGCATCACATTTTCATCCATATTCATGATATTTAAGTACATACATTCATTCAACATACCCTTTCGCTTCTCAGTCTTCCCAGTAAGTTTTTATGTAGGATTGTGTCGATTTTACATTCAAGGTCTCGATAACCTAAATTTTTCACATTCATGAATATGCACATGGCTGCTTTAAACAGCTGAGTCACGAAGTTAACTATAGGAATCGGGAAAACTGTGTGCAGTATCATTCCAAAGGAATAATTGGTGACGAATTCCAGGGTTTTAGAAGTTTTGCGGTAGGTTCTATCGTACCCGCAACTCTGCCTTAAGCGATGAGTGGATGATGGGGTTGTAGTGGGTAGACTACGCAGGAGTCCCACATACCCCGGTAAATATCCCCAATTTACCGGGAATGCGTCTTTACGCAGAAAGCATTTCCCCATGTAAAAAAAAAAGAAAAAAAAAAGGGTTTTAGAAGTTAAAAGTATGTGAACTTCAAATATAATGTGATGAATGAAAGTGCACACAGTTAAATCATGAATGGGAAAATATGTGTTGACAGTGTCATCGTAAAGTATCGTTTACGTAGGTTTTCGCTTATTAATTTCAGGAATTACAAGCTTTGATGTTTTTAGTTGGCAAATAATAATAATAGAGTTCATTATTGTCGGAGTAAAGTACTCTTAGGTTTGGACCTCTTCTGGCAGCACGGAATCGCTTTTTTCCGTCGCCCTTTCTCTTTCTGCCGCTTAGAACTGCCATTTGCTAGACCGAAACAGAAAGCATAATGCGATAGCACGCGGCGAAATCCTTCAGGCTATCGCATTATATTTTCTGTCTCGGTCTAGCAAATGGCAGTTCTAACTTCTAAGCGACAGAAAGAGAAAGAGCGACGGAAAAAGGCGATTCCGTGCTGCCAGATGAGGTCCAACCGTTATTGGCGCTATTACTAGATATTTGATTTCTCCTGTGACTGCTATTGACAACCTCTTCTTTGCATACACCGTGGAATCAACGAAAATAGGAATTCAAGTACAGAACTGTTTCCTGGCGCTTTTCCAACGCCACGATGTTTATCCTCACGTCTATAAAGCACATTGTTTCACCGGATTTCGATATACCATTTCTTATGTTTCGAAATCATGCGATTACACCCAAAGGATTTGAGAACGCCAAAATAGATTTTGACGCAGCAGCGAAGAACCCAATGAAGTTGATAGGAATTTCGGATGTTGATGATTGAATTGATGATTGGGTAACATTAGCACATGTCTGAAACCAGATGCGGTATGCAGATGATACTGGCTATGTTTGATTCTGTTTTGTGTTAATGGTTTCATCATTGCATGTGGGTTAGTGGGCCGTGTATATTATTGTACGCGTGATTAACAACGCCCTTTAATTCTTGTTGTGAGAAGTGTTTGAATGACCTTAGGCACTGGATCGAATATTTACACCACCAGAAGTAGGAACGTACCTAATGTCTATACACTCTATCTAAATATAAGCTGCTGTGACCTTTTACTTGTAACATTCCTAGTAGCGTTCTAGCTCTCATAGGTTATTTAGATTCTCGTTTATGTCTTTATCGTGTAAACTGTTTTATAAACATTCAATTGGATTTCTAATTATACTTAGGAAATTACGGGTATGAACCCAACGAAAAAATTTGCCCTATTTGTCTGTTTAAACTGTTGTTATAGAGTTTAGTCCCTAAGTTCTTACTCCTAAGAGATCCAATAATAGTGGCAGTCTGATACTAAGTCCAGTTAAATCCATATCCGTTGGTCAGTTAAATTAACCGTTTCCACTCCTTCAACTAGTAATTGGCGGAGTTGGCGTTGGCGCCATATTAATGTGTCTGTCAGGAGCGTTACAGCTGCGCACGCGCAGGACCAGCAATTCCAATTGAGCCCTTTGATGTGTCTTGTTCTCCGAAATGTTTGTTCACGGAAATTAATGCGAGACTGGTTTTGTCTGCCAATTATTATCTATCTTTGGGTACATTAGACGTGAAAAGAGTAAAAAAATATTGCTAAGTTGCATTATATTTCTGGATTTATGGCTTGTTTCCAGAGCCTGACCAATGTAGTTATATCTATTAAACACATACGTGATTTTATAATCTACAGTTTCCAACATGAAAGCTAGGCTTACATCATCCCCTTTAAATAAATGGCACGCTATGAAAGTATATTAGGTCACGTCGTATGATGTTTCAAGGAGTTCTGGTTAAAATATATCCTTTTATTTTATGCAATAACAATCTAAATGTATTTGGAAGTGAAAAGGATGTCGTTTGAATAATAAAGATAGTTTAATTCCCACGACTCAATATAACTTGGAGTTAATTGAACAAGAATGCAAACGAAGTGATAGTTAACAGGCTATTATGTAGAAGATTGTCCATTTAGTGACCGGCTGCTACCAATTTGTCTCATCCGAGGCCCGATATTGGATTACTTGTATCACTTGAATATTTTATTCGGTGCGAGTTGGAAGATGTAGCGTTTGTAGGAATAACGAGCGGCTTGGTACAAAATGGGACGGTAAAAACGTCTTTACCTTTTCGTATCTCTTACATATTTCTTGAATAATTTTACTTTGTATATTTAGATTTAGTGCCATTGTTGGCACATTTTTTTAAGATTTCAAGCAGATTTACCATAAGGCATAACACAAGCCATTTCTTAATTATAATTTTCAATTTCATACAAACCTCTAGTTTTGGCTACAGCATCCTTTATGGACGTTGATGACCCATCGTTCCCCAACAATTCAGTGATGCAATTACGCAATTGTGGTCACCTATTATGCCTATTTATAGTGCAGATCCAGGCCTGCTAAATCACCTTTTCCTGTTGTATAAAATATGACTTAGTAAACGTGATTTATTCAATTTAGACCTGAAAGTATTACGTAAATTATGATGGTAATAAAATATTTAACATAAGTAAACGTCTGAGGAGATATTTTTTTTTATGATCGTAGCTGATGGCTGAATAGTATTTTAAAAAGATAAAACCGACTTCAAATTTTTGTACGTAATTAAGAATTAAAATTCCCTATCTCAAAAACTACAGAACCGATTTTGATGAAACTTGCAGTATTTCCTAAGTTGTACAATACCTAGTACAATAAAAAATAAATCACTAAAATCGGACTTGTGGTTCCGGAGATATGCGTGCACAAACATAAAAACATACATACATACATACATACACTTTTGAAATTTGGCACATTTGTTCAGAAGCTGTATTCATAGATTAACATATTATACAAAAACTGGGCAGTTCTGGAAATATTACACACATACGCGTCGAATTGATAACCTCCTTTTTTTGAAGTCAGTTAAAATATTTGCTTTGCCTGTGACATTAATTTGTATTTCGGTCTACAAGAGTCCTTGAGATTACCAGCTACTTTTGTTTCGCAGCCCACACCTCCCAAGAAGCCCCCTCGAAGGAATCTATCTGTTTCCCCCACCCACGTTAATTCTCCATCCTCTGGATACAGCTATGAGTTAAGGACGCACGCACGGAGTCAGGACGATTTAGATGATTTACAGGTGAGACCTGGCGGCATTTGGGGAGTAATACAGGGTTTTACTAGATACGAATTTATTTGGTTAGAGCGCTACCAATTACCATCACTCGATAAGAGCGTATTGTCGAAGATGCACAATGTTCGATAATCGATTTGTAGAAAAATTATATTAAGTAGCTATGCGCAATGTGAATGAATTAATTTTTAGTGCCAAGGTTCTAAATATTGTCTATGAAAGTTTTCTTAAAGTTTTGTTTCGTTGTTGCAGGGTGCTAAACACTACCTCAAACACGGGCGGTCCGTCGATCAATACGTTGACGGCAAACTTTCCTATTCAGAGTACGAAGAAAACCACAACTCTTCTCGAGCCATACCTGTGCCAAACCCGCGGCCGAGCCTCAAAAACCGCACGCAGCCAGTCGCCATTACGGCGATGTACGAAAATGTCGTCATAAAGGAGCAAAATCCCAGAAGAAAGTTGAGGCGAAACAATTTGGGTCAAGCCGAAAACTTCGAGACCAGGATGGCGGACAAAAGAGTGAGAAAGTACTCGAACCAGGAGAGGTCCTCCTTGGAAAGTTTGTTGGACGACCAGTCGATGAACAGTCCGAGCGAATATGAGCGGTATTTCGAAGGATCGAGGACGGATATTCCTCTGTCCCCGAGTCACTACGATCAACCCCCGACGCCTGACCATCCGCCGCCGTCCGCCAAACAGGCGGAGAATAGCATCCACGAACGGATAAGGCCTTTGAGCCAGGTTAGTCCAGAGTAAACTGTTTCATATCCCTTGGGTTCTAACATCACAGTACGCATGTATTTGCTATTTTGTTACTTTCCTTTGCAACATTCTTAGGTGCACATTATTTAACTTTCACTATTTCTTTTGTAACTTATTTTATGATTTGCTCAAAAATTACCAATTTTTCAAAGCCCGTGAACATAATTTAACACGTCTTATTCTTTGTTTAAACTTATTTCAAAGATGCATCATCACTGGACTGCTAATACCCTAATGTTTACTGATTTTTTAACCACGAACAAGGAAAGGAGAATGGTTTTTTTATTTGCCTATTTCGATACCAAATATTATCCTCCCAATCAACAATTCGCGTTTTGAAATAAATACATTTAACTTTATTAATTCATCTTTCTTTGTTGGTGCATAATATCATTGTAAAATTTGTAAATTGGCCTGCTAGACTTTCTGTTTCACTTAAATTATTAAAATATTGATTTTTATTCAATACCCTGCATGCGTTTTATGTAACAATGATTTTTATTTTCGGTTTAAACTATTTCAGCTTATAATGGAGGTTGTAGAAGAAATAAGAATTAGAAATAAAGCTCAGAGCGATGCTAAGAACTCCTGATACTTTGAGAATAAAATGCTATATGTGATTAATATTGTATTACCCATGCCACTGTTTTACGGCAATATCAATGCAGCTTTGTTCATTGTTACGTCCAGTCTCCTATGATCAGTTTCTTATGAAACTACTGATTGGTATATACTCTTATAAAATATCAAACTAATAACAAACACGTTTAGGTTATTCAGAACTCCCAAAAGTTAGGTTTGAAGACGTAGAAAATATATTGAATATTAAATAACAAGAAATAAAGCAGCATATTGATGTTGCAATAAAAAAGGACAACGGGTTGCAGACTTTCAGAGTTATTTAACTTTAGAATGACTATGAGAGTGACCCTTATGACCCTTATGACGTTTAGCATAAGGATAATTTGAAAAGTCAAATATCTCTGAATGGTCTGAATAGTATGCTAGTATTTTTAGTTTACTTGGTGCTAGAAATAGGTATTTTTCTCTATTGTGTAAATATCATATCTCTATTTCTACATTAGAAGTAGTTATTATACATAAGATATTTTTAAGTTTGATATTTTCTATTAAGTATTACATTTTACGAAATGAAAAGTTGGACTTTCATAAGTCTTTTAATACAGTTTATGTTTGGGCACAATTAATAGATACTTTGCATTCGTTTTGATAAACCTTTTTTCAATAATTATACCTAGGTGTATACCTATTTTGAAGATACTTCCTTGAGTAGGTAGGCATGTTAAATTAGCCTTAAAGACTATTATTATTATTTGGCGGTAACTGCTAACTATTATTTAATCTATTTAACTACTTAAAAATAACGAAAATATTTGTTGTATTTTATTATTGATCTTGATATTAGTCTGATAAGTTTTAATAGATTCGCCAATATTTTTTCTCTCGGCGGGAATTTCAAAATTTAAATTATTTTAAATAACTTTAAATGTCTAATAAATTTTGGTAGTGTTTGTGAAACAATTAAAAATTTTGAGGCAAAATCTTTTGGACAAGCTATTTGTTACAACTTACAAGCTATGTAAATCATTTTGTGTAAAATAATTTTGTGACTTTTTGAATTTATTAATGTAATGATTCGATGGACTTATTAAAATCGCTTGGTCTATCGAAATAAATAAAATATGCTTTGCTATAGGATTTATTATTCGTAGAGTTTTACTGGTGCAAATTATTTATACAATACTTTAAGTTTGCAAGTATTAGGTACAGTACAGTGATATTGAAGTATTCGGATGCATTACCATAACATTATTTTTCATTTTAATATTTTATCAGTTAGTGACAGTTTGAGTTTATTTTAAGATTTTATGTTTAATTCCGTTTGATGAAATAAATATATTTTATGAATTTGTTTTGTTTTTATTATGATTTGTCATTGGTTTTATTTTATTAATTAGCAATGAGCATTGCGTGAAGCATGAAGATATTTTAGGTGGGTATTCGAAAGCTTTAGTCAACGTAAGATTTTAAAACGGCAAATACATAATCAATATTATTTGCTATGCTAAGTACCTACAGTTTGTTTGTTTTAGTCAATAAATCTCTTTATTTTATAATAATAACAATATTAACATATAGGTAAGTAGCTTTGTTTGTTCATGTAACAGATAACTTAATACTTATTTTCCTGAATTTTTAATAGACTGAAACATAATTTAGAACAAAAAAGCTAGAGAAAGAGAACAAAAAAGTAACTCACACAGTAATGAAATCCTTTACGCCTTAGTTTTTACAAGAGCAATGATAGTAAACGACACTTCAATGCCTGCTACATAATTCCTTTTTCTTGATTGATAAATGATAATTGATAACTTATAAATTTTGCAGTAGGCTGTAGGTATAGTGCTATAAATTAAACCCATTTTGATTTAAAAACTAAATAAATAAGAAATCGCTGGAAGCGGTAAGATCGCCTATTTGCTAGGGGACATATAAATTGGTAGCATTTTAATTTATAAGTTATAACCGTCGATATCTGCTTACATTTTGATCACAACGTATTACCCTAATATGAAACGTGTATAAAAATATATATTTTTCTCACCTCCGGGCGGAAAGCGTCAACTTTCTTCCCGCTGCGCTTACCGATGTTGCCGTTTTCCGCCTCCGTCGATGAGAAAAATAGTATACGCACCATGGGCAGTAAATAAGAAAGCCTCATATCACATGTTTTCTACATGTGATCTGAGACATTTCTTATTTTCCTGCCTTAGGTGCGTAATGTACTATTCTTGAATGTAGGTACCTAAACATTTAAGGGGCCGGGTACCCTTGGAATTTCTCATACAAACGTAATACCAAAATCATTTTCTCATACGAAAATATTTAACATGTTTGAATTATTTTTCAGTTTAAGATAGTAATTACCTAGGTTCCTACACAAAAATTAACTTCAAAATATTTAAACAAAAAAATTTTTTTTTTGTTAAAAATTTTTTTTAGTAAATTTACTACTGAATATTGAAACACTAAAAAATAGAGTAAAACACTAAAAAAAATATAAATAAATATTAAATTTACTACAAAATATTTAATTTCTAAAAAATATTTTTTAGTATTTAAATATTTAGTAGTAAATTTATTATTTATTTATATATTTTTTAGTGTTTTACTCTATTTTTTTGTGTTTCAATATTGAGTAGTAAATTTACTAAAAAAAAATTTTAAACAAAATTTTTTTTTTTGTGTTTAAATATTTTGAAGTAAATTTTTGTTCAGGAACCTAGGTAATTACTATTCTAAACTGAAAAATAACTCAAACATGTTAAATATTTTCGTATGAGAAAATGATTTTGGTATTACGTTTGTATGAAAAATTCCAAGGGTACCCGGCCTCTTAAGTATGCGTCCCACTTATTGAATTTCGGAAAAATATAGGTACTTAAGTATTTCCGTAATCACGTGCATACCTATAATTTGAATTCTAATACCCTAAAAGCCTTTTCATTCCTCTCCTAGTTGATAACTCGTCTGTACCTATATATAGAAACTGAATGGCAGGCGGCAGGCCACATCAAATTTCCTAATGGAAACGTGACCTAAGTTAGGTACTGGATAGTAGTTAGTTTATGGTTATACCTGCTTGATGCTAAAACTAGATCGTTCACGGTTCAAGTATTCCGTAAGCAGTATTATTATTAAATGATTTCGTTTAAAATCACTTTATTCAAGAAAATATTAGTTTATGTAAGGTGTACTTGCTACATTTCGTGAATTCAATGACTTATCACTTAAGTACTTATGTAAAACAATAAGAATATTTAAGTACCTTAACAATCCTTTAAATATAATGTAATATCATTATATTTAAAATGTGTTTATTACTGATAAACACAAAAAATAGGCTGTATGCTGTACCGATCAGTACTTAAATTTATTGAAGCTCATAGTCAGCAAGTGCCTGCGTAAAGTTTAAAGCAATATTTCACTAAGGTAACTACTGAAATAATGTGTCGACAGAAAAAGTTTTTAGTATCGTTAAAAGTCCTGTTGCTTATTCTACTATTAATTTATAGTTAAAACGATTTACCTACCTGAAAACTCTCTAAAAGAAAACAATTATTGGCTTTTCAGTAATAAAGGAATGCACAATAACCTCCAATTTCATTTAACTTTTGCTTTAGACTTTAGAGTCCTAAGTCGGAGATCTAAACTCTAAAGGCCTGATTACACCTACCGAGTAGAGTGGTGAGACAGTGCCCTCGGCCGAGTACTCCGTATGTATATCATACTCTACTCGGAAGGTGTAAAGCCTTAAGGCCCGAGCCTTAAGGCTTTTCGGAAACTTACCACTCGGTATATTTTGTACTGAACGAATAATGATCATTAGCTTTGTCCACACTGTGCCTTCTTTTGTTCATCAAGGGCATGACTTATGGCGCAGTCAACATCTCACGTGAGGCATGCCCGCGACGCTATGGATTTCGACGCATTCAATTATTGAATATGCCAAACGAAAGTTGAATAAAAAGAAGATGACGAAAATTGAAGATGAAATTGCATAGTGTGGACAAAGCTTTTGACCTATCAAGTGTCAACACAACTTTACCTATGACCTATTAACCTCCCCACAGGAGTACAAGCGGCGATCAGCCCTTCGGGACAGCTACACGGAGACCGAGTTCAGCCTCCTGCGGGCAGCCTCCGCCGTGTCAGTGGCCAGTGGAGCGACAG
Source organism: Polyommatus icarus (assembly GCA_937595015.1). Lineage (NCBI taxonomy): Eukaryota > Metazoa > Arthropoda > Insecta > Lepidoptera > Lycaenidae > Polyommatus > Polyommatus icarus. The sequence continues at coordinate 20,771,222 of OW569323.1, read as the reverse complement.
ACAGAAGCGCGAATACCGACTGCGTGGAGGAGTACGTGTGCGATGTGCCTTTTGCTGGTAAGTATTTTGTTTAAAAAAAAAAGACGGTTGGAGAGTAGTGTTTTGTGTCGAACTCGAACTCAAACTCGAACTCGACTCGAACTCGACTCGAACTCGACTCGAACCCGACTCGAACTCTACTCGAACTCGACTCGAAGTCGACTCGAACTCGAATCGAACTCGACTCGAACTCTGTCTGTAATGTCGGTTTACTGACGATAGTTGAACGTGACAACGTCATAGCCTTAAATGGAACGCCTCAGAGCGAGGTAACGCCGTATATTGCGTCATGTTTTTTCGTGCGCGCAGCCCATATCGAATTATAAGACGTTGTCACGTCAAAAAGTTGTTCTGTTTTTAAAAGGTTACGTGATCATGAGGGGTTATTCACATTGCAAAGGGATGCATTTTGAAATGACCTATTCAAGACGGAACCTCAGTATACGGAACTAACTACACAGGAAGATTCAAGATACACATTGAGTTCATTGCCGTCCGCGGTATAGCTTTGGGCTAGCTGTTCCAAATTTGAATGGCTCAATAAATACTTCGCGACGTTAAAATGTGTGAATTGAACCTGTGGCTATGATAGGCAGATTTGAATAGTACAATTTATGCATCGCCAAGCGTCTCATTCCGGTGTAACAAATTTTACCTCTTCTAGTTTCTACGCGCAGAACATCTACGAGTATAATAGCCCAGTTTCTATAGCTGCTAAGTTTGCGACGGATATATTTACATACTTCACTTAGGCACTTATTATTACTTTTATTTGCCATGGAGTAATAACAATTGGATAAAAAGCTTTCTATAAAGTTCTAAATAGCTCCTAGGACCTAGAGCCTCAAAAACTCAAATAGTGACTCTATATAACTATGGAAAATCGAACCACTTTTCCCAAAGCGAACTTTTATGGCAATAAAATATTATAATATGGTGCATGTCGGAGGCGAGAATTTCCAATTTCACAGATTCCAGTCTGTTTGCATTGTAAATATGGCAACACTGGCAGACTGCAAACATAAAACACCAAGCGAATTTGCCGCGCCCAAATATTTTACCAATATTTGATATATTCAATGTTTCCCACATTTTTGTGCCGGCATTTCCGAATTTCGAGTTTAATCATTTTTTATATTTGCTGGAAATAAAGTTAGTAAGTCTGGCTTCACATTGCTAAAGCTAAGGGCAATAGGCTTGATGACTATTTTTTTTCTTATTGGTAATTGAAAGACCCTTAAAAATTAGAAGCATCGCTGAAAGAATGACTCTGATATCTCAGAAATTCACCAAGATATGACAATTCGAACATCTCATAAAATATACCTGCCCTAAACGCTCCAAAGTGCTACGAAAGACTGACGTCACTCCTTCGTAGTTTGTACGGATCGGGAGAGAACTTTGTTCGATAGGTATATTAAATATTGCGTTTATGAAAGTGGTTTCATAACAAAAGTTGATTTTAATTGCATATAAGTTATCGAATGGTATACAAATATTAAGAAATTTAATTGAAAAAAAAACGACTCGATTATCCAACTTTGAAGGCGCATAGCAAAAAAATACAAATGCTATCGAGCTGAAATTTTGGGAACACTTATTTTTTACCGTGATTTCTTTATTTTATAAACAAAATTCGCTAATCTTTGACCTTGTCATCATCCCTATTGCAACAACCATGACAGTAGAAAATACCGAAAATTGATGAATGGACAATGGCCATATACCGTCAATGCTCACAATACCATAGGGCGCTATTCCAACAATCGTTGTTATTCTTGTTCCTAAAATAGTTTTCCCATAAATAGTAAGAAAGATACAGATTACATAATTAGCTGTCAATACGAATAATGTCAGGAAAGAGATTTATGGTGGTTTTAAGGCCGTCCCCCGAGCAAACGGCCTTGGCCATACATTTGCCGCGTTGCCGAGATCGCACCAAAACCCTATTTTGTCGATGATATTGTCGATCTATTGGCGTGTGTTTCAAATAAAAGTGATTTGTTAATTCCTAAGGAGATGCTGAATGTATGCTTGAATTTTAATAAATTGGTTTTACTTTGGAAGTACGAGGGCTGCCTTTTAAGTTGTGTCGTTTGTAAATTTCCCGCCATCATTGAAAAAATAACCATATGGGATTTTAATCTCCTTGTAATTGGATTTCAAAAACAAAATATTTTCTTTTAGGTTGGTCGAATAGTCTTTTTGTATCGTCCATTCAAAGGTGACAAGTCGGTTGTGAAAATGGAAATGTTAAAGGGAAATTTTCGTGCGATAATTTTTTACAACTTATGAAGGAGATTATCGCGACTTTAGCGTATCGAGGAGATCACTTCTGTATTCAGTGATGCAGTACCATGTCTTAGGATTATAGAACACTGGTATTAAGAAGTTTAAAGTGGAAACCCTAGCCTCGGTGACCAGCCATGTGAAGGTCGTCCAAAAACCGCCATAACGCAAGAGAATATCGAAGCCGTTCGGCAGCTTATCCTCGAAGGCAGTCATGTGATATACCGTGAAATAGAGGCATCCGTGGGCATTTCAGGGACCACTGTCCAAAAAATCCTGCACGAAAAACTTGGAGTAAAAATGTTAATTTCTCGTTATATACCTAATTGCTTAGAGACGTCAAAAAAACAGCCCGTGTTAGTTTTTGTCGCAAAACTCTGCAGTGATTCAACCGAGGAGAGTTAAATCACGTTTATAAATTGGTCAATGGTGATGGGTCTTGGATATATGCTTATGATCCAAAATATAAGCAGCAGTCAACTGTATGAGCCTTTTAGAATGAGCCAAAATCCACAAAAGTCATGGGCTTACTGAGCACTTAAAAAAAATGGTTTGCCTGCGTTGTGGCAAAGGGTAGTTACATTGTCACTATTGTACTAGAAGATTGTAAAACGGTTACTGCAGACTGGTATACCACAGCTTGTTTGCCATGAGCCATCACCGAATTTATAAAAAACAATTCAAGGCGTCGAATGATCCTGACCCTGACAATGCATGTTCGCACATCGCCGGCCAAACAAAGATGTATTTGTGAACCCAAAACGTTGAAATTTTAGATTCATTTGCCTTACAGCCCTGACTTGAGCCTTTAGGATTTTATTACATTCCACAAAATTAAGCAAAGTCTTCGTGGTCAACGTTTCAGCTCACCTGAAGAAACTGTTTACGTGTACAAATCGGCTATTTTAACTACCCCACTTCGGAGTGAAATAAATGTTTTAAAAACTGGTTTGAACGCATGCAAAAGCATATTAAATATCGCAGAGCATTCTCAAAAACACAATAAATGGTGATTATCTGTTAGATTGTCAGTATTTATTTCAAACGACAAAACCTAAAAGGCAGCCCTCGTGTCATGAGTATAATGAACAAATATAAAAAAACTAGCTGACCCGACAGACGTTGTCCTGTCTTAACGATGATTATTTAATTCGAATTGGTATAATTAAGAAAACAATAGATTAAAATTAGTATCTTCATGCCAAATTTCATCAAAATAGATTAATAAATAGTTTAAGCGAAAATCATAAAAGTTTATTGTGCAGGAACCGTACATTTTCCGGGACAAAAAGTATTCCTTGTCCTTTCCCGAGACTTAAAGTATCTCCATACCGAATTTCATAAAATAGACTGAATAGTTTAGGCGAAAATCAAAAAAGTTTATTGTGCGGGAACCGCACATTTTCCGGGACCAAAAGTATCCCTTGTCCTTTCCCGAGACTCAAAGTATCTCCATACCAAAATTCATCAAAATCGATTGAATAGTTTACGCGCAAATCATAAAAGTATATTGTGCAGTAACCGTACATTTTTCCTGGAAAAAATGTATCTTATGTCCTTTTCCTGGTTCTAAGCTACCTCTGCACCAATTTTCAGCAAAATCGGTTTATCCGTTCTTGATATAAAAGTTTATTGGGCGGGAACCGTACATTTTCCGGGACAAAAAGTATTCCTTGTTCTTTCCCGAGACCCAAAGTATCTCCATACCAAAATTCATCAAAATCGATTGAATAGTTTACGCGCAAATCATAAAAGTATATTGTGCAGTAACCGTACATTTTTCCGGGACAAAATGTATCCTATGTCCTTTTCCTGGTTCTAAGCTACCTGTCCACCAATTTTCAGCCAAATCGGTTTATCCGTTCTTGAGTTATAAGTAGTGTAACTAACACCACTTTCTTTTATATATATAGATTAAAACGGGGAAAGGAATGTTGATATACAGAAGATTATTGCTGTATTTTTATTATAACTTTGTAGCTTTCAAATTATGTTTATAAGGCTTTAAATACGGTAAATTACGGAATCTCCGTAGGGAAGGCCCTTAAGTTGAAACCGTTCGTCCCATAATAGTTAATTAAGGTTTGTTCTGCATTTTCTGTTCTGATGTGAATTCATACTTGTGTTGTCTTTGTCATGCAAATAATAATAATATCAAAAGTTTGAGTTTTGGTTAAGTTAGGTTCAGTAAAATTTACCACCTTTTATATAATATAATATACGTGATACCAATGATTTTCATTTACATGAACATAATAATTACTAGAGATGAAACGGATATCCGGCAACTATCCGGTTTCCGGCATATCCGGCGGTCTTAATACTATCCGGCCGAATTTTTTTTTTTTTTTTTTTTTTTAAGAAGGCAGGTCGCTAAAGCCCTGGCGTCACTGCGACCCATGAGGATCTATTGTGACTCCTTCGCACTAGAGACTCATCCCCAACCCAATACTGCTCATAAATTGAACGATATGGTTGGGGTTGGTGCCACGAATTTCCTCTGTGGATGAGTATTCGTGGCGACCAAGGTGCCTGTTCCTGCTCTGTACTAGAGCAGGACAGTCGAGGAGAAGGTGAATAGGTGTTTCATCCTCCTCCTCACAGAATCTGCAAGTCGTTATACTACAAATACCCATTCTGTTTAGGTGTTTGTTGAGCTTGCAGTGCCCAGTTAGGCTTCTGGTAAGGATTCTTAATTGGTTCCTACCCAGGGTGAGCACTAATTCTGATAGTTTCTTGTTGAAGCCAGGAATTAGTGCCTTGGAGTGTTCAAGGCCAGGGGTCTCAGCCCATTGCTTCCTGCATAGTATGTGGCCCCATTCCTTGAGCACCTGCTTTGTGGTACTGGGAGTTATACCACAGACTGGTTCTGGGCCATATATGAGACTCTCGGCCCCAAGCCTAGCCAGTTCGTCAGCGGTTTCATTGCCGGGGACGTTACTGTGGCCCGGGACCCATACTAGGTGGATACTGTTGTTCCTTCCCAGCATGTTTAACGTCTCAATGCATTCCAGAACTAATTTGGACGAGACTTCTGCGGCAGTCAGTGCTTTAAGTGCAGCTTGACTATCGGAGAAGATAAACACGTTTTTATTAACTAGGGCCATCTCCAGGCTTTCTAGTGAACAACCGAGGATAGCGAAGACTTCAGCCTGAAACACGGTCGCAAACTCCCCCAAACAGGCGTATTTGCCTTTCGGTGGCCTGCCTCCGTAGAATCCGGCTCCCGCACGGTTGTCTTTCCTTGATCCATCCGTGAACCAAACTATGTCGCTAGGGCGGACATCGATTGGGGTTTTTCTTTCCCAGTCCTCCCTGGAAGGTATAAAAACCTGGTATAGCTTCGAAAAGCTATGCACCTTGATCATGGCATCTGATGGCATGGCCATGACAGGTGATTCTCTGAGAGACTGTTCCAGCTGTCGAAATGGGGTGGAGGCCCAATTCGTCTTGCCCGCCGTCCTGGCCCTGAGAGCCACCTTTTTGGCCTCCATCTGAACAAGCAGAGGAAGAGGAGTTAAGTTGATCAGGGCCTCGAGGGAAGCGGTGGGTGTTGACGAGAGTGCACCCGTGATTATTAGACATGCCAGTCTCTGTACGCTATTTAGACTTTTATTACAGTTTACTTGTTCAGCCTTTTTATGCCACACTACGCAGCCATATGAGGTAATCGGTCTCACTACGGCTGTATATAGCCATAGCATTGCCTTCGGCCGGATACCCCATTTAGAGCTGACAAGCTTCCAACAGGAACCCAGAGCACATCTAGCCTTTTTCGTAATATACTCGATGTGCTTATTCCAAGTGAGTCCTTTGTCTAGGATTACTCCTAGATATTTGACATCACCCGCAAACTTAATAGTTTTCCCGAAGAGTGTTGGCGGTCTTAGTCCCTCCAACTTCCTCTTTTTGGTGAAAGGTATCAAGACCGTCTTATCAGCGTTTACTGTTAGCTTGACCCTTTGGCACCAATCCTCGACGACTCTTAGTGCTGACTGCATCAACCCAGCGACCACCGATGCGCATTTGCCCACCACCATGATCGCCAGATCGTCAGCGTACCCTTGAGCGTAGTAACCTAAGAGGTTCAGTTCCCTTAGTAGTTCATCCACTACCAGGGACCATTCCAGAGGTGACAGCACGCCTCCTTGTGGGCAACCTTGTGTCAGCCTGATTTTGAGTGTCAGGTCCATGATAGTCGATGAGGCTACCCTGTTGTCGAGCGTGGCTTTAATCCATTTCCTAGTAGTTGGATCTATATTCTTTGAAGCCAGGCCTTTTGTGATAGAGCTGGTTGAAGTGTTGTCGAATGCGCCTTCAATATCAAGGAAGACACACAACGCAATCTCTTTATCTTCAATTGCTCTATCAATCCGATCTACCAAGTCCATTAGGGCCGTCTCGGTAGATTTGCCTTTTTGGTAGGCATGTTGTCTTTCATGCAGCGGCATTTTGGTGAGATAGGTGTCCCTTATGTGTAGGTTGACCACCTTCTCCATTGTTTTAAGCATGAAAGAGGTGAGGCTAATTGGTCTGTATGACTTTGGTAGAGCTTTGTCCCTGTCCCCACTCTTGGGTATGTAGGAAACCCTTACCTTTGTCCATACCAATGGGATGTAGCCCCACGCGAAACTTGCTCTGAAAATTTTCAGTAGCAGAGGAAGGATAATATCCTTGCCCTGCTGTAGAAGGGCCGGAAATATATTATCCTCGCCGCCGGTCTTGTAAGGCTTGAAACTGTCAATTGCCCATGTGACTCGGTCAGGCTTAAAGATCACGGAAGCTCTCCTCCAATCGTCAACTGATGGTCTCGTTTTAACAATCGTATGAGAGAAGGCTTCGTGATTTTCGAGATGGATACTGTTGGGGAAGTGGACTTCGGCTAGTAATCTTAGCGTTTCTTCCGCCGTTTTAGTATAAGTACCATCTAGCCTCTTCAGAGTGCTGGGATGAGAGCTAGGGGCCTTAGATATGACTTTATATAGTCTGGAGGTTTGCGAGGTCGGCCGAATACCGGACAGATATTTTTTTTTATCCGGCCGAATAAAAAAAACTATCTGGATAAAAAAAATATTTTTTAGTAATTAAATACCTTATTTAGTTAGTCTTAAGAATTAATATGAGTAGTTTTAGTTTAAAGTAGAAAATGAATTAATTAGTACTCATACTGCACTAAGGGCAAATTATGGTGAATAAAAACCAACTTCTCTGCTTTGAGAGGTAGCGGTTTTGCTTCTCTTCATAAATAAGGCAAGCTTCAGAAAAATCTTTCGCTGTACACACTGCTACAAGGTGCTGAAAGTATGTGTGCTTTACACCAAACGGCTAAGTACCGGCCGGATATCCGGCTATCCGGTCGGCCGAATATCCGGTATCTGGTATCCGGCCAAACTACTATCCGTTTCATCTCTAATAATTACATAACCGAATATTAGTTTAATACTTAAAACAGCTTTGCTATAATAATTATAATAATATCTATGGACGCTTCACACCACGTCAGTCTGGCACTACTTAGCACGGCTAAGTACCTAAAGGACTTGTGTTACGGGTACCAGACAACGGAAATATATTTAATACTTTATACTATACATATATTTAAGATTTTTATTATATCATACACATATTTGATACACATCCAGACCCAGGAACTTTGAAAACTTTTTGTTCCGTCGGCGGGATTCGAACCCGCGACCCCCGGCTTGAGCACCAACGCGCTTACCACTGAGCCACAGAGGTCGTCAATGCTATTGTACCTAATATAAATTATATAATGCCCAAGTTGTTTGAACTACCTCTAAAGTCCAAACCACAAATCAAACAAAATTTCATATCGAATGCCAAAGTTTTTATGTTTTTTTGATTTAGACCATAGGCTTATAGAAATATTGCTTCACTTTTATATGAAGGGTCGACGCCATTCATTAAGGTACCTACCTAAAAAGGGTCAGTGTTAAGATCTTTACAAAGTTAATTGGTATGGCATTGATATAGAGGCCTTGAGGTACCGCTGCAGCTGGCTCAAGACTCTTAACTGCTTTTAGTTTCGTAATAGAAGATTAATATCTTTTATACACGTAATACATAGCTTAGTGTGTGTTATAATATCTACGTGCACTCAATTCTAATATACCATGAATTTATACAGGGTGTAACAAAAGTAAGGAAACTCGTGACGCTGGGGCGCTTGCCCATACAAAAGTGAAAAAATATAGGTCTTTCAGCGCTGCTACTTTCACAGTGGACTTTCTACAAGGAACACATATAATAAACCCTAAAGTATTATCATTTAGTTTTTTACACCTTGCATATTAAAATTTGTTATATTATTATACTTTGTAAATCGCGCGGCTCCACCCGTGTAAATAAGGAATTTCGCGGTAACCGTAAATTTTTCCCGCATTCCGCATAAACGTATGACAAATTACATAGTTCCAAAGGCTAGCGCATTCAAATAAACAAACACTTTAGCTTGATATAAAAGGGCTCTACTTTTATAACACGTCTTATGATTTTCTTCAAGCTAAAATTGAAAAAGTTATTTTAAATCTACATTGTTTTAGGGCTCTTTTATTTTCTTGCAATCTGCCTGGTTTAGGGCATTTAGCTATGGAATCTAGCCCTTTGACTAATTCAATATTTATATTTTCTAAATTAGATCTTGGGGTGCTTCTACTTTTGTTTATAAAATGAATATCTCATGATGCTTAAAATGAAATTATGAGAGCTCTCACAAGCCACAAGTTCCTCATGCTAACGTCATAACGTGTAACCGCAGCTTCTCTCCTTACATCGGAGACTCGTTTATCGCTCTGGGATGGTTATACGGCTTCCGTGATACTTACCAACCATAAACATTACCACAAGCTAAAAAATCGGCCAAGTGCGAGTCGGACTCGCGCACGAAGGGTTCCGTGCCATAATAAGTAGAGCAAAAATAGTATAAAAAGTGTTTTTGTTTTGGGAGTTTTGGGGGCCCTCTTTATTAATTATTTTATTCAAATTTTATTATTATTTATTAAAGTATAAAAACAGCTGAGTATTTTGTGAACATTTCAGGTGGCACCTGTTACCATTATTGATTACGAGCAAAAAAAGCCAAAAAATCACGTTTCTTGTATGGGAGCCCGCCTTAGATATTAACTTTATTTTATTTTAAGCGGCGGCAACAGGTACATATTATACTTACACAATCTGTGAATATTTCAAAAGTCTAGCTATAGCGATTCTTGAGATACAGCCTTATGACATACAGACGGACTGACGGACATCGAAGTCTTAGTAATAGGGTCCCGTTTTTACCCTTTGGGTACCGAACCCTAAAAACGGAGAAATATATTTTGTATAATATCCCACTGGATGTTTTGATGCGTAGTTGAAATCAGACGCCTTTAAATTGAAAAACTGAGTGTTACCTGAGAGACAGATATTTCATACCAAAACGCTCAGACAATTCGCTGAAACTATTTTCGCTGGTGTCATTTTGAGTGGCAGCTCAAAATGAAGTTCAAGTGAATTCAAGTCATCAAAATGAATTCAAGTGCACATAGCCATAAGTGGCCTTAACGACTAAAATCGCGGTTAATTAATATTTTTTCACAAAAAGACTCCTCACTCCTGTCTTGACTTATTAAAGTCCTTGCTCTTTTTATTAGTACTTACGTAGAATTTGAGATTGATAATAAATAATAATAAATAGATAACACTGTTTTACAAAAAAGGAATCATGGCGTTGCATTGGTAAGAAATTAGAATGAAATCATTTCTAATAATTATAGATTCTGGGCTTAGCAGCACCGTTCTCTTTCCGTCCCTAGGGATATGAGACGTGTGTACATAGTATAAGTATCATGCAGTAAAATAACTCACTTGTGTGGTGTGTCCTTAAAAATTTAGGCTCCATTCGCTCAATAAAGTCACAAGTTTAACGCGCTTACGAATTTATACAGGGTGTAACAAAATTAATTTATAATACTTTGTGGTCCTGACGTAGAGTTCACTGTGCATCTCTGAAAAAGCATTTTTTTTGTGATTTGTATGGTGTGCCGTGTGTGATTTGCCTCAACGACATGCATATTCCTATACAAAAGTGAAAAAAGATACTCTTTCAGCGTTGCTACTTTGACAGTGATCTCTATGTCAGGAGTTCAGGACCACATACATCCCCTAAAGTGTTATGGACACTCAGTTTTGTTACGCTTTGTATAATACTTTGTTTAGTTATTTCAATCTGAAAGAACGGTAATATCGCCTCCTGATCCAGGCCTTCTAGTAGGTATGAAGAATAAATATGTACTACTGTACATTATTTATGTCGCGTATGTGACACTTGCGTAAAATTGTCCCCAGTGCGCCGGCGCCGCTCCGTCGCTGTGTCCTTTTTATTTGAGTTTTACTTCATTGTCAACACCAAAGGCCGTTGTTATCACGACGTTTATCGCCATATTATATTACGCACAACGCGTTATGACTTCCATAAATTAATTGACATTTAATATTACCCAATGTCCTGGAGTGGCATTTATGGTTTCTAGGTACACAGTCGCAATATAATGCGATTGCTTCAGTTATTCAGTTATAGCTATTAGGTTTCCTTTTTGTGATGTTACGATATGCAGGTTGTTTTGATCTCGCAATATACGTAGATAAATTGCGGGGAGAATCGTAAGCGTCTCTACATTCGCTTTGTTATAGTTTTCACTGGGTTTATAGAGCTGTAAAGTGCTAAGTGCTATTCAAGAATGTCTTCAATTAGAGTTGAGGTGTTAGAATTGAAATAATGAGATATAGAATTTTCATAATAGATGCGACAGACTGTTCTTCTCCTTAGTTCGCTACTCTCTTGCTTAATTTCTATGGTCCATATTTATAGTATTACACAATTCGACCTGGTGGGTTATTATGACCTCTTATTTCCAGCCAGTTTACGCCCGAAATCTGTACATTTTGGGCGTAAACTGGCTAGAAATAAGAGGTCACAATAGCCCACCTGTTAACGGTAGCCTATGATCGACATATCTATCGTAGCCTCGTAGGCCAACTTATGACATTAAGTAAATAAGTTATAGGCCATTTAATGTGCAGTAGTGATTACGAATGTAGAGGGACATTTTTAGTAGAACAGCTACTCTCATTTCCGTCGTGGTCGTGGCTAATTGTCACGTCTTCTATCATTCCCCAATATGAAGACAGACCTTTATATACAATCCAAAGTAAGCGCCAGACGTCTTCGCGGTATATTATATAGTATGTTGTCGACACCCTGACCTACCGTAATGCTGACAGACAGGCGCGACACGCGACAAGAGGGCGAGACGGGTTTACGCCTGTCCACAGTTGTTTTACGATGTTCGAATACTCTGAAGATAGAGTCACTGGGACAAGTTACAACTGACACTATAATATGTTATGCTAACGAAGCTTAGGTAACATGCCAAATCTCTAGACAATAATTGAGGCGACCTATAAATAAATTAGTAGTTGTATATGTTTAATAGCTTTCATACTTCAAAAGATCATTTCTTAAAGTCCTGATAGTTTAAAAATTTAGTATAATAAAAAAAAAACATAAGATATTCTAACATAAGTGGATCACCCACCCGCTCTACAACGTTAATTTTAGAGTTTCACAATAACCGAAAACTCCTCTCCTCCATTACATGTGGATCTCCACTACATATACATACTAAATAATATACACTACATATACATAACATATTGTTAACAATTAACATAGTGAAGTAGATTGCTGCAGCAGCTCCTTCACCATATTAACGATATGTTTATTTTCACAAAATCATCGTGCATGTGTCCCTCTGACGCATCACTGGCGACGTCGGGGCGCATCAGGAAGCCCACAAATATCGCGTCACGTCGGCCCGCGACACGACGGACTCATCGTTATTGATGCACGATGTATTCTCGTCTTTCACCAACTTTGACTAATGATCGTTGACTTGTTAAACTCTAGGAGCCCTCTGACACCCCGCCCATGACAGGATTGTTACCCGAAAAATATAGTGAAGCAATATAATTGTTATCATTATGTACTAATCGTATCAATTTCCATCTTTCGCCATGGCATATGCGAAAATACTCTACATTTTCGCAAAATCTTATTATGTAACGTATTGTCTATTTAAGATTCTAGGGTTTAATCTAAATGAAATTCACATGACTTCTATTTACGTTAGGATTTAGGAACTCTACGAGTATTTTCTTTTGCTTTCAGCAAGCGCCTATTTAAAAATAAAATATAGAGCCATTTATCTATTACCCGTGACGGTGTCGAAAATACTCTGTTATTCCAACCGCTATTTCGGGCGCATGGGAATGGGCATTGTCCAAAAAAAATCACATGTACTTTTTATATTTTTTTTCGTTAAAATAGGGTATTTTAAGAATATAAATTAAATAATTTTGAAATTCATTGGCTAGTTTTTTCTCAATAAATTTTTAAAGTTTCGCTCTGACGTCATCATCGGCGGCCAATTGACCTCTGCAGTATGTTTAAATTTCCTTTCAATCTTATTATAATGGCTGGTTCGTCAAATGCAAGTTCTCATTATGTGAAAACTGATACGAGAAGCTTACCAAAAGTTCGAAACGTAATGTTGGTCGAATTTATTGCTAATTTAACACCATTGAAGGTCAAACTAAGGTTAAACATATTTGTTCAAAAATATAAGTAACTAATGGGTATTTTTTTCGTTTATATACAGAAAAACGATCACTGACCTTATTCCTCGAAATGTTTTTGTAATGAGCAAAATTAAAAAAAAATGGACAATCCCCATTGCCCTTACCTATTTCTAAAATAAATAAGGATCAATAATTACATGACACATTTGGCAGTCCTGGCACTTCTGGCGTTGACTGGCAGAGTCTGGCGCCCAGGGTGCGCACGCGCAGTGCATTGACACCGCTCGTTCCGTGTTATTGATCCAGAATCAGAATTAGAACAATTGACGTATGTAGAACAGCCAAATGTTCAATCGATTTTTTACGATCAAAGATTGATATAAAAACGATTTGGATTGACAAGATGAAAAATAGTGCTTGGAAAAAAAATTTAGATAACAAGGAGCTAGTACCAAACGCAGAGAAGCTAAGAATGTGCATATTTATATTGAATCTGTAGAGTGTATAATGTGTTTTTTTTTTTGATAATTGGAATTACATAGTTCAAAATCCTTGGATTATTTACTATAACAGAAAGTATTTTATCAGGCCAAGGACGTAAAACCGGTTCCTTCAAAGTTGATTCTATTCTATTTATTAGTTACTATTTAGTGTTTTGATAATGAAATTCACTCTCTAACGTCATCCAAGGTAGTCTTGTTTGTCAGATATTCTAGAATCAAGATTGTAATCGCATAAATCTTGAATCTTGATGTTATAGAGAAATAAGTACAGATATAATATTTATATCAGTAAGTTGAAATAATAGCACACCGTGTTCCTTATTGTGATTTAAGTAAGTGGCTTAGGCAGGTATAGTTTCAAGTAGGTAACTATACCTTCTTATGGGTCACATTGTGTCCCATGCCACAAAAAATAGTATCACAATCGGAGCCCTTGGCCCTAGAAGAAGTTACCTGCCCCCGTGTATCTAAAAATACATCTACGGTGAATAAACAGAGGGACACCCAACCGTTTTACAAGGCTTTACGCCCCATTGAACGTCTCAAGAAACGGACGATATTGAATTCGGTCGGTTTACATGCGCCGGCGCATGGCCTGACGATTTCCTATGTCAGTTGCTCTCGCGCATCGATCGCTGCCGTACGTGGATCGTTTCGATATTTCGTTTGAAAACAATTAAGTGATTGTGCCGTGATAAGTGAATCATTAATATATTTTTGGACTTGTCACTGGTAATACATGGCATTTTATTTCGTTATCAATGTTTACTATCGATACAGATAACTGGGATAGTGGATAGTTCCCCGAGGGATATTATTACTTAATACTACAAGTATAACCTGTAATTTTTCAACGTGTGTTACGATAGTGATAACTGCTTTGGCTATTGGCTGCTCATTAGTACCTTTAGCATTATTGACAATATTATCATTATTTACGTAACATCATTCATTGTTTTGATCATTATTATCTATTGCTTTTGTGTCATCACAATGTATTATTTATTTTTATTTCACTTATCAGTGTATTCGGGTTTTGTTATCAATATCATAATTAGTTAAACAACATCTAATAAATTATATAATCAACATTGTAAACGCAATGTCGATATGTTGTTCATCGATGCTAACTTTGTTATTAATCTTGATTAAAAATATTGTGTTTGTGGACTTAAGACACATTAACTCTACTTTACAGAATATACTGCATTCTTAAAAATTGATTTTTTGCATGTCCCTGAATCTAGAAAACGTCTTCGCAGAAACGAATCTATCTTTAAACTTTTAAGTTTAGTAAAGATATCATTGCCTTTATTTATGGTTCATTATGGAGTAAAAAATAAATGAAGAATAAATGAAAAGTGTCATATTTCAAAAAGCAAAATTTACACTGCCAATCGTCTTCATGGGTTCAAAACATAAACTAATTCTTTTGCGAAAGTTTAATAAGAATCATATTATGCTTAAAATGTTCCTTGTTGCGCATTTAAAACCTTGACCTTACAATTATTATAAGAAACTTATATAATAAGTGAATCACATATATTCAGGTTTTTCTGACACACTCTTCTAAGTTTTTTTAATCACGTTTACTTTTTGAAGTACGAATAACTTTTCGTAAACGTTCGTCATAATAAGCCTGATAAATACGACTAATTCGTGCGTACTTGCGAGATAATAATAAAAAACGTGCGTAGAAAAAAGTCATGTTAATAATTGTCATAATGATCTTGGAAAATCCCCTGTACAATGATATTATATAAAAAAACTCAAAGCAGATATGTTACTACCGCGCGCGTTGTGAAGCCATTAAATACGGGCCAATTGACCCGTCTTTTGTATAGTCTGTCTCTTTTATGTAAATGTCATTTCGTACACTTTTGTTTCACTTATCTGTCAAATTTGACAATTGAATTTGAAAATTGTTCGGAAGCAATTTAAGCCGGAAAATAGTATGAACGTAACAGATCTGTATTTAGTTGAATATCATTGCCCCTGATCCTTATCTAAAAATTGCCACCATATAATAGGTGTTAGGTATGTGCTTGATGGGTTTATTTTGCAATCGACTAGAATTGCTGCGGGTGCAGCTATTACTATTGCGTTATAGTTTATAAATATGGATCATGTTTACTTTATCTTTTCTTACTCTACATTCCGTAATTACTTTGTGTTCGTGTTAATTTTTTGTTTTCTTTAAGGCGCTCCCAACTTGCTCCCATCACCTAGGCATTCGTAATGTATCATTAATCATTATAGATTCGAGTTTTAGCGAAAGTTAGAGAAAAAAGCTCATTGATGTTACAAGTTGTATCAAAATATTACACATTGTTTCATTACAAGGTGCGCATTGTAATTTGTACCTAATGGTTCTGTTCCTTCACTTATGTAATGCTCGACTCTGTAAGTTACAATACACGCAAATTTTTTTAAGTGAAAACTTCTTTAGCGGCGTTGAGCACTTTTGTGGGATGGGTAAAAACTGTGAAACTCGCGTCAGATTCTCGTACTGATCGAAAAACCGTAAGACGGTTGGAGAGTAGTAGTGCTGTAACATCGAAAATCCAAATCGATTAATCGAACAATCGATTGTTTTTTTTTCGACTGTCGATATTTTTTAATCGATTGTAAGGGTTTCGAATTTCGATTAATTAAAAAAAAAACGTTTTTTTTTTTCAAAATCGATTTTCATCAAAAATGGGTTAAAAATTTAATTGATAGTAAGGGTTTCGATTAATTAAAAAAATCGATTTTTTAAAAATCGATTTTCATAAAAAGTGGGTTAAAAATTTGTAAGGGTTTCGATTAATTTAAAATCGATTTTCAAAAAAAAACAGGTTAAAAATTTAATCGATTGTAAGGGTTACGATTAATTAAAAAAATCGATTTTTTAAAAATCGATTTTCATAAAAAGTGGGTTAAAAATTGTAAGGGTTTCGATTAATTATAAAATCGATTTTTTAAAAAATCGATTTTCAAAAAAATAGGTTAAAAATTTAATCGATTGTAAGGGTTTCGATTAATTAAAAAAATAGATTTTTTAAAAATCGATTTTTATAAAAAGTGGGTTAAAAAATTGTAAGGGTTTCGATTAATTATAAAATCGTTTTTTTTATGAATTTTTTATGACGATTTTATGAAAATCGTCATAAAAAATGGGTTAAAAAAATAATGCACAACGTTAATAATCAAGTTTTCACTTCTGCCGGCACTCCCGGAGTGCAACCCGTCTTTTTTTACCAATGCACGATCAGAAAAGATCATGTTACTAATAAGCCTCAATTTTTAAGCCAGTCACAAACTTTACAATTTCACTAAAGCATTCTTACAAAATATAAGGATCATTTACTTTCTATTTAGTTTAACTGCATACCAAACTAACCTTCAAGTGCTATCTACAACAGATATGAGCAGTCAATGAACTATTGACGATGTCCAGTGCTGGAAGTAATTAGGGGGCCATTAACGTTGTCATAAGCTGAATGATAAGGGACATACATACTTTGAAAATTTCAACCACTATTATGACAACTATGGTGAACTTTATTGAAAATATCGATGATTGACGTCGGTAGATCATATACTTTTGTTTTTTAAGTGAATAGGTACGATGCTAAACTTGCATCAGGAGTCAGGCACAGCGTGTGCGTAGGAGATCTTTCTACATTTTTTTTTACCTCGCGACGGAAAAGTAAGCCTGTTCTTGATGTACCATCGAGGAAGTTGATTCCTATGCAATTGATAGACCAACGTTATTTGGTCGAATATGTCAATTCAATGTTAATTATGATCTGTCCGCTGGGTTTGACATAACGCAACCAAACTACTTAGGTCCCCGATTTGCATAGAAATCAACTTCTCTGATAGTACCATCGAGGAAATTGATTGCTAGGCAGTTGACGGGCCTACGTCATATTGTGGTTGGCTAATGGCTTATGTCAATTCAATGTTAGCTGTGATCGGTCGGATGGGTTTGACTTAACATGACATTCCTTTGGTCCTCCATCTGCCTCAATGGAAGGAATCAACTTCTCTGATACGAGTAGTACTTTGGAAAACCCTGATTTGATATCTTAGATCTCATGAGATATAATATCTATATCTAGAGGTAATATCTCAAAACAACAACGAGGGATAATAAATTATTACTTATCAAAGTCACAGTCATATTCGTCAGTAGTCATAGTGAAATTCTATCTTGTTTGAATTAGTAAAGATGATTCAGTGTTTACATTCGCGTGTTTTCTTTGTAAACGTTTACATAACCCAAGCCATACGTAAGGTCACGAATAGAAATTGCTTCAGTCACGGATTTTCTTCTGACTATGAATATTATTACCTACTGTCTAGTACCTACGACTTTGAGTACATATATAATATAATGTCTATGGACGCTTTACACCACGTCAGTCTGGCCCCGTGTTAAGTACCTGACGACTTGTGTTACGGGTACCAGACAACGGAAATATATTTAATACTTTTATACTATACATGTATTTAAGATTTTTATTATATTATACACATATTTAATACACATTCATGACCCAGGAACTTTGAAAACTTTTTGTTCCGTCGGCGGGATTCGAACCCGCGACCCCCGGCTTGAGCTACCAACAACCCAGCAACTGAGCCACAGAGGTCGTCAAAGTATGTAAACCGGTCGTTTTGTTAAACCTTTAAAAATCCTGTTTTGAAAATTTTAATACAATTTTGTACTTCAGTCCTAAAAGTACCTACTTTGTTGTTTATTGCAATTTAAAATTTATTACATATTTAACTCACGTGGGAATTCAATTGTTTATTTTATGTGATATTAAATCATAAAAATAATGTTATTCACCCTTAATAAAATTATATTTACATATTCGTTTGTATATTTTATTAAATTAAGCATTAAATTTCACTTTCGATTGATCGGTTTTCATACAGGTAAAATTTACGACCGGGAACACACTTAAGTACAAACTTTTCTATAGTAAAAACTAAATACCTGGTGTTAAGCTTTTTTTTATTTATTTCTAAAGAAAAAACGTTTCCGGTACTTGAACCCCAAACACCGTGACCGGACGCGATCTTTGCAAAGCGCAGTTCCGTCTACGCAAAAAAGGGCTCTGGGAACCTTAATAATACCCTTGAAATTGTGATTCTTCCTACTTATATACAGCAGTTAACTAAACAAGCAGTTAACTAAACAAAGCCTAACCTCACAAGTTTTTATTAAAGCCAGGTATTTATGAAGAAAATAAATTCGCGTAACTAAGTTCACCCGTCAAGCCCCAAGCTGTCGAATCCGACCGCAATAATAGTATTTTAAAAAGATAAAACTGACTTAAAATTTAGTTTGTTACTATTTTTAGCAATATTCCGCGAAATAAACTTCCACCTTTAAGTAAATGAGTGAGTGCACGCATAGGCATGCGTACAGCACCTCCCTCCTCCCACACTGCCTATGCGTACACTCGCATGCAAGAACTTGCAAACACCACCACCACACAAGCAATAATGTTGGCAAATCCGTGCAAGGCCCCTCACCACCATGCAGGTTGAAAACCTCGACGCGCGTTTCGCTCCAACACCGGAGCATCCTCAGGATGTGGACTCTACGAACAACGTCCGTCAAGTGCCGCCGCCGGCCAAAACACCGCCTTTTATATCCTATCAAGCCCCGCTACTATCCCCACTACCCCCACTACCCTCACCAGTACCCCCGAACATATTAATAAGCGGTGACGTAGTCAAGCAAGTTTGGTCATTCAACAATGCAAATCTGTTATTTTTCTTTTCTTTTATGATCTCTAATTGTTCCAACACGCTCAGCCGAAAGCCTTTATCGCATTTATGTAAAACTTTATAGGAATGGCCATCGGGCACGGTATGATTACTATCTAAAAGATGTTTAGCAAAATGTGATAAGTCACATTTTGCTAAACATCTTTTAGATAGTAATCATACCGTGCCCGATGGCCATTCCTATAAAGTTTTACATAAATGCGATAAAGGCTTTCGGCTGAGCGTGTTGGAACAATTAGAGATCATAAAAGAAAAGAAAAATAACAGATTTGCATTGTTGAATGACCAAACTTGCTTGACTACGTCACCGCTTATTAATATGTTCGGGGGTACTGGTGAGGGTAGTGGGGGTAGTGGGGATAGTAGCGGGGCTTGATAGGATATAAAAGGCGGTGTTTTGGCCGGCGGCGGCACTTGACGGACGTTGTTCGTAGAGTCCACATCCTGAGGATGCTCCGGTGTTGGAGCGAAACGCGCGTCGAGGTTTTCAACCTGCATGGTGGTGAGGGGCCTTGCACGGATTTGCCAACATTATTGCTTGTGTGGTGGTGGTGTTTGCAAGTTCTTGCATGCGAGTGTACGCATAGGCAGTGTGGGAGGAGGGAGGTGCTGTACGCATGCCTATGCGTGCACTCACTCATTTACTTAAAGGTGGAAGTTTATTTCGCGGAATATTGCTAAAAATAGTAACAAACTAAATTTTAAGCTATGGATTTCCGCAAAGTAACGCCTGATTCCATTAACTATAAAACTGACTTCAAATTTTTGTACCTAATTAAAAATTAAAATTCCCTATCTCAAAAACTACTGAACCAATTTTGATGAAACTTGCAGTATTCCCTAAGTTGAACAATACCTAGTACAATAAAAAAAGAATCACTAAAATCGGACTTGTGGTTCCGGATATATGCGTGCACAAACATAAAAACATACATACATACTGTATATATATCTACATACATACATACGCGTCGAATTGATTCCCTCCTTTTTTTTTTTTTTTTTTTTTTTTTTTTTTTAGTCGGTTAATAACAATAGATTTCCAAGAATCCGCGATCGAGGGATTAAAATTGACATAAAAGTAATGTAATAGCTGAACCCAAGAAAATGCGGCTTCTACCCGTACAACCCGTACTACAACACTTTTTTATTTGTCTCTTAACTAACCTGTACAATTAAAAATGCCCTACCTAGTACCTACTCTATCGCATATTTATAGTTTCGTAACAAGAATTTTATCTTTAGCACAATATAGAACACGTGTTCTAACCCAGATAGGACTTTCATCACCAAACATTGCGTGCCCCGTGCCTTGTTGTACCCTGTGCATCGTATGAAGCAATGTCTTTATCAACGTTTCGCCAGGTAAACAATCGACAGGAGATACGCGCCGCTAACTACGTTTACGGCAAATTATATACTTCACAATGCCTGGCCCTAAATTATAGAGCGCGGTAATAGACTGTTGTCAACTGTTTGGTATAATCAATGGTGAATATTGTCTCAGTTTGTGTGGCGACTCTGGTGTCTTAGGGCGAAGCCAAACGAGCGTAATTTGTGAGTTGTGAGTCGCAGAATTTCGGTCCGGCAGAATTCTGCTGCATTCAGTTTCATACAAAAGTCCTGTTTGATTCACACGAGCGTAATTTTGTGAGTCATGATTTGTATGAAAAGATATTTACGCGGCAGAAATTCTGCGACTGACAACTCACAAATTACGCTCGTTTGGCTTCACCCTTATTCGGTAGGCACTATGCCATGACTCAACTAGTCATAACATAGTTCCCATAAGCTACTAGTACTACTGCATTGGTATCCCAGGGAAATACAGCCTTAAAAGATGGTAGGAAAAAGGGGAGAACTCTTTCTTCTTGTTCTGAGAACGTTCCTACTGTTCTTCCTCTTTTCTCCCTTTTTAGACTCAAATCGTTATGTTTAAGAAACAGTCAATAGAGATAGCGTAGTTGCATTGTATTTTGAATATCGTCTGTTGCTAGATATAAAACTGATTGTCATTCCCGTCCATCATTTCGTCGAATGCTCGAAGGGAATTCTGTCCTCGTTCCACTACATTGACGAATCAACCTCCGACATGCCCAGCGTTAAATGGTCCCTCGAGTCCAATGTAGGTCTATGATACGTACACAAATTATAGCTCTGTCTATAATGGTTCGGTGGCCCTCTATATGTACTGAGGACCTTCAGTTTTTATCTAGATCATAATACAATAGTTAAATGGAGTCACCATTAGCTTTTTATAGCGATCGTTTGTTGCAAGTGATTCAAGCTCATTAAATTGTTTGAAGAGTAGGAACAAAAGGAAGATAAGTGGACGCCTACTATGCTCTAAAATCTAAATCGTGACGACAAAGCTTAGAGTAGTGAGAACTTTGCTAAAATGATTCGAAGTAATGCTTTAAATCAATTTAAAATTAACAACACGAAGTAAAATAAAAATTCAATTACTTTTTGCGTTTCGTGGGAAATAAAGATGATCACTTAATTGTTGTCCATAGTTCAGTGGTTCAGATCTAGTGGCATCGGACTTTCAATCCAAGGTCGGAGCTATTAAGGCCTATTTTGCTGTAATAACGTGTGATATCAACAGTGTAATCCGACAATTGGTTGATGACGACAATTAGTGACAATTGAGAGGAATGTCCGACTTCCTACCGTTGGTACCTAGTGTTAGATGTGATCATCATAGCCTGTTAATCCTGCAACTGCTGTTCTGTCCTAAATCTACTTACGGTTTGAAAAGTATGGCTTAATGGTGTTTGGGCTTAAGTGCCTTTGCAACTTAACATCTTCAATCTTCATGTTTGTATTGGATGATGACACCGATGTTGATACTTATGTTAAACGTGATGATGATGATAAAAATGGTGATGATGATAATGCTGATGAGTTAAATGATATAGTTTAATACATTCGTGGGACAGTAAGGATAATCGGTTAGGTTTCATGCGCCGCACGTACTGTAACCTCTTTGGTCTAACGGTCACTCCTATATTCGACTACCTACTTAGCTTAAAATATTACATTACAGAAGCCAAGGCTAGAAGATTTACTACTTTTAAACTTTCGCACTTGCGAAGAAAATTTTAATCTACCAATGGTAATTTACATCTAAGTATATTTGAAAATTAAAACTTAAGTCATCTTTTACAAGTTTACACAATAAAACTTTGGTTAGGTATCCTTTACAGACAATATATTCGTAGAAAGTCAATATTTATATCGTCAAACACGTTTAGCAGATAACATCAGTGACTCAAGGAATTTATAGTTTAAATATAAAAGTTTAGTGATTTCTAAACTTAATGAAAACAGGAACTATTTCGTGTTAAATTCCGATAGTTTATCCTACGTTAATATACGGTGTGTACAAATAGACGTAACTTTAGTGCTCTCTTGAAGATTCAAACTTTTTTCTGTTGTTCCATGCAGCTTCATTCTTTACCGTGTATGTTTAAATATATTCAAATTTCGTAATTGGTATCATCATAAAATGTCAAAGATAAAAGACCGATAAGAAATCTATAAAGGTTTCTGGACTATTTAGTCCATAAAACCTGTAGAATGCTAAAGAAAATAAAACTTGATTACTTATTACTTAACCCTATAAACTGTGGAATCTATCTTTATATATAAAATTCTCGTGTCACAATGTTAGTCCACGAACTCCTCCGAAACGGCTTTACTGATTTTTACCAAATTTTATATGCATATTCAGTAGGTCTGAGAATCGGCTACTGGGTACTTTATATATTGATAAGTGCATTTGTTGAATAAATAATAGTAAATTATTACAAGTTGAGACTGACGGCGACCATTCAGTTTGTGCGACGGGATAGCGATCGACGTTGCCATGGCGACATACTTATTAGTTACTTCAATAAAATAATATGGGCGAAATACTTTATATTACGAGTATGGCAAAGCAACGTTTGCCGGGACAGCTAGTATATATATATATATATATATATATATATATATATATATATATATATATATATATATATATATATATATATATATATATATATATATAAAAGAAAGTTGTGTTAGTTACGCCACTTATAACTCAAGAACGGATGAACCGATTTGGCTGAAACTTGGTGGAGAGGTAGCTTAGAACCAGGAATAGAACATAGGATACATTTTGTCCCGGAAAAATGTACAGTTACTGCACAATATGCTTTTTTGATTTGCGCGTAAACTATTCAATCTATTTTGATGAATTTTGGTATGGAGATACTTTGAGTCTCGGGAAAGGACAAGGGATACTTTTGGTCTCGGAAAATGTACGGTTCCCGCACAATAAACTTTTATGATTTTCGCCTAAACTATTCAGTCTATTTTTACGAAATTCGGTATGGAGATACTTTGAGTCTCGGGAAAGGACAAGGGATACTTTTGGTCTCGGAAAATGTACGGTTCCCGCACAATAAACTTTTATGATTTTCGCCTAAACTATTCAGTCTATTTTTACGAAATTCGGTATGGAGATACTTTGAGTCTCGGGAAAGGACAAGGGATACTTTTGGTCTCGGAAAATGTACGGTTCCCGCACAATAAACTTTCATGATTTTCGCCTAAACTATTCAGTGTATTTTTACGAAATTCGGTATGGAGATACTTTGAGTCTCGGGAAAGAACAATGGAAACTTTTTGTCCCGGAAAATGTACGGTTGCTGCACAATAAACTTTTATGATTTTCGCTTAAACTATTTAATCTATTTTGATGAAATTTGGCATGAAGATACTAATTTTAATCTATTGTTTTCTTAATTATACCAATTAGAATATAAATAATCATTGTTAAGACAGGACAACGTCTGTCGGGTCAGCTAGTACTAAATAAAAATAAAAAGTTACCGCGAGCTGCAAATTCATTTTGTGGTAGTTATCTAAAACTCGGTGTTGCGTAGATAATTCGCTAAGCCAACACAATATTCCATAAAATGATGAAACGCAGCACAAAGTTAATAGAGTTAGTGGTTGTGTAAAACCGAGTGCGGGTGATGCAACCTGTTGAAGTCTGTTGATGCTAAGGGCCCAACCATTGAAGCCTTGTTGAGTGCTGACAAAATGTTACGTACTTACAGTAAAACCATTATAGAAACTTTCTGCCGCGCACTGTAAAACTATGGAACGAATAATTGTTACCAGCAATATTTCCGGACCTATACGACCTGCATACCTTCAAGAAGAGAGCGTATTCCCTCTTAAAAGGCCGGCAACGCATCTGCAGCTCTTCTGATGTTGTGAGTGTCCACGGTAGTTGTTTTCCATCAGGTGACGAGTTTGCTCGTTTGCCCCCTTATTTTAAAAAAAAAGAATTTATATTCACAGTAATAACTTACACTTTTTATACACTTTTTCCACTTTTATTAATTTATTTTATTGCAATTTTGTTTTACACGACCGGTTTCGATAAAATCATCATCAGGTGTATAAAAAGTGTAAGCTATTACTGTGAAACATGAATTTCCACCAAGAAGTTACGGTACGTTCGATATTATATAGAATTTATATTATTCGAAAATCTTGGTTTTTGTACAGAAACTAATTATTATTTTTTGCAACTTCACCGCAGAATTTAGTTTATGAAGGGAATCTAAAATTTTACCGCGATTGATTGTAAAAAATCGACTTATCGAATCATGAAGATAGCCGACATGCAGACAAATTTTTCCATTCAGAACATTACTAGATGACGCCCGCAACTCCGTGGCGCCAAAATTCGTTTATCGCGCGGGAACCGTACATTTTCCGGGATAAAAAGTATCCTATGTCGTTTCCCGGGACTCAAAGTGTCTCCATTTCAGTAAATTCGATTGGGAGGGAAGGGGTAACAGACAGTCACACAGACACACTTTCGCATTTATAATGTTAGTATGGATACGGATGACAGACAGCAAAATGGTTTTACTTTACTATCAGGGAATATCATTTCATTTATAAGCAGCTTGAGCCACATGTTTAATTGTGAAGTATGTATTCATAACGTGAATCGTGGAGTCGTTGTGTCACAAAATTTTACATAAACACTACATCGATTTCCTTTAAATTCGTTAAACGCTTGTTAAACTACGTTTATTTGTATTACCGAAAAGGCGAATAATTTAGTTCCAAGTAACGTTAGTTCTACTGCTGTAGACGTCATAACATAATATTCAAACTGATATACATATTTGTGGTGAATGGGTAGTGGGTAGGGGTAATAAAGCCATATGAATAATCTTACATCATAACCATTTTAGAAACTGAATGAAAGACGAAAAAGGTGATTCTGCAAGCCATACTTTGTGATACACACCGACTTAAAATAACAATTGGTAACGTTAAAATAAAAGTTAAAACAACAATTAACCACAACTATAAGGGCGAACATTTATAAGGGCGAAGCAGTATGCGAATGTTTCCTTACGCTTTCACTACTAGGGCCTAGGAATGGATAATCGTAGGAAATAACTACCTAGTTTTCAGTCAATTAATCATCGTATTAAAGGCTACTTAATAGTGCTAAGTATTAAGTAGTGTTTAAGTACTTGTTACATTGAAGCAATTGTTATTAATCTTGTCTGTAGTTAATCTTTAGCTATTAGTGTGAGAGAATCAATCAATTTTTTCTCAACAACCAATTATACGCGTTGGAATGTATGAAGCCTTGAACTTAGCTTCTATATAACATTTGACTGTGCAAGAGGTTTAAATTGGCTTCTTGAATATTAAGAGGTAGCAGAAAATCTTCGAAAATCGAAGTACATAGATTGTTTTTGCCACAGCGGGCACACATACCTACAATATTAATAGAGCGTAATGTTATTTTGTCTTTAAAGACAATATCCATCAAGATGATTGGCTGATAGGCACTGAAGCGTTACTTCAGAATTCAGATCACTGAAGGTCCCAGAGACACAAAATAAGGTTGAAATATCAGCATTCTAACTCTTTACATCCTGTCATATTCTCCATCCATGGATACGGTATTTCCTTACCAATAGATAATAATTAATTTCGGTTGCCGGTAACCAAAAAACATTCAAGCATGTCAGTTTAAAGTTATCACGTCTTGCCTCAGTAGGCCTCTCGGCGCGTAGGTGTTATAAAAACTGTCCTGGTCATCGAACGAGTATCAAATTAATAAGTATCTAATTACATTTTCAATGTAAAGACCGGTTGGAACGTGTGGTTACGTTATTACCTGGTAGAGAACTGAATTGGAAATATTTTAACCTAACTTTTCTAACTTAGGGTGGGTTGCACCAGAGGCGTGGTTAAAGTTATGGTTAAAATTATGGTTATAGTTAAGGCTAACTTCACTTTGACCACAGAATTTGACAGATGCCTGTTGCATTTATTTTTTTAATTAAAGCTACAGTTAATGGGATTGAGAGATTTAAAAAATTGAATCATCCACAAAAATCGTCAGGAAAAATTCGTCGTGAGCCATTGTAAATTTTCACGAAAAAATTTCGATATAAGTATGAGCGGTTACGGTTATCCGTTATCGTTAAAATATATGGCGTCCATAACCAAATATTTGAAATTTTGCACTGTAGTTATAGTTATAGTTAAAGTAACTTGGTGCAACCCACCCTTAATATACTCAGGTAAGGAAACCCGTCAGTAAGAATATGGCATTTCACCTTCTTAAATTTTAAAGTACCATCAAAAACTATTTTACACGCTACAACTGACTTCAGATGAAGAATTACCATTCTTCTCCACTGCTTCTTACTCTATCCCATAGTATATTCTACCGGCGAAGTTAGATTTTATGGTAATAGAAATTTCGAATATTCGTTATGATGACTATCTTCATAAAAAATACTTTTTAAAATCGCGATACTTAGCGTGTTGTATGGCTAAATATTATCGGTCCGTATCGATATTTGTCTCAATATCTACATAAAGGTCAAGGTAGATGTGGCAACGACCACTGGCTTTCTTTTTTACTCGAACGTATCATATTCTATGCCATAAACATATTGTAGAGAAAATGTAAGTTAAATATTCGTTGCCGCTTTTTAAGCGTTTTTATACTAATCTAACCTTAAATACTAATATTATTGCCCATAAGTGCATAATTGAACGTGATAAATATAATAATATTAAATTATAAACTATGAAGTAACCATAAATATAGAGAAAAGTAATTTGAAATAACCACTTTTAAAAGACTTAGGGCCTGTTTCACCGCTTCCTGATGAGTGCCGAATACGCTATCCACCAATTAACTTGGCAGATCAAGTATGTAGAATATTCTGTTAAAAAAGTAATTGTGAATTAGCCTATACGGCACCTTATCACAAAGCGGTGAAACATGCCCTTAGGGCCTGTTTCACCGCTTCCTGATAAGTGCCGAATAGGCTGTCCACCACTTAACTTAACAGATAGAGTATCTGTCTGAATTTAGAATAGGTATGTCAGATAAGTTGTGGTTAGCCTATGCGGCACTTATCAGGAAGTGGTGAAACAGGCCTTTAAAGCCATTCTATCCCAACCATAAATATATCGTTATATATTCTAATAACGATTATAACGTACAGGAAAATCAATATTTTAAAGCGCTTTTTAGGAAAAAACCTTTACTTTTAAACCTTTTCATGTGACCTTATCATGACTTTATCTGTACCGCTCGCAGCGGTTTAGAGGAGTATTTGCATGCATAATTTGATGCACACAAAGGGCGTTTAACGGTTCCAATGTGTACCGCTTTCTTACAATACAGGGAACTGTAATAAAACGAAAAAACACGACGCGTCTCGGCGCCTGCGCAACTTTTTTTAAACTTAACCCTTTCGTGCCACGGTAAGGACTAATTACATTAGTCAGACATTTAGCAACAGAACATTTGATGTCTCGCATGTGTTAAGTTTAACGTTTCTTTAAATTATATTTTTTATATTGCGTTAATTCACAATCATGACGTTTGACGCTTCACGTTGAGTATATCTAATATAATATATAATTTATATAAATCTCCTGTCACGATGTTTGTCCGCGATGGATCCTAAACTACTTAACCGATTTTAATGTTTTCTTTTTTTAAATGTGTGCTTATTTCCAACTTGAGAGCTTAGATATTTAATTATAGTCGCAATTGTATTTTATTGCAAATTATTTGTCTATAAAGAGCGACCATTGTTTATGCGACGCGGGTCACGACTCACGGGATAGCGATGGACGTTGCCATGGTGACATACTAATTATTTAGTCACTAATTCAATAAAATAATACGGGCGATATACTTCATAAAATATGGCAAAGAAACGTTTGCCGGGACAGCTAGTAGTTTAAAAAAATCTAAATTTTGTCATGTTACTTTATTTTGACTACTTAATGTATTTTACAACATTATCCTTTACGGATTTAGAGTCGTAGAGACAGTAATTTTCATAATACAACGTATTATTTATCAAAAATATTCCTTGTAAGAAACATACTGACGGTGGTGCTGACATGGCTACTGCATTGAGTTAACTTTTGTGGTAACAGGTGTTGCTGCAACAATGGTGTCTATTGTACCCTTCTTGTACCTGTTGCTATTGTTAACCTTCCGGTGCCTGCATATTTTTTTTTCTTGAAGAGACAATAGCAGTATTAAAAAAAGGTTTCTCAATTTTTGAAGGCAATGAATATTTACATATTATGTATTTAAATGTATGCACAATTACTAAGTTTATTTTTTATTTACAATGTATAACAGTATGGGTTATCATTGACCTAATAAACGCAACAATGTATCAACAATGAGTTTTTGAGTATAATATAATGAAATTGTACATTAATTTACAAACAGACTACAGTAAATTACAGTATTATTTATAAACAAAATACACTTTGTATGGCCCATAAAATCGCCTAATTACTTTCTTACGGCGAAATCTGATCGTTTGATAACAAAGATGTTTTAAAATGTTTCTACGAAGCCATTACACTTTTTATTTTGAGAAACAGGGACATTTTGGCCCGAGTTATTTTTTGGGTTTAGATAAATTTTTGGATAACAATTTTTGAAAGGAAATGAACCTTCTGCGTTTTTAAATTTAAAAAAGCTATTTTTTTATTAAATGAGGGGGCAAACGAGCAAACGGGTCACCTGGTGGTAAGCAACTACCGTCGCCCATGGACACTCGCAACATCAGAAGAGCTGCAGGTGCGTTCAGCCGGCATTTTAAGAGGGAATACGCTCTTTTCTTGAAGGTTTGCAGGTCGTGTAGGTCTGGAAATACTGCTGGTGACAGTTTGTTCCAGAGTTTTACAGTGCGTGCTAGCAATAAGATAGTCATATTTTCAAAGTTACAACCATTATGGACTATTTTGGTATTCATTTTTTACTTTTCGTCTGTTTCTGTAATAACCAGTCGTAGTATAGTAGCCAGAAAGTTATTATTCCATCTTAGTCCTTTGAGGCTTCAGCCTGGCTTAACTTATTGTTATACTGCAACTTTTACTAACGTGGAAATGAGCTCTATAATACGGCATTATTAATTTCGCGTACAATAGAAGATAAGCCTCATTTTCTTATTTGGGTCATTCGGTTCTTCGTTTGGAACGTGATAGTTCGTGGGTCAGGCGACTTAACCCGGTGAAACCGTACATCGTGGTCTGTCCGGCTTACGTAACATGCTAATAAGCATCGTGCGCAAGCGCGTCCCGTTAAAGTCCTGACCAATTTAAAGTACCGTCACAGAATAGTACCGTCAGCAACTGCATCGATAATATAATGTCATTTTATGCCATCTTTCAAAAGGAAGGAGGTTATAATATGTTCAGCTGTTTATATAATATTATTACGTTGCCACCATTGCGTCTTGCAGCGATATCCTACCACGAAAACCCTTGACATGATCTCAGGGATCGGAAAAATAGATATGTATATAAGTGCCAACGAATATTTTTTTTCCATTTTGCATTAAATATGAACACGATAATAATAACGATTGTCTTAATAATAAAACTAGACGCTCCGATAATCCGCTAACTTATTTGTGCCAAAATTCGTTTATTGCGCAGGAATCGTTTATTTTCAGGGATAAACTATCCTATGTCTTTTTGCGAGACCATAAGTATAATTTAACCATCATAACCGCTTTAGAGGTTTAGTAACAGACATGCAAAAGGGTATTTATCTCCAAACCAACTATCAACAGACTAGTTTTAGCCACGATTAAACTACCATGGTCTTAACCAGACCATAGTAGCTTATACCCTTTCGAAAAAAAAATGCAGAAGGGTTCACAGATACACCTTCCCATCTCTAATTTATTCGTATGGATGTTTATTTTTACAGACACATAATAATATTATGTCGAATCATTAATAAAAACATTATGTATTTCATAAGTCAACATACGGATCAAAAATGTTTTTTAATCATTTAAACGACGTAGATGAAAACTCAAGGGCCCCAAAACGATACCAAGTATCTACATCCGTTTATGTATCAGTTTGAGTGTTAAATTTTTCAAGTGAGTCTGCCTTGTAACATTGATTGTCTTATGTAGCTTTTTAGACAATGCAGAACATTTTTAATTTATTATACGTACCTATACATAAAAAAAACACTGTTCGATCGGGTAAACGTTTAGAAAATTTAGTTCCGCTTTTACTCTTTTTTGAATCATGACAGAATAAATGGTTAGGTATTCATGTTTTGAGAAGTTTGACTTACAAGTTGCAACTAATTGTAAAATAAGATGGAGCATTTATTTATTATACTGATACGTGAACTTTCATTATCCTGACCATATTTGTTTCGAAAGTGAGGGCAAAGTGTTAATAAAAGGTCAAACTCACGATCACTCACTTTATTGCCTTTGTATCGGACCAACATTGTTTGGTTAAAGCTACGCGCATACTGTGACGAGGTGCAGCGGGGTGGACCGCATTTTTCATAAAATTTTTGTCACTCAAAGCGCACTCGCCTATAAAATTTGCATTAAAAATGGGCCCCGCCATAATGTGCGCGTAGCTTTGTTTCGCAACTTGTAGTTGTGTGACACATTAAATGAGGCTGACATTTTTGTATCGCGCGCTAATAAATTTTATTCTGGTATTGATTGACATTTTGACATTTAATTTTTATGCAATCGGTACCGTTTGGGAGTTTTGTGTTTTGTCTTTAATTCTTGAGAGGGAAGTGAAGCTAATAAACTGTGCCCGTTTCATAATATTATATTATTTTTATTATGTTGAAGAACTATGTTTTAAGAACATACTCATGAATACAATTAAAAATAGTTCTAAGTAGCAGCAGAGACCAGACATACGTAGCAGGTAACCTTCAGGTAACTATCTATGTATTTTCAAAGTATTAATTATTTACAGTTCAATTTCCCAACAAAGCCTATTATTATATATAAATTCTTTGTCTATCTTATTATCTGAATCGATAATTATTAAGGGTATTAAACTATGGACCACCTATGATTGTTATGATACGTGACAGACAGGTGTCCCGTATAACTTTGAAGTGCACAGGCGAGGTCATTCGCTGTGGAACACCTTTCAACCTTATGACTATTATAGGAATAAGGATTATATTGGTACAAAGCAAGATGCCAAAGCCGTACGTGTGAAAGAGCCCTTATGTCCCGTTAGTTTTTTTGGAGATGCGACGTGTGTTATCACTTTAATAGCCCTTAAAAGGTTGTAAGTCTATTTTAATTATAATTAAAATTGATTTTAACAGTGATGTACGTTTTGAAATTCCCTGACGATTGACACTGATAATATTTTTCATTAAAAAAATGCAGGTTAATGAGAAGTTCCAAAGTATTTAACATAGAAACTACTATATGCAAAAAGCAATAGGCTTCTTTTTGACGTATCTATGTGTCTCATGAATATATTTTTACAATGCAATAAAAAATTATTTCTCCTTTTTATGACCAGCAAAAGGAAATGAAATATGAAATGTTTGTTGTAGGAGACATCTGCTTATTTGTGTGACAAAAAATTTAGTGTCCCATATATTCTGTTTTGTTTACACTGCGCGATACGGGGTGTCGCAAAAAACCGACCCACGTAGGTTATCTTATGACGGATGTCTGTCTGATAACATTATCGCATTTATATCTATCCAAATATTATAATCCACATAATATAAAATCTGACAGTTTTAAACAAAAATTAGAAAATTTCCTGCAAAATTTTTCTTGTGATGGATCCAAAATTAACTACAAATTACAATTACCTAACAATAAAGTACACCTGATGATGATTTTTTCGCAACCGGTCGTGTATATAATAAATTTGTAATAAATCTATTAAAATAAAGTGGAATAAGTGCAAGGAAAGTTTATAATTATTATATAATTGAATTAACAATAAGTACACTATCAATACACCTATATTTTCACTTTTCAGTATGTTCAAGTATAATATAATAATAATAATAGCTCCCACACCGGTTTCGGTGACGGTGGCCGGTTTCATTGAAAACCAGGCCAGCTACGCAGGAGTAATTTTATAGTGCCCAAGTGTGTGCGCAGTACACAAGAGCACTCTCTATTCCTTTACTCTCATAACCCAGTGGAACGGCAGACCGACACGACTGGCGAGAGATCAGGCGCAGGACCGACTTTTTACATGCCCATCCGACGCATGGATCATCTTACTTATCAGACAATCAGGTGATCAGCCTGCATTGTCCTAACCAAACTTGGAAATAACATGTTTCCAACGCGGGAATCGAACCCACGACCTCCGAGTCAAGAGCCGCGCTCTTTACCACTAGACCACGGAGGCGTCATGTTCAAGTATGTTGTACTAGTTACGTACTAGTGGTAGATATTTCTACTTAAAATACTAATATCAGTCTAGGGTGGCTCTACCATCTACATAAGCATAAGCATAACTCTTTGCTTGCTATCAATCTGCCCTAGTAGTCCTAGTACTCGTAGAGTCAGCTCATCGCCATAGACTATTATAGCTATAATTGTGCCGAAAGGTTGTGCCTCGTGTAGATGTCGTACAAAAAAATAGCGTAGTGCAGGCCGCAAAAATTGAAGAACTTGACCAAAATATAATAATAACTTAAATTACAAAAAAAGTTTTCTTTTTAATTTAACAATATTGCATTGTTAATTGTTATTAGCTCATAATACGTATGCAAAGTTTCGAATTAATTAGACTACTGGAGATAGTTAAAAATCGTGCTCAATGATTCTTATTAAAGCGTGTTAAAAATAATTTATTACTGACGCAAATTATTATTTTTATATTTAAGTAATATGCTTTTAGCCTATTAGTAAATAAGTATAATCTGTGTCATTTTAGAGCTCATATTACACCGGTACCAAAACACATTTAGGAAACCAATTTCTTTCCTGTCAACGATAAGGAGATATTTGTAGCCGACGCGCTAAACCCGCACCAAATATAGTTTAATTTATTACTTAACAGTTTATTTTAACGGGAATTCCTTAATACGTGTGGGACTGTGGGAGTTGGGACGTAATAATTATTTTGATGTTACTTTAAGGCCGTCCCCCGAGCAAACGACCTTGGCCATACATTTGCCGCGTTGCCGAGATCGCGCCAAAACCCTATTATTTTTACCTATCTTAGTTCAAAATTGTCCTAAAAAAAATTAAAACGACAAATATGTAGTTTATGATATTATCGATCTATTGGCGTGTGTTTCAAATAAAAGTAATTTGTAAATGCTAAGGAGATGCTGAATGTATGCTCGAATTTTAACAAATTGGTATTACTTTGGAATCTGATATCATGAGTATAAGAAACAAAAATAGAAAATTTAAAACGACAAAAGGAATGTTGATATCCTGAAGATTATTGCTGTATTTTTATTATAACTTTGTAGCTTTCAGATTATGAGTTTATAAGGTTTTAAATACGGTCAATTACGGAATCTCCGGACGGAACGCCCTTAATAATG
This sequence comes from Polyommatus icarus, assembly GCA_937595015.1. Classification (NCBI taxonomy): domain Eukaryota; kingdom Metazoa; phylum Arthropoda; class Insecta; order Lepidoptera; family Lycaenidae; genus Polyommatus; species Polyommatus icarus. The sequence goes on along the minus strand of OW569323.1, from coordinate 20,737,040 downwards.
TTATTCGAATTTTTATTGATTGATGTTAATGAAAGAATGTCTACATATTTTCTGGTTGGTCCTAATTTTGTTAAATGTGAAAATGGCTTCAGGATTACTTACTTATGCACTACAACCATGATACTTATGAGCAAAGTTTCAGCAAAATGTATTTACTAAACAGACTGAAGACCACACGGGAAAAACAAGAATGTCACCTTTTTTGTGCTTAGCTTTTTTAGGGAAACATTCTATTACAAAAATCTGAATTGGGTAAAATCATCGCAGTCAACTGTTATAGTTCAATTTGTATTTGTTTGTCCATGGCAAGAAGCAGATTCTGAACCATAACTTAAAACTTATTTAAACAAATCAAGTTTTAGAAATACAGGCAAATCATATGATAATACAGTCATATATTAATAATAAGTTGTTTCAATATTTCACATAAAAGAGTCTAAAATGTAACAAATATAGATTTTTTTCAAACTATATAAAACTGTTTTTTTCTTAATTGTACTTATTTGATATTCCTTGTTTTTCCCGTGTGGTCTATTTACAGTTATACGTTTGTGCATAGTAGGTATTAAGTAGTTAAGATTTCAATGCACCAGTTAGATATTTTGACAATTTAACCCACCAAGCCCCATGGAAACACCGGTGACCGCGACAACAATTGAATAACAATAGATTTCCAAGAATCTGCGATCGAAGGATTAATTTCAGTACAATTTAGGTACAATAGGTAGCTCTGATTCCAAGATAGGACTGAAGTGACTAATTTTGCAATAAAGGTAATTCAAAGTGAGGCCAGATTAACTGTATTACATACAGGGTGCAATTAAACCTTCCTGCCAAATTTTGATATATTGATCCTTGTTATAAATGAAACTACACATATTTTTTCTTTTATAGTCACTCAGTACTAAAATGTTGATAAATAGCTTCCGAAAGTTATCCTAAATAAAAAACACTACAATTAATGGACACGATGCGTCGGCCGCGCGTGAGTCGTTACTCGTTACCATAGACTTGTAATATATACTGTCGTATAGACCACCTGACAACCCGAAAATGCGTGACGATTTTTGATCTGTCAATGTGTGCGTGTGCTAGCCATGTATATTTTACTATCGATAGTATTGTCCGATCGAGTTATTTTACCTGCGTTTCTATGAGAAATAAATAATATGCAACTTTGACAGATTTTGTAATTCAAATTAAGTATCATATATTTTATTTGGCAGTAAAAAGGGGACGATTGAAAAGTAGATACACATTTTCGGTTGGGGTGATTTTTGAAGTAAAAACTTCTTTAGCGGCGTTGAGCACTTTTGTGGGATGGGTAAAAACTGTGAAACTCGCGTCAGATTCTCGTGCTGATCGAAAAACCTTGGAAATACCGTAAGACGGTTGGAGAGTAGTGTTTTGTGTCGAACTCGAACTTGAATTGATTGTAAGGGTTTCGATTAAATAAAAAAATCGAGTTTTTAATAATCGATTTTCATAAAAAATGGGTTAAAAAATGCACAACGTTAATAAACAAGTTTTCACTTCTGCCGGCACTCCCGGAGTGCAACCCGTCTTTTTTTCAATCGTCGGATATGTTATAACATGAGGTTCTTATAACGGTAAATAATATACACATTTTAAAGTTACTTACTTGTTATTGAGGTAACAACTATCTGACAAATCAGCTCTTACATTAATAGAAATGCAAATATAAAGTTGAAAGTAAACGACAAACATAGTATATTATTTATTCTTAAATTAAATACATATCATAATACCCTTACACCCCCATTACATTTTTAGATTAGTTTTATGTTCTTGTTAAATACCGATAGGCATATCGATAAATTTGATTCAAGCCCTAGCGTATATGTAAACAATTTTAATGAAAAATGTTTCTTTAAAAATTGTGTAATTTAAGAACAATAGTACCTTTAGTTATGCAAAATATGAAAGTAAAGGGGAGGATTAACAATATTTTATTTGAAATAGAGAAATATAGACAGAATATAGCTAAAATAAACATATCGTAGCAATTATTACATGAAGATTAATTACCTGTGAAATGTATATTTTTCAGGATTACTCCTATGATTTACACTGCAATCACTCACAGAACAAGTTACTATTGTTATATGTAATAGTATTTGTCGAAAATAATAAAGGATTTAAACAAAAAATTGCAAATACCGAAATGGCATAAAAGCGGGTGACGACTTGGTGACGACCTGTCAAATGAAAGTGGTTAAAGTTTTCATTAGACTGCCTCTCTCTTTTCATCTTGTTATAATTCCATAAAGGATTTTCTTCTCTCTCGCACTCTTTGTTGGTCTTTAGCATCATACGTTTATGGTCGTGACGTGCCCCCGCGCGCGCGCCTCATCCCGTGTTATCTGATTCCCCCGCGTCGCGGTCACCATTCTGCAACGATTATAAATGGGATAAAATATGTCATTGAAAAAAATAACAACCAATTTTTTTTTGTTAAATGATCTCTCCTAATGATACTTAAGCCCTGGAAAAAATTTGGCAGGAAGGTTTAATTGCACCCTGTATATCGTTTAGTCGCCTAAAACCTCTGTAATTGTCTCACAAGGCATCACACAACAAAATAACCATTTCTGGTATTAGGAACCATTCTGAAAGTCGTTTAAATTTTATCGTCAGAATTTGTAGCCCCAAATGTCTGTGCCAGATGTTTATCTGATTTAAAAAAATAGCTCCGTTCCTTTTTTAAACAACGCTGATAGATAACTACGACCTTGAACAAACAAAATAACATTAGTTATGTATGTAATCATTAATTTTATTTGTAAATAAACATGCTATTAATTAAAGCTGTGGTTAGCAGGTTACCAAATACCAATATATTTTATAAGACATTTACTAAGTATCTTAATTAAAAAAAAATAACAGCTACTGACATAAACCGAGACGTGTGCTTTAAACGTTTTTAATTTATTACAATCCATTCTATGTTTTTTTAACGCTCTGTAATATATTGAAAACAGCCGTGTCGTATCTATGGCCTATAGGATTACAGACAAAAAAAATAGCGAAGTTACCGCGCCTCAGTTAAACGGCCAGTTTAAATTTAGAACGCGTTCTATTCTTGAACTCTACCCGCAGAGATGGTCCCGATATTTTTACTTTATTGCGAAAATTTTGTTGCAATAACAATGCTATTGGAAATACATAGTAATACATAATTAATAATTATAATTAATATTAACTATCACAATCAAAATTTTAAATTAGTACCGGTGGAAAGTTAATGTTTTTCTTAAAGTTCGCTATATTTCAGAAATATTATCTATAAAAATCCATTAAATTACATATTTCCAATTACTTTCTATTTTATCTACCGTACGTATTTTATTATATTATACTTTCTTCCTTTAGTTTCACATACTTACATCGTAAATTTCGAAGCGAATGGTCTGTCAGGCACGTTTTCAGATTTATTTTGCCTCGGAGTTTTTACCAAATAATCCTTATGTGGTTGGCATAAAGATAATTTCGCAGGTAAAATAATGCTTAGTTTGTGGTGAACAACCGCCGACCACAGACCATAATATTATAACAGTTTAGCAGATTCTTCCGTACACATATTATGTATCTGTTTTATTACTGTATTTGGTTCTTACCTGAGGTATATGATATATTGTTATAGTTATAGCCTATCTAGAAAAAAATAGGGAGAAGATTGCACAGAATGATCAAAACAATAAATATTTCTTCGACCATGTCAGCCTCAAGTTGGTACTATTCACTATCACAAACTATAGCCATTATTCTGTATCATAATAAACATTGACTCAATAATATCTGCTTTAGTTCTTAGCAAATAAAGTTACAGTGAAAGTTATAATGTTCGTATTTGAAGTGTACTGAAAAATTGGCAAAAGTTTCAAAATTCCGGACTGCGCTACAGAAGGACAAATGGGTAAGTTATTTTCCATAAAGTCATTATAGAGAACAATAGCTTTGTCCACACTGTGCCTTTTTTGTTCATCAAGGGTATGTGTTATAGCGCAGTCAACAGCGAACGTGAGGCATGCCCGTGACGCGCGTTGAAATCGTAGCGCTTCAACGGGTGGATTTTGACGCATTCAATTATTGAATAATATGCCAAACGAAAGTTGAATAAAAAGAAGTTGACGAAAATTGAAGATGAGATTGCATAATGTGGACATAGCTAATATGCGGTTATTTGATATAGTGTTTATTTATATATTTATTGATGCCGACGATCTCGGAAACGGCTCTATTTTGGTAAAATTTTGTACGTAAATAAATGGTTTCGAAGACGAAAAACCCGGGTTCAAATCTCGGATCAGACGAGTTATTATTTTAATTTGTTAAAGGTTTGGAAGCTCGTATGTCAACACCGAGCCAAGCTCATGTCATCCAGATTCCAGATACTAAACTCCTATGACCTAAGACTTAATGCCACCTGGCATTAAGTCCGCCTATGTACTACCAGAGAAGTTGATTCCTATGCATATCGGGGACCTAAGTAGTTTGGTTGCGTTACGTCAAATCCAGCCGACAGATCACAATTAACATTTAATTGACATATTTGACCAAATAACGTTGGTCTATCAACTGCATAGAAATCAATTTCCTCGATGGTACCAACATTGTGCAGAAAGCATAAATAAATAAATAAACTCATACTATTCATTAATGAAGCAGTAACTTTACTCAGCAGTGGACCGTGGCTCACCATGGTTCATTCTACGAAATGTTCAAAACGGTAGACTAGTAGTGGCGTGCGTCAGTGGCGGATTTGCCCTAAGGCCCAGTAGGCCCGGGCCTAGGGCGGCCAGATATAAAGGGCGGCAAATCGTGTAAAAAAAATTGTAATGTGTGCGGTGCAGAGTGAAGCTAGTGGGAATGGGCGCTGGACAGAAGAGTAATTCATGCATTATGTTACATCTAGTATTAATGGGTGCTAAGAAAGGGGCGGCACGTGGCCTGGGGCCTACAGCGGCCAGGACTGCAAATCCGCCACTGTGAAGGAGGCGTGTTCTGTCGAGGGTCACCAATGTGGGATAAATGTGTGGTGGCCACAAAGGAAGATCTTCCGACCGAGCAAGGTGGTATGCCCGGTCAGGCCGAAGCCCACGTGATACATTTCAGCTGTCGTATATATACCGACGCGCTTAGAAAACTTCGATAGTGCGATGCAGGCGTGCGTACAACTCTGAACTCGACATGCTATCGGTTCTTACAATTTAAAGCCGCGTCTTTACTAGGGAACATGTTGCGGAGATAGATAGTCCGACATTTACGAAATTTGTCCCTGCAACTTTGTCCCTCGACATATAACTTGTTCACACTAGTCAGTGGTGAAAAGTATGTCGCCAGCGACAAGTCCCGCAACCCGTAAATGTCGCTGCGACGTCGCGTCGGGCGACACGTACATTTCGTGTCCCCTAGTGAAAACACGGCTTAAGTATTGTCGTCCAAATCTCTACCTCAGAACGAGACTGAAGAATTGTTTTCTTCAAAAGGGAGCCTTGCCATCGCCACAGCTCTTTCCCGTCTTACAAATTACGGAGATGTAGAAGTTAAGATGACAATGCCTACTACCTATTATTAATTTACTACCTTTCTTGAATTTGTGTATCTAGAAAGCGGCAGAAGCTGTATCAAGTTAATGATAAGCTATTACGTATAGGGTTAAAGCTTAAGCGACTATCCATGATCATATCTTACGTTACGTGCTTCATATAGAAATTACGAGACTTATTAGTACTTGTCACTTTCTACTGTTTATCTTGTGACAAAATCCATAGTGGGCCGACGTATCTTGGCCTTCATCAGATCATAAGGAAGATATGGATCCGCTTAAGAGAAACGAAAGAAAATCGGAAAGATCAGTGTTTTTACAATGCTACAAGGGAGGAAGAAATAATATTTTTACTCGTATGTGTCGTTACACAGAATTTGATGCTGTTTATTTTATTTGAAGGCTAGATCTATGTTTTGGTTTACTTTAATTGCGTTTATGCTTCGAAAAAGGAATAAACAAGAAACATACTATCCTTTTTGGATATGGCAAATAGGAGGACAGTAAAAAATTTATAGCATTCGATGTTATCTTTGTGTCACTTATATGTATACAGTGATGACTAAAATGTAACATGTAACATGATTGACTACATCATTGCCCTAATAAAACATTCCCACGAATCCGAAACGAGACATAAATCAAAGTAAAAGCCCGCCATTAATGCCGTTCCAGATTCAAATGCACAAACCGGAAGCGAGTACCTGCTTCCGCTATGCTTAGAATAGACAATACACATATTGTGTGTTTGTTCAAATAATGTTTACCGCGACGGTTATGTAATAGGCGTACTATCAGATAAGTGGATTCATAGGCAAATGGAGGACCTAGGTACTTAATTTGGTGGCGTTGTGAAACCCATCCGACTGATCACCACAAATATTCAATTGCCATTACCCGACCAAATGCCGTATAAGTCCTTCATCTGCTGAATCAATTTTTTCGATGGCACATAGCTTTTAGAAGGGTTTTTCTGTCTGAACCTTCTACTATCGTCGCGATGTTGGAACGACCAAAATTTTCGATTCGATTTTCGATTCGATTAACGGGTCATAACTAATATATAATTATTGATAATCAATTCTTACCTAATGTCTTTTTTGTAAAGTAGCAGTTTCATAAATTATTTTATGATTCGATTGAGCATACTACTACTACTGGATAATATTTCTCAACAAGTTATAAAAGAAGTAGTAATTAAAACAAGTGATATTAACTGTAGCAAAGTAATTAAACTTGATTGGCTATTAAAAGAGTGATATTGGACTATTACAGTTATTGCAAAACCAATAAAAATAAATAGTAAATTGCAAAACAATAAAGTTCATTTTCAAATTATGACTGTTTCTTCTGTTTTGGAAGTAGCTATAGAGCACTGCTCTATAGCTACTTCCAAAACAGAAGAAAAAGGGGGCTTGCTTTCATTACTTAGTTATCCATCATGAAACATTTAGCGTATATAGCAATTAAGATTTTTGCTACAAACTTGAAACAGGTAACTGGGACTTTAATTTTAACTTTCAGTCCCAAATAATACTTATCATGTTCCAAAATTGAGCCCAAGTAGGAGCGACAAGTTTTTACTGCCGAAAAACTCGTATGATTTTAAATTATTCGTACCAAAAAAAAAAGACAATTTATATTTCCGAATGTCTTATTCAAGTGCGGATATCGATTATTACAAAAAACACTTTTCCTTTTACATTGGTATAGAAAAAGTTGACTCGCCGCTGCTGTATATGGCGGCATAGGAGCAAGGTTAGCAGGTGGCTCCAGTGCAACGACTTGACTCGTTCCCATTGGCATACGGTACGTTACCGCTTCGTCTTTAAATTGTTTCTATAAAGAACGGCAAAGTTCTGATCAATATTGCGAATTTCTTACGCAGCTGTTCATCTTCCTCAGTTAGTTCCCAATGATAGACACCAAGTAAGAGTTTCTGAAAGAGTTAATTGCCAACCAATTTATAAGTAAAATAGGTATTTTTAATTTCATTTCATTCTGGTTTTTAAGACGTCCATAATGGATGCTATAACAGACGACTGTTATAGCATCCATTATCCAGGAAGCGTAAAGTTTTGACAGAGAATTGTAACAATCGCGTCTTGCATCCAATCCTGATGAAGTTCCTGGCGTATATTTTGTTGATCGTTTTACTAAATCATTAACCGTACCGTAACCTCGCATCTCTAATCTCGTTTCAATACTCAGGTTACTTGTCTTAATTAAACCGACATGAAAAATACCAGAATTGAACCCCTGGTCCGAGTACCAGTCATTTCTGAATCATCATTCCTTTCAAAAGACTCCACTCAATCTTCTGTCGTTAAGTAAATGCAAAGTGCAATAAAAGCAAGTGATAAACATGATCTTTTGTGCGACGTTGCACAATGGAACCACGTTTCGGAGTCGTTGAACCTCCGTGGATCTTGTGGGTTTGATACGTAATGCTTATAATATTTGCTTATTACAAATTAAACATGATATTTATTTGAAAGGTTCCTACCTACTGGATTGTACAATGAAGCATAATATTTAGATTTATACCGAAATATAATTATTTTTTCATTTATGTCCAGTTTCTGAGGATTTATGGCCAGAATTTCTATCTATTCACTAGCGGTTTTGATTGGCTAACGGTGATTAAAGCAATAACCAATCAAAGACTTTGTTGAATACATAATTATTAACTCGTGTCACAAAACCTACGAACGGTTTTAATGATATCCTTCACTGATAAGGTTGAATTTGGAATAACTGACAGATTTTTAATTACGTGATGTAACAGTCGCCTAGGAGTTAATTTTCTACAGTCAACTGTCATAGCATTGACGTTTTATTATAACTTTATTAGTTAGAACTAAGTTAAAACAGACTCTGCACTGGCTGGTTAGTTCATTTCTTCCTCGTTTATACAAATACATATATAACTAACTACCACACATAATAATATGAAATAACATATAATATTAGTAGTAGTGTTAATAATATTCTTAATTTGTTGGCACTAGCAGACGTCTGGTCATTTTTATTTTTAAATATTTTTACATCATAAGTCATAACACCTACAATTGATTATATCTTTAGATAGTTAAAATACTACTTGATTGCTGCATATAAAAATAATAATATTGACCAACAGACTATTATGTATTCTGTGCCAACAGTATGATTTTAAAGAGTACAATTCAGGTACATAATGAAAATAATTTATCTCTCTTTCAAAGTCATTTTTCCTGTCAGTGTTGCTACACTTTTATTTAATTTGCAAATGTGAATGCAGACAATGCACCATTATTCTTCGTTATGTGGTTCCAAGTCACTTCCATACAATCATTGTCCAAGGTCGTATCATAAAAATGCGAGCACTTATCAAATATTTAGCAGTTTTTACCGTGTATGAGTAATGTATGAGTCATCATGTTCTTCTGAGGTGAATCAACGTCACGCGGCTGCTTCCGATGATTGTATACAATTTTGTTAGACTGTCTGGCGGTATATGGTCTATGTGTGGGTAGACCTACTATTGGCTTTTCAATTTTATGTATAATTTTTGTGGTATGATCTCTATTTATTTACTACGATGGCTCAGCGAACCAAAGTGGATCGTAGTCTGCGACACTAGCTCGCGTAGGTACACTTGCGCCTTTGACTTGAATACAATATTCTCTAGACCCATATTAACTATCACAAGACGCTTAATTCATACCTTTGCCAATTATGGAATAAGGAGATTTTTTTTTCATAAATGTTGCATTATTGATCAGAACATGATCTATGGTCATTTCTGGCCCATCTTGTGAGTGTTCTACAATAACTGTACTAACATCTACATTCTTACACCCTATTGAAAAGCCGTAAGCATGTTGAAATTCATATGCAACATCCATAGTAAAGTAACATATCACATTAATCCCTTAGTGCAATCTCCGACAGTCCCTACAAGGTTATCACAGTCGTTGATAACAATTTGCCATTTCTAGCAAACACGTTATCTATGCACTGACAAATGCACCGGGGGAAGTACTTATTATTATTTTCACGTGCGTTTTCCTCCTGTACCTTTAAGAATTTTGATGACTTGCTAAAATGGACTCATTGACAATACCTTTGTAAGATGCTTGATATGAGATGCAATGGCCTTCGAATTCTTCCTGTCCTGGCAAAAAGAATATTAAACGTTGCCTTCATAGATTTCTATGCGTTAATCTAGTGCATCTCTTTCCCATTACCGGACAGTGCTGAAGGTTTCCATTTCTTTGAAAATTATCTTTCCAAACATTTGCTGTCGGTTTTTCCTTACTCATTTTGAAAACTTTTAATTTCATCATCAAAATCATTGGAGTTTGTGCCCTCATTTATTGACAAGTGAGGTAACAAAAAATGTGCATCAAAAAGTAACACAAAAGGCGTGGATCAAACGATAGTTACGAAAATACATTTTATAAATAGCTCCACTGTATCAAGATGTGCCGGGACAAAAAACTTCAAAAAACCGCGGGAACTATTGGGTTACCGTGAAGTTCAAAACTGATTCTGAACTTTACCACATCATTATAAAGCTAAAAGTTGAGTACATTTTATGTTTTTATAAACAAAATGTCTTTTACAGTTAGTATTGTGTTACCGTGGTAAGTGAAGAGTATGGTATATCATGTGGTCACATTATAGCTGCATTGTAAACAATTTTGTTTTAAACTTGTGGCTTTAGATAATAATGGCGTTGTTATAGCCATGCCATAGCACTATCATTGGATCCTAATAAAACAATGCAATGTGAAAGAGACTTAATTGATGCAGGTAATGTTAAAATTGATTAAGTAGTTACTTTAAAAATTTACTTATGTCTCTGTAAGTATTTTGCTAAGTAAATATTATGTGGGGCTTTGCCTGTGTGTTCAAACAATTAACTGCGTTCGTCTTTAAACAGTTACAACTGATCTAATATTGAACTGTCTAGACGCAAATTAAAAGTATCTAATGTCTTACATCAAATGATGGAACCCGTATAAAAGCGTCTGGTCTTCCTACTCTATCGTTCCCATGTTCTATTCCAGGAGTTTGATCTGCACCGCTGACCTTCAGAACACATGTCTCGTTAGATAAAGAGCTTGTTAGGCAAACTAATTTTAGACGTAGCGATTTAATTAGAAAATGTAGCGTGTTCTTTACTCAAATTCAGTAAGTAGTGACAAAGTAAGTCTGAATCTCGGGCGATAAGCAATTAAGCATATCGCCCAAGATTCAGAAACCTTTTTCTCTGCTAAATAAGAACTAATGCACTTTAGTCGTCCGAATGCCCCCTTATTGCATTTAATTTTGTATTTTTTGATATGATTGTACGTGGCTACGATTATTTTAATTTTAAACATCGTAAGGTAAAATATGAAACCTATTGAATTGTATAAAACTATATTATATTGAATTATATAGTTTTATCATGTAATAAATACATAGTAATGTTTTAGATTTTTCATTAGTTAAACTTGTGCATTTGACAACCGCAATATATCTAAACTTATATTATCCTTGACGAAATCAATTTTATTATACAACACAATTTCTTGTTTACCTATTACATAAAATTGATGACTTTTGGACCGTTGACCTCGGCGTTAAAATATTTATTAAAACGTCTTTACATTTTCATAATCTTTACGAAATAACTAACAACGAATGTTGGCAGTAAAACAAATTACGGTATCTATAGTAAGTGGTTAACATGGTAAAGTGGCTATTATGCTAAGAAAACCATAGAAGTTCCGATAAAGTTAATATATTAAACAACTTGAGTCGATTTTCAATAAAATTTTCATTAACGTTATCGTTTATGTTAAATAAAATGAATGTTTAATTCAATTTATTACTTACCGATTTGATATAAAATCGTGTTCAAAATACTTTTACATGTGATAAATATTTATATAGAAAACATTGGAAAAACTCTCCTGTTTTGAACAATATCTATAGGAATCCCGCAAGGATAAATTTATAGGTCCTATTTTATTTCTAGCATACACTACTGACCTGCAATTATAGTTATGGTTATAACTTATGAGTTTATGTAGTAGTTTCTAATTTCTATTACGTTTGTCTATATTGCTGCGCCCATATTTCATACGACTTAATTAAAATGGGACGGGTCTTAACGAGAACTGTTAGGTGTTGGCTTTTTTAATTAACCTTATATAGAACTTGACCCAAATGCTATATTAATTGATTCCACAAGTAGAGAAAGATATAATACTACATTGTGCATTTGTTATCAAATAATGTGACGAAAACTTTTTGTTTGAACAAATTCTCTAAATTTGAAACGTCGGAAAGTTTATAGTTTTCTTTTTTCTTGTTAAAAAACCTGCGTTCTACTTAGATAAAAATACTTGAGAACTACATAATATATTGCCAAGTCTAACGTATGTATACGGTATATCGAATAAAATACTGCTATTGAGTATATTATTGGTTTTTTTGCAATATTTTGTTTATACTTTAATTCCTACGAATAATAAAAAACTACGGAAGAGTAACTCCGTCAAAAAACATGCTCCAAAATACTTGTCAAAAAAGTGAACCTTAGGTTCACTTTTCATACATTTGGTGACCTTGAGCGGTATTAAGGCTGACGTTACATGACAGTTCGAATGGAACCAAATTTAAAACTGTATTAGTATGGGAGTTACGTTTCTGGGTTTTATTATTCGTAGTTTAATTCATTTAAAATGATAAAAAATATTCAACAAGTTGAACAGACAATAAACAATATTTAAATGGTATTTTGATAAGATTCGTTATCAAAAATCAGATTCACCTTGACAACGACTTTGTCTCAACCGTCGTCACCAATTGTTCGAATTGATGGCGATTAATAAAGTGGTCGATACTTCTTATCAACTTGCAGCGACAGTTGGTCGGAAGTCGCGACGAGCGACGCTGCGTCTAGAATTAAAATGACTGTATTGCGAAAAGCGTACAAAGTGTTCATAAACGCTTATCGAGTCTGTGCCGAAATAGTTTTAAAATAGTGCTGTCAAAAAAAGAAGTTGCTTCAAAATTTGTCAGAAATACAGTGCAGTGTTACGTATGTGAACAAGTTGTGACATGACGGTTACTTTTGGAATACTTGATGCTAGTCATACAGATGGGATCCTGTAAGTTTATATGTTTTGCTACATAATTATTAATAAGTGATAAATTAAATTTCTAAAAGTTTCATGTGAAATCAATAAACATAATATTAAAGGTGATATATCATTATGTAAGTTCTCTACGAGTATATTCTGTGTTGCCTAAAATATAGGTACTTGCTTATTTACCTTCTCTTATTTGAGCATTAATAGTAGGAACTAGTCTAAACTTAAACTTTACTAGTCTAAACCTAAATTTACTTTAATTCATTGCACTTTATTTTTGTATTAAAGTTTAACTAATATTATGTATTCCGTGATTAAAGTTTGTTACAATTTTATAATAGTTGTAGTGCAATATTCCTATTTCATTATGGTATTGCAAAACTATTTCTCGTTTGTATCAAATGCTGTTTGTCACCTTCATTCTTTATACGTGAGTCATTTAAGTTTTTTGCGGACAATTTAGGTAGAGAAACGGTAATGACACCTACCACTTTGGTCCCAATAAGTATCCGATTCTTTAAGATTTGGAATTTCATCTGTAATATTGTGTATAGTTATTTAAACACATAGAAAGTCATCGCATTGATATACATCGTAATAAGAAGGCCTCTCTTCATGCTGGCCATGATTCATCATCATCATAATTGTCAGCCTATATTCGTCCACTGCTGGACATAGGCCTCTCTCAATGAACGCCATGATTGCCGTCGTAATCTTCGTTATCTATACGTTCGTTACAGCTTCTATTAGTTAATTATTGACTAGATGACTTCGTTGCGCCAAAATTCGTTTATCGTGCGGGAACAGTACATTTCATCCCGGATAAAAAGTATCCTATGTCTTTCCCGGGACTTTAAGTATCTCCATACCCAGCCAAATCGGCTCGGCGGTTTGGGCGTGAAGAGGTAACAGACAGACAAACACACTTTCACATTTATAATATTAGTATGGATAGGTCAATGTGGTATGTCCGTCTTAAAGTTACTTCAATTAAAAGTGTAACATTTCTTAATTGTTTGAAATGCACTGCCCATGTTTTTGTATTAAATGTTTTTAAAAATATCGTTGAGAATCAGATGGAGACTATCTGATTAGAGTATAAACGGCATCTCACTGACTTGGCCTTGGTCATATTGATTCAATACTTAAATATATACGGCTTGATTCCATATCACATTTACAAAATGATAAGAATATCTTGGTATCGTTGTATATTTTGTACGGTTTACTTTGGATCGATTATTTTTATCATTTACCTCCAGCAAAGACTACAGTTTAATTATTAAATTAATAGCTTAATAACATACACTAAAGAATTATGCACAGTAAAGTCTATACTAAATGCATGATGTGAATGATGTATCTGACAAACATATATCTGACTAGATGAAGCACGCAACTCCGTTGCGCCAAAATTCGTTTATCGCGCAGAAACCGTACATTTTTCCGGGATAAAAACTATCCTATGTCCTTACTCCTTTCCCGAGACTCAAAGTATCTCCATTCTCCATACCAAATTTCAGGAAAATCGGTTCACTGGGATGGCCGTGAAGAGGTAACAGACAGACAGACAGACACACTTTCGCATTAATAATTTTAGTATGGATATGAATAATTAATTAATAATTATTATCATTTGAGAGTGTGGTTTTAATCTGTATTATTGTTACTATGCTCGATATTAAAGGCAGCTTCGTTCTTAAACAGACAAAAGTAATAATCCCACGAGAACGGCGAATAACAAATAAACACGAATACATTATACTTTACCATTAGAAGAGCCTCTACGTTTTTAATGTTATTTTTCGTAAAATCAAACTACGTAGCATTTTATTTAAAAAATCAGTATAACTAACCTGCAGGTTAGTTATACTGATTCCTAACCTAGTAACCTATCAAGGTGAATAGCCTATGGAGAATCTGTCAAAAAAGTTGTGGATAGCCTATTTGGCACTTTATCAGGAAGTAGTGAAACAGGCCCTAAAGCTTGGTAATGGAAGAGTCAGGTAGCGCGGTAGGTCAATAATAAAATAAATTTTTGTTTGCTCTGTGACTGGACTATTGAATATTGTTAACTATATTTGTAGCTGCATACGTGTAGCGGATCCTACGGTTATTAAGTCTTGCAGGTTGATTGTATCAGCTGTTATCGGTGCATCGACAACCAAAGCAATATGCCTCGATCACAATGCCCCATTGTTTCACCGGCTATACCTAGTACGAGTAGCTATACATCCTACGGCTTTCTCTTTACATATTTTGTAGGATAATTTTTATGATGAGAGTTAGATAAAAATTATGTTAGATATTTATTACTTAGGTATATTTCGTTACTCGTTAGCTTACCTATAATATGGTGTATCATGTATGTATATTGTATAATTTGTATATTGATTACTGACGCTATGTACACCCAGTAGCTTTTACTTTACACTTTCTTAAATATTTTTTAAATATTATTAGAGTCCATCATACATTCTCACCACTGCGTCGTTCGTGATCGACAGCGGATATCCAACTATGAAAACTCTTTGATATAATTTAAGATGACTCTAGGAACATGCTAAAGCTGCCTTGAAAACCGCATTGACATTTGATGAGAATTGAATCAGGAGTAGAATTTAAAAACAAGTACTCAAATTTTTAGGGTTCTGTAGTCAACAAGGAACCCTTATAATAGTTTCGGTCTGTCCGTCCGTCTGTCCGTCTGTCCGTCTGTCTGTCTGTCCGCGGTTTTGCTCAGAGACTATAGGACCTACAAAGCTGTAATTTGGCATGAATACACATATTAATGATGTCGACAAAATGGTACATAAAATATTTAAAAAAATATTTTTTTTAAGGTACCTGCCCTACACATCAAGCGGGGTTGAATTTTTTTTTGCGCCCACCTCATCGTGTGAGGTGTCGTTGGACAGGTTTTTTAAAAATATTATAAGTATTCATGGATCATTTTCCGATTTAGGGATCCATTTGTTTTAAAGTGGAAAAAATCGTTCGAGTCCAGTGTCCCCCCCTTCTGCCAGCTGAACGGTTGCTTCTGGAAATATGAAAAAATTCACGGGAGTAGGATATAATATATCAATTACCATGTAGATAATATTATGTCATGCAACCTTTTTAGTTACACGAGATCATAGTGACAAATCCGGCGTCACGGCCGTACCTCCACACAATACTAAATTACCATAAGTTATTCCATGGGTACATTGTTTTAGTGATTATAATTTGTAAAATCTGTTATCCAATGCTAATGTAGTCGCTGGACAATATCGACCTTATGGCTATAGCAATAGGTTTCAAAAGTAGAGCAATGAAAGTGTCAACGAATGTACAGGGTGCACGATCAGTAACAATATTTATTGTTAAAGTCTACTAATTAGTACGAAGGGAAGTAACGATTTTCAGTGTGAAAGAATAGGAAATATAAAATGTAAAAACCGTAGAGTACAAAACCTTTACCCATTATATTAATAAAAAAAGTAAAATGCATGGACTAGCAATTAGCTTAGCCTAGCCTAGCACATTGTCTTTCATCTGTTTGATGCATTGAAAAAGCCTTATGATAAAAACATATCTACAATCTATTCTCATCTTCATCTTCGATCTCTACATGCCATTATTTTTCATTGATCATCCACAAACGTTTTGACGTCCTCTATAAGCATGGGTGCAGATTTTAGTTTTTTTTAGGGTTCCGTACCTCAAATGGAAAAAACGGAACCCTTATAGGATCACTTTGTTGTCCGTCTGTCCGTCCGTCTGTCAAGACCCTTTTTCTCAGGAACGCGTGGAGGTATGAAGCTGAAATTTATATCAATTACTCAGGTCTACTGTCCCTTGAAGCTGTGAAAAAATCAAACTTCTAAGCCAACGCAATCAAAAGATACAGCCGTTTATGCCGCAAATTTTCGACACTTGCAAGGGAATCAAAACCTACAGGGTGCTTCCCGTGAACTCAGAATCTTGAAATTTGGTACGAAGCAACGTCTTATAGCATAGATAAAGGAAAAATTACGAAAACCATAAATTTTTAGTTACATCACATAATATATTTTTTTTTTTATAATTTTAAACTTACTACCCATTTCCTCATAAACGCGTAAAGGTATTAAATTGAAATTCATACCAAATACTCAGGTCTATAATACCTTTAAGCTGTAACAAAATCAAACTTCTATGTCAACGCAATCAAAAGAAACAGCAATTTAAGCTGCATATTTTGAAACTCGCAAGTACTCGCAAGGGAATCAAAACCTAAAGGGTACTTCCAGTCGACCTAGAATCTTGAAATTTGGCATGAAGCAACGTTTTATAGCACACATAAAGGAAAAATTCCGAAAACCTTAAATTTTTAGTTACATTACAAAATATATATTTTTTAATAAATATAAACTTATTACTTTTTTCCTCATGAACGCGTAGAGCTATCAAGTTGAAATTCATATCAACTTTGTAAACCTTGCAGGTTTGTACGGAACCCTCGGTGCGCGAGTCCGACTCGCACTTGGCCGGTTTTTATTTTACTTTTTACGAACAACAGTGACCGTTTATTTACGTCAACTGAATACATAATATTTAGTGCCGAAACATTACGAACTATCTTTGTACGGCATGGTATTTTGGGTTACAAAATGCTTTTTATTTCAATCATTCCTGTTGATCCCGAGATTCCCAAGGGGTGCACCCCCTGGCACCCCCCTGCCGGAGTCCATGTCTATAAGCACTGCTTATTGTACCTAACAAGTGCCGCACTTAGAGATATTTAATGATGATTGAATTTTAATTTGATGAAGAGTTTGACAGATAATGTATAGAGCTTATATATCAAAATCATAGAGCTTATGTCAAAATCTTCATAATATAATTACAGTTGAGTAATTAATATTAGTCTCTGTGTGCGGCAGTTGGTAGTATGTACTGTATTTACCAACATACAGTCTATATTTACGGTCGTTTCAGTCCCGTGCGGATTCCAGCATCAATTGGCCTGCAATAATTTAGTAATAACGCCAGGCCAAGACTTACATTGGCCTGAATTGCTAGGCATGCGCTTAGTGCTTGTCTAATAAATCTCAACAAATTGATGTTATTACAGAGTTGACATTATGCACCTGCATAACGAGGTATACTTTATGATACTATTACTACTATGACATAATATAGGTACTACGTTTTGATATATTATGAATGTAAACAAACAAATTACAGTCAACCAAATTCATGTGGCATTGTTTCTATTCATAGTGTGGTTAATTCGTGACATTTAAATTGGTATCATTATTTTTGCACAATGCACATCCTGAGCTTTGTTTTTATTTACCTCTAGAATAATAGAAACTGACAACTCATTATGTAAAATTATCTGGCTCTATTGAATATTGATGTTCTGGTAGAGTTGCGGTAGGTTGATAGGTTCTATCGTACCCGATCGTATACAAGTCGCAACTCTGCCTTAGTCGAGGAGTAGAGCACCATGGGGTTTTAGTGGGTAGACTACGCAGAAGTTCACACAAACCCCGGCCGATATCCCCAATTCGCCGAGGATGCGTAAAGCATTTCCCCATGTTAAAAAAAGGCCGTATTGATGTAAGGCTAGTTATTTTTGGAGCCCCTAAATGTAATCTTTGAATAATAAGTAATAACTTTTACCGTTTAAAAGTTATAGTAATAAAAATATATTTTATTGCAAAAATAAATTGTTTCACTGCGCTTAGAAAAACGAGCTCTGCTTTTTTCTAGTCCATGAAAAGTGAAACCTGCTGAGCATCGATGCCAAGGCTGGGATACCGATAAGGTTGTCTATGACAATTGGTTGCCGCTATAAATTACACTAACTCCGTAAAACAATGAAGTTAGTAAATATTACGCAACCATGCTGTCATCAGTCATGTGTACAAATATCGATGAGATTTGCATCCATAGTAATATTCTAAAAGCGAAAGTCTGTCTATTACCTCTTCACGCCCAAACCGTTGAACCGATTTTTCTGAAATTTAGTGTAGAGATAAGGAAGTCCGTGAAAAAGACATAAGATACTTTTCATCCAAAAAATGTTGAGTTGCGGGCATCAACTCGACAATGTTATGTCCACAACCCGAAGAATGATTGCAATAGTTATAGAATAAACAAACATTTTGCAAATCCACTCTTATTTAGTTCATTAACATTTTATCTTGAATTTGAATTCATGAGAATAAGTTCTGTTTTGTAGTTTTATAGAAATCATACTGGATCAAACAAGTAAAGCATTCATTTTACTTTAAAGTTTAAACCATCAAGCCCCATACGAGCACCGGTGATCGCGACAATAATAGAATACAATAGCGTTTCCTAGAAACCCCGATCGAAGAATTAAAATTATTGAAATTCTTTCCAATTCAAACATTTCAAATTGAAGGGTCCAGTTAAAATGGACTTTTCAGACACTAGAACTATGCTCAATCATTTCTTTCTTGGTCCCCAGGCCTGTTCAAAGGCTCGACGACGACCCTGGACGGCATCGGTCTCCGGCCGGTGCCGGCGGAGCGCCCCAAGACCCTGAGGAAACTCAAGTCCGTCTACGACTCCTCCCCCACGGAGGTGGAGAGGAATGGAGAGGACGAGGTGCGCCGGCGCAGCAATACCACCAGCTCCACGCATAGCGGCGACAAGAGCCTCTCCATACTCAGCCCCTTTGATGAACAGGTACATTTTCATTGTTATTTATTTTATTTTAACATATTAGGGTGGCTTACAGCTAGCTACAACACAGTATATATACATGATAGTTTTCAAAAAGCCAATTACAAGCCTCCACAAGTAGCTCGTTAATGTTAATTCATAACAAAAAGGAGAAAGCAAGGTTAGTAAATACTTAAATACTAGTTTATAACTAAACTATTGATAAAGGAGGTTAGTAGTAATAACATGCAAAATAATTTACAATAGGCACAAACTAACGCTGCATATTCTCAATGTCGATGATAACATTAATACGAATTATCTCCTTAAAAAAATTAAATCGGGTTAAGTTCCATAGACTGTGGTTATACCTGTGGTTATACTAACAGAAAAAATAATCCATACTAATATTATAAATGTGAAAGCGTGTCCGTCTGTCTGTTTGGTATTTAGAATGGATCTCCATTTTGAATTTGAGCCCCGGGAAAGGAAACTGGAAAAATGTGCGGTTCCCACGTGATTTACGAATTTTGGCATAAAGGAGTTGCAGGCGTTATATCTATTATTAAATTATATGTAATTGGTGGATTGATAGATGTGTTGACTGTTGACTCATTTAACAAGTAACAACATGCATCATCTAAATACATAATTAATAATTATAATATTATCTTAGTATGTATTAAAGCTTAAATCAAAGACAGAGATTGTGACGAACAGACAAACGCAGTCGAGTCCTTCTCCCACATATTTTGGGAGACCTATAATATTTTAAGGCCTTTGGCTGCTAATTTTAACGCTAAATGTTTGATGACTAGTAAATTAATAATGCAAACATTTTTATTCCAATTAATACAAATTTTTATGATGCAAAGTGTTAATTTAATTTCTTGAACGTTTTAATTATACGGATTATGTGAATAAATGAATACAAGGTATTCGGCAGGTGCAAGCATACGGCCTTATAAACCGCCACATTATCTTGTATTTTTATTGCTTTGACATTTGTTATTATTACTCGATTGGCAAAAAATCGATACAACACCTGTTGAACGTAATTTTGTTACAGTTTGCAAAGGTTACTCGTGACCACCAGCTGTTATATTGTGTAATGTGTCAATGGCCAATAAAGATGTTCATTTGTAAAATAAATACTTACTTAGATCTTAGAGAGTCAATTAACCAAGTGCTAATCGAATAAAGATGATTCTAAATTCTTGTCGGGGTAGATGAAGAATAATTTCTTTATACAATGCTTACCTACTTATTTCATAAAATTATTTGCTTTTACTAGCAAAACTAAAGCAGCAGCCTATATTTAATAATAACTTTTATTAGTGTGTTAAATATACAGCGTGATTTCTTAAAACTTAAAGTATACAAACATTATCTATAGTTATTAATATCATAGTCGCACGCGCGTAAAACTTGCCTCCGTTTTGCAAAATTAACCCTTCTAGTGTTAAAGCCCAATTATATCCCTTCACCGCACATATAACATAACAGTTTTAATTATAATTGTACAAATTAGCATACGTCAGTTGGTGGTTGCAGGTGCTCGCCGCAGATGCCTCACACCTGCCACTATAACATGACAGGATTCTGCACAATAATTTGTACGTGTATAGATAAATTTAATGCGAAAATCTAGTGAGTCTTTTATATTCAATCCTAGGGTTTAAGGAAAAAGTGATGGGAATAATAATGTGTATATCAATCGCTATTTATTTAGGCCGAACATTATTGTTCAAAGTTGCGTTATTTTTCAGAGAGAATTAGGTAGAGTCGTAATTGTAAAGTGATAAGTGTTAACCATTTAAAAGGACCATACGAATATCTGCTGCGTAAACGCAACAAATCCAGATCTTTCCTAAAACAGACAGCCTCTAGCCAAGTCGTTTTCTTTTACGTTTATTTATAGAATCGCCGATCAAAATATTGTATGGAATTGACATAACATGAGTCGAGTGTTGACTTTATTTTGTTGAACGCTTATGTCAATCATACTTTTTGATCGGTGATTCTATAAAGAAGCTCTATAGAAAACGTCTTGGCTAAAGGGTTAGAAGCTAATGAACGGATGACAGACGAGGATAATATAACACTAGATATCACGTTGCATTATCATTATTAAATATCGTACCTTTCCATATACAGCCAGTATTTATAAGCTATTGACCGCTGTCCATATAAGCATGGTGAGTCAACACCATGGATGCCCTAGCCTCAATCGGGGTCAGACACTCAGTCAGATAGTACGATAATACTGTAAATAAACAATTAACCAATCGTTATTTTTGTCAGTGCTGATTTAAGTGTGATTTCCAGTTCGGTCTGTTTTGCCTGTGTTCAGTTTTTGAAGGTGCGTGCTTCTAGTTAATGATAATACTAACACCCTGGTTTTAAGGAGACTTGAGAGAAGTTTACATATCAATTTTCATTGGCTAAATTCTAAAAGTTAACCAATCAAAATTAGTATTGAAAAAATAATCTCCCGTCAAAAAGCCTCAACAACTTGGCATTACACTGTGAATTAATGCTTAGTATTACTCCAGACGGCTTGTAGTTTAATTATTTCGTGCAAAATTGTGACGGTTCATCTATATTCAACATGCTGTTGCTAATAATAATTATTATGCCTATCTGTTTTCATAAAAAAATTATTACCTTACGAAATGTTCTCAAACATATTATTTGTCAACAGGAGGAGTGGGCAAAGATATCGGAGATCATGGCCTCGTTCGGCAGCAAGCTGGTCCGGGAGTCGGTGTTCGTGTCGGAGCTGGAACAGGAGTTCACGTCCCGGCTCGGCCTGAGCTGTTCCGAGTCCAGCCTGAGTCCATCCGTGGCCTCGAGCCTTGGCCTCTGGCTGTCGAGCTTGGGGATGCACGACTACGAGCCCCTTTTTGTGGAGAGCGGCTACGATGATATTGAATTTATTGTAAGTAAGCTCTCATTAGTTCAAAATTACATTCAGGCTCTATGTTTTCAATTACAACAATGATGGCTTTTGTGTGACGCAGTAACGCTACGCTACTATATTATGGCGAATCTAATAGAGTAAAGTGTTGTTCAAAAACTATTTTGATAAGTACTCACTACTCACATACGGTTTTGCTCGATAGTTTTACTCCGAATCGAAGGAAATGAAATATTTGACAAATTTAAATCCATCGAGCTTTCGAGCTGTCTGTTTTGCGGTCCACACGATGGTTATTGCTCGATTTGGAGTAAAACTATCGAGCAAAACCGTATGTGAGACTTTTGTGCCAATTTACCTCCTCATTGCAAATTTGTTAAACTTAACAAATAATTTTGATGATTTTAAATTAAGATTTCAAAATTAACAAGTATGTTTTGTTACAGAACGGTATTATCAACGACACAGACCTTCGAGAGATGGGAATCGAAGAGAACGACAGACAGAAAATACTAGAATCCTCTACACAGTTACCTCTTAAAATAACGGAAATAAGCAATAACCATAACAATAATAATTTAAGTAAGAACCAAAACGAAACGGTGGACGAGTGGCTTAGG
Organism: Polyommatus icarus; assembly: GCA_937595015.1. Classification (NCBI taxonomy): domain Eukaryota; kingdom Metazoa; phylum Arthropoda; class Insecta; order Lepidoptera; family Lycaenidae; genus Polyommatus; species Polyommatus icarus. The sequence goes on along the minus strand of OW569323.1, from coordinate 20,714,135 downwards.
ACTATTAATTTAGAGCAATATAGCGATACTTTTAGGAAACATTTGTATGTAGATATGGATAGAGTGAGAAGGATATGGGAGGTGGAACTGACAGCTGTACTCGAAATAAATAAACCGGGACACAGAAAGAGGATTCTATGTTCGGTGTCTGGGGAACACAACGGACCTACTAACAATATAGAAGATATTAATGCTGATCTCAATGACTTGGTAAGTGATATTTTTAGCATTACATTCAGTTGGGTGGAGAGAAATAACGGAGAGTGACAAACAGACAAGTGCACAGCTTTAATTAGACTTCTCAGACCTAATGATAATATTAATGATGAATCATTTGACTACATATTCAGAAAGTTTTGCCAACTTGGTGATGACCTTCCTTTTACATTCTTGTTTTTAAACTTCGTTGTCTTAGCGCTGACAACATGACTTAAAAAGTGAAAATACGGGAGTCGTGGTTGATCTACTTAGTAAAATCAGTCAAAACAATGCACTGACCTTAAATAGTACTCACGAAATACTTTCTACTAAGTCCCTCAAGAAAATTCTAAATGAAGCAGGCTTCGGTAAAGTAACGTTCATCGATTTATATTCAGTTCGTGCTGACAATTCGTCACGTAGACGATCGCTCGCATGCATATTTTATTGCTGTTTCCGAAAGACGAGACGGTTATTCGAACTCGAATGGAAACTATTAGAAGTATTTAAAATTGTATGAAACTAATTTTGGTCGAAAGCGGTAAAGGGAAAACTCGTAAGTTGACGTTAAGTTTTAAGACAACTCTAAGTGTTTTGCGAAATTTGGTTCTTGAGGAAGCATAGCTGTGTGAGAGGCATGCATGTGCTTATGCATAATATTATGTGCGATGATATCATCTGAATCGTTACAGTGCTATTTACAGCTTTGCAAAAAGACACTTTTTAAAAAACATCACAAATTATTGTTGTTCCTCCAAAAAAAGTATAATTTTCTATCAACCTGTCCTCATAATATCTTCTTGAATCCGTCTATTGTTTACCGTCCATTGCAGTGTGAACTGTATCATTCTCACGTAGGGGCAATAAATGAACAATCTCAGCTAAAGAGGATATCCCGAGGGAGTTGCTAGGACACAGCTACTTGCGCTCGGAATTTTTGAGTGAGCAATCGACCAAGGGTCCATCCCCACTAGATTCTAATTAAAAGTTTCGAGATTTAAGGGAGATTTTTCTATTTGTGCTTAGAAATGTTGTGCTTTAATCAGGTTCAAACTTTTGCGTTAGAGCTGAGTATACGAGTTTAAAAGTATCAATAAGGAACTTTTTTTAAATTTTATTTAGTATCATCATCATCATCATCATATCAGCCTATAGTCCACTGCTGGACCTAGGCATCTCTCAATGAACGCCAAGATGACCGATCTCCTGCTACTCGCATCCAACATGGACCCGCAACTAAACGGAGATCGTCGTCCCACCTAGTTGGAGGTCGACCTTTATTAATTTAGTAGTTAGTTAGTGTGACAAATTATATTGCATTACAATTACACTTTAGTATCAATAGTATATTTATAACAGCTGTTAGTTTCGAAGTAGGTATCATAAAACAATTATTTATGGCATTTCATTTTGAGGATTCGTTTTTTGTTTTTTTCAAGCTTAAATTATTATTACTAATTTTAGTCACAGAAACAATATCTATTTGGTCGTTTGCATAAGAACTGGGAAATCATTATGACGATTCTCCTCTCTTTCCTCTTTTTTCTTAGGCTACACAGGTATGCACTTAAGCTAATTTGCATTAGCATTTATTGCTGTTCATTTATCATTAATATTCGATGCCCTACAGTCCACAGGATATCCCTCCTCAATGCATCGTAAGTCGTAACTCAGCTCATAACGACAATAACGACAGGATACATTTATGATATCTTTTTATTAATTTGCAGTCGTCTGAGTAGGATAGAGCTAAAATAGATGTTTTATGGAATTCTGTCTTCATTTTGACCCACAAAGGAGAAAGACAATTAATAAATATCTTCTACATATTTCTCTATCTGCTTTGGGGATACAAACTCAGATAGGTGACCAATATTGAAGGCGTCAATTAATGGAACATACTTTTAATCAAACTGTGCATTACATTAACTAACCTTGTGCGGTAAATCTCATAATATCCGCCTGATAATATTTATTAGACCTGCAAAATTCTACACGGTCAAAACACAAAAAATAGGCACATCTGTGTTTTCGTATCCCTCTAATCTCACTCAGCTGAATCGATTCGTTATTTGCGTATTACGTAACCTTTATTTTGATCCACCTTCATCTCGACCCGTATCAAAATATCTAACGTAATTAAAGCAACTCAATTATTTTTTGATTGGCGTACTACTTAAATTATTAAAACCTCGTCGGCGGGTGTGTGACGTGTTAAAATTGGTAATCCCTCTTAAATTGCTCATCTCCTGCCTAATTACCAACACGTGTCGCGACGGCACCTGGCAACACCCCACGAGGTGTCAATGGGGTAAAAGTGAGCAACACTTGGTGGAAATTAGATTAGAATTTATTGCGAATTTTTATTATGACGTGTCTTTTTATTAGTGAGAAAAAATATTGGTCTCAAATTCTTGTGGAGCAATCAAAGTCTGATAAAAAATCGCAATATTAGTATTTTTAATTCAATGCAATATGATAGTAAAACTCAATAAAGTTTCGTAGTTTTAAAATGCAAATATGCATCAAGATTTTGAATAGTTTACTCTAAGGAAAGCAATATTACATTCACAAATAGGGCTATATGGTATTAACTAGATCTATGCTAACTACCTAGAATTTTATACAAATTAAAGCATACGTAATATAAAATACAAATTGAAGTAGATAAAAAATAAGCAGGAAATAGCAAAGCCCCATGTAAAAGCCAGCTAGGTACGGCTTTGTGCGCGTGTAGTGGAGGTCTTTTTTAATTTCTCACATGGCCAACCCTGTATGGGTAATTAGTACCAATTCGCCTATTCACTAGCATTCATGCGCCGAGTGAGCCACTCTGCCTTACCTAGCCCTAACTATTGGTCGGTTTCGACTTGTGCAATTCTAAAGAAAATATTTTAATGAATTTTTAATTTTCATAGTAAATATGATTAATTTTATATTTAAAAAGTAGTACGACGTTTTTTGCGGTATTCGTCATTCAAACGGCATGTTAAATATTATGACTTGTTTAAAATTGTTTTGAGAAATTTACAATAAGTACTTCAACAAGGCACATGATATATTTTTATATGTAGATGAATTTGATGATTATTATGATCTATTCCTAGGTTATGATCTACAAGTGGAAATAAACTATGGGTGGGGTTATTGCAAGGTACTTTCCAACAATCTTGTCGCCACTCAGCGAAACTAGAAGGGATGCAATGAAAAAGTGGGGTTAACATATTCCATAAGCAGCGAGCATGTTTCAATAGTAATGCTTTATCTCGTTAAACCGCGAACAGTAAGCTAGACTAAGGATGCTATTCAGGCGCAGCGCAACGGAAGGCCGTCTATTCATGGTGCACTCCTCAAATTAGTTGGCTCACACTGTCAATTATTTGTTTGTCTTTTGGTGTAGAGGCTTAATTAAAATTTCACGCTCGTGTACAATGTGAGGTACCATTTGATTTACACCTCGCAAGTGTGAATGTTTGATGCTCAGCCCCGCCTCGAGGTCCGCTGAGCACATTTTTATTTAATTAGCGCTCCGTTTTTCGCCCTCTATTGTGCATTGTTTCGATATTTTTAAATTGATCTCGCCTTTCTTTGTATTGTCTTTTGTATGATATGTCGAAATGAAAACGAGTCCTTTGTGTTCAAATTAAGTCAGTTCAACTGGAAATTAACGCTCATTAATAACGTGTGTATTTTTTTCACCACAAAATACCTGTACCGTTGGCAACAAAAAATACCTACGTTATCATTGTTACAGAAAAACAATATTCAACAACTAAAAGAAGACATCAAGGAGAAGTTACCACCATCAGAAAACTTGAAGCCAGTTCCTCCACCCGTAGTGCCCAGTCTAGCGCCACCTAGCGGTGAGACGCTGAAGCGGAGTAAAAAGAACCGGCCCGCGCCGCAGCCGCCTCGACCCTCGGATCTGGAGATTAGGGCACCTTCGGAACTCATGGTGGGAGTGCCGGGGGCTCTGAAGACGCAGTGGAAGCATCAGCCCTTCGTGCTGGTGACTGGTGCTGTGACTTATGTCGCGAATGTAAGTATTTTAGTGAAGTAGGTTTCTAATCAATAAAATATCGTAAATATATATAGGGACTACAAAAAAAAACAAGATATTATGTAATAATGTTGCATAGGCATAAAGTCCAAAATACGCAGAAAACAAACTAAACTTTAGTGAACTTGCCAGCGTTTTTTTAACTAGAATTTGTTTATCCAGTACCTAGGCTCAACTGTAGTGAAGGAGCTGCGCGGCACGGAGTCCACAAAGAAGTCCATACAGAAGCTGAAGAAGACCAAAGAACCCAGGGATTCCCCCGACATCATCCTATCCATCAGCTATCGGGGGGTGAAATTCCTGAATACTATTACTAGGGTAAGGCTTTTTGACATACAAAAATGGTTACTTTTGTAGAGTTTGTAGTAATAATGGGCATTGTCCAAAAAAAATCACATGTACTTTTTATAATTTTTTTCGTTAAAATAGGGTATTTTAAGAATATCAATTAAATAATTTTGAAATCCATTGGCTAGTTTTTTCTCAATAAATTTTTAAAGTTTCGCTCTGACGTCATCATCGGCGCCCAATTGACCTCTGTAGTATGTTTTTTTTTTCCTTTCAATCTTATTTTTAATGGCTGGTTCGTCTAATGCAAGTTATCATTATGTGAAAGCTGATACGAGAAACTTACCAAAAGTTCGAAACGTAATGTTGATCGAATTTATTGCTAATTTAACGCCATTGAAGGTCAAACTAAGGTTAAACATATTTGTTCAAAAATATAAGTAACTAATGGGTATTTTTTTCGTTTATATACAGAAAAACGATCACTGACCTTATTCCTCGAAATGTTTTTGTAATGAGCAAAATTAAAAAAAAATGGACAATCCCCATTACAGAGATTGTAGTAATTATTCTGATCAAAAATGTTTCATCTATCAGAAGACCTACTAAAATCTAAACGGGAACCTTTTTTTATTTTTAAAACCCTTTTATTATTTTTTAATATTTTAAAGGCAAGTGGAAGAAGCATTTTCGTCATTAAAGATATTCTGAACATCTTCGTACACAAAAATTGTTTGATATCAACCCAAGCGTGTAAGGGGTGTATCAGGGGAACTTGTCGGTCCTGACTTTGCTCGCTTGATCTTTAATTATGGATCACCCTCACACTTGATCGGACCACCGCCAATCTTGCCTTTGTGTTTCTTCAGAAAAAGGATTGTTTTTTTTTTGTATTTTTCACCAGAATTAATTTCATGTTAGAACTCTTTACGGTTGGTTTGATGTCTTAATTAATACCGGTGTTATTCTGAAATTAAAAACATAAATATTTTTTCGCGCGTGAATGAAATAAATTGAAATATTTAACGTTAAAATTGTTGTACAATTTTATTTTACGCAGTTTCGAGACAATAGGCGTTAATGAAAACAAAGTGTATTGAAGTATCTTGAGTTTTAATCCTCTTATTTCTTGGATGTTGTGTGGAAAACCTTCATTTTGCTTATAATGCTATTAGATATTATAATCTAACAATAAATCAAATGTAAATTATAAAGCTAGATGAAACAGTTTCACACAGGAACATTTTGTGTTTTTTTCTGACTCTAGCATCTAAAAAAGACTTTTATATGCTGTAACATTTTACATTTAGCCTACGTTTAATAGTGTATATCACATCATGGTCACCAAGACATGTAGGTATAAATTTTACACAATCACCAAGACATAATATAAATTTTGAGATATTTTTTAGGAATTCCCTATAACTCCTGAATTCTAAACCGCCAAAGTGTATAGCCAGGTATAGCCATCTACCATGCCATAAATATACCGTAAAAATACATATAGCTTCTAGACGGAGCGACAAGTTTTGATGGTTCTTCACCTATAGGAGCTGGTGTGCGAGCATGAGATCCGGAACATCCACTGCGCGTGTCAGGACGCGGACGACCTCACACACTTCGCTTACATCACCAAAGACCACACCACTAAGAGCCACTACTGTCATGTCTTCAGAGTTGCGACTATGGTGAGTAAGAATAACTCTGGGACTTAAGAAGCTTTATACAAATCTACCGAGATTTTCAATGTTTGCATATTGCAGACGATCAAATTAAGTAACACTTCTATGGTATTGATTTGTCCAAAAGTTATTTTAAGTTCCTCAGTATTGATCTAGCAAATCCAGAGTTCAATTTGATAAGCTAACTGAAATTATTCAAGTATAGTGTAGCGTATGACCGTGACTGGTCTGCTTTGGAAACAACATACGTTAGCCAATGATTACAAAGCCGCTATGTTTCAATTTCTCCCGGAATCGTTGCATTTTCTTCTGCACCTACATAAAACTCTTCATATTCCAGGATCAAGCGACCGAAGTAATCCTCACACTAGGCGAAGCGTTCGAAGTGGCGTACCAAATGGCGCTGCGGGACCAGGCGAACAGGCGGATACCGGCAACCACGAAAACCCCCACCCACGACGCGAAGGAGAAACCCGTCAACCACGGCAGATCACATTCCATAACCGAGATCAAGCTAAACGGCCATCAGCTGAAAGTCGCACCCATCCCAGCGTCTTTATCCAACGAAGACTTCCAAGCTATCAAAACCGAGGGCTCACGAAGCCCGAGGACTCCGCTGCTGAAGGCACCCATAGCGTCTACCGAAGAATTGTGAAGGTAACATTTACTGCAGTTTTAGTTAATTTATTATACCAGTTATAGGATAGTGTTAAGTGTATGTAAGCTAGCGTACAGGGGCGACGAAATTGTCTCTGGATTGCATTCGCATTTTCGACTTTAGTGTATGCGAAATAAAGCGCATGTTAGATCACGGATCGTGGAAAAGCCGTCTCTGTTTTAGAGACATTAAAATCGATTTTATTAATGCAGTTATTGACTAAAGACAGGGACAATTTTGTCCAACGTGTGCGCGAGGCTTAACTTCGTATTATTACGCAGGATAAAGAGAACATACCTAAAATTAGTGCAATATGTCAAATAATTTTAAATATTTGAACACTGTTTTCTAGATTTTTTATTGAAAAGATTTTGTCTGTTTCTTTGTAATAACGAGTGATAGGAATAGAAAACGTAACGCACAATATTGTTCCATATTTAAAGCAAGTGTTGAAATATTTCAAGCTATTTGAATGAACCTGTAAGAGGCCTAAACGTCTTCGGAATTTTAGTCTTTTGATCAGAAAAGATGAAAAAATTATTAAAATAAATCACAGTGGGCTAAAAGAGAATACGAAGAAAGTTCAAGAATATCTCGAATCAATAATTTTAAGACACCAATTTTAATGTTAGGACGTTTGGTGTGTCGGACATAGTTGAATAGTATTAATTTACATTTTTACACTACTTTTACGAACCGAAACCTAATTTATTGAGATTTTGATAATTTGTACTATATTAGATAAAGTTTTACTATGGGATAGTAAATTTTTCGGCTGTTATATTATATTAGTTGTACATTTTGTTTTTGCAGCTATTTTGATGGTTTTAGTACGTTGTCTAAGTACTGGCAGTTTTAAGAATTGCGAAAAATTAATTAAGAAATATAATATTAGTCCGCTTCGTTACTACATAGGCCTAGTTCTATATCGGAATAAGAAAAGTAATATTATTACAGGCCTAGTATAATCATACAAAAAATAAAATTATGGATGTGTAAAATTATGCCACCAATATGGCATTCATAGTGAGGGAGCCCTAGAACAATTTTTTTTTGTGATTACTAACAAGCTAATTTTTTGTGAGTAGCTACATTTTGATAAGACATTTTCATTTTGAAAAATCTCGAAAATGGTAGCTAACAGATATAGAAAGGATTTCATACTTTGACTTGATGGTCCTCAAAATTTGGATAGTTTTATTTGTAGGACAAGGTTACTCTTAAATTACATAACTATGTATTAACCTATCAATATACAAAAAATCAGCTGGTTAGGGTTCCGTTTTATGGTACAGTAGTCAACCAAGTTTTTTTGATTACAGAACCCTAAAACGGAACCCTAACCAGCTGATTTTTGGTATATAGGTAGGTTAATCTATTATATATATAAATCTCCTGTCACGATGTTTGTCCGCGATGGATTCCTTCACTACTTAACCGATTTTAATGTTTCTTTTTTTTAAATGTGTGCTTTTTTCCAACTTGCGAGACAGGATAGCTTAGATCTTTAATTATAGTCGCAATTTTATTTTATTGCAAGTTATTTGTCTATAAAGACCGACCATTGTTTATGCGACGCGGGTCACGGGATAGCGATGGACGTTGCCATGGTGACATACTTATTTAGTCACTAATTCAATAAAATAATACGGGCGATATACTTTATATAATATGGCAAAGAAACGTTTGCCGGGACAGCTAGTAGTTATATAATTTAAGAGTAACCTTGTCCTACAAATAAAAAAATTTTTAGGACCATATCCATATTTTAGGACCATCAAGTCAAAGTATGAAATACTTTCTATCTCTGTTAGCTACCACTTTCGAGATTTTTCTAAAATAAAAATGTTGTTCGTCTAATCAAAATGTAGCTACTCACAAAAAAATTGCTTGTTAGTAATCACAAAAAAATGGTTCTAGGTCTCCCGTACTATCAATACATTCATCGAAACAAGAAGGAAGATTTTCTTTTACTTGTCCTTTTTCAGTGCATTTATCATAATATCAGTAATAGAATAATTTAATTTTTACCAACTGTGTATTGTGTTAATTTAAGACAATATTATAAGCATGGCACATTTTTTTATTAAAAATGTGGCAAAACATGTTAAAATCTATGTTGTAAATATTCTAGCTATAGATTATAACCGTTGGTTGTTAAAAACACATCTTATGACGTCATATAAACGTAGAACATGAACATATCATACAGAAATGTTAATATGTTATATCGATCGAAAATATACTTTTGACTTTGGAATCGACCAATCAGAGCGACGATCGGCAATGCAGGGCTGTGATTGGTTGTACGTTTTCCAAATTCAAAATTCAAATGTTGTGCAAATTGGCCGTTTGCTTCGATCACTAATATACAAGATACACAATCCGCGGCAAAAAACGACCTCACCAAAAGAGCACCAAACTCAACATTCTGGTGCACTTTTGATTTAGTAGTGCTCGAACGCTCCGCCGGGAAACATGCCTCGGTGCGCGTTTAATAATTGTAGAAATCATACGTCTAAAACCAAAAAAAGGATGGAATTTCATATTTCCGGTAAGTATTAATTTTATCCTAATATATTTCTTACAATTGTATTGTAAATATTGGTATTTCTTTAAGAAATCACCAAAAGACAGTTTTAAAATTAAGTTGTAAATAAATCAACACCAGGTATAAACCATCTCAATTGCGAATACTCATACTAAAGGTACTTATCGTAGTTTATCATGCCCACTTGAAATGTTCGGGTTATAAGCTATGTTTCTGTTCCATTTGATGGAGTCGCTATTACTATTATTTTTTTATTGAGGATTTTTTTCAGGTTTCCTCGAGATCCAGTTAGATGTGGTAATAATATTATGTTCCCATCTTCGATCAAATATAGTTCCCATTAAGGATTTTTTAAGTAGGTTAAAAAGTATGGGCGATGTGAGTTGTCCTTTGTGGCCTATCGGAAAATGTATGTACACTTATGTATATTTTGGTTAATGATAAAATTAGACATAACATTAGAACAACATAATATTACAAGTAAAAAATAATTACTCCTCACTTTATACATTAAACTTCGGAAAAATAAAAAAATGGACTATTAAAATTATTACAAATTACAATCAACAAAAAAAATTTGAACAGTTCGACTCCACTCATACTTCACTTCGCCCTGTTCCAGCGGCGAATTTCGGTCGTAAAATTGGATTTTTTTTTTTGGCACTATACAAATTTGAACTTAAATCATATACGCGGATGGTTGAATTTAGTATGAAGCGTGCATCGGACGTAAAAATTTTATTGCTTTGTAAACACAAATGTTCATTGTTTTATAAAAAGATCTTTAATAATTACTATAATTAAGGTTGATTTTAGATAAATGTATACTTCATTAAACTCTATTACTCGGGGACAGATTTTCGAGAGGTTTTGTATGAGACTGTGTATCTTGTATATTAGTGATCGAAGGCCGTTTGTAACGAAAGTTAATCTAAAAAAGTGTATGTAGTGTTTATATGAAATAGATAATATCTATAAGAAATTATTGACTAGCTTCTTTAAAAATCGATGTCTTCATAATAATGATTTTAGGCTGTAGGGGATTGAAAATGTTAACTGCCTTTTTGTTATAAAATAGTTATGTCAGCTTTTTATGTCTTTTTGTGACAAAAAAATCATGTAACCTTTTGCTCAAAATTGTTACATTTTGTTACATTGATGTAATTCTGTTTATTTAGTATGATATTATTGAAAGTATTTTCGACTGTATGATTGTTGTATATTTGCTTTAAATTTAACATCGGGGAAATTGATTTATAGGTTAACGACCTACGTTATTTGGTCGGGTTGGGTTTAGTCAAAGTTAGTCCTGATCTGACTAAGCCTGGTATAAATAGTCAGTACTCAAAATGCATCTCGGTCTCAAGACACGGTTCAGGCTCTGTGGTTGACTGTCAAAATCTGGACCAATCACAGTGCCGAACCCTGTCTTGAGACCGGGTCGCATCTTAAGTACTGACTATTTTAAATACCAGCCTTTGTGACTGCTCTGACCGAGCTAGACGCAACACTACCAATTTACGTAGAACCGCCATTTGCCTCTGAGTTGATTTCTCTGATGTACTTCGGTCGCTGTTTTGTATTTAGGTATTATCAAGTCTGATATTAGTTTCATGTATTCAATGTGATATAAAGTAAAACATTTTAATGATTTTTCCTTTTTTATTAATGATTCCTTGCTTCATAATTTATATATATTATATAGATATATAGACGTATGTATCGCTTATATGAGTGTTGCGTATCATATTTAAATCAGAGCTATATCTTATTTAAATATAGACTATATTTGTTGTTAATGTTGTTATATGAAATAGTAGAATGTGCCAAATCGTAAAGTTACAGGAGTACTCGCCAATGTTGTAACCGTTAAAAAATAAATAATATATTATTGTGTACTTAGCTCGCATTCGGACAGAGATCAATAGTCCAATAGTTTTGTTTTTCTCAATTAAGACCGGGCTGTCAAAAATATCATAGCACGCTAGCCCCGCCTACACACCCCGCTATCCTCTAATCGTGATATAATAATGATTCCATGAATCATTATAATATCACGATTAGAGGATATTGTACTTTGGGCTGCAGCTAATAGTGAACAATATCGCGTTACAATGGAGCAAGAGGACAAGCATTATAGCACGAAAGCAAAAGTCGTAAGTCCCAAAAATGGTTTTGATGATTACTTAAAAATTAAATACAATACTAATAATATTTCCTTTAGCTATTATTTTATAAAGTGTGTGATTGTAGTAGTGCAAGTTATTTAATTATATATATAATTAAATAACTAAAGCCCAGAAATATTCATAATTTTGAAAAATATTATCTACTACTACTAAAAATACTAATACTATCGAATCAAAATAAGTGAATCGTGTTTTCCGTTAGGCTAATATCAGATAAATATACAATGACTAAATAAATCTCAATTTCATTTAAGTTAATCGTCTTCCGGGATCGTTATACTTATTAGAAAACACAGCAAAATTTGGCAGCTCGCTCTTAGCAATGAAATAACTCTACAAAAACATAAGTTCTCAACAATAGATTTTCTTGTGTTGAAAAGTTTAAAATTATCCAAGCTGAAAAAATCTGTCCGTATGCGCTTAAGTAAATATTGTTCATATAAAATCGCGCTTTTAATGTGTTTATAGTTAACTTTGAGACTTTTAAAGAGACACACAATAAAACTTATAATCCTTAGTAAAAATAAATTTATCCTGTTCATCTTCTTATATCTTACAAATCGTAAAATTGTGACCATTCTATGGGCTACTCGCGTTAAGAAATAAGTGTTTTTTTTAGCAATTGTTGGGCAAAGATCCTAATAATTGGTAATGTAATGGCTATGTAGGAGGTGTAAAATGATTGTAACATAATTTTGTTACTCCACTTAAAATAGAAAAAAAAAGCAATGAAATAAACATTTTTTTCTTAACGCAATAAGCCCGAACTCTAAGGTAGTATTTTTAAAACTATAATACTAACTAACAATATATTATTATCATCATTTCATATTATAATCGTATATATAAAAGTCTATTTCGAGCTATAGTTATATATTTATTAGACTAGTGAAGTAGGTATATTATAGAAGAATATTTTATAATACTTTCACCAGAATGTATACCAAAGATAGATATAGTGGTAAAGTTATTCATAATGCAGGCTCGATAAATATACGCTCATGTATTACACGTATATTTGCATATGCAATAACATGCGTGTTCGCATGAACACTGCATACGCTTATGCAATGCTGTGTACGTAGTATGTAATGCTAAGCTACGTTTACGTATAATGGCATGCGTGCGTAAGCGTGTCATACATGTGATCGCATGCATACACGCATACTCATGTATGCTATGCATGTATGGGTGATGCATATGCGAGTTTTCGAGTAAGCTAACCTACATATAGGCTGCACTATAAATACGCATACTTTATAACGAATTGTCACTGCCGTAAGTTGAATATTGAACTGTTACGACTTTTATATTATATTAAATTTTATATAATTTAAGACTTCAAACTTCATGCTTTATATCTGTACTATCCTGCTTACGATATATATAAATATAGCATTATATTGGTTGATCTTTAGCCTATAAAGTAGATATTCTACACTCATTGTAAATATATTACCATTAAATCAGAATTAAATATTTGAAACTTACTGCTTCTGTTATTTCTGAAAATGCTTTATATTACATACCTATGTGCGCTTTATAATAGGATATTATATAGCTTATTTTTAACGTCCTGCAGCTATAGAACTTCATTCCTTCGATCGTGGATTCTTGGAAATATTTATATTGTTATTGTATTGTTGTCGCGATCACCGGTGATCTTATAGGGCTTGATAGGTTATTATCTAAAAATAGGTTATTATCTAAAATATTCTATCCATCCAGCCAGCCAACCATTTTTAGACTGAGGTTAGGGGCCATTTATATAATATGACGCCATAGTGCAATTACACCTAAGGACATCAATTATATCAGCTCATCTATTTTCATATAAGAAACTTTAAACACCCCTATATTTTTGTCGAGGGTTAAAAGAGCGACAAAAATGAAGTTTCTCCCATATTATACAGAGGTAAGTAAATACATCCACAGAGTTTCTGCTCGACCAGTCACTAATTTTGCGTTTGGACTATTGACTAACAAGTAACCGCAGTGACCAATATCTACAATGCTGCGAAATGCTTAAATTCTGCCTTTCAATATGAAAAGCGGAATGTAAGAAAATAATGCGGATACCTATATGAGTAGACTTACCAGTCTACTCATATAGGTATCCGTATCCATATCTATTCTTAACCGATTCGTGGCCACTCCCGCGCCCAGCGCGTCATTTAAAAAGATTTAGTGAGGCAGATGACGCGCCAGGCGCGGCATACAAGGATTGTTAAAAAACACGTTAAAACTAAATTAATTACAATTCCTTAGTCGAAATGTGCATAAAACACAACCAGTGGCCAATGCCGTACGTGGGGCGTCATCGTTTCGCAGGGCCGATGACGCATATGGCGCGGCATCGAACAAAGTCAAACTGCTTGGCCTGTGGTAAGAATTCGTGAAAATGTAGGTGGCAACGAATCGGTTAATATTATAATTAATGCGAAAGTGTGTCGGTCTTCCTCTTCACGCCCAAACCGCTGAACCGATTTTGCTGACATTTAGTATGGAGATACGTTGTGTCCCGGGAAAGGATACAGGATAATTTTAATCCTGGAAAAATGTACGGTTCCCGCGCGATAAACGAATTTTGGAGCGACGGAGTTCTTCTTCATCTTTAATGAGGACGGTCAGAGTGGCTGAGTTGACTTTGCTCTATTATTGTAGGTCTGGTGAAACATCAAGGTACAACGGAATCTTATTTTGTAGAACTGTTGAGCGACGGAGTTGCGGGCGACATCTAGTTTAACCTATCAAGCCCCATAAGAGCACCGCGGTGATCGCGACAACAATAGATTTCCAAGAATCCGCGAACGAAGGATTAAATATAAATCTCTTAAACGATTTCAAATAATATTCCAGTTGCGATTGAATCGCACAGGTGCGTTCTTTCCCTTATTCTAATTACGAGCTCGTAGGGCGGAAAATTGGCGCTTCCAACATTCCTATAATTATTATAATATTATGTTCTTCTGTTATCTATTTAAACATTTTATTCTTTACCAAAATATATATTTAATTTTAAATACATAGGTTTGAGCCGCCACACGCTCTCAACCATTGGGCCACAGAGGTCGTCAGATTTTAATTTACTTATGTTTTTTTTACATAAAATACATACATTTTCTGTCAACGCTTCATTAAATTAAAGTTAAGTAATCATTAAACGTCTCTGAGTGTAATACAAGTTAGCCTGTTCAAGCGAACGACTGACCGCGTCATTTTTAAAAGACGCCGGGGTAATTAAAGCACATAATTTATTCAAAAAGCCAGAAGCAAACTCATCCAATAATAAATTCCGGTGAACATTTAAGGCTGTAAAAAAAGCGGCTATTTACTCGTGGGCCATTAGCTTAGCCGAAAAAAGGTTTTTAAGCGTCATTTATTAATCTCGGCTTCTACCGCTCGATTAGACTTACTGGATGGATCGCCCGATCGGGTTAGGTAAATTTAAACTTAAATTAGCTACGTGTAAGCTAGCCGTTATTTGCTTGGTAATGGCTAATGCATGTCAGGATTATGGTAAGTACAAGGAAAGAAAAAGGGTACTTTTAGCCTTAGCCTTCTCTATATTCTACAAAAAATAATAATTTTGAAGGTCATTGAAAGCATATTAGTAACACCATTCGTTGATACTATCGTCACTAATCTATTAATAAATCTTAGATTTAAAGAATATATATTTTTTAAATCTCTTAAATCGTTCCAAACTTAAAATATTATAAAGTCGTTCAAGTCGCAATAAAATGCAATCGATAGTACCCGCGTCGGGTGCCAGTTGTACCACGGGTGGGGAGCCGGTTATACCCGGGTGAGGGGACACCCGGCTCACAATTACCGGCAAGTGCAGCCATCACACGACTGAGCGGAACGACCTGATTGCAGCTGATGAGAAATTTGCCGGATACCCGACCACGGTATAACTTGCAAATTATTGGCAATTTCCAATGGACTATCTTATTCTATGTCATCTGGTTTTATTTGCATTTCATTTTAGAGTTTCTGCATGCTATAAAACTTGAGATTTTTAACTGAGAAAAAGGTAGGCTAGTCATAGCGTAGAATTTAAGTAAACATATTATAGAGATAAGATACGGGAGATGATGATTCTTCAACAGTTTTTAGGAACTCTAATACATAACCAGTAGACTGCTATGGGCTCTCGATTCATTCTAGTGATTTGTCTGAAATACTTACCCGTAGCTCTAATTTCATAGATTTTCTCATAGGACTTCAGCAGAAAAAGCAACTAAATGATCTTAGCTTGGCTATGACCGTTATACAGGCTCTTAGGGTCTGAGTTAGACGCACTCAAGAAATGAAATGAGCATACTAATTGCGTTAAGATTTGCAGCGGCACAAGTCGAACATTCGCAGTGACGGCTCCTGTGCTGTAATTAGCTGGTAATTACCGCCACTGCTGGGGTTACCACACGAGAGAAAATAACAGGACATGTTGGAGACTAGTTACCGTTTAAAAAATGCAAGATAAAGTCGTTAGAATTCATTGAGAATACAAAACATATTATATTAGATGATAATATTATAGTTAATAAAAACGGAAGAAACAAAACATAATCATTATTCTTAATGGAAACGTGTGGGAGGATAATTTTGCTGCTTTAACCCATGAATCCCCAAACGGCACCCGGTTGTCGCAAACAATTGAAATCTATTGTGTCTGCGATTCCCACGATCGAGTCGTAATAAAATACCCTTTTTGTGTTTTTAGGGTTCCGTACCCAAAGGGTAAAAACGGGACCCTATTACTGAGACTTCGATGTCTGTCCGTCTGTCTCTAGGCTGTAACTCAAGAACGGTAATAGCTAGAGAGTTGAAATTTTCACAGATTATGTATTTTTGTTGCCTCTATAACAACAAATACTAAAAACATGCTAAAAACAATATAAATTAAATATTTTAGGGGGGCTCCCACATGGAGCTAATATATAGGTAAAGGGCTCCCATACAACAAACGTGATTTTTCAAACATTTTTTTGCTCGGTATCAATGATGACAACAGGTAGGCACTTGAAAATTTCACAAATGCCTTAATTATGTGTATGTGTGTGTGTGTACTCCTCCGAAACGGCTTTACTGATTTTTTACCAAATTTTATATGCATATTCAGTAGGTCTGAGAATCGGCTACTGGGTACTTTATATATTGATAAGTGCATTTGTTAAATAAATAATAGTAAATTATTATAACCTGAGACTGACGGTGGCCATTGTTTGTGCGACAAGATAGCGATCGACGTTGCTATGGCGACATGCTTATGTAACTTCACTTCAATAAAATAATATGGGCGAAATACCTACTTTATATGGCAAAGAAACGTTTGCCGGGACAGCTAGTAATATTATAATATGCAATTGATACATCACAACTTTAAAAACTGTTTTCTCTTACCTAAAAATCATGGTCCCCACATTTAGCAAACATCACGTATTGAAGTCGGTAATAGTAATGATGTTTACTGCGACGGGAAAGAAGCTTTGAGGTGAGGCCTTTGATACGTTTCCTTCCCGTATTTGGGTATTTTACATTTGAAATATGGTTAGGTAATATGTGTAAAATCAATAGGATTTTGCCCTAAGTATTATTACTGAATAAAAGGAACGAAAAGCTTTACTGTTCTATTTTTACTTCTATGGATAATATATAGGAAAGGAACAATGCGGCATTATGGAGACCGTACAGCAATATCGTCACATAGTTATATGGCGGGACTGCGGCCAAAGACGCGTGACAACCGCACGTGCTTCCACGCCCTGAACGAAGAAAATTTATTGGATGAGGTATGATGATTTTGAAATGCTATTTCTGCCCAGCAGGCTTAAAATGGAAGCGATTTCTTTCTACGGAAGAATAGACAAAGTGGCAGTTAGACAAAGGAAATCCGCCATTTTGTCACTAAAATCTGTCTGTATGTTCATTTACTCCAGTTTCATAATATATTGTTATACTAAGTCTGCAGATGTATGTTATCTATGTATAAAATTTAAAAAAGACATTATACTTAATAAAGAAAAAGAGATGAAATAAACAGTTACAGACAACTCGCTTAACGCATGTTAGAACAAGTGTACGAACAAAATAAGTTAAAGTTGAGACCAGCATAGGCATCTAACATAATAACTTCAACTTTTATTTCAGGAAAAAATAAAAATGTGCTATCTAGATGAAGTCTTACGTTCTCTTAACAATAAAAGGGCTTACAAAAACACCTTACTCTACATTCAAGATAACCGAGTTAGATTCACTGGGTATTTTAATGTTTCCTCTTCCCTGATCCATAACAGTTAATGATGATGATTGATGACTCATGGGTCAGTGATGAACATTAAATGCAGTTGAGAATAAAAATACCATATCCAACATTCACACATCGTTGTCAAAATACCCAGCGAGTGCGCTGAATACAGAAACTATCGAACTGAAATCTTATTTCACTCCGGGATCAAGATTTACACATTCCTCACGATGGCTGCCACCGATAGGAAATTATTGGAAATTTTATCGTTTCCTAGATCTTTTAAAATCTGTAATAAGGTATTTTCCTTAGTGCATCAAAAGGAAAGGGTATTCGAATTGTAAGATGACGACCAAATGAACATTTAAACTGTAACAAAACGGAATAGGAATTAAAATGTTTATGATACACTAACACACAATGAGCGATTTAATGATGAATTAACTTTAATTAAGAGCTTAACAGATAATAGATAGATAGATAGATAGATAAACACTTTATTGCTCACATAAACAATGGGTATACAATCAGACTTACAGTACTTAAAACTAAAACATTAATGTGGGCAAGGGCGGCCTTATCGCTATAAGCGATCTCTTCCAGGCAACCCTGCAAGGCAGGAGAGTTCAAAAAATAAATAGATAGCAGGGTAATTATAAGTCATAAATGGATTACTTAAAATATTTACTACATTGAGATAATTGTTTAGGCTATATATATTATACTACGGACAAATAAACATAATAAGTTAAACTATAAGTATAATATTTTAATCTTTTAGACTTAAGTACATGATGATAATAATTATTAAATAAGGAATTAAGGTGTATTACAAATATATATTATAACATTACTACTTATTATATTAAAATAATAATAATAATTTAACTAGTACTATTTTAAAAATTTAGCGTGTGACTTTGTTCCAAAGATGTCGATGTAGATTCGATTTAAATATGGCAAGTGATAATGTATGGGGATTATATCAAAATCTTCAATTAAATACACTTAAGTAATCTTAATATATATATTTCTTGTGTGCGTGTGTATGTGACTGAACTCCTCCTAAACGACTGGACCAATTTTGATGAAATTTTTTGTGTGTGTTCAAGGGGATCTGGGAATGGTTTAGATTCACAATTTTGTCCGCTGGACAATGTTTTTTTAATTAATTTTTAATTTATTAGTAGTTGTTGATTTTGGAATGTTTTACATTGGATCCGACAGTCGGCTGGCATCGCAGTATCAAATTTTAAATAATATTCGAATTCGGATTTTAATTTTAGTCTGTCCGACAGTTAGCGCTTCGACCAAATTAAAAAAAAAATACTTTATATACTTAATATGGCAAAGAAACGTTTGCCGGGACAGCTAGTAATTAAGTAATATTCGACTCAGAGTGCAACAGTATGGTAAAGCCAAAAAGTTTGCATCTAACGTCAAGCTAGAAGGAATAATTATGATTTTCTTGACCTTTTAAATTGTATTGTGTCCTGAGCAACATGCAGCCTATTTCAAAACTACCCTTGTATATTGTATGAATTTATATCTAACGACGACGTATTTCCATATAAATTTTCTTGTAATGAGACCAATCCATTCCTCCATTTTTCTTTTAACGAAAAAATCATAGGGACGTTAGTCACGCGGTTCGCCCACGAATGCGACTATTGTGTTCGGATTAAATTATATTTCTAAGCGAATATACCGAGCCAAGGAAATTGTTTATGCGGCCACAGTGAGTGTAGACTTGTGCCTATTGATAAATTCCATTATTTTTATCAACTGATCAGTCAGAACACTTACCTCTTTTGAAGAGAAAAATGATTAATGTTTTCACTTGAAATATTATATCTTATGTTATGAAAGTTAGCTGAAGAAGCAGTCTTTTGTTTAGTATTTTCAATTCATTAATTATCATTCGTAATTTTAGTAGTAGCTCTTAAGCTTTTATGTAAAAATGTAAGTGTTAAAATTCATTTCTAACTTATGGTATAATTAATGAAATTACCAATATAATATGTGTATACGTAATATAATAACTATTTTATTTAAATAAAAGTACCATTTGATCTAAACAAATTTTACTTACGCATATCAGTCGGAAGAGTAAAGTCTACAGTTTACGTGGTGTACCTCACCAAATGCTGTTTAAGAAGAAATGAGGTTGGGATTCGTGTGGATGGTTGATTTGTCACGAATTGCTGTCACGGAGCGATTACTCCGCCGGGTACGGGGTTCAATTCCATATTCTCCCATTGTACGCCATCTGTATAAGGATAATAAATTAGCTGCTAATATAAAATGACACTTGTGGTATCAAAGTGTGTTTTATTCAGCATTTGGTAGATGCTAAAATTTTTTTGACTATTCTATTTGTTTGTGCTCTATCTAAGGGGTTGTTTCACCACTTCCTGATAAGTGACGAATGACTATCCACTAATTAACTTGACAGATCTAGTATGGAGAATCTGTCAAACAAGTTGTGAATAGCCTATTTGGCACTTTACCAGAAAGTGGTGAAACAGGCCCTATAATATATTATAGGCATGACAATTTGGTAGTAATATTGCTAGGCTATACAACACGAAATTTAATGAAGTTTTCTGAGTGTGTGCTTATGAGCTCCAACATCTATACAATATAAGTTTAGGTTATTACATTAGTTATTTATCTTACTAAGAAATCATAATTTGAATTTGAAATAACATCACCATCACTTTATTAATTTCCACAACTTACATAGATATTAACTGACATATTAAGATAGTTATGGCCTCGCCGCTAGGGCGGCTAGGGCGGGTAGGGCGGGGGCGGGTGCGGTTCTAGGGCGGGAGTCGACACGTTCGCGCCCTGCCCGCTCCGCTGCTCTTATGTGATTTGATTTCCAATGTATGCATATGGAGCTGATGATACAATGTTTAAATTTTTTTAAATGGGGAGATTAATGTGCTGACTAATGTGGCATTTAAATGTGTAGCAACGTTTACAATTAGTGCAGAATTGGTCGTAACGGAGTTACTAAGAAATCTTTATTATAACTACAATTAAATCTTAGCAAAAGACAACATCATATTATACTCTGGTCATTTTAACCAATTTCTTATTTTTTTCCGAGCGCATTATTTCATTTTACACTTGGCCGATTTTAGTTAAATATGCCTTTGATAAAGTAGTGTTGCATGTATAATGTCCCAAATATGAATATAAATAAAATATTTTTTATGAAATTTAAACATATAAATAGATACATAGTAATATTATAAAGTATTTAACTATTTCTGGGGATATAATTTTCCACAAAAGACAATCTGACGTCTTAAATCCACCAGTTCAAAATTCTAACTAAAAATTTAAAGTTCGTTTCAGCTCTATGTGTATATTTAATAAAATATTCCACGTGCGGTGCTGAGTGTCTGTCTGCATCAGGCCTAACTCCTTACCGACCGCCGAGCTCATGCCAGTCCAACACACATGGATTTGGAAAACTATGTTGAAAACCTATCTATGAAATAGCTAGAGGTGTTTGTAATACAAAAATGAATGAGTACATCTCTTTTATATTTTACTATGTCACATATCTGTATTATAGGTTTAAGGTCCCTTCTATCCATACGGTAGAAATTGTGAAGAAAGTATAATAATGTAATTATTTACAAATTAAAAAAATTGATTCTTATGTTTAAAAGTGAAATTTTATTTTTATGGTCAATTAAGTAAGACAACCTATTAGGTTTCAAAAATTAGGAGCATTCGATTACTTTTCACTACTGAAATCTCGATGTTTTCGCAAGGAATAATTCCTTTGAATTATTCATTCAGCTAGCCAGATTTATTACCAGCAACTTAGGTCATTATGTACAGCCTAAATACTATAAAGAAACAGATCAGTTAGTAAGTACTAGGTAACAGATTTATTTTTATTTACAATTTAAAATATATTATTAAGGTAGGGATGTATTTGTAATGAGTAATCCATACTTCCTATATTATAAATGCGAAAGTGTGTCTGTCTGTCTGTCTGTCTGTCTGTTACCTCTTCACGCTCGAACCGCTGAACCGATTTTACTGAAATTTGGCATGGAGATACTTTGATTCCCGAGAAAGGACATAGGATAGTTTTTATCCCGGAAAAGAGTACGGTTCCCGCGCGATAAACGAATTTTGTCGCAACGAAGTTGCGGACATCATCTAGTTTAATATAAATTCAACTTCCCTAGCTTAACAACTTAACCAAACACCCCATTAACATTACAAATCAAATCCAATTAACCTTTCCCTCAAATTAAGGAATTCATAAAATCTCCATACAAAGTCGATAGTCTAGGAGCCGGCGGCAAATCTTATAATGCGATCTGCGCCGCCAGCCGTGCCGTCTCCTGGACCAGAAAATACCGAATACGTAACTCCTATTCTGAGTTGTCATTTCGTGAAAATATATATTACTTTATTATTATGGATTTAACTTAATGCAGGTTTTGGGACAAGGTAAAATTTTGTGTGGATGTGTAACATATTATATTAATACTCGTATGTTAAACACAAAGATTGGTGAAATACAGACAAGGCTGAAATTTGCAATATACAATTATTTTTATTATGTATTTTTATGTACTAAAATTAGTGCTAATTGCGACACGTTTGAAAACTATCGCAAGGAACTGTATCTTTATTTCTTAAATTTAAATTTAAATTCTTTATTAACCATACAATAGTATAAAAGCTAGGTAGCGTACATCACGTCGTCTAATCCCATGCTAAGTAAACACCTGTGTTATGGCAATCAGACAACGGATGCACGCCGAACAATTTTATCCTAATATATATTATTTACACATTCACACACATAATCACACTACACTTTATCACGTAAAGTCTTTTTCGGCGACGTGATGCGCGCTTCGTTTGGGAGCCTCCCCCGGAACCTTCGGTAAACTACATCGGCGGGCCAGAACTCTTCCGCCTCGAAGATGGATAAAACTTGAGTCGGCACTCTCACCACAAAGGAACTGAAATTCAGCTCCGCGACGCATATTTATCGAGTCGATCGAATACTCGGGTGACCTACATAATGAATTATTACTTTTTAATTGTAATAATTCACTACGTAACTCACTGATGGTGTTTTCCGAGGCATCCAATCTATCTCGCATCTCGTCCAGCTCTGCCCTCATGATGTCGAACTTCTGGAGCAGGCTGGAGACGTTGACGTGGTCCGTCGATACCGCCGGCAGTTTGTGGAGCTGCTTGGCCACAAACACCGGCAATTCCGCAGGATTAGTCTGCTTGAGCAGGGAGATGATGTCCTGCAAGCTTCGTTCGCTTCCGTCTCTCCTCCGGGACGTCATCTGCGCCGTCTTGCCGAGCGCTTCGTACAGCATCAGCCTGCCCTTGCAGATCTCCTCGCTGGTGTAGGTTGACCTGCACAGCTGTACGATGCTATCTTCGTCCATGGTGTTGACGACGTGTTGTCATCACTTTTTATCATTCACAATAATTTTTTATTATCTTGAAAACGTCCTAATTAGACATTTAGTTGCTAAAAATTTGTTATGTTGATTTTGAAATATAAATATGTCTTTTACTGAGAAAATAAAAAAAGAAAGTAACCAAGAAATAAAATTAGTACAGTGACCAGCGACCACAGTGATAGACACTAACGAACAACACTCGTAGCAGCTCTACGGCGTAGCTCCACCGCGCTACGAACTACGAAGTTTGGCCTACGGCCTGATAATATTATTAATACAATAATCTTATTCATTATACTGTAAAATCTGTTATGACATTTAATTTTCAGAATACCTTAATAATGGGGTAAAATTTGAGATATTTTGTATAATATTACATTATATTCATGTGCGTTGATGCGGCGAAGGGTCCAGCTACCTAGAATATTCAATTAGATATTTACCCATTATTATTGTTGGCTTCTTTTGTGTTGAATAATTTAACATACAATCAACAATTAAACCTACAAATATGACTGGATAAAATATTTTAGGCTCTGAAATCTTAAAATATTCATTTTATTAATTTTTGCATTTTTATTTTCCATTAGATGCCAAATCAACTAATTTTCTATGTACCCTTAATTAATAATATTAATAGGTATACAAATTAATATTAGTAATTTAGGCTTTAAATTAATATTTGTAAGTTATAATTTCCGTCGACCCTTCATCAAACTTTACGTCAGAGATTTAAACACGACGGTATAAGGAGTATGCAAAATGTCTTATTTTGTTGATTTACCTCGGGAATTAGTTTTAATTCCCTCGGGAATTAGAATTTCAGATCAGGAAATTCATATTTCACCGCGAGTCGTGGTCTTGATGTTAATTTGTACAAACTGTTCCACTTCACCCTTCCTTGTTAAGGATTGTGAGGTGTATTTTAATATTTCGGTAGAAGAATTAGCAGAAGAGCGTATGTGATGCAATATGATGTATTGATTCAGGTTTTCTACACATTTTGTTGTAATACATATAAATAGATTCATAAATGACTGAAAAGCATAATTAAAGCATAAAAATTTTGAAGTATATTGTAAGATAAAAATAATATTATAATAGCAAAATTAATACATATGGCCATGATGACTTCCGGGTTTTAAAAAATCATAGTTCCATTTTAAAAAATCATTGTACAATGTACCTTTTTCGTTTTTAATATTTTTTTACAATCGACCAGTCAATTTGTTCATTTCACACAAAACATTAAAAATTCATTCAATTACAATTTTATAATCACAAACTACTTGTACAGATTTTTCCAGCACTCAATATGAAGGGAGTGACAGGAGGGCTATTATAGTACGTGGGCTATATTCTGATTTTCGGCGGAAAACCGATGTCTGTCCGTGATCGACGTTGATTAATGTCTGTCTGTCTGTCTAGATGGATTAAAAAAACTTTGTGTTTCACTGATACGGTCAGGGAACGGGGTAAGAATGGAGATGCATTTTTACACATTTCCTGGCTGAATGTTATAAAACCAAACTTATTTATGTTCATCGTTATAAAACATCGGTAAAAAAAATTGTCTTCGTTATATTACTAATAGTAGTACTTAGTAGTATTATTAATAACGATGACGATTTTTTAAACGATGAATAACAACAATTAAATTCGGCAATAATTATAATACTCTACATAATGGTCGCTTCATAGGAAACTATTATATCTGTTAATTAGATAAAGCTGAGCTTATTATATTTATTTATTCAGGTTCTTATACGTTCTAAGGTTTTAAATTTAATTTTTTCTGTTATAGAAGTTGATCTAATTCTTCTATAATTTATAATAAATTTATTTAAAAAATATAACACGTAACTGGAAATTAAAAATACAGTTATGATAAACGATAAGTTAACATTACAAAATGTATGATTCCTAGCAGGTTTTTACACAAAACCAAAATGCGATGGAAATCAAAATATTTACGAAAACCTCTCCATTTCAGTTCTGTTCTAACGACATTTGATTTCGGTGACATCTGGCGGAAATAATGGATTTTTTTCAGTTAGCTGAAGGTGAAAATTTAATCCATGATCACAAAAATCACCAAAGGTTGAAAAATTTCAGACGAATCTCGATTATTGTTATGCCATTATTAATATCATTTCATTTTTACGTGTACATGTATTTTATTTTTCCTCGCTTTTGAGAAGAATCGTAATTCAAAATGTAATTTTTGAGTCACTGAGTTTTAAGTAAAAACCCAAAAACATTATCCATTCATGATCTTCATGTAACATTAAGTTTTTCTTCAATTAACATTATATTTTTATAACAAAATAAAATTTTAATAACAAAACACTAAGTATTTTTATATTTTATCTATTATTTACCTGTTACGTTTTAATAATATATTAACATGTTTTTTCCCTTTCTTTGACAAGTTTATCCGAAATGGCGTAAGCAATAAAAATGTATGTAAAAAGTTTGAGACGGGAAGTTTAGCCATAACTGAGTATATACTACCCATTGTGGCGAGTCTGCCGAGACGTGCCAAAGGGGGAATCTCAGAAATCTTGGAAATACTTCGAGCAGAGGGCTTGAGGCTTTGAGGGAGTTAAAGATTCCTCGTGATATACATCAAGTATATTGAATTGCAAGTGTTTCGAGAATTCAGTTAGATATCTGAGTATTTTTGTCAACCGATGTATATTTACGAAATTAACCTAAATAATATATTTATATATAATATGTAGGTACTTCATGATATGGTGGAAAGAAATGAGGTATGGGATAAATTATTGTTTATGTCGGCCTTTTTAGACTATTGTTTTTTAATAAAATATTATAGTTACAACCTACGAATAATATAGTTTTTATTAAACGTAGGTTACAAGTTTATCAGTTTGTGTAGTTTTTACTTAAACTGCAATGATGTGAAACATAGTTGTTACATCATTGAAATTACAGATAGACATACTATGTTTACCTGTAACCTTTTCACTCTTAGGCCATTGTCGTCAATAATGATAAAGACATGGATATACGTTTCAGTTCCCCAAAAAACATAGGATAATTTATATCCCGAAAACACGACCGCACGGTATACGTATTTTGGGACGACGAAGTTGCGGGCATCTAGTACATATATCGTACTTTACATAAACAACATCTAGGAAATATCCTAAAGACGAAGTCGACGCAAGAAGATATACTTAGCAAAGTAGTTAGACTTGGGTAATTTCCTAAATTTCGTGATGGCCCAAGTCTCGAAGTTGCATCTCACCGACCCGTGACGGCCATTGTCGAGTTAGTGAGTTAGCTCGCTCCGCCGGCCAGACGAGGATGTGATTATACGATGGAACCAACGTGGGAAATTAACATGTTTTAAGGGGCGACTAAAGCAAAATAGACGATCTTATAATTCATTTTTGTACATATATTTGCAAGGGTCTGAACTAGCGAAAACACAATCACAAAGATGTATCTAAATTTTACGAACACTTCAGTTCTTTTCGTTTCTTAGTTTAAAAATACTTACGTTTATTTCTTGCATATTATAAGATATTATGTAAAGAAACGAATTTATTAAAATAAAACTAGTAGTATTTTTTTCAGTAGACGATTATATGCACAGTAATTTGTATATTATGTGGTTACGACGTCGTACATCGAAGTAATTTCCACAAAATATAATTGTCAGCAATATTAACTTTTAAATGAGTTTTAATTTTCATCAAATCATGTGGAAAATTGTGCTTATTGAAAATTTTCTATCAAAATAAACATCATTAATTATTGTTTTTATTATTTAAATCATACATAATAAATTATATTACTTAGATTGTAAAAGTAGCTTGTAGAGCTCACAACAGCGGCCCTAGAAACAACATTTTCACTTTAAATCCCAGCATAGAGTTTTTTCTTCTAACATCAGAGTACCAGGGATACATAAAATAAAAAGGAATAAAAAGCATAATTATATTGAAATGTAAAGGTATGTGGGCCATTCAATCCCGGCTGATCCGGGCGAATGTGGGCAGGCGGGCATTCATAGCCGTCGCGGAGGTAATGTATATTCTAATATATTTGCGGGGCGACTTTTCGTGCGCACCGGCCCGTGCGGTCTGCCTGCTAGGGATGGACGAGAAAATATTTCACATTACGATATTTTTAGTATAGGCATGATGAAACGAGAATGATGATAAGGTAATAATATGATATTTTTATCAATTTGCAGTAAAATATCTACAATCTACACTATTATACAAAAAATGTTTCATTCTTTCCACTTCAGCGACTTTAACGGATAACGAACTTGCTGTGACGGACATAGGAAAGCACCTACTAGTACATGATTGATCCAAAATCCATATAACGAACAATCAATTATACCTACATACATTTGCCTGTGCGATTTCTGTTAAACCTGATTTGGTCGAAAAATCACAAAAAGTGAGTATACTTCTTCACCTTCTTATTGTACTGACCTTCGATTATTTTACTGTAAGTAGCACTGCAACATTCACACTAAAGGTATGCGCGCACGGGCAACTTAGTTGCTCGGCGATTTATTTGTCTCTCGATCAAGTCTTTGGGTATGCTCTAAATTTCATATACATATTACATAGTATGAAATTTCCCGAGAACCAGCCGATCGCTCCATAATGGATGCACCCAATATTCTATTTTTCGACGCTTTCTTTGGTTTTTTATTTATTTTTCGAAAGAGACAAATAAATCGCCGAGCAACTAAGTTGCCCGTGCGCTCATACCCTAAATCAAATCAAGCAAAAAGACGAGCTTAAAACTCAGAAATAAATAAGTATGAAATCAATATTATTAAATATCGACATAGGCGGCCCACCCCTAGCTGACCTCGTATTTACTCTGCACCTCGCAGTTCATCTTCATTTTTTATCTCGTTCGCCGGGGAAAGGCAAAAAACGGCGAACCGCTATAGTAATGAGCGAAAATAATAACTATAAAACGAGAGATACCTCCTTTTTGAATATTACATTCATTCCTACTGATAAAAGATGTTTTACATTTACATAAAATGTTTTTATTTAGTGTAGCAGTGGATATATAATTCATCCTTTTAGAAAATACGACTTCTATTTTTATAGTTCGAAGCCTAGATAAATATGAGGATATTTTTAGTAAAGTGGAAGGGAATGGTAAAAAGGTATGGTTAAAACAGTTCAAGAATTAAAATATAAAAGTTGGCGATTAGGTACAGTTTTAAAACATAAAAACTAAGAAAAATTTTGTAAAAGTTTTTTTCTGTAAAAGTGTAGACTCAAAAAACTCCATCAAATAATAATAATTTAGTATAGATTTGGATTTTCATCTCGTGAAGGTTATTAAAATTACAAACGTTAAAACAATAATATCTAACAAAACAAAATTGTAATTTCAAACATATAAAACAATCGTAATATGTAGCAAATTGTATTTGGGAATTAATTAAACGAGCCAACAGGACGGAACGATTTACGGGCACATGCCGTGACGTCATACACGCGTGACGTCACACGAGATAAAGGAGCACTTTTAATTGTCGCGAGACAATGTCGCTTTGTAGTGACAACTATGTGGACGATTTAATAAAGAAATGGCTGAGATTCACAGGTCGGCATCAGCATCACACATGTCTTGGAACAGAAGTAGGTATATACAGGGTGTAACAAACTTTAGGGTGTCCCCTATATTATAGAGTTCACTGTAAGTAGCAGCGCTGAAATATAAACTTTTTTTTCACCTGCGTATGAATTTTTTTATCACTTAGTTTTGTTACACCTTATAGCTGTGTTTAGGTTCAATGACGTTGGGGAAGAATTAGAAACAAAGAAAATATCAAAGGGTCTTAACGGTTTTCAAGTGTTGCGGGGTTGCTAGTTTACATGAGTTTGAACTTTGATCGGCTTCAAAATTTTTTAAGCTACCGCTTCAAGCTTTTGATAACGGGCCCAGTCTGAAGTATTATTTATTTATTATCTAAGAAATATAAGGATGATCTGCCACTTGAGGCAAGTCGTTATTGGATAGGATTTTATTTTACTTGAAGCTAGGTACCTACCGATGCAAAGTGTTCTTTCAGTTAGAAAAAAATTACTGGTTATCTACTAAATATGCTTATTTCAACTATTCTAGCTGAAAACTTTCTTTTAAGTAAAATATATGCGAGTTGCCACTTACTTATCGTTTCATCGCCATATTTCGCGACACATAGGCAATATTGTAACATTATCGATAGTGTAGGGGGCGAGTCGGTCGTGCAGGCAACGACGGGGCATTTGCTAGGCCATGATTTATGGCCCGCTGTTATCGACACGCCGCAGCCTACCCCTCTTACCTCTCTCAATACTGTGCTGATGGTATGGAGTCAACATGCACAATTCTTTTCAAGTAACTTGAGTGCCCAGTGAATTTGGTAAGTACTTTGAAAAATAAAATTCGGGTTTTTTATGTTTTCTCACCTTGCAAACAAACCCGACTTAAACGAATATTTCGAGACTGAAATTAGGCAAATCGGTTTGGTTCCGGTAGAGTTTAGCGAAACTATCAAAAGTGAAGAAATAGGTTAAAAAGTTCTTATTAGGGTTCCGTACCCAAAGGGTAAAAACGGGACCCTATTACTGAGACTTCAATGTCTGTCCGTCTGTCCGTCTGTCTGTCTGTCTGTCTGTCCGACTGTCTGTCCGTCTGTCCGTCTGTCTCCAGGCTGTAACTCAAGAATGGTAATAGCTAGAGAGTTGAAATTTTCACAGATTATGTATTTCTGTTGCCGCTATAACAGCAAATGCTAAAAACAAAATAAATTAAATATTTAAGGGGGGCTCCCATACAACAAACGTGATTTTTCAAACATTTTTTGCTCGGTCGGTTTGTCAATGATGACAACAGGTAGGCACTTGAAATTTTCACAAAAGCCTAAGTTATATGTTTACTTTAATAATTAATAATAAAATAAAATTAAAATTAAAGGAGCAGAACATACGAATATGCTCATTGCCCAACAGCTCACGTCAATCAATAAAAATAAACAAATATAATGAAATAAATTAATATATTTTTATTTAAAATAGGTATCACGACTAAACTTTTTGAAGGTGAGAGGGAGAACGTCGAAACTACGACGCCAACGCCGGTTCGGGAGCTAGCCCGGCGAGAAGAACCGGCGTAAGAAACTCGCAATAATTTGGTTTTCCTTAAATACTATTCCAACAAATACTCAAAACTATTACCAATCAGCTCCAATCATCCCCTGTTCTAAGCCTAAAACAAGTTCAGTAGTGCGTGCGCGGGGAGCCCACGCCCCGCGGCGGTGGATTTTTTGCAAGATTTTCCGCGAGACTGCGCGCGCGCTGCCGCTGATTAATCGACAGTTGATCGACGACGGACGGAGAATAATAGCCAGTAATTAGGTTAAACAGATGGCAGTGCGGTTAAATTCATTATTTTATTGGGTTATGAAAGGATTTGGGCGCGGAGACTCAGACGCAAGAAACGGGGTTTTTAAGATTAAAATTAAGTGCATAATATGATTATTATACAAATTATCTCGAACATCTGTCTTAAAAGTTATAATCAACTAGTTTAATATTATCGCCAAAACTAAGTTATTTTTGCAACGCAATGGATGCGTGTGTAACCGCATTGTATACTATATAGTCGGTGCAGAATTTCAGTCTAAGTTTCGAAGATTAAAAAGTTTTCATAAAAACGATTATTTATTTTCAACTGTACATTGCGTCGTTTTCTTAGCGGCTACTAGCGAACGGCTTCACACTGGTGTAATATTATGCTGATACTACAACTACTGAACCTTCACGAGACTTACTCTGTAAACCATCTCCCACGATGTACCCCATGTATTAACTGATACATTTACAACAAGTCAGTAACACTCGCAGGCAGCGACGCGGTAAACTGTCGGCCACAGTGTCGCTCTCTGATTTGTTGCCGATTTAACATTACCCAGGGACCAGATACACGTGTTACATTCATTGATTTGTAAAATCTAATGTGGCGGTCAGACTAGGTGGCGAAAAATTAGCCCTTTCTGTGACATTGTATGAAGTATGAACATTGGTTGATTGTTTCTGCTGATGACAATCTAAAATATGATTTAAATAATTGGATTAGTTTACTTTAACAATAAATATCAATGGAATATGAAAAAAAAATCTCCAGGTGCAATACGAGAAATATCAAGGAATTAAGTAGCAGACTAACATGTTCTTTTCTAAGGGCCTGTTTTACCACTTCCAGATAAGTGCCAGATAAGCTATCCACCACTCGACAGATGAAGTATGGAGAATCTGTCAACAAAGTTGTGGATAGCCTATCCAGCACTTTATCAGGTAGTGATGAAACAGGCCCTAAATATACCTAATTGTTTACAATATTCTAAATTCACTAGGTATAAAACAGTATGACGAAAGACGCAATAGTGAGACACGCGAACGTAACTTAGCTTTAAGTCCTCGTAACTATCGACATGTCTCGCCGCAAACCGCCAATTTAGAGCAACTGTCGTCACGCCAACTTAGATGTTTGCCTGTTTCATAACTACGGACATGTGTATCGTGACTAATATAAATTAATATTAAGACGCCACGAGGGTAGGCTGAAATATTATTGGCATTCTTGAGTACATACTTTGAAATAATTAACTTGTGTAATCACAGACATATATATATTTGTATGATATAAAATAAATAAACTTACATTGCGATTCATGGACTATTTTTTGTGGTTTCATAACTGTGAAAGTATATTTAATGTATCCATTGCCACTCATCGCTCAAAAATACAAAAGGAAAACGTTTTTCAACGTATGAAGTAGGTTTCACAAACCTTTTTCACTCCAACTTTTAATATATCTTTATCCCCTATCCTATCGGACGGGATTTAATATTATGTAAATGGGCACGTACTCGTAGGGTCTGGCGAGGTCTGGCTGGCGTGTGTCCAAACAATTTCAGTTTTCACGCGTCGATCGCCTCCCTATACAATTGGACCCTTTCAAATATAATTTATTATATTGAAATAACATCAATATGTGAAAATATACCGCGTGAATTTTTTAGTTCTGCAATGGTATTAAAATAGAATATGATAAAATATTTCCTGTGTAAAAAGGGTATAAAAATATTGAGAAAATTCCACTTACATCAAGACTTTAAAATATTACGAAACAATTACGGAACTGTGGTAACTCTGACATAAATCGGAATAGCGTTGACCCTTTATACAGACCACAGTTAAAAACCTATAATGTTTGCCTCAGTTTTATTCAGTTCCCAAGTTACATGTAGTATTTGTGTACTATTAATCAGTGGTCCTACAGACCGCTATAGGTATTCATGTTTCCCATTCAGCGGCGGTTTCAATTCAGTCCGGCCGTCCGTCTGTCCGTCTGTCCGGCTGTCCGGCTCAGGTTCGACGTGCCCCGCCTGTCCAATGATTCACTGCTGCATCTCTCTTGTAGAGTAGACAAGTTTCAGACGTGGCTGCGAATATTTTTAAATAGGCTTAAAATTTAAGAATTTAAGAATAAGTTGCTACCCAAATTAACAGTAATATTTTGTCGACAACTTCCTGAAAGCGTAGAACTGCAAAGTATTGAAAACAGACTGCAATTTTTAAAGATAACTGAAACCATTCTGATAATATAAGCACTCGATTATCTTCGTTACAAAATGGAATTGACAGTCATGTATAAAAGAAGATGATTGCCAAGTGCCAATAACAAATGTACAGAAACAGTTTATTAATTTAACAATTAAAATGAAGCCAACAAATTAGCAAGTCTTGTATTTTGTTCCATCGTAATGACTAAACATCCGATTTCAGTGATGCTTAAATTCGTGCCGGCCCGGGAGAGTTAAATTCAAGTATATTTCACTGAGTTGTAAGTACTACGTAGTACTTGCGTGGTACTTATAATAATAATAATATCTATGGACGCTTCACACCACGTCAGTCTGGCCCCGTGCTAAGTACCTGAAGGACTTGTGTTACAGGTACCAAACAACGGAAATATATTTAATACTTTTATACTATACATATATTTAAGATTTTTATTATATCATACACATATTTAATACACATCCATGACCCAGGAACATTGAAAAACTTTTTTATTCCGTCGGCGGGATTCGAACCCGCGACCCCCGGCTTGAGTTGCCACACACTAACCATTGCCACGGAGGTCGTCAATTACTAGACTTTTATGTCAGTGGTATATTTTTAACTATTCATTTCATAAAATATTACCTGGTCCCTGGCCCTATCTACACCTACATCAGCCAACAATCAATCTGTTGACCGCAGAACACGTATTTTATGGAGTCGTGAGCTCACAAGAGCCGCATTGTGCAGACGTCTGGGTGGTAATGGGATGCCTCTGCATGCGCCTACATAGTACATACCAATTAAAATCATATACTAATTGTAGATGCAGGGATTACACATTGCTGGTTGGTTATTAATGTAAATATTATGTAATTATTACATTATTTGTATTGCACAGTGATGAGTAACCTATATTTAAAGACTGCTTCGCGTGGAATGCCGTGGTAGATTACGCATGATTTCCGTTTTTACAGTAAATAACAGTTTCTGTGTACATCTGTACAATTGTACATAATAATATGATTTATTGGTATGTTTTTTAAATCTTAGAGTTAGGTAATTTTCAATAATTAAAATTTTAAACTTTTTTCTAAACTCTACCGTAGCACTACCCTCCTTTTTTTAATATCGACGGGTGCAAAGTAAAAAAAGTCATCTGCAATTTTGGGTTTTTTGTTTTTTTGTAAAAAGTAGCTTAAAATATCATGTTCTACAATATAGCAAAAACAAAAATTCGAATATCACCTTATTTTTGGTACTTTTGTAACGTAAAAGAAGACATCTACTCCTGTTTTGTGAAATTGCACGATGTAGATGCGGATAACTACCGCTAGTCGTCTATACGCGGGACGCGCGGTGGTCATGTTATGCGGCATAAGCGGCTATTTGCCATATAGCTTTTTCTACGTTGCGATTGTGATTTAGATGTCTCAATTTACTTTTGTAAATTAGTATTGTTTGTGATGTTTATGAGTACCTATCTATGTTAATTCTTATTGTTAGCTATATTAATTGACTTCTACTTTCCTACTGTTATTTTTAACTGTTGTTTAATGTTTAGAAAGTCCAAAACGACTTTTTAAAGAAGTTGAAAGTTTCCAGAACATAAACGAAAGATTTATCGAGCAAAATATTGTGCTGCCCCGATGAAGTTCTATAACATCTTATAGCAGACCTTGATGTGTCAGCGATGAAGACAAAATGTGTATACTTAAGTTAACAAGTTAACTTAAAGATTTATTCCCATGATCTGAATACTCTAGGTCAGTCACACAAGTTCACTCTCAGTCTGAAATAAAAAATGATTCTGAAAATTTAATGTCGATAATAGAGATTCTCAGCAAATTAACGAATACGGGGACACCCTTAGAATACAATTCATTACTTCATCCATCCATGACTTGCTTCAGTTTATTAACTCATACAGGCAATCGAGTATATTGTCCCTTTCAAACTGTAAATCTTCTAAGACAACGCCTTTGATATTTCTTCGGCAGTGGAGGCATCATGTGAATGTTCTACGCCTTCCTCGTGAAGCGCTTCGCTAGAAAAAGACGTCAGTTCAGTATTAATCTAAAGAAAAGGCGATTGAGAAATAAAGAGTACGTGTATTGATACGAGACGTGAATTGCGACAATATTTAGACAAACAATTACATCAGTCCAGAAATGGGAAATTGCAACCTGCAAAACATAATATTCCGGCATTAGCAAGTTTAACTGTAGTTTAAGTTTTCCTATTAACTTATCTTTGACCGGTTTTAGGATCTCTGTGATCGTGAAAAGCAATTGAGAAATCGTTGAAATAAAAACTCATTTTTTTGTTCTGAAGAATCGTACATACATTCATGGTATAAAACGTCCGGCGATGCTTATGATGTTATAATGAACACATCATGATTACAAGTGCCAAGTATAAAGACTTAATAAGCCTCTGCCTAAATTATAATAATTATAATAATTAACAAAAATTAATAATAAATTCATAATTCATTTCATTTCAATTCATTTTTCTTGTGAGAAATTACGATTTTTACGAAATTAAATGAATGATTCCTAAGTAAATACATACTAATATTATAAATGAAAAAGTGTGTTTATTTATTTGTTTGTTTATCCTACCTTCTCGCTCTAACGAATAAACTAATATTATAACTTCCTTCTAAATCGTGCACCTTGCACCAAATCGACAACGTACAAAAAGATATCTACGCAATTATGTTCTGAATTTGCTGTGTTTAAGATGTAAAACGGTCATTAACTGCGTATTTTAATAATATAAAGTGTTACACTTTACGTATTTACTGATAATCGTACTCGTAATCGGTAAAACTACTTTAATTCATTTAATTTTTTTCCCCACGTAGAAACGACCAAGTGGTAGTTAACTCAGTTGTCATATTTTTAAGCGCAATGTAGATGAAGACAACTACAATATCTCGTAAATTAAACAATATTAGAAGAAATTAAGTATACACGTGGATTCATTAATAAATAATGAAGCAATGATAGAAATTTCAATAAATTTGATTGGAAATTGACAAATTGGGAGCATTTTTTCCTATTATGCGCTCTCCTGAAAAGTTGCTGTTTTGTAGATGACTCTTTTTACTTTGCACCCGTCGAATTATGTATTCCATTGAGATAATACGTCCTCTTTAATCTTTATCTATGATGTATTCTCATTATAACGAACAAAGTACGACTCTCGCTAAGGTGTGTTTTGTTCGAATTAAGCCTGGATATCATTACCTTTTTAGAAGTTTGTGAGTTGAACTTGGTCTACTATTATTGTCCTAACGATGCGTTGGGACCGGTTGGTTTTTTTTTGTGTTTTTCGTTTTGATAAGCCTTTTGGCGAATGTAATAAATCTATATTTAGACCGTCAATTTTGATCTATGTTTAGAATAAACATACCTTTGATCATCACCAATAATATCACAGTTTCCAGCCTTTAATTGGTCCGTTCATTATACATTCACGCCTGGAGGTGGCCGCGGTCAGAGCAGCTTGATACAAAGCAAACATTAGCTCGCCCATGCATTATTGTCAAGCACAGGAGCAAAACTGGCCTATGTGACTGCAACCTAATTATTCCGTCCACCATTACAATCTCAACTTTATGTTTAATAAACTAGAGTTGATTACAGAGTAGCTATCGAGGGTAGATGCGACATATCAACCGGTGTGGTGATATGCAGCGAGCTGGCAAGTTGCACGCATTGTTGGGTGCAGTGTATGACAAAGATTGGTACTATGGCTTTATTAATAACGAGCTATACCTCCGTGAAGTCCGCGTACCGTGAACGTCAAATCATCACATTAATTAGCATAACTATAGTCTGCCTTTGAAATTATGCGTAGATCTTTGTGATAGCTGAAACCATAGTAAAACAAAAAGTTTGTGTGTTCATTAGTCTGTTGGTACGTTATCTTTTCACGCTGCTGATTTTAATTTCGCGCTGACCGCTGACCGTCCGCCGTTACCAAAGTGTCTGAAATATCAGCGGAGACCGCTACGAGTTATTCAAAAATGCTTATGGGGCGTTCCACGCCAAGCGGACGGGAAAAAATAGTCGACGTCTCCGATTTTGATAATATTTGGATATGTTATACCTATGCGTGTGATTAATACGTGTGCTAAATATTTTTGTAATCTAATGGCTAGATTAAGAATGATGGGACTTTGAAACGTGACTTCTATTCGGCACTCAATCATACTCAATGCTTCAAAGCCGATTATAGATTGAAAAAATTATATATTTGAATAATCAAACTACTGAACTTGTTACTCCATTTAATGAATATTTTTTTTTCTTGCAAGTAAATCTTTTTTTGCCCGTTACTCTTTCAAAAATCTATTGAATGTTACTTTTCCCCACATCGAAATCGAATTTTTTTGGCAATTTACACTACTTAGCGATTTCTGGCCATAGTACAGTATGGCGCTGGACGCCACTCTTCAGCAGTATTTTTAGTCTAGCTTCTAATCCACTTCCCGGCCCATTATAGAAGTAATGCAGGAATGTTCTATGGAATGATAGCTATTTATACAAAAAATATAAAAAAAATCAAAACCTTAGGGAAAATCAAGAAAAAAAAATTGATTTGAATCTTTTTCAAAGAAAAAATATTTTTTTCGTTTTAAAAAATGCAATTAAAAAGCTCATTAAATGGAGTAACAAGTTCAGTAGTTTGATTATTCAAATATATAATTTTTTCAATCTATAATCGGCATTGAAGCATTGAGTATGATTGAGTGCCGAATAGAAAAGTCACGTTTCAAAGTCCCATCATTCTTAATCTAGCCATTTAATTACAAAAATATTTAGCACACGTATTAATAACACGTGTAGGTATAACATATCCAAATATTATCAAAATCGAAGACATCGACTATTTTTTCCTGTCCGCTTGGCGTGGAACGCCCCTTATTAGAGTTTCATACATCTAGGGCCCAAAAAATTGCCTATAAAGTATCTGAATTAATCCTTCGATCGGAGGTTGGCAGAATTGCAATTGTATTCTGTTGCTGTCGCGATCACCGGTGCTCGCGCGGGGCTTGATGGGTTAATAGATGAGATGAGATTTAGAGTCCCAGAAAAAAAACCAGTTTTTTTCAGCTAATTAAATTATAATGGTATGACGATTACCTACTACACATGAGTGAGCACTACCATAATCTCTTCCTACTCCTCCTATTTTCTTCTGATTAATTTAGTTGCGGGTCTTAAAACTAGTTTTAATAGCATGTCCCTCGGGCTCCCTGAGATCATATTATTATCAAAGCCTTTTCATGGTTGTATACCGCTGTCGATCCTTGCGACACAGGAGATACAGTGATGGGAATGTGTGGTGGGCCAAAGCCCGGTCCAAAAAAGAAACTACAATAATTAATATCCTGCAAAGCCGTCGTCGATTTCGCTGTTAGTGGTCCGCTACGCTGTCTTATCTAAGAAACCATTCTTAGATAAGACAGCGTAGCGGGCCACTAACAGCGAAATCGTAGAGGAGCCAATATATACTTATTACTTCCAAAGTTTATACAGTGAACATAGGCTACATTATAACGCGGCTATAATGGGATGCGAGTACAAATCGGCTTAGTCCAGGTCTTAACTGCCGACGCGGGTACCAGCCTAGCGGACATCACCAGATTATTCTACGCAGCTCTGTGCTGTATAGACCAAGTTTTGCATGTTGAACATAATAATATTATTTAGTTTGTAAGTATCCAATAAAAGTGGTAATAAAGTTATGATACTGACTATTTAAATATAAAGTATTGTACTGATCGAAGTTTAAAATTTAGCATTTGTGTACACTGTACATAATGTGACAAATATTAACGCAACTTAAGCTGGTCCGTCATGTGCCTATGATACAACTTCGTTGATAGTACATTAATAAAATAAAAAATAAGTACCAGAAGAGGAAAAGAAAAAGAAATAATTATCTACTAAAATAAATTATTTTGTGTTAAAGTAACAGCAGTCACCCATAAAATTATTGATATAATATATACTCGTAACTTCATACATACAGGCCATACCTCTTTAAAAAATACATTTTGAAAATTTTACAATAAGTGAAATAAAAAATCAACCATTAAAATAGTAAAAGTCCGTGTGCATTTGGAGCGGGAGGCAATTTATTCGGCGCGCGCCACCGAACTCGCCGATAACGATGCACTTCCAATAATTTAATAATAATAATGTTTATTCAATTCCATAATATTCCTGGAATATTATGATGTATGTTAAAAATTTCATTCTGATTTATTTCATTAAAAACACAATTTTTCGAATAATGTTAAATTCGTGTTTTAAAGTTATAGGGACTTCAATTTTGACATTAAAACATTGAAATCGTTTATTATAAGAGAATTTTACCTTGATAAGTTTGATTCTCTTTTATTATAGTATTTTGAGACTCAGAAAAATATATAATTAGGTTGTGTCCTATTAGTTATTACACTTTGATCTATTTTACACTTAGTCCTAATTTTAGATTAGATTATAAGATTAACGGCCTGTTTCACTACTTTCTGATAAGGTGCGGGATCTATCCACAACTTTTTTGACAGATTCTCTATACTCTATCTGTCAAGTTAAGTGGTGGATAGCCTATCCGGCACTTAACAGCTAGTGGTGAAACAGGCCCTTAATGTCGACGGATAAGGTGACTAAATGTATAAAGGGTATTCAGAAATAAAATATTTTGAACCGACTTTTACAACAGGCGTTTACAACACAATCATTGTCGGCTTTCTCACTTCTGCACTTCACAACCTCACCGACCTAATGAGTTACAAGTGTGACATGGTTAATTTAGTATCTTTTCCTAGTCACTTTCCGGCGGCTGACCACGTTTCACGCCCGCTGCCCACCACGGCTGGGCTCACGTGATCACTCGCTTCACACTTCACGCCTGTTAAGCCTACCTACCCTTTGTCGGTTGATTTTTTTAAATTACACTCTATTTTTATACCGGAGGTGTGCGATGTAAAAATATTTTTCTCGGTTTTGTTGGTATTAATACGATACTATAAGTGTCGATGGTGGAGTTTCCGATGTAAGTGTTTGTAAACTTTGAATCTTGAAAATCTGAAGAATTTAGTTATTGTGTAATAGTATGTCTAGATAGTAGATACTATTGTATATCATATAGGGATTGGTCTCTTATGAGAGTAAATAAAATATTTATATTATGCTTGTCTTATTACCTAGGTACCATTCCTAAAACAAATTTTCTATTCAAATAATTATCTCTCGACTCTTTACTCGAATATAAAAATTCCCTACTGGTTAAAAACTATATTGAATTATTAGGTAGTTTTTCATGGTGAACGTCTTATCACAAAGCAACATACATTAAAATATTATGTACAGTTTAATAAAAAATTATTATGTGCTTACTTAAGAGTCCGTATACGAAATTTTGCCGATTTTGCCGAAATTGCAAAGGTTCGCTACAGAAATATTATTAGGTTTTTCCCCTTATTAGACTTAAAAAAATATATATTAATTATTAGATTTAAAATATATTTAAGCGCAGAAAGCCGACTCGAACTTGCGGCGAGTGTAATGTGAGATTTAGGTTGTTTTGAATCGTGTTTTTGTGGCACAATCTGTTTGATTTTATTTTTTCTTTTTTCTCGACTTGGATAGAATTTTATCTATAGATTATTTCTCTCGTTTTCTTTTTATGAATTACAGCTCCAAGTTGCCGAAATTAACAGCAATTCTTTTCCCATTTTCTCTAAAATTTTGCCGAGTTACATATTTTTTCTATTTCATATTAAAGTGGTAAAAAGTAATTCCAACATTTTATAGACAACTTTCTCAACAGTACATTGTAATTTTTTCATACCGTTAAGACGTCAATACAATCCATAAACAGGTGATATTCTAAACCTTTTACAGCAAAAATCACAAAACTGTCGCGGGTTTGAGTTGGATTGTTTAACCCTCCGTGTACGAGGTGGGGTATGACATACCCCAGCGCTAAAAAAATTGATAGCATTTTTAAACGAAAAAAGTATGCGAGTTGGTTTCCTCAATAGCTGCAAATAAGACGTTGCTGCTTTCATTTCTACCAAATATTCATTCCTATGTCTATCACCAATTCTGTTATATGAGGTTAAAGTGCGTCTGGGTATCACATACCCCACCTAGTACAGCACGTAGCTAAAAAGGAAAGTGTAACTTCTTTTGTTTTTATTTATTTATATGTTTAATTTTGTGATTAACTTGTTGAAATATTATTTTATGGTATAAGTTTTGCTAAAAATGTCTCGGTTATCGAAAAAAAAATATTTTACGAGCACTGACTAAAGAAGATGATGTTTGTGACACTGAGCTAATGAATTATTCTGAACAAGAATGTAAAGTAATGAAGATCAAATCAGTGATATCGAATATGACCTATACTAATTTAAAGGAATACTGGGCACAATTTTAAAAAATATAATATCTCCATATTCTGTATTTTACATACTAATTTTTGTGTCTAAATAACTGTCAATATTACGGAAACTTATGTGCCCAAGATCTATTTCATATTGTTTATTTTAAATTGATATTATAAATAGGTTAAAACTA
The DNA here is from genome assembly GCA_937595015.1 of Polyommatus icarus. Lineage (NCBI taxonomy): Eukaryota > Metazoa > Arthropoda > Insecta > Lepidoptera > Lycaenidae > Polyommatus > Polyommatus icarus. Next base: position 20,672,549 of record OW569323.1, on the reverse strand, counting down.
GATAAACTATAGTCTTAGAATTTGAGAACAATTTGATTGTTATAGTTGCCATTTCATTTTTGTTCCGAAGAAAAGATTTCATAGTTTATAGTTTGAAAAAAAAGTCAAGTTTTTATACTTTTGCGTATAAAATGTATTTTATAACGTAAAATTGAATTTATTTTGCCTAAACCAATTCATTATTAAATATTCGTAATATATTACTTATTACTTTACAATCACTAGGAACAATTTTTCGGATTTAACTGCCTTTTATTTGCTGGGGTATGTCACACCCCACCTTGTACAGCATGGTGAGATTAGTCACCTAGTACACGGAGGGTTAAAAATACTTTAAAAAAATTAAAAATCTAGCTCAACATTAGATTATAATTGAAATGATCTAACATGTTGTGCATTAAAACTTAAGTATAGAAATACTGTATTTTAACTGTTAAATCACGTCTGTAAAATCAGCGAAATCGGCAAATTTCGGACTCTTAACATGTCGTAGCACAATCGTAACCGAGGTCTACGCGCCTACGATGGCTGCGCAGCCTCTACGAAAAGACTTAGTTCTACACAAAATATTTTCTTTACTACATTATTGTCATTGATAATATGGTATTATCCTACTAAATAGCGTAAGTCTAGGTTGTAAATTAATTTCTCTATTGATAGTACTTGATGGCAATAATATTAAAAATTTTCAAGTTCGACTTGATGTTAACAGTTTTTCAGTGACCATCATCATTATTTCATTTTGGAGAGCGAATTCTCTCTCCAAAATGAAATAATATCAAAAGCACTGACTTTTCGACAGTCAAAAAATGCTTTTGAATAGCATAACATCTAGCTGTATTATAATTTAAAACAAGGATCGTGTAATTATAGCCGGAGGATGACGTCAGCAAATCCAATCAGCGCCGGCGAGGAGAGCCGGGGCAGGCTGCATATTGCTCGCAATATGCCGAATGCATTGATGCGCTCAGTCACTAGGGCTGCCACTTATCATAATAATATAAGGAGCGTCATTTCATTTTTTATTATTTCCGAAAGTTTTATGCAATTGACATTTTATGAATACAGCCATCGTCAGAAATCATCAGTTGAGTTAGCTCGACTAGTCGCGCTTTAGAAATGTTTTAACGTCATAATATTATACCTACTGAACACAATTAGCTTCTGCAAAAACAAAGAGGGTTAAGATTTTAGCAGTCAATATCTACATTATGTACAAAAATATTATTATTATTACATTATGAAGTTTTATGATTAAATGAATATTTTGTTGTAGTATATAAGACCAAGGGTGGGAAATCGGGGTGTAGGTCGACCTCCAACTAGGTGGGATGACGATCTTCGTTTAGTTGCGGGCCCATGTTGGATGCGAGTAGCAGGAGATCGGTCATCTTGGCGTTCATTGAGAGAGGCCTATGTCCAGCATTTGTCAGTCCCGGCGCCGAGGGGAACGCTTTAGTTCGCCTAAGCGTTCCCTTACTTTGGTGGAAGTCCGGTCCGAGGTAGACCGGCCAGTCGTGGAGGGAGTCCCGTGTTTGTTAGATCCGGGATTTCCCTCCGTTATACGGCTGAAGGCGAACCGCAGGTGGTTTTAGTGAGTAAGAGTCTCACATACCCCCGGGCCACCCAACCCGGGGCACCCATGATGAGTTCCACCTGCGATATCAAAAAAAAATTAAAAAAAAAGGCCTATATCCAGCAGTGAACGAATATAGGCTGATATGATGATGACGATATAAATTTTCAACTGTCTGTTGATGTACAATGAATTGGTATATTATGAACTATATACATTATACCGTTATGGAGATAGTAGCATTAGTAATATTGTATATCCATGGATGCTACATCTACACCATGCCAGTTTCACTCTGTGCTAAGTATATATAAAGGATTTATTGTTGTTATTATTGATGGCAAATGATAAGGAATATTATAATCATTTCTAGGACGTAATAATTTGGATACGTTGACAGCCCTAGGCAGTACGAGCAGGTAGCGTGGCGAAGTCATTAGCAGTAATGGCTGATCCAGCACGCCGGCAGATTTAGTGCGGTTATCCATACATACTCCGTACTCCATACATACATACATAGTACATACATACTGCAAGGAGTGTATTACATTGCTTATTAATTGCATGTATTCTGAAATCTGGATGTCATGTGTTTGCCTGGAGATTTCATTATTTTATTATTAGATATGTGAACTTAGTCTATTCAACAAGCTTGTTAAAAATGTGTTACAATCTAGCCATAACCGAAATTGGAAAAATTAAAAGATTCAACATTGTTAATTCAATTAGATGTTATATAACAGTTTTTATAGTTTATTTTTTATTATTCTAGCATAGTTAAATATTATTATTATTTATATAGAGAAATAGTAATCTAGGCTGTTTGCCGGAGAAATGACTCAGGTACGAGCATAAAAGAAATATCCTGATTCATATTAATGATGTGTTATGATTAGAGTGTAGGGAAAGATGAGGACGAATTTAAGAATATTATTTTTATTATGAACACCTCTTAAAGCTTTTATACTATATTGGTAATATGCTAAGTTCTTTGGATAAGAAATTACGCCAACATTATGCGAACAGTTTTAGTAATTTCTTGCTCCGCGAGTTGTTGTCCAGCTCTTCTTGATACTGACTATAACTTTATTATTTAAATTATGTCCTATGTAATTATTATCACAAGGTCCCGAACGTGCTGAGAGAACTCCTAACTTTGCAGGAAACACTGCGGGGCATAGCTAGTTATTATTATAAAGTACTAAGATAGTTCGTAAAACCTATTAGTTTTTCATTTTACGCGTTTTTTTATACGCGCATTGATACGCGTAAAAGAAACAAGTTTCGGATTATGTTCAAACTTCCCAAGCAACATTGTTAAGAAACATAATAAAGTGTATCATTATGCAAAAACTATTTTAAAGTTCGGCCGTAAAGAATAAATTTTCTTTCCAAATTGCACCGAGTCTCCCCTTAGCCAAAATATTGCGATTTAAGAGGGTCGGATTTCCATATCCCTTCTGTGGGGTAGCCATAACAGTATTTCACCCTCTCGTAAAAACTAAAACACGCCGCCAAATTATAATACAACAGCCTCCAGATTTATACCTTTAATATATAAAATGTTTTACGATCTATTCTTATGTATTTGTCTACGTCATGTTATATTTTAAATGGCGGTTGAAGGGAGCTTCCGTTTTTTGCATAATATTTTAGCGTTTTATGACTTTGCGTGCTATGTATTCAATAACGTTAGGTATATTATGATCTAAACTTAGGTGTCGTTCAGTTAAATAAAGTAAGCAAAAATGAATGGAAAAAAATTTTTTTTTTGCTTTTTATGATAATTTATCGATAGCTATATTTCCGATTTCAATTTTCCATTTGGCTTCCGTTTTTTATCATCGTTAACGAAGTACAAATAACTCAAATATACATTGCTATCTAATATTATTATTAAACTAGCATATTGCTCATTGGTCGATTCGTATAGTATCTAAACGAAATAGAACTTTCTTTAGGGTTTCTTTTCCAGGCTCCGAAGAGATGTCATCTAATAAGTTTGTCATTTTAGCGTAACTTTTTATGGGTAACATTATTTGTCACAATACATTATTGATTTAGTATCTTTCGCCTCAAAGTAATGAAAGAAGAAATGTTGTTAGTTTTGAATTTTGATGTATCTACTACGAGTATGTAGTGACATGAGTCATTGATTTGTATCGAAAGTTTGTTAATTATGTCTCATCCTTCGATCTTCTGCGAAACCGAGATTCTTCAACTTTAGCAATATTTCTTAATATCAGCAATTTGCATGGCAAGTCACCCGTTCACATAATCTACATACTGTATTGTCGCGGCTATGTACTGGCGGAGACATATCTACTAACTATCTTTAAGAATTTCCCATTTATTTCATTCTAATTTCATTTTTCGTCTCTTTTCCACTCGCGGGAAAATCGACGAACCGTGCCGATGGGTGGAGCCTCCCGCCTGGCCGTTTTAGGTTGAGCCCTGGATTTATATGCGGGAGCCCGTCGCACCTCTGTCTTTCACTGTCCTCGGCGGGGCGGGGGAGGTCAGGACCGGCTGGATGCACTATATATCGCCTGACTGCACATTGGCTGATTCAGACCACGCCTACTCGAAAATGCATTTCAAAGATTGCTATGCAGATAGTATTCTGTAAGAATTCTAAAAGTTTGTAAGGATTTGGCGTATGAATGATGGAATTTTAGGTTAATAGCATATACTTGGACAATGTAAGGCTGGATGGAAATAAATAGTTTTTAGCTCGTAATATTTTAATGAGGACAGTGTATAGTTTCATAGCTTGTAGGAGCTGAAAGCCAAGTTTTATGTTATTTCTTTTCATAGAAACATAAAATACCATTCACTGACCTTTGTAAGTATGTTATGATGGAAGCTTATTATTTGAGTTACAAGCATCATTCGAATAGAAATAAAATGGGAAACATAATCAATAAAATTTCTGTATTTGTATAATCAGACGCATATCTATCTCTACAATAATGAAGCTTAGAACACTTACCCATACCGGCTCCCGGTATGTCAACATGATAAATAATGTAATTATACACGTATCGTGGTACACACTGCAAATCACAAATAAATGAGGCACTACGAATAACTAGGCAATATGCATTTGTTTTACATAGGCAAAAGGTATGTAATGATACCTGCAATATTCAAACAAAGACTTTATAGGTCAATGAACGAATTTCTCTTTATCCAACAACCGGACTTTATATAAATACTGCTTGCTTACCACCCTGGCTTTATATAAAAAAACCCTTTATCGTTCGATATTTCGTTATACTCGTACTATATTTGACTTTCATATAAGTCTCATGTAACAAAAACAATGCCTCCGGCGGATTCGAACCCCACACCACCGCGGGAATACCATGGGGGTACCGTGTAAACAGGCTAGATATAATTGTGCAAGGGACTTAGCCGCCGAAGTGTGGGTAATCGCGTTTGCTGCGATTGCACATCTGTCCGGCTTATGTAGCGTCGAGTTAATTATTGTTCTGCAATAAGGGCCATATTTTAATGATGTAACCACGACTTTGTGTTAAATGTCGTCAGTATAAAGTAAGAACTCGCCTCATGGTTTGGTTGATGTTCAAATATCATACAAAACAGCTGCTGTAACGGGTTTTTTGAAAGTAAACTCGCTCAACACTGCACACTACTTTAAATCAGAAATTATTCTAATATTGTAGTTTAGATTCTTCTCAGTCTACTGTAAATAATTATTATTATACCTAATCTCTCCTTCGAAAGCACACAAAGCAGAAAGAAGAATCTGTTGGCAGCATCGGGAGGTACATATAATTTGGAATTATTTTCTCACGTGACAATCAGAGTGATGAAAAATCTTAGTGACCTGTGCCAATTCAACTGCACATTCGAAAATCATTATTGTTAGCGGATGAACACGGTGAAATTGCTAGACTTATGAAAACTTACGATGGTTCAATGTAGGTAACGGTTACGGTTAAAGTTATCGACTGAATTATCAGAAATCAGACACCACTTGAAGTAAAATGTATTTAAGTAGGTAACATTGTTCCCAAGAAAAAGTTTCTTAGAATATAATTAAAAGAAATCGGTGTTCAAAACCATACCAGTGTAATTGCGATAGATTGATATTATGAATGCAATCCATCGCGTTCTTATTACCGCACAAAAATCGAATTTGCACAAAAAATAAGAAATCCCCAGAATTATAACCATTAAACATGCCATCAGTTACTTGTGAAATGAGTAACCGCCCTTATAGTTCATGCAAGTTGTACAAATCACATTATGCGGTACTCATAATAGTACCTAACCTGTACAATACTGTAACTACGCGGTAAACAATACACATCAATCCATCGCGTTCTTATTACCGCACAACAATCGCCACAAGCCGCGTCGCGCGCCACTGCGTTTCAATTCCATACCATTGTGCGTTCTCATCGCTCCCGTGTATTATTGTACGAAATGAAAAGATTTCTTGTCCATTTTTTAGCGACGGATTAGTCTGACTTGGTTTTGCGGTGTGGGGTGACCAGATGTTTTGATTTTTTGGGATCGAAATATTATGTTATGAGTTTTTTTAAACGTTTTAAATTAAGCCTTACCTAAGATTAATAAAAAAAAATTAAAAACATTGACATTCTTTTATTTTTATGCAACATCACTGTAGCTTCTTTTTTAGATTGTTCCAAACGCTTTTACTATCAAACAGCAATATGTTATTTCTAAACATCTAGGTTTTACAAACATTTTATACATTGGTGTGACATTTCATGGTAACACCATTTTGTAGTGATGATTAAAGAAAAGAACTGGATCAAATAAGGAACGAAATTACAGTAAAATTAAAAATATTTAATATAGATTCGTAGACCGTAGTGCTGAAAGCTGTATCAAATTGGCCCATGTGACGTGTGTAAGTGAGCACATTAATATAGAACTTCCCTTTAGATTTGTCGTTTTCAGGAACTGAACTTTCGAACACCTAACTCATGGTCACCATAGTTATAGCACTCGTATTGCTTTAACTAGTACTCTTTCCGTAGTGCAAAGCTAGCTTTGTGCGACCATCTTTTGTCGTATTAAGCTCTTTATGTTCCCTAGTTTTTCTTGGTTATAATGTATACAAAAATACCATGATTTTTTTATTAAATTCTTATAAAAGCAGTACACTAACATACAAAGTACAGTTTGATAATTTTAGTACTAATTATTTACAATACATCTATTGAAATAATAAACGATGTAGGATATTCAACAATATTTTATAGCCCAAAAGCCAGTAACCGCGACCGAAACACCATAGTTTCTGGTCGTTCTTCTTACTTCTATGAGGGTCAATATACAGAAAAACTTTCAGATTTTATTAAATCACGAATATGTGGCTAAAACCCGGGGACCTATGTAATTTAGTTGGGACTATGTATTATCATGTAATATTATGTGGATCTTAAAATCCTTTCAAATCCACTATATTTTATACGGCGAAAAATGAGTAGGCATTTCCTGATTTGTATAAACAAACAGCGGGACTAACGCATTATAATTTAACCGGCATAAATAACAGTTTACAGTGCCACGTGTCGGAAACGAACCCTGGACGCGCCATCTATTACACGCTGTAACATTTTAAATATGGGGGGTACGGGAATACTTTGCAGTTCGCATATTTCTAAAGACCCCAACATGGTGAAGTGTGACGACTTCTGTGACTCAGTGGATGAGTGCGTTGGTAGCTCAAGCTGGGGGTTCGAATCCCGCCGACGGAACCAAAAGTTTTCAGTTACTGGGTCATGAATATGTATTATTATTATTATTATCTATTATATATAAATATCCTGTCACGATGTTTGTCCGCGATGGATTCCTAAACTATTTAACCGATTTTAATGTTTTTTTTAAATGTGTGTTTTTTTTTTTCAACTTGAGAGATAGGATAGCTTAGATCTTTAATTATAGTCGCAATTTTATTTTATTGCAAATTATTTGTCTATAAAAAGCGACCATTGTTTATGCGACGCGGGTCACGGGATAGCGATGGACGTTGCCATGGTGACATACTTATTTAGTCACTAATTCAATAAAATCATACGGGCGATATAATACTATAAATAATATTGCAAAGAAACGTTTGCCGGGACAGATAGTTATATCATAAAAATCCTAAATTTTATGATGGTCGGTAGATCTGGCGGATCGGATCGCAGGCCGATCTGACTAGTGCACAAACACGGGAATCCGCAAAACAATAAAATACGCATTATATATGTAATATTAAATACACGAATGGAAGAAGCAGGTAAGTTGCAGTTTTTTTGCATAATTAACATTGAATCTTTAATAACAGGAAAATAATTTGAAATAAAAACGTAGATTTTATATGTATTTAGATGCATTAGCCATTTGATAAAGTAAGTGTACATAATAATATGATAAGGTAAGTTAGAGTTAAACTACGATAACATGGCGCGCCCCTCCAAAATTCAAAACGTTTGAAGTGCGTTGTCTTGCGCGGTCGGCTAGTTATGATTATTTGACTAACAAATCTTGGTAATAAGTGACATTAAGTGAAATATTACGAGTACTGGTTGATTGATTGATCACTTACTACATACAAACTCTTTCATAATGATGTGACAACACACATTGAAACAGTAATTTGAAGGGGCGCGCCATGTTATCGTAGTTTATCTCTAACTTTCCTTATCATATTATTATGTACACTTACTTTATCATATGGCTAATGCATCTAGCTACATATAAAATCTACGTTTTTTATTTCAAATTATTTTCCTGTTATTAAAGATTCAACTTTTGTTTAAATTATAAAGGAAAACAATAGTAATGATTGTCCTTATGTTATAAAATGTTAGTTATGCATTTGGTTCTTCCACTCACGTCATTTTAAAACTGCTTCAGGATATCCATATTCCTTATTGTGCTATTTTGTACCAACTTCTTGGAAAAAAGTAGATATACTGGATAATGGATAACTAACGTCTTGACGGACAAAATTCTAAAATTAGGCTCAAAAATTAGGAGAATAATGTTAAAATGTCCTATTACTTAATTCACAATCATAAATACGCAGAAATTTGTATCAATCTTTAAACTTTTATAAAAAAAAATGCATCTCAGAACAAGCGTTTAAAATTTTAGAATTTACTCATTAAATTCTAAAATTTTAACGAGTACCTAGAGTACGAATTATCTATTTCCCTGAAATCTTATTATTACTTGTTTCCTTGCATTTTGAATCTACGAAACATAAATACCTAATTTGAAGATTTAAAATTCAAATGTGTGTATGTTAAAGTTACATCCCCTCAGACCTACGAGAGGTCTCCATTGTCATTCAAATAACTCAGACGTCGCTCACTCGTCCTGAATCGCATGTATGAATGTTTCTCTGTATGTAATATACACACATAATGAATTTATATATTTCTTTTATACGTAATGGATGTAAGCAAAAGCCACAAAATAAATTCTTTCCCACATCCAAAGACTTCTTTTGTTATTCTTACCGCCGCACTCCAAGACATTCTATCATTATTTAAATTTAATTAAATGAAGATTTAATACAAATGTTGCAATGTATGTAATTTTATCTGTCAAACTATATATATTTTTAAATAAGTAATCATTAAATGTAGAGCGTGTGAGTGTGGACTTTAATTATAAAAATCTTTATTTTACCAGAGGTAATATTTTTGTAGCATATCAAGAGTTCCTTTTAAAGCAATAACAAAACATTTACTTTTTAGTTTAAAAAGTCATTAAGATTTACAAGATAGTTCAACACATAAATAAAATTTAAACTACTTATAATGAAAACTAATGAATATTATAAACACTTACAACCCTACGCTATTACTTTCAAAACGCTATCATAAAGCAACACCCTTTATACAGAATAATGACGCAATTGAAAAATATGTATTTATATCGCTATGAATGATATGACACTTTGAAGGCGTTACGAATTATTTGTATAGGGGCAATAATACTTTTACCACCCGTTAAAAATATAGCACTCTTATCACTATGTTATAAAGTTCAATGTTGCTCATTTCGGGCTCACGGGGTGAAAATTTTTGGAGTTATTTCGTCTTATTGTGTTTTTAACACTTGGCTGTTGGATCAGGGGGTATTTTGCACCCTCACTGATTAGCGTACTTATTCTAGTAGGGTCGCATGGACGGTGTTATGTTGTCCGTTGATTTCTAAAATTTAGTTTTGGGTATCCTGTGGTGTAATTTGTATTGGCCTGCGATTATTTCTTGTTTAACTTTATGAAGGCTTTTACTTTTTGAGTTGTCTTGTTTAGCCACATTTAGGCCCTGTTTCACTACAGCCTGATAAGTATATACCGGATAGGCTACACACAACTTATATGCCAGATGGAGTATGGTCTACGGAGTACGGAGTATCTGTCAGATAAGTTGTAGATAGCCTATCCAGCACTTATCAGGAAGTGGTGAAACAGGCACATAACAATATTCTTATAAAAGTGATGGAAGAATCATGGGTAGCTTCAAACTTCTGAGTTTAGCACTTGACAAATAATATTATAACGTGTGGAATAAAACCATATTTACATTATTCGAATGAAATTACATCTTCAAACAGAATAATATACCAGATTTTTAGCCAACTTAAAGGGTGTCATTCAATCTCTTGATGCATACTGCATAAACCCGTCCAGTTATTCAATAATATTTCAATGTTTATATAACATCTTATACTGTCAGCTAATGAACTGTCCTGCCTACAACAGATCTTGTTTGGTGTAATTGTCTGTAAACACGTTACTACAAGCAGTAAGCCAATTATGTAGGTTACGTCATGCAGGGATAGAGCAGTTTCTAAAATAAACAGCATTAAACATTTTAGATAGCCCTTGTCAAGCAGCAAGGGTGCTAACCCAGTAGAACGATAATTGATAGGACTCTATAACCTTGACTGTGCTTTGTTTTACATTGATCTAGATTCTGGAGTCAGGATCAATATCTCAAGTCTGCTTGAAATAGGGTAGCCATCCAAGCCAAGCCGCCAATAGCTATCAGCTAGCCAAGTTTCATCCAGTTTGTATACTTTCAAACAGCAAAAAAGAATTTTCATACACCAACTAGAAGTGAAATTACGATTTTTATCTTAACTTTTAATCAATAAAACCGACTTGGCTACATTACTTCATCAGAATACCATTTAGTAACTGGCTTGATACCGGACTGGTGAGACGTAGGTTACACGTTCAGTTTTGATGATGATGGTGATGATTGATGGCTAAAACATAATAAAGAAATGATCAGTCTGTCAATCAACTGATGATTAGACGTTCAGTTTTGCGTCAATCTTACCAGATTGATGGACTGAATTGATATGAAACTGAGCGCGTGTAACCTACGTCTTAAAACAAGTAACGAAGCAGCAGAAAGAATAACTATAGGAAATCGCACAGCTCTATTTCCAAACTGTACTATAATAATAATATATCAGGCCCCCCCACCCCCCGCGGCGGCCATACATCACCGCCGGAAGTGACGTCACGCACAATGTATGGCGCGCACTTCCGGGTCCACGTCTCCACCACATCCGGACGCGATTCACCGGAGAACCGGGCCGGTTAGTGCCGGTTTAGTGGAGTAAGTATCGTTAAGTACCCCATTATCAGTTTTTCGGTTTTATTGGTCTAGTGTGCGTGAAGGTGCAGGGAAATGACGAAAGTTTTAAATGATCGAAATTAGAAATTAAAATATGTTGTGTTTAATAATGACACATACATCAAAAGATAAGCAAGTCACTTTGAATTTCAACTGTTACGAATTCGTAGTTCAACTGTGAAATCAAAATTAGTAAAGAACAAAGACGTCATAAGTCATACTCGTAACTCAAGGTTTGAAAACTGTGTTACAATAATATTATATTCGTGGGTTACAATATTAGGTTAATTTGTGCTGTCAATACAGACTAGCATTCTTCATTCTTAGCTATGAATTAAAATATTACTTCCGATAGGTATATTATGTATTCTTGTTTCGTTTTGTCGATGCCTTATTTTGTCAGAACTCAAATCCCCATAACTTTAGTTTCGTGTCTCTATCTAAGGTATCTTGTATATTATATGGCTACTTATCATAACATAATAATATACAAAACATCATTAAATGATGACAGTAACAAATTATGTTTACAAATTCGTGAAAGACTTTCGTTACGGTGACGATTGTAAAAACCGCGGATTGGTCACGCACCGACCGCGTGCACAAGTGCAGCTATGACGTCACTGTTGCAATTATTAAGTTCCCTTAAATATACTAAATTAAGCCTTATAGTGAGAGAAGAAGACACATTTTTGCTCGTACAGCCCAAATATTCGTGGTTTGTATGAATTTTAAAAAATAACTCAGTCCCTGTCTTTTTGATTCACTGTGGCGTGCGTATTACAGTCGTATGTTGGCTTTGATGAGCATGCGTTGTCCGTTTCCATTGTCATTCGTGTAAGTTATAAATTATAATACAATTTTTGAGGTCTTCCGATGTCGGTCCATAATGGATTTACACTGATTACTAGGGCCCGGAAAAATATGTATAAAAAAATCCAAAATATGTACATAAAATATGGACTAAAAATCTAAAATATGGAAAAATATGGACTATAAAACAGAAATATGGAAAAATATGGACTATAAATTACAATAATTAAACATTGTTTTAGTGTAGGTAACCCTTAAATATTTATTTTATTTTAATTTTTTAACAAAATTTATTAAAGTATTTACAAAATATACTATAATTAAGGATTTTGTAAAAATTTCAAGTTCCAAGCTGTAGCCATTATTGATATCGAGCGAAAAATATAAAAAAATACGTTTTTTGTATGGGAGCCACCCTTAATTATTAATTTTATTTTGTTTTTATAAATACGACGATAAAGCGCGAGAGGAACGAAATACGCAGCCGGGAACGTTTTTTTTTTTGTATTTTTGTGAAAATATGGACGATTGTGACATTTTCTTGCAAAATATGGACTTATCTTTGAAAAACCCTAAAATATGGAAAAACATGGAAAATAAAACTTGGTTTTTCACAGTCTAAACATGATAATTCGTTTAAAAAACACATTCTAGGCCGAAAATCACGCAAAACAAAAATATGTATTTACACATAAATCCGGGCCCTACTGATTACATATAATATGTATTACGAAAATGTAGAGGCGCGTATTTGCCTATTGACTTTTAATTGCCCACGATCGAGGTTGCTTGTGCTTGCAATATTGCTTCCCAATCATGATAGTTCTTTATCATGACTATCGTAGAGCGCGCGGCATCTAGGAATGAAAGTTACTTTAAAATAGAACTTCATTTTGAATCCTCAAAGATATCCTTCCTATGTCCTTCCCCGAGAATCCCTCTTTCAAGTATCTGCATGCATCTAAATCGGTTCTGTAGTTTAGACGTGGATATGTTTTAACAGGCAACCTTCTGCATTTTTAACTATGGGAATATACGTGGCCGCCACAAAGGAGGATCTTCCGACCGAGCGAGGTGGTATGCTCGGTCAGGCCGAAGCCCACGTGACACATTTCAGCTGTCGTATAATATATACTGTCGCGCTCAAAAAACTTCGATAGCGCGATGCAGGAATGTTAGGCGAATTGTGGGTACCGCCACATCACTCCCCCCCGAAGACCGGAGGTCGAATCTTGAAGTCTTGTCGCTTGAGTCGCCAGTGCCACAGAGTTCCAGTGAGTCGGAACAGTTGCAGTGAGTCCCAGTGAGTCGGAACTGTAAGCTGCTGCACGGGATCCAGTGAGTCGGATAGCTATCGTGCTACATGCGATGCTACATGCTGACCAGGAGAGATGTGCTCTGCTTGCTGACCAGTCGGTGTACTGAGAAAGCCCGATGATGCCGATGCGGAGTCGCCCAGGCCACGGCTAGTGGACGAGGTAGATGGGGCGATGCTGGCTGGCGCGGTGCGGAGGGGCGGGGAGTGATGATGATGAAGGATGCGTGTTCTGTCGAGGGTCACCAATGTGGGTATACGGCGTGGAGGCCGCAAAGGAAGGTCTTCCTTTGGCCTCCACACATTATCACCACGTCATAACTATGGAAATGATGTTACATAATGGGGATGTATAAACGGGAATCAATGCTCTTTTGTAATTTTGCGCTTTTCGTATTCTCTACGTCTACACGCAACATTGCCGTGTAACAACGGACACGTGCCGCAACACGAATTTAAATCCCGTCCCGGGTGTTAGGTGCGGTGATTTGTGGTTATTTACCGCGGTCGTTACGTCCCGCGCCGCTCGTGCGGAACGCGATCCCGATGCGAATTCCTTTTTAATTTCCAGAATAGGCCCGCGACGCCCTCTATTGTGAACTAACGATCGCATTGTTCGAAATTCGAAAATTTAAATAAAATATTGTATATTACCGACGTGTTGTTGAATTTGTGTGTAGCTTTTGAGCCGTAAAATAATCGGCACACTTAGTCAAATTGTATTTGATTGTTTCGACAGCATCACAAGCACCAGCCACCATCACTAATTATGGTTTGTAAGGCCAAATCCCATACATCTTTTATCAGCTTAGCTGTCGAAATCATCGACTCATACAGACGCAACAATGAGAATTATTGTGGTATTCAGGACACCCACCAATTGAATTACCTATCTAAGATACAAGTACGTACTATGTAATTAAAATAGCGCATGATTAGTAATTATTATAATAATTTTCATTTCAAATCAAAATCATTCTCGAGCCTTTTTCTCATAATACTACTTGATTTGACATGTAGGTCGATTCGCATTTGCAAATTAAGTAATCGAAAAATTTTAATAAATATTTATGCCTATTCAAAAATTAATTAAATCAAAGTCAGTTCGATTTGGAATCGTGTAATCCAATCACAGAGCCAGCGAGACGGATTTGAACCCCCACCCGAGGACTGTGCCAAAAAAGCCCATTGTTCAAACAAACGCCACGAGCAAATGTCGCTACCCCTTCCGCGACTTGGAAAATTCAAGACAGCGCAGGGTTATCACACGAAGGGGAGAAAATGCGCGGATGGCCTGTATTAACAATACCTTAGTTTTTATTATTCGTAGCCTACTGAGTACTATCGTAATTGCAAAATGCAATGGGTTCGGACTTCCAATAAATGAACTTCACTTCTGATTAAAGGGTTTAAGTCAAGACGAATATTGTGTTTAGCTCTACAAAAAACATGTTTTGTCACAATAAATAGTTTTTAAAATATCCTTGCCTTAAAAAGTCTTTATAGATAAAGAGATATACGTAAATAACAACTGCCCATAACCATTTGGAAACATGGTCATTTGACGCACCCAAAATATTTTTAACCACAGTAATTCCAAAGGATTACTAGACAACAAAATTGTCAGACATTGAGGGATTTCGCAAACATAATTTAATTCTTAATTAATCATAATAATTTAATTAATCGCACATAAGCAATACGTTAAAAAAACAAAATCAATACCTGAATCATATTCTTAAACGTTTCAGTTACCTTTATCTTTAATCGCAGCGACAAGTGAGACTAGTGTGAAATACGAATAAAATTTGCATGCCCCGCTTCAAGAAGGCAGCGGACTTAAAATTTACTAAATTTCCCAAATCTTCGCTCAAAGTAACTCACGTTGGCTCCAGACAGCGCCACAAAGAATAAGCAACTTAAAGAAGAAGAAAGTCGTATAATCTAGATTCGCATTTTAAGCGCTTTTGAACTGGCACTGATCTATTATAGTTACAAAAAATAGCCTACTATAGGGTTAAAAAAAACTAAGTAACAATACTTTAGGGTGCGATAATAATTTAGGATTTAAAACTCTATATAGAGACACTGTATAGTGTACTATACACATTACACACTCTTAACAAAATGCTGTCTAGGTGCTTACATTTTGTTTACCTACATGTCAAGAAAATTATAACGGATCTTATTGTTTGCCTTTACTATTTTTCTTACCTCAGATGATAGAAAATAGGTAAAAAAGTAAAGACGTTAGTAGGCACCTTCTGTCTCTGACCCTTCTTTGACCAGTTGTTACGACTTAGCCAACTGTTTGTTCTCACTGGGAAATCGATTTTAGAATTCGATTTTCTGTGGTGTGTTTAGTACAAAATACGAGTACAAACACAGAACATTCGTGTATTCTGTACAATGTACAGTGTAGAGACAGGCTTAGCTGAGCTCAGAAAACAAATGAGGAATAAATAATGCAAGGTACTAAAGAGAAACATCAAACAATCCACACTACATTATAAATGCGAAAGTGTAAAAGACAGACGTCTTTCTGTCTGTTACCTCTTCACGCCTAAACCACTAAACCGATTTTACTGGGTATGGAGATACTTTGAGTCCCAGGAAAGGATATACGATAATTTTTCCCAGAAAAATATACGGTTCCCGCGCGATAAACGAGTTCTGGCGCAACGGAGTTACGTAATTACTGCGAGCTTAATACGTTGGAATTAATTAGAATCAAAATCATAAAACCAAAATTATATAAAGTCAGATCACTCACTATGGAACAATTAAAGATGACCAAAGAGTGGGAGATAAACAGAGGGTACATGAGGTAATAAATAATATCGTTAAGTGAACGGAGCAATCACATAGACAAATGAGATCAAAATAGAAATCAAATTAGCTTCTCATAAAGAGCCCCTGGGTACCGTTAGGGCCGCGCAGGGCACCGCTAGGGCCACGAAGGGCACCGCAAGGGCCGCGCAGGGTATTTGAGGGTAGATAGTAACAATCGCCAGTATTGGCCCCTGGGGCATTTTTGTATTTTGCGTATTGGTGAGAATTTCCCACATGATTATTTGTTAGTGTTTTAGTAATTTATCAAAAAGTGGTAGGGCAATAACTTTTTTAATGGTGACTTTTTAACCAGACTTTCTATTATAACCATCGAATAATCTTTGTGATAAAATGTGTCAGGGTAGCGAATTAAAAATAGCAAATTTGATTTTGAAAAAATGAGGTGTGACTTGTAAGGTCTACCTTATAATGCGTTGTAGAGTCTACTCTTCCATCAATATTTAAATCTTTTTCTTGTTTGATATATTGATAAATTAATTTTTAATATACAGGGGTTTTTTAAATTGGTATGTATCACTGTTTAATGAATATAATAATATCAATGGTTTTTAATATAATTATTATAGTAGGGGAGGTAGTGCTAGCGTTTGCAAAGTCATTTCATACCGACTTAATTTTTGTCCAGCTGTAGCTTAATATTTATCAATCAATATAATTAGCGTCAGTCACCGCACCCGTGGTGGAATGTTAACTAAGAGTATTTCAAAGCTGTAAAAAAAATAGTTGCGAAAAGTGATTTTATACCGAATGAAACTTTGATGGATGATTATTGAGGTCATGTTTAACCAAAAAATCACCGTCAGCCGTATTGCAGACGGGGGATTCAACGTCAGTCGCGTTACTGAACATATAAAATTTTTTTGAATATAAAGTCATTTCATACCGTACAAAATTTATACAGGTGAATGTTTCTACTTTGTAAATAATAAATAAAACCGTCAGTCGCTAACACGATGGTGAAAAAACCGTCAGCCAGCGATATAAGTTATGACCAATATAGCCCTACTTCGCGCTCAATGTATCCTAGGGCGTCGCGTAGACGACATTTTCACCTGCAAATATTCAGCTGACGGCGATTTTCGTTTGAATTAACCATAAAATTATCTCTCATAGGAATTTTAAGTAATTAATTCGATAGTCAATACTTGTGAAGAAGAATTATATACATTTTACTTTAAAAGCACCATCTGTTGTTATATACTAAAGCTAAAATAGCACCTACCCAACCTAAACGTGTATAATTTAGATATGAACCTTTATTGGGTGCGAATTGGGATCGTTTTAATGTCAATTCAATACGATTCCCAACATCAACTTTGAGATGCTCTCAATTTTTATTCCACCCATTATGAAGTGGCTGACGATCAAAGCTGTTATGTATTAGTGGAATACTATTATTGTAACGATTTTCGCTTGGTATGAAATTACTTTTTAAACTGAGCGCGACCTCCCCTACTATTAAGTATATTACAAAATATAGCGTCGTAGTAAATAAGCTTCTATTATATGACATATTCCAAGACAAGTTCACAGAATTTCTATACAAATGACAAAATAAATAAAAGCCACTTGTCTATTTTATTACATCGTAACGAAGTTTCTCGTTATAATATTTGAATAATACAAATCTCTTCCCTAATATTTTTGCGGAGAAGACGTATAATTTGATTTTGGACCGCATTGAAACAGACTTGCCATACAACCCCTATTGTTAGGTACAATAATTTTGTACAGAAATCCATTTTACTATAATTGAAGATACAGATTTACTGGATGTGCCTCTAAATTCTCTCTATGGTAATCTGGAGTAAAATTGGTGGTCGCTTTCGTAGTGGTATTACGTGCTAGATTATTTGTTATGTATGATTTTTAGCCCAAACATTAATGTTTAGATATTTGTAGTTTTATTGTGAAAGCTGTCAGAGTAGTAAAGATATCGCAATTCCAGTACTAGCCTGGTCGGTGCCTAGACAATACCGAATTCAGCTGATAGCCGCGATAATGTTTAGGCAGGGTGATTTAGTATCTTGCAACAACAGTGCACCAGGCAAAAATTTCCGGAACAATACGACCTGCAAACCTTCAAGAAGAGAGCGTATTCCCTCTTAAAAGGCCGGCAACCAGCGTTGCCAGATTTTTTTTGTGCCAAGTCGGGACTGTGGAACTTTTTAGTGAAAAAGCGGGATTCTTCAGTCAAAAGCGGGACAAAGTAAAATAATCGGCCAAGTGCGAGTCGGACTCGCGCACGAAGCGTTCCGTATCGTTATAGAGCAAAAATAGGCCAAAAATTTTGTTTTTGAAGTGAAAACTTCTTTAGCGGCGTTGAGCACTTTTATGGAATGGGTAAAAACTGTGAAACTCGCGTCAGATTCTCGTGCTGATCGAAAAACCTTGGAAAAACCGTAAGACGGTTGGAGAGTAGTGTTTTGTGTCGAACTCGAACTCAAACTCGAACTCGAACTGATTGTAAGGGTTTCGATTAATTAAAAAAATCGATTTTTTCAAAATCTATTTTCATAAAAAATGGGTTAAAAATGCACAACGTTAAAAATCAAGTTTTCACTTCTGCCGGCACTTTCGGAGTACAACCCGTCTTTTGTATGTGAGACCCCCTCAAAATTTTATTTTATTTTAATATTATTATTAATTATTAAAGTTCACATTTAATCAAGGATTTTGTGAAAGTTTCAAGTGTCTACTTGTTACCATTATTGAAATCGAGAAAAAAAGGTAAAAAAATTAGGTTTGTTGTATGAGCGGCCCCCTTAAATATTTAAATTATTTTGTTTTTAATATTTGTTGTTATAGCTATAGCTATAGCGGTTCTTAAGATACAGCCTGCTGACAGACAGACGGACAGACAGACAGACGTCCGTCTGACAGACTGCAGACAGACATCGAAGTCTTAGTAATAGGTTCCCGTTTTTACCCTTTGGGTACGGAACCCTAAAGTTTTTGAAATTTTATCTTTTTATTTGCGTTAAAATGACGTTTACGTGACAATGGATTGCAAAAGTAGCCAAAGAAAATCCACCCCTCTACCTCACACACTCTTATCTTACTTTCTCGGCAGTCAGTACGCTGCACGTGCGTTTGTGCTTTCCCCGAAAAGAAAAAAAAAAAAATTTTGATGAAAAAATCGGGACGTCTGGCAACGCTGCCGGCAACGCACCTGCAGCTCTTCTAATGTTGCTCGTTTTACTCATTTGTCCCCATATTAAACAAATGTAGGTACAATAATTATCTACTGACAGTCAATAATTTCGATTTTAAAATATTTGATAGCAGATATTAGATCCTGTCGGGATTCGGCTTTTACAGATTTTCCAAAACTATAAAAATTTTAAACTTTATGACGAAAACATTTTCCTTTCACCACCATTTAAAAACTTCAACCACATCCAGCAGCTCTTACTCGGCCGCTGCACCCACGGGGGTACAGGGAGGCCCCTCCCCCCTGCTCCCCCCGGCAAAGACAATGTGGAACTAGCAGTTGTAATCAGGTTAGCGAGCAATTTGCCTCTCTGGCCATGCGTGAGATATGGCGGCGTAATCTGGCCCCGTCTGTTGCGATTGATTTTTAAGGCTTTGGATTGTTTGGTAGAGTAATTTAAATCATTTATAGTGCAGGGTATAACATTTTCTAAAACTATTTCAGCTATTTCATATTATGTAAATACGAAAGTGTGTCTATCAATTAGATACTCCTTCACGCTAAGTAAATCACCCGCGCCGCCGAACCGACTTAAAGCAGGTATTGTGATACTCAAAGAGGGTAGGTACCTTTATATTCCTTTATATCATATTTAGCCAATGATATTCAACTAAATACAGATCTGTTACGTTCATACTATTTTCCGGCTTAAATTGCTTCCGAACAATTTTCAAATTCAATCGTCAAATTTGACAGATAAGTGAAACAAAAGATACGAAATGACATTTACATAAAAGAGACAGACTATACAAAAGACGGGTCAATTGGCCCGTATTTAATGGCTTCACAACGCGCGCGGTAGTAACCTATCTGCTTTGAGTTTTTTTATATAATATCATTGATATTTAGCATTTTAGCCTGGAAAATGCACTATCGAAGAAATGGACTCAAAGGCAGTTGACAGACCTACGTCATTTGGTTGGGTTATGTCAAATCCATACTAGTCGTGATCTGACGGCTACTGGCTAGGTTTGACGTAACCGCCCAAATTATGTAGGCATAGAGGAAAATAATACAATGTAGGTCCGCCATCTGCCTAGGAATCAACTTCTCTGAAAATACAATATAATATTTATATTGTATATAGTTCTTGCAATCTAGGAGTGCGCGTCGCCCTTAGTTGTGTGAGTGACCATATCTATACACGCGTACATGGCTCGCTCGCTACTGACTGCTCCGTCGGGTACGCACACTAACGAAAATGTCTATTCACATTTCCAACTACAAATAAAGGCGACGCGCACTCGTAGATTGCAAGAACTATAATAGTTTTTAACCTGCTGAGATGACAAATGAGTACCATTTAACTAACGAACCCATCTTTTTACCACACAATTAAGGCCCCGTTTACCGGATTTGGGCCCCGTCCATAATTGGCACAGCACAATGGCCAAAAAACTGTCCACGTCACAGCTCATTACTTGCTGAAAGTGCAACAAACGCGATAGAGTCGTCAGCGCGTAAGCCGCGCCGCGTGCCGCCACGTGCCGGCCGCGCGCGCGCGCCGCTACGACGTCGTTACTTACTTGTCAAACGCGCGTTATAATTTGACAAGTTGGATTTTTTAGCTGGTCATTGGCTTGAAGAGATGAGACAGAGACGCAGCTGCAGCATTGTGTTCCCACTGTTTGGGAAATGTCTAAAAAATTGAGTTTGCCTGATGTTGTCGATCGACATGACGTGTAGACGAGAGCTAATGACATATTATAATACCTAATATCATACGTTTTTCAGCGTCAGTTAAGTTTTGAAAGAAAATCGTAAAGGTAGCGCTGCCGGACTGTACCAGTAATTGAGCTTTAGAAAAGGCCCCAAACATGGAGAGTACTTAAAATTGTTTTGAAAACTTCAAACTTCAACCTTTTAAAAAATTTAAGACCTATAATTAGCATAGTTACAAAATTGCACTCAAAATTGAGGAATTCTTTTGGTGTAAAAATATAACGCATTGTGATATTTTGAAAAAATCGGTTGTCTGTAAAGTCGGTTTACTGACTAAAGTTGAACGTGACAACGTATGACGTTGTCACGTTCAATTATCCTTAACCCCTTAACCCTCGCTTCCGAATCTCTATAAATAGAAACAAACTTTTTCGACTGTAACCTAAAGTTATTTCGATGTATTTCTGTCAAATGATTGTCTAAAAATATTTATAATGAGTAAAATAAACTATTCGCAATACAAAACGCTACATACATTCGTAAAATCCAGTAAAATCTTCGAACAAAGCACAAGTGATACCTTGACACGTAGGAAATAGAGCACAATTTTGAATAGCCGAAATAATACTACTAGCTCACAGATTGTTTATTTATTTTTCATTCAGAGTGTGGTCAATGTATCAAAAAAATAATCGGAACAAAGAGCGCGGCCCAGGTGGGCCTTACGGTTGTTGAAAGACTTGAAAGTGTAAATGGAACGCCTCAGAGCTGCTGTCAGCGAGGCAACGCCGCATGAACTGTCATGTTTTTCGGGCGCGCACCCCATATCGAATTATAAGACGTTATCACGTCAAAAACAATCTTACGCTAAATATCTACCCACAAATCATTTACCAAATTATAACTTGTCACTCTTTATAACAATAAAATAGCAATAGGAAACATTATAGTCAGTAAAAAAGTCACAAAAGAAACAATAAAAAACCCTGTGAACTGCAGTATAATGTCGCCACGCGTCTCCTAATGGTTTAATATGTGTATTAAACGACAAAGGACATAACGCGTTGATATCATAATCAAAATATGAATTGGGGGACGGGAGATATTCTCTGTTTGTATGTTCTAATGTTTTATGAAATTGATAGCTTGTGTTGTAGATTTAAAGGATTTGGAACATGCGCCATGCCTTTCATCAAAGTATTTGATTGAAGTTATTATAATCTCATTTTAAATTGCGACAAGCTTTGGAAATTGAATTAAACAATTTATAATTCAAGGATCTAAATGGAATAATTTGAATCATATTTTTATAAATTAATGAAATATATTTTGCAATTAGCATTGTTCAACTAAATTTTACTAGCAAAGATTTTTTTGGAAAATCCCGTCGCGTAAAGTGTCGTGGTAATTTTTTTTTCATGTTTGAAAATGTTTGTGTACAGAATTTGACACAAAAAGTGTGCCGTCTGCGATCTCCCTAAGGGCCTGTTTCACCACTTCCTGATAAGTGCCGAATAGGCTATCCACCATTTAACTTGACAGATGAACTATGGAGAATCTGTCAAAAAAGCTGTGAATAGCACTTTATCTGAAAGTGTTGAAACAAGCCCTAATAGTCTCGACACACTCGATGATACTAAAAACTAGCGTTATCTCTAGCAAGGTTGTGTAAGGTCTGACTCTATAGTCTATTTATAAATTATAATACAATACAATATGATGTTACTTTATACTGGGGTTTCACTCCACTCGTTCATAGCCCACTACACATTCCCACCACTGTATCTCCTGTGTCGCCAGGATCGACAGCGGTATCCAACCACGAATACCTTTGATATGATCTCAGGGAGCCCGAGGGACATGCTAAAGCTATCTTGGGACCCGCAACGAATTTAATCTGAAGAAGATAGGAGGAGTAGGAACGGGCTTTGGCCCATCCACTGGCCAAACTCCACTCGTTCATGCCATCGCGTCTCTTAATTCCTAGTACAGACAATAACTCAATGTCCAAAAATATAAAACAATGAGTAATGACAAACTTGATGACCGACTCCCACTGTGCGTGGACCGTCTTACATTCGTACAATTAAATCATAAGGAAAAGTTTAGATTAACATGTGTTTGTGGACATTTAAGAATTCTCGTATTTCGACAGAAACTATGAACTGTTGTAGCAATAAATAAACTAACATTGGCAGGGTAATGCGACTCTTTACAAAATGTCTTTGTCAGTTTAGAACGTTCTTTACAATAATAAATTTAATTATTATTTATTTTTAAGAACTAATCATCTTGATATATTATCATTGCTACCATTGATATACAAAAAAGGGTTTTTTGAATATCATTGCTACAGAGTCTTTAATTAACTGGAGTAAATAATTATAATGTCTAGGTTTAAAAACAAAATGAATGTCAATCCTTCATCTTGTAACAAAGACTTCCCTTTGTAATATCTGTCTGATGTCTTTCACAAAAGCGGGTAGTTTGTAGTACCAACAATCTAGCTAGTCATTCAATGAAATGCAAAGCGGCCCATTATGCGGCGAGTCTGCAGAAGACGGCACATTCGCACGCCAACGTAAAAAATTCGATAAAATGCGCCTGCACACGTGCCGCCATTGTGCGACAACCATCGGGGGCGGTATTTAGATTATTGAGAACAACCCAAATACCACCATTGAGCTGCTCAAACGAAAATGTACTCTGAAATAAGGGAATAAGTTTTGGAATTAGAAATGCGCTGTAAGTTCTAATGCGACGCAAAGTTTAAGTGAAAATGGACTAAAAAGTATTGTGTTTGGGTGCATAATAGTTTGGCAAATATCATTCGGATAGGGCTGTCAAAAAACTTCTCTATTTATTGGTGGGAAAGGCCTCGTGTCGGATCTAACACCAGTTTTAATATTTTCTGGCACGCGCCCGCCACGCGCAGCCCTTTGGTAAAAAATTGGACAAGCGTAATTCGAATTTTATCGTCGGCCGGCCGATATTCGAATATTTTTTGTGGTCGCCGGCGATAATTAGGCTGAAATTGGATGATTTTCAATAGAGAATCAAGGATGTCATTGTAATTTTCATTTTAAACCGTAATAATGTGGAGTGCATTTGGCCTGATTGTTCGTCGTTTACCGCCGCTACAAATATCAAATATGAAGTTGATTTACATTTTAAATTGGCATCTTTTGACGCGTGGATTATTGTAGGGAATGGCGCGGCCGGAATCGACTAAATGAGCATAAATTTAACGCTAGCGATCATTCCCAAAGATGGTTAATGATATGAGAGTAGATTGCTCCCGCGACTGACGACCTACGTCAGTCTACAAAACAAATACCGTTCTAATATTATATTTTTCTATGGGCAAATCACACCTTCGGTAAGAGAAAGGCAAATTGTGCTAACCATTTTCAAAATTATTTTGCACTTTAGTTACCGATAGTGTGATTTACTTACTAGATTCCTTGAAATATCCTACGTGTTTCATTAAATCCTTACTAATATTATAAATGCGAAAGTGTGTCTGTCTGTCTGTCTGTCTGTCCGTCTGTCTGTTACCTCTTCACGCTCAAACCGCTGAACCGATTTTGATGAAATTTGGTATGGGGATACTTTGAGACCCGAGAAAGGACATAGGGATAGGATACTTTTTGTCCCGGAAAAATGTACGGTTCCGCCGCGATAAACGAAATTTGGCGCAACTCCGTTGCGGGCGTCATCTAGTGTTACAATAAGCCCATAAGGGCTTATGTATTTTGGTTTTAATTTGATGTCAAGTTTGTAAGTCATATAATAAGTATTTATTACCAATTTTCAGCATCCCCAATCCCCATACCAACGTATAGAAAATAGAAATGCTGCACGTAGCGCCATCTCCCGAAGACTTTCTGAAAGTGAAACGTACGGTATTTTATTATTTATTTATTTTAAAATTAAAAAAAAAAAACACTATTTTTAATTCAACAGGTTACAGGTCATTTTAAATCATATATATAAAATTCTCGTGTCACAATGTTAGTCCACGAACTCCTCCGAAACGGCTTTACTGATTTTTACCAAATTTTATATGCATATTCAGTGGGTCTGAGAATCGGCTACTCGGTACTTATTATATTGATAAGTGTATTTGTTGAATAAATAATAGTAAATTATTACAACTCGAGAAAAACGGCGACCAAGATAGCGATGGACGTTGCCATGGTGACATAAGTTTATTTAGTCACTACAATAAAATAATACGGACGATATACTTTATAATATTATGGCAAAGAAACGTTTGCCGGGACAGCTAGTCTTATATATAAAATTCTCGTGTCACAATGTTAGTCCACGAACTCCACCGAAACGGCTTTACTGATTTTTACCAAAATTTATATGCATATTCAGTAGGTCTGAGAATCGGCTACTGGGTACTTTATATATTGATAAGTGCATTTGTTGAATAAATAATAGTAAATTATTACAAGCTGAGACTGACGGCGACCATTAAGTTTGTGCGACGGGATAGCGATCGACGTTGCCATGGTAACATGTAACATATTTAGTCACTTCAATAAAATATGGCAAATACATAATATATTATGGCAAAGCGACGTTTGCCGGGACAGCTAGTATAAAATAAAAATTACTTTATTATGGTTCATACTAGTTAATACATACATAGTACTTAATTTAAATATTAATAATCCAACTCGAGGTTTTGTCAGACGCGAATTAAATTTTACTTTATCGGGACATGAACGAATCTAAAATACTTCTAAGTTTGTCGGTAATTTTGAGTGTAAACAGATTTAAATGCACTTTGTCCTAACTCTTCTAACAATAATAGGGAAGAAAAAGTCCTAGAAACTATTTCAGTACATCTAACGCCATCTATTGCACGCTCGTAGAACTAAGCGCCCTCCCAGAGGGCCTATTTCCGTCCACGTGGCGATAACAATGCGATATGACTGCGATCCTACGGCGATGTCGCAGCGCATTATAGCAACATCATAATATCGGATTATTTACATTGACGACAGGAAATTGCCTTCTCATATCGCGAAGGGCGATACAGAAATCGTAATTGCTTTTGTAGGGCGATTATTAAAGTATCTGAAGGTTTTTTTTTGTACTTATACCCAGCAGAAACAGATAGAATGAAATATAAAATTATTTATATCGTAAAAAATGTGTTTAGTGTTATTATTGGTAAGTATATTATGCAGGAGGTATATTTTACATCATAATATTATGTAAGTACCTAAGTACTCAATTATTATTATGACCCCCGCAAATTCACAAAGCGCAGAAACCAATACCCATTTTTTGGACTTTCCAGGTAAGTAGACAAGATTAATGATTTTTTACTGATATTAAGTACATACTTACACAACATTAAGCTTTTTACTTTCAGAAAAGGCACCAGATTAAATATCTACGACCACTCTATTTCAAAAATAAATATCAAAATATTTCACAATTATTGTTTCCAATTGGCGCTGTCGTTTGATAAATTCGATATAATTAGGTACGCATAATTTCCTTTTCAATAACTATTAATTGGATCGGTTGGTCATTTCATTGAACAATTATATACCTATTATGTATTATAAAATCCGTTCTCAAAATATACTTTTAAATGTAAGTAGGACTT
The DNA here is from genome assembly GCA_937595015.1 of Polyommatus icarus. Lineage (NCBI taxonomy): Eukaryota > Metazoa > Arthropoda > Insecta > Lepidoptera > Lycaenidae > Polyommatus > Polyommatus icarus. Next base: position 20,645,825 of record OW569323.1, on the reverse strand, counting down.
TGATTGACTATTCATACGCCGTCCTCAGAAACATTTAAAAATAATTTAAAATACTGAAAAAAGTACTTTTGTACCTTCTTGTAGCATAAATCGCCCAGAGCAATTTGTAGCATCTGAGAAATTGATTCATGGGCAGATGGCGGGCCTCCGTAATTTGGTTGTATTATATTAAACTCAGCTGTCAGTTCATTATTTACTTTGAATTTATATAACTCGACAAAATGACGTAGTTGCGTCATCACCTTGATGAGTGGCAGTCTTCCACAGTGCGTTTTTCGCGTAACTTTCTACCGCGCACTGTAAAACTCTGGAATGAACTGTCACCAGCAGTATTTCCGAACCTATACGACCTGCAAACCTTCAAGAAAAGAGCGTATTCCCTCTCAAAAGGCCGGCAACGCACCTGCAGCTCTTCTGATGTTGCGAGTGTCCATGGGCGACGGTAGTTGCTTACCATCAAGTGACCCGTTTGCTCGTTTGCCCCCTTATTTAATAAAAAAAAATCTGCCTATGAATCAATTTCTTCGATGGTACATACATAATATTATTACATACATTGTATTTGCTGTTGATTCTTTCTTTCGAGAAGAAAAAATATGCCTAGATAAGTAGGTACTCATTTCAACGGCTACGGCCCACCACACATCACACATTCCCACCACTGCAACTCCTATGTCGCCAGGATCAACAGTGGTAACCAACCACGAAAACCCTTTGATATGATCTCAGGGATGCCCGAGGGACAAGCTAAATCTGTCTTGGGACCCGCAACGAAATGAATCAGAAGAAAGTATGAGATAGGATTTCAACAGCTACGTGATAAATTTCGTAATTTGTTCGTGTTTTACTATCGGTATAGTATAAAAGAAATAAAAAGTTTTATGAATAAAGTGAGGGAAGCCGGCATTGCAATAAAAGAAAGTTCAGACTTACTCTTTTATTTGGTAAACAAATATATTGTGTACTTAAATATTTACGACAAGGCAATGTCTTAAAACTAAAAAACTTCTGAGGTCGTCAACGCTCTTTATTTATTCCGAATCAGAAAGGAGAATCTGCCCTGGAAAATATTATGTATGGGTTATATTTAAATTATAATCTACTAGGTGACATCCGCAACTAAGTTGCGCCAAAATTCGCATAGCGCGCGAAAACCGTACATTCTTCCGGAATAAAAAGTATCATATTAACTTTCCCGGGACTCAAAGTATCTCCATAGCAAATTTCAGCGGTGTGAACACCTGCTCACCTCACAGACAGACAGACACCCTTTCGCATTTATAATATTAGTGTAGATGAATTTATAAATTAAGGACCATAATATCTATTTAAGGTTCATTGTAAAAGTGGCATTGGTACCGTTTTAAATAGGACATGGACCCTTAGACAGTGGAGCCAGAAAAAAATCAATGCGTTGTGTAAATTATTCCACAATTATTTTTTTAATTTTAACATCGCTGTCAAAACCAAGTCGAAACTATCGAATGCAATTACGTGACTTTACTAACGGCACTTTTCTATCTTCTCATAGAAATTAATCGCTAAAATATTTAATCAACACATTTTTTTACCCTTTTAAAACTTAATATGAATATTTCAAGTAAAAGAGACTTACCTCATACCCGTCAATATCTATAATGTCAGGCTTGTCTGTAGCATGCTGTTGGTGCTCGTTGTCTGGGGAAAGACGGGAGCCTGTAATAGTTAAAAGCGAACTTTTACTCATAGTTGGTACAACTAATATATTATATTCTGTGTTCATAGTACAGTATTTTTTTTTTATTACTATCGAGCAAATTTTTCGTGAGTAGCTTCATTTTGATAAGACGATCAACAATTTCCTCCGAAAGGATTTAATATTTCGATTTGATGGTCCTAAAATATGGTGTGTTCTATTTGTAGGACAATGTTACTCTTAAATTATATAACCTATCAATATACAATCAGCTGGTTGGTGGTTAGGGTTCCGATTTAGGGCCAACCCACCCACAGTCACAACCACACCACGTCGCAACGACAAAATGCCGTCAAGCAGTGGTTACGTGTAAATGACCACATCGCAACCAGTAACCACACCGTTGCGTCGATGCAACGACAGTGCGCGCACACCACCCGCGCTCTCCCCCCCTCCGTTTCATTGACTTTCGTACGTAACCACATGGCAACTATTGGCGACAACCCAACCACGTCGACATTTTATCGGTACCACAACGTAACTACAAAAAGCTGCAGCGACACCATTCACACGTAATTGACAGCATTTTGTCATTGCGACGTGGTGTGGTCGTGGTACGTGTGGGTTGGCCCTTAGGGTTCCGTAATGAACAGCTCCTCCTTGACTTTTTTCTTATAGTCCGCGCGGAACTAGTTGGCCGCTCTGCCGGTATGTGAGTATACGGGCAGAGCGGCCAACTAGTTCCGCGCGGACTATTATTGATATAGCCACCTAAACTATACCAAAAGCACTTACTCATGGGCATACACTCCATGGCATCGAACAGTTCCAGTGATATGTCTAGCGGCGGCGACGGCGCTGTCGGCAGCAGCGAGCAGCCTGACTTGTCCGCACACGGCTGAGGGACCGCGCAAGCTGGAAATTTTAGGTTTAAGTTTATGTTGGTAGTCTAAACAAGTTGTGAATGAATTTAAACTCAATTGTGATTTGTAACTGAAAACGTCTTAGTTGTGACTGAACTGGGACTAAATTGCGACTAATTCTTTTTTTTTTTACAGGTTTTGAAAAAACAAGTCAACCAGCAGGCGTAGCTTGGCCACCATAGAAAGTTTTATTCGGTAAAGTAGACAAAGTAATGGATTAACAAAGGAAAACTGTCATTTTGTCTGTCCCATAAAGTTAATATACCTATCGGAATAGAGCGACAATCTCGAGCTGTCAAACGTAACCAAAATTGGTTTTCATCTGTGTGAAAAATATGTGTACGTATACACTTACACAAGCATGATTGAACATGAATTCTATGAGATTATATTGACAACGTGCGGCACGTGCCGACTGGACGTCAAAAAAAGAGTGCTGCTGTCATGTATCACACGTCTCTTTTTACCACGCGGTGTTACTGATAGTGGCATCTCGCTTGCTCAGGCCTTTGTTTCTCTATTCCGCTAGGTATATTAACTTTATGGTCTGTCCGCAAAAACTGCCAGCGTTCTTATTCTTTCGCATTGTGGCCGTGCTAAGTCTGCTGGAGTCGCTTTGTACGAGTTGTGTACTGTTCTAAATTATGAAGTAGCATCGAAACCTTTATTATCATCATATTGTTTCAAATATACAGAATACAGGGTGTAACAAAATAAAACGATAATACTTTAGGGTGTGTATGAGTCTACTGTATAGAGTTCACTTTCAACTTTTTTATGGGCAAACTCATGTCGCTAGGGCGCTTGCCCATACAAATCACAAAAAATGTTTGCTCTTTCAGCGCTGCTACTTTCACAGCGATCTTCATATTATACAGTAACATCACTTAGTTTTGTTATATTCTGTGTAATTCGACTGAACAACCTACCATCATCAGTATCGTATACGTGATGCGGCTCCTCCACACACAGCTGCAGCCGACCCTCGTTCAGTTTCGGCACCACCACAGCCACCACCGGCACTCGCATCTGAATACCACTCATCTGTTGCTTACAATCCAGCGACTGAAATTAAATGTCAAATGACAATACTTATAAAATATCTTGTTGTTGACCTTAAACATCGAAGCATTTAGTGTGGTCAAATAAATGGCTCTACTAATAATAATTAGGATTTTTGGGACCATTTAATGGTCTAAAAGCGCTTATAATATACTGAACTCCAAATTTTGCGCTCAGTAGACAAAATTTTGAAAAAAAAAACAATACTTAAGTGGCTTTTCCGGTATGAAAATATTGACAGTCAATATATCCAGCTGCTATATATTCAGAATTCTCAAACCTTTGTTCCCCTGTATGTTATTATTAATCTACGAATAATAAAAACCAAGGAAAAGTAACTCCGTCAAAAAACATGTACCACAATACCTAATCATAAAAAAAAAGACGGGTTGCACTCCGGGAGTGCCGGCAGAAGTGAAAACTTGATTATTAACGTTGTGCATTTTTTAAACCATTTTTAATGAATCGAAACCCTTACAATCGCTTAAAAAATATCGACAATCGAAAAAAACCAATCGATTGTTCGATTAATCAATTTCGATTAAAATTTATTTTAATCATTACTTAATTTTAATCATTACTCAATTTTAACCATTACTTAATTTTAACCATTATTTAATTTTAAAAATTACATAATTTTAATCATTACTCAATTTTAATCATTACTTAGTTTTAATCATTACTTAATTTTAATAGTTACTTAATTTTAATTATTACTTAATTTTAATTATTACTTAATTTTAATCATTACTTAATTTTAATCATTACTTACTTTTAATCATTACTGAATTTTATTCATTACTTAATTTTAATTATAACTTAATTTTAACCATTACTTAATTTTAATCATTACTTAATTTTAATCATTACTTAGTTTTAATGATTACTTAATTTTAATCATTACTTAGTTGTTTTAATTATAACTTAATTTTAATCATTACTATAGCGCGCCATCGTGATGTCATCGTCCATAGGCCCTTATCTCTAGTACAACTTGTTTGCCCCACCACTATTTGCGCATATAAAAGAGGCGTCCGCACCTCAGTAAGTCAGTCGCTCGCTAGACGGCTCCGAGTACGATAGCTCCCGTAGTCTGCTCAGAGTCCAGTGCTTTGCTTGATCGATGCCACGCGTCATTAAGTAAAAGCTAGCTAGGAGGGATAAAGGTTTGCGATGCCACGCGTCCTGCCTGCAATCCCATAGTAGGGTTCCGCATGAATGTCTACAGTCTATATTAAATAGTAAAGTATGTACATGTGTTCTTTGTATGAACCTGAAATAAACTAAGTTAAGAAGATATTGCGAGTATTATTCCATGTGCCAACCCTACATTTGGCGCCCAACGTGGGGCCCGAACAGGGGCAACCCATACATTTGGCGCCCAACGGAAAATGGAAAAAAGAAAAACAAGAAGAACACGATAAGCTCAAAATAGCTCTCACAACCGCACCTGTGCTAAAACAAGCTAATCCAGATCAACCGTTTACCATTAAAACCGATGCAAGTCAGTATACGATTGGAGCAGCTTTAGTTCAGGGGGAGGGAGAGAACGAGCATCCCGTTGAGTATGCAAGTAGATTACTCACAGCAACTGAATTCGATTACACTGTAACAGAAAAAAAGGCTTAAGCAATGCTGAGAAACAATCTACTGCAAAAAAATTGCCCTCGCAGAGATGGTCCCTATGTTATAATTAGAAAACATGGAACTTCCACATACGAGGTTGCTCACCCAAGTACTCCAGATAAACCGATAGGCAAATACCATACTTCAGCATTACTAAATTTCAAGGAAGGGACGAAGCTCTACCTCAACCCGTTGTTCCCATTCGTCGCAGAGGAAGGCCACGAAAATACAATGATGCTGGCACTCCTGTCGAGACGACTTCAGAGTACCAGAGGGGGAGGATATAGCGCGCCATCGTGATGTCATCGTCCATAGGCCCTTATCTCTAGTACAACTTGTTTGCCCCACCACTATTTGCGCATATAAAAGAGGCGTCCGCACCTCAGTAAGTCAGTCGCTCGCTAGACGGCTCCGAGTACGATAGCTCCCGTAGTCTGCTCAGAGTCCAGTGCTTTGCTTGATCGATGCCACGCGTCATTAAGTAAAAGCTAGCTAGGAGGGATAAAGGTTTGCGATGCCACGCGTCCTGCCTGCAATCCCATAGTAGGGTTCCGCATGAATGTCTACAGTCTATATTAAATAGTAAAGTATGTACATGTGTTCTTTGTATGAACCTGAAATAAACTAAGTTAAGAAGATATTGCGAGTATTATTCCATGTGCCAACCCTACATTACTTAATTATTTTAATTATTACTTAATTATAATCATTGTTTAATTTTAATCATTACTTGATTTTAATCATTACTTAATTTTAACTATTACTTAATTTTAATCATTACTTAATTTTAATTATTACTTAATTTTAATCATTACTTAATTTTAATTATTACTTTATTTTAATCATTACTTAATTGTAATTATTACTTAATTTTAATCATTACTTAATTATTTTAATTATTACTTGATTTAAATCATTACTCAATTTTAATCATTACTTAATTTTAATTATTACTTAATTTTAATTACATATTACTTTATTTTAATCATCATTTAATTTTAATTATTAATTAATTTTTTATTATCATTTAATTTTAATTTCGATGTTACAACACTAGAACAGTAGTAACTCTCCAACCGTCTTACGCGTTTTGTATGGTTTTTTGATCAACACGAATATCTGGCGCGAGTTTCACAGTTTTTACCGATCCCACAAAAATGCTCAACGCCGCTAAAGAAGTTTTCACTTCGAAAATGTGTATCTTATTTCGATACGTATATTGCAATATTTAGGTGGTCTTTGCAGCGTTATCAGGCTGACGTTACATGACAGTTTAAAGGAACCTTTAAAACGGTAATAGTATGGGAGTTACGTTCGGCTGTGGATATTTTTTTTTTTTGTATGTTCAACGATTACTCCGCCGTTTGTGAACCGATTTTCGAAATTTTTATTTTGTTGTATTAGGTTTCACTCCAATTCGGTCCCATTTTCACAAAGATGGTGACCTGATGATGGGATCCATGAGTAATCGAGGGAACTCCTCAAAATTTATATGGAAACATATGGTGATTTTGGTTTTATGTGAAGTGTACTAAGAATACGCTACCAAAAAGTCAAATATTGGGTCAAGGTATACCATGGTTTCGATGATGCTGAGAGAACTCCTGATTCCTTATAGATACACGTTTGGGAGTTTCGGCGTTGTTTTAAGAACAGAAAGCATAAACTACTATGCAATTCATATTCATTAACATAATCATCATCATCATCATCGTCATCATCACCATTACCACGTCGTGTTAAGGCCACCAATGTCTCATGGCACAGAATAGATAATAGTACAAGGCATAGGTATGGATATACTAATAATAATAATTATGTACTCTATAACAACACCTGTTTGTTTTTAATACACGGCGGCCGGTGTCGCCGCCCAGCGCCGCCGCGCGGCGCGTGGCGGCAGAAGACAGAATATCGAATACTTTACTAACTACTTTATATACAGATCGAATACTTTACTACTTTATAAAATTTTAATTGACAAATAGAATTAAAATAAAGTTATTTTAAAAAGAGCATTTAAACAAAACAAAGTCATTAAGTGTCTTTTTAATTAGTTATACTTATTAACCGATAGAAGGTGCACTAAGTACCTATCGATTTGAATTCTTGATAACAAGAACAGCTGTCAATAATTATGATAATATTAAATATTATGCTACGCTACATCCTATGCAAGTTTGTACAATTTTTTATCTGATAGATCCTTCGATCGTGGAAAAACGAGACACAATAGCCTTTCTATTGTTATCGCAATCGCCGGTGACCGCTTCGGGCTTGAAGTATTAAAATTGTTAAATTACTTAGCACAATATGTTCACTTCACTGATAATATTATATTATTTTGTGAGTGTGAGTTGTGACTCTTAACAAATTGTAATAAGATACGTAAAATATATGCGAAGATTTATCTACTAGTGTAACTAAAAAGAGTGAAATTATTATTATTTTTAACAAAAAATTAAAACCGACTTCCAAGGTAAAAACAATAATAACATTAATATGAACTAAAAAGTATTAAATAATTTTTACTATCTAATAGTGCCTTTTTCCGAATTCGGCTAAACCTCAACTATTTCTGTACTCAATCTTCATAATTTTGAAGTCGGTGCCAGTTCCAAAAATTTTAAATATTCTGTCAGAGGACTGAAGATTCAGCTATCTGGTACCGACTTCAAAATAATGAAGATTGAGTAGGTACAGAAATAGTTGAGGTTTTTAGCCGAATTCGGAAAAAGGCACTATTAGATAGTAAAAATTATTTAATACTTTTTAGTTCATATTAATGTTATTATTGTTTTTACCTTGGAAGTCGGTTTTAATTTTTTGTTAAAAATAATATTATTCGTAGTAATTATTAATACATGGTTTGCTATTGTTTGTTAGGTGTACTTAATTACCTCGACATTGTTTTTATTGTCTCCAGTGTAAACAATCCTTCCGCCATACATTAAATCCTCTGCGGTAGCCGGCACTAGCATCTGAAAAATGAATATTCTTTCTTATTCTTTTTACTGTGTGAATTATTTTACTCCATTCAAAAGTTTTTATATTTTACTGTAGTCTTACCATTTTGTTGCCTACTTGTTTTTACAATTTTCATTGTTTTATAAAAAAGAAATGACAGGAGATATATTTATGGAAAACGACATAATATAATACACAATATCTAAAACGTGACGTGGGAGAGCCATGCTTAGGCACGAATGGGCCGGCTCGACCGGAGAAATACCACGTCCTCACAGAAAACCGGCGTGAAACAGCGCTTGCGTTGTGTTTCGCCGAGTGAGTGAGTTTACCGGAGGCCCAATCCCCTACCCTCCCCTATTACACCTTAAAAGGCCGGCATCGTACCTGCAACTCTTCTGATGTTGCGAGTGTCCATGGGCGACGGAAGTTGCTTTCCATCAGGTGACCCGTTTGCTCGTTTGCCCCCTTATTGCATTAAAAAAAAAAAGAAAAAAAAATAAATACATTAATACACAAATATCAGTGCAATCGTCCTTTTACGAATTATAATTTCACTAATCAGTAGCATAATATTATTATATCATACCAAAGTATTACCTGCTTCCCTTCAGGAAACTTCACATCCAAGACCTTCACCAAAACCGGTGGGGTATTCTCAGACTTGATCAAGGCGAACGGGGTCTGTTTGGCCGCCAGAGCCACCCCCATATGGTACGTGTTGATGGGGTCCACAATCACCCCATTAGAGTCTTCAGACTCCTCAGACTTCATGTCTACGGAACTGGATAGGTCTAGCGACGAAAATCCGAAAGTTGAGGACGATACTTCGGAGTTTTGAGGTGGGCTACATGAAAAAAACAACAGATGGACTTTTACCTATCAATAGGCAAGAATTCGTTTATCGCGCGGAATCGCACATTTTTCCGGGATACAAAGTAGGTAACCGAAGTCCTACTCCCGAGACTCATACCAAATTTCAGCAAACTCGGTTCAGCGGTTTGGGCGTAAAGAGGTAACAGACAGATAGACAAACGGATAGACAGACACTCTTTCGCATTATTTATAATATTATTCGTATGAATTTCAAAAATCGTAATATTACTGTTGAAATCTTATTGGTCTATAATTATTGTCTAACGAATTATTTTTACTATAATATTGACTATTATGAATTAGTATTTTCATTGACGGTGGTTTCAAAGAGATTTAATCATTACTTAACTTTAACTTTAGTATAATGTGCATCTTTGTAGAACTTACTTGGCTGTCTCAGACTTTTCCAATAGCTGGGAGCTAGAGCGAACTTTCACGACGGGAGCGAAATCACTTTTTACGTTTGAGTCACTTGATTCAGGGTGAGTCTGGAAATTCATCAAATATTTTATAAACAAAAGGAATAGCTAATAAACAGGTTGTAACAATACAAAGTGCTAATACACGTGTGTATGTCCCTTTATGTAGAGTTCATTGTGAAAGCAGCAACGCTGAAAAGCTATGTATGCACTGTGCACTGTCATCTTCAATTTTCGTCATCTTCTTTGTATTCAATTACTTTCGTTTGGCGCTTTCAATAATTGAACGCGACGCCAACATTGTCATTTATGTTCAGATGCAGACTACAGTGTCTGTCGGCTTTGTAACATGTGCGATTAGAACATTTTACTGGGTGGAGTATGTGCGGCTTATATGGTCATAAGAAATTCCATAAAAAAAGAACTAAGCGAAAGTTTTAGATACGGTCAGAGCGCATGCGTCGCGGGCATGCCTCACGTGCGATATTGACTGCGCTATGACGCATGCCCTTGATGAACAAAAAAGGCACAGTGTGGACATAGCTAAAGAGATGCTAGTGAATTCTATATGTCAGTATGAGAAATGCCTTAAATCCTGCATTTTTTCATACAAAAAAAATGGTCGTTCAGCGCTGTCACTTTCACAGTAAACTCTTTACAAGGGTAACACCGTATACCCTACAGTATTAATATCCTTCCTTCCTAGTCGTATCCTCATGGCTGAGGGACGTGACCACCAAAATTTTCCTTCTGGGAGAGCCCTATGCTCTCCACTTGTCTCTGTTTTTGGCCTGATGCAGTGCCTCCTGGAACGTGCAGTTAGCAGCCTTGACAGTCGCGTCTCTCCATCGTGTAACCACTCTGCCTCTGCCTCTTTTCCCTTTTAATTGCCCAGCTAGTATGAGACTCTCAAGATTATTAGTCTCCCGGCGGGCTATGTAGCCAAAAAAGGCGAGTGATCGTTGTAGACAAAGCGTGGACAAGCGGGTTTTAATTAATATCGCTTTGTTATATTACACCCTAAATAACTATAAGAGTGACGAGTGGTATTCGATAGTTATTTTCAACAAATTGTGAAGACGTAACAATTTTTCCAAATACTTTCATAGCCCATCTTAACAGAATAATAACATGAAGAGAATCACCTTAATTTTATGGCAGACAAGGTTGGATTGCTGGTTGAATCCCTTCATGCAGATGTTACAACGGTATGGACGCTCGTTGGTGTGGGTGAACATGTGATTCCTTAGGTTTCCTGTAAGAAAACATAGCAAAATTAATGTAACATATCTGTTCCGTAAATTGCATTCCATCTGTCAACAGACAGACCAGTAGCGCTAGCACGGCGACGAGCGGAAATGCGAAAGTATGGACAAACTGTGGAAATAAACCTAAGGTGCCGTTCCGATCTTTACCGCGGCTAATCGCGACCGACAAAAATGTAGTTAAAATGCCACTTTATGACAGACTATAGTAGATAATATGTCATAATGTAGGATATCATTTCAATTTTTAGGACTATAGTCTGTCATAATGTGGCATTTTAATTGAATTTTTCGGAACTAAAAATGATCGGAACGGCACTTTAAGTGTATCTCCACAGTTTGTAACTATAGTCTGTCATAAAATGGCATTTTAATAGAATTTTTCGGAACGAAAAAAGATCGGAAGTCGGAACGGCACCTTAGGTTTATTTCCATAGTTTGTCCATACTTTCGCATTTCCGCTGGTCGCCGTGCTAGCGCTACAGGGTGTTACAACTTCTGCACGTATAAATTTTACTAAGGCCGTTTTCAAACCAAACTGACTGTCAGCCGCCGAGAGTGAGCGAATGTTACGCAATTTATTGTATTTTCATGCGTACATATATTTACTTTTTCGGTCACGTCTAACCGACAATAAGTTATTACGCTATTCGTAAGCGCTGACATTCGGCGGCCGATTAATATAATAATATACTATAGCACATCACTACGCTCCGCGGACGCTTGGCTACGTAGCTACGTCAGCGATAGCGTATAGTCAGCATACTGTGAACGAAAACTTCCGTCTATTTTCACGTTTACACTGGGGCTCACAGTGAGCCTGCTCACATTCGGTGGCTTACAGTTTGGTTTCACCACTTCCTGATAAGTGCCGGATTGGCTATCCGCAACTTAGCTTGACATATAAACTATGGAGCATCTGTCAAATAAGATGTAGATAGCCTATCCAGCACCTAATCAGGAAGTGGTAAAACAAGGCCTAAGTATTCTATACTTAATAAAAAAGGTTACGGTCATTTTGGGTAACTTTGAATTGCGGTTTTAACTTTGAACAATACATTTTTGTAAATTTTTGTATGTTTTCAAAGTTAAAACGCAATTCAAAGTTACCCAAAATGAGCTTAGTGAAAATATGTGACCTTTTTGATGGAATCCCTTCGCGCAGATGTGACACTTGTAGGGCTTCTGCCCCGTGTGGGTCTTACGGTGAGAGATCAGCGTTGACAGACGGTTGAACGTCTTCGAACATGTCTGAAAATATAATTTTTAACACAAGAGTAATTTAGCTATACATAAAACATTTTTATAAGTCCCTCAACATACTTCCATTGTAACTTCTTTGTAGCTAAGATCTATCTAACCATAAACACTCTTTGAGGATCTCAGGTTGTATTTGCACAGTCCACGCACAAGTTAAAGATCGCTTGGTAATTGGAAAGGCAAATTATATAGGCGAATATTTAATCTCTACTAGGCTATCAATCGACAAAAATGAATGGGGAAGCCGCAATGTTCGTTTTAAGGTCTTTAAAGTAATGGCTCGCGGTTTGTATGCGCATCCCGTGGCTCTGCCAAAAGCAGAGAGGCCGGAAGGAACACCGTTGGATTTTGGTGAGTGCTGGGTAGTCCCATATACTCCGGTAGCCCTCTCTAGACTGCTAAGGCAAGTGCTAACGAAAAAAAGTCTATTATGTGATGTTAAATACCTCGCAGCCATAAGATCTGTCAGCAGAGTGTATAGCCCGGTGCTGGGTGAGCGTGGACTGCTGGCGGAAGGACTTGGCGCACTCCCCGCAGCGGTAGTTGCACTCGTCCGTGTGCGTCGGCAGGTGGCGCATCAGCGTGTACTGGTGGAGGAAGTCGCGGCCGCCTGGTGTGTGCAGGCGGTGGAGGAAATGGCACAGATCATGGAGGAAATGGCACAAACCTCGCATCCATATGGCCTGTCAGCGGAGTGTATGGCCCGGTGCTGGGCGAGCATGGACCGCAGGCGGAAGGACTTGGCGCACTCCCCGCAGCGGTAGTTGCACTCGTCCGTGTGCGTCGGCAGGTGGCGCATCAGCGTGTACTGGTGGAGGAAGTCGCGGCCGCCTGGTGTGTGCAGGCGGTGGAGGAAATGGCACAGATCATGGAGGAAATGGCACAAACCTCGCATCCATATGGCCTGTCAGCGGAGTGTATGGCCCGGTGCTGGGCGAGCATGGACCGCAGGCGGAAGGACTTGGCGCACTCCCCGCAGCGGTAGTTGCACTCGTCCGTGTGCGTCGGCAGGTGGCGCATCAGCGTGTACTGGTGGAGGAAGTCGCGGCCGCCTGGTGTGTGCAGGCGGTGGAGGAAATGGCACAGATCATGGAGGAAATGGCACAAACCTCGCATCCATATGGCCTGTCAGCGGAGTGTATGGCCCGGTGCTGGGCGAGCATGGACCGCAGGCGGAAGGACTTGGCGCACTCCCCGCAGCGGTAGTTGCGCTCGTCCGTGTGCGTCGGCAGGTGGCGCATCAGCGTGAACTGGTGGAGGAAGTCGCGACCGCCTGGAGTCTGCATGCGATGGAGGAAATGGCACAAACCTCGCAGCCATAAGGTCTGTCAGCAGAGTGTATAGCCCGGTGCTGGGTGAGCGTGGACTGCTGGCGGAAGGACTTGGCGCACTCCCCGCAGCGGTAGTTGCGCTCGTCCGTGTGCGTCGGCAGGTGGCGCATCAGCGTGAACTGGTGGAGGAAGTCGCGACCGCCTGGAGTCTGCATGCGATGGAGGAAATGGCACAAACCTCGCAGCCATAAGGTCTGTCAGCAGAGTGTATAGCCCGGTGCTGGGTGAGCGTTGACTGCTGGCGGAAGGACTTGGCGCACTCCCCGCAGCGGTAGTTGCGCTCGTCCGTGTGCGTCGGCAGGTGGCGCATCAGCGTGAACTGGTGGAGGAAGTCGCAAACCGCCTGGAGTCTGCATGCGATGGAGGAAATGGCACAAACCTCGCAGCCATAAGGTCTGTCAGCAGAGTGTATAGCCCGGTGCTGGGTGAGCGTTGACTGCTGGCGGAAGGACTTGGCGCACTCCCCGCAGCGGTAGTTGCGCTCGTCCGTGTGCGTCGGCAGGTGGCGCATCAGCGTGTACTGGTGGAGGAAGTCGCGACCGCCTGGAGTCTGCATGCGATGGAGGAAATGGCACAAACCTCGCAGCCATAAGGTCTGTCAGCAGAGTGTATAGCCCGGTGCTGGGTGAGCGTTGACTGCTGGCGGAAGGACTTGGCGCACTCCCCGCAGCGGTAGTTGCGCTCGTCCGTGTGCGTCGGCAGGTGGCGCATCAGCGTGTACTGGTGGAGGAAGTCGCGACCGCCTGGAGTCTGCATGCGATGGAGGAAATGGCACAAACCTCGCAGCCATAAGGTCTGTCAGCAGAGTGTATAGCCCGGTGCTGGGTGAGCGTTGACTGCTGGCGGAAGGACTTGGCGCACTCCCCGCAGCGGTAGTTGCGCTCGTCCGTGTGCGTCGGCAGGTGGCGCATCAGCGTGTACTGGTGGAGGAAGTCGCGACCGCCTGGAGTCTGCATGCGATGGAGGAAATGGCACAAACCTCGCAGCCATAAGGTCTGTCAGCAGAGTGTATAGCCCGGTGCTGGGTGAGCGTTGACTGCTGGCGGAAGGACTTGGCGCACTCCCCGCAGCGGTAGTTGCGCTCGTCCGTGTGCGTCGGCAGGTGGCGCATCAGCGTGTACTGGTGGAGGAAGTCGCGACCGCCTGGAATGAATAGATGCCAGTAAGTTTAAGAAGGGCGTCCGTGGCCTTTGGTCTACTCAAAAAAACGCAGATTCGTACCCAGGTGATTGTGTGTTGTAATGAGATATTTTGAGATTACAATTAAGTTCAGTAGAAGGTCGATTAGTATCCGAATGAATTCGGCGACAAGAGTATTTGGATAATCGAACCATCATAATCTATCTAATATATATAAATCTCCTGTCACGATGTTTGTCCGCGATGGATTCCTAAACTACTTAACCGATTTTAATATATTTTTTTAAATGTGTGCTTTTTTCCAACTTGAGAGATAGGATAGCTTAGATCTTTAATTATAGTCGCAATTTTATTTTATTGCAAATTAAATATAAACGCGACGCGGGTCACGGGATAGCAATGGACGTTGCCATGGTGACATTACTTATTTAGTCACTAATTCAATAAAATAATACGGCCCGCGATATACTTTATAAAATATGGCAAAGAAACGTTTGCCGGGACAGCTAGTTATTCATAAATCATAACACATATTTTATATTATATTTTGTACTTAACTTGTATATCTGTCTATAAATTGATTTCTTTGATGGACGATGGTACATACAGTATACACCTACGGACGCTCATAATATTGTGCAACATAATAGCGACAACATGCTATTTTGTCCTCCGCTATATAAGCCCTTATTTTTTGTAAGACCCTTTAAAGTTTAACTGCTTTCATAAAAGCAATACTAACATATTCCACACTCCCAGAACTTGATGGTTCTGCCGTTTCTTTTGACGAGCTTGACGTAGTGCAGTCGCGAGCGTGGATCACTCTTGTCCACCTTCAACTTGGACTTGGCTGTTGACGGGTCTGTGGATTTAGAAGGAATAAAACTACTGACTGAAATAGCACAGATGACTAAATAGTTACTGCAATAGTCTGGTTAAGCTAAAATTTTAATGACGTAATATAAGATATCTTTTTCATTGGTGTGCGTAAAAGAATAATGACATTGTCCTTAAAAATCGCAAGTTCCTCGTGCAAAAATGCATCTAGGTATAGCATTGTCTACACTGTGCCTTTTTTTATTCATCAAGGACATGTGTTATAGCGCAGTCAACAGCAAACGTGAGGCATGCCCGTGACGCGCGCTTAAATCGTAGCGCTCGCGATGACACTTTTCTTTCAACGCGGGTGGATTTTGACGCATTCAATTATTGAATATGCCAAACGAAAGTTGAATAAAAAGAAGATGACGAAAATTGAAGATGAAATTGCATAATGTGGACATAGCTAATAGTAAATACCGCAGAGATTTTTTTTTAAACCGTCAAAACTATCATATTTCGACATATCCAGGGACTGGAAGTATTTTCAATCTTCATAGCAAACTTCATCCAAATAATTTAGCCGTTAGCGGTTAAAGCGTGAACTAGTAACGCACAAACATTATAGCATTAATCCAAGCTAAACAACGATACTTCTAAAGTATGGATTAAAATATCTCAACTACCTTTATTTGTAGACGTCGTGCAATCCTTGGTAGAGTTTTGTGATGTTTCTGCCAATGTTCCGGGCCCCGTCGACGTATTGTACTCCTGAAAAGTTAGTTCACTTGACATTTCGGTAGATAACTTCGCGACAGCTGTCTCCAACTGTCTTGAAGTTTAAACTTTACAAGCTTTTCATATTGCGAATACTAGACAAATGATGGGACTAAAATTGTCGTTTAAGATTCTTATTTATTAATACCTATTAATACTTAGTTATAACATGGTTTAATATATAGATACACTTTTATCGCAATCCACACAATACTTACACAGCACAGAAACAAGGAAGCAACTGCAGTATAATAGTTTTCCGCGACAAAACAATGTCCTTTTCTAGGACTCATAATATTATCCTCCGAGACATCTAAATCAGTTGAGCGGTGTCATCAAGAAGTAACTGACAGATAAACAGACAGACAGACATACAAACTCGTTTATAATAATAGTTTGAATGTAAGACAAAGAAAACTTACATCTTTGGTCTCTTTCTTCCATGCAGCATCAGAATCCTTGCCAAATGAGAGCTGAGTAGATTCGAAGGATTGGGAGACCATCACCAGGTCCTCTTCAGACCACGAGAACCTGGCCTCATCCAGAGTGGGGAAGCCATCGCGGAAGACTGGTGTTTCATGCTGTAGAGGAAAAATCAAACGTTTTTATCATCAGGAGATGTCATTGCTCATTTGTTATTCTCCATAAAATGGTGAAATAACAGCTTGATATTATGTCTACCTATTTGCTAATAAATGATTTATGTAGAGTTTATAATAATTATTATTAATTAGTATTTTAATATTGTTTGCTTGTTCCAGTTTGGCCTTGTGTTAATCTTGGGTTAAAATATCACAATAATTACTTTGTTATTGTTGTCACTCTCTTGCTTATTCGTCTTATTTTACATTGATGAAAGAGAAGGCACGATATTTTGTCAACCTATAAGTTTAACCAAAACTGATGCATATTCAGAGCCTCTAATAAAATATACTTATTTAATATTTTATAATGATTAATGATGAAGTAGAAATATTTTAAATGGCAAAACAACGTTTGCCGGGACAGCTAGTATTTTATAATAAAGTTTAACGGAAAGAGGATAAAACTACGTAATACCATAGAGTAATACATAGATTCTGTGGTAATAGTTTAACATGGTTTCCAATGCGAGTTTCTTACGCCGGTTCTTCTCGCCTGGTTAGTTCCCGAACCGGTGGTAGGCATCATGTAGACTTTCAGAAAATATTTGCAAAAATTTATTCTGAATAAAAAATTTTGAGTTTGAGTTTAACGTACCGTTTTTGTCGACAGTAGCGGTGACAAAGGCCCGTAGTAATCCTTCAACTCTCGCTTATTCTTGTCACTCAAGCACACCTTTTTGATACTGGAATACAAAACAAAAAACAAATTACATCAGAATATCGTCTGAAAGTTTTATTTCGTAAACAAACGAACTTCGAACCTTATTATTTCATCGCCCTGACGCATGAGATGATTTTCTTTTATTTCTTCACCCGAAATCATCATTCAATTTTTATTTTCAACAATTTTGCAGACGCACGTCAATATTACAAATTTTTCAACGCTTTTCTTGTTTCGAGGACGCGAGTTCGAAATTTGAATTTTTGTTTTATTTTTAATTGCGACCAAGAAAGTAGTGACCAGCGCATTGATAGACTTTTTACAAAATATTAGGTAAGTGACCTCTTTTGAACTCCGAGTTCAATGACACTACTTGTTTTTTTTTTAATATCTAATTATATTAGTGATCGAAGTATCTAATATTATTGCGTAAATGATAGAGTCCAAGAACAGTACCGTACGTAATGCACAAATTATTATATTGTTACCTATGCATTTTATAGTAGATAACATTGAATTAATACTTAAGTACCTAATAATTAATTTATAGTTAGTAAGTCAATTCTTAAACTTAGGTGTTAAGTAAGTACCACTTTTGGACCACATCGCATGATAATAATATATTATAATTATTTTTATTGGTAGGAATGCGATGAAAATTACTATTAAATCCTAAAATAATATTACCCGTTTGATTATTACTAAGTAGTAGAGTAAAGTAGGTACATAATATAAGTATGTGTTAATATTTTCGTTGCGGTCTAAGTATAGGCCTGCCAGCAATGAGTTTCTAAAATACTAGATGGCAATGTCTTACAAACGATTCTCAGAAATGCGTAACCACTTGATATAAGTTCTTGCAATCTACGAGTGCGCGTCGCCCTTAGTTGTGTGAGTGACCATATCTATACACGCGTACATGGCTCGCTCGCTACTGACTGCTCCGTCGGGTACGCACACTAACGAAAATGTCTATTCACATTTCCAACTACAAATAAAGGCGACGCGCACTCGTAGATTGCAAGAACTATAGCCCATAAGACAATGTCACTTCATAATGTTATTATGTCATTATGTATGGCAGATATGCCTGCAGGCATCTTCAAAGTGGTGACGCGTTTCTGTCGTAGACTGCCAATCTAGTTACGTTAGTAACATACAATATCATTGTCTACCAGAATCTGATAGCAATTTTTGACAGCAGATTTTCGAAAAATATCGTTGATCATTGGATTTTTTTATATTTGCATGTTTAACACACAGAATTATAGGCGCTAAAAGAAAAAATAATCGGCCAAGTGCGAGTCGGACTCGCGCACTAAGGTTTCCGTACCATTATAGAGCAAAATTAGCTCCAAAAATTGTTTTTTGTATGGGAGACTCCTTAATTTTTTTTTTATTTTAATATTATTATTAAATATTAAAGAGCACATAAAACTAAGGACCTTGAGTAAAATTCAAGTACCTACCTGTTGCCATTTTTGATATAGAGCCAAAAAGGCCAAAAAAACACGTTTGTTGTATGGGAGCCTGTAGAGTTGTATTAATTTTATTTTGTTTTTAGTATTTGTTGTTATAGCGGCAACAGACACACACAATCTGTGAAAATTTCAACTTTCTAGCTATTACCGTTTTTGAGTTACAGCCTGGAGACAGACAAATAGACGGACAGACATACGGACAGACAGACGGACAGACAGACGGACAGACAGACGGACAGACAGACGGACAGACAGACGGACAGACATACGGACAGACATCGAAGTCTCAGTAACAGGGTCGTGTTTTTACCCTTTGGGTACGGAACCCTAAAAAGGATCAAAATGTTTTATTCCAATTACCCCGGCAATCGGCATTGCTAGAGTCAATTTATTTTCCTACTTTTTGCCATCTGTCTATACGTCTATAGATTCAAATCCTTTTTTTTTTATAAAACTGTCCTTTATTAAAAAAAAAAAATTGAGGATCAAGACGTATAAAATTTTGAACTTTTGACCAATTTAAGTATATACTTACTTACCTATTTTCTCATAATATTGTACCCAGACTCAACTGTTTCCAAACATGAAAAGCCTGTTAAAAATCCAGAAATAACTTCGTAGACGTAATAAAATTGCAAATCGGCATAAAAATTAAAAAGTAAACGAAAGAAACAACCGGGATCTTGAGTGGAGTGTTGTTACGACGTCTAAGTGGATTGCTCGCTCTCAACGATCCTGAAGCCCCTGAAGGCCTCATTACATGCTCATTAGTCATTACACGTACCGAGTGGAGTGGCGAAACAGTGCTCTCGGCTAATCAAATTGTCTGTTTGCACTGTCTCGCCGCTCTACTCGGTAGGCCGTGTAAGCAAGCCTCAGAGTTGGTAATATTATGACGGACTGCCGCCGAGCACTATGTCGTTCTGAATCCCAGTCATTTAAAAGAAATAAACAATAAGCGCCATCTATACTTACAAACTGGAACCAAGACATTCACCAATTAACAAAAATTGAAACCGCAGAATGTTTCAAATTAGTACCAGACTACTAACCCAGATGGCGCTTTTAGGACCTTATGAGCGCCATCTCATGGCGAACATAAGAACTAAAAGAACACTCTGCTACCCTAGTCGCTACCGCTTTCCAGAGTTCCACTTTTAAAATAAAGATGTCGCTTTATAGATTTCGAATTTTCAAAATTGACGAACCAATAAATTGCGTTTGTTTTGTTTTAAATATTCTGCTTGTTTAAAATTTAAATTCATATGAACAAATAAAAGACGCGTAGGCATAACGAGGGGCTTACCCACGGCAATTCATCTCTTGTATGCTACTCGATCTTAGTCTATTTGACAGGATGGCAAGAGATAAAGACCTGTTCCGATGGCGAGATAGGGCTTCATACAGGATAGCGTTTTGTAATTGATTGCCTGCAAGACGATGTTCCGTTTAGCATATTGCTAATATTGACCACGCTGCCCTATGCAAATCGTAAGTAAACTACTAATAAATACCTAGGTACTTAGTTACTAGGTACGGATAAGTTAGAGAAGTGTCCGGCTAAAGATTGATTTTTGGTCACAGGCTTACGCCTTTTAATAAGTTACCAGTTAGGTACCACTATAAACTTGGAAGATTATAATTTTAATTATTATTAATAATTAGTAGATGACGGCCGCAACTCCGTTGCGTCAAAATTCGTTTATCGCGCAGGAATCGTAAATTTTTTAGCTAATAACGACAATTTAATTTTCCCCATACAAAATGTTCTTACTTACATGTTTGTTACGAAGATCATAACACGTAGATCTAGATAAAATAAGGGTTTAATCGACAACATAATAATATTACATCCATAATAGCCGAATTATCACGCACAGTTTATTTGTAAAAATAAAAACACTAAGTAGCTATTAAGAGTCATAATATTATGAGAAATAATTTATGACACTTAATCCAAATTCAATTTGACAAAAAAACAAATATTTTTTTATGAAATACCTACATTTTCTAACAAGTCTGCTATAATTGACATTTCGTTAGACTATACAACAAAGAATACTTCTTCTTCTTTTTTTTTTTTTTTTTTTCTTGTTATGGCTCTCGGCTTGTAAACCATGGCCAGTGTCAAGTAAAGTTTTGGCGGGAGAAAAAAATTTTCGTAAAAAATTTACAAAATTTTCAAGTTGTTTTTCCAGATTATCGTCAAGTCGAAAGTCTAGTCAAAGTCTAAAAAGTAGTCGGTAAAGTCAACAAGTCAAGTCAGTTGTTTTAGTAAAGTGGTAGACCCTTTACTAAAACTTTCGATGGAGTTTTGGAGGGAACACAAAATGGCACGTTTCTTGAAGTTGTATCACTTGCCCACACTTGTGCACGACAACGAATATTTAATGGTTAATATTCTACCAACATTACACATTAAAAACCGAAATAACACAATTTTAGGAAAATAATACAAAAACAAAACGTCACTCTTTCGTATACCCGGCAAAACTCCTTCTTCTTCTTTTAAATTGCTCTTGCGTGAATTGCCTACCTCAGCTGAGTGTGATATATATAATATTATAACCCTTAGGGTGGGTTGCACGATAACTATAACAGCTGTAACTTTAACTAGATATAACTACAACGCAAAATGTCAAATCTTTGGTTAAAGTCAATAGATAATAATGACGCCATATTTAACGATAACCATAACCGCTCAAACATCTTGTATTAAAATTTTTTCGTGAAAATAATTCAAATAACCACGGAATAATAATCGTAACTATGGCTCACAGTGTTGTTATAACAAATATTTTTCCTGACGATTTTTCCGGATATTCATTTTTATACTCTCAACCCTATTAACTGTAGCTTTAACAAAAAAATAAACGCAACAGACAACTGTCAAATTATGTGGTCAAAGTAAAGGTTAAAGTTAGGTAAGCCTTAACTATGACCATAACTGATAACAACGCCTTTGGTGCAACTCACTCTTAAAAATTAATTCGACTTGATTTAATCATGTAATCTGATGCCTACTCGATATTACATAATTAAGTGAGGTCATTTGAAAAAAATGTTAAATACCCACGGAAAAATGATTACCTACCTCATTCTACTCCTATCTCTTTACAATGGCGAGCAGGAAATGAAATATTCAACGGTCGTCGAAGCCGATCCCAAATTATTATGATGTGCGACGAGCTACCTGATGACCAGCAAGAGGCTGATATTGAAAACATCGTATGGCAAATTTGCGTTTTATAACTAGTTACAGTTATAGTTAAAGTAAGTTGGTGCAACCCACATATCTCTGAGTTCGGTTTGGCTGAATTCTGAAAGAACCTTTGACTAAAAGATTCAAAATTGTTCTGCGATTTCTCTCCTCTAATCGTTGTTACTTGTTAGTAGTCCACGACCAAAAGAGAAGCCATCTACTTCTGAGTATAGTATTCGTATTCGGGACAAGAAATGGCTACCCGGCTTGAAATAACTCGCTGAGAGCGAAAAAAATATGCTTTAAAGAGTATAAGAATAGGTTAATGGAGCGATACAAAATTACGATGATGATGAAATGAATTTAAGTCTTCTCTGGGATCTAGATTCTAGTTCAGTGTCTTCCAACCTGTGGTACGCGGGCCTCTGGGAGTACGCCAATATGTATATGGGGGTCCGCGGTGTCATCTCTGAACCATACATAAAATATGCTAATGTCTTGTAATCGCTACGCTTACTTAGCACGGGTCCGTGAAAACTGTGCTTGATTTTCTAGGTGTCCGTGGCTGAAAAAGATTGGGAAACACTGTTCTAGTCTATTATGGTTCAAGTTAACATTATCCCAATCATCAGTAGTGATTGGTTCCACACTGGAATATTGTCACGCGTCACCACGCCGCTCTGTCCCACGCACCGTAATGAGCCGCCCGTCCTCCATTATGTGGATGACAATAATTCTGTCTCCGATAGATAATTTTCTCTACGTTTCTGGTTATAGCGAAATGGGGACGGCTTTATGTGGGATTGCGAAATTTTAAGATTAAAATAGTATGTGTGAGCTGATAAGCCCTTTAAGCCCTGAAAGTTTTCCTGTATAATATGACTCCTACGGAGGTAAAACGACCAGAATATATTGATTTTAGGTCGCGGTTCACTTCTGAAGGGCCCTAAGGGCCCTTCTAAGCCCTAAAGTACTATGTTGATTAGATGTTGAGGTGGTCTGGCAGTGGGAAGCTAGTGTCATATATAATAAGTGTCCGGAAGTGGTAGATGAGATTTCTACAGCTATCTTGACTCCTGGGGAAAATAAGATAAAACATTAAGCTTTATACTAAATCTTAAGTTTGAGGAGACTTTTAAAATTGGTTGCCTCCATGGGTTATTAGCTTTTAAGCTTCCATATCGACGGGTGAAAGCGGAAGTGGCGTAACTTGAATTTTGGCCAAAATCACGTTTTAATTGATTGTTGTATAAAAAAAAATTCTGCGTCGAATGGTGTATATCTCGTCTTTCTACGATAAATTCTAGTAAAGATACGACCATGGATTTTTACCAACTTTTAGCACAGACCTTAAAAAAATTTGTTGTAACTAGACGAAAAACTGCAATTTTTGGATAAAAGATAGATACGACAATGCGTGAGAAATTAGAAAAAGATACAACACAGGTTTTTTAACTCTCTAGTTTGATTTATCGTTAAATACGTTCCAATTTTTAAGTTTCTACCTTAATAAATATAGAAGTTATGAATTTTTTAAAAAGTTTTTTGGCTCTCCTGTAAAGTTGGGGTTTTCAAGTTACGCCACTTCTGCTTTCACCCGTCGATATTATACTAAGGCTAAAGTCGTTACTTATACATTTAACTAAATTACATAGTAAGTAATCAAAGAAAAGTACGAAGGTAAGTAAAAGTTTTCTTTTTGATGCGCATGGGGAAAACCCATCATGGGTGATAACTTGATAAGCAATTACCTATTATGAGCATTTTCCAAACAAAGTGTACCTTGTTCAAAAACCGAGTTTTTTTAAGTGTAGTTTTTAATTAATTTTATGGTTTGTATAAATTCTTTATAGTCTTAAGAATAATAAAATATATAAAGAACAGTAAAAGATTGCTTTTTATCAAAAAATGTTAAAATAGTGACTGAGGTAGTGATTTAATGGTCAGCTTGGAGACTTTTTAAAAATGCTTTAATAGTTTTAAATTTTGTTTGTTTACCGGTTGTTATATTTTAATCGTTGACAGACAAAACATACTATTAGAAAATACTACTTGATTTATAATTGGAACACATTATTACACGAGACATTTCAAGTTCGATTTGGTGACAAGTCGTGCCAAAACAATCTAAAAACAGCCCATATATTTGAAGTTCATTTAATATATATGGTCAAAGTTTAACTAATTTCAATATTTTTGTGTATTTTTATCAAAATATTTTAAGAAATATGTCTATAATTGTGTTTTTATGCTTTTCGCTAAGT
Organism: Polyommatus icarus; assembly: GCA_937595015.1. Classification (NCBI taxonomy): domain Eukaryota; kingdom Metazoa; phylum Arthropoda; class Insecta; order Lepidoptera; family Lycaenidae; genus Polyommatus; species Polyommatus icarus. Next base: position 20,621,433 of record OW569323.1, on the reverse strand, counting down.
GCGACAATCAAGGTTCACAAAGTAAAGCTGAGGTTACACATAGTAATAAAAGTCGAAGTAATTTAACATATTTATTTATTTATTTCTTGATGAAAGTTTATAGACATTTAAAAAAACACACAAAACTATAAATACTTTAAGTAACTATATGAACTAGTAGGCGTTTATAATATATTTTCGGTTATTTTTAGCCTTTTTCTCAATTTTTATGCTTTTTGTCTAATCAGTCTCAGATACCTGTATATTTATAATATCTTTTATAAAATTAATTTTACAATTTTAAGCTATTATGGCGACAAAAGACGATTTTAATGTATGCGTGTAGCCCTAGCTTTATGCGTCAGTTTGGTGACTTTCGGCCAATGTTTTGTTAAAACAGTGTATTTGATACATTTAGTTAACTAGTCAAAAGTAATTAAGTGTAAACACTGTGCTGAATAACATTTGATTAATTAGAAAACGGTTGCAAGACAAAATATGTGTTATTTATTACGTAAAAGCATCTCTTAACTGACAAAAAAAAAAACGAACCGTTCCTCGTCTCCACAAAAACACCCTCTCCTCAGAGCGTATCAGGCCAACTGGCAAATTTTAAATAGCGGCTTATATTTTTCGGTTTTATGTGTTGCTAATAAGCAAACTATCAAGTATTTTGGTATAATTTTAGATACAAAAAAACCGTCTCCAAACTTACGTGTCAGGCGTGTCTCGAATTTCGAATATTTTTAAAGATAGTGTTTTTGAGCAGTAAATTAAGTTATTTTTAAGATATATTATATTTACTAAGAAAGAAAATAAACTATTTTTTACGCACATTTAAACTTTAACGCGTGCTTCTACAGAATATTTTTAGTGATTTCCATTTTTATTGAAGCAACATGCTGTGGGACAGGCCAAAAACAGCTCTCCCGTGAAATTAAAATATTAAAATGTATCACGTGGGCTTCGGCCTGACCGGGCATACCACCTCGCCTGGTCGGAAGATCTTCCTTTGTGGCGGCTACGCTTATTTCCCACATTGGTGACCCTCGACAGAACACGCCTCCTTCATCATCATCACTCCCCGCCCCTCCGCACCGCGCCAGCCAGCATCGCCTCATCGGGTACATCGTCCACTAGCCGCAGTTGTACCGCGGCCTGGGCGTCTCCGCATCGGCATCATTGGGCATTCTCACTACACCGACCGGTCAGCAAGCAGAGCACATCTCTCCTGGTCAGCACGTAGCATCGCCCCGCACGGCAGCTTATCCGACTCACTGGATCCCGTGCAGCAGCTTATAGTTCCGACTCACTGGGACTCACTGCAACAGTTCCGACTCACTGGAACTCACTGGCACTGGTGACTCAAGCGACAAGACTTCAAGATTCGACCTCCGGTCTTCGGGGGGGAGTGATGTGGCGGTACCCATTATTCGCCTAATATTTCTGCATCGCGCTATCGAAGTTTTCTGAGCGCGTCGGTATATATACGACAGCTGAAATGTAACACCAGGGCTTCGGCCTGACCGGGCATACCACCTCGCTCGGTCGGAAGATCTTCCTTTGGCCTCCACGCATTATTCCCACATTGGGAATAAATGCTATATTAATAATTAATTATCGAGAGAACTTAGCACAAATATCGCGTATTTGAGTAAATGTTTATTATATTCTTATTCATTTTTTGAAAAAATTAACCTATATAGTTTATCCATATTGTTGTAATTAAAGTTCAAACACGTGCGACAGCCTAAAAACCAGGGGTACACTTTTTTTGGAAAATGCCCTTATATTACTCTGTAATTTTTCTTTTATTTAAAAGAACCCCAGCTGATTTAACTTAGCCTAAAAATCATGTGACTCCCAATTACTGATTCAGTCTAGCATACCGCGATCAGGACATAAACGGTAATCCGGTCTAGTTGCGAAAATGATCATAATGCGATTATAGTTGTCATTTCGTTGCGATATTATCTCCTCTCCTGCTCACACATCGCTGGGCTATTACTCCGTCCCTGTCGCACTTGTGGCTGGGTGTATGTATGTCTCGCTCGTACAGACATCATTACTATAAGCTAATCATATCGCATTCACAGAGTACGTGTGTCGGATGGCTTGGACGTGCCCACTTAGCGACCGTTGTCCTGCCTATTGCCTATTACGATAAATTGATTTTGTTTTATATATCGCTAGAATGTAGAGCCTAGATGTTTCCCGCAAATTCTTAGCGTAAGTATTCGTTTACCGCGGGCACCATTCAATATACATTCCTTAAAAACTCTCTATTCGCTGTCCCGGGAATCAACGTTCCTCAAAAATTGATCTTAATTCTAATCACATATTAACTGCAAATTCGCATCGCAAATATCTGCGAAAAAATGCATAGTAAAAATGACATTACGATGCGATGCGATGTGAATTCGTAGTTTTGTGTGGGAGCCCTTAGTCGGTTCAGCGGCTTAAGGCTCCTCTCGCGAAAAAAGCGTGCAGATGAAACCACTTTTTATCGGCATTAACAGAGAAATTATATCTGAAAAAAATAATTAGTAATCTACATGATATGATGCGTAACGTGGTTTTGCCACATTTTTTCTACCGGTATCACATAATAAAGAAATAAAAAACCAAATCACCTCCAAATCGTTGAATGAAACCACTTTACTCCTTCATTATTTATCAAAAGAATGTATAAAAATATCTACTGCTTTGCAATACATAAGTTAATAATTTGGTTTTTTTACTTTTTTGAAATACGTATTATATTAAGCCTTAAAAAGGTTTTTTCTCCTATTTCGCCCTATCATGGACGCGGCGAGCGTCGTAACCGCCACCGTACAAGGCGCGCTGTTATGAATGTTATTTTAATGTCATTTACGTCGATATTCGCACTGACAGACAATCGACCTGCTAATTTAGGGAGAGAGGGCCCTTAAGCGCTTAAAGAGATTTCTGAGTCTTAACAGACACAATTTGACTGTAGAGGTAAGGTTTCCGTGACATCGTCTAAATTTGCCCTCGCCCACTTAATAACAGTATCCCATGGGAACAGTTCATTATTAGGTTACAAAAAGTTACATAATATTATTTTGACAGACAGACAGACTATATCAGTGTCAAACATCCTAATCGACCTTGTATCTTTAAAGCCTATTCGATGCAAACAATCAAGCTTTTCATATCAAGCTTTATAATAAAAATAAAATACCGATTGCGAAGTCTATTCTATGATATTACAGCCAAATTTCATCGAAATCTTCAAAGTAGCTTCAGAGCTTATTCGATGCAAGCAAAGTTTTGCTCTACAAAATTAGTAAGGTAATAATAATGTCAATCAGTACTATCGATTGCGATAGAGTATAGACCGATCACCGAAAAGAACACAAGTTAGTCGCAACTAAATACGAAAGATCCACTAAAGTAGACCGAGAGCAAAAGCGAATATAAATAATAATTGTAAACCTAAACTACTATTGTTGAAGCATCAACTACATAGTAAGTAACATGCGAAGACGTGTGCGCGGTTCAATATCGTTGTTCCCAGATCTTGAGACTCCGGAACAAGCCACCTATCGGTTATTAAACATTACATTCAAAGAGTGAGTTTTACAGATAATTTACTTGAACAAATTATGTTTGAGTGGTCTAAGTTGAGAGAGAAAGCGGCGCATGAACACCTAAAGTTAGTTTTGGTTTTAATTTCTCAAAATATCAGCAATAACCTTAAAGTATAATTATTATCTTTCTTGCGGATATTTTAAGCCAAGAAGATAAATAGACTTATAAAAAAAAAGAAACTGAAATATTGTGACAATCGTTAATATTATTACAATGAAATGTTCTACGGTAATTTCATCAAGCTAAATTAAAGTCTACTTTGCTATTGGATACTGTGAGTCATGGTCCAAAAGGTAACAGGCAGACAGACAAATACTACACTTTCGCATTAATTACATCACCTACAGATTCAGTGTGAAACATGCTTGTAACTTTTTTAAGTTCTGTATCTATCGGTTCCGCTTCAGCTAAGCAGTTCGATTTCCGCTGCTGCCTTGGGCCATCATAGAGTAGGGAGCGCAGCGGGGTTCCCTGACAGTTACAGACACACCGTTAACCTTTGGATTGAGATGTGCACCGTACGGTGTGTGAGCTTCGTAATACAACGTAAATTGTGATATAGCTTACTAAACGCCATTAACCATTGCAATTTGTATGTGATGATTTATCAGGACAATGATACAGTACATGGGTTAACAAAGTAGGTATTACTAGAAAGTTGGGTAGGCAGATGATGTACGATTGAAGAAATTGATTCACAGGCAGATGCGGACATAAGTTATTTGGTCGCATTAAGTCAAACCCAGCCGACAGATTACGACTAACATTAAATTGACATAAAACGACCAAATTACGTAGGACCGTCAACTGCCTAGGAATATGTCTATTGTGCCTAAGGTTGACTTGATATAGCCTTGCCGCACACAACAACTCAATACCGCACAACATACACCAATATCAATCTATCAGTTTCTGCAATCAGCAATCATACTGATTGCATTTAAGGAGATGTCTTACTCGTATGCTCTAAAAGTATCAACTTTTAGAGCATAAGACATCTCGTTAGCTCTAGAGTTACCTAAGAGTGGATTGTACGAACTAACTTTAACCCTTAACCACTGACGTGCGATTAAGTTACATTACCACTAACGTACGTATGGGATACGTTTGCAATTTTGACCGCCTCCTGATGTGTCGATAAAGTTTAATTCTAGTGTCAATAGCAGTCTATTTATTCGGATACTTTCAAATGACATATAGATATTTAAAAAATTATAATATTTATTATAAATAATTTTTTATGTAACAAAAACCTTAGTGACTTACAAAGTAGGATAGATAATGGCAAATTTTCATCGTGTGAAATTGATGATTTTTTTTGCATTTTTGACCAACTTCATCACCCTAAGAGTTCATGTGAAAGCTACGGTATCAATACAATTTGTTCGTCGTTTTTGGAAATATTCTGTTCAACTGGCCTTTTTTAGACGTAGCCGGTTCTCAAGATGAATAAGACTGCCTACAATTCATTTTTATCTACGGACAAACAAAAAGTAATTACTTGAAAAAAGTCACACTAACACTGACGCTACGTACCTCATACGTCAGGTCGTGGAAGTCACCTGCTTGCAGATATGCACTGCATCCGATCTTCCCTGCCTTCGACGCATGACTGGTAACTAGGAAAGTACCAAAAAGGACACGCAGAAATTCCCGCGAAATTTTGAGTTTTGAATGAAAAACCACGTGAGTGACGTACCACATACGTACGTCAGTGGTTAAGGGTTAACTTTAACTGTAACTTCAACTTTAACCTTAACTTTGACAACAGTGCAAAATGTCAAATCTCTGGTTAAAGTTAAATATGGCGTCCAAACACCCCATATACTCATACGACATCTGTCAAATTTTCCGGTTAAAGTTAAAGCTAAAAGGACTCCATATTTAACTTTATCCTTAACTTTAACCACGCCTCTGGTGCAACGCAGCCTAAGTATGAAATACCTGATCACCTTCTTTGTGAAACCAATAAGTAGAAAAACGACATCAGCAAAAACAAAAGAATTTTTCCTTGTCAAGAAAATTGCTAAGCCAGTGTCAGTCAAACTGTGAGGCATCAAGGAACAAAAGGTTTCTTGTCAAGAAACCAAATCAATCTTTACCATTACCCATTACCCATTTGGATCCCACCGCTGGTACTCCATTAAGACCAACCTGTCGCTGTCCTTAATTCATAATTTCTAGCCAGTTCGAAACCCGTCCAGCCTTTCGCTACATTTCACGTTATCTGCGCATAAATCATTCCCAGCAATTGTCTCGAGCCGGTTCCGGACAAAATAAAAGTTGATCTCAAAAGGCATGACCCAAATAATTAGACCTGCCTTTAATATAAATCATCTTTCGAAAAAATATTTATGAGCCAGTGTAATCGGGTGGCCGTAATGCTTGTGCATACTAGAAGCTAAGATTTTTCATATTTAAAGGTCGTTTTTCCGCCTTTTTTCCGAATGCGTTCATTGCAAAATTTTTCACTGGCTTCTGTCTTCACCGAGTTCTGTCTAGTTACGTCCATATAAATGATTGGAGAAGGATATCCTCCACGTGGAGAATCCGAACTATATTGATGCCATATAATATTAGGTTTAGTATTAGGCTTTTTTGGCGCAAACAGTCAATGGATAGTGGATGATATTATGTTAGAAAGTGGTTTGACTGAAATCATTGAAACTTGCAGCCTCCATTCTCCTCACGTTTCCAAAATGCTTGTGGGGTTATTACAAACAAATAAGCCAAAGTCCCGAGAGCCCGAGACCTATTAAGTCGTTGCTTTTCATTGTTGAATAGTATTCAGGCTGATAAGCCTTTCCTTTACCCGCTTCCACCGTCTCCTAGCGACCTTCATAGTATGTTTATTGTTTATCCGCCACTTCCATGAAAAATTAGTAATCAATAGTCATCGCTTGGCTTTAGCTCTGGCGGACATGCCTTATATCGGCAGGTGGTGCTAATTTAAGCCCTACATTGTTCGTATAATACGCTCCGCGATTTTGCGTACGCATTGTAAGAATTACAGCAATTATAAACACTTATACGATAAAAGATTTATACCGTCAATTAGAACGTTTAGTGATACACTTCGGCGTAGCACTTATTCGTGGGCAATAAGGTCGATTTTTGCCTGTATTTAAGTCTCTACTGTATATTTTGGGAGGGTCGGAAGCGTTTAGGCAGTGTATGATTAAAAATTAAAAATTACCGTCTTGGTTTACAAACAGAACAAAAGTAATAAAGCTATTATCATTTTGATAATACTTCTTTTCATTTCAAATTTCAAATGCATTCTGTATACAAAACTATTATTATTATGACTTAGATATAGCCTTTTAAATAATATTAATATTGTTTAATTGACAAAATAGTGGAAGAGTGCGCGAAAAAATGTTACCTCTAACATACTAAAGTTCTGGAGTATATCATAGACCAAGAAGGACATAATATAGACCACATAGAAGGAAGGTGGTTTTTTATCGAGGCAAATCTTGCTGCGGGATTTTCTTCTCTTCATGTCAAAGTTTCGGAAACATAATATTAAGTACCGTACGATTCTTACTCTTTCTATTCCAATTTTCTTCTGATTAATTTCGTTGCAGGTCCCAAGATAGCTTTAGCACGTTCCTCGGGGTCCCTGAGATCATATCAAAGGTTTTCGTGGTTGGATACCGCTGTCGATCCTGGTGACACAGGAGATACAGTGGTGGGAATGTGGTGGGCCATATTCCGTATTTAAAGTGGCGGAAACATCTACAATCCTTTCAGCTATATTATTTCCTTAGACTTTATGCCAACACAAGTATACACATAGAAACTAACAGGTAAAATAACTTTAAATGGACTGCAGAATGGAGTATAGTCATTAATAAATCGGCTTCACAATCAGACGTCTCTTATGCGATGCTACACATAATATTTTAAACAAACCGCCTGTCGATGAGTAAGGGCAGTTGTACACGACAGATTTGCGACCAACACATCGTACTCATTTGCATACAACGCTTGTGATGTAGAGCTAGGAAGGAGAAAAGTGTTCTTAAAATATAATAAGCTACTATATTTAGTTACGAGAAAAATCTAAAGACTAAATATTATTAATAATACTATTAATAACTCCCACACCGGTTTCGGTGACGGTGGCCGGTTTCATTGAAACCAGGCCAGTTACGCTGGAGTAATTTTATAGTGCCCAAGTGTGTGCGCAGTACACAAGAGCACTCTCTATTCCTTTTACTCTCATAATCCAGTGGAACGGAAGACCGACACGACTGGCGAGAGATCAGGCGCAGGACCGGCTTTTTACATGCCCATCCGACGCATGAATCATCTTACTTGTCAGACAATCAGGTGATCAGCCTGCATTGTCCTAACCAAACTTGGAAATAACATGTTTCCAACGCGGGAATCGAACCCACGACCTCCGAGTCAAAAGCCACGCTCTTAACCACTGGACCACGGAGGCATTTAAGACTAAATATTGTAACTATATTATGAGACTGAAAATTCGCATAATATTCCACGGAAACCCTACGTTTTCCGTCGATAAAATCATAATATATCTTTGCAAGGGACTCCCAACTCCCAAGACTTACATCAATCGGTTCAACCACGGAGCTAATACAATTTGTATTATCTCCGTGGGTTCAACGCTTGTACTGTGAAGAGGAAGAAAGATAGAAAGACAAGCAGACCCATAACACGGCTAGCGCAGAACAAAATACACAATATAAAGAGTGCTTGTCTTATTCGAGCCTGAGATGTATCTTTAGATTAGTCTTGGCAATTTTCATGTGACCGTCGCGTTGCTGTGGATACATGGCAAATTATATTATGTTTTTTTTAATGGTATAAATTTTTGGCCTGTCTAAGCATCACTAACTCTGCTCTTTGTTGATGAGAGAGTGTCTTGGAACAAAGGTGTTACTGTTGCTGTCTTGTTATCGACGTTGTTTACGAGTTTATTGTTTATTACCACACTCTGTACTCGCCCTTATTGCTCTTTCATTTATACAATAATAAAGCAAAATAATAATATTTATAAGGGTTTTTCATAATATAACAATAACTTCCTTTTTTGAAGTTGATTAAAACGTAATTAGAGAAACCGATTCATAGGCAGATCGCAGACCTACAACATTTGGAGCTATGTCAATTCAATGTAAGTTGTCATCGGACGGCTGGATTTGAGAAAACGCGGCAGAAATACGTAGGTCTGCTATCTGCCCATGAATCAGTTTCTTCGCTGGCACATGGAACATTCCAGAAATATCGTGAACTGCGTATCACTAGCGACTGCCAGTCAGTTTGATGTGATAAGAAAACACAGCCTGTTTGCACATTTAATAGAAAACTGTACAAAAACTGTCTCAATACAATCTCATTAATTATCACATACTTTAAGGCACAACCACGATATAAATTAATATACAGTATATCAACTTCAGACTAGACCAAGCCTAATTTCTAATAACTTTAAAATTTTAAAGCGACGCCTTGATAATTTGGCTGTAGCGATGTCGATTTTTCTCAGCAATTACTAAATCTAAGAAATTAAAGTTAATTGTCAGTATTCATCATATCTTTATCGTTGAATCACCCATAGCATAACCATAAAGTTAATTATATTACCTTTATGAGCATAACACGATTGGTCAAATTTTAAAACACAGAATAATTAATCAAAAATCCTCTGTAAGGGATTCCTATTTTACCAACAGAGGAGAGTGAAATAAGCTTCCAAAATCTGTACATAGATTGGTTCAAACAAACACTTTAATTTGCCCGTAGCTTATATTATGAAATGTATTTATGGTTTATGTATTTACGCGACAAAAACCATTTTGTCGCTACGCCTATATCCCTATTTTATACGGCGAGGACTGAAGCCGATCGTATCCGGTCGGACTGGCGCAGGCAGACCTGACATTTTGTGAATTCCCGAATCCTGTAACGAGTCCGATGAGGTCCGAAAAGCGCATCGCATGCTAATCGCATGGATCGGCCTCCCCAACATCACGTCACACCTATAGCTTTCGCCTCTCAAGGACGCTGCCGAGTTACCATACTACATATTTTATAATATTTTTTTTTTTTTTTTTTTATGCAATAAGGGGGCAAACGAGCAAACGGGTCACCTGATGGAAAGCAACTTCCGTCGCCCATGGACACTCGCAGCATCAGAAGAGCTGCAGGTGCGTTGCCGGCCTTTTAAGGGTAATAGGGGTAGGGAAGGAAATAGGGAAGGGTAGGGAAGGGAAAAGGGTAGGGGATTGGGCCTCCGGTAAACTCACTCACTCGGCGAAACACAGCGCAAGCGCTGTTTCACGCCGGTTTATGCCGCAACAATTCACTCAATAAATAATATTTATGCCCACTCCACACTTGCTAGACATTTATGGACACTTTAAAATAATTAAGGCACTCGTAGATGCTAGCATGCCAAAGAAATTGCAGTTATGTTGCTAAAGTTGAATGGTCCGTTAAAATATAGTATTGGCGTCTTTGATCTGGTATCATTAATCTTACGCTTGGCAGCTCATAATACGATAATGAGAGTAACTTAGAACCCACCATGAGTTTATTCTGAATCCTGAAAACCAAGACGACGCCAAGCAACATTCAAATGCAAAATTTCAGTCATTGTATTTTGTTATTAAGCCCAGTATTACACAGTTTCAATATAAACTCTGGTTAAACCAAGGAATTATTTTCTTTTTCAAGAATGGTCATAGAAAATTTGGATATTTCAATATCCTGATTCTTGAATACTTTTAAGGAGGATATCCATTTTATGTCTTATGTTCTAGAGCATAATTAAGAACTATTTGTTTACAACTATCTTGTTAGCCAGCGGGAGTTCTATATGTAATAAATATACAATATAGCACCATATACGTCCAGCAATAGCATTAACAATCCATCAACTTTTCGATAAGGATATGTCCCACTTTACTGTAGCCAAGTGTCAATTGACCAGTTTGGATTGAGTCGTGATTAACTAGATGTTGCTTGCAACTTTGTGCAGATATTAGTATTTCAAGTAAATATTTAAGTATTGTAAAAGTAAATAGTATATTTTAAGAAGCACATAATAAACTTAAAATCTGTTATGTAAACATATTTACATAACGATTAACAACGCAAGATTTAATTGTTTTTATCTAGCCTATTTGAAAAATCAGAAAACAGAACTTTTTCTGTCTTTGCAGAGGACTTTAAATAAACGAGCAAACTGTTCACCTAATGGAATGCAAAGGAAAAAATAATCTAAATTGTTTCAGTGGCTTAATCGTAAAGAGGTAACAGACAGATAGAACTACTAATATTGTACATATTAGGTGATATTGGTGTTTACGTTATTATCAGAATATAAGGATATTTCCAATATGTTTCATATTTCTATTAATTACTCAGGTAATAAAATGTGACAGTCGTGTTAGCACTAATTTGGTCAATTCGATTTATTGATACGATGTAATTTTTGACTTTGATTTGATATTAATTTATATTATTGATTGATTTACTGTTTTTTATTTTGAAAACTTTGATACGAAAAAAGTTGTAAACACAACTAAGCTCTTTCAAAATCAATGAATTAGATAATTTAATGATAAATAAAATTATTCGTTTTGTAAGAACAATGAACATCCATTCAATTAAACTAAAAAAAAGTAACGACTAGGTAAAAAATAATAAAGGTGGTGAAAAAACTTACATTTTTAATGTTCATAGTCAAAAATATGAATAGTCAGAATTCCAATTATCCGACCTGCGCAAATAGCATCAACATTTGAAAATACACCGAATTTTTTAAACGGAATGCCCCGTTCTACACAATTTCGTCAATAAAGGGCGTTAAAATGCCGTCACCCCAAACAAATCAATTATGAGCTGTGTCAATCACTGGCTGCGGCGGAAATGCCCTCATAGAGGGCTGATTGTGGCGGAACTAGGAAATGGGACGAATTGCCACCTCTGGGCCGAGTTGCCACCTCTGGGACGAGATGACACGGGTGTTTGTAATTTCTAATTCCTGTATTATTGTGCGTATACGCGTGGAGGGCGCAAAGGAAGATCGTCCGACCGAGCGAGGTGTTATGCTTGGTCAAGCCGAAGCCCACTGACGTCATTTCAGACGTCTGCCATTCTCAAAAACAGTTTTGGCCTGTAGCTTGTACTACATTATGTAACATTAAGGTTTAAATTTTTACACTTCTTTTTAAAATACTTTAAAAGTTTAAATTGATTTATTTCTTAAACATTGGAAAAAATTCAATTCTAAGGTTACGAACTTTTCTTCAGAATAGGAGAAAATTTTCCTGGACTCAAAGTATCTATATTCTCTGCAGATTTTTACTTTGTGTCTGAGGTAGTGAAATACTTTCATTCACAAAAAAATGTGCATGTTGTGACTGTGTGTGTTAACGCGAGTTATGAAAACATCTAATACATATCAACTACATAATATCTACATAACAGCCAATTACAGTTTGATAGAGACAATATCCACTATCAAGTCAAGTCCAGTCCAGGAACAGTCCAGGATGTTCACACGTGCGGGAGTAAAGGTTACATCGGATCGGGTCGGAACGGGTCGGGACGGGTCGGGACGGGTCGGGAATGTAATGAGCTTTGTCAGAACAGCACGACCGTAATAAGTTGTTCGCTTGACGAGCATGCATAATGCTCAAAAACTGTAGCCGAGGTGGTCAAGTCCTTAATGTTAATGGTAAAGTTGTGAGGGTTACAAGTTTGATTGTAGGTTCATAAAATAGATTCTCAAAATAGGCGGATGATCAAACGGCTTACCTAGTAATTAGTTATTAGTCTGTGATAGAGAATTAAAACGTCCGTACGAAAGACCGTAGAGACTAATGACACATTTTTAAGATTTTTTTGCTGTAATTTTCTGTCAGTTTATACTAGTAGGTACCAAAAGCTGGTATTTAAGCTAACTAGGAAGGTATAAATAAATTTAATTTTAAAATTATTACCAGCATGATGATAATCTCGACATAGGTACCTACTTTAAATGAGTTTAATGTAATTAACCAATTAAAGGTCGTATTTTCTCGACCACGTTGTATTATATATGTTACCGGAAATGTATGTAATCCGTCATTGTATACAATTTCTAGGAAATGTATACAATTCCTAAAATCGTACGGAAATGTGTAAAATTAATTATATTAGACACATTTCCTAGGAAATCTATACATTTCCTAAATAGTAATCGGAAATGTAAAACATTTGAGATGTCAATGGGTACGCGGGGATAGCGGGGCGAGGAGTCGGCAGGGGTCTGATCAGGCAATCGTGCTAGTGCCACGTAAACGGTTGTGTTTATGTTAAAAAAAATTAAGTGCTAGATTAAATCGTCAAAGTGCTAAGAAAAACACAGACTGAAAAAATGCTGAAATCGAGCGAAAAGAAGTTTACCCCTTTACGTATTGGCACTTCTGTACGAATTGCAGTTCCAGTGGTGAATAATGATGCCCGAAATAGTATAGATGTAGTTTTGGATAAAACTGATAATGAGGTCTATCAAATTTATAAAACGGAATCTTAAGATAATTTTATTCTCAGTCTCAGATTAATATGTGTTCATAATGAGTTCTCCTTGAAGCATAGGATGTATCGAATAGGGAGATAGCACTGCTAACCTACAATCCATCGAAACCGGCCAAGGATTTAAGAAGTGCATTTGCAAGAAAAACTACTACAGATACAAGATGTCTGTGCTATAAAAAAAATATTGTGTACTTCCAAGTACACAATAATTTTTACCAAAACAGCATACCCTGCAAAAATAAATAGTCTATGTGGCTATGTTGAATGTCATACTAAACGAAAGTTTGAATTTATAACAATAATAATATAAGTCTATTTTGTGATAAATATATTTTAAAATTTCAACATGGTTAATTTTTGAGGCTTTAATTATTAAGATAATATTATGAAGATTATTATAATATTTGCACGATATTATGATTGTTACTGAACGTTGATATCTCAACCAGTGCTTAAACAAAAATGATTATTCTCATTGTACCAACGCAACGTGTTGTATTACAGAAAGCATTGTTTTTATACATTTCCTTTTACTATGCTGGAATTATATACAATTCCTAGGAATTGTACACATTTCCTAGGACATTTATGTATTAAATAGTTTTTGAAACAGTATTTTATACATTTCCTAGATAGTTTCGGAATTGTATACATTTCCTAGGATTTGTATACAATTCCTGGATTTCATACATTTCCGGTAACATACACAATTTTTACGTAAAATTTCGGCGCAGTTGTTTTCAAGTTTTCTGAAACTTAAATCAGTACAAAATGCACCTACATGGCGACATTCTCATGGCGTCGAGCACCCTGTATATAGTATATACGGGGTGTTAGAGAACGCAGGTGTTGTGTTTATCACACATGGCCCGCGGCGCGGATAAATCAGCCCCGGGGCTCGGCGCAGATAACGGCTCCTGTGCTGCGCTTACTTGAGGCTATTTTGTGGCACATAAATAAAAAAAATAAAGCTTGCACATCTGGAGTACTGAAAGCAGTAAAAATTTAAATGGAGGAGCAGGTTAGCCATAAGGTAGAGGTAGGGGATATTACTTACCACGACTACTCACCTCTCACGAATTTTCCATATTAACCATACCAAAAGAGTGCACTGTTTTCGAAAATAATTAAATTATTGTACGAAAATAATTAAATTATTGTATGTTCATTATATTTTACTAATTCAAACTTTGGTTGTGAGTTATGACTTCTGAGTTATGAAACTGATATTATAGTCTTTTCTAACACATAAAAATAAGAAACTATAATAAGTAGGTACTACCAAAAGACAAAATCCAAAAACACGAGTACCTTCATTTATATTATATACTTATAGAAGCTGCTTTTTTAATAATAATATTCTTCATAAAAATATACAACCACATAAACTACTACTAGCTTTTGATGAAGTTTAAGAAATTTTATGAATCTGAAATCATTAAACTGATGTATCGCATTCAACAACGTACCTACTTAAGAATACAATCATAAATTTTTGTATTGTATAGATATAGGTAGTAGGTAATAACGAAATGTATAGAACTATTATTATGCTAGTAGTTGTTATTGCAAGTACTCCATCGAGTACTGTAACGTTGCAAGCGCAGCACCAGGACATGTGATTGCGTGAAGTTATGTTCTTGTTAATGAACTCAGTACTAACATATTCTATAATTATATTATGCGCGATTAATTACTATAATTAATTTGAATTATAAACAAATTAATGATTAAAGAGGTGTTTAATGAGGAAGGACTTTTGCTCAGTACTTACGTAAAGCTCAATGGAAAAAAGTAGGCAATATTCAAATTAAGGTAGAGAAGATTTAGTTTTTGTTTTCGAAACAGGTGGTAATATATAAGTCTAAGATATAAATGTAAAAATATAAATTATGAAGAATAAAAAGAAGGAAAAACAATCCATTTTTTGCAACTTCTTCTTTTTTTCTCGACTTTAGATTTGGCGAAAAGCATCACAAATTATATTTCCGTCTAAACCATATTTTATTAAGCAGGATTACAAATTACAATTTTGTGTCCAGATATGTACATACAAACTACAATTATTATGACACAGATTTACAATAAACTGCCAATTCCAGAATTACCATTATTTGAAGTCATATTTTTTATAAAGAATTTTAATCAATTTTTCAAATGAAAATTTCAAGTTCCTTCACACCCCTCATTCTTACGTAACGTTGTTTCCCACTTCCAATGGCTTTATATCCGGTGAGGGACTGTAATTGACAATATTATTTATCCCTATTCTGTTTAGATTCCACGGGAGTTTTGAAGAATTCCACTTGACAAAACTCAACATCCATTTCAGCATTAAGAGATTGTCAAGGAAACCTTGAAATTAAAATAAATAATAATAATCCATATGATTATGTCCCATGGAAGTCCCTAGAAAGGACTTGGGTACTAACAGACTTACAAGATTTTTATCAAGGCAGAATCTACGATTTTTAATACTGAAATAATGTAAGTATTTTTTATTCTTAAATCTTATATCTTATAGATATATAAGAGATATATATATATATATATATATATATATATATATATATATATATATATATATATATATATATATATATATATATATATATATATATATATATATATATATATATATATATATATATATATATATATATATATATATATATTACATTCTTAAATATTATAACAAGGTTTAAGTTACGCAGAGACCTTTAACTCACAACACTGTTTAAAAAACACGTGCCTTGTTAATAACATTAGCTTTTTACCAACCCTTAAAAATTACCTTTACATAACGAGCAGTATTTTCCGTTTTTTCCGCGCGCGACACTTAATGGTATGAATATTGGCCGCAAAAACTGATCCAAATTCAGGTTCGAAACAATTTTAATTAAGGCCTTTCCTTTTATCTCGAAGAACAATGAGTCGAGAACTTACGGGACATGAGGCCTGACGTCCAAATGACCCGAATTGCTTTTTGCCGAAACTTTCGGGCAAATTTCACATTGAATTTGGCCGAGAGCAAAAACCGCTTTCGGGTCAATTTGATTTATAATGAGTTTGATATCGTTACCGGTATCGATTGGTATGAAAGTTTCGATTGACGTGTGCACTGTGCACTTAACCTACACGAAGGGTTAAAATATTTGCCTGCCAGTGAATTTAGTATATTAATATTATTTTCATTTTAAGTATTAAGTATCTGTAGAAATAAATCTTAGATAATACATCGTATAGCTACAAGGTTAATTAAAAAAGTTATTTATTTTCACTTAAAGATGAACGAACACTCAAATACTATCAGCACACACGAATATAATTAGTATTTCAGATTTTATCAAGGAGCACTTTCTCAACTCTTTTTGACGCATGAGAGGGGTCACAAACCACTCTCTTCCTAGAGCCTCAACACGCCACATAAATTCCAGAATACTCATAAAATTCCTCTCCAGTACAATGAACAGGGCTACTCTTGTCCCGCAGGTCCGGATTCCCAGCAAATTGTACATTATGACGTCATTGGACGCCTCGGGACGCGACAGGAATAGCCATAATTCTATGAATAAATTATATCCAATAAATCAGATATTAATGTGATTTTACCTCGCAATAGTATATTGTAGGAGTTTGATCCCGACAAAATTGCAGACAAAGTCTAGAGATTATTGTGACGAATGCTCTTTGCAGAACAGCTAAATATTTTGTAGATGAGAATTAAGTTCTTCAAAATTGTATTCAGCAACTTCGTGCGAGCGAAAGACAATTCCGCGGAACGGTACCAATTTCCCCGCAAAAACAGCTTTTAATCCTTCCTATTGGTCAATACTATGTATGTACCTTTCATCATAATCAATGCCTCCGCCGAAGAACCAATTTGTATTTACCTCATTCATTGCCTAAAAGGAGGAAAAGAAAACGGGTACAGTAGGAAATCAAATTTTATCAATAATAAAGGCTTAGACAATAACAATTGTATAATATCCTTCTATAAACCCTTAAAGTACTTTCTAATAGCTACAATCTATATGCTAGATCAATCTACATTTCATACAAATTGTTAAGAACCGCGGTAGCGTCGCCCGAGGCGCCCGCGCTACTACCAAGCCTTGGGCTGCACTGACGTTAATTGTACCACCGTAATAATGCTTAATTATATCGTTTGTTACATTACTGGTTTTTATTCAACAATTATTAATTTAATTTGTCAGTTTCTATACTTCGAGATTGTGTAATAATCGTAATATTTAGTTTTTAGAAAGAAATTATTCTTTTTGTGTTGGGTAACTCGGTCTGTAAGTAAAAATTGCTTGTGATACAGTAAGCTGTAAGTTGTATTATCCAGAAATAATAAAAATAAAGAATTCTATCTGTGTGCTAGGAACATTACATTCCACCATTTTCAAACTTAAAATTATGTAATTGATATCAGTATTCTTACTTTAACGTAAAATTAAAAGAATTTCTACATACATCACCTATACAACACATAACCCAAGAACAACAAAAGCTGAGTTTATTCGCGTGAGAAGCTAGCGTATAACCCGAGTAATTTATTTTTTAACAAAGATGGATGTCCACTGCCCGTATGAATAATTCCCGCGGCCAGGCTTTTGTCGCATAAATTAAAACTGCAAATGGTATGGCATTTTCGTTATTTACTTTGTTTTAATGAGATTTTGTTGCAATCCCAGCATCATTCAATGTCTTCGGTTCTTTTGTTTGGATCAAGAGGCGCTTGGGATAAAGGTGGGGCCACACTAGGTAACTGCAACGGGGCATGAGACACGTCAAATCCAAATATTAATATAATATACTGCACTAGCTCAGTTCTAACGTACTCGCAACTCTGCCTTAGTCGAAGAGTAGATGGGGTTTTAGGAGTCACACATACCCCCGCCGATAGCCCCAATTTGCCGGGGCTGCGTAAAGCATTTCCCCATGTGAAAAAAAGGAGTCAGCGGGCTACTTGATACGAGCCACGGCACATCAGTCAACTGGGGTAAAACTACACTAGTCATTACGACTAGACGTGTACTTTGTTTTCTCTCCACATTCAAATAGCTTTACCGATTTTTTAAAAATGTATATTGAAGTGTTTTGAGTCCAGGGCGAAGAAACTCTCAAGGCAAAATGTACAGTATTGGAATTAAGTGAATAAAGCACCTATCACCTCACTCTTTGGAATTTCAAAGACAAAAACAGTATGTTTAATCCATATTGTTTTAAATCCTAAGGATTTGTACATACATAATAAACATTGTAAATTTATACCCCCACTACTAGCCCACAACTGAAGACGATGAAGTAAGTAACTAACATTTTACAACTTAAAAGCAATTACGCATTTATGCCCTTATGATCGGAACAATCCTTGTATCCTACCTACTTCATCATTTTGCTAATACATATTAATATCTAGCTATACATAGAAACCGCATTTTTATTTCAAATCATTTTCTTGGTAAGTACTTTAAAGTGCAAAAAAAAAAAAACATCCACTCTTACACTTTTCAAATTGTGACTTACCCGCTTCATCCACTCATGTCTTCTCTCGTCGCTAATAGCCGGTAATTAATTGTCGGCCACCGGATCCTATCGGCCGATCTCGTGGCCGATTCGCCGGTCATAACCTGGCCGATTATCTGATGGACTGACGGTTTATGTGTGTAATTATGGGAGGCTAGATCTAACAATAACTTTATACTCCAGGAGCAGACTGGATGACGTGCGCAGCTATAAAGTTCACAATATTGTGGCGCGCACGTTTTACACTCTGGAACGTACTGTCACCAGCAGTATTTCCGGACCATTACGACCTGCAAACCTTCAAGAAGAGTGTGTGTCCCTCTTAAAGGGCCGGCAACGCAGATGCAGCTCTTCTAATGTTGCGAACTTTTATTTTATATACCTAATTAAAAAAAAAGTTATAGTCCAAGAGCTGATCATAATCGTGACGCTATAGAGTTTGGAAAATTGTTGTTATCTTTGAGATTGGTTGTTTCAAAGTTTGATCGGCATCAATACTGTTGTAATTAACAAAAAATGCTTTCTACTTCATAAATATTCATGTATCTGTTATGTCGCTCTTTTGAATTAAAATACTATTACATTTTTTAGTACTCTAGTGTTTTGAAAAAAAATATTTGTCGGTTTCTTGTATCAAGTTTCATGCACATATTCTGACTTCTGAGTCGTTAAAAATAGTCTCCTAGACTATTAAGAACTATAAAACTAAAAATAGGACTAAACCTTACAACGCGACCTTACGTTTATCGACCATAACAATCGGAGAACGAATAAAACACTTATTTTATTGTTTCTTTGTCGGCGTCAACTTGCATCCGATTATATTACTGTATCAGGCTATTATAATTTTAAATCGTTTATGAATATTTTTCGATGTGTGATAGCTGTTTTATCAGAATTGCAATTACTATTTTAACATTTTTTATTAACAATATATTTGAATGCCTTTATCAACTTAGTTACAAAGCTTAAGATAAGTATGCATGATTCCGTTGTGCGGTGTGCCAAATTTCGCTTATTACAATTTACAACCATAGATTTTTAGGGTAGAAATACCTGACAATAAAATTAATTTTCTGTAGGGAGAAACTATTCTATGCCTTATCTGGGGACCTAAAGTAACTCCGTACCAAACTTCATCAATATCAGTTCAGTGGCCCAAGCGTGAAGTAAGAGAGAGATTTTGGCTTTTAAAACATTAAAAATATGGATGAATACGAGAATTTATATATACCTATTTAAACCTAAAGTAGCCTTTCCCCGCGACGTTACCTATATAAAAATAGTTAAGCACTACGACCCTAAAAGGCAAGTTCCTTGTACTGTCGTCAACAGTGAGGTATCATCGCGCACACAATGGATGGCCGCCATGCTGGATTTATGGCTCGTCACTACAATACATGCGGATTTCACAGGCCTGCCAGATAAAATTACAGTAGGCTCTCTAGTTAGGTAATAAATAGAGTCTAAAGCTATAGAAAGGAAATATTACGTGGAAAGATAAATCATAAGGGAATGAACCGTATTGTGAATTGTGAGTGATAGGTGCTGGACGCTGGTATGAAACATGGAATTACCTTAAACGAAGTTTGCGCCGTTTCCATAAAATCGGACAGCGAGCGAAGTTTTCTTAAACTCTTTGCATTGTAGAAAAAGCTACTATAACGTGATTTTTGAACAGGAATCATCCCACCACTGTATTTTCTGCATCGACAGCGCTATCCGACCACGAAAACCTTTTGATATCAGAGAGCCCAAAGGATACGCTAAATCTGTTTTAAGACTGCAAAGGAGTAGGAAGTGACGATGACACATTTCTTGAAAATCCTGCTTACTATATGAAAAAATCTGCATGTCGTATACTAATGTATACGGGCCGTAGTCCACACAAGTAGCTGGTGTACCGCAAGGCACGTCTACTATTGTACTGTATAAGGAACCTGCCTATTTTTATACGATTGTAAGAACGGCCAGAGATAACTGTACTCTACTAGACTCGTAGATCCGTTTTTATTGGGTGTTTTTAGTGTTTTTTTTATAAAATGTTAGTCTTGCATGTAATCCAGATTCTAGACTATCCTTAGTATAAAATTTCACGGGAAAAAAATCTCACGCATAAAGTGTGTGCAAGACTGAGATAAATTTGTGGAAATACCAGACATATCTGCAATTCTTATAAAAACAATTTATAGTAAACTAGCTGACCCGACAGACTTCTTATTCTTCTTATATAGAGATTATTTAATTCGAATTGATATAATTAAGAAAACAATAGATTAAAATTAGTATCTTCAAGCCAAATTTCATCAAAATAGATTAGTAAATAGTTTAAGCGAAAATCATAAAAATTTATTGTGCAGGAACCGTACATTTTCCGGGCCAAAAAGTATCCCTTGTCCTTTCCCGAGACTCAAAGTATCTCCATACCGAATTTCATAAAAATAGACTGAATAGTTTAGGCGAAAATCGTAAAAGTTTATTGTGCGGGATCCGTACATTTTCCGGGACCAAAGTATTCCTTGTCCTTTCCCGAGACTCAAAGTATCTCCATACCAAAATTCATCAAAATCGATTGAATAGTTTACGCGCAAATCATAAAAGTATATTGTGCAGTAACCGTACATTTTTCCTGGACAAAATGTACCCTATGTCCTTTTCCTGGTTTTAAGCTACCTCTCCACCAATTTTCAGCCAAATCGGTTTATCCGTTCTTGAGATAAAAGATTATTGTGCGGGAACCGTACATTTTTCGGGACCAAAAGTATCCCTTGTCCTTTCCCGAAACTCAAAGTATCTCCATACCAAAATTCATCAAAATCGATTGAATAGTTAACGCGCAAATCATAAAAGTATATTGTGCAGTAACCGTACATTTTTCCTAAACAAAATGTGGCCTATGTCCTATTCCTGGTTCTAAGCTACCTCTCCACTAATTTTCAGCCAAATCGGTTCATCCGTTCTTGAGTTATAAGTGGCGTAACTAACACAACTTTCTTTTATATATATAGATGAATAAGAATCGTATGATACGTTTTAAGAACAAAGGCTCTGAAATCAGTATTTTTTAAAATTAAGACCAATAATACGCTGATAATAATATTTGTGCCCACAAAGCCTTTACAAATATCTTGTCATATTTAATTTGCGTATAATGTAGTAGATAGTATAGATATGTCCTTCAATGGAAATCGTTTGATAAACCTAAAACTTAGCCCATTGTTTTAAATATAGCAAATATTATCGGGATCTCAGATAAAATTTTGTTCTAGATTCGATGGTACTGAATTTCGATACACTATCTCGATGGCTACACAAGGACTTAAAGATAGTCACAAGAAAGCACAAAAGCATAATACATGGAGATGCGCATTGATGTAGAATCGTAGACTCAAATAATTATTTTTAACAAAAAATAAGATAGTAGAAATCAGAGTAGTATGTTTAAGAAGTGTATTACCTTTTTTTCTTATTCCCGAAAATAGAATTTTGATTCACGAGTCTGATTAGTTCCAAATTGAGCCGCAGGACCATCGTGCGCTAGTATAGGAGCGGGTAAAGCCGTTGAGATCAAATTAGTTTCAAATTGAGCCGCAGCACGATTTTGCGCTGGTTTATATTATTATGTAGGAAGTAGAAAAAGCTTTGAGATTGAGCTGATTCGATACTAGATTCGATTTTTATTCTGTCGGGAGTAAGGCAGCTGGTAACCTTCTGGTAACATAGCAATTTTAATAATAAAAATCACTTTTCCTATTACCGATGCTTATGCCAGTTTCCTATGGCTAAAGTAACGTAACTACGGCTGGTTTCAGGAAAACTACCCTCTTGAAATAGAGCCTAAAACTGTGAACAATATTCTAGGCACCCTAAGACATATTATTATACGAGTACACATTTTACTGTTGCATCTTTTCTTGTAAGTCGATGACAAGTCTGTCTATGGGCAAACTCAAATACGATTGTTTTCTGATTTATAGTCATCTCGCATTAAGTGAGTAATATAAGGAAGAGGACCCTTTAATTGACTAATTAATTACACTAATGAGGCCTTATTATGGTCACTATCATTAATAAAGACTCCAACTTCGAATGCAATTATTTTTTCATTTAGGTCGTTTTTGTTATGAGCATAGATTTAAGTTGATGTTATCTACGTAATTTATGTAATCAATTATTAGTAAAGAAATAGTAAGTAACTAAGTTATTACAATCGCTTTTCCAGTAGGAGATGGAACGCCGTTTGAGTTTTTATTTTGTTCACTGTGACTAAGTAGAAGCACAGCGGTAGAAGTATTCTTGTTTTTCCCTGTTTACTTTTCTTGATTTAACGTATAATATATGAGTTGGAATTTTACAGTCACTTATATAATGAAGGCTTAATAAGTATGCCCAATTGCAAATGTACTTGCATGCTAAACATTTCCCCCTTTACTAAAAAAATATTATATATATTCAGTCTTGTGACTTTTCCAATGTACAGATAAAGACCAGCAGCATACTTGTTGTATAAATATCCATACTAATATTACAAAATATGCAAAAGTGTGTCTGTATGTCTGTCTGTCGTTATCTCTTTTTGCTTAAATTTGGCACGGTCCACGGATATACTTTAAGTCCCTAGAAAGGACAAAGGATACATTTTATCCCGGAAAAATGTACGTTAGCTGTGCGTTAATGACGCAACGGAGCTTCGGACGTCATGTAGTTTTTTTATAAGGATAGAATTTGGTTAATTTACCTCAAAACAAATACTTATTAACTTCGATAGCTCTATGGTTCAACTCACTTCTTGACATTACTTTCCTTTATAACAAGCGTCTCAAAAGCGCCTTCGAAAACACAGGAAAGTTGATTAAAACATAATTAGTTGTGTATGATGCGCGCAAGTGGTAATTTGCGATTCCCAGTGGGAATGATCCCGAGGGCGGGGGCGAGGCGGCAGCGGGGGCAGGGGCGAGGCGGGTGTTAATTCCCGTACGACAGCGAGATGCGAACTACAAAAGATACGGTCGCGATGAGACTTTCAGGATAAGGCTATGAATGAACCCGAATCTTATAAGTACTTTACTTACTAAAAAAATATATACAACCGAACGTATTACCTCCCCATTTTTGGAAGGCCAATAAAATACAGGTTTACTGTCAGTAAGCGCGTATTTTATCTAGTAGGTAAACTATGTAGGCTATCATAGATAATTATGGTTGTAGACATGTTCCGTGTGGAATATTTAGTTAACAATACATGTATAAAGTAGTTGGTTTGTTTAGCAAACTTTTTGTAGACTATATTTTATTAAATACAGGACCAAGAATATAGGTCTATGAGAAAAAGGTGAAAAAAAAACAAAATATTATCGAAATGTTCTTATAACAAGTTGCAGTTAGTTTTGACAACATTCGAGAGAATTCAATGGAAATGTATGGATTGGCGAATTTTAGTGAGATGACCCTAATTTGTCAGGAAACAGGATCAGTTGGAAAATAATGACTAAAATATATCTAACATAAAACATTAGAAAATTTAATACCTCGATCGTGGGAAACGCAGACACAATAGATATTCAATTGTTATGCGGCATTCGGGTGCCGCTTGGGAGTTGGTGGGTTAAAACTTCAAGCATGTGGCTAAGTTTTTCATCTTATATTTTATCCTACATGTACAGTGTACACACCTCAGTAATAAAACAATATTTTTTTATGATTTCCATTTTTTTCTTCATGTTTAGCATATCCACATTATGCGTTAGTAAGAGCGACGTGCGTGCGACGGGCTATAACAGACTTGATATTTTCTTTATCTCGCAGTTCTCATACTGTATACTATTACCAGTTTGCGGATTACGAATATTGTATCGTATTCATCCTTTGTGAGCCTTTTGTTGTTTTACAACTTGGCATACGCGCTAAATCTATTGTTGAAGATTCAAGGTTCTCTTATTAGCATTGGTTAACACCAAGAAGAAGAAGCTTTTAGGAACGTATTTTTATAAATCATCATGGTTGTAACTGATTCTGTTTAAAAACTAAAGAATATAATTATGAAAAACTTTTTCTACGGAAATATACTAAGTATAGCAATATACAAAGGTGCTAAAGCGATGAGTACCTTAACTATGATTTTTGCAAGTAGAAATTAACAAAAAATTAAAACCGACTTCCAAGGTAAAAACAATATTAACATTAATATGAACTAAAAAGTATTAAATAATTTTTGCTATCTAATAGTGCCTTTTTCCGAATTCGGCTAAACCTCAACTATTTCTGTACTCAATCTTCATTATTTTGAAGTCGGTACCAGATAGCTGAATCTTCAGTCCTCTGACAGAATATTTGAAACTTTTGGAACTGGCACCGACTTCAAAATTATGAAGATTGAGTACAGAAATAGTTGAGGTTTAGCCGAATTCGGAAAAAGGCACTATTAGATAGCAAAAATTATTTAATACTTTTTAGTTCATATTAATGTTAATATTGTTTTTACCTTGGAAGTCGGTTTTAATTTTTTGTTAAAAATAATAATAATTTCACTCTTTTTAGTTACACTGGTAGGTAAACCTTCGCGTATATTTTACGTATCTTATTACAATTTGTTAAGAGTCACAGTTCACACTCACAAAATAATATATTATCAGTGAAGTGAACATATTGTGCTAAGTAATTTAACAATTTTAATACTTCAAACCCCAAGCGGTCACCGGCGATTGCGATAACAATAGAAAGGCTGTTGTGTCTCGTTTTTCCACGATCGAAGGATCTATCAGATAAAAAACTGTATAAACTTGCATTGGATGTAGCGTAGCTACTCATCTAATACCAAAAATTATTTATTTGGCAAAACAACGTTTGCCGGGACAGCTAGTAATATAATATTATCATAATTATTGACAGCTGTTCTTGTAATCAAGAATTCAATTTCAAATCCATTCAAATCGATACTTAGTGCGCCATCTATCGATTAATAAGTATAACTAATTAAAAAGACACTTATTGACTTTGTTTTGTTTAAATGCTCTTTTTAAAATAACTTTATTTTAATTCTATATTTTGTCTATTAAAATTTTATAAAGTAGTTAGCAAAGTATTCGATCTGTATATAAAGTAGTAAAGTATATTCGATCTGCCGCCACTCGCCGCGCGGCGGCGCCGCGATACCGTCGCCTCCGCGGTGCTGACCGCCGTCTATATTTAAACAAAGTGTTGTTATACAGTATAAAATTATTATTATTATTAGTATATCCACACCTATGCCTTGTACTATTATCTATTCTGTGCCATGAGACATTGGTGACCTTAACACGACGTGGTAATGATGAAGACGATGATGATGATGATGATTATGATGATGAATATGAATTGCATAGTAGTTTATGCTTTCTGTTCTTAAAACAACGCCGAAACTCCCAAACGTGTATCTATTAGGAATCAGGAGTTCTCTCAGCATCATCGAAACCATGGTATACCTTGACCCAATATTTGACTTTTTGGTAGCGTATTCTTAGTACACTTCACATAAAACTAAAATCACCATATGTTTCCATATAACTTTCGAGGAGTTCCCTCGATTACTCATGGATCCCATCATCAGGTCACCACCTTTGTGAAAATGGGACCAAATTGGAGTGAAACCTAATACAACAAAACAAAAATTTCGAAAATCGGTTCACAATAGGCGGAGTAATCGTTGAACATACAAAAATAAAAAAAAAAAAAAAATAAAAAAAATATGCACAGCCGAACATATAACCTCCTCGTTTTTTGGAAGTCGGTTAAAAATTCGCAACGATATCAATTATTATCAATCAATAGTACTCAGACTTTCTTTTGTTTCTAGCAATATTGTGTTACTACAGTTTGGATTTAAATTATGCTATCACGAAAATATAATACATCACAAGTTTTATATCCGAAATTAGCATTAATATTCAGGTTTATTGGTCTGGTAAGCCCATTGACAACTCAATATTTTTGTTATACAAAAGTAAAACATTAATTACAACATCCGATACGTTTTGTAATATATTGAACTAATAATTTACTTGTATGTTCAACAGAACAATATTAATAGTCATTATACATAATTATACCTCAAGCTGAGCATTTGATTGAAAAATTTCGGTCGCACCGCCATTACACTATTGTGACTACGAGTATAATTTAAGAAACGTTGAAAATATTATTTATTAGTATATTTTATAGCGCATACGACATTTATTGTTTATTTTAGACCACACCGTTATATTACAGTCGCTAGAAGATGTGTTAATTTTTACGTTTTATAGCTGAAGATAATTTCTAATTATATTTTTTAGAGTATCATTCTCCTTAACGAAACCATGTTTTATTTACACAAAAATGACACACATTTTTTGTTATTAATTCCGATTCCAAAGTCTCCATTGCTTATTTCAATTACTTAAACACTAATTACTGAAGTTACGATATAGCTTATTTACTCAGTTGCATCAAAATTAACACACACACTTAAACTAATTACAGCATAACAATGCACACATGCACAGAGAACAGAACGGCAGGTGGAGTCACTGATTCTTCGGCGATAATAATTTGCCTAACTGGTTCCTCTCTTATTATTCCACTATGTAATATCATAACGACGATCTTTTGCTGCATGCGGCATACAATGCTCTTGTAGATTGTAACTAATTCTGGATGCACTAAGACATTCTTCAGTGGAATGCGCAGGGGTATAACTCTCGTAGAAGTTTTTTAATGAAATAATGTTGTGGTCAGTAGCCCTACGTCCGGCAGATAAGCCCGCTTATTGCGACACTTAATTATCATGATTATGGGGATGCTTCAAAGAATACAGGTAAACGCTTTGTTTACTGGAATAACTAGACTGGAGACGCTAATATTATCTGAGAATGTAAGAATATCTGCTTATCTTGTATCTGATTTATTGTTGATTACATTCCAGACATAAGAAAAATATGCAAAGTTTACCTTAACTTATTCCAGTTCAGCATGTGTCCCAAGCACCCTTGAGATCATAATATCAATGGGATTTTACGGCTTGAAGATGGAGCAGTGGCGGCAGTGTGGTGTGGCATGCTTGTTTTAAAAAACACAGTTCAAGTTTTTTAAATAAAATAGGCAAATAGACACCGGAAGCACCAACTTTGGACGTCCACAAAACTCCTCTATAACATAGTCTGCCAAAACTCTTCAGAAACCCTGACTTTCTCCGACTCCTAAGCGAGGCATACATGGTTCTCCCACGGTAATACCAATAACACAATACAGACATCAATGACAATTGTCTGCTGTCAATAATTGTCATCTCAATTACGTTCTGATTGATCATGATCCATGTTCCACGCCCGGCAGAGGGCAGCAAGGCCAGATCAATATTGTTGGACAATGGCCAATTAACGCTGCCTACAATTAAATCAGACTACAGCTATTATAAATTATCCTTTTGATTATTTGTATAGAGCTGTTGGAACTTGGAACTAGAATATTTAAATGATGTGATGAGTTTTTTTTAGAGTTTCTGCTAAAAGTTATGTCAAATTTTAAAATGATACCAATTTAAGTACCAAGCTTTTTTGCTCATGAAACTCTTTAACGTACATTAATAACCTAATCATTTCTATACTCAAATATATAACAACGATACCCTGTAGGCTGTAGGCTGTAGCTACTTTATGTTATTTTTGCAACAGATGCACTAGCTATCTGTGTTTTGAAAAACCGCAATTTAATTAAACATTCCCGACGACCTCTGTGGCTCAGTGGTGAGCGCGTTGGTAGCTCAAGCCGGGGGTCGCGGGTTCGAATCCCGCCGACGGAACAAAAAGTTTTCAATGTTCCCGGGTCTGGATGTGTATTAAATATGTGTATCATATAATAAAAATCTTAAATATATGTATAGTATAAAAGTATTAAATATATTTCCGTTGTCTGGTACCTGTAACACAAGTCCTTCGGGTACTTAGCACAGGGCCAGACTGACGTGGTGTGAAGCGTCCATAGATATTATTATTATTATTATTTAACTTCTTTTTTTACGCAGCGTAAAACTATTCAAAGTCCGCTGTCTTTATCTGTCAAGAGACTTCTCCAATATGCCAGAGAAAGACAGGAATAAATTATAGCCTGTACCTTTCTATTAGCTATGTAAAATATTATTATTTACACTTTTTAGCAAGAAGAATTATTCTCTAAACTCTAAATTGTATAGTTGTAGCGATGTCGTAGCAGCTCTAGGAATATATTTCTCATCAATTGGCCGATAGTATCCGCCGCCCACATGACCGCGTATTGTTCTGGGGTAGTGTAGATAGTGCCTTATTTATTATGAAACGAGGTTTCAGCACGTGAGAAACAGTGTACGCGGACCTTATGAAGTAAGCCTTAATTGTTCACATACTTGATAAAAATGAAAATAATTATTATAATAATTGGGAAAGTCAAAAATTATAATTGTTATGAGGACCTCTTCATAATTATTTATCTCACACGTAGAGAATTGTGATCGAGAATTGAAAATGGAAACTAATTTTTTATCAGTTATTTAAATATTTGAGATGTTATTATTATCAGTTGAAAAAAATTTTGAGCAGTTATTTAACTTTCTGGCGGGTGATTAAATTATTGTGACTGTAAAACATGGACAGTAATAAAAAAACTATTGAGCGGTAAAAATGATGGAATGAGCAGTTCGATAAATGAATGAGCGGTAAAAATGATGGGAGCGGTTCGATAATGACTTAACAGAAGGCCTACTTAAACACGGATACCGAAAAAAGGGGGGCTCGAGGGGCGCAGCCGCCGTTCTCTTTCTATCGCATAGCTCGTACCTTTTCTGAAGAAATCAGGGTTGCCTCTTTTTAAACATAATATTATAATCTTTATATTTAATTAACTACATTTTATTTAACTCGAATTAATCTAAGTTATTATGTCTTAGTACTATGTAGATTTAACTATCATAAATTCGCGTGTAACTAGTTACACGTACTTAGATTCGGTAGGTACCATCTCTTAATAATTGAATCAGGTCTATTACCTACTTAAAGTGTTAGTAAAAATTAGTTATTTTTGTTAACAAATGAGGTTTCCAAAAGTAAAGAAAGTTAAATTTGGTTTACAATCCGTACCCGTGTTAAGACAGTTAAACACTGTGCAATGTTTCTTGGCCCTTTTCTTTTTACTGTCCATTGTGAGATTAATATAAATTCTGTGATAGCCATCGAATAAGTTACGCAATACGCAGGTATGCAACGAACAACTCGTGCGCGTGCGTCACCGCTCGCTTGTGAGTAACTACTGATTTGCCACCCGCGGGTGGTACTTACAGTTCGATGCCTATTCGCGCGAGTGGGACAGGCCTGTTTTCGCTTTATAACGGCACGGAACCCTTCATGGGTGAGTTTGACTCGCACTTGACCGATTTTATCATATTTTACCGCCTCATTGTTTAAAGAACTTCTTAGAATGAGATTTCTTACTGACAAATTCCGATTTGTTACTGCCCACAGGTAACCGCTCATTCATAAATTTTTACTGACCATTTAATTATTTTACTGTTCAATAATGTTTTCAATTGTCGATTTCATAATTTTTTTCTACTAATTTTTGTATACTTTATTGCTTAGTTTTAACTGCTAAACTAGTTATTAAACGTGCCATTTATAATTTTTAACTTATTAAAACTGCAATTTACAACTGCTCCTTTAAATCAGTGCCATTGAAAATTACTGTAATTTTGATTTTAAAACTTGGTGCAATATTGCCTGATAGTCTAGGAATAATAAAAATTAGTATTTATTATTCGTAGCTCATAAGTCATAACTCATAACGCAGTGGAACTGATGAGTGACAGACTTTATACTATCGAGGAAATTGATTCCTAGGCAGTTGACGGACCTACGTCATTTGGTTGGTTTATCTCAATTCAATACTATATCGTGATCTGACGGCTCGGTTTGACGTAAAAGACCAAAAGATCTGCCTAGAATCAACTTCTTTGAATATACATGCCCATCCGACGATAGTGGATCATATTTCTTGTAAGACAATCAGGTGATTATCCTACATTCTCCTAACAAATCTTGGAAAAACACATTTTCCCCCAACCGAAAGGTTCTCCGAGTCAAGTAGCTACGCTCCAATATCTAACCAAACCAATGGACCGCAGAGTGGAGAACAGTATATTATGCGTTGAAGAACAGAATATCTTGTTAGGAAATAGAGGAAGTCTATTTAATGCTGTCACACTAAGCTAAGCTATGATTAGTGATGAGCAAAATGAGTCTTGGTCTTGCAGTCTTGGTCTTGGTCTTGCAAAAATTGCAAGACCAAGACCAAGACCAAGACTAACCTAAGACTAGCAAGACCAAGACCAAGACTAGGTGTGCAAGAACAAGACCAAGACCAAGACCGACTATGCAAGAGTCTTGCTCCATGCAAGACTCTTGCAAAAAAAAAATTACTTAGTCGCAGCGACTATAATATTCATAAAATAAAATATTTATAACAATATAATATCTACTTAACATTAATTTTAAG
Source organism: Polyommatus icarus (assembly GCA_937595015.1). Lineage (NCBI taxonomy): Eukaryota > Metazoa > Arthropoda > Insecta > Lepidoptera > Lycaenidae > Polyommatus > Polyommatus icarus. Next base: position 20,590,209 of record OW569323.1, on the reverse strand, counting down.
TTCTTGTGATACAGCCTGGAAACAGACAGACGAACAGGCAGTGATGTGTAAGTAATTGGGTCCCATTTTTACCCTTTTGATTATGTAAACATGCATTTAAAGTTCTAACTAAAAAAATGGTTGCCTGTAAAGTCGGTTTTACGGGCGAAGATTTTACGTGACAACGTCTTTTTCTCGGTAGAATATTTATTGATATGAATGCGCGCTGCGCGCGCGGCAGACCGATCATAGTTGAGTGGGAGAGAGACGCAAGGCATTCGGCGGGCCTCTCTCTCGTTCGGTGACTCATCGTAACGTTACCGAGCGTTACACTTTTTCATAAGTGACTCCCAGCCGCAACCTAATTTAAGACGTTGTCACGTCAAAATTTGGGAATATACGTAATACGTGGCGGCCGAAAAGGAAGATCTTTCAACCGAGATAGAGAGAATCTGAAAATCCGGCCAAGTGCGAGTTGGACTCGCCCATGAAGGGTTCCGACTCCGCAGCAGCAAATAGGTTTATTATGAAATTATACTCGTATTATGAAATTAAAAGGTTTTTGATTTATTTTTATATTTCAGTTGATTTAATTAAAGTTAAATTATTAACGTTTTATTAAATTATTAAGGTATTTAGTATTTACCATTTATGACGTATAAAAAACTAACTTGCTAGTTCTTGTTCAAACCAATTTTCCTTTGTAGTTTTTATAGTAACGTAGTTTTAATAGTAAATACGTAACGTCACTCGTCATACCACTTTGGAAGAGTCTCTCTCGCAAACTATTCAGGTTAGAAGAAAATGATATTAGAAATCTCAATTAGATTTTGAAATACCTATTCATAGATACCCCACACGCATAGGCTTGATGAGAAAAAACTTGAGAGGTGTCAAGGGACACCCGGATGGAACGAAGTTATTTCTCCCGCAACTCTGTTGCGCCAATAGTCGTTTGTCGCGCAAAAACCGTACATTTTTTCCGGGATAAAAAGTATTCTATGTCCTTTCCTGGGCCTCAAAGTATCTCCATGCCAAATTTCAGCAAAATCGGTTCAGTGGTTTGAGCGTGAAGAGGTAATAGACAGACAGACAGACAGACACACTTTCGCATTTATAATATTAGTATGGATGTACAAAAAACCCGTATACATTACAAAAAAAGAAAAAATCATAACTGGCTTTCTTTCGATGAGAGAGAGAGAGAGACCGACAGAGAAAAACGCGCACGACGCACGGCTTATAACTACAGCAAAAAGCACAGACATAGATCAAGATAGATACAAACAGTGGCAAAAAGTGTCGTTACAGCTTTTTCCGTCTAGCCCCATTTCGCAATGCGCGATAACTTCGTTTCTAAAAATATTTTTTTTTCAGTTGTACCTATGGGGACCCCTACAATTTTTAATAATTTTTCTATTTTTGTATCAAAATCTTAATGCGGTTCACATAATTACTACACCTACATACCAAGTTGTACAGCTCTTACAGTTTCGGAGAAAAGTGGCTGTGACATATGGACGGACAGACAGACAGACATGACGAATCTATAAGGGTTCTGTTTTTTGCCATTTGGCTACGGAAACCTAAAAATAAAAAAGTTATTATTTTTCAAAATTTTCATTTTTCTTAAGGACATTATTGCCGCTAGAAGATCAGTCTATGCTGAGTTGGCTCTCGACTTTTCATTACTATTTTCAATTTAAGAACCATTCTCATATCAAGTTAAGATAATATTATGATCATCATCAGCTAACTTCTAATAACTTAGGTTTGAAAATGTTTTTTCGAGAAAATGAAAACGTTTACAAAAAGTTTAGAAAAAAGTTTTGCAAGAGTCTTGCTTTTTGCAACACCAATACCAAGACTAGGCGTGCAAGACCAAGACCAAGACCAAGACCAGACAGATTTAAGCAAGACCAAGACCAAGACTGCACAAGCAAGAACAAGACCGAGACCAAGACTGGTCGAGTCTTGGTCTTGGTCTTGCTTTGCTCATCACTAGCTATGATAGAGCTATAAATTATTGCTTTGCAAACTAATCTACAGTAGTCATAAACTGAATTGTCGCCGGTTTAATTTAGTATCGAGCTACTGCCTGATCATCGAACCCGCTATCGTAATTACTAATTTGAAAGTTGCGTGCTCAGGATAATCTAACATTGTAGTGACTGGAAAGTTAACCTTACGAGAGTTTACGATCATCACATGTTTTGCATGTGGGGAAAAGTCTTGTATTACAGTTTAACTAAGTAATATTAATTATTGACCATGTGGGCCTACTGGCCTAGCCCCAGCATGGCCACCAATAGAAATGCGAAAGTATAGACAAACTGTGGAGATAAACTTAAGGTGCCGTTCCGATCCTTTTTCGTTGCGAAAAATTCAATTAAAATGACAGACTATAGTCCTAAAAATTCAAATAATATCCTACTTTATGACATATACTATATTCTATCATAAATAGCCCGGTCTAATTAGACGCCTATTTTTACGATACGATTTTTTTGCGATGTAGATCATAGAATTCTCTACAAAAAATATTCAAACACTTTTTTCATACGACTGGACATTCCTTATATATGGTGGGCTTAAAGTTTCGGAAAATCGTATCTAATACTTATATTATAAAGCTAAAGAATTTGTGGAGCTCCTGCTTTGAATTGAAAATTTCGTTTTTTGTTGGATAGTCTTATTTATCGACGAAGACTTGAGCTATATAACATCACGTTGGCACCAATAGGAGCAAAGCAACAGAGGAAAATGGGGGAAAACGGGGAAAATTATTTGAAAGAGCTTATCTCACAAATGGCTGAAGCATTTTTTATGTTATTTGGCACAGATATAAAGTAGATCACGAGGCCTTCCTCCTGGTCTACTTTATATCTGTGCCAAATAACATAAAAAATGCTTCAGCCGTTTGTGAGATAAGCTCTTTCAAATAATTTACATACATAGGCTATTTTGTTTCTCGGGAAAATGTACGGTTTCCGTGAAATACATAATTAAAGGGCGGAGCGGAACTTCTTGTACTACAGCAAACGAGGGCTGTTCACAGCCAAACATACTTCTATGTGACTTATTACCGTTACCAAATCTCAAATTTTCGAGTCGCGAAGAGCAACAGCACGCTTGCAAGTCACTCACAAGTATGTCAGGCCGAGAACATTTCAATTTTTTCAAACAATCCTAGTATGTAGTACTGTTAATCAAAGCGCACGGAAGTGCGCAAGCCTAGTTCCAGCAGGCCGCGCGCATGCCGTGCACTATTTACACGAACCGTTTCGACGTACTTTTGAGCCCCCTGTAGCTCAGTGTCTATTGCGAGTGCAAAGATAAAATTATACCTACGTAATTATTTACGAGTACGTAAGCAGTATACCCAATTTCATAGATAAAGCTTCAGTAGATCCTGAGATATGTCCTTGTAAAAATAGCTTATTTTGGCACTGACTCACTCATTCACTCACTCACTCACTGACCGGTAATCAAAACCTCTAGGCCACTTCCAATTGTCCTAGCGTTATGAAATTTGGCACACAGGTCGTGTGTTATATGTAGATTAACGAAAAATTAAGAAATTGTAGAAAATGGTCAAGCGTGAGTCGGTTCATCTACGAACTTCAGAGGCCACTTTCAATTGTCCTAGCGTTATGAAATTTGGCATACAGGTCGTGTATTATATGTAGATTAAAAAAAAAAAAGAAATTTTAGAAATCGGTCAAGCGTGAGTCGCCCTAACTACAGCCCATACAAACTTTAATGTCATAGCGTTATGAAATTTGGCACACAGGTCATGTGTTAAATGTAGATTAACAAAAAAATTAAGAAATTTTAGAAATCGGTCAAGCGTGAGTCGGCCGATCTACGAACTTTAGAGGCTACTTCCAAATGTCCTAGCGTTATGAAATTTAGCACACAGGTCGTGTGTTATATTATTATGTATGTGTTACGATAAATTAAGAAATTTAAGAAATCGTCAAGCGTGAGTCAATTCATCTATGAACTTTAGATAAAAATTCTTATGTACCAGTGATATAATGAGGCATCTATTGAAAGTATTGTTTATATCGGGCGTAGCACAAAAAGAAAACATAGGTAGGATTTCTTGAAAAAAAGTATTGAAATCCCACCAAAAACATACCTGTTAAAATAGGGCCTAGTTCCTATAGGCTAACTGTTGGTCTAAAAAAAGAGTTGAAATCCAATCCAATGCCAAGTTCAGATGCACTTCATCGATCATAATCATCTTCATCAACAGCCTGATCCATAATACTTCTAAATTTGAACTTGGCAGGTTTTTGTGCAATGCGTTACACTTGATTAATTATATAATTAGATAATATTAATATAATTTAAATAACCTGCCAAGTTCAAATTAGAAGTATTATGGATCAGGCTGTTGATGAAGATGATTATGATCGATGAAGTGCATCTGAACTTGGCATTGGATTGGATTTCAACTCTTTTTTTAGACCAACAGTTAGCCTATAGGAACTAGGCCCTATTTTAACAGGTATGTTTTTGGTGGGATTATAAATTTAACGCAAGACGTAAATTTTCCTGAAAAACCAAATAGCCTATATCCCTCCACGTGGCCTATTCTATATCTGTGCCAAATAACATAAAAATTGCTTTAGTAGTTTGTGAGATGAGCTCTTTCAAATAATTTTCTCCGTTCTTCCCCATTTTCCTTGGTTTATTTGCTCCTATTGGTGGCAACGTGATGTTATATATCTCAAGTCTTCCTAGATAAATAAGACTATGCAACAAAAAATTAAATCTTCAATTCAAAGCAGTAGTTCTACAAATTCTTTAGCTTTATAATATAAGCATATATATGATTTTCCCCAACTTTAAGCCCTCCATGTATAAGGAATGGTAAGTCGTATGAGAAAAGTGTCTGAATATTATTTTTTGTAGAGAATTCTATTATCTGCACTCTTGCCATACCTATTTTTGTGATAAAATTTACAGTTTGGAAAAAAAACAGGAAAAACCTCATTTTCATACCTTTGACCTTGAATAAAATTTTTTGCACAAGGAGGTTCGCCGGGGACTTTTAAGGTTTTATTTGTAATGGTGTATTTAACGTCTGTACCAATTTTCAGCTCTATGCGAATTATACCGAGGTCGAATGTTTAATTTTCCCGGAGTAAAAGTGATATTTTAAAGGTCGGAACGGCACCTTAAGTGTATCTTCACAGTTTGTCTATACTTTTGCATTTCTACTGGTGGCCATGCTAGGGCTACAGGGTCTTGTGGCCAAGGGTTGGTTTCCGTGTTGGGACAGTAAAAAAGTTTGTTTTCAAGTTTGGTAGGTACGGACAATGCATGATCAGTTAAAAAACACCTAAACACATCGTAGATGCCTCCAAAAAGGCAGTCCCAGGTTAATTAATCAAGTTACCATAGTAAAGAAGAGAAGGTGCACTCTTATGTTCTGACACAAACATTATATTCGGGCGCAAGGTATAAATTTACTTCTCTACAGATAAAACCTGTCACCATCACAGAGTTGGAGGCATTTGAAGTTTGAACCCTTCAAGCCCCAAGCGGCCTCCGGCGGCCGCATAACAATTGAATATCTATTGTGTCTGTGCCTCCCACGATCGAAGCATTAATAATTGTGAAGTTTCAATATCAAAAAATTGTAATCTTTATTGAATAAGTGTTTTTCAAAGAGCCGGGTAATGAAACTTATATATTCTCTCTCGTCGTAAAGTTGAATAGATAACTAAATCTGCTATACAAAATAATATTACGGATTATCAGAGATTACACATACAGTCGATGCAGATTATAATTATGGTTTACTTAACAAGAGATTCATTCATTAACCTTATGAACGCAGCCAATAAAGTACATGGGTTTTATCGACAAGATCGCAACACTAACATGGCTCCGCGGAAGCGAGATACTATTTAATTGGCGTGAAAACTCAATAATTGTAGATAAAAATCAGCGGCCGGCAGCAGAGGACCAATTACAGCACTAGTGTGGCACTACACCGCCGACCGTCCGCTTGTTATAGTGATGGGCTCGTGCGTTGTCAAAAATATCGATATCAAATGTAACAATCACTTTTGAGTTTTAGATAGAATTTTGTTACTTCTCTTCTGTTATTGTAGAATTTCTATTAGTATACCGCCGAGCATCCGATTGTTCTAGTGATGGGCTTGATAGTTATAAAAAATATCGATATCATTGTTTAGTACATTTGGATAGAGTTTTGTTTCTACTCTTCTGTTTTTAATGGGTCTTAATCTTATGTAGTTAATGGGATACGATATCATTGTTAAGTACATTTGGATAGAGTTTTGTTATTGCTCTTCTGTTTTTCTTATGCTGCCAGTCAATTTTAAATTAACTGAAAGTTAAACTTAAACTACATAACACGAAGTTGATATACTTACAGAGATGATGATGATGTAAAGTAATATTAGGGGCTTATGAATATTAGCTTTTGAAGGCAAGCAAATGAAACATACTTCATATCTTTAAAATATATGCCTAATATTTTAACTTTGAATTTGTTTTACAAAAATATTAAAACGATTGAAGTGCAATTATAAATTGCGTACAAACTTGAATAAGTACATAATACAATATTATTGAGTACACTTATAGCTAACTTAGATTAATTTTCATACAACAGTGCCTCAGCGATTTTGTCACTTTTTATTGATTATCATCGATACCATGTCTCATCCCTATAATTTCACGTACGGTTTTTCAGTGTGCACGCGGCCCTAACAAGTCATTAGTCGAGCGCGGCCCTTTATTTGGGCCAGGTCTGAGGTCCACTTGCTCATTGTTTTTGTTTCATTCAAGTATTGAGTAATTAAGTAGCGTATATTAATGAGAATTCAAATTGAGAACAATTTCGAATGGAAGGAGCTTAAAATGTTGCCAGGACAATAACCTCAAAAATCACTTACATTACTGATGACAATCAAGGGACGTTGAAACGATAAAATGACCATCGAAGCTTTAAAAAATGCCCAACGATATGGAGAAGGACATAGGCTACTTTTTGTCAATGCTATACGTACGATTTCTTCGGCATTTAACTTTGCACTCCCGAAACACCCGCGTACTACCAGCAATAAGTAGACTACGGGAAAATACACAAGGAACAATTTTATAGGCGATTTCAGAGGTCTCTGCTCGCAAAAGTTACTGAATAACATAGCAGTCATAGTAGTATCATAAAAGTATCAGTTAGTTTGTACTATCAGAGAAATTGATTTTGAATAGGCAAATGGTGGAGCTACATTTTTTGGTCGGATTATGTCAATTCAATGCTGGGTTTGACATAACGCGACCAAATTATGCAGGTCCACCATGACATGCCTATGAATCAACTTCTCTGATAGTACATTGATGATACGTCTAATGTCCATCTATTTTGGACATTTCAACTATCATTGGATGAATGTCATGCACACCCTTAGAACTTGGAACGTAACGTGATATTATTATACAAACCGTTTGGTCACCGGGCGGCGGTCACTGTAATCAATATACAAATATTCGTTGTCGTGTGTTGATACAATCGCGTGAATACTCGCAGTATCAAGAGCTCATCTTCGTCGCTACCACGGGTAGGGGAGTTCTAGAATTACATTCGAGAAAACTTAAAACGTAGCCTGTTAAATAATATGCATCAGAATCGAGATATTGACGTTGATTATAATCAGGCCATTGATTTCTTCAGTTTGAAAAGAGCCATGTAAACTGAAGAAACACGAGTACAATGTGGAGCCTACAATGTCATAGCCACGTTCAACCAATTTTTCATTTGAAAATAAGGATATAAGATGACACACAAATTACAAACTCTTGTATTAGTTAATGTCAAGTTAATTAAGACATACAACTGAGATATTTTAGGGGTGGCTGACCGATGCCCGGTTGGACTGATCGCCGACTGACCTAACTGAACTCACGTAAACACAACAATGCCGAAAACGAGGCTTTTAGGGTCTATTTATACTAGCGCAAAGTCGTGTGAGTCGTTCTGGAGTTAAGGTTGAATTTATTATATACTAGATGTTTTTATTGGTAATTTAGGAATTTCACGTAACCGTACATTTTTCGGCAAAAAATAGCCTACGTCCCTTGACGTGGTCTATTCTTCATGTGTACCAAATAACATAAAAAAAATCCAGTATTTCTTATTATTTCCCCTGTTTTTCGGCATTTTCCTCTATCTCTTCACTCCTATTAGTTTTAGCGTGATAAAATATAGCCTTAAAGCCTTCTCGAAAAATGGGCTATCTAATACTGAAATAATTTTTCAAATCGGGTCAGTAGTTCCTGAAATTAGCGCGTTCAAACAAATAAACAAATTCTTCCGCTTTATAATAGTTATTATTTTAGTATAGATGTGCGGTTTTGGAAATTTGCTTTGATTCGCTTCAAGTCTGCGATAGTATAGAATATAGATTGAAAAAACGTATTAAAACAATGGTTATTAAAATAAATAAAATAAAATTATCGCCTACCTATTTCTGGATCGAAAGTTAAGTGACGTTCGAGAACCGTTGGTAATGTTCTAAGCGCGGGTTCCCGAGCCGTGAACGATGCGATCACTCGACCCCTGAATACATTATCTGGTCGTAGTCGCATAATGCCGAATACCGCGATATGGTAAATACCATAGATCACCAAACCCAGCTAGAAGATGAGGGAAATAGACCATTGTAAGAATAAATTGGACCCAGACCTGACCAGAGGTACAAGTAGATCACTGTAAGCAACATGAAACAATCTCATTAATGTTTCCAGATTTTACTGACGCACACTCAATTTGCGGCTGATTTAAGGTGAACGCAGATTTGGGCCGCACCGCACGCACCGCAGTCGCCGCATTTCGAATTCTTTATATGAAGTTATAGGCAAGCTCGCATACCTACCCGCGCCGCAGTCTTCGCAACTTCTATATTCTTTATATGAAGAATTCGAAATGCGGCGACTGCGGTGCGTGCGGTGCGGCCAAATCTGCGTTCACCTTTATTTAGGAATTTACTGTCATTATTTTGTTGTACTTAATATTATCATAATTTAAGTTTATTTTGTTGTATCACTAATAGTAATAGCTATTTGAGCTAGCATAATATTCTATTCTATTCAAAAAAGAAAATCGTTCATGTAATTTCCTCGAAAAACTATTTGCGTTATTGTAATAAGTCGTTGTCTTCTTCTTATCTGTGAGGAATCATAGTATCAAAATTGGTTTTCGGACCAGTTTTTAACGAAATAAAAGAGGCTAGATGAATCCACAGGTAATAAACGGCACTTCTAATCCAACATGTAACATCAGAAGAGTTTTCGTATTTTCGTATTAAGGTCCTTCTGTTGCTAGGATTTAGGAGTTACATTTATGCTCTTTAAAATCTCCAATGTCCATTCTAAATTTCAGCAAAATCGGTTCAGTGGTTTGGGTATGTAAAGGTACCTAACAGACAGATATACTTTCATATTTATAATATTAGCATATGGTGATATCATGACACGCTGTTACGAGTCACCACATCAGATCCAATGACAACTCAATCTAAGTTCAAAAGGATTTAGACATTATAAACCCCAGCTTAAAGATTAAGATCTTAATGTCTTTTCTTCGATATCAATAGAAAACCGAAATATCTATCACATTAGCCGTATAAAGACTTCCATCTCGCCTCCTATACAGATGCAAATGTGGCCCATTGCTCACTAAATCGATTCCATTCGGTCACTCGGTCTTCGTTCATCAATCACTGAAGATTGAACGAGTCGACGTTTACGGTGTATTATTGAATGCAGCGCTGTCTGATAGCCGGCAAAAGAGTTATTTGGATAATGTTTTCGTAAAGCTGGAATATGTTATATGGAGAAGAGAACTATAATAGTTGATATTATAGTTTAAACACTTACGGATTTTGTCACGGAGCACTTTTATTAATCCCGACGTTTCGGCTACTTTGCAGCGGCCGTGGTCACGGGCGGACTGAGGTGACAGGCGTCCAATTTCTTGAAGTTATCCAACTACCCGACGACTCATCAATTTTTGTTTGCGTTCCGATCTACGCAGAACGAACTCACAGTGTCTTGAAGCCGAGGTGTCATAGATTTGTGCTTTAATATGTTTATCACTGGATCCCAACTAGATGGCAGCACCCAACCATCTTCGCGGTTGAAATTAGGGTGTTTTTTAATTTCTATGGCCTCGCGTATCATTCTTGGGCGGTATCGTGCTTCTTTTGCCAGTATTTGTGGCTTATCAAATCTTATGTAAGTCACGATACCGCCCAAGAATGATACGCGAGGCCATAGAAATTAAAAAACACCCTAATTTCAACCACGAAGATGATTGGGTGCTGCCATCTAGTTGGGATCCAGTGATAAACATACTAAAGCACAAATCTATGACACCTCGGCTTCAAGACACTGTGAGTTCGTTTTGCGTAGATCGGAACGCAAACAAAAATTTATGAGTCGTCGGGTAGTTGGATAACTTCAAGAAATTGGACGCCTGTCACCTCAGTCCGCCCGTGACCACGGCCGCTGCAAAGTAGCCGAAACGTCGGGATTAATAAAAGTGCTCCGCGACAAAATCCGTAAGTGTTTAAACTTATAATATCATGAGTGATACTCGCGAAAACTTAAGAAATCACTATAATAGTTTTTAAAATAGTTGTTTATTGGAAAATTAATAGTGATTTAATGGTAAAATTCGTTCGGGTCGCGAGTTTGGTGATTATTTTCATATCTAAGTATTTCCTCTTTGATATGCGGAAAAAGATATTTTGTTTGTAAACTATAGGTACGGGACACCAATATTTAGAACATAAGACAAGCAGCTCTAGATGAAGGGGCTACGGAAGTTTTGGTTCTCGTAAAATCTGAAAAGTTTCAGATAACATTAAGCCACTCTTCTTTAAATTTCTTGCGAATGTGTCTGAAACATTAAAATAAGCTTTTGATAAAATTTATTTTAAACCGAAAATTGAGATGGTTTCATAGGGCATTGACACGAAAACATAAAAATATAATATTGTCTTATCCACAAAAATGTATAGGTAGCCGTTTAACAAAAACATAAATTATGGTAAGTGTTAAACAACTCTATCTATGCGTGTAGTTGCGCCACAAAAATGTTAAAAACAATAATTTATTGTCATATGATTGAAACTTTTTACCGACAAGTAAAAACATAAATCTTCATTTAATTGGTACTAGGAGGGACATAATGTTTTTTATCACACATTTAGATTTATTCCACCTCTGACAGAGTTCATGCCACCTATTATTATAATATAAGGTTTAAATAATTGGCCAAGTGTGAGTCGGACTCGCGCACGTTTTTTTGTATGGGAGCCCCCTTAATTTTTTATTTCATTTAAATATTATTATTAAAATTATTAAAGTACAATTATATTTAAAGCCTTCTTGAAAGTTTCAAGTGCCTACCTCTTATCATTGACGACCTCCGTGGCTCAATGGTTAGAGTGTGTGGCAACTCAAGCCGGGGGTCGCGGGTTCGAATCCCGCCGCAGGAACAAGTACTAAATTTACTAAAAAGAATTAAAAACATATTATATATATATATATATATATATATATATATATATATATATATTTTACAATTTTTTTATATAATAATTTAAATTATATAATAATATAATTATATAATAAATATACCGATGTCCGATGGGCCGGGTACCCTTGAAATTCTCATACATACGTAATTCCAAAATCATTTTTTCATACGAAAATATTTAACATGTTTGAGTGGGTTTTCAGTTTAAAATAGTAATAATCTAGGTTCCTGCACAAAAATTTACTTCAAAATATTTAAACATTAAAAACATTTTTTTTGTTTTTAATTTTTTTTTTAGTAAATTTTGTACTTAATATTTAAACACTAAAAAATAGAGTAAGACACTAAAAATATATATAAATAAATAGTAAATTTACTACAAATAAGGTCAATGTGTCGAAGTCCGGCATACTTTTCTCAAATTTGAGTTTAACATAATTTATTGACTTGAGATTCGCTTTTAGAGTAACTTGTGTCATTGTAAATTATAGGCTATATATTAGTTTGGCCTATAATGATCTAAAAATAGTCTTAGTTGCTGTATTTTTTTATTAATGTGCTATTTTTAAAAACTTTTTAAAGACTTCCCTTACAGTTCGAGGTAAGTCCGTCTAGTAGCAATATAGCCCTAACCTGTGAAGTAATATGCGTGGCAACGGTTTATAGCAAAGCCGCAAAACGGCCATTCAAATATGTGTTTACGAGTAAGGTGTCGGTAATAAGGTTCGCATTCGAGAGAAAATTAATTTTATAACATTTTAAGGCAAGGCATATCGTAAGTCTAAGTGGTTGCAAATATTTTTTGAAAAATTATACACTATATTTTAATATTTAACATAAAATAATGTTTATTACAAATTCAAAATTAAAATAATCCGTTAGGTTAAAATCAATAACTTTGCTTCATTATCATTTATATTTTATGGGATAAGACATTTTTCAACATGATCCCCTACCTAATTTTGATTTGATTATTGTTTTTTGATAATATTATGTCTACTAAGTACCCATTTTTTTTATTCCTTAAAATTATAAAGGTTGTTGGTCCGAGAGGTAGGATTTTTCATGACGTGTATAAATCTGAGACGAATAATTATGGCATTATAAAAAGAAGCTGTTATTTTGACAAGTTTTTTGTTTATGATAAAGGGGGCACACGAGGAAACGGATCGGCAGTAAGTGAACTACCGTCGCCCTTGCACACCTGTAGGTCACAAGTGCGCTGCCCACTTTTTAAAAAGGAGTACGCTCTTTTCATGCAGTAAAATTTGGGCAATGCTATGATCTAGCAGTCCTATTTGTTAATGCAAATTAACAATAAATACATGTAGGTCTGAAAAGGTTGACAATATCTGATTTCAAGCAAGACCTTTCCTAATGCAAACTAGACGGACTTCCCAATTATTGCAATTTTAGGTTAGACATATGTTGCAGGTGATAATAACGAAATTAAAGCGATATTAACGAATTGAACACCAGTAATAAGTAAAAGGATCACTAAATTACTGACGTAATCTAAGAAACTCCAAAAACTCCTTCGTATTCCCACTTTTTTCATCTTTTTGGCAGAGGCTTACACTCCGACTGCGAGATCAAAACGGGAGAAAAATGGCAGATCGTTTTTTTCATGACAGGTAGTTAGTAGCGACATGTCTGTTTCTTAGGTCAAACTAACTCTGCAATATTGTTTTACCCACTGAGCCATATGAAACTAATCGTTCAAATATAGAAGTTATTGCCGATAGACGGACTTACCTCCCAGACGGACTTCAACACATTGACGTTACTAAAAAATATTTTTTAGAGTTTAAATATTTTGTAGTAAATTAAATATTAATTTATATATATTTTTAGTGTTTTACTCTATTTTTTAGTGTTTAAATATTTAGTAGTAAATTTACTAAAAAAAATTTAAAGCAAAAAAAAAGATTGTGTTTAAATATTTTGAGTAAATTTTTATGCAGGAACCTAGGTTATTACTGTTTTAAACTGAAAAACAACTCAAACATGTTAAATATTTTCGTATGAGAAAATGATTTTGGAATTACGTATGTATGAGAAATTCCAAGTGTACCCGGCCTCTTAAGGAGTAAACTCTAAAAAGAAATGAAATCCCACCAAAACATGAAATGTAAAAGGAGCGAAGCAAAATATTGCATAGTTGTAATACTTCTGTCGTAAAAAAGTTTTCAGATCACATTCAAGCCAAGCCTTCAACTTATTTTGTAATTTAGTAAATGTATCAATAGATTTCTTTATTTTATAATTATTATAGTGGCTTGGCAATGAGCACAAGAGAAACAAATTTAATATAAAACTACATATTTGAAGGAGTTCATACTTACACAGACGGCAACCATAAAGTGTTTTAGCATGTAACGACGCATGAGGCCGATGGTACTCGTACCCAATATATTTTATTATTTCTCGAATGTTCATTGCCAAGCCACTATAATAATTATAAAATAAAGAAATCGATTGATATATTTACTAAATGTTGATTTAAATTACAAAATAAGTTGAAGGCTTGGCTTGAATGTGATCTGAAAACTTTTTACGACAGAAATATTACTACTATGCAATATTTTGCTTGGCTCCTTTGACATTTCATGTTTGGGTGGGATTTTTATTTTAGTAGGTATTTGTTGTTATAGATTGTGCACCGGAAATACACAATCTGTGAAAATTTCAGACCTCTAGCTATAGCGGTTCTTGAGATACAGTTTGGAGACAGACAGACAGACATCAAAGTCTCATGAATAGGGTCCCGTTTTTACCTTTTGGGTACGGAACCCTAAAAATCAGATATTTTATGTACTATCAGAGAAGTCGATTCATAGGCAAATGGCGGACCTATGTAATTTGGTCGTTTTATGTCAAACCCAACTATAGTTCTTGCAATCTACGATTGCGCGTCGCCCTTAGTTGTGTGAGTGACCATATCTATACACGCGTACATGGCTCGCTCGCTACTGACTGCTCCGTCGGGTACGCACACTAACGAAAATGTCTATTCACATTTCCAACTACAAATAAAGGCGACGAGCACTCGTAGATTGCAAGAACTATAATAGATCATGAATTACATTGAATTGACTTAAACCGACAAAATGACGCACATCCGTCAACTGCATATAAATCAATTTCTTCGATGGTACAATATCTAAAACTTGCATAATATTGCACTCAACCTTTATGTAGAAAGATAATATAATTTGTGACACTCGAATAACAAACACTTTTTTCATAATACGAGTACAACGCTAGAGTAGACAGAATACAACGCGGCGTTGAGAAATGCATTCCATCCATGAAAATTTTACATTGAGTGTGACAAAAATTATTTTTCTGCCGATTCTGAGATGTTGCGGTTTTCCGCGTCCGTCGATGAGAAAAATAGTATACGCATGGGCAGTAAATAAGAAAGCCTCAGATCACATTATTACATGTGATCTGAGACATTTCTTATTTTTCTGTCCTAGGTGCGTAATGTAATATTCTGCGACGGCTTCATGTAAGCAGAAGTCATAATATAGGTACACAAAATATGTATTTTGTCTATCTTTTAAAACTCCGATGTAAAAACTAAATAAAGAGATACCTGCTATGCGTAAATTCCTCACTATTCTCTGATAACATAGTAAAATTATTTCCCAATGGTGTTGTTTCAATGTATGGTAATTCGAGAGGAGCTTAAAGTTTCCATTGTATGCCGTCACGATTTCAGAAGCAATTTTGGATTAATGATTTTGCATTTACAACCTTTTTATGATTAATAAATACTTCGATCAAATATTGGACCGAAGGATTAATACCAGATCCAGTCAATTTATTTGTAAACTGAATACAGTCAGTCAGACTAAGACCCTTCAACACTCTTCGAGAAAACTATAAAAAAGTTTGCGGGTGATGTCAAATATCTAGGAGTAATCCTAGACAAAGGACTCACTTGGAATAAGCACATCGAGTATATTACGAAAAAGGCTAGATGTGCTCTGGGTTCCTGTTGGAAGCTTGTCAGCTCTAAATGGGGTATTCGGCCGAAGGCAATGCTATGGCTTTATACAGCCGTAGTGAAACCGATTACCACATATGGCTGCGTAGTGTGGCATAAAAAGGCTGAACAAGTAAACTGTAATAAAAGTCTAAACAGCGTACAGAGACTGGCATGTCTAATAATCACGGGTGCACTCTCGTCAACACCCACCGCTTCCCTCGAGGCCTTGTTCAGATGGAGGCCAAAAAGGTGGGCAGGGCCAGGGCCAGGACGGCGGGCAGGACGAATTGGGTCTCCACCCCATTTTGACAGCTGGAACAGTCTCTCAGTGAATCACCTGTCATGGCCATGCCATTAGATGCCATGATCAAGGTGCATAGCTTTTCGAAGCTATACCAGGTTTTTATACCTTCAAGGGAGGACTGGGAAAGGAAAATCCTAATCGATGTCCGCCCTAGCGACACAGTTTGGTTCACGGATGGATCAAGGAAAGACAACCGTGCGGGAGCGGGATTCTACGGAGGCAGGCCACCAAGGGGCAAATACGCCTGTTTGGGGGAGTTTGCGACCGTGTTTCAGGCTGAAGTCTTCGCTATCCTCGGTTGTTCACTAGAAAGCCTGGAGATGGCCCTAGATAATAAAAACGTGTTTATCTTCTCCGATAGTCAAGCTGCACTTAAACCACTGACTGCCGCAGAAGTCTCGTCCAAATTAGTTCTGGAATGCATTGAGACGTTAAATATGCTGGGAAGGAACAATAACATCCGCCTAGTATGGGTCCCGGGCCACAACAACGTCCCCGGCAATGAAACTGCTGACGAATTAGCTAGGCTTGGGGCCGAGAGTCTCATATATGGACCAGAACCAGTCTGTGGTATAACTCCTAGTACCACAAAACAAGTGCTCAAGGAATGGGGTCACAGACTATGCAGGAAGCAATGGGCTGAGACCCCTGGCATTGAACATTCCAAGGCACTAATTCCTGGCTTCAACAAGAATTAGTGCTCACCTTGGGTAGGAACCAATTAAGAATCTTTACCAGAAGCCTAACTGGGCACTGCAAGCTCAACAAACACCTAAACAGAATGGGTATTTGTAGCATAACGACTTGTAGATTCTGTGAGGAGAAGGATGAAACACCTATTCACCTTCTCCTCGACTGTCCTGCTCTACTACAGAGCAGGAACAGACACCTAGTGGTCGCCACGAATACTCATCCACAGAGGAAATTCGTGGCACCAACCCCAACCATATCGTTCAATTTATGAGCAGTATTGGGTTGGGGCTGATTCTCTAGTGCGAAGGAGTCACAATAGATCCTCATGCGTCACAGTGACGTCAGGGCTATAACGACCTGCCTTCCAAAAAAAAAAAAACAGTCAGTCAGAAGTCAGAACGTAACAACAGAAGGAGTATAGATTTTCGCCGCACGGTACTAAGAGATGGGACTACGTTATATTATTCCCACTGCTACGCCGCGCAGGCGGCCTTATAGTACCGTAAGGTAATAATATGATGTATTCTGTGCTTATAGGTAAAAATGAAAAAAAGCCACTTAAAGTCAAGTTTCCTTCGAAATAATTGTCACTTTAATGGAGAATAGATTTTCAATGATACTGACATTTTATCGTTTTGGGTTTCAGGACCCTTTTCTTACGTTGTCATACCGTTTTAACCGTGTCGTCCCTAAGTATAATGGAAACAAACGATTAAAGTATTATGAAAACGATTCTTACGTAAGAGTTTAATAATAATATAAGATATATTACTATGTAAATGATAATTATGAACTATTGTCGTAGAAAGCAGGTGGCGAAAGGCAATAACTTATGAAATAATACTTTTGTGCCGAGTAACATGACCCTTTCATATGAGTAGTCGTTGAAAAAACATTAAATTACGAGATTTACAATTGATTCAAGTTATTTATCGATATTTGAAGAAAATTTCTCATCGTTTGGACGAAATTTAAGAGTTCATTACAAAATATGACGATAGATAACATTTTGAAAGATTTATTGTATATTTAAGTATTTGTCGCTTCCGAAATATTTTTAAAATTGATGGTAAGTTAAAACTTTGAGTTACATTAATTGTTTATGTGTTTGCGTGTTGTATATTATGTATATTGTATAATGTGCTAATACAATCTAAAATGTAGAAACACAATGATATAAAGAAGCACCTGAAATCAACATTCAGAAAAAACCACAGTAATATCGTTGTCAATGCCACAAAAGATAGAACTTCGATAGCGGGGTGTTGATGATAAATAATGTTAATAATGTCACAGATAAAGTAAGATAGATAGCGAACAATCCACTCTGTTATGCGGACGGCGAGAAATTAAAATACCTTATCAGAGATCTACCGGCGACTCTACGTTAGGATATTACACTTTAATGCCTACCAACACCACATCTATAAGATAAACAAACAAAGAATACGGGGGACCTCGACATCTAATAATAATTAATTAACATTAAGCCGTAATAACCCGACATACCTCGGTTAAATACCGCTTTAAACCGTTTAAAATAATTGAGAAATAAAACTTCTATTATTTTAAATGACTTTAGGACGCCTATAAAAATAATAGGCAATATTTCTACATTGAAACGAGTCTGGGAAACTGGGGATATGATTCTAATTATATAGAACTTATAAATTAGTGATCGGTTTAATTTGGAAATTAATTTTGTTAATCAAAAATCTTAGCGGGAGGCTGGACTTTCTGTCGGTTACATAAAATGAGTGAAAAACAGTGGCCACACTAAATCATAATCAACATTCAAGTTCAAACGACCTTAATGGCTATCTATTATTCTTTATGGCATCAACAATATGCAAATATAATTTTTAAACGTTATTTTTGTGGAATACGACCCATCTATTAATTTATAATTACTACTGTGTCGTTTCACGGAGTGGCATAAAATAGATTAGTATACAGCCGAATAATATAGATTGAACAATCTAAACTGATTTTTATGTTCTTTTGTGATACAGAAATTAATGTATTGAATTGCATATCATTTCAAACACCAATTTTTAGTCAGCAAAAGAGAATGGTAAGTTATAAAGCTAATACAAAATAATCGGCCAAGTGCGAGTCGGACTCGCGCACGAAGGGTTCCGTACCATTATAAAGCAAAATTAGGCCAAAAATTGTGTTTTTTGTATAGGAGCCCCCCTTAATTTTTTATTTTATTTTAATATTATTACTAAATATTTAAGTACACATATAACTAAGGATTTTGTGAAAAATTTAAGTACCTACCCGTTGCCATTATTGATATAGAGCAAAACAGGCCCAAAAAATCACGTTTGTTGTATGGGAGCCCCCCTTAAATAATTATTTTATTTTGTTTTTAGTATTTGTTGTTATAGCGGCAACAGATATACACATTCTGTAAAAATTTGAACTCTCTAGCTATTACCGTTCTCGAGTTACAGCCTGGTGACAGACAGACGGACAGATGGACAGACGGCCAGACGGACAGACGGACAGACATCGAAGTCTTAGTAATAGGGTCCCGTTTTTACCCTTTGGGTACGGAACCCTAAAAAGAAACGATAGGTAAAGGATGAGACGAAAAATTTTCAATTTCAGATTTTCCACGAGCACAATGCTCATAGATCGCCAACACATGTGTTATGCTACTCAGTTTATTTTTAGAAATAAGAAGAATGATCCAAAAAAGAAACATTGGCAATCAATTAATCATTGCAACCGTACGACTAGTAAGTAGCAATAACTAGAAGTATCTATATATTGGTTGTAATTGTGTGTTATAAAAGTTCCGAAGTTTACGCTTCTATTTTTGAACAATAATTTAGTACCTTTTAGGTATTATTTAAGTACAATATTACCTGGTATTTATGCAGCGTTAACAAGCGGAAATACTCTATATTTATTTCTTGTTGCATTGTCAACTCGTATCTACAGGTCCCTAAAATTATTTATTATGCAAATGCCTCTAATGAGTGGTTGTATCTACTATCTACTGATTGTTTCGATAATAGCGTTAGCGATTGATCTCTATCAAGGCAATTTCGTGTTCCGTAATATTGGCAGCCGCCGGCGGCCTATTATACGCCTCTATTACGCGTCCCGTTGGTTTTGTACTGATATGCCTTTGGAGCATTGGCATTGCCTGTGCTCCATTGGAATTGTATACTTTTCCAGGATAAAAACTGTCTTATATCCCACCGCGCCGGCCTACTCCGAGTATCTTTATATCAAATCCCATGTGAGATTCAGCGGTTTAAGTGTGAGGAGATTACAGACAGACAGACAGGAAAACCAAATCAGTTGTGCAGTTTTAGGCCATTTTGTTGTTGATTTCCATTGGCTATTAATGTACACAGCACGCACATTATGATAATATAATATGGAAAACGTATGCACTACCCTTTATTCAGTTATCCCTAATACCATTTTTCGTCTTATCCACACAACACTTACCCTTTGCTCGCGTAATTCAGTCGCGTAGTTCACTAACATGCAATCTCCCATACATAAAACAATGTGTGTCCGTCTGTCACGTCCGATCGCTATTACTCCATGTGTGGCCAATATTTATACCCTTTAATACTAATATTAGGCTGTAATAATATGTTACGCACAAAACAAATAGCTTTTTATTAATAGCTATTATTATGTCCGAGTAAGATATAATAATAATTCTAGTATGCCCTCAAAAAATTTTGTTTACTGCTTACGTACACCGTAATAGACCTATAAGTACGTCGAGGCAAAAAACGTGGTCAAATGAATGAATCCTTATAGTAGGTAGGGCCATCATGGCCATCATGACCATATAGGCCATATGGCTTTTCTGATATTTTGACTACATTACGTTTTTCTTGTCTAATTTTTCTGTCTCTAAACATGACCTAGAATTTTAGTTCTGGCTTATAACCCTATTAGTTTTCCAACCGATTTTCACATACAGTTAAAATATAATAAAGAGAGAAAAAAATAATGATGAATGATTCATGAATTCACTGTTTGAACGTTAAGACGTCTACAATGATGCCTACCACCGATTCGGAAACTAGACCAAAAAATCGAGACGGGGTAAAAATGGGTCCTGATAGGTGGGTAATAGCAGCTGAAAAAAATAAAAAAAACCAAAGGAGTTTTGAAGTTTCAGTGTTAAATTTTAGCACAAAAAGTCATGCTTTGTATTTATTTATTTTTTTAATTTAACAATAATTTATCGTACACAAGACACTCATTGCATATCAAACGTCATGGTTAAGCGACACA
Source organism: Polyommatus icarus (assembly GCA_937595015.1). Classification (NCBI taxonomy): domain Eukaryota; kingdom Metazoa; phylum Arthropoda; class Insecta; order Lepidoptera; family Lycaenidae; genus Polyommatus; species Polyommatus icarus. The sequence continues at coordinate 20,569,368 of OW569323.1, read as the reverse complement.
AAGGGGCTGCTTTTACAAAGTAATTTCTTACAGGAGCTCTATAAAACTGGAGTGGAGGATGATGATAGTTGTACCTGTAGTTGCGGTAACTGCGTTTCCTAACCGCGGCGCTCGGCATCGCCATCCGAGCGAAACGGGTCCCGCGACACTTGTCCATTGACAATCTAATTGCAATACATTATTTCTATGGAGCTGTTAATACAGCCTTTAAAAAATATAAAAAATCCACTATGTTGATTTGTAGGCTGATGACGGACCTACGTAATTTCGTCGCGTTAAAACCCAGCCGACAGATCACAATTATTTTTAAGACTGGATTGACATAATCCGACCAAATTACGTAGGTCCATCAACTGCCTATGAATCGATTTCTTAGATGGTACATGCCAGACGTTAAACAAAATTTCGACCTTGCCTGTCAAGATACTTTTCATTTTCTAATGTAGTTTTCTATCATAATAATAATATGAAACATTGTATTTCTATTATGTTTACGTATGGAAATTTTATTAGTTTATAAGGTACTACAACATAACAATGAAAATACAAAAAGGTGCTGCTGATTAGATGGTAGGCACATGGGCTATTTTTAGAGACATAAATAGCTTGTTATTAAAATTTTTATTATTTACCTTACCTAACTTATTTGTTAGATATACTTTTATTATGCAGCAAGAGAAATTTTCATAAATCGTTTGCTGTTATAATTTAAAAAATAAAAGCTTTTTTTTTAATAAAATACGGGGATAAACCAATATACGGGACACCTGATGGAAAGCAACTACCGTCGCCCTTGCAAGACACTCACAACATCAGAAGAGCTGCAGGTGCGTTGCCGTGCTTTTTGTGTTCATAGGAAAAAGGATTTTATTAGACAAGAGTATTATTTATTATGAAGACCCTAAATTAAGGAGGACATACTTGTTATCACACAAAACTTCAATCGTCCTTGCCAAGGTAACAAATAAATGATCGTTGTATCAGCTCCATACAGACGCAAGTAGCGGTTATTGTGCGGCCGGCGCTGACAAATAAACACAACCTGTTGTTACATCATCTATTACCTGCGCCCAGCGGAATTCGAACCTCACTACTTGCGTAATGGAAAACCGGGAAAAATATTTCATTTTAATTAAAACCATCATTAAAGTATTTAAGGAAATTAGGATGTCTGGTTTTCTATAACCTTTGTTATAATAGTGCTACTGAAAAGACTGAACTATCTTTTAAATTATTTGATTCAATTTTCGAAACTTAGTACGATACTAGCTTCTATTCTCGGCTTTGTCGCGAGCAAAACCAACTCTTGGCAGTATCCCACAGAAACGATCTAAGATTTTTTTTGAGCAAAGCCTGCAGTATAATTAGTTAAATCCAGAGCCTAAACAAATACTATGCCGAAGATCTCATCGTTGCAGTTTTTTTGAGAAGAAGCCAAGGAACTTTCGCCACAGAATTATCAAGAAATACTCTAAAAGCAACTTAAGTAGTCTGAAAGCAATAATGGCGCAAAACCAAAACCTCTGAGGTAGGTCGTCATAATGACAGATAATGAAAAACAAGTTGGCGCTATATAGATTGTTTATAACAGTATAGCGGAGCAGGAAGAGCGCCCGCTTTGTCAACTCTAATGATCTAACTCCATCTTTGTAATGATCCATTGTATTTAATGACGTTTTTGCACGCTAATTGCTATCGAAATTGGATCACAAAAAATCTTGTGATGTCTGTGAAATTGTAAGTTTTCTTTTTACATTTTCAGGTAAATTAATATTAAGCCTTTAATATTGTTAGTGTCTCTGCCTATCCGACTGTCTGTAGATAAAATTTATAATGGAGTTTTGGTCCGGGATATTATACATATCCCGGGGCCAAACTCCACTTTATTTCGGCAAAACTATAATATTTTAATTTCAATAATATATCATGTCGTAAGTTCCGTTTAAAGTTAATAATATTATTTTCGAAAAGGGGTAGCAGTCTAACAGTTTCCTTATTGGACTAACCAAATGGTAATGGTTATTATAATTATTTTTATTAAAATGTTGCTGATGATTACTTTTCGTCGTAAAACAAAAACATAAAAATAAACAGTTGTTAGCTTTTAGCATAAAAACTCGAACCGCTTCATTGAAAGTAATATTGCTGCATAAAAGTTGTAAAAGAGTATAAAAAGTTTCGCGTAAGAATTTCTTTGTACTGAAGTTATTTTGTTGTCTGTCCGGTCGCCGGCCGCGGACGTACAGTAGCTGTTGTTATTACTCGAGATCGTTGACTCCTTTTAATACTATATTACTAGCTCTAGAGCTGGGCTCACATTCCCCTAACTGCCGCACTATAATAATTCAGAGACATTAATTAATAGTGCAGTTGCCAGAGGTTTTAACCTCCGAAAGTTGTAATAGTGAATGGATTTTGGTTTTTGAGGTGTCATTTATTTTTTACACTATAACTTGCAAAGTTTACCAAAAATTTTTTTGTGCTTTTAGTTTTTTAGTTACTTATTTAAAAATTGATATTTCACCATATAAAACCGGTCCAGAAATTTTTTTTTCTTGTTCCTGTTATTTAATGACTCTTATCTGATTGTTTACGTTAAAAATTAACCAAATACACAATTTTTAAAAAAGAAAGTTTGCTTTGCTAATCTAAATACAACTCTAAGGTTTTAGCAAAGTTTTTAGAGATTAACGCTCGTCGTAACGAAGATAAAAGGGTTTGGGTGGATTTAAGGGCTGTAAATAAAAGTGTGTTAAAGTAACTTGTTGTGCGTATTTAATTTTTAAAGAAATGATAACTTTTAAGTACTTAAAAATGTTTAAATATCTCCAAAAATGTGTAAAATAAACCGAAAATATTTTTCTATATTTGTTGAGAATTTGTTTAAGTGAGAGCTAAAACATTAAATGCATCGACAAAGGAAATACTTTTTCTAGTCTTTGAAATAAATTTAAACTTCCTACTTAAAGCCAGAAAAAAATTTGGGTGCTACAAATCTCAGGTACATACTAAAGACGCATGCTGCGACCTATGTTTGGAAAATGCTTACCTGAATACAAAAAATATCAGTTCTTAACCTAATTTGTATTTTTTTCCTTTAATTATGTTTTAGCAAATATAATTAATGAAAAAAAAAAAATTAAAAAACAATTTTATTCTGCAAAAACCTAACCAAAAGAAATAAAATACAGATTTTCTTCGAAATATCCGTGAAAAGTTTGTGCTACATTTTCAAAAAAATACTTTTCAAAAGTAAGAGCTAAAAAATTATACACATTAAGAAATATAAGGCTTTGTTAAGCCTAAAAAATAATTTTAAACTTCCTATTTAAAACCAAAGAAAAATAGGAACGCCATTTACCTTTTTTTTTTTTTTTTTTTTTTTTTTTTTTTTTTTTTTTTTTTTTTTTACGCAGAGAAATGCTGTGACGCATTCGACGCAGGGGATGGGGACTCCCACTGCGGATATGTGGGGCTCGCCGCGGCGAAGATGTTGTGTGCCGCGGCCCTACCCACTAAAACTCTGCGGTGCTCCTCTCCACCACTCATAACGGTGACGTGGGAACTGTACAGACACCACATCACCGTCAGTGGACGTCTGCTTTTGCAGACTCCTCTCTGTGGGGGCATTTACTCGCCCCCCAGGCCGCACAGAGGCCCCTGTAGGGGCTTGCTTAGGCCATTCCACTGCCTTTTGTCGCGATGCGCACGAGCACCCTGCGCATCACGACCCACTCGGGGACTCAGTGCAATGGGCGATGGCGTCCCCATACCGTCGCCCTGAGCACCCCGGTTATAGCGGGACGTTGTTATCGCCATTATTGGCACGACGTCTTCGCCTTGGTCGTCTTCTGGGGTCGAGCGCCTCCCTCTCTCTTGTGCGCTCAGCCTCCTCTTTAGCGGAGATGACCTCTTCCGCGAAGTCTTCTACCGCTTTCCAGTCCGGGTCACCGCGCAGCATTGAGCGGATCAATGCTGGCAGTGTTAGGTCATGTCCAATGGCAGCCTCAAGGGCCGTACGTTGTCTGATCCAGGAGGGACAGGCCGTCACGGTGTGCTCGGCCGTGTCCCTGTCCGCGTCACAATGATGACAGCGTGTAGTCTCTTCTCTTCCAACAATCTCGCACAGGTACCGACCGAAGCACCCGTGCCCGGTCAGCACCTGTGTGAGGCGGAACGAGAGTGCTCCGGCTTCTCTGTCAATCCATTGTTTCAGAACAGGGCGGATGGCTAGGATTAGATCCACGCTAACTCGTGGATTTTCTAGCCGCTCCTTCCACTGTTCTATGGCCCTCTCTCTTGCGTCGCTCCTCCACCGACGTACGGCGTCCGGTGGGGGGTTGCCGCTCCCCGCGCGGAACGCTGCGCAACGCCAGAAAACGTCGGCGAGGGCACGCGCGTCCAAGTCCCAGGGGATGGCTCCCGCGAGCAGGCACGCGGCATCCTTAGAAATTGTGCGGTAGCCTCGTACGGCTCGGGTAGCCATCACCCTTTGCAGCCTGCCCAATGCGAGCTGATTTTCCTGCTGCAAACGATCCGCCCAGATCGGCGCCCCATACATCACCATGGAGCGCACGACCCCCATGTATAATCGTCGGCAGCCAAGGCTCGGGCCCCCGAGGTTCGGGAGCAACGAGGCCAGGGCTCCGGCCGACTTCGTCACCTTCGTTTGTAGCTTGTCGAAGTGTGCCTTGAACGACCATCTACTGTCCAGGACGAGACCCAGATACGTCATTGAGGATGAAACTTTTATCTGGGTCCCACCGACTGTTATCGCCGAATCGCGGGGTGGAGAGTTCCTTGGCCCGTGAAAGCATAAGGAACGCCATTTACCTGGCGAGGCACACAACAAACACATTTGGAGGCATGCTCATCTACATACAAAAGTATCAATTTTTAATCTAAATTATATATTTTTTCAACTTATTTTCTTTTTTTGGAATGTAATCAACGATACAAATAAAAAAAATCATAATATATTTTATTATTTTGCTATATATTTAAAAGAAAGAAAAATGCAAATTTTCTTCAAAATTTTACAGATTATGAGTTTACTTGAAGTGGAAGAGAATAATTTAAAAAATCAGAAGCACAACTTTTCAATAGGTAAACTTTATTATTTATGTTATCAGCTACACATTCCCTTTTTTCTTTTTAATTTTCATTCGCTTTTGCAAAAATCGAAGGTTAGCACGATTTTTACGCTCTGGGAACTCCACTGTAATCATTACTTAACTTAGATTTAAAGAAAATTTCAACGATTGGAGTTTATTTCAAAATGTTTTTGAAATAATGTACAGTTAGTAATCAAATCATTCTGAATACAGCCATTAAAGTAGCAAAAAATAATATGTTTCTACAGAGATCATCGAAATTATACGTGATAGACACGTAAGTAGTAAATTTCGCCGGTTGTTTCACGATTTTTTTAATTTACTTATTGATACATTTCTCTGTTTTTCTTTATTTCGTAAATAATTTTATGAAATATGGTTGGTTCTTCCCGGCAAGCTAGTTTCCGTAAGTTTAACTAGCCCGGCGGGAAGGACCATGCAGCGTAAAAATCGCGCTTTTTGTCACAAATAAGTTTATTATTTGATCGTCATGTGAACCCAACATAAACGAGTAAAAGATTGGCACATCTCAGCTACCGTTGGCCGGAGCTGGTCTTAGTTAATACCTCTCATTATGCATGTATTAACGCAGCGCTCATTAGAATAACCATTGTATATTATTTTGCATATGAAGCTCTTGCCCGTTACAATCAAGCCTTGCCGCTTGGGCAATTGCTAGACTTCATTTTATTCCAAACTCTACATTTTAAGCTACGCTGTTTTATTCAAAAGGCTACATACGCTAGAAATAGTTATACATACCCTCTTACCTCTAAAGTTAATTGGCAGGTATACGGAGCGTAAAACTATTAATTATTGAAACTCGTGGTCTTTGTTTGTCATGTGTCTTTTCAAAAAAAAAAAAATGCTAGACGAATTCAAGCAGACTTAGTACAGTTATTATATGAAAATGCTCCATTAGCAATGGGGTAAATGGAACCGCCGATGGATGACTTACGATTTGCTTTATTTTTTCACAAAAATATCAACCACTCAAATACCGTTCGACAGTAAACTTGTTGTCAGTCCCTGTTGAAATTATTGGATTTAGTTAATGAAATGAAATGAAAATTAAATTGACGAAATCACCACGGCTAAAGGCCCTGAATCGTAAATATGCGACTGTAAACAAAGTAAACATTTACATCAACGTGATCGGTCGGTTTACGTGTTTGATTTAAGCTTTGAGCTCCGTGTAAATTATCATAACTTTACGAGATAATGTTGTACATTGCAGTGAGTAAATAGGCGCCATATTTTCACTCAAAGTAGTAACCAATTTGTATTTGACAAAAAAGAGGGGTGTTATTTCCCAAATATTAATTGTTCTGATGTAAAATAATCTCGCGGTCTACTTTTTCCGGCACCTTTTTAAAACGCACTTATAAGTTATAACAGTCATATCTAAGTATTTAGTGTAGAAGAATAATTAATAGTGAATTCGAATATAAATGCAACTTTAAATAAAATCGGCCAAGAGCGAGTCAGACTCGCGCACGATGGGTTCCGTTTTAGAGCAAAAATAGGACAAAAATGTGTTTTTTTGTATGGGAGCTTTAATTTTTTATTGTAAGTAATATTGAAATATTATTATTATAAATTAATAAAGTTCACATAATATATAATTAAGGCCTTTGTGAAAATTTCAAGTGCCTACATGTTGTCATCATTGATACCGAGCAAAAAATGTTTGAAAAATCACGGTTATTGTTTGGGAGCCCCCCTTAAATATTCAATTTATTTTGTTTTTCGTATTTGTTGTTATAGCGGCAACAGAAATACATAATCTGTGAAAATTTCAACTCTCTAGCTGTTACCGTTCTTGAGTTACAGCCTGGAGACAGACGGACAGACGGAGACACATCGAAGTCTCAGTAATATGGTCCCGTTTTTACCCTTTGGGTACGGAACCCTAAAAATGTATTGTGATAGTGGTATTATTAATTCATAGTTAAGATTTTATTTGTGATCGAAGATTATTCAATTTTTATTTTTTACCTTGCGGAAATTCTATCTCTTGTTTGTTTTAAAATCGGGGTTTAAAACACTTATAAAACTATTGAAATCGTTTGTCGTTATCAAGACTCTAATTTTTGCACCCGAATTAATTTCTAAAAACAAAATAGCCAAATATGGTATGATTTTCCGTACTGTCTACTTAGTATTCACTCTCAATTATATTAACAATATTTGGATTAGTCCCATATTAGCTTTCAGCTGAATGTGACACAAAATATTGTATGGTAAAATAAATATTATGCTTCGTGTAGTTTGTGTTGAGTATTTTAGCGAGCAATAAACTAGCTGTCATGCGCAGGCGCCAGTAATGCGGTGACAAATATTCACAGTAATCAATAAGACATCTGTTAGAGCAGGTAATGTCGACTAAATTACTGACTATACATTTTAACACTTGAATTTATAGTATTTAAAGCTTAGTAATACGAGATAATATTATGACGTGTAGTTTTTATTTTATATTATATTTTAGCGATTTAAAAATATCCACAGTCGAACATTGAACCTTTACTGTACTTTTGGAAGTCGATTAAAAATTAATTTCTGCTTAATTTTTTGGTTCCGAATGATTATAATGATTATAAATTATAAAGCAAAGTATTGATCAGATTATAAATCAGTGAAATTACAATTTTGATATAACCAATCATTAAAATTTTGAAATTATTTTGTTCTGTTTTCAAAAGTCTTCACTAACATAAAAATTATAAAATTACATTTAGTGTACATTATTTAAATTCCTAAAATTAATTAACTAACAATCATTACAATAGTTGGCAGATACAAAAATCTTTTTCAACTTTATGGCACTGCAATTTAAAACTATAACGTGTTGTAGTTCTAAAATGTTGAAATTAAAGGTAATAATCCCTTTTCGCAAATCAATAGTTTAAGTTACATAATACTGGGTAAGTCCGGATACCAGACACAATACGGGAAACAACCACTCAGGGCTGACAGGAAACTTCTACGTTAAAAGTTGTAAGGTAGGAAGAAAATATAGAGAATTGTCGACTGAGAATTGTAAGTGCAATAGATTTTAAGAACTACCTTAGAATCCGTCAAAAGCAATTAAGAAACTTTACGTGCCAATAAATAAAATATATAAAACTTAGCTGGGCATGTTTCACCATTTTTTGATAAGTGCTGGATAAGGCTATCCACCACTTAACTTGACAGATAGAGTATGGATAATCTGTCAAAAATGTTGCGGATAGTCTATTCGACACTTTATGAGGAAGTGGTGAAACAGGCCCTAAATGCATACGCTAGGTAATGTTTTCTTTGTAAAAAAATCGGTTGTCTGTAAAGTCGGTTTACTGATGATAGTTGAACGTGACAACGTATGACGTTGTCACGTTCAACTATCCTTAACCCCTTAACCCTCGCTTCCGAATCTCTATAAATAGAAACAAACTTTTTCGAGTGTAACCTAAAGTTATTTCGATGTATTTCTTTCAAATGACTGTCTAAAAATATTTATAATGAGTAAAATAAACTATTCGTAATACAAAATGCTACATACATTCGTGAAATCCAGTAAAATCTTCAAACAAAGCACAAGTCATACCTTGACACGTAGGAAGTAGAGCACAATTTTGAATAGCCGAAATAATACTAATAGCTCACAGATTGTTTATTTATTTTTCATCCAGAGTGTGGTCAATGTATCAAAGGTCATAACTAACCAAACTTCTTCATACAAAAGTATTCTCTAAGTCATCGAAATACGTAATATAATCGAAACAAAGAGCGCGGCCCAGGTGGGCCTTACGGTTGTTGAGAGATTTGAGAGGATAAATGGAACGCCTCAGAGCAGCTGTCAGCGAGGTAACGCCGCATGAACTGTCATGTTTTTCGTGCGCGCACCCCATATCGAATTAATATAATAAGACGTTATCACGTCAAAAACACACCAAGGCACGGGCAAACCATTCTATAGATTATACAACATTTTTCACGGAGGTGAAAATAAAAATGCACAATATTTCGCGTTCATCACCTTAATGGATCACAAAAAATTTTATCACTCGTTAAAGCCGTGTAGCTGTCATAACATAAATAAAATCAGCTATGTAAATGGAGGATCAGCCCTGATTGTAAAGTATGTTAGCTAGATGGAGAGATAGGGTGAACCCGGCTACTTGTACTGTAACTATACCCCGGGGCCGCGCGGGCCGCGGCCGGTAAATTGTTGCTAACGCGAGGTGTCGGTAGCTGAAAATACGACTTATTGTACACGTTGTTATCCTTACTAATATAATGCAGAAGTGTGTCTGTCGGTTATCTTTTTAGCTTAAGCGGCTGACGATTTATTTGGAGACTAGCTTTTGCCCGCAGCTTCGCTCAGGTTAAGACTACAAAAAAAAAAAAGGAAACGTAACTCCCATACTACAATCGTTTTGAATTTGGTTTTCAAGGTTCTTTTCGCACAGTAAGAGCTACCGCACACCTGAGACACGACTGTAGTTAGACAGTCTTTTTTCACATTGTGGCGCACACCAAGTCAAAACTGTCTTAGGGGGCGTCCACAAATTACGTGAGGTGTTTTTTTTACATTTTCTGACCCTCCCTCCCTGGTGAGATTTCGTGAGATTTTATTCAACCCCCTCCCCCACCCCCCAATCTCACGTGAGATTTTTCAAAATGTAGGTTTCTGTAAAATAACGTTAAAGTATTTTCGTTCGAACGAATTAGTGAATGATCTCCCCTCGGGCGAGGCAGCGAGGCGGCTCGCGGTACGCGGTTATTAACACATGCCTTTGCTAAAAAGCTTAGCTAGGGAACTGCTGTGCCCCCAGATAGTGCTAAAATTTCATTTTAGCGCTACGTGTTATTTTCCTTACGTTTTCCTCTCGACGCCGACAATCAGCGAGCGATCAGTAGTAAAGACTCAGGTTTCCTAATTTTCAATTCCTTTGTGAAATGACAAATAGTATTTATGTTATTATTATAGTCGGCTTTCTCCTTGTATCTCATCGCTCAATACAATGGCTGGACGTTTGTCAACTTTCTAATAGAATCTCGTAAACAGTTGTAAAATAGGTAACAGGTATTGCATTCTATATAATCGATGTTATTACTAAATCGATTTGTATGAGTATTGCCAGATTAAAGTTTATTCGATTGTAATTTATTTCGAATTAGCTGCTTTGAACTGTCAACACTTTATGTATCGGAAGTTAAAGGTAGTAGTCATTTTACTAATAAAGTTAATGGAATCAGGCGTTACTTTGCGGAAATCCATAGCTTAAAATTTAGTTTGTTATTATTTTTAGCAATATTCCGCGAAATAAACTTCCACCTTTAAGTTTATTTCGCGGAATATTGCTAAAAATAATAACAAACTAAATTTTTTACTAATAAAGGTTGATTTATACCAAATAATAATCTCTACACGTCTTGTAAGGAAGCTATTCTTAAACATTGAGGTTTTAAGGGTTAAGGTACAGGTATTAAGAATTGACTATACTAAAATACATTTAAAATTGCAATGTTTTGGGTACAAATAAAGTTATCAGAATAAACGTGATACTGTAATCTTTGCTAAAATACTAAAAGAAGAGCATTATCTTGATCAAACATAACTTCTTTATTTGCTTTCGTAGGGTGAAATTATAAAACAATCTTCCGATGTTATCGGTATAAAGCTTTCGCCTCCGGAGCCCGCGAATACCAATAATTTTGTGACTTTATACACGTGGTTCCTTTGTTTATAACGAGCGGTTACAGGCTGCTCGATTATTAAGGCCCCTCACATGCTCTATTATTCAGTTTAATTCATTTGAACTCAATTCAGAATGGGCGATTATAATGCGTTAAAAACGCAAACAATTACATTTTTATATAAAAACCATGTAAAATAATAAAACGATGCGTGTTAGGCGCATTTAATTTTCTTACATCTGAAGAAATCTGATCTCAATATTATTATTATACATCTGAAGAATTTCAAAAATTTTACTTTAACATCAGCATGGGTACTGAATGCTGCGCCATATTACATAAAGTGTTTTCTTCTGGAAGAAAAGGTTTCGGAAAAAATTTGGCCTGATACAGGATAATCGACATCGCGCATGCGTTTTAACAAAATATTTCAAATTTTTAAGAATTTTGGCACCAAACAACTTTTTGCAAAAAAGGGTTGCAGAAAGAAAATTGAGGATTTGGAAAAAAAAAAAACAGCTCGTTGATTTTTTATTCCAAAAATCGCTCTCCGCCCGTAACATGGTAACAGTCCACCGAAAATTTTGCGAGCATTCACAAACCTGTTCGGTACTTTTAAACTCCTGGTACATTTTGTACATGATTTAGTAATTTGTGGGTGCGGCTATTGTGTCATAATGACTACTACGGAAAGGATCTATGAACATCATAATATAGAACAGTGCTCCGCAAACTTTTTGTGTTCAAGCCTCAAGGTACATCTAGGAAAATAGAAATATTTGGAGGTACACCACAAATTAATCAGTGTGTATGGGGCTTACTTTGAGCTCCCACCCTTTCGTCGATCATCCTGAGATGTCCTTTTTTTAGCACTAAGTACGAGGACCTTTTCCGAGGCACACAAACTGCTGACCAGTGGCCATGGTACAGCGCGAGCGGTGTGCCGCACACACTTTGCGGATCACTGATATACTCGTAGAACACCTATGGCATATTTGTATTCGCTAAGGTTTACATTTAAAAGAATTGCAACTCAATCAAATTAACATGACACTGTTTAAACTTTAATGTATAATTTAATAATTCTATATTGCGCGGTTAACCTCATACCCATTAAAAATAGTAATCGACATGATTTAGATTATAAAATGAAACGTAACAAAACATTTTAACCCCCCATGAAAAACGATTGTTATATTAAGTTTGGCATGTCTGTATTTCTCTCCGTGCCATAATTTTTAGTTAGTTTTACTTTTAACCTGGCAAAATCAAGACTGATTTTAACTATTCATTATCATCATAAAAGCTCACGATTCGGAAGTTTTCTAAATTGCAATTTAATACCTGAAATTTAATATGTGCAATTAGTTTCAGGCCTAAGCCTGCAACTAATTGCACATATAAAATTTTAGGTATTCTACTGTAAAATAAAAATAAAACAAAACAGCAAAGTGAGAAACACACACCTAAGCTGTATCTTGGTGATATAATTTCGAGGCAAAATTTCCTCAACTTACCAAGGCAACCTTAATATTATTACCCAAAAAAGTCAGCAAAAAAGTACATTATGGACACTCGTTATACTTTCGCTAATTATACATTGTGCGGTTTCCACAAACCCCGCCAGGGCGACACACTTACCCCACATTAATCATGGCGGCCGTTTTTTTACCGCTTAACAAGATGTTTAAGTCATGGCCAAGTTGTTAAATGTAACAAAAATCCAATTACCAGCGCAATTGGTATGCCCAATGCGCTGTCAAAGTAAAAAAAAGGATATGATAATATAAAACGGTTTTGGGCCTTACCGCCGATATACTTGTTACAGTTTCCGTCCATTGGGTTGGAATTCGGCCATTTTGTGATAATTTACCCGAAGTTACTAATACTAGTGTACAGCGCTGTAAAATTATACATATTATATATTTATGAAAATATAAATATTATATATTTATGAACGTTTAGTTAAGTTGTAATAACAAAAAAAAAAAAAAAACTTAGACAGCGAAGCTAATATAGAAGGCTATCTAAAGGCTTCATTTCACCTACTGAGAAAAATGGCGACACTGTGCTCTACTAAATAGGTGAGATCACTGATCATGGCTTAGCACTTAAAAGCAATTGCGATGTTTTTCCTTGCCATTGTATTTCTAATCTGTCGAAATTATAGATTGTAGTTTGACTTGTAAGGTCTTTCACTTAAAAACTTACATGTAGCAATTTTATTAAACATTGTCATACACATTAAAAATATAAGCTTATTGTATAGACTAGCAATGAATTTTTGGGGCGTGGATTCCCAGGGCAGATCGAGTACAAAATTAAATCCATATTACGCACCTTTCACATTCAAGGAGGAAGATGGTCTCTTACAAAAACAATAGTTTCATCAATCATTTGCAGCTTTCAATTACTTAATATACACTTTATCAATCAAGGCTTATGTCTTTTGTAGGAACACTGGTAATGGACCCACCACACGACTGTTAATATAAAAACTTGAAATTATCTGCTTAATTGAATTTGGATTGTCATTATTTTCAGAGGTAAGGTAATTGAAAAGGCAGAGGCACTGGTAGGCAATTAAAATCAGCTTCACATGCTTTAAATCTTATTTCACAAGGTTTTGTATCGCCAAAATCGGAAATAGTGCATCCATATATAAAATGCCACAAATCAGAAGTAACGCCTTACGCCGCCATATTGTAAAATGTTACTTGAATCTCACTTATGTCACACTCACACCTTTATTTACATAATATTTTGTAATGTGGTCGAATCAAAACTAACACTGATACCACAGTGTAAATAACTACTAGCTATTTACACTGTACTGATACTATGTATGTATTAAATACCATCAGTGTTAATTATTATTATAATAGTTGCATCCCATATTTAGTTGACAATGTCCACACACCAAAATATTCTTGTAGCACCTATACAAGAGGCGTAAGACAATATTATATTTTATTGAAATTGCTGCTTTTAATTTTTATGTGACAAACCTGTCAGCTGTCATTAAAATTATTAAAATTGTTAACAATCTCTCTTTTTATCATTGCAACTTACAATGTAAGTCATTTAATTACTCATCATTTAAAATTTCTGCTAAAATCAAATAAGAAAGTTGTAAAATTACTCGAAACCTTACAGTATTAATAACGATACTGTTATTGATACTCAAAGCTCGAAACAGTATGCTTCTACTGCAAAAAAATGCTCAAATTGCTTTATCAAATACTATGATGAGAATTATCGGGTACTTTAGTAATGGCCAAAAATTTTGTCAATGTAGAACGCTTTATACTAGGGTTGATCAAAAAGTAATGATAAACGGGTATTTCTAAAGAAGATAAAAATCAAAAGAAATATTTTTTCACCTCTTCAGTCCCTCACGACTTGTCAGCTAAAAAATTGTATAAACAGGACGTCATTTGAGGGAGCTACATTCATTTGAATACCAGCAGTCGGAGAAACAACAAGAAAATGGAGAAACTCGAAGTGAGATGCGTCATCAAGTACCACTTTTTGAAAAAAATGACTACCAAAGAGATACACCCTGATTTGGTGGAGACACTAGGGGGCTCTGCTCTTCCATATTCTGCGGTGGCACGGATGTCCAAAGAGTTTAAGCTGGGTAGAACACCCACAGAAGATGAACATCGCGAGGGTCGCCCAACCTCCTCCCTCACTGAGAAAAACGTGAAAAAAGTCGAAGAAATTGTAATAGCAGACTGAAGAGTAACCGTCACATTTAGCTGAGGTCACAGGGATCTCATATGGCAGCATTCAAAGCATTTTGACCAGCAAAATTATTATGAAAAAGGTCTCCGCGCGTTGGGTACCGCGAATGTTAACGGACGAACAAAAGCAAAAAGAACAAAGCCGAAGTTGCGATGGCTGCCATTCGAGAAGCAGGCCTCGAACTGGTCGAACACCCACCCTATTCTCTAGATTTAGCCCTCAGCGACTATCATTTGTTTCCTTGGCTCAAGGAACACCTCAGGGGCAAGAAATTTTAGGCTGATAGCGAGGTGATTGCTGCTGTAGAGGCATTTTGGGAGAGCTGTGATAAAGATTTTTTTTAAAGGGTATTTTAGGTTAAATGTATCGACTTGTTAGGAGACTACGTAAAAAAAATGAACTAGAATCGTTGTTTTCATTACTTTTTGATCACCCCTCGTATATCAGTACCTTGGGGCCAAATCTGCCCGGTCAGGGCTCGCGCGCTGAATACTAATGCGAACGAAAAAGTAGCCATTGTAGCGAGCCCCGGGCTACTCCTCTGAAGGAGTCGTGTTCGTGAAAATGATAGCGACGGTAATGGAGTCGATTTGTTTTATTTTTTGTCGCCGTCGGCGTGTAACGTCGCCTTAAGTATCGTTAGTCTGAAAACTAGTTTCTCAAAGAGACAATGAAATATATCTAGGTAATGATGATTACGCTTACTGTTAGGTATGGGTAATTTAGGAACAGTGTGAAAAGATGGATTCAGTGCCGTAAATATTACCTTATTGGGCTTTATTTCACACCTGCTAGGTGGTCAGTATTCATTATCATGAAATTATTTTTATAAAATACTAGCTGACCCGACAGACGCTGTCCTGTCTTAACGATGATTATTTAATTCGAATTGGTATAATAATTAAGAAAACAATAGATTAAAATTAGTATATCCATGCCAAATTTCATCAAAATAGATTAAGTAGTTAATAGTTTAAGCGAAAATTATAAAAGTTTATTGTGCAGGAACCATACATTTTCCGGGACCAAAAGTATCCCATGTCCTTTCCCGAGACTCAAAGTATCTCTATGCCCAAATTCATCAAAATCGATTGAATAGTTTACGCGCAAATCATAAAAGTATTTGCGCGTAAACTATTCAATCGATTTTGATTTTGATTCATTTATCCGGGACAAAATGCATTCTATGTCCTATTCCTGGTTCTACTCGTAAGCTACCTCTCCACCAATTTCCAAATCAGTTCATCCGTTCTTGAGTTATAAGTGGCGTAACTAACACAACTTTCTTATATATATATATATATATATATATATATATATATATATATATATATATATATATATATATATATATATATATATATATATATATATATATATATATATATATATATTTTGTGTTTGTAATATATTTGTATATATATATATATATACAAATATATTACAAACACAGACTGATAAGAAAAAACCCTAGGGTAGAATTCAGGTCTTTTTTTCTACTGACCCAAGTGATACGCGAAATCAAATTTTAAGTACACTACTGATAACAAAATTACTATAGTGATTATTCTACAAAAGCGCCAAGTAAGGCTAGGAGCATTATGTTATTTTTAAATACATAATATACGCGTCATATAACAAAGAAAAACATTATTTGATGGCGTACGTCTATGACATCACTTTAGGACCTATACGACCTGAAAACCTTCAAGAAGAGAGCCTATTCCCTCTTAAAAGGCCGGCAACACACCTGCAGCTCTTCTGATGTTGCGAGTGTCCATGGGCGACGGTAGTTTCTTTCCATCAGGTGACCCGTTTGCTCGTTTGCACCCTTATTTCATAAAAAAAAGAAAAGTGGCACGTTGCTAAGGCAGGGTTCACCATCCCTGGACTATGCTTTCTAATAAGAGAAATCAAGCCTACATTCAGTGATCAGCTGTCTTCCGCTGAGATTGGTCGCTTGTCTAACGCACTCTTGCGCGTACGTGCCGCGCGCCGCGCTGACGCAGCAGACACCGCGATGACCCAGATACCGATAGTGAATCACGCAAATTTGTGTTGTTCGAGTAATGTAAACAACTGTTAAGGAGCAGTTACATTAGTTTATTATAATGGCTGCCCATGAGCTAAAAATTGAAACAGCAAAAGAGAAATTCATATACAACCACTATTTAGAAGAGAAGGCGGCACGTGAAAAACTACAACGCCTAGTAAAGGATCTCCAGGATCAAATAGAAAACCTTCAGGAAGAACTGAAAAAAGTTCAAGAGGAAAAAGACAAATCTCCAAGCCAACGTCGTGTTATCAAGGCTCCTCCTGTCGATGTTGATTATGAGACGGATGAAGAGGAGCTAGCTAAAGAAACTGAGTGGGTCCGTCAAAAAAGCAGGAAGAAACGAAAGCTTAACGCTTCACTCTCCCCACTACAACAGCTAGAATATGAGTCTAGTAAAGAGCCAAAACAAGAAAAAGTTAAGAAGGTGCCCCAACCACCACCTATAATTATTGAAAATGTCAAGAGCTACCAAGAATTTTATGACTTACTCATGACGAGCATACCTAACGTTACGTTTACTGCAAAAATGCTGAATGGCGAAAGCCTCAAAATAAATGCCATTAATGAAGACTCATATAGAGCTATCACTAAGTTGCTTCGGCAAAATGGGCTCTTATGGTACTCATATGAGAATAAGCAAGACAGACCAATACGAGTCGTTGCGAAAAACTTACATTCCTCTTGTTTGCCAGAGAGAATAGTAGAGGACCTAAAATCAAAAGGTTATAAGATCCAAGAAGCGGTTAATAAACTGAGCTGGAGAAATAAATCACCATTAAATATGTTCGTGCTTTCGTTTGAGAAGGACGAGGACATAAATAAAATATATAACATAAAATCAGTGCTTGGTTGCAAAGTGGATATCCAACCACTGAAGACCACAAAACTGATACCACAATGCAAGAGATGTCAGGCTTATGGCCACACACAAAAATACTGCTCGAAAGAACCCAGATGCGTAAAGTGCACGGGTAAACATTTAACTAAGGATTGCCAGAAACCAGCTGAGGCAAAACCAAAATGTGTTCACTGTGGCGAAGCTCATCCTGCCAACTACAGGGGCTGTGCTGTGGCTAAAGAGCTTCAAAACATGAAATCCAAAGCAATGAAGAAGAAGGGCCCGACAACTTGTACAACATCTAATCAATCAGCAGGTAAAACTGATACTTCAAAATTTAGTAAAAATAATAATAACAAAGTAGTTAAAAACATTACTTTTGCGCAAATGGCTAAAGCAAATAAGAACCATCAACCACAGCCTGAGGTTAGCGTAAATACGGATGAAAAAATAAACAAAATTCTCGATTTGATGACCTCTTTTGACAACAGATTAAAAAAACTGGAATGTAGCGCTAACGTAGCTACTCACTCGCAGAAATCAAAATGACTAACTCATTAAAGATTATGACTTGGAATGCAAATGGACTACAGAAACATCAAACTGAGTTGCAAGTAGTCCTAAGCACAGAGAATATCGACGTATGTCTTATATCTGAGACTCATTTCACAACAGAAACATATATTCAAATAAAGGGCTATAAAACATATCATGCCTTACACCCTGACAATACTGCCCGAGGTGGTAGTGCTGTCATCATAAAAGAAAATATTTGTCACTATGAAGTATACAAATATGAGCAACAAGAAATACAGGCAGTGGCTGTATGTGTAAAAACAAAATCATTTCCGGTTACTCTAGCCTCTATATACTCTCCACCGAGGTATTCTATAAAATCAGATGTGTACAAGAACTTATTAGAAAATCTTGGCAATAGATTCATACTCGGTGGTGATTTTAACGCTAAAAACACCTACTGGGGATCCAGACTTACTACTACAAAAGGAAAAGAGCTATTGAAGGCTATAAACGAGACAAACTGCAAAGCTATATCAACAGGAAAGCCTACATACTGGCCTACAGATCCCAATAAAATTCCTGATTTAATTGATTTCTTCATATACAAAAATATATCATCCAATTTTCTACGAATCGAGGAAGGCTTTGATATGAGCTCGGATCACTCATCCATATTTCTGACGTTTAGTGAGAAAATCATAATGAGAGAGCGACCTATCATGCTTGTAAATAAAAACACGGACTGGGACAGCTTTAAGTTCGATCTAGAACATATCATAAACCTTAAGGTTCCCCTTAAAACTCCAGAACAATTGGATCTAGATGTAAGAGAATTTGTAAAAAGTATACAAAATTGTGCATGGAATAATACACCCATCACTAGCAGAAAAATAAAAGGAAATTGCTACCCAATAGAAATTAGACAACTTATAGCAGAAAAAAGGAAAACGCGAAAGAAGTGGCAAGTGTCCAGATGCCCTAGTATAAAAAAAGATCTTAATAATCTCATGAAAAAGCTCAGGCGGGAAATCACGAAGTTCAATGAAAATAGCATGAACACATACCTCTCTCAACTGACTAACGATCGTTCAACAGAATACTCTTTATGGAAAGCAACGAAAGGACTTAAAAAGCCCATTGCCCAAATACCTCCCATCAAAACAGCAAATGGGAACTGGGCTATAAGCAGTGAACAGAAAGCAGCTACGTTTGCAGATCATCTAGAGAAAATCTTTCAACCAAATATAGAATTAGAGCAACAATCTATCTTAGAAGAAAATTTTGAAGATTTATCGTCAGATGAGCCTAATATAAAACTCGTCACCCCAAGAGAAGTTAAAAGTGAGATAAAAAAGCTAAGCCTGAAAAAAACTCCTGGATTCGATCTTATCACAGGAGAAGTTTTGCGAAACTTGCCACCAAAAGCAATAGTAAAACTAACTACGCACATAAATGCCGCATTAAGACTCAAATACGTACCTGATATGTGGAAAGTAGCAGAAGTTATAATGCTTCCAAAACCTGGGAAACCACCACACGAAACAAAATCTTATAGGCCAATCTCTCTATTACCTATTATGTCAAAACTATTTGAGAAGCTTCTTCTCAAACGCTTAAAACCAGTACTAGAAGAAAGAAAATTGATTCCAGACTATCAATTTGGCTTTAGAGAAAAACACTCTACGATTGACCAAGTTCACAGAATAACTGCAGTAATAGAAAAAGCACTAGAGGAAAACAAAGTCTGCACGACAGTGTTTTTGGACGTTGCGCAGGCTTTTGATAAGGTTTGGCATGAGGGACTAATTAAAAAAATACGGAAACTGCTCCCAAAACAGTTTGCAGATATCTTAGAGTCTTACCTATTTCAAAGAATGTTTATGGTGAGACAAGATGACGCATACTCAGAGCTGAAACATATAAAAGCTGGAGTACCTCAAGGAAGTGTTTTAGGCCCGGTCCTGTACCTACTTTACACTTCAGATATTCCAAAAATAGAAAACAGCACCATTGCAACTTTTGCAGATGACACAGCAATAATGGCTACAGGTGACACACAAGCAGAAGCAGTGATAAAAGTTCAGAAAGCTATTAACACCATATATGACTGGACAAAAAAGTGGCGAATAAAGCTAAACGAAACAAAATCAGTTCATGTTGATTTTACGAACAAAAGACCAATCTTTAACCCGGTATATATTAACAATACTGCTATACCGCACGAAAACACCGCCAAATATCTCGGCATGACATTGGACTCAAAGCTTCGCTGGAAAGCTCATGTCAAAAAGAAACGCGAAGAGTTGGAGCTTCGCTACAGGAAAATGTACTGGTTGATTGGGAAAGATTCAACCCTATCCACCAGTAACAAAATACTCTTGTATAAGCAAGTCCTCATGCCCGTATGGACTTATGGTATTCAGCTATGGGGCTGTACCAAAAAGACTAATACCATGATAATACAAAGATTTCAAAACAAAGTACTTAGAGGCATTGTGAATGCACCCTGGTACATTAGAAACGAAGACCTACACCGGGACCTTAATGTGGACATGGTCTCTACCGTCATTAAAAGATACGCCGAAGCTCACGAAAAGAGACTTCACCATCACGTGAATGTCGAGGCCATCCAGCTCCTCGATAACACGGACTTAGTTAGAAGACTGAAAAGGAGGAAACCTTTTGAGTTAGTGTATTAAGTATAAATCAGTGTAAAAGACCTAAAGTGACTGTGACGAACACAAACAATAGTGTGTATTCTCCTTTATAGAGACTTTAAGAAAGTGTTGATGGACACAATCTTACTTAACTCTACTTAGCAGATTAAGTTAACATAAAATTACTTATTAGTCTTAGTTAGGCTAGATTGTAATTATTATAAAATACCTATACAGGTATTTTATGTATAAAAAAAAAAAAAAAAAAAAAAAAAAAAGCCTACATAAAAGTTCTTCACTGCTAACCAAATTAATTTGCATGGATCCCGCCTACAATAATAATAATAATTGTGGACCCCCATTTTTTGTCAGGGCCAACGTCTGACGGGGCTGTCTAGTCTTGCGTGGACCTCTGGAGGTCTACCTGGACCACTTCGGAAATTACTGGTTTATTTTTATTTTAACAGCGGAACAGGCTAAGTAAAAAAATATTATAATATTTAACAGTTCTACTCCATTCCTCGCTGTTCATCTGTCGTCCCGCTTTAGGCCAGCATTGTCCGTACAAATGTGATCAAATTACGAGCGGCGGGTGCCGGGGGCGATATCGGAGGCGCGAACAATCGCATACGACCTATTATCGTACCGTCTTATCGAATTGCCAAGGTAATTTTATTGTTGTTAAATTATACTTAAAAATCCGCCGCGCCCAAGCGTTGTGATGATTGCTAACGATACGCTTTGTAATTGCTTGAACAACCATATTTTATAGTAGCTTTTTCCCGTGGCTCCAGGTATAATATAGTGCCCCACGGTAACCGTGCATTTTACCGTTTTAAAGAAGCCTACGTCGTGCCTCGTAGTAGTTCATCTATGTGCCACAAGTCATGTCAGTCGGTCCAGACTCCAGCTGTAGTTTTAGAGCCAATTAGATGCAAGCAAACAAATAATTCTTGCTCTTATAGCTGAAAGCGTAAGTCTAGTTGTAATGAATTAATTATTGTGTATGGATTCTAGAAACAGGTGTAAACTTAAAGACGTCATATGAAAGATCATTTGAAAAATAGTTAAGTTGTAATTATAGAAAACAGTTTACATAATCCAAACATGGAAACTAATTAAGAGGATCCCAAACAGTAGCCTCTTCGAGTGTTAATTAATAATAATATAATATAATAATTAAATTCTACAATCCGACGTACACGACGAACATACATCTAAAGGTTTTAATGATTATATTATGCATTAAGGCTCCCATACAGGACGATCGATCCGATCGAAATGGTCTGATTGCAGATCGATCTGACCGGAATGGTTTTGTACAATCGATGAAATTTCTTCAGATAGCGGACCTGTCATTTAGTCGAGTAATATCAATTTAAGTCGTTATTTGTTGGCTTGATTAGATATAATAAAACCAAATTACTTAAAGGGGTGACAGACGTACGAACTTAAAGTACGCCGTTTTTAAGTTCGCGAACTTACTCGGCTCGCGTCGGTGACACACGAGAATCGCTCACACTGGGTTACCATGCCCCCAGGCTCACGGGTTGCGGTGCGCGGCTCGCGGCTCTTTGCTGACACAGGCTATTAAGATCGTCGAGCCATAAGTCGGCGTACTTACTCGCGTATCTGTCACCCCCTTTAGGTCCGCTATCTGCCTATGAATCAACTTCTCGGATAGTACGTGGAGTGCACGAGTCGGGTCAGGCCAGTCTTTTGAGTCTGTCCGAATGGATCGGCCTTTTCGTATAGGTGAGCTTTAATGCATATTAATCATTAAAAGATATACAATATATTGTATACTCATCAGGTCGTTATGGGCAGTAAACGGTAACTAGATACCATTCTACTACTGTAACTAATTATAAGATATCATTTTACGTATCAGAACGATTTACGTTAAGTGCCCGATAGTCGCCATGGGAAAATATGTTTGTACTTCTTTTTAAATGCAGCTGCAGAGAAAAGGATTCATGCCTCACAATTATATTCCCAATCACGTAAACGCAAGAGAGCACATCCGTAATATAAAACAATTTGTTAGATTTCCGCTAAAAGTTCTTATAGATTTAAATGTAAAGTTTATTGTAGAATCCTTGTCCATTCATCCTTAGTCACATTCCAAAAATAAGTAAGAATTGGCATACTGAAATATCGACTAAGTAAAGCTAAAGTAGGTACCCAATTGTTGATACCTTAAGGTTCTATTATAGTAGGATTAAAACCGCTAATGAAACAAAAATCTAAGGTGCACACAGTAGGATGACTGCGAAGTGCGAACGATGGGTTAGGGTTGAATTGAGAAACCTCCTCTATTTTGGTTAATTAGTATAAAATACTAGCTATCCCGGCAAACGTTGCTTGGCATAATATATAGTATTTCGCCATTGAGATGTTATTTCGCCCATATTATTTTATTGAAGTGACTGAATAAAACTGAAGTATGTCGCCATGGCAACGTCGATCGCTATCCCGTCGCACAAACTTAATGGTCGCCGTCAGTCTCAGGTTGTAATAATTTACTATTATTTATTCTATAAAATATGCACTTATCAATATATAAAGTACCCCGTATCCGATTCTCAGACCTACTAAATATGTATATAAAATTTGGTAAAAATCAGTAAAGCCGTTTCGGAGGAGTTCGTGGACTAACATTGTGACACGAGAATTTTATATAACTACTAGCTGTCCCGGCAAACGTTGCTTTGCCATATAAATAATTTCGCACATATTATTTTATTGAAGTGACTAAGTATGTCGCCATGGCAACGTCTATCGCTATCCCGTCGCACAAACAATGGTCGCCGTCAGTCTCAGGTTGTAATAATTTACTATTATTTATTCAACAAATGCACTTATCAATATATAAAGTACCCAGTAGCCGATTCTCAGACCTACTGAATATGCATATAAATTTGGTATAAATCAGTAAAGCCGTTTCGGAGGAGTTCGTGGACTAACATTGTGACACGAGAATTTTATATATAAGATAATGCTAAACAAACCGCATCGTAAGAGGCAAAATCGCAAAGGTTCCAGGCTTTGTCTTTCGTAATAATAATATTATGTTGTTCAATTTAATTAAAGAATTGAGAAATCATTGCAGTATATTCTCATCTATCCGTGGAACCAAAGCTACGCGAATATGCTAACAATTTACATACACTTTATACAGTTGTTAAGAAGTTCTGTTGTAATGAGTGTGGTCTGTCTGGCCATGGTGAACCGTCCGTCCCAGACGTCTTACTCTAATGTGGGAACGACGAAACGTTTTGCCCTAATAGAAATGTAAAGCACGACGTACACACAAACTTTTATAGGGACCTTTAACCTACAACCAAAAAATATTATGATTGTTCAACCTAGGACATCCAAATATTTCAATTAAAATTACTGTTATTACTCATTCAATTAGAGTTACTCGTATGTTTATTAATTATTACAAATCTTTGATTGTTCATACAATAAGGCTTACTAGATATGGCAGATTGTTAAAACTATAAGTAGTTATTAAGAGATATGAACAATATTCTGGCAATAAAGACATTTGATTTGATGTCAGTTTACATCGCAAATTGTATTAATCTAAATTTTAATGGCTCATTTGAAAGTGCATCATCGCCCCATCACCTAGAAAAGTAAATTAACAGTTAAGGGACTACGTTTGTCAAAAAAAGGGTCGGTATTTTAATGAAAGTTTACTTTGACAACGCAATAGCCATAGTGCTTATTACAAAGAGGTGATCTTAGTGTGCGCTGACCCTAACGTCCCAAAAACCGGCTGTCCTAACATGACAATGATGTATTGTGGCCGGGAGTCAAAGGTTCGATTCTATTAACATTTTACGATTCATTACAGCTCTGACGTGTGATAGCCTTTGCCTACTTCCTGCAGAATTATTGCATCAACATTGTAAAGGCTACTGTCCAGTCTATAGATTTCTTAACACAGATCATACTTAAGTTTTGTTTTAATATATTTACTCATAAAAATCTACATAATATTGTTACATGTTAAATCTCGCCAAACTGTTTGACGGCGAGAAGATATAATAATAATAATAGCTCCCACACAGGTTTCGGTGACGGTGTCCGGTTTCATTGAAACCAGGCCAGCTACGCAGGAATAATTTTATAGTGCTCAGGTGTGTGCGCAGTACACAAGAGCACTCTCTATTCCTTTATTCTCATAATCCAGTGTAGATCTTATTTCTGTGAGTGGGACGGACGACCGACACAACTGGCGAGAGATCAGGCGCAGGACTGACTTTTTACATGCTCATCCGACGCATGGATCATCTTACTTGTCAGACAATCAGGTGATAAGCCTGCATTGTCCTAATCAAACTTGGAAATAACATGTTTCCAACGCGGGAATCGAACCCACGACCGAGTCAAGAGCCACGTTCTAAGCTTCTGGAACACGGAGGAGTCACGCTAAGTAGATAGTATGGCAGACGTTTACATAGACATAGTATTTGATATTAGGATTCGTTCGAAGAGTTTGCTGTAAAAGGCCGATGACTGAGCCGTTGCAATAATCGTCTTGGCGGGACCGACGGCCCAGAAACATTCTAAGAGGAGACATGATGTAAGCCAGGGTGCTCTTCCTTTCCGTAGCACTTGGGAGTCCACATATCTTGGCGATATTCCAGGCTGTCAGGAATGCGTAACGCATTTCGAATCGTAAAAATCGGCCAAGTGCGAGCCGGACTCGCGCACGAAGGGTTCCGTTCCGTTATTGAGCGAAAGTTATCAAAAATTGTGTTTTTGTATCAAAAGGGGGGGCCCTGAAATATTGATTTTATTTTAATTTTATTAATAATTATTAAACTACAGTTATAATTAAGAATATTGTGTATATTTCAAGTGCCTAGCTACTACCATTATAGATTACGAGCAAAAAAGGCCAAAAAATCACGTTTGTTGTATGGAAACCCCCCTTAAATATTAACTTTATTTTGTTTTTAGTATATTTTGTTGTTATAGCGGCAACAGATATTCATAATCTGTGAAAGTTTTAACTCTCTAGCTATTACCGTTCTTGAGTTACAACCTGGAGACAGACAGACAGACGGACAGACAGACGGAGAGACATCGAAGTCTCAGTAATAGGGTGCCGTTTTTACCCTTTGGGTACGGAACCCTAAAAATGGCGTAGACGCACTACGACGCAGCCGTGACACGCCGTTGAGTCGCGGTCGCAATCCGTCGTCATCCCATCTAGTCCGTTTGTAGCAAGACTAGACTAGAATAAACAGCACAAAAGAAAGAAAAAAAACGATTATTCATGAAAACATCGAAGTGAACAAAGACATTTCTATATTTGCCGTATGAATATAAATCGAGCGTGAATGTCTTGTTTTCTCACTTAATAGAGTAATAAAGATGTAAGCGGCGAACACTAAAGACATCGAACGAAATAAAAAATAATCGATACAGAAACGATACAAGATCGAAAGTTAATCGATTCAGCGAAACAATTTAATCTACGCATGCAACGGGAGTATGCAGATGCATTTGCTTAGACAATTTATTGTGAATAATGGCCACACATTTATATTGTTACATGTTTTTTAAAAATCGATGTACAAGGCCATGTTTTAATCTTTTAAGAACCAAGAATATACTCGCACACGGTATTATCATGGTACCGCTCTTCTGGTGTTATTGTTATGCATTTCATTTTAAAAATGTATTGTAGCTTCTTTGTTTTTGTTTATGAAAAATATATCATAGCTGTGAGTGTCAGAGCTTTCTGTATTTTTTACCAAAAGCGTTTCTGGTGGTGACATCAAAAACTGTCAATATGAGTCCCCTCTTGAGATAGGCATAGGGCCATCATAGTTTACCGTGCCACCATGATTGCAAGTTGACATTTCAACATGTACTAGCAACCTTGATCATGCACAATCATAGAGGTATAGATTTTTAAATAATCAAATCAGATTCCAAAAAACACATTTAACTTATCAGGTGTAAGTTAAAAATTAATTATATTTATCTAATAATGATATCATGAAACATGTTTTATTATATCGAGGCATAGGATCTTTGTAATCAATTTCATACCACCTTGAGGCTAGATTTATTAGTATCCAGAATCTGGGGAATAAATTAAAAAGTAATTAATTAATTAAACCTAATAATGAAGTATATAATTTATTTAGTTAATTAATTCTTATTTATGTGAGCGATGTGTATAGGTGTTTTGTTTCAAAGATATTATCGCAGAATACCCATTAATAGATATGTAATTTTAGCCTATTTTTGTAATTTATATTATCTTTGAGTTACATCTTATGGGAAACATGATGGTTTTATTTTAGCCGCAAACTATAGGTCTACCAGAATCTGATGGCAAAAAGTGAGAAAATAAATTGACTCTAGCAATACCGGGGTAATTCGAATAAACATTTTGATCCTTTTTTTCCTTATAGCGGCTGATTTTTACACACAGTTAAACATGCAATCAATACTTTGTCCAATGATCAAGGATATTTTTTGAAAAACTGCTGTCAAAATTTGCCATCAGATTTTGGTAGACCTATACCTACTGATGATTGTGTCTTACATACCTTCAAGGATCTTGTGAATGACATTGTTATTAGGGCAAAAACAACGCAGGCTCTGCCAGTCAAAATGAAAATAACGTTAATTTCGGCAACATGCAAATAATACTTGAATGACAATGAGTGAATGCAACAACTGTATCTCAAGTGACACTAGAGATGGCGACATTGATGACATTAGTTTTGATTTGTGCATCCATGTAGAGCTGTAAATAACTATACTAAATAATAAAGCTAAACAATTTCCCACAGTTGTAAATCCTTCGATCGTGAATTCTTGGAAATCTATTATGATTCTATTGTGTCTCGCTTACCGGTGAGCTTATGGGGCTTGATGGGTTAAACCATTCACGTGCAGTCAGTATTGGCTATAAGCAAAATAAAAATCGCGTAGCTAGTAGCTACCAATCGGGGTAGTAGCTCGTTTATGCCAAGACCACTATGCTATACTCCCAGTATATTAAAATATATAATTGATTGAAGTAATACGTAAGGTATTGCAATATATGCCAGCGCTCCCCTTTTGTTCATTAGGAGGCTGCGCGTTTAATTGGCCCGAATATTTATTATTGAGATGAACATATCACAGGGAGACATAAGTCAGTGGCTCCTGTTGATCGTGAGCTCGTATCGGGTATGCGATAAGTGGAATAGGGAAATGAGTGGAGAATACTAAATATTTTGAGCAATTAGAATATTGGGATAATAAGATGGACGGCTGGCTTTAGTAAATACTCGTACTACGCAATGTCAATGACTCCACTCGCTTAGTTACCATTTTTTCTGTTTCTTTTTTAATTTGTCCGTACGTGAAGATGTAACATTAGAGCGACAAACTTTTAGTATATTTAATAGGTTATTTTTGGGTGTCAATATATAATATTTACTTTATATTGTCTTCTTGAAGAGTCGAGTCTCTAATTGGGCACAAGTGATGCACCACTTTTGCAACAGCCATCTTTGTTTAAATATTTATCAAGCACGAAAATAGGATTTACGTTTCTTGAGGCCCAATAACAATAAATCTACAAAATATACCAAACAGTCTACTCCACACCTGTGGAACAGAGATATAGCAATTTAACGAAGCATCAAGCGACGTCTTCATTTCAATAACAAAAACAAAATGGCCGAACGGATTACAATATCAATTTAGGAAAGTGAGCCGAGTGATTTATCGTCGTCGGTAATATATATACGTATTTAATTTGTTTGTATGTTTGTATGTGGCCAGCGTGTCCCCGCTAATTACTTGCCTCGATATGGAATAGTAGGGGGGCCACAGAGCCCTCGTGCCTCCACTGTTTCGAATGAATATAAAACAGACGCGAGCTCTTACACTATAAATCTTTTTTAAATGAACTTATTTAATTTTCAAATTCGTAATTTAGTGGAGTCGGCTGTAAAAAAGAAACTTAATTATGTTGTTAAAATTGTTTTAAGAACTTTGTTGTTGGTAACACGCCAACGCAATCTTTGAAAAAGAAAAATAATTATCAATTCAATTGATATTAAGTAATCGCTTTCCATAATTTTTTCTCTCAAAATACGATTTTGTTTCACTAACACAGTTTTTCATAAACTATTACAATATTACCTCTACATAAAATATTGCAACAATAAGATTATAGCTAAAGTAATTACAACTTTCATATAATTACGTATTCTCTATTTATGTAATATACAAAGGAATGTCAACGTAAATACCCGTGATTCGCGTTTCCAAGTAAAGTGCAGGACAGAATAGCTTGGAAATCCACCTATAGCTAGGGCTGGTACTTACACGCATATTTTCTATACTTCGTAGTTGCGATCATATAGGGATTTTCAAGTTTTTCGACAGCCCTACGGCCCTAGAGCCTACAAACTACTTTCACTCGATAAACATTTCCTTCGTTTTCACAACAGTTTGTTTAAAACTTGATCGATTAGTGAAAACGTGAGAAACGATTTATATTTAATTACTAGCTGTTGCCGGCAACGTTGCACGCGCTTCCTACCTCGGGAGCCGAACATTTTACCGTGATTGCGCCTGTATCTATCCGTTATCCATGTAGGCAACCCTGTGTTGTGTGTTGTGTCAAATAACATGACATTTTAGGGTCTCGCCTCACCTCGTCGCGTTGCGATCTGAATTGACCCGTGGTGGTTGTTTTCCCGCAGCTGAACGATTTACCTATAGTATTGCTATCGAATCATGCAAGTTATTTTTTGAAAATTAAAAATATTTTGTATGACGTACAACTTCATGCCAAATGCGCGAGCGGCTTTGACCAGGCCGAATTTTACTTATGATTTGAACAAAAAATAACTTCACAAATCTATTGTACTACTAAGATAGAATCATTTTATATCACTAAGATAGAAAAGAACCATTAAAATTTCACGCAGTATATCTTAGAAATGAAATAGTTGTGGTGCATGTCATAAGATTTTGCATTTTTCACTGATCATAATTACATCGGATCATATAATTTTAAAAATTCTTCCGCCGCCGCGGTGTTTATTTTACATTTAAATCGAAGCATATTAATTTTGTTGAAAACAACAAAACTTTTTATTTCAGAAAATACTTTTCTAATCTCCGGAGGGTTAACATCGGCGTGGTATGTGAAACTTCTCAGAGGTTAGATCCACCCACTAAAACCCCAATGGGGTTCTTCTTTCCGCTTTTTATTTTAGGGTTCCGTCACAGAATATACAGTGGGTGGCCAAATTAATATACTCAGTGTGAGATTTTTACATAGATTCGTATTGGTTGATTGTTTAGCCATTTTGTGTTGTTAGTTTTAGTTTTTTCTTTTATTTTTTGTTACTTTAGGCTGTCTTCTACATTTTGTGAGCCAGTAACATTTAATATTCAATAATAATCTTGTAATAATAACACCATTTAGAACGACAGTCACTTATTTTCCCGTGTTAAGTGCGTGCAATAGGGAGTTTAGACACAGGCGCTAAAAATGTTTTTTGCGTGAAACGTGTTATAAAAAGCAATACTTAAATCTTATCTATTTCATTATAATGTATAAATAATAGGTATTACCCCATGATTCTAGTGTTTCTTTGTTATTTTTTGTGATAATGTAATTTTAAGTTAAAATAATGAAGGATGTAGCCATGGGAAGGAATTCAGACATTTCAGCTAGAAATAAATCTAAAATTTAGACACCTTCGAGTCATATCAATCATACCCGGAGAGAAATTGCAAGATTAGTAGGCGTTTCCCAGTCAACACTTTGAAATATAAAAAATTGATAAACCTAAAAAAATCTTTGCCCCCATAGCGAGTTGATAAATGTGGTAGAAAACGTCTTTCGACTGCTTGAACAGGAGAGGAAACAAGGCGTTTTATTGTTGAGAATAGAAGAAAACCCCTGAAAGTCATAAAAATTTTGTTAGATGATGCTGGCGTAGCCTTTTCTAACAGAATGATAAGGCGAAACTGAAGAAACTGAATTTCAGTTGTTTCCGTCCTACGAAAAATCTAAGTTTACCCCAGATGCATGCATGCTAAGCGATTGGCGTTTGCTACAATGTAAAAACACTGGTCTGAGGAATACTGGAAGGAGGAAAACAAGTTATTTTAATTTCATTTTTTAACCCTAGAAGCCTAATCTATCTCAGGAGTACACAAAGCCTTAATATACGTCTCAGAGGCGTACACATATAATTCACAATTTTCATGTAAAAATAGCATTATTTTGTTCTTTTTTGGACTGTTAATTTAAATTTGGAATATAAGCTAACAATAAAACGACACTTTATGAATAATTACTATAGTGACAGTTATTTATCACAACAATAAAAATATGTGCAAAAATTGGGACAAATAATCAGCTTCCTCAAAATTTAACAAAATCTAATAATTTTTCTGAGGAATTTTTCGTTTTTTAAATTCTAATTAGTTATTCATAGAGCAAACATATAAACTGATTAGATTTCAAAAGACTAGGTTAACCTTAAGAGCAGTCTCCACACATATAAACCTAGCGCTTTCTACACACCGATTTTTTAACATTTAGGTATATCTGACCAAATTAAATATTTTTCCTTTTTTATAGGAATAAAAGGTGCAATATTGATGTAAAGCCGAAACATATTCAGTCACATAACTATTATTTTCTTCCCTTTGAAATTCGTCGATAATTTGGTCATTCCCAACTTCAGCACCCGAATCTTCCAATGAAGGATTAATTTCCCCGTTTAGGATTGCTAAAATATAGTTTTCTTTTAACTTTTAAGACTGTACATTTTATGTCTTAAATAATGCCGAAAAAAACATAAAAAGTACGAAAAACAAGCAAAAGTAAACTCTCATAAACCTAGTTAAAACTTACATAAAGCCTAAACATACGTCTCGGAGGCGTGCAGTCCTTTGATAAATCAAAAATGGCGGAATTTATTTTAACGATAAGGATATCGTATGCTAGCTCCTAGCTTCCACTGAGTTGGCGTAAGAGCACGACGCGCTAGCTTAAACCATTAAAAAGCTACAAACGATATTCGATTTCGTGTACGCCTCGCAGACGTACATTAAGCTTCTGGGGTTAATTACGAAGATAAAGGCGTGACCTTATTATGACCCAGTTGATTCAAATCCTCCAGGACAATCCTTAGTTTGTTCACCGAAGGCGACATGAAAACGTTTATAAAAGCTGTGTTATATAACGAGTGAAACCTCCTTCGTCGGTTACGACATGGGGCGAGATTAGCTCAAACGGGAATGGTCGACTACACGTGGTTGAAGGAATCATGCGTTAAGACCAATATCTGCTAGTTTTACAAAGTCATCTCCATCCCCAGATGGCTGAATAACAGCCAGACGGGACCTGCATATGTATGCAACTATGCAGGACTCTGCACCTTACCATAAGGCTAAAAAAATATTAACTTTTTTAAAGATATTTTTTTTTCCTTATGAGGCACAAAAACGTATTTTTTTTTCAAGTGAGTATAATAATTTGGCCACCGACAGTATATTAGTAGTACCAAGTTCCGTAGCCAAATGGAAAAAAAAACGGAACCCTTATTAAGGCATGTCGCAGGAATTACTGTAAAAACCCACCGCGTAATCAAAGAAACTCTACATGTCTATTTTCTATCCATACTAATATTACTACTAATATTATCCATACTAATATTACTACTAATACTAATATTATCAATCCGAAAGTCTGTCAGTCTGTCTGTTACCTCTTTACGTCCAAACCACTCATCCGATTTTGCTGGTATGCATATGGAGATAGAACAGAGATCCCAGGAAAGGCCGATTAGGATACTTTTTATCCCGAAAAAAAATTACGGTTTCCGCGCGATAAACGTGTTTTGTTGCAACGGAGTTGCGGGAGTCATATATAAGCTTAGCATGGTCACCAAAGAAACGGTTTTTATCTACGAAAGAATAGACGAAAGTGACAGATTGATAAAGGTAATCCGCCATTTTGTCACTAAAATCTATCAGTAGGTATGTCCAGTCTTTCCCGTTCCTAATGTTGTTATGCGCCTGCTATTAATGTTATAAAATACTAGATGATGCCCGCAACTTCGTTGCGCCAAAAATTCGTTTATCGTTTGAGAACCGTACATTTTTCCGGGATAAAAACTATCCAATGTCCTTTCTCGGGACTCAAAGAATCTCCATGCCAAATTTCAGCAAAATCGGTTCAGCGGTTCGAGCGTGAAGAGGTAACGGACAGACAGACAGACAGACAGACACACTTTCGCATTTATAATATTAGTATGGATAAATCACCGGGATCATGATGATTTTCTCACAGTTCATGGCTTGTTACCAAGTCTGTCATCACAGTGTCGGTATGCAGGCCGCTGTTTGGCAACGCGACACACGGCGACGGCGGCCGGTAGAGACAGAATTCACGCATTTTAATTGGGGAAGACCTAGAATCTAAGCTTATTACAAAATTGTATGATTATCCATAATTTCTAGCCGCGATTAAGTTGATTTATTGCGTAGGGTTGCCAATTCTTTGTGATTGTGTTTAGTATCCAATTTGATATATATTTATAGGGCTATTGAATGTGCTGCATCTAAAGTCCAAAAAACACTTTTTGATGGATTCCATAATAGAAATAGAAATGAAAACATTTTGATCGGGTTTCATCCTTTAAAGTCTCATCTTTAAAGTTTCATCCTTTAAAGTCCAGCCTACTTTATTAACAGCTCAATTATTATTCCCTTCAGAAAATATATAACACAGCTCAACTTTTTACTGGCTAACGTTAAACCAACGACAACATCAACATCTCTGTAGATAATTAAACTCATAGCTCCTTACTAATAAACGTTGTATAAGCTTTGAATAGTTATACAGTGTTTTGTTCCTGTCACACAAGTGACATTTTTAATTGGATTGAAGAAGACAAAACACTGTATAACTATTCAAAGTGTATACAGCGTTTATTAGTAAGGGGGTATATATCCAAAACCCCAGAAACCCCCTATTTTCCAGCTTTTCATGTTTAAATCTGCCACCCCTGGCTATAAAACGCTGATTTCCTTTGAGATGGGTAATGTATTGTTAAATATAGCGGACGCGAGCTATTAGGTACTAACTGTTATTTATTTATAGATGTTTATACAGCCTCAGCTATAAATGCATTTACTAGATTATCGTTTATTGCTTTACGTATTTCAATAACCATAATGTTATACTGTGTATTTTATCATAGCAGATTACACGAGTAGTTGAAAATGCACGGACTTCCATACTGTTCAAGCTTTTAGTAAGTTCTTTAATCCTTCGATCGCGGATTCTTGGAAATACTATTGTATTCTATTGTTGTCGTGATCATCGGTGCTCCTATGGGGCTTGAAGGATTAATAGACATAAAATGTCTCGAAATGCAGCTATTTTCAGCATTCTATCCTTGTTTTATGAAGAAGAAAACTTTTAAGCAATAAGGAATATTAATGTCAAAGCAGAGGCCGCTAGTAGCACATACAGTAATTCGACCAAAATCCGACATGTTACAAACGTCTATACTTTGACAGAAACTTTGTCAAACGTCAAACAAAACTTAATAAAGAATTTGAAGAATTAAGTAATTTTTTTTATTTTATTTATTTATTTAAGTCAGGCATCTTGGCCCATATTATAAATACCTTATAGACTAACATTGTATGTATGTTATGTATTATACTAAAACTAACACTAAAACACTAAACACGTATTGTCTGCGACTTGGGGCGCGACGTGTTCGGAAGTCGTCCTCGGAACCTCCTGTAGACGACTCCAATTGGCCAGAACTCCTCCTTCTCGAAGGTCGGTAGATGATGCGTCAGGACTCTCACCACAAAGAAGCTTATATTTACTATTCATGCTGGTGCTGCCTCTAGCGTGAAAGCATTGCAGTTATATTTATGTCCTTAAAGGCTTTCATGATTTTCCTATAGTTTGGAACTCGTTAGTCGTTACACACTGACCGTTGACCATACCTCACACCGATACCCAAACCAATTAAAAATGCATAAACAAAACTTTCCCATCGCATGACTCAAGACAATGCACGATCGCTAATAGCTTTCAATCAAGCGGCCTTTTTCAAGAACAATATCTCGGAGACTCACGAAGCCAATCAGCCCGCACGACACGATGGGCCCTTAAGATAAATAAAAGCTAAAAATAAAGACATTAAAAGAAAAAGATTCGGACCCTGAATTTGCATTCGCTACCGCTTTGTGAGGAGCCGAATGTTGCGTCGTAAATGTTTTTGACACTCGGTGTGTACGGTTTTAGTTGTTCCTGGGCATCGAAATATAGCACAGTATTGTACTTAAGTATTATATTGTTAATAGGCCCAAGGTTTTGATTTTTTAAATAACTGGATACAATTGTAACCCGTTAAATAAGGTTTATACAATTGCAGCTTTCAGTAGGTAAAAAGTAATAAAGCGAACTTGTCATACTGTCATAGTTACTGTAATCATGTGTGTAACAAAAATAAGTGATAATACTTTAGGGTGTGTACGTGTTCCTTGTAGAGAGCTCACTATGAAAGTAGGAGTGCTGAAAGACGAAAAAATTTTTTCACTTTTGTATGGGCAAGGGCCCGAGAGTCACGTCGAGTTTCCCCATACAAAAGTGAAAAAAATAAATAGTCTTTCAGCGCTGCTACTTTCACGGTGAACTCTCTACAAGGAACACGTACACACCCTAAAGTATTATCACTTATTTTTGTTACACCCTGTATATCTATTTGATGTTTGTATTTAATGCACCTTAAACGTAATTACAATTTAAAGGCAAAAACACCTTCTAAAAAAATGTCGCAATTTTATGAATTGGTCCCTATTGAAAAGGTAGGATACAGATCTTGGATGATTTAACTAGAAACCGCATTAAGATATCGCGGGGAAACGCGTATCCGAACGCCATTATAGAAAAATGTAGTTAAATTTCAATTAATTTGTCACGTATTTACTTCAAAGAGTTGGCACCGGTGCGATTTATCAGTACGTTCAGGTAGAAAAGTGTTAAATGGTCGTCATTATTTTGATTGCTGGTGGCTAAGGAATCCCGCGTGCTTTAATTGCGAAGATCTCCGCGATTGTACCGCCTCCATTAGTAACTGACGGAGTCGCTGAAGTGTCCTTTTGTCTTGATTTTTAACTTAAAAGCCGTTGCGTGTTCTTGCCGCAATTAATACGATTATATTGCAATATTTCTTTAAGTGTCTAGTGTGATTGTAGAAGTTTAACAAACGGGTATATCTAGTTGCAAAAACAGCAGCATTAAAGTGTTAAGGAAATTACATTATAGGAGAGCGAAAAGAGCAACGAATACTTATATCATATATACAGTATCAAACTATTATATTACAGATACAGTAAAAAAAATAAAGCTAGCTAGATTTTGTTCAAATAATAATATGTAATCATAAACAAACAGTGTAAAATATTAACCCCAAATCCACATAAAAAGGTTGAAATTGCAACTACTCTATCATATTTAAATCCCTAACAAAAATTCTCACAAAATCACATTACATCGTAATAAAAATTAGTAGTATTCAGCGGTAATCATATCGGCGAGTTCCGTCTCAGGGGCCAGGGGCGGAACTAGGGAATAGGAACGGGGGCCAATATAGACAATGGGCCCAAATTACCGCCGGCCAATTGAGCCACTGCACTTGATCCCCTATTGTTTCCGCACGATACGCGCCGCGACCGCGCCGTCTTGATACTTTGTGATAAATTGTATATTTTGTTTTTGTATATAATAATTACTTAATAAAAATAATTAAGCAAGTAGGTATTTAAAAAAAACGTATTTCTGTACGATTTCATTCGCACAGAAACACATTTTTTTAGTTGTGTTTTTCTAAACTAATAACTTGTTGGTGTTGTTTTTGTAAACAAATACTTAACGAACATTTTGTACTTTAATTACAATAACATCGTATTTGTTCTGAATAATTTATATTAATGTAAAACGGCTCAAATTTATGACAGATGATTAAATTAATTTAATTACTATGTTAACAGAAACAACATGTGTGGCATTTTAAATTAAAATTAAACTGCGTAATATAATACTTTATGGAGTTATTACCTACTAATTGTGCCATAAAATTAAATTATTATCGCAGAATTTTACGCTTCACTTTAATACCTAGGTATAGGTAAGAATAGTACCTACTTTAATTAATTGTAAAACATAATAATTTTACTGCTCGGTATAAGTTTTAACTTTAATTTAGAACTATGTTTTATGACATTCATTTTCCTTCAATCTAAATGTTGTAAGTACTTATAGTTAAGGTAGCTTAAATTGAATAAATTAAAATAATTTTAATGTTACATTGCACATTATTATAGTATGTTTTATTGCAAAATAAATAAGTAGTAAATTTGCAGTGGTGCGTAAAATTGCATCATAATTCTAGATCAAGTGGAGCATAATCTGTTATGTTCGTAGACATTCAAGAAATAGTTGTCGTGATCGATCGCATCCTGATCGGATATTTTAATATCTAACGCTTCTGGGTGGCTATAAAATGCTATAGGGGTACTAAAAAGATACTTAGATGTTAATATCATTATTAAACTTATACTTAGTCATTGTAACATATTATTATAATGTACTTTCAAGGAAGTTGATTCCTACGTAGTTTGATCGCGTTGCGTCAAATACAGCCAGACAGATCACAACGAACATTAAATTGACATGATCCGACCAAATGAAGTTGGTATGTCAACTGTCTAGGAATCAATTTCCTCGATGGTACAATGCCAAAGAAGATTACATACCATTTTTTAAACTATTCCAAACATTTTCTACACCTATAAACATTTCTTTCGGTAATAAAAAAAAAAAAAACTCTTAGTATCAAGACTCTACATCGCGCTATCATCGCATTAGGTGAGATATTTCTCGGCAATTTGTTCGCATCAACGCGCGTCTATTTAGATGGGTGATTGTTCATGAGATAGTGGGACAAACACGACTGTACACGGATATGAGTGCAGGTACAGTCGCGGGCACAGAGTATAAATCGGTTATAACGACATCGATATACACATTTTTATCGCAAAATCAATTGATGTTGTTATGTATAATAGGTAAAATGCTCAAAGCTTCTACTCGTATATGAGTGCAGGTACACTCGCGAGCACATTGGTTATAACGACATCGATATGCACATTTTCGTCGCAGAGACAATAGACGTTATAACAGATATTATTAATACATAGTTATTTTTGTGCAATGAGACTAAAAACACTAAGTATACAGTATTTCAAAGATTGATATAAGTACTATAATTGGTTAGAGTAAAGTAATATACTATGCGGAGATAATATTAATTTCAGCTGTTACAAACTCTTCAGACAGAAATTTAAGATATTATTTGAAGGTGATTTCGGTCTGTTTCACCAACACTTATTAGTGTGATGTTTCATTTTAACAATTTAAAGCAAGAAATATGGAGATTACTGATTACATAATTTATAATCGTCGATTAACCTTAAAAGAGTTGACAGAAAATATAATATAGAGACGCATGTGAGAATCTTCATGAAACTTGTGTAGTTGTAGTAAGTATTCTCTGAGTCCGGCTTTAACTTGTATGTCAAATGTAAAAATTATAGTTCAATATAATAATTATATATTTTTTAAACTAGACCTACTTTGAACGTAAAGGTTACATTGGTTAAAAGCTTTTTGTTTGTAATCTGTCACCGACTCATTAAAGTATGAGTCAATACATTAACGAGTACTTACACCAATCAACGTCACATCGCTAAAGAATATGTCTCACAACAGATCAGCGGCAACCCTGGGCTCGGGACACACGGCTGCTAAAGGTGACGAACATAATATCTTTATTTATTTATTTTAATTACTAGCTGTTACCTGCTATTTAGGACGCGTAACGGCTCAGGCACCTTGCATTTATTTAGACTATTTCCTTCTCAATGAATTTTCCTCCTATATCTCGAAATTTCATTAAAATAAATCCAGCCTTTTAAGGCCTCTATATATCCGCCAATGACCTTGATCATCGTCTGTCAGTGCGAATATCGACGTAAATGACATTAAAATAACATTCATAACAGCGCGCCTTGTACGGTGGCGGTTACAACGCTCGCCGCGTCCATGATAGGGCGAAATAGGAGAAAAAACCTTTTTAAGGCTTAATATAATACATATTTCAAAAAAGTAAAAAAACCAAATTATCAACTTATGTATTGCAAAGCAGTAGATATTTTTTATATATTCTTTTGATAAATAATGAAGGAGTAAAGTGGTTTCATACAACGATTTGGAGGTGATTTGGTTTTTTATTTCTTTATTATGTGATACCGATTGAAAAAATATGGCAAAACCACGTTACGTATCATATCATGTAGATTACTAATTATTTTTTCAGATATAATTTCTCTGTTAATGCCGATGAAAAGTGGTTTCATCTGCACGCTTTTTTCGCGAGAGGAGCCTTAACGTCAGCGCTTGATACCAACGATTTCTCGTGTCACTATGACTACTCGACATAGTGACACGAGAAATCATTACCTAACTTCTCCGAGACGTCTGGACTGATTGTGTTAAAATTTTGTGTGTTTGTCATGTGCGTATTTTAAGAATCGGCTTATCTGTTAATCGGCTGTGCTAATCGGCTAATGTTCATAACAAAAATAATATTGTAGTAGACCAAAGAGCATACAATATGCTAAAATTGCGCCATCCAAGTTTCTGAGATCATGAGCGTGTTATAATATTACAGCGCCTTAGTTAATCAATAGATCAGCTAGTTACATAATAATGCCGAAATATTATAGTCCTACATACCATAATATCTACCACGACAACATAAATTATCATTCTGCTCGTCCATAACTCCGACCGTGTACAACACCCAATTACCGGGGGTTGAAGAGCGAATTTTTCAACCGGCAACCCTATTTGGCGTTCGTCAGGGCTCATACAAACGCCGATCAAGCGCGTTCTTAACACTTCGCGCGCTGTATAAGGCACCGCGACTTAAATTAGTAGTAGCAATTGTACTAGTTGCGCCTTGTTCCCCGCCGATTGTCAATCCCGCGGATTTATCAGGTTGTTACCTGGATGTTTGTTTTAAATAGTGTTTATATGTGTTACGCTAGGGTTGGCGCTGAGAAAAATTGTTGTTTTCTGATTGTATACTATGATGACTGATGGACGTGTAACTATTTATAATATTATACTAGCTGTCCCGGCAAACGTTGCTTTGCCATAATATATTATGTATTTGCCATATTATTTTATTAAAGTGACTAAATATGTATATGTTATCATGGCAACGTCGATCGCTATCTCGTCGCACAAACAATGGTCGCCGTCAGTCTCAGGTTGTAATAATTTACTATTATTTATTCAACAAATGCACCTATCAATATATAAAGTACCCAGTAGCCGTTACTTACTCAATCCAGTCGAAAAGTATCGACATCTGTTGGAATCTTTTGGAGTAAACAGATAATTGTGACTGTCAATTAATTATAGACAAATAATTTGCAATAAAATAAAATTGCGACTATAATTAAATATCTAAGCTATCCTATCTCTCACGTTGGAAAAAAGCACACATTTTAAAAATAAAAACATTAAAATCGGTTTAGCAGTTTAGGAATCCATCGCGGACAAACATCGTGACAGGAGATTTATATATATTAGATTAGAGCCAAGCTAACCTAAACTGCTAACTAACTAACGCAGTTTAGAGTTTAGTAATTAGCTATTGAAGCGTGAGCTTCTAAGAGATATTTTTCGGAAATTGATCATGTAAAAAATGTTTAAGCATTACCTGTAAAGAAACATTTTTGTATAAAAGGTTTACGGAAACGCGTACAGTTAGTTAGTTACGATAATATTATAGTCTCAGAATATATAAAAAAGCAATATAGCACACGGCCTTTTTCTGAACTGAATCATTTATTTACGCATACCCATGCTAATTATTACGCTACTATTCTTCGCTTCGCTATCCTTGCACGAATTTGACATATTTATTATTTTATTTAATTCAGTCTAAGCTATAAATTACTCGTATAATGAAATATATCAGCCAAGATAGTATACAAAGAAATACCCATATAACAGTTAGGTAATAAGGTATCATACGTTTTCACTTAGAAAGCGTCGGTTTAGCATGTATGAACGATATATCCTAAACGTTATTATGATTTAATCTGCACTGGGTGTGGCTGGAGAAAACTGTCTTTCGATATTCAATTAGACTTATAATGTACCTGTTGCTTACGGCGATGTAGTGAATAATGATTTTATACAAATCCAGCTTGCTCTAGTTTGTCTATCTGAACATAATTATTTTAAATACGTCTAGTACTTATACGACAGACTTACTTTGAACGTAAAGGTTGCATTGCGACGCTTTAAAAGAACCAAGACCGTCTATCTACACTTTTGGACAGGACAGGGCTCAATGGCGGAAGCTCATTTCGGAGGCCAAGATCCACTTCGGGT
Organism: Polyommatus icarus; assembly: GCA_937595015.1. Classification (NCBI taxonomy): domain Eukaryota; kingdom Metazoa; phylum Arthropoda; class Insecta; order Lepidoptera; family Lycaenidae; genus Polyommatus; species Polyommatus icarus. Next base: position 20,528,189 of record OW569323.1, on the reverse strand, counting down.
CGCTGAGCCAGCGGAGTTAGTTAGATTAGTACTTATACGTATATCTGTATGTATATATATCACGTCATATATATCACGTCATTGTTAATGTTTCCCTTTCTCTGTTATTTTTTTGATACCTAAAGTGCTGAATAGCTTTAAACAAAGGAATGGAGATACTTTTAGCAAGGGACCTTTCAGTGCGAAAAATTTAGAGTTCCTACCATGAAAGATATTTCTATGCAATGTAGTTCTAGGCATATTAAGACAATGTTATGACAGTGCCTATTAAATAACTCTATCTCTGCTTAGGCTCATTTTAAAATATATAGCACTTTGCAATCTGAAAATATTCTTAAAAGTAGTAAGCATAAATATCCATCATACTAAGTTTTGTGGTCACTAAGTTCAAATGAATTCGTACGGGCCGCAAGTTCTACTTCTCCTGGTCATCATTACACTAATTAAAGTATAGAGACATCGTAATAATGGCGTATGTAAATAGCTGATCTACTTCTCCAACGCGGCGATACGCGGCACACGACTCCGAGGACTTCCAATGTGTACGACACAATCGACACGACCAAACTCTTTTTATCATATTTTTTCTGATTTTCTATTTTGACCAATGATTCGTTGCCATTGCATTTCGTCGGTTATTATCTGAAATACACACATAGACTACCAAAATGATTGCCCTTCGTTTTAGCTATGTATTAGTCGGGTAAAAAGTGTCCTTTTCAGCTAAGGATGGTCAACATTGGCTACGAAATTGGTGAAAGACCAAGTACGTAAATCTGCAAGAAAGATGCTGCGATGATATTGTAGCGGGTCTAAGGGCGTAGATGTGAAGCCGTTATTAAAACTGAGCCCAAAAAGGTTGAACCAAAAAGCTTGTTGAAAACATAAAGAATAGTTTCACGGTGTTTGAACTTTGTTTGAACTTTGATGCTATTTTGACACAAGTGTCAGAAAGGTACACCAAAATGTAATGCTGGCTTTTCACGGCGCGTAATATCACGCGCCGCGCCAGCTGTGGCTCGAGGTGGCGCGAGCTGGCTCGTGCAGGCGCGTCTGATCCAATTGAAGTCGGTAACTTTAAAGGCGTGGTTTGAGTGGCTCGAGATATTACGCGCCGTGAGAACGGATAGCACGGACTCGCCATCTGAGATTGGCTCGTGCTTGCTCGTACAAATCTGCTCGGCGCGGCACGGCTCGTGAGATTACGCGTCGTGAGAAGCCAGCGTAAGGTCTCAACAGATACATTTAGGTGTTATGTTCTGCCTGAATTTTCTGGTAAACGTCTTGACTCTTGCGTCTAAAAAAAGGATCATAATTGGCTTGTGTCGTTACAATCGTGTCGGAACAAATGCAAATCCCGGCTGTGGGAATGTCCCCCGCAGGATCTTCTCAACTGGTCGCCGGTGGCCGCTTTTTGCGATCGCATTGTTATCTTCCTAGTTCGTTATGCTAAGTCAGATGGTAATAGAAAATCTATGCAGAATTCCGATGCAGATGCGTAGATTCAGATGCGTTTTGAATAATAAAATAAGTAAAAACTGTGGTAAGACTTTTTCGTTTGCGATAGAAAAAAAATAGGATTGCATTGTTAAAATGAACCAGTATAAAGTAATATTTAACATTTTTGGGACAAAGATTCAAGACCTGACCAAAGCTGTGCATTAATAAATACATTAATTTGTATGAAAACTCATTTTATTTGGAGTGTGTTCATTCAGCTTACTAATAATTATAAGGTAAATAACATTAGTAACTACAAAGTTTTCCATTTTCATGCTGACTTGTTATAATAAGAAAACCAGGCGTCCCGCTTCAGAAACGTAATTTAAGACAGTGAAACTTAATGACGATGCTGTTTAAAAGTTTGCATTCTAATGCTTTGTAACAATCACCAGCTTTATCTGTTAAAGCTGTTAGGATAAGTCGGGGAGTTTTCTTTTCAGAAAAAAGAATATAGTTAAACCGTAAGAGTTGGTTAGCCGCTAACCTCATCTTGAAAAACTTGATACAGATTATTTATGGATAAAACCCTATGTAAAATTATTTGTCACAGATGAAATTAAGTGTTAAATTTATTTACATTTATTAGAGGTTTTTATAATAAGCATTTTGCTCCTAATGATTGAAGATATCCAGAAACAAAAATGTAACGACAAGCTTTTTTAGAATACATTTAAAATCATAATATTATAATAATACGTGAATAAATATTATAATTGACATTGTATTGCCATCAACAGCATTTCCAAGTCACGCGGATTGTTCAAGTTGGCTCTATTGGGGCATACAGTTTAAAGCCATATTTTAACGACTGGCTCTGCCCTTACGGTAATATTTCAACGGTAATGAATCTGGTAATTAATAGCTTCATTAGGCGTTATCTGTCCATAAAAATTTTATCTATCCATACTTTAATAACTGATGTTTAAAGACATCCGAGAGATTCCTCACAAATTTCATTTATACATAATAAGTGGCAATAAATAGCAGAGAAACTATCTGTAACATGATATTGACTACTTATCTGAAAATCTGAATATTCAAAACCATTAAAATATACGTCGTAAGCGCCATCATAATAATTTAGAAAGAGAAATACTCGTCAAATGTTTCATTTATGAAGGTTCCTTAGTAGTAGAAATAACACTTCAAACTCAATATGTAAATTTATATTTCCACACTGTATAACTTAATACTACTGGTACTCCAAAAACATGGAACTTAGTATTTAAGCACAACTGCTCAGCTTGGCTGATCAAAAACGAATGATCTCGTCTCCCCAATGCTACCCCGCCATTACAGTTACCAATATTAAAATAGTCTCTTGACTTCCGGTCTGAAATATTATTCATCAACATGGCGGACTTCCGGATTTAAAATAATAATAATTAAATATTCTGTACTTCCGGTCTATCATTGACGGATGTCAAACTAATAACATCCGTCAATGATAAGTATTAGTCAAGTGTCAAATAAGTGTTGATGAATATTATTTAGGACAAATAATTTAATTAATTTCTTACAACTCGGCCATCCGTTCTGAGACGAGTCCACTCGTTCATGGATAATATTTAAATTCTAAAATATAGTACTTTATGATTCATTACACTAGGACATTAATTTAATCACCGTTAACAATAATTTATATAAACTATAATAGCATGTACATTGTACACTATGTAAGACTAAAACAAATACATAAAGTAAACATTAATAACAATAATTAGATATCTACCAACTTCAATCATATTATTATGATAATGCAAAACATCATTTAAACTGTAATTTATATTCTATAAATAGTTGGATAATAAAATAAAACATTTGTAAATTTTTGTATACATAAATGCAACTTAACTGTCTGTACTGTACTGTAAACTGTAAAGAATACTATTCTGTTCTGAAATTTTATAATATAACTGCAGCCCGTGACCTGGCTGAGCCCGTAACCTGGCACTATACATAATACTTGAGAAATGAGCCCGTGACCTGGCTCAGCCCGTGACCTGGCATTTTAGTTTGTTATATAGCCCGTGACCTGGCTTAGCCCGTGACCTGGCACTGTTTTAACTTAATAAATATCAACTCAACTTTAATTACATCATGATGTACATGCCCCAAACTTATCTCAGTTCTACATATTGTATATGAACATCAGTACATTTGAACTGAGAAAAGTCCGTTACCTGGCCTTTAAATCAGATAAATCCTGTAATACCTTCTTATCAACTATTACAATCAGACACTTCTGAAATACTTAATTATGCAATTAATGTAACAAATAATTTAATAAACGTTTCGTTCTTAGAACGGTAGTAGTCATAAAGCAATCAATTGTTTCCTTCAGTGCCATCATCAGAGGAACAATCAGATTCTGAGGATGATGGAGACTGAAAAACTAACCATGGAAATATTTTATCAATTGCTACAACAGCTTCGTAACGTTTTCCCTTTCTTGTAATTGGTGTATCCTCTATGACAAACCGATCATTCGGAAGTATCTTTTTAATTCTGTAAGGGCCTTGACATTTTGGTTCAAGCTTTTTAGACTGGCCTTCTACCCCAGGAAATGCCTTAATCACTCTAACTAAATCACCCTCGGCGAAATTTGTTTTCCTTAACTTTCGTTTATTTAATCTTTCTTTGTCTTTATCTTGTTGACGTTTAATACGTTCACTTGCCTCAGCCCTAACGCTATCTAAATTATCTTTATTAAAATTGGATTCATCAAAATTCAATATTACATCATTTAAAATACCTTGTGAAGGGTTTGCAACTGTACGTCCGAACAATAATTCAGTTGGAGTTTTCTTTGTAATAGCATGTACGGTGGTATTTATGCCTAACTGAATTTGTGGCAAGTTCTCATCCCAAACACCATTGGAATTACTACTATGATTCATTGCACCAAGTGCGGCCAAAATAGTGCGGTTATATCGTTCAACTTGGCCGTTGGCACGGGGTGTAGCTACCGCATTGTAAACGTGCTTAACGCCAATAGACTTAATATATGTTTGAAATTCTTTGCTAGTAAAGCTAGTTCCTTGATCGGTAATTAATCTATTGGGACAACCAAAATAACTAATATGTTCGCGTAGTGCCCTAATAGTAGTGGAAGATTTCGTATTTCGCACTGCTGTGATATTTATAAATTTTGTAAATGCATCGATAATGACCAGAATGTAAGTATTTCCGCGTCTAGTCCGAATAAAAGGTCCCAAATGATCCGCATGGATTGTGTGAAAAGGTATGTCCACTTTTGGTATTGGATGTAATTCGCTAACTAAAGAACCACCAGGGACTTTGTGGTGTGCACAGCCCAAACAAGCAGAGACATACTTTTTCACAAATCGCCGCATCTTTGGGAACCAATAAAAAGCTTTTATACGTGACAAAGTTTTCTCATAGCCGAAATGCCCTACATCGTCGTGGTTACTTTTTAGTAATTGCCATCGCGCACTATTGGGAACCACCCATAGCTCAGTTTTGTCATCAATAACCCTATAGACAAGACCTTTTTTAATTTTATAGTTTTTGAAAATATCAGCTGTTTCTCTAGTTTTTGAATCACCTAAAATATTAACAATTCTCTTTATTTCATCATCTTGCTGCTGATAAGTAATAAGCCAATCTTCAGAATTAATCTGTAATATGTCTAGTACATGAGATTCATTTTGATCATTCGCAATAGCTCCTCTGCTCAAAGCATCAACGTGCGCCATCTTTTCTCCGGATCTGTACTCTATATCGCAATCAAACTCTAAAAATTGTATCCACCAACGCGCGATACGTGGAATTAAATCACGTTTGGTTAAAGTCGTACGTAATGCATTGCAGTCAGTTAATATTTTAAATTTGATACCTAATAGATAAACCCGGAATTTAATTAGAGAAGCAATAACCGCTAATGTTTCAAGCTCAAATGAATGCATCTTCTGTTCGTCAGCGTTAGTTTGACGACTATAATAAGCGACTGCTCTAAATGAACCCGATTGATCTTTTTGAAGGAGAATCCCTGCCACCCCAAATTTACACGCATCTGTATGTAACTGGGTTTCTGCCTCAGGATCGTAAATCGCAAGAACTGGTCTTTCGATCAGACAAGATTGTAATGTCCTAAAAGCCTGAGACTCTTCAGTTCCCCACCTCCAAGCAACATCTTTCTTCAGTAAGTTTGTCAAGGGACGAGCAATTATTGCAAAGTCCTTGACGAACCTTCGGAAAAAACTAGCCAATCCTAAAAATCTTCTGACTTCGTGAATGTTGCTTGGAACGGGAAATTTTGATATCGCGTCTGTTTTGATGGATCCTGGCCTCACTCCTTCAGCACTTATTTCATATCCAAGATAATCTATTTTCTCAAAACAAAAATTACATTTATTTAACTTAAGAGTGAGTCCACTATCCCTCAAGAGACATAAAACCTCCTCCAAACGGGCCATGGATTCATCAAATGATCTTGCTGGAATAAGGATATCATCCATATACAGGAGTACGTAAGACCGTACGGGAGATTTTTGTATGATTTTATTCATAGTCCGCTGAAATACTGAAGGCGCGTTTACGAGTCCAAATGGCATCCTACAGTATTCGTATTGGCCGTCTGGTGTAACGAAGGCCGTCTTGTCCCGCGACGATTCAGCTATGGGCACCTGGTAATAACCAGACGCCAAATCAAGCGTTATAAACAAAGAACTACCTACAAGCATGTCAAGCTGATCTTCAATTCGTGGCATAGGATAGTGCTCACGAATAGTCTTACGATTAAGTGCGCGGTAATCCACGCATAGCCTTTTTTCTCCAGACTTTTTGTTCACCAAAACGATTGGGCTGGCATATGGAGAGTTACTTTCTCTAATGATACCACTGTTTAGCATCTCATTGATCATTTCCCTGACTAACAACCTCTCACTGTACGATAATCTGTATGGCCTATACACTACAGGATCGGAATCTGTCAGCTGAATTACCATTTCTGACTCCCTGGAAAAACCTAAATCACTAAGGCCTTTTGAAAAACACACAGGGTACTTATCAAGTATGTTTTTCAATGTAGTTACTTGCTGTTGTGATAAATTGTTACTAAATTTTAATTCTGATTCGTCTAATTCATTTTGACAGCAATTTACATCAATCTTACAAATATTTACAGTATTATTTTTAATAGCATAACTACGGGTCACGAGCATATCCTTATCAAATTTAATATTGTCTTTGCTAATATTTTGAATAAACACGTGCCCTATGCCGTCAGTCAATTCGTATTCACCCGGCAATAAATAGTATTCTTTACCTTCACGACCTCTCAAACTACCTTGAACATATATGCGCCCCGTGTAGACTGGATTACACGTAACGGGAAGAGCACTAATTTCACCAGAATTAATTTCAATACCAGCAGAACATATAAGCGGAAGCTTAATTGTGTCTAGAGGTTGTATCCTTTCAAATACAAGATCGGAACCAGTTTTGATTATTTTAATACTAGGCCTTTCCGTAAACGTGTGTCCAATCAACAATGGCGCGCCTAATAAATAATCATCTACAATAAGTACTTCTACATCCCTTTCTTCAATGCCCTGAATTTTTATCGTACATAATGTCTTCCCAATTGGACAGTAAGGGATACCACCAAAACCTTTTAACGTAGGACCTGACGATGAATCCCATTGTAATTTCAGCTGCTGAGCATTACTAAAACGAATCAAAGTACCTTCGCTACCTAAATCAACATATCCATCCAACACGGCCTCATTAATTTTTATAGGCATTTTATATTTTGAGCTGGTATCCGCGACTCCTTCTACTTTTAAAATATTTTTACTAGTACTCTCGTTATTACTCTGATTCGTCTTGGAACAATCAGCAGCTGAATGTCCAATTAGTCTACAGTTATTACAACGTAGTCTAGGCTTAGTGCAACGGTAGAATGTATGACCTTTCTCATTACAATTATAGCACGTAACGTTATCAAATTTATTATCTTTCGGCAATTTATTATGATTAGCTAAATTAACATTATTTGATATTTTACTACGCCTATCCTTACTACCGCTTTCAACGGACTGCTTGTCTTGACCGACCTTAACAGACTTCAAAAAGTTAAGTACTTGCTCTGGTTCTTTGAATTCTGCTGCCTGCGCTCCTAGTCTAACACCTCTATCTTCTATACCGAAAACTAAACAATCAACAGCTCTTTTTCCATTAATCTCGCATCTATTGAGTAGATTCATTTTTGCGTAGTAATAAAGTTCGAGCGATTCGCCAAACCGTACTCGTTTTTGTAACATTTCTGTTAACAATTCGGCGTAATTTTGACGAGATGGAAAAGACTCCCTAAGCTTTATTTTCCACTCTGGCCAAGAGTATAGCAAAGTTGGTAGGCCCTGGTACCAAGACTTCGCGACTCCAGTTAACTTTGGTAAAGCGTAATAAATAATATGTTTATCATCCCAGTTGTATATTTGTGCGCACTCTTCCACCTTATTTAGCCAGGAATCAATTGATTGCTCTTTACATAGCGGGTCAAACTCGGGTATGACATTGTTAAGTACTGGATAATTTTCGCGTTCGGTACCGTTCTTAAAATTATTCATGGCGTTAATAAATTTATGAAGAAAATGAGATTCTGATTCTGCATACCTCGGCGCAGCGCTTGGAGAGTGTCCTTCATTGAAAGCTGACCGACTGCGACGTCTACTGGATCTAGATTCTCTTCGCCTCGACCTTGACTCTCTTCGCCTTGTCGTCGACTCCCTTTGTCGAGACATTCGACTGGTTGTCGTACCTGCCCGCTCATGCCTCCTGCGCCGCGTACCCGGCGATCCAGTCTCTCGTGAGCGACTCCGGGGTACGCTGGGAGTCTGGTCACGACGCTTGCGTTTTGGCATTTCGCAATTACCTCGAACGAGAAAAAAAAATAAAGAAAAACATTAATTTAACTGATTTAAAATTTTATTTATTCTAGATCACTGTAGTAATACCTAAGTATCATATATTTCACTGTAAATAGAATGTTAATATTGTACTTGTAACTTGTAAGAATATTTAAACAAGAACTGGAAAACTGTACCATATAAAATCAAATAATTACTCATTGAAATAAAACTATAAACGTCAGTCACATTATTATGTATATAAATGGAATTTTATTTGTAAAATGCATGCGTATTATTGATAATAATAAATAAATATAACCGTTAATACATTTAATTACTAACGGACATGAATCATGGAACGATAATCTTAAATCATCCACTATTTGGTAAAACTTCTTATAGTTAAATAAAAAAAATAAACATAAATTGTAATCTAATGTTCTAGAGAAAAGAAAAAACAAAACCACTAAGTAGTACACAAAAATATGTACTTGCATTGCGAAAAATTAATAGAAAAATAGGGTAAAATAAATTAATAAGTAAAATAAAATAATGAAAATTTAAATGTTATTTTATTTACATACCTTTTTATCGTGGGCAAATCCCGCTTCTGAGATATGAAGGTTCCTTAGTAGTAGAAATAACACTTCAAACTCAATATGTAAATTTATATTTCCACACTGTATAACTTAATACTACTGGTACTCCAAAAACATGGAACTTAGTATTTAAGCACAACTGCTCAGCTTGGCTGATCAAAAACGAATGATCTCGTCTCCCCAATGCTACCCCGCCATTACAGTTACCAATATTAAAATAGTCTCTTGACTTCCGGTCTGAAATATTATTCATCAACATGGCGGACTTCCGGATTTAAAATAATAATAATTAAATATTCTGTACTTCCGGTCTATCATTGACGGATGTCAAACTAATAACATCCGTCAATGATAAGTATTAGTCAAGTGTCAAATAAGTGTTGATGAATATTATTTAGGACAAATAATTTAATTAATTTCTTACACATTCATAATATGAAACATTTGCTAACCAAGGGTACGGAAAAAATACTTATTTCTTAAATTATATTTATTTATAGGACCTTTATAATAATAAGAAACAGGTACAACACATTGAATTTTCATTACTCAACTGTGAACAAAACAATGTAGTACATTTAACAGACAAATGCCGGTTTCCGAGGCTTTTTAAGAGGGCGACTTACCCAAAAAATCAAACATCGCCCTTCTCTCTTCACACTCACGCCCATCTTACATATTATGCCAGGTGAAAAAAGACGACGCGGAATCATCGCCAAGTTAATTTTTTTTCGTAAGAACTCGATAAATATGCAACATTTTAAAAATCCGCCAGGTCAGTGTCTCAATAATAGAATTTTATACAATGTGTTAAAATATTAACTTAGTTTAATGCACGGTTATGGCAATATATGAAAATTCGTGAAAATTAGATGCATTTTTGTGATTATTTCCTATAGAGAAAATTTCAAGATATCGTGTTTTTGCTCAAATCAAATTCTTGAAAATATAATGCAGTATCTATGTTTAGGAAATGAAACAATTCGGGGCTTATTTTTAAGCATAAAAATTATTATAAAATTGACAATTTTGGGTTAGTCGCCCCCTTAACATAAGTTTATCTGTTCTCTGGCGTTATATTGGCTATCCTCAAACGTTGAACCACTCTGAAAATCTATTAAAAAAATTGACTACTCTCAAAAAACTAAGTTTAACACTTTCAAGGACGGTATCACTTGAGACTGTATAACAAAATGACACAGTAAATGTCCATACAAATTATACGACGTATGAGTACGTAGGCGTCCCATGAAAACATATTGTTTTATAAACATCATGACACAACCGTTTTATCACGTCATCGTATCAATACGTTACGACATTAAAAGTAAAATTAACTAGACGTGTACGGACACAACGTGTCATAACGTCGAACATGTAACACTCCTCCTAACCCTCCTCTTGAAAACGTGATGAGGCAGGAGCTTGCGGTGATGGTGAGTTCACTGTGAGCGAATGATCACTCTCAACGGATCTATCCGAACCAAATTCTCCATCATCATCTTTGTCGGAATCATCGAAAATGCTTATAGTCTTATTTTGTGCTTATTCATCTAAAACACAAAATAATCCATTTTCTCAGTATAAAATTATTAATTTATAGTTAAATAATATTTTGTCTAGCGACATAATAACATATCAATAAAATAAACTTATATACTTAAGGTATTTTGTCGCGGAAAATATTATTACAATACGCCACGAAATGTTACCCTGATGCGAGCGCACCTCCAGCTCCGCAGTGACGCAGCCGCACCGAATGTAGGAGCGCGGGAGGTGCGCGGGACGTATAAATACGTTGTGCTTCTTCTTCTATAAATTATGGCGGCCTCAGTGAGTTGCCAATGTCAGAGTGCTTTCGTGTGCGAGTAACGTCACCGCCAACTGTCATCGGAACTTATTTGAAATAGTTTAAAACCTACTCTACGTGACAGTAGAGCTTCGGGAATTTTGCATGTTGTGGCACAATATACATTCAATGGGATTTTAACTTGAACGTTAATCGGAAATGAACATTCTGCTGTAAAAGCCAAATGCTATTTGGACGTCATCGTACCTTGTGCCGTATCAAAATTTCGAACTAAGACGTATAATGTCGTTCTGTCCTCGAAAGTGTTAAGATGTTTATTCTGTTGTATAATATTCTGTATAATTTTGTCTCTACCAATAGGGTAGAATGTAGAGACAGAAATCTTTCTACATAATCGGCACAGACTTAGCAATGTGAAAATGAGATTTGCACAATAATGAAACTTAAATTGCAATGTCCAGGTAATTAATATCTAATACAGTAGCAATTTTCATTACAGTAGTAGCATAAACATAGCAGTAGAACAGGTTCCATTATTATAGAACTAAATCAGAATGCCAAGCGTGATCTACTGTTAATGCTGTTTATTTCAGCGTTCAACAAACATTATTAATTATTATTTGTACAATAAAAGCAATTGATAGTTATTACGCATTTAAAATAGGTGTGCCGGCTTAAATGTTTGCACTTAAATGATTGACATTGAAACGTTGTGAAAGCTACGCTGATTATGATAAGATCTAATTTGTTAAAAGTATTGACAGTAGATAATAAGTAATAATAGCAGTTAGTAACGTAATTTTCGAATATGTAGACTAAGAAAAACTTGATGTATTTCTTAGTTTATCTTTGTTTTCCTTGGTATCTTTCTCCCATAATAATTGTTATGACAAGACAAATATTATTTTTAACATACATCACTTCAAATAATTAAAATGTACCACAAAAACATATCTCGCTATTATATGCAAAATGGCATAGAGTTTTCAATAGAAAATAAAATAATCTTCTAACACATAGCCAATTTCATGATTCACAAGTATAAAGAGAAAGCCAGCAACTTCGCTGAATAACTAAACACTTGGCTAATAATTTTCTCTCGTCTTATTAACGACAAACTTCCTTTATTGCTACAATTTGCTGCCTTAAAATATTCTCTGTGTGGATGAGCTCGTCTAAGTAACGGATTACAACTAAATTAAATCGTTCTAACCGAGAAACGGGAGGTTAATATTTATTTTGTAATCAATTTAAATTGTTTAAAGTTGTAAAAGCTTTTCTAAAAATTAAGTTGTAGATGGTGGCCTGGTTCATAATTTGTAGACCTTATTTTAAAGGAAAAAATCATATTATACAGGGTGACAATTTAGGAAAACAAAGCATTGTAGAATACTAATTATGAATAAAATAATTTTTAGCATACAAGGAATTTTTCTACTGAAAAATGAAAATCTATTCCTAATAAAAGCACTAAGGCAGCTAAGCACTTTTTTACGTTTTTATAAATACTTAAATTATTTCTGCGAAGTCTCGAAACGAAAAAAATAATCGCTCTGCAGACAAAACTTGTGAATGGTCTCTTTCTTAACAAGAGTAAATAAAGATGCAGGTTTACTTAACCATAAAAAATAACATAATCGTAAAAATACAATTCGCAAACAAGCCGCAATGAAACTTGAGATGCATAGTATCTTATGATTTGTTGTCTGTGGTCACTTCAAAAACAAGTAAGCAACTTAGTAGTATCAATAAATTGTGCAAATAACAATAAATATAAATTTGACGCGCCCTGGCGGCCTGACGGTTGACCCCAGAAGGGTTAATCTCTAGGGGTTGTCCTATAAATCATTCCACATTTGATATTCTTAGGGCTGTCAGTAAGGAGTTTCGAGATTTATAAATACTCGTATAGCTTCTATTTTCGTATAGTCTATGGATAATTACTTTGACATCTATCATACAAAAAAATGAAGGCTTAATATAAGTCTTGCAAACTTCGAGAATTTCCTGGTAATTTCTGACAAGAATAGAATAAATTGTGACTCATATTTAAATATGTAATTATTTTTATAATATTTACTACAAAGTTGAACTTCATATTATATAACTTCAAAGTTTAGATTCAATTTTTAAACTTATTTTTAGTCTTCTATATGAAAAATCGCCGTTTCTGCAATAAATTTTAACTCAAAACATTATGTTCCATTTAAAATAATTTTGTTTTTGTGCCAGCCCCACGTGCAGTAGTAATAACTCATGGGTTGACACAGATGGCGCTGCTACATCAACCTGCACGCAGATTAGTGTCGCACATGATTTATTCGCATCAAGCTTAAACAACGGACGGCTTCTAATTTATACGAAACAAATTCAAATTAACCATTATTACTACGGCTTTGATGGTTACCGCATTTTACTTTGAAAGTAAAGACAGATTGAAAATACCGATAACAGACTATGATTATTATAATATGATGTTATTATAATATATTTCTTGTTTTAATCTTTTAAATATTGGGTCTTTATTTGAGTCGTCAGCAAACATAATATTTCTTTCTCTCGGGCTTTCGTAGCCGTGTAACCGTAACCTTTGACCGTAGGTCGCTACAGGTATTAGTAAGACTTTTTAGATAAAACACACCCGAGTGTTCTCGTATAGTGTAAACTGTATACAGACGATAGTAAAGGAAGAAATCGTGAAGAAATCCCCAAAAGTTTGTGCCAGGCACTCACATCACGGTTGGTACCAGAATAGGGATGATGACAAGGTCAAAGATTAGCGACTTTTGTTAATAAAATAAAGAAAGCACGGCAAAAAATAAGCGTTACCAAAATTTCAGCTCGATAGCATTTGTATTTTTTTTTGTTAGGCGCCTTCAAAGTTGGATAATCAAGTCGTTTTTTTTTTCAATTAAATTTCTTAATATTTGTATACCATTCGATAACTTATGCAATTAAAAGCAACTTTTGGTATGAAACCACTTTCATAAACGCAATATTTAATATACCTATCGAACAAAGTTCTCTCCCGACCTGTACAAACTAAGAAAGACTGACGTCAGTCTTTCTTAGCACTTTGTATGGGGCGTTTCGGGCAGGTCTATTTTATGAGATGTTTGAATTGTTCATATCTTGGTGAATTTTTAAGCTATGGGAGTCATTCTTTCAGCAATGTTTCTATTTTTTAAGGGTCTTTCAATTACCAATAAGAAAAAAAATTAGTCATCTAGCCTATTATTGACCACTTTAATTCTCTGGACTAGGCCGACTATGCTCCGATAATTGCGTACCAATATGCTTATTGCATAAGCAACTACAACTCCACTTAAAGTCTGTACTGAATGCAAAGACTTAAGATTTAGATTTTTTAGATTTATTTAAGTATTTACTTATTTCCAAGAAATTAGTAAGTACATAGAATGTCTTACAATTTAGTTTGATCACAACTTCTGCCACATGGAAGTTGAAATAGTGTCATTTTATTTACGCACTATAATTATTGTGATGTTGTTATTTTTTATAGTATACAATACATTATAAATCCAAACACGTTTAGCACTAAAGCGTCGTTAAAAGCGCAAACGGAGTAATGAAAAAACAATAAAAACGCAAATAGACGATAACAAAACAATTTTTCACATAACCCCTCGCTGTCGTCGCGAATTTGTCAAAACAAACGCCACGTACGTACCCCGTGGGGGTTTAACCCTTCAGTGGTACCAATTAATCGGCTCAATTTATGAATTATTGCCAAACGGGCCGCGGTACAAGGAATTGTAGATGAGTGGGTGCATACGTAATCACAGCTATAATAGAAACAAATTATCTTCGTGTTATGGTTTTTCAGTAAAATGCGTGAAAACTATAAGGTTTACGATTTACGCATGTGAACTCGTTTCTTATAGGACCGGGGCCCATCACCACTTCATACCAGATGTTTTTGGGAAGGATTATTTTAATTGTATCGTAACATTTTCATAAATTGAAGGCATAAACAAAATATTTTTGCGATTGTATATTATGTGTATATCTTTTCTTTTTCCGCCTAGAAATGGCTCTCACCAATATGTAGGGAGTTAGAATTCTCTGCGAGCGATGGGATGGTGCGGACGTATTTCTGCTTAAACTCAGCGGTACATCATCAAGCCTAGGGAATAATATGAAATCTTAACTCCGGCGAACTTGATCCAGCAATATTAATTACAATCCATGTAATGGTAGAGTTTTTGCCAAAAACATTAAATAACTTTATAATTTAAATCACAAAAAAGATAAGATGTACTTATTTACTAATTTATTTTCCCTCTTGTCTCTCTTTAAAAAAACCCTTTTTAACAAAACACATGTGTCACTTTAAACTTCCTTAAAAATTCCCTCTGACAATCCAAGTTATTATTGAATAATTGAAATGCAAACTTGGTTAAATCAAAACTGAATTAAAACAAGCAAATTAGTCCTAATGCTTTTCGAATGGGGTCACAAAATCGCTGTTTAATAATGCATTTCATTATTGACGCTGCTAAGTGATCTACAACTCTATTGCAATGAATTAAAGTTGGTTTTGGATGATAACACCATCCCCATGACAGATGATTCGCCTTTTGACATGTGCTCTCATTGTAGATACAAATCTACGAGATGGATCTTAGATTTTGTCAAAAGTGAGACGGCTCTCAATAAGTTTAAGGTAACCATTTAATTTTGTTTTCAGTTGTTGTCAAAATAGCTACTTATCTACATACTTAGTCTTAGATATAATAATTATGTTATAATATTATTTCATGGTCAACTCCAAAGTTTACGTATATATAATTATATAAGAAATCCTTCCAGTTTAAATATATTATAGTAAATAAAACTAAGTAGAAGTGAATAGTGATGAAGAATATTAAGTGAAAACCTGCTTGGTGGAAGCACGCTTCGCTATAAAAACCCTCTATGTTATGACCATAGATGATGCCAGAAAAACTGTGAGATTCCAGAAAAAGTGTCTGAAAAGCAGGCGAAACCTCCTTATCCGCTCGGACAGTTATCTGATGACATCAACAAACAGAACGGATTTGAAATTCATCTCCGCCGCGGACAGGGGACAAAGTGTGCTGTAATTGGTGATTGACAGTACAGAAGTTCCTGATGAAGCTACGAAGGTATAGACATGGCGAAACTAATTAAATTAGTAAGTGACGAATAGGCTATCCACCAATTAACTTGGCAGATCAAGTATGAAGAATCTGTCAAAAAAGTTGTGAATAGCCTATTCGGCACTTTATTGGAATGTGGTGAAACAGGCGGGGTGTTGTCAATAAGTATTATCTAGATCTTGACAAATTCGTTTATCGATACATTTTTTCGGAATAAAAAGTGTACTTTGTATTTTCTCTCACTCAAATTATCTTTTAAGTTCATCAAAATCGGTTCATTGGTCTAACCTTGAAGAGTCTGAATTGAATGAGACGTCAGTAAAAGGTGAAAGCTTATTTTCATTTTGCGATATCAATGTAATAATCATAATCAATTTAATATGCGATCAATTTTGCCATATTTTGCTCGAAATAAAAAAAAATGATATTTAATATGAAGCCAGGCCTTTTTTTTAATACGAGCAAACGAGTCACCTGATGGGAAAGCAACATCTACCGTCGCCCACGGACACTCGCAACATCAGAAGTGTTACAAGTGCGTTGCCGACAGAAGAAATACGCTCTCTACTTGGAGTTTTGTAGGTCATATTGGTCCGGAATTACTGCTGGCAATAGCTCGTTCCAGAGTTGGAGTGTGCGTGGCTGAAAGTAACGCGAAAAAGCACTACGGAAGACTGCCACTCATACTCGTGAAAATTGGTTACCTCAAAACATAAACTACCCTATCTTCGACGTTTTTGTATCTTTAAAATAATTTCCAATATGGCCGTATAGTTATTCAGTTAGTGCAAGATTCCAACGGTCTTTCTTTTTATGGTGAAATAATAGTTGAGGTTACTCGTATCTCCGAAGCCTTGCATCTGACGCCTTGCTTCAGGTGATTATGAGCACACTCCTAGCCTTAACGGAGAAGATATAAATCTCCTTTATATGTGTATATCTGCCTACCACAAAAAGCAAAGAAATAGAAAAAGTCCCATAAGAACCATTTCAATACAAAACACAGTAATATCAATAAACAGTGATACAAACGTTAAAGATCGGTGGAAATCGTTTTTGTTTCATATTTTATGTCCTGCTGGACATACAAAATAAATGTTCAATATCATCTAATACTTTGTAAAAACCCTGGGCGGCCGATTGTTCTAGTCGGACTGATCGCAGGCCGATCTCATCAGACTCATGCAAACATACGGAAATGCACTGTAAGAGTCCCTTTAATGCCATTTGTCCATCGGCCTCCCTTTTAAATATCGTCTTAAGAGGCGTGGGGTATGGATTATATCACCACACTTTGTTTAGGCCAATGAATTGCTAAAAAATGAGTAAGTTGAAAGCATACAGAATATTATATTAATCGTCTTAGATAAGGATATTTTGAGTGACCTTAGGGCATAAAATTGGGGTAGTTTAATACCTAGTATGTTCGGTTTTAACTAGCCAAACAAACCGCAATTTAAACTATGCTTTGCCTAGTATAAGCATGTCCTAATAAACTAATACGAGATACACACTGAGAATATGGTGGTAACTGGCTGTACCGGTATTAATATTTCCTACAATCATAGATTGTCCCCGTAAGTGTAATCATCTAAATCGCGCCGAGCCTTACGTAAGTAAGACGCAGTCTACAGACTTGCAGACAGTTGTGACTAATTAATTTCCTGCAGATTTTAAGAAAGTGCATAGTGTTGCCATCTTCCGTTTTACCTGAAGATGGGCAAATATTATTTAATTTAACTATGATAGTAGTACGAAAGCTGTTATGCGTAAAATTATTTTAAAAAATCTTGTACGTCGACATAATGCTTATTCCGTACAATATTATGTATTCATTTAATAAATTATTTATATAAAACGTCAATTTACTAGTTGACCGAGGCAAGACGTGGCACGGAAGGCCGAAATGTCTGAAATAAGAAAAGTCCTCCGCAACAAATTCTGTAAGTTACGAAAGCATACACTGTATATTAATATGCAAAGAACTAAGATTTCAGTACTATTTACTTTTTCACATAAATTAAGTTTTTCACAATTTTCGTTTCAGTTTCTCAATTATTGTGTCGTAAATCTCATCAGATTAAATGTTTCAGTCAGGAACATTTAATCTGATGAGCTCAGCTATTAATTCCTTAATCTGGCAACACTACTAAGCCACACCTCACATGTGTGTTGCCATTTAATAGGCTCTGTATTGCCTACTTTAGATGCTAATTGCGTAAATCTAGGCTGTTTCCTACGATCGCTCTATATCTAGTTGTATTGCTAAACAAAATAGCATTTCCTTATTCGGTGATTCTTTTATAGAAAGTGTTTATTATTCATTAAGTCGTTTTACGTGGGTATATAACGGTGGTATTATGTCAGGCAACATATCGCTACTAGATCTGAAGGTGTGAGAAGACTTGCAGTATTTTGTAACATATTTGCATATGTTAAAATTAATTATATACTAACTCCATAATCTATTGGTAATTTTGTAATACAAATGCTTATAAAATAGAGCAATTACCTTTATCGATTTACATACGAGACCAACCAACCCAGGCGGGGCTTTGAAAGAAAACAAGGAGGTTTTAACTCAAATGTTTTCTTGAGAAATGCCTCAATGCAGTCATGTATTTTTTACAAAAAAAAAACTCTTTCACAGCTGCTATTAGTGAACTCAATTTAATGGATACGTTTACACCCTAAAGTATTACCGATTAACTTT
Source organism: Polyommatus icarus (assembly GCA_937595015.1). Taxonomy (NCBI): domain Eukaryota; kingdom Metazoa; phylum Arthropoda; class Insecta; order Lepidoptera; family Lycaenidae; genus Polyommatus; species Polyommatus icarus. The sequence goes on along the minus strand of OW569323.1, from coordinate 20,509,548 downwards.
GTTACCCCCTGTATATTAAGCATACTATTTTCAACTGTTACATAAAATTCATTAACTGAAATAGTTGAACTCAACATAACCAATATCGCACGAGATTGCCAATATCTAACATATGTTTGACTTGCCCAGCTTGGGATTCAGTTGGGAAGTTACGGATCGCCTTTATCACTGGGTGTTAAGGTTTAATATTTATGTAGCAGGTTTAATTAGGCTGGTGGTGCGTAATGAGCGGTCAAGCTCATCTATCAGCCATCGCAATTACAGCTCTCACGCTTTCGTCAAGCCTTCGCCGCCAACCTATTTAGCGCTTTTTGTTACACTTAGGGCCGATTTTTCAATCCTGAGATAAAAGGTCGGATAGTTAACTGAAGAATAAAGTTATTAGGTTGTTTAACCGTCGAATAAGTCATAGTCAATTTTTCAAATGTCATTTACTCCATAGATAACTATCTGACCGAATTTTTGAAGTCTGGCAACTCGCACTTTACACAGTTGAAACAAATATATTGAATACTCTATTGTTAGAGCAAGACGGACTCAGTTTCATTGTTTTTAGGTTATTTGTATGTTTCGGACCCGGACGCCTATGCACATTTATTGCTCAACTATTGTGATTGAAAATAAAAAGACACATGCTGTGACGAACAAAGACGTTTTGAACCGCACCAACTGTATTAGGTACCTGATAGGATACTATCTATTCATTGACTGTGTTTCGTGCTTAATTTTAAATTAAGAACTTTTTAAAGTCTGAATCGGCGCTGAAAGTCTTTTGGATCCCACATATTATTATAATGATCAGGCCTCGATCTGATGATTGTTTCTTTTCTTTTCAAAGGATTCAGTTGATTAATATATTCGTTTATTATGGCCTCTTCTTCAATTGCCAGATCATCAATTTCATCGAAAATATCCTGAGTTATTAAATAAACGTAAATTACAACCTCAAACCAAATAGCAGTTACCAATGTCAACGGAGTGTCAACGTAAACTATCTGTCTAATAGCGGTTATTTGGTGGTTCACGCGACGGGTAGTTTTATTCCTCAGTTAACAGGGTTATTCGCCGGTTAAGTCCTATCTGACGATTGAAAAATTCAATATCTTGCTAACTGTCGAATAAATACTATCTGTCTGTTTATCTGAGGATTGAAAAATCGGCCCTTAGTTTACTTTTAGTGTTCATCATCAGCTGGTACGTCTTGTTTTGTAATGAAAATATTAATAAGTGAAGAAAGTCTTGCTCAGCATCCACGCTTCTGGACTACTGTTGCCCGCAACAACAGCTTACGCGTAAATCTTTTATGTCATAACGTAAGCATATTTTTTTCGGGATATAAAGTATTATTTGTGCAACGGAACTAAAAAGTATGAAGAGTTTACAGCCCGACAGGCAGTCATGAGAAGGCTATGTATTAAAGCTTAAAAATAAATTAATCAGTATGTCCGAAGAAATTATTATCGCCCGACATTAGTAATGTAAGTATGACTCCCGCAACTCCGTTTACTTTTCCGGTATAAAAACTATCCTATGCCTTTTCTCTTGAGACTTGGGACTCAAAATATCTGGATACTAAGTTTCATCAAAATCTGTTCAGCTGTTTAGGCTGAAAGTGAAGAGGTTACAGACAGACACACTTTATAATATTCAGTAAGAATGTTGACGATCAAAATTTTTGTTAAAATATTAACAAAAGCTTCCCCTATCAATGCCTACTCAACTTTAATGACTTCGATAGATTTTGAGGTGCCTGTAACGATAATTTGTCATGGGCATTTAGTGCCACTCAAGAGGCACGAGTGCATACAGATTTTAATGGCGGTAATAAATATGGCGACGGTTGCTCTGAAGTATCGGTCACACTTGTAATTGCATTGATGGAGGCAATGCACCTTTTAATATTTTTGCATTTCTTTACGTATTGCATCACTTCATACATCGTTTTGTTTTAAAAACATGCGAATTATTGTGATTCTATAATATACACTCGAATACTGCTTCTAATAGGACTATTTAATTTAGAAGTTCTTGAAGTTACAAATATACAATAATATTATTGTAGCAATTAATTGATGCAGTAGAATTGAAAAGTACAGAAAATCTATATATATAAAACTCAAAGGTGACTGACTGACATGTTGATCTATCAACGCACAGCCCAAACCACTGGACGGGCTGAAATTTGGCATGCAGGTAGATGTTATGACGTAGGCATCCGCTAAGAAAGGATTTTGATAAATTCCAACCCCAAGAGGTTGAAATAGGGGATGAAAGTTTGTATATAAAAATACTTCTTAAGGCGAGCGAAGCCGTGGGCAAAAGCTCGTGTATAATAATATTATGCAGAATCGACGTCGATCGTGAGCAAATAAATGTGAATATTTTTGTACACATTTGTACTTCCATTATCTGTTTAACTTGAGGTAACGAGCCTAAAAAAATATGAAAAAAATATATCACTATAACAATGCTTTCATATTGCGACTTTGTAAAATTGCCAGAGAAAACTTGGTGTGATTCCTAGAGTTTTAAAAGTCTTAGGGTCTGTTTCATCACTTACTCCTATCGGCTATCCATAACTTATCTGACAGATACTCCATATTTTATCCGTCAGATAAATTGTAGATAGCCTATCCAGTACTTATCAGGGAGTGGTGAAATAAGCTCTTAGTTTGATTTGGGCTCAAGTGTACGCGGCCCGTTTCTTGCAATGTAATAGGAGCAACGTACAATGCTAAGCAAATAATTAATTTACGTACATTGTACGCAGACATGACCTATGATTGTTATCTTCTAGCATTTACGCAGCATTTAACTGTACGCATTCAAACCGTATCAATGGTGCAGTATATCTTCTATACGAGATTACAATTGAGATTAAATTCGCGAACTTTTGACCTCCGACTCCGAGAATCGGATGTTTGAGGAAATGTAATTTGGGCTTTTTAATACTTGTTAATTGTTACAATTATTGTAAGTATTTTGAAAATAAATTCTGTCAAAAGGATTATTTAAAACCATAAAATTTTAATGTGATTTAGTTTGTAAACATTTAAAATGCCTCAAATTATTATATTCTAAAGATTGATGTTGAAAACCTTGAAGCAACCAAAGTAGGTAATACATAATTGTAAAATGAAATATTTTACTCTCAATAATTTATTATTAAGTATTGTTAATTATCATGGTTCCATGGTACTACAATAGTTGGGTACTCGGGGTGGCGGTGTGGGGACGCCGCTGCCCATTGCACCGAGTCCCGAGACGGTCGTGATGCGCCCATGTTCCTGCGCATCGCCGTAGCGCATAAACAAGCCGTGGGGCCACTGTTCGGCCTAGGGGGCCAGCACCCCACCAAGAAGAGGGGCCTGCGTAAGACCAAGCAGGCGCTGCGCTGACGGAACAACGGAGTAATGCTCGTCGGGACCCGTGTATTCGCCAGCTGCAGGAGTCAGGAACATCGCAGTGTTTTAGTGGGTAGGGCCGCGGCACTCACCATCTTCGCCGCGGCGAGCCCCACATATCCGCAGCGGGAGTCCCCATTCCCTGCTTCCGTCACGGCATTTCACTGCGTGTAAAAAAAAAAAAAAAAAAAATGGTACTACAATAGTTGTAATTGCGTTTTTTATATTTAAACGTAGGTAACCTAAAGACTACTAATATATATTCTGTGCCTAAAGTAAGCTCAATCGTCAAGCATCAACATTTTTGATTCGCAGGGGATATTATGCTCTTTGGGTACCCCGGGTCGGAGATGTGCCTCAGTTACTGACGCCAGGGGTATGTGCGACTGGCCACCAGCCGACCTACTAAAACCACCTCTACGGTTTGCTATCAGCCCTTGAATGGAAAGTGCCAAGTATCTCACACAAGACACCCTCCACGACCAGCCGGTCTACGTCATAAGAGACCGGACTTAACCACCAAAATAAAGGATTTAATATCAACATAACTTTGTACATATAAGTACGAATACTTTTTATCATAATTATATTGTTATTATATATTTTTCATATTAATTACGAACGTAAGAATTGTCATCAAAATATTGTACGTTTATCAAGAAAAGCTCTTAAGTTAAACGAAATAAGATTTATTTTGATACAAAAACAGTTTTTTCTATCAAGGAAATTCTGTCGATGTTTTCTGTTATCTACACTGAACAAATCTTTAATTTTATTTATTAATCTCAAAAGAAATATTAGGACTGTGGTTATTTTATCTTCCTTGTTCGAATATCACATAATTTACATATCGGTAGTATAGAGCTTACTTACTAATAGATTGTATTTGTGTCCATACATTTTGAGATAAGGGACCTGATTTTTACTGGAAATATAGACATATATTTATATAAAAGTACACAGTTATTTAAAATTAATATAAACATCGGTTTAAGCACATAATATTATAATAAGGTTTATCAGAGTAGTTGAAACATGGTAGAGAACAAGGTAGAGTAAAACGAGAAAATTGGCAAAAAATATAAAAGAAAAGCCTAGGTCGGCCGCTCGCGACCATAGTCAGCGTATGAAAATGTATGGCACCGCTTCCGAGGCCCGCGACTGACGCGCGCGGCCTACGACTGTCGTAAGCCGCGCACCATATGTCTGTCGTAAGCCATATAACTTTGACACGGTCGTGCGGGGCCTACGACAGACGCGCGCGACCGACGACAGTCGTAGGCCCCGCGCGACCGTGTCAAAGATAAGGTGAACGCAGATTTGGCCGCACCGCACGCACCGGAGTCGCCGCATTTTGAATTCTTCATATAAAGAATGTAGAAGTTGCAAAGACTGCGGCGCGGGTAGGTATGCGAGCTTGCCTATAACTTCATAATATAAAGAATTCGAAATGCGGCGACTGCGGTGCGTGCGGTGCGGCCAAATTTGCGTTCACCTTTATACGGCACGGTCGCGCGCGGTTTACGACAGTCGTAGGCCGCGCGCGTCAGTCGCGGGCCTCGGAAGCGGTGCCATACATTTTCATACTGACTATGGTCGCGAGCGGCCGACGACAGTCGTAGGTCGTGCGCGACCGCGATCGATCGCGATGCACGGAGTTGTACCTTAAACTGTCCGTTTATAGATTACTATAGAAACAGACTTCTTTTTTAAGAGGAGATAAGTATTTTACTCTCAAGTGCCACCCGCCCCATTCGGTTGTCCCAGATTTATAACGGGAAACATAAAATTGGTCCGTCATTGTTTTGCAAATCCGCGCCAACAATGGCACGGCATAACTCAACTCGGTGATCTGTCACCGGTCTAATGGCATCGAAACAATTTCTCAACAAAAAAGGAGGAAACACATCCCTATGAGGCACACCAGTTTCCCGAGAAAAAAGCAACAAAGCCTTTAGCGAAGAAAATCTCATATTAACTTGGCGAGTTTATTGATAAGGCGAATTAAACTCTGTCACGGTGACGTAGAATTGCTAATTCGGTTCGTCGGCCTCGCGTCTCTGTTCGAACCATTTGCTCCCATAAAGGAAACCATTATTTCCGAGGGGTTATATTTGAGGCATTTGTATCGTATTTGAAGAAGTTCGACAGTTTGTTTGCGAGTGCATTTCGTCATTAATCAATGTTTTGTTCGAGTTGGAACAGTTTTATTTTATGTTTTACCTGTTTTCCCCGAGGACTTTTCGCTTTGACAGTTCGCTTGTAATTGATTGTTTTCGTGAATTATTTTCTGACGTCATCGCGTGATATATTACTAACCTGATATTTATTAGTTTTGTTTTACCTTACTGCGAAAATAATGACATACTTTTAAAAATATCAATAATATTAATATATCCCTATGCTAAATATAAAGTAACAACGCAACTCTACCTAAGTATAAGCTTTTTATGTTAGGTACCTACCATATTAAAACACCTAAAGTGTCTTGGATAAAAAAGAACATCCATACTAATATTATTAATGCGAAAGTGTGTCTGTCTGTCTGTCCGTCTATCTGTCTGTCTGTCTATCTATCTGCTACCTCTTCACGCCCAAACTGCTGAACCGATTTTGCTGAAATTTGGTATGCAGATACTTTGAGTCCCGTAACAGGACAAAGGATACTTTTTATTCCAAAAAAATTACGGTTCCCGCGTGATAAACGAATTTTGGCACAACAGAGTTGTGGGCGTTATAATATAGTATTATAAACACACCGGCAAAATTAAAGGAACATTTTTTTGAAAATAGTTCACTGTTTTTTATATATTTATTTATTTATTTACTAATTGATTATTAAAAAATAAATGTTGTATATATTTAGGGCATAAAAACGTGAAAAATATAAAAAAATCGACAAAATTCAAAAATTAAGAAAATCTTTTAAATTTCAGTTGTGAGTTTTTAAGTTAAATTCTTCATTTTTATCAAAGAAATGCCATGTTAAAAGCGTGTTATGCCTTCTATGGATCTCAAGAGGGCCTGGATACGCCATTCCATGCTTGTATTTTGATTGTCAATAATTTCCTGTGGGATATTCTCTTACTCCTCCAATAGCGCCAACTCGAGGTCCTGGACACATTTTGGACCGGAGTTTTAACTCGTACCGTTCACCCATTTATGTGCCACACGTCTTTACTCGTAATCGGCTCCACATCCGTAGACCGCGCTGGCCTCTCCACCTGGGCTACGCCAGCATCGTTTAGGTAATAATGCCCGATTTTTTTACTATATGGACGGGCATAAAATTGAAGTTACTACCTAAAACTGTGTCAAAGGCACACCATGCAGTTCCAGGATATCTGTGCTATAGTCCTGTACTGTCAAAGTACCATCATCAATAATCATCACCTCCGTGCGGGCTCCAAATCATATGCCACTCCAAACCATTACGAAGCCTGAATCATAGGCCACTGTTTCCGTTAAGTTTGATGGCCTATAGCATCCATTACGATTTTTCCACATTCTTTATCGCCTGTCAACAAAATATACACAGTATTTGCTCCCATCACTGTACCTACAGCACAAAACTTCACTCACTTGTCTAATTTTGATGTTCACGCGCAAATCTTAGCCTGGCTCTTCGGTGTCCTGTCTCAAGTTCTGGTGCTCTTGCTGGCACCTTTGAGTTTAATTTAACTTCTTTAAATCTTCTTCTTACTGTAAGTAACTTACATACTGTACTAACTTACTGTAAGTAAGTGATTGCACTTACACGTACATCTCGGACCTGTTCCAACAGGTTACGTGTCTGCATAACAGTTTGAGGTTGATTTCTTAAGGTTTGTTTCCTTAAAAATGGTCATCCTGAACCATTGTCACCAGATATCTGCCTTGTTCTCGTCTCCGAACGTAAGATCCAGTCTCTCTGTAGCGTTGAAAGTTACGATGGACCACGAAAGCCGACACACCTAAGGCCCGACTGACCGAACGGTATGTGTGACCTTTCTCTATCATGGTTACAGCTCTAGCTGTCGCAGATGCTGGGAAATCACTAATTTTGTATCTAAGCAATGTGTTCTTCCAAAAAACCAAACAATCAAATGAGCTGAGCATACCTTGCACCCCACCAAAACGCCATTCTTATCAGGAACTCTTACAACGTCAATCATTGAAAAACACTTATTAGGGCATTATTGCCATAAAAACCTGTCAACTTGCCAGTTTTGTTCAATATTTTTCAACATTTCTTAAATGAGCTTAGAAACTATAAAAAAGGATTTCACACAGCCCGACCCACTTGAGTTCAAGTTGTGGCCCTTTTTACCTATGTTCCGCTAATTTTGCCAGTGTGTTTGGAAGTCGGTTAAAAATGATAGTTAGTAATTCTACTTACCTATTTATTATTTAACAATCAGCTAAAGCATATTTTAATCTCGATAAATTCACTGGGAGTTATTATAACTAACCGTAATGAATGAAAAATCATTTTCTAAGTTATTACAACGCAGATAAGGCTGGCTTTGAGCTTGAGCTGAAATCCAGCTGGTATTGAGAGATTTTCTATATCCGCCTGCTTTTCTTTATGCTACGTGCAATTTTATGAACGACGATGGCGTTGAAAACCAGCTACGATATACTTTGTGGATAAGACCTGGTAAACTGGAGTCTGATAAGGGAAAAAGTGTAGCCAAAATATGTGGCTAATGCTGAAAGTGTATAAAAATACTAGGAGAATCCGAATACTCTTTTGAAACGAAAAACGTAGAGGAACTTACGCGTACATTTTAGTATTTTTTCGACACTTACTAGGTATCTAATTATAATATGCTTAATTTTCATACTTGATAACCAAATTACATACTTGGTAGACTTATCGTTAGACTATAGGCCCTATAGACGCTGTCACTGTTGGAACGAACGAACGAAAAGAAATTTTTAAATCTGCTGATATAATATATTTTTCTTGTGACGTAGACTTATGTTTGGATAGAGTTAAGGTAAAACTACTCTCAAAAAATTATTCAACTGTATATTGTACTAGCTGTTTCCCGCGACTTCGTCCGCGTTATCATAGTATACCTATATAGACTTTCATTTAAACTTTCAACCCCTATTTCACCGTGTTTAAGCGTTTTTGAAAATATTACCCTTGGGGGTAATATTTTCAAAAACGCTTAAACACGTATCCAATCATTTTTAATCAGTAGCCCAAACATAAAATTTCATGCTTCTAACTCAAGACATAACGGACTTCCATTGAAACTTTCAACCCCAATTTCACCCCCTTGAGGAAAGAATTTCCAAAAACGCTTAAATACGTATCCATTTATTTTTAATCAGTAACCCAAAGATAAAGTTTCATGTTCCTAACTTAAGAAATGACGGACTTTCATTCAGACTTTCAAGCCCTATTTCACCCTCTTCGGGGTAAAATTTTCAAAATCCCTTCCTTAGTGGGTGTCTACTTAATAAAACAACCCTACTCACCAAATTTCATGGCTTTTAATTTAAAACTTTAACAATTTTTGCTCAGCGAAGATGAATCAGTCAGTCAGTCAGGACATGTAAAGTATAGATAAGGCTGATTCCCTATCTTAATTCTTCATTTTTAATGTTTAAACTTTAAATAATATTTCATGATCTTATCCTTATAATACATCGAGTATAATTTTCTCGGTAGTTTCAAGAAAATACAGCTGAGTGGGGCGGTCTTGTAAGTTCTATCAATATCTTATTTTTATTAATATTGTAGATGCCTCTTTGAGCGCCGGTTGTCAGGTAATTACTAAGATACTTCCATTCAAGTTTTGGAAGCTTTGGCTAACTAGAAAGGAGTTTTATATCAAACTTGATAAATAAAAGTAAATGCGTTAAAGGTAGTTGGTAAATGTAGGGAAAATATTATACAGCCTATAAATAGAACCTGCAAGGCTTGCTTTACCTAAAAAGTAAAAAAATAGAACTGATTTTTAGTACAAACTAAAAATTTTCTTTTGTCATTTTGTCTCTAACATGGAAGGAAACCCTTTCCGTTGTAAACAAGTTAAGCGTGTAGCAACGTCTTCAATGTAACTTCAACAGTCTTGTAATAGACAAAGGGTACTGCTAATGAAATAAGTGGACTTTTTAAATGACATTCCTCAAAGCTTGTCCAAGATTGAAAATTAAGGTAACGAAAAATTTAGTTTTGTTTGTTACCTGAAACATCTGAACCGATCAGGTTTGATATTGAGCAGTTTTAGCTCTGTTTCTACGTGACCACCTATATCTGCGCGAAGGAAGTGAGGCAACATCCAGAAGTGAAATAACATCCATAATTATATTGGAACATGCTAAATAATGACGTTGCGAATATCAGATCTCTCGTCCTGGGGGCCGTATATCTGCGGGATTGGCTAGGGGACCCGCGAATATGATATCTCTCGTTTATTTTTAAATAAATTTACGACTTTTGCCCACCGCAATAATGTTGGGCAAAGGTGGACCCGTGGGAGATGATGAAAATTGAATAAACAATGTTTTTCAGTGATTTTCTGAAAGAATTTTGCCTGTAAAGCAGTCATGAGGAGTAAATTCTCAAAGTACAAAACAAATAATGTAAAGGCAATTAAATTTTAAAAATAATAATATTTTGTTTACTAAAAATAAAAATGCAACCACTTCTTAATGTTTACAAAGGAACAAAAGCTCAGGATATTTTCTTACACGAGATATTTCTTCCATGCAACAATATTTTTCCAAAACAAATGTTCAAATATTTGTAATCAATTGTAAATATAAGATTTTAAGTACAAGACTTCGATGTTATCAATGGATTGTGTATGGTCCCTTGTAGACAAGGCCGTAATGTGAGACGCTTTATGCTTTACGATGGCGACACACGGGAAATCAATTTGTAAACAAACGCTGATCAGAAAAATTTAAGTTCTGCGATTATTGCGTAAAGAGTTTTTAATTTAGAAAATAAATAAGCGGAGTTATCAGAAAATTCTAATAATATTCACTACAGCAGCTATACTCGAATGACTACAGTAAATTGTGGCAGTTGTGACATCGCTTTATGAATGTTATACGCTGTATATTATTCACTAATCAGTAATCACTGATCAATAAATTATTAACTAAACATTTAAGACCCTTTTTTTTCTAGGTTGCCTACGACCAGCCAAGTAGGTCAACTGCAGTCTGGAAAAAAGTTCACCGAGTTATCACCAAGTCAATAATATAAGCTGTATCAAAAACCATCGTGGAGACAAAAAGCATTAAGATTACTGGAGTTTAAAAACAATAATATAGCTTACATTACATCGATAGTAATTACGTAATACTATAAATGCGAAAGTCTGTCTGTCTGTCTGTTACGTCTTCACGCCCAAACCGCTACACTGGTTTTGTTGGGTATGTAGTCCTTTGAGTCCCGGGAAAGGCCAATAGGATACTTTTCATCCCGGAAAAAATACGATTCCTTCGCGATAGTTGCATTTTGGCGCAACGGAGTTGCGGGCACCATCTAGTTCATATAGTAAAATAAGGACTAATTCTTATGTCCTCCTCCTACGCAACAACAGTGCGACAACGCAGCAAATATTCCCCCGTGTATCCCTCGAACAACGCGCAACTCCAGCCTATTGCCAATAAATCGAAGCGTACTCCATATTAATTAGCTCGCGTGAGAGCCGCTACTGTGCCCACTATACTATTAGATTTATTGTTTTCGAGGACATTAAATTTATTTATGAAAAATGCTTTCGCTTCGATTTAACTACGATACTTGCGTGCCGGTAAATCAAGACGCTTGTTCGTGTTGCTTTTATTGTACCATAGACTTCCTTGGTAAAGTGTAATAGTATTTGTTACGAGTTGTGATTAGTTCTGCTTTACTTTCCTTTCATCTTTTAAGTTTTCGAAATTGTGTTTCCTAACCTTATTATTTCAGCTAGCGAGCTTTTGCCCACTTGGGACAAACATAATTACATCATCGTACGGGTATAAATAAGGAATAACGTACTTTTTGAAGATAACAATATTGTTACTTTTCATCCAGAAGAGTACAATATTTCTCTAGCATGCCTATAATACGTTTATCAAGAGCCCAAACTACAACCATACCATCCTTGAGTAGTGTTCGCATGAAGAAAGATACTGCAGTGTATATTGTAGTTGCTAATCCCCAAATATATTATGCAAGAAGAATGTTACCTGTTTGTTTCATATTGTAATATATGCACGTCACAATATATTGAGAGACTTATCATGCATCGGAATATGCATATTGCATATGCAATTATTGCATTAGACGTGTATAATGTAAAATATGCAAGGCATTATGGCGGTCGCGAACAGCTCCTGTTCAGCCCCGGGGCTCTGAATTATTGAGGGATTTTGCATAAATATATCTATAGAAGTAGACATACTAATGATTGTTGTCATATTTCAGTGTAAGGGAGGAAGACGCTTGATGGGACGTGAATGCAGAGTTGGAAATAGAGAAGAAAATCGAAAGTTGTTTTCTTATAATTTTTTGTATTTACTATGATAAGGGAGTTAATTTATTAATAAAGAGGATCATTTTTTACTGTTGCGAAATTGAAATTAAATATGAAAATAATTATTGTTTATGAATTTTAGTCAACGTGTTAAAAATGCATAAATTTTAATTCTTGGAACATAATAATTAATTTATACTTACTGTCAATTGTAATCTCTGATTTCAAAGCTAATTTTTCTTTTTTTATGATATTTGTATTGGCAAAATAATATTTGAAACATTATTTTGCCAATACAATCTTATTATTATTAGCCACAAATATATATAGCCGACTATGCTAGATAAGATCTAGATGAGTCTAGATGGCCTAGCCGTGAGTAATGACTGGCCGTTGTTCGGGCGCTGGTTGCACGGTGTTATGGTAATTGGTACAGCCACCGAATGGTAATACCTAATTAGACCTAGGCTTAAACTAACTCCGAGATATAGTCACGATCGTATAGAATTCTTCGTTTAAGAGCTAAATGACGCCCGCAACTCCGTTGCGCCAAATTTTGTTTATAGCGCGGGAGCCGTACATTTTGCCAGAATAAAAAGTATCCTATGTCCTTTCTTGGGACTCGAAGTATCTCCATAGTCCAATTCTTAGCAAAATCAGGTTTGGGCGTGAAAAGGTAACTGCAGACAGACAGAGAATATTAATATTAGTCGGTATTTAGTATCGATATAATATTATATTGAATGAGGGTTTAAAGATTTTTTTTTAAACTTATTATACATTAACTCCGTAGGTGGCAGATAGTATGTAGGAAAATGTCGGAAAATTCTTATTCTTATCATGCAGAAAACATGAGTCTATCAGTCGGTGGTACGTATGAGTCGTAAGTGAGACTTAACTTTATATAGGTCTGTTTTTCTTTATTAGCTGTTTAGAATGCCTACAGGTCATTGATTTTCAATTGTGAAATTTTAATTATTACTAAGCCGTGACATTTGGAGAGAAGAGGAAAAATGTAATTGATAAAAAAATACCCACTACTATTTTGAATGTAATCTATAGCAAATAAAGAATATTCTAATTTTGAATGAAATTCAGATAAATATTACGTATTCTATTGCCTTGTAAATGGCTAAAAAACATGGAGATCGATATGGAAACATTTTTAATGGGAGGAATTAATGTTAACTATCATTAGATAAAATGTACATAAAGAGCGGAGCTGATAATATTGCTTATTAATAGCCTAAATTAAGGTTTCTAAATGTCCCTTGATATTTTTATCTTATTACATATTTTTGTCTGCCTACTTTTATTTTGAGTGATAAAATAATGAAAGATATCGGTCGAATAAAATTAAATTAATAGAAGTTCTAAACAAGAAAGAAAATAATGATAAAGAGAAAGGTTTTGTTTCTTCTGTACGAAAAATGTAGCGAGCAGTCTTTAAATTATAATAATTGATATGGTAGTATTTCAGGCTCTAGAGTTAGACCTAGGTATACCTATAAATATGCTACTTTTGAACCCGAAATCCGGGGCTAAAATGTTCGCTTTGGAGAGTCAAGCTGAGGCTTAGGGTTGGTTTACACGTATTAAGTAGACAAGTAGTTAACTAAATTTTAACTTAATTTTAAGTTACTTATTGCATGTAAACACAAAATTTAGTAGTAAGTAGCAAGTTAAAATTTAGTTAAGTACTAAACAAGGAAATTAGAATGTTCTGTTAAGTTGAAATGAATTTTCTGTTAAGTTGGCAGGCGGGGCTTGTCACTTGACACATTTTGGGGCAGGTACTTCAAATTAAGTTAAAATTTAGTTACTACTTATCTACTTAATACGTGCAAACTAGCCATTACTGACGCGTAGGTTAATGGCTGGTTTACACGTATTAATTAGATAAGTAGTAACTAAATTTTAACTTAATTTGAAGTACCTGCCCCAAAATGTGTCAAGTGACAAGCCCCGCCCGCCAACTTAACAGAAAATAGTCAACATTCTAATTTCCTTGTTTAGTACTTAACTAAATTTTAACTTGCTACTTACTACTAAATTTTGTGTTTACACGCAATAGGTAACTTAAAATTAAGCTAAAATTTAGTTAACTACTTATCTACTTAATACGTGTAAACCAGCCCTAACGGAGAGTCAAGTTGTCAAATGTGTTTTTTGTATACAAAACACACATTTGACAACTTGACGCAACTTGACGCTCCGTCACTGACGCGTAGGTTTGTTCTAAGCTTCATATTAGGAATCATTATTTGATTAATTAAAAAAAAATCACAAACGGTCACTCTGCTTGCAATTCATGTCTTGTTGGTACTAATTTGACAATCGTCAGTTTGACTAATTTGACGATTCAGTTTCTGAATTGATTTTAAAGGAATTGCGAAATGCGATCATTAGCTGTATCCACACTATGCACTTTCGTTTTGGCGCATTCAATAATTGAATACGTCAACGAACGCAACACCAACATTGCCATTTTTGTTTTGTCGCGGGCATGCCTCACGTTCGCTGTTGACTGCGCTATAACACATGATATTGACGAACAGAAAAAGTCACAGAGTGGACAAAGCTATTTAAGCCAACCCAGTACCTATTCCAGTTATCAGTAGGAAACTGTAATGGGTAAAATTAACAAATTGAAAGTACAACAACAGTTAATCTAAACAATCATTATTCATTAGTATAGCTAGGTTGTCCATACTAATATTATAAATGCGAAAGTGTGTCTGTCTATCTGTATCTGTCTGTTACCTCTTCACGCCCAGACCACACCTGAACCGATTTTGCTGAAATTTGTTATAGATATACTTTTGATCCCGGAAAAGGACACTTTTTCTCTCGGAAAAATTTACAATTCCCGCGCGATAAACGAATTTTGGCGTAGCGGAGTTGTGGACAGTTCTAGTATCTGATAAGCTATCCACCACTTTTCTTGGTGGAAGAAATATGGAGAATCTGTCAAAAAAATGCTGTGAATAGCCTATACGGCACTTTATCAGAAAGTGGTGAAATAGGCCCACAACTTATTTGACAGATGCTCCATAATCTATTAAGTTGTGGATAGCCACTTATCAGGAAGTGGTGAAACTGGCCCTATTATAAGGAATTATAGTCTCTAGAGTCTAGACACTTGTCCCCAATTAATGAAAGCTACTGTAACCGAGCCGGGTGACCCCGGGAGTAAACGGGACGAAACGGGACAGGAGACTAATGTTGTCGCCGGCCGCGCTCGTATTGTGCTTTATTTGTGTTCGCTAATGTATACAATCTCTAATTACACGCAATGCATTGCGAATTCATTAGGGGTGGTAATCGTGAGAAAATGAATTTCCAGAAACAATAATCCCAACAAAAAAAAAATCATTTTTTTAAACGGGCGAAAGGCCCACCACACATTCCCACCACTGCAACTCCTGTGTCGCCAGGATCAACAGTGGTAACCAACCACGAAAACCCTTTGATATGATCAAATACAAGCTAAATCTGTTTCGGGACCCGCAACGAAATTAATCAGAAGGAGGTAGGAGGAGTAGGAGATATCCAATTCCCCTCCCCAAGCAAAGCGGGAGACAACCAGATTGTAATGACATTGATGTCCGAACAAAGGAGGAAGCACCACGGGAAAAAAATTAAATTATACTTAATACAATATGCCTACTTCATAAAAAATGACATTTATTTATAGTGCCAAACTTGTGTTCGATTGTTTCCAATAGTATTTGTGACAAAAACGTTTGAAAGCACGGAAATTCTTTGCGCTGCCTACGAGGTCATCGTAATATACGACTCCAGAGACACATTGGAGGCTGTTTAACAGATCGGTTCTTTCCTCATGCCAGAGACCGCACTCCCAGAGTATGTGATGAGCAGTTTGTTCTTGCGGGCTGTCTTCTGTCGAGCGCTCGCAAAGAGGAGATGGAACTAACTTGAAACCATGAAGTTTAGCTTTAAAATTTCCGTGACCAGTTAGAAATTGTGCGACGTAATGATCTATTTCTATCCAATGTATGGTGAGTCGTTCACGAACCGAAGGAAAGAAATTGTACAGGTGACCACCTTTGATCGAGTTATCCCACCGATCCTGCCACTCGGATATAAGATTTTGTAGTGTATTGTCTAGTGGTTCAAATAATCTATTCACTTTATTTCTGTCTCTCATGCTTAAGAAATCTGGGGTCGTAATTTTTTATTTTTGTAATATAAAGCAACTCGGCGCTGTATTTCTAAGTCTATAGACAAAACACCCGACAGGACAGGAAGTGCTTCAGTACTGACCGTTCTATATGCCTTACATAGGAATATTAATGCGAGACGTTGGCTTTGTAAAAGTTTACGCCGGGCTGCGCCAATCGTAGCCATCTGCCCAGACCGGTGAGCCGTAGCATATTCTGCCTGAATACGTGGTTGTATATATAGTTTTTAAAGTTTTGAACGAGAGACCCCATGTAGATGTCGATATTTTAGTAAAACTATAGAAATTTATTTTTGCTTTCTCACCCGTTTGTATGATATGTTCTAAGAATGTGAATTTATTTTCTAAAATCAGTCCAAGATAACAAAGTGACTCTTTACGTTTGACACTTGTTTAGTTAAGTTTAATGCGAGGAGTTGATATAAGAGAACCTTTTAAAAGAATTTGATAAGCTTTGTGTGCCGCAAATTCCAAATGATTTCTGTGACCCCAACTTGCAATTATACTTAGGCACTTGTTAGCTTTGTTCTCTATTTCTGTTCGCGTATTCCCTTCAACAAGGAGCATAGCCTACCAGATAACAGAGAGGCTGTAAAGGAATACACAGCAAATCGTCAAAACTTAAATTCCACAGGTATGACGATAGCACCGACCCCTGTGGGCAGCCGCGGGTTAGAACTTTGAAAAAAAAAAAAAAAAACATGTAAAATGTTGCCAAGACGACCACATAATGTTTGCCCTATGAAAAAGATTTCAGATATAATGTAGAGCCAAGCTTCTGAATCTACACGGCCTAACTCTACAGACCCTAACTTCAACAAATTCTACATAATATTAATATCAGTAAATGTGTCATGTGTGTTTCACCATCGTTGTGGCGGCGATGCGAATATATTTTAGTGTCTGATCTGAAGTAAGTAATGAAACTGCCAGTCATACATATTTACTGATATGTTTTACAGGCCATCACCATCATCAAAAAACATATTGCCAATCCTATCATCCTAGGTAATTTAATTATTTGAAAATTTGCGGTGACAGCCCTACGCTGACGCCTGGGCGTTAGGGCCTGCAGGTGTAGCTCCTAATTAGGCGGGCTAGGTGTCGGTACGGCTGTAGCTCCACTGTAACGTGTACGATAATGTACGGTGCCCCCGGAGCCCGTTGTCCATGGGAATAGCCCCTTTATTTTCTTAATTAGCCCCTAAGGAATGCAAGCTTTGTTTAAAGTCTTAATGAATTGTAATTGGGAAGTTGTAACCCTAAATTTCATGGAATTTAATAGTGGTGATTGATTTTGCACTTCGTAAATGATAGAAATCATTATTAAGCTGGATAGGAATTTATAAAATATACTCTTGTTATGCTATTTCAACTCTAACTAAACGAAACTCCAAGAAACCAAGCGAATAATTATCTTATGGCTCAATACAGACATAGTTGAAACACTGAATAAAGTTTAAAAGAAAATATAATTCTATTTATGATTCAGAAAAGTCAATACACCCAATAATATATTCAAGCCATTACAAAGTTAACTACCAACATATAAATTATACATCTGAACGGCATGAAATCGTAAACCAATGGTAGTGGCAATTTAAAATTGTTCATAGAGGTTATGAAGGTATCACATTAGAGTATAAAATATATTGTATGCAAAAGTGGACCTTATTCAAAATATGTTAAATAGCACACTGGAATACGCCCTGTAACAGCAAGAAGCTACTGAAATACAGTATAGTAGCAAGAGCAATCATTTTTATGAAAAGTTCAGAAGGATCAATTTTCTCTAACATACTTTTTCATTGTGTCAGTTCTATACTCTATCGAACTTGATCTATGAATTCGAATTAAGAACGTCAACTCATGCGCATCGCGTGACGCAATTTTTTATGTTCTATTGTTTTTCAAACGGCGACTGGTGATTGGCTGAGAAAATTGTGGTAGGCCATCTGAGTCACGATTGGTCGATGTCAAATGAATGCGAAATAGTGATGGCTGCTTGACAAGTATTGTTGAATAAATTATTAACACTATCCGTCGGTATTTGTGAATTCTCATATTGTGATGAATATTTATACTAAATTTAATGAAGTAATTAGCATAATTAATTGTATGCCTACGTTTAATTTATTTTATTTAATATCAGTGATTGGCCTCATCTTCATTTTTAAATTACAGGCCATACAAACTCGTCATTTATTTCTGAAACAATGTTAATATTTTTAAACTAGGAATACAAAGCTACAGCACATACTAAAAGCTACTCTAAAAACAGAATACCGCATCAAAACGTCTGAGTAAACGATGGCAAACTACCGACATTAATATATTTTTAAAATGAGCACTTAAATAATTTATTAACCCTGCGAAACATCCAACTAGCCGTCACAAATTACAAAATAATAACACACCGTGTTGTAACGCACACACTCGTCCACGGCTGTCAATATATCATACGTTAGATATGCATTAGCTGCACGGCCATCTCTTAAGGCTCAGTTCGGAGGTAAAATGGGAAGTGCATGCGATTTAGCGAATACGAGTTGTCGCGTACGGTTTTTTATCTACTGAAAATAATTTTGAAGAAGTTTTGGGATGAACTGCTAATCTATATGTAGAGCCTTATACGAATAATGAAAACTAAGGAAACGTAACTCCCATACTATTACCGTTTTAAATTTGGTTCCTTTCGAACTGTCTTGTAACGTCAGCCTGATACCGCTCAAGGCCACTTAAATATTGCAAATGTATTGAAATGTGTACCTAAGGTATTGGCAAGTATTGTAGAACGTGTTTTTTGACGGAGTAACTTTTGAACGTGACGAGACATTCGTATGTAACAACTTACAACAAGCAAAAAGAAACTATTGTTATCTTTATAGGAGTGCTTTTTCTTCTCACGTCGTTAGCAAATTTTTCTCTAAAATTATTCTGCCTCGAAGTTTTTGAAAGTATGAGCATGATCCTAATGTTAACAGTAAAGAGATTCTGTTATAGTTAATGAGTGTAATCTCAAATTCCAATCCGTTTAGGAGTTACTTATTACTCTTAAAGGAACTGCAGTTTGAAGGTGCATCATCGAAGAATCGTTAACTTCGCCTTAACGCAACGCATCGGCCATCTTTTATTTAGTGCGGGGCACGTGGGAACGCCGTATTAAACGCATTTGTTTATGATTGAATGTTATGTGTTCGAATGTGACGGGCGCGTTAAATAAATCGTCAGCGAATGTGCCGCTAACTGTGAATAGCTGTGTTATCGTAAACGCTTATTAACTTATGAACTTCACGGCTTAGCGGTTTTCAAGTTTTGACTTATTGGAGACGACCTGAATTGGGATCTCTAGAATTTAGTTCGTGATGACTTTCGCTTTGTTTTCCTTTATTATGATAATATTATGAATAATTATGTTACAAGTCAGTGATTTTGCGAATTTCTATTTTAATCTATACTAATAATATTAAGAATACGAAAGTATCTGTCTGTTACTCACGCGCACTGTTCTTCACGCCCATACCGCTGATCTGATTTTGCTGAAATTTGTCGTGGAGATACTTTGAGTCCTTTTAGTCAGATTTAAACCAACAATGGAAATACAAATGGAAGAGACTATTGGGCATGTCCATCAAAGATTCAAAGCTGCTATCTAAATCAAAGTACATTTTATCTCAAAATTCCCCAATAAACACCTAAGCTCGTTTAAATCGTCATTTCACAGTATTAATTACGTCCAATAATTTCTGACTTACGTCTTATTTTATCAGCGAATTGCAAAGGTTAGGCTTAAGACCTGACCCTCAATAGACGCCTGTAATTACTGACAATTCTATTACCAATTTTATCTGATCGAGTCAACCTGAGGTTGAACATAGTATTTCAACGCTTGCTGGTTCCGATACCACCGCAATTAAATGTAGAAATAATATTGTTTGTTTATTAGATTTGATTTATGTTTCAATACAACCTTTAAGGTGTTGTGAAGATTCACGTTATAAATATTAAAACAATTTAGAAATGTTCAAAATGATAAATCTGTGAAGCCGTATATTCAAAAGAAGAAGATCGTGTGCCATCAGCATTTAAGCAGATAGTGGTTATTGGGACGAGTCAATGTCAGCTGTAATGTCTAGGCGAAGCCAATGATATTACGTGGGTCCATCATGTACCTACAAATCTATTTCTCAACGATAAATAGTAGACAATACATAGAAATACAATCTATTCGTTCATGTTTGTTTATAGCAAATACACTATTTAATGAGACTACCTTTAAAACATTTCATACTTACAACAAAATTGTAAGCTAAAATTATATCACTTAAACAGGAGCCGAACAAAACTCTCCACTGCCATTAAATTATGAAACATGGTCAGGCAATGAAAGCTAAGTCAGACTAGCTGAGAGCATAAACCACAGACATAGATCAAGATAGATACCGCATGTCGCTCCATTTGTATGAAAACGAGCGTGCCACTTTTTTCCTACCACTGTGACGTACTGATGATAAGAAACGTGTCCATTATTAAGGCCAACGTTTCTATTTGAATTTCTACAGCTCAATACGGCACTTTTAGCCCTTCTGTATGTGCCAAAATTTTTGCAAAGACGTAATGTACGTAATGTGCAAAAAAAAAATGGCGCCCGGCCTACCCTTTTTATACAAATAATGTAATAACTTTACATACTAACTATATTTTATGTTTCTGTGAGAAATATTATAATATATGTTAAATTTTCTATCAATCAAGCCATCATAATATAGTATTTAGTCTGATTTAATATTCTTTTCAGAAGTATATATTTTGAAATATATTTTTTCTGACTGTTTCACATGAAATAAGTTAATATTTTGTTTTATTCTACTCGAGTCAACCCTGATTTTAAACTCTTACATGAATTGTTTATCATTACTACTCGAGATGTTTATAAAAACAGGTCATAAATCTAACCCAAAAAAATGGGTTTCGTATTACCCACAAGCAAACTTCGTCATTAGGGCTTTACAAATAAAGTTCAAAATGGCCGTGGCCGGCAGAATATGGCCGTTACCTGCGGACTTTGAACTCTTTGTTTTAGAATTGTAAGAAATACTATCGTAATTCAAAATCTTGTTGACCTTTTGTTATAACTTCTTGAAGCGTTTTACGTAATTAATTTACCAATATATGAAGCAAATTACGTTCAAAATACTTATAACACACACAACTTTTTTCTGAACTTTGACAAATTTTTACGAAGTATTTCTTGCAAATGAGTATCTAAAATTACTTATTGTTACTAAAATAAACTATTTTACTACTTACATTCGTTAAATCCATCAATTATTTCACAAAAAACACACAAAATGACGAAACACACACGAAAAAATTCACGATTTTCTAATGACTGAAAAATACTCGTCGACCACAGATTGTATAATATTTTGCATTCAGAATGTGTCAAATTTACCATAGATCATAACTAACCAAACTTCTTCATACAAAAGTAGTCTCTAAGTCGACGAAATACGTATCTCAATCGAATGAAAGAGCGCGGCCGGATGTGGCCGCGTGGGTATAGACAAAAATAGCTGCGTTTAGATAGCGCGGCCGGATCTGGCCGCACCGTAATCGAAGGGTTAAGCATTTAAGCATTTTTAAAATTTCGATTTACGTCCGATTCCGATAGCAGACTAAGGAACAGACTTTCGAAAGACGAGAAGTGATCGTCGATTGGGTACGCGATATGGCACGCGAAGTACCATCGAGGAAGTTGATTCCTATGCAGTTGAGAGACCAACGTCATTTGGTCGATTATGTCAATTCAATGTTAATTGTGATCTGTCGGCTGAGTTTGACGTAATGCGACCAAACTACGTAGATCCCCCATTTGCAAAGGAATTGCAACTTCCCCGAGTGTACATACACATGCGGTATCTATGTTGATCTATGTCTGTGGCATAAACGATACATAATCACCCCGCTATGAGTGATCGGCTACATTCTGTGTTTCCCGACTACATATTGTACTCACGGTAATTATTTTATTTATATAACAAATAGTTTCCTTTTAACGACATTAACTTGATGATCCTGTGTTTACTCAACCCCAATGATTTAAGCGAATTTAACTTCTGTCCGACCGTGTAATTATAGAATCTGTTGGAACTCATAATATTTATCAGGTTAAGCAGTGTAATTAATCATATATTTTACTAACTAATGATTAGTAAGACTGCTTATTAACGTAAGTATTCATATTATTTTCACTTTTATATTAAAAAAAACATTCAATTTTGCTCTGTTATAATAGTCTAGTGGTAGGAAAATAGTTCTAGCTTATAACAAACAGTTTTAGACGTAAACCACTAAAAGAAGCTCCTCGACGTAACACCCAAAAACCGAAATATTCGATAGTATTTATTTTATTTTAAGATGACGTATAATCGGTCGCAATGGCGGGCGTAACAATGAATGAAAAGTGCGCGGGCGTCGCTCCGGGCTGCGCGTGCGCACCTGTACCCCGGTACACGCGATCTAAGGCCAAGGTTAGATTGGAGGCTTTGATTTTATACTTAACAACTAATAAGCTCTTTTAAGCTATTGTTGATGTTCTACAATAGCTAGTAAGATCATTTGAATAATATTATGGTTGTTAAAAAGTTATGATCGTTGGATTTTTACGACAATTTTAGAAAGTAACAGCTAAAGAAATTAACTTATAATATTTTTATAAATAGTATTACTCAGACTAATGTCATTGGTTGAAAAGGCAACGAATTATAATTAAACTAAATACTGATTTGTTAGGTTTTTAAAATAAAACTCATAAATATTATATCATGTAGAACACGCTTTACTCTGTAAAAGTCCTGTGATTACGCGCAAACGGCCTCCGTATAAACGATTCCATTTTTAAAAGTCAACGTTCTTTAAACTCGCGCCATTATTCCCCCGTCTTCCTCATTTTGAATTTCGAACGCACAATGACGATTTTTTTCTGGACCCAAATTAGGCCAGTTGAGACATGCAGGTTTGTCACTGAAGACCAGTAGTCAAGACTTACGTTTTGCATTTTCCCAATTTTGGTCTCGTAACCCATAATTTATATTGTGGTTTAAGCTTATTGTTTTTTTGTGGCGACCATGTGAAGATTTCATCCGGGAAACGTTACTTTGTTTATAATAAGTGCAGACGTAACATTATGCAGTTAGCGAAATATTTCAATAACTATACTTTAGTTAAGCATTTCTTTTGAGTTCCTTTATAGGTAACCGTTTTTTGAGAACCAGTCGTAACAACATTGAAATCTTTGAAAGAGATGTTGCCAACAGAAATGTATAGCAAATAGGAGTGCCAAACTTTGCTTTTCATCAACCGAATTTCGTAAAAAAAATACACGTTAAATTTAATAACTTCGCGAGATAACACCGAACATTTCCACTCCATTGTAGAGCGCAGATAAAATCTACCGAGCAATTTTTATAAACAATGCCCATTTTAATATCGTAAAAAGTAAAAGAGCTGACGCTATTGATAATACAAAAAATGCAATAATAAATTACCGGGCGGTGGGTAATAAACCGCGATTTGCTCCGGGCGACTGAGAGAGCTACCAGTGCTTCGTAAGAAAAAAAAAAGAAAAAATAATACTCTTAATATCAAAGAAGGTGTACTCGGTTAATGCATTCGCCTTAAGGCTGGCGCGTCACTTTGGACATTGTTTTCTGGAATGCGCGTTTAAAAGCAGGTTTAGACGGTGTTGCCAATAAAAGAAAACTCACAGGGCGAGTCTTTGTTTGATGTTAGCGGTGTTATTACTCAATCTCTGTCAGGATTATTGATACCCATCATTATATTTGCCAGGCTTAATAATTTTATTGATAAGGTTCAATAGAAAGCTGTATGTACTAACGCGGTAAAGACGTATTTTGGAAATGTTAATGTTGCCATGTTCTGTATAAAAACTGTATATTAATATATCGTTTGGCTTAAGACGTTCATATCGAGATTGATTTTCATGTCAGTGCTAGTTCCTTCTGTCGTGCTGGTCACATCGCCCGGTGAGTAGATCCAGTTAGCCGATTGTAACAATCATTTGTCTTACGCTCTGCCACTGGGGTTTCGCAAATGCCTCGCCTGTTATGGCTACAGGCTGTATTGTGTTCTATTGAGGTGGACGTTTCAACATAAATCCACAATATAAAGCCTCAGACTGGGTTCGGCAACACAATAACCTGTACCCTGAGAATTAGTACAATTGCTTACCTAAACTGTAGGTATATATGTATATGGTTGACTGTATATGTCGATACTCGGCAGGTCCTTCAGGCATACCTATACTTAGCAGACGCCGCTGTAACCTTTTCTCATATTTTGTCAGGATTGAATGCGATGGTCCCTCTAATGGTGAAAAGAGAAAATTCGTCCTTGGTGGTAAAGAGTTTGGACTTTGACTTGCTTTGTAGTTTTCATTTTATTGAAACATGTAAAAAGTGTATTTTTAGTTTGGTATAGATAATGTTCTGATCACCTGATTTTGGCACGTAAGATACATGAGTTGCAGGATTACATTGCAAAGTACAAATTCGTCGCCTGATCTCTAATAATTGGTCGTTTTGGTTTATGCTACCCGAATCAAAAGTAGTAACGGCATATACTTATATTAAGACACTATAAAAATCAATTATGTAGCTGGTTTAGTTTCAATGACACCGATTGCCAACACCGAGATTGGTGTGGAATCTAATATTACATTAGAGAAATGATAAGCTAACGATGATGTTACGCCAGGTGTTTTCATTGGCGCCCCGATAGCTGTTCTCAACCAGATTTCGCAGACCGTTCAGTCTTCGGAAAGTTTATCATCCAAAACCGAAAACATCTGTACTAAATGATAAATATACATTTTCCATCTGTTCTAAATTTATAGCCTAATATTTAATTAAGGCTAATTCGAGCTCTGTTGAAACTTCTCCGCATGGATCCAATGTAAAACATATTTTTATACTTCTCTGATTAGCATAAACTATAAAACGATTATCTTCATCGTGGCCATTATTATCAATGCGTTACAGTCTTCGGAATGGATCGGAAACTTCTCTTTCAAAGGAACACCATGGGGTATAACAATTAGTGTTGCTATAGTAATAATTGTAATGGATTTTTCGATTTTCCGACTGTCAGCCGCGTTGTTTATAACTCCCGTGCCAGAATTCAAATCGAAAGTTTATTTATAGAGTGTATTTTCTAGAAGCATCTTAATACTGTTATTTTTATAGCTTATAGAACATGTTTCTTTTATTGTATTAGAAAATATAGTCTACATTTACGTAGAACCAACTTGTATATAAATTATGTTATCGCTGTTATATATGCTTACTAGATGTTCCGCGCGGCTTCGGCCGCGTAATTTAGGAATGTCACAGAAACCGTACATTTTCCACAAAAAAAGAATCCTATGTCCTTTCACGTGGTCTATTCTTCATGTGTGCCAAATAACATAAAAATTGCTCCAGTAGTTTCTTAAGATAATAAGCAATTTTAAATAATTTCCTCAGTTTTATCCACATTTTCCTATTTCTTCGCTCTTGTTAGTCTTAAGGTGATAAAATATAGCCTATAGCCTTTCTCGATAAATGAACTATCTAACACTGAAAGAATTTTTCAAATCGGACCAGTAGTTCCTGAGATTAGCGCGTTCAAATAAGCCCTTTCAAATATATTTCCGTTCCGTTTTTTCCACATTTTCCTCTATTTCTTAGCTTCTATTAGTTTTAGCGTGATAAAATATAGCCTAAACCTTCCTCTACAAAGGGGCTATCTAACACTGAAAGATTTTTTTAAATCGGATCAGTAGTTACTGAGATTAGCGCCTTCAAACAAACAAACAAACTCTTCCGCTTTATAATATTAGTATAGATTTTAAAACAAAGTCACTTTTTCCCTCATGTCCCTTTGTTCCCTTTAATTTTCAAAACTACGCAACGGATTTTGATGATTCTTTCAGTGTTAGATAGCCCATTTATCAAGAAAGGTTATAGGCTATATTTTATTACGCTAAGATTAATAGAAGCGAAGAAATAGAGGAAAATGTGGAAAAAAAGGGAAAAAATTCTTTGAAAGGGCTAACTTGAACGCGCTAATCTCAGGAACTACTGGTCCGATCTGAAAAATTATTTCAGTCTTAGATAGCCAATTTATTGAGGAAGGCTATAAGCTATATTTTATCTACGACTAATTGGAGAATGTGAAAAAACTGGGGAAATTATTTGAAAGGGTTTATCTCGCGAACTACTGGAGCAATTTTTATGTTACTTGGCACAGATAAGAAGCAAAACACATGAAGGATCGTGTTAGGCTATCGATTTTAATAATTTTTTCAGTAGCTATATATTTTATACCCGTGCGACGCCGGGGCGGGTCGCTAGTATTTTATAAATAAGTTACATTAATGATACGACAGTAGTGTATTAAATAATTTAGATGCTGAAATTATATTCTGGTAATTCACTTTAAGTATGAAATAATTTTACTATCTGATTAATACTCTTTATCTCTAGACTTGATCACTGACTTTGCAGATAGCCTAACGAGCGATACCTGTTGCCTAGTAATGGGCAAATGTTAATGGGCGAACGGGCTAGTAATAGGCGAGGCAGGGCTGGTAATAGGCAAGGGCGCGGGCGATTTGTCCCCGGTAACGAGCAACAATGCTCTCTGAGGTCGCGCACCCCCCGTTGACACGCATTTGTACTGTGTGCACGCCTTGATATAAGGCTGTAGGTACACTGGTGTCTGGTTCTATGAAAGAATATTCATAAGCAGGTGGATAAACGTATTTTGGTAGGGTTATTTCAAGGACGGATCAGGATTCAGGACAAACATGAAGTCGATATAACCCAAATAAATAAGGAAGGTCCGCCATCATAATATTATGCCTATGAAATAATTTCTCTGATAGTGCATAAAGAAGCTCGTCATACGTCCAAATTTTTTGCTAAAAGAACTTTGCATAGAATATACTAATGTCTCATTTGAAAATGACATTCCTCATATTTTGGATATCGCTGCAATATAATTTTGAATTCTACAAACCTACATCTTAATTTTGCAAGACAAATGGGCTCAGAATACACACGGATCTGACTAACGAGAACAGACAATACCGAAGTTATTTCAAGTCGAACTCATCTGACGCAAGGACTTTCTTATCAGACATTCGTATCAACGTGCATTGCACTAACCATACTTGAAATCACTTTTTATTGTTTCACAGCGGGGTCCAAGCCCTGGATTTCCGAGACAGGAGTCGGCATTTTGCAGCGATGGTACCTACTTAAAATATATAATCATTTATCTCAGTAAATGTTAAAAATATAGAATTATTAATAATCAATGTCACTCGACGCGTCTAACTTCTCACCCGCTGCCGTCTTTGTCTATGAATTTTACCAAGTGTCGGACAAAACAAACATAAATCATATAAATAAGTAAAATCCATAAATAAAAATTGTTTTATTTCTGAATTAATTTGAAACAAATGTTCTCAAAAAGTCTTTATGGTACCTACCACCATGTTATAGGTTATTGCTTATTAAAGATGTAAAATATTTAATATGGCTAATATAATCCGAAAAAAACCTTAAACAAAGCTAGAGAAATTCTGTCTTTTAATCTAATCAGATTTTCTCCTAGTACATCCACAGCTTTACCAGCTTCATGTATAGAGTGGCTCCGGCTAACTAAGCAACAAACTATCGGTTATCCATAACACTTATTGTGTATTCTTTTGACAAATGCGCAGGCGCATCCTCGTTAATATACTGCCGTTGCTGGCTCCACGCCGATTATTTCTGATCATTTATTGTTTTATTTTTGGCCACAGCTATCGTGGGCTAGCTTAAGACTTCTTTGTTTTTATTCTTCTTAAGTTGCACGTTGAATTATTTACTGGGCAGAGTGTTTTATGATTACAGTGGACATTTTGTTTTGTTTTAATACCCGCAATACAAATAGAAATATTTGAAATTTTCCCTCGTTCTATGATCTTTTCATCTTATTCAAGCATAACTATAATATTTTCCTTAACATTTTGTCGCTCTAGTCTACCTTATTAACTCCCTCGTTATTAGTCAAGTATTTGGTCTACTGTTCTAATCTACATTGTTAAGTTTCGTCACAAGTCTGGTTTCAGCGTGAAACCGTCACCTACTTTCGCACCACAATGATTTATCTAGCCCCAGCTATATCTACGCCGAGGATCGTTTACCGCTACCGATCACAATGAAATCCTTAATTGGCTGTAACGGAAACTAGTTGACAAGTTTTTGATCAATTATGTACCAGGTATTATCGTAACTCAAAACATAATTGCATTATTAAATCATATTGTGTAAAAGAAAAAGGTCCAGTGTAAAGTGTGCTTGATATTGCAAGGACGGTAGACAAAGTTTATAAAACACAACGAGATCTTCAAGTCCTTTCTAATAAGATTTTTGTAAGTAAGAATAATTTATGTATCACAAAGTAAAGCAAACATTACACTGCAGCCCATACTTACTGAATTGTACTATTACAACGAACGACTTAAATTAATAATATCATGCGCAGCCCTAGTATCTGGTCCTATAACAAATATCAGGACCAGCTTCTAAAAACAAGGTGATATCAGTTTAAGTCTCTTATTTCGATATAGGTATTGTGCCTACTATTATTAATCTCTCCAAAAAAGTCATGACCCCTAAAAATCTTCAGGCTGGGACCACACCTTTAACAAGACGTGATTCATCATCATCATTTCAGCCTATATTAGTCCACTGCTGGACATAAGCCTCTCTAATTGAACGCCAAGAAATGATTCGGTGACATCAAAATATGATTCAGCGATTACTGGAAGTACGAGCAAAAAGGCTTTAAATTTCATAAGTGAGGAAGCGCAAGCGATTAGCATATGCTTCATATTGGTATCACGCGCGATCGATCGCCGATCAAGTTGCATTGTGACGATGAATAGAACGTCCACCTCTATTGTAAGTTAATACGGAGGCTGCGAGACACACGGCCGGTATGTTCAGCGATCTGATGTGGTTATTGTCAGGTAATTTATTAATTAAACAAGATATAATACGTACCTTCAGAAATTCAAATAAGTGTATGAAGTACCTATTGAAATACATAATATACTTGAAATGGTGTTAAATTTTTCCGAGATCTGACTCACCGTAATATTGTAATCACAACATCCATTCCTAATTTTTAATTAGCTGAACTATTTAAAAAATAAACTTGTAATAATTAACACGGCTGTTTTTAGTTGTATTACAATTTACAGTTCATTATCGCTCATTTATTTTTATTACTTTTTTAATTGAATTCCATCAGATTTACTTAGCGTGCTGATAGAAGATTAGATACTTATCGATAGTCTACATTTCTTCGAGAAAATGTTTTTAGTGTCTTTCTATAATGTACGTTTTCCATCGATTCAGGCGGTGTGTCCCGACTGGCTTCGCGGGAATGGTGATGCAGCCTCTACAGGAAGCCTTCAGCTTTGTTCTCCGCTCGGAATGATAAAAACGTCAACAATCCCGCCGCAACTATTGTTTTGCGACCAGTTTTTGTTTATTTTATCGTTTGTTTATTGTTGCGTGCGGTGGGTTGTAAGTATTTTGTATGGGTTCATATAAATTGAATTATAGGCTGCATTCATGTTGGAACTTTTGAGCCACCGAAAACTTTTCTTACGGGTTACGAAAATATTTTGTGTCATATCACGGAAATTATACTCTAGACTCAGTATATTCTGTTGGATGATTTTAATTTCTGGTACCAGACAATTGCACACACTTATTATGTACTTAGACATGTAGCTAAAGCTTGAAGACCAAAATATAAACTTCAAAAAAGAATATCTATCTACAAAAAGTTACTTATAAGAAATGGTTTAATGTATGAAGTTATGGTTTGGTTTTTGCGAGCTTCCATTGAGAACAATCGCGAAACGATGTTAATTAGCCTTGTATTGTTGTTTATAAATAAATCAATATAATTGATGATTGTTTGATAAAGGTTGAGGCGTTATTACTCATTGGGTATACAATAGGTAGAGCATGCGCATAATTACAACTACTAGTGTGTTTTATTTTACTTCATGATGTTCTTACAATGGGTTACTAATACATTGTAGAGGTGTTGTTTTTTGTATATTATTTGCTTGAAGTAATAGAGAAAAGATCCCTATTCCGCATTTAGAGTCTTATTAGTTAAGATTATCCACGATACTATAAATTGTTAATGAAAGAAAAAGGCATTGATATTATATTTACGTAAAATTTGCTTAGAGTCAATAGTACCCAGATCGGCTCAAGCGGATCCTAGCATTTACGTTTTCTAACAAGCTTTTCATAAACATTTACCATTTTCATCATTTTCATAACAATATCCATGTAATTATCTTTCAGATATTGTTTCCGTCGTAACGAAGTTTCAGTCCGTCCGGTGACCGGACAGGGCACAACGTCCGGCGCCCATCGGTTCTGTGTCCGACAATGCACCTGTGAAGTGGTCGCCGCTGATTGCCGCATTGTGCCCCTCACAATAACTCGATTAGAGTCGCCACTGACCGGACGTGGACGATGGAAAATTGTGGATGCGGTAGTCGGAAGCACTTTCGGTAGTAGAATTCTCGGATAAAGAAGTACTAATGGTCTTACTAGCTAACTTAATAGTTAATTTTAATGAAAAGTTTGTCAGAGAGTAGAGGTAGGTATATTGTGTCTGTCGAAATCATTATTAAATTAAAAGTAAGTAAACAATGAATCTCTCTGAGTGCCAAACTTTGTGTAGTGACTAGTGCCCAAGAAATTTTAAGAGTGACAGAAGATTTTATTATTGGTATATGACGAAAAGTCATCGAAGGTAAAAATGTACATTAAGCAATCTTTTCTTCAGAGCCCAATCACCGAAAAGTATCATTTCCTACCGCATTCCTATTATGTACCATCGAGGAAATTGATTCCTATGCAGTTGATAGTTCAACGTTATTTGGTTGAATACGAGTATGTCAATTTAATGTTAATTGTGATCTGTCCGATGGGTTTGACGTAACGCTACCAAACTACGTAGGTCCTCGATCTGCATAGGAATCAACTTCTCTGATAGTACTTGAGGGAATGAGATAGCAATATATTCGAGAGAAAGACTTTTAAACTCTAAAAGGCTGAATTTCTAAGAGAGTCGTGTCCACTATTCCCTAGCATCAACCTACCCACCAATTAGAACGGAGCCGGCACAAAGGCAAAGATAATAGTCTGTAACTGAGTTCCGAAGATAGTTCACTTAGAACCTTTACTTTATGAAGTTAGTGAGTTCAGTAATTGACGTCACTACCCTCCTGAACCAGACATTGGACTAATGTATTGTAACTTATATTGGTGTCCTAAGTGATGCGCGCAACTTGATAACAAGTTCAAGAATTTCACCTTTGCATATTGGTTATTAGTATCATCAATATCACCGAGCAATTACGAACCCTGTCCTTGTTCTGTCTTGGTTATTTAATGCCACGATTGGGTTGTTTATTTAAATATCGCTTGTCTAAAGGGTGACATTTTTTTAGTTCTGAACAACAATAATTTTGTCGAATAAATCAAGTAATTTCGTTTATTTATAATTTTGGTTACGTAAGTAAATTATAAAAGCCAGTAATAAGACCCTATAATTTGCAATACAACATAATATTTTAAATGCGAAAGTGTGACTGTTACTTTACATTTGAACTTTGAGAGACGGCAATGAAAATAGGAATTGTGAAAAATATACGGTTCCCGCGTGAATTTGGGCTTAACGGAGTCGCGAGCGACATCTAGTGTGTTTATAATATGTCTGTAAAAAAGTACATTAACTGTAAGATTTTTGTTTACGTATTCCATTTGATGCATTTCTATGATTATATCTAAAACATATAATATGCTTCACAATTACTACTCCACTCCAAAACCCAAGCTTCTGATGAAGTGTGATTCATTCAACTTTCGAAATCAGTGATACTATCACAGCTTCCTCCATGCGTGCTTTAATTTATTCTATTTGTTTACGAAAATCAGTTCAAATAAACTTTCATCTGTGAGATCTAAATTACGCTTATCAAGATCAATACTGATCACGGATTCTCCCCATTAACTTAATTATACAATATTAAAATATTCCCTAACGAGTCGCAGGTGTTAAAAATGAATTAGTTAGAAATTGTTTGTTGACTGTAACGGATAAAGCATGTGGAGATGTTCCGATAACGTTATCAGAACATCTCCACAGACTTGAGAGATTTTAATTAGATCTAGTCCAAAAGATCATGAAGATACAATTGCATTCCGATATTTTTTTTTATTTGATCAGAGGGATAAACGGTTTTATTTGGGTGCCTCTAAAACAATGACGAAAAAACTTCTTGGCTACTTACTGAACTTATTATTATGTAAAAAATAATATTAAGATATGGCTTTATGTGAAAAAATTTAAAATTTAATTTCTAAAAAAAAATTTAAAAGTTCAAAAATATAAGAAAATTAATTTTGAAAGGCTGTAAGGCGAAGAACGCTTACGATTTATCATTTTTGTCACCAACAGACGGACAGTAGACACAAACAAATTTATCATAATAAGAGGGCGTCATTATAAAGCCACGCCCATAAAAAACTTGACTTCCATTAGTACAGTCCATTTCATAAAAAGTGTATACTATTTAAATTACTTTAAAAAATTATTAATGTTAATATTATTGTTGTAAGAAAAGTTGTAATTCTTTCAGAATTATATCAACATCGATATATGTAGTTTAAAAAGGCGAACTAATTTGAAATAATTCAGATCACGGTCATAATATTATAATGTGTTAATTGTAATTATTTTTGATTTTTGTACATTAGAATTTAGAATTAGAATTAGAATCCG
This sequence comes from Polyommatus icarus, assembly GCA_937595015.1. Lineage (NCBI taxonomy): Eukaryota > Metazoa > Arthropoda > Insecta > Lepidoptera > Lycaenidae > Polyommatus > Polyommatus icarus. The sequence goes on along the minus strand of OW569323.1, from coordinate 20,476,531 downwards.
AAAGAAACTGCCAACAGATATTGAAGTGTTGATTCCACAAGCTACTTTGGGAGTTGCCTGTACCTTTTAACACTGTAAATAGCGACTACCTTAAACGTAAACTCCGTGAAGATATTAACACGATAACAGAATTCACATATAAATAAAACTCCTTATCTACTTAATATATAATTAATTATATTAAAACTTCACAACTGTACGATATGAAGAATGTCGAGGTACCGCGTTATCACATATTTTATTAATTTTAATTAGTTATTTTATTTAATTACCCTTTTTTTATGGTTAACGTCCTGATGTCGAGTCTGCTTAATAGGTTTACGATGTCTTTTGGTAATTATAAATGCTTAAATAATTTTAAGTTATCAGTTATGAAATATACTAAAATAATGCTAATAAAGACCGAATTCTAAACTATTTAAGATAATTTACTCATAATATAATACTTATAATAACGCTTTAATTGCGGTAAACATTTTTTTATAATATTTTTACAAATATTAAGTACTTATGTGTGAATTGATGATCATGCTATTAGTGATGATGATAAAGATGATGGAGATAACGATTTGACGAGTAGACGAGTAAAACTCGTGAAAACGTGACAAGTGCACAACACAACAAATTGCACCCACTAAAAGCTGTCAACTATTGAAGACGCTTCGAGCCTTCGAGCCAATTTGTTTAAAAATGCGAACATTTATCGTGACATGTTGGACGGAAGAAAGGCCGGCGCGATTACACCTGTACCTTTGAGTCACTTTGAACCGCCGCCGTTGTCAATCCGACACGAATTCTATGGAGCCGATATTAATTAGGTATCAATTCAATTTCACAATGTTCTACATAATTTGCCTTAGCTTAATTAGAATATTTATCGATTCACGGAAACCTTAGTAGCAAATGGTTGGAATTTTAACTGTTATCCAGTATTTGAATAAAGGCACAAACATTGTTAGTGCATTGGTGCTACGCTTGGTTATAAGTTTTAACAGGTAAGTATGTTAATAAATTACAGATCATAATAAATAAAAAATTACTTAAATAAAAAATAATGAAAATAAAAAAAAAGTCTTGAGGAGTGATGGACTTATTATGTAGATCTAAGATGGTCCTACACCCTTATACAGTCTACTATACACGAACAAATAATTTAAAAAACGACATAAAAAGGATATGATCAAAAAGCCCATAGACGACTTAAATTATTGTAAATAAAAAATAAAAATTACAGATCTTAATAAAACATAAAATCATCTTTTTGGGAGACCTTAGTTATGCTCGTCTACAAAATTTTTGATTGATACCAAGACTATAACAAAACATGTTCAGGGAAATTCATTCATTTTAAATAACTAAACCACGTACCTATCCTTGTAATTAATGTAAAGTTATAAAATTGATTTTCCGAAGTAACAGCAGTATAATGACAAGCATTAAATGACATTTGTTTCACTGTACGGTTAATTTTAAAAGCGATAAAATTAGTATCATTATTGATAAGGGACTAATTGCTTTAATGTACTGCGGCCAATTAAAGAGATATTTGATAAAAGTCGCTAAGAAGCGAACGAAAAACGAAAATCAGTTTTATAATAAAAAGTAGTCGTTTAGATGATGTAAGCGCCTTTGTTAATAAGATAACACGTAAAATATAAATCACCAAAACTATGACGCCACGCATACCTACCGGAGATACAAAATATAGTCATTAATATAACCTATCTCATCAATATACCATAACAAAACATATTAATTACGATCCCTGGCAGTCGTATCACCATAAAAAACAACCGCATCCAAAAGATGCGGAGAATCTAATCTTTGTCGAGATCGTAAGAAAATGTAATATGAATTTGAGGTCTAATGAGACAAAGAGTTAATAAGGATAACAATGGATGAGCAGTAAAATGCTGGATTTATTTGAGGACAAGTCCCGATGGGCTGATAACGTAAATGTCCACTTAAGTGGACGCTCTGTTGACTGTATTTTTCATACGATATTTAGTCGATTTGATGTCTGTGTCGATGTAAAAAGTAGATTAAGATCAAAGTTACTAATACAATACTTATTCCAGTAGAGAGTATGAACAAAATGTTTTTATAATATTATCCCTAATAATAATAATATTTATAAATTTACTTTGCAATATTCTGTATAAAGTTCGAGTACAAGACGACCAAAATAAAAATTATTATTATGTGCATATCTTCTAAAATAATGTAACAGTGTCTTTTGACTCCTTTCTGTTAACCTGATGTGGCAGATTATCAGAATTGAATTAATGTGCTTCAAACTCCAATAAATAAAACCATTTAAATCGTCTATACCAAGGAGCTTACCCTTAATATCATACCTCGGTCCAGCACAATGATCAAATTTCAGTTTTATTGTTAATCCGAGTCTAAATGAGTGGCCGTCGGTGCCCGGACTTAAAAAAAAACAAAAGGAAAAAGAACAAATCGTTTCCCAGAGTCCATTCGGTTCCCGTAAACAGTCAAGGTCTCGTGACAATTTATTAATATTGCACCGGACTTAGGTTTTAAAATTAGCATTCCTATCCTCTGAATAATTCGACCAAATGGGATTGTTTTAAAGCTGATAGTTTAAAATCTGAGCTACTTTTTGTTTCTATCAACTAACTTAATTCCTAGAACTTTATTTATCTCATAATAATAAATGATCTACGTAGTGATACGTTTATTTAAGAAGTGATTACGAAAGAATATTTATTTAGTAGTTCGTTGTTAGAAGTAGAGGAGTAATTAAGATCTAAAGCCAAAAGATGAAGACTACTAATTAAAATTATATCTCGGTGTAAGGCTCTCCTACTTTGTCACTACCATTAGAGGTAATTGCAGAGTTATCGAGCTTAATCAGCTTAGCCGCAGTCATAGGATGAAATGTACCTGCCATCATTGAAAGCTTAAACTATACTCTTATACAGATAGAATGCTTTCAAGGCAATGCTACCTTGACGTTCGATGAACGTGAAATGTTTTTACTGATCTATGGATCTTCACATTTTTACTAATTGTTGATAAAGATATCCAGTGCCATGCAAAAAGTATGACTTTATAGTTACATTCCTTTCAGCGTAACTCAGTTTTTTAGAAACCCAGGTCCCAGGTAACGAGAAAGAAAACCTTCCTTTAACTGAATGGAGTTTTTATTTCTGAGACTGTGACATAATATATCCTATCGGTGAAAAATTCGGAGATTGGAAGATAATGGGCATTGTCCAAAAAAAATCACATGTACTTTTTATATTTTTTTTCGTTAAAATAAGGTATTTTAAGAATATAAATTAGATAATTTTGAAATTCATTGGCTAATTTTTACTCAATAAATTTTTAAAGTTTCGCTCTGACGTCATCATCGGCGGCCAATTGACCTCTGCAGTATGTTTTAATTCCTTTCAATCTTATTTATAATGGCTGGTTCGTCAAATGCAAGTTTTCATTATGTGAAAACTGATACGAGAAGCTTACCAAAAGTTCGAAACGTAATGTTGGTCGAATTTATTGCTAATTTAACGCCATTGAAGGTCAAACTAAGGCTAAACATATTTGTTCAAAAATATAAGTAACTAATGGGAATTTTTTCGTTTATATACAGAAAAACGATCACTGACCTTATTTCCTCGAAATGTTTTTGTAATGAGCAAAATTTAAAAAAAATGGACAATCCCCATTGCCAGCATACCCAGAAGCATAACCAAATTCGACAAGCCATCACCACCGTGTTAGAACTTCTATAGAAGATGATTTTTCTCCTGTTTGATGATGGAGTATATCCAGCATCACCAAATTCAGACACCATGACACAAGCCATTATCACCATGTTTAAGTTTCAACATTGTGATGATAGAAGATTCTATAGGAGATGATTAATTCCACCTGTTTGATGATGGAGTATACCCAGCATCACCAAAATCAGGTATCTAGTCATCACCGTATAAATCATCACCTCACACGGACAGTAATGAAAACAGCCGCGGTGACGGAACAATTGGATGTATTTCACATTTACATTATGTTCACAAGCTGAGCCTTGTCCGCTATTGTCCACTTATGTTCGGCATCGATAGTGCTGGGTTCACATGCGCATACTCATCTTATTAATCGAAAAGTCCTAAGACTGATGGACTAAAATTATAGAGAGAAAGGTCTGAAAATTCATATCATGAAATTAGTTTCTTTACTGCAAAAACTGAAAAAGAGAGAAGAAAGGTTATGGGAACCCTTAGTACCTACAATACTAAAATACATTAAAAAAACACTTGTGAAAAGCGAATCATAACAATACAATATTAATTACTAGCGACCCGCCCCGGCATCGCACGGGTATAAAATATATAGCCAATGAAAAGATTATTAAAATCGATAGCATATCACGATCCTTCATGTGGACTACCTACTTCTTATCTGTGCCAAATAACATAAAAATTGCTCCAATAGTTCGCGAGATAAAACCTTTCAACTAATTTCCCCCGTTTTTCCACATTCTCATATTAGTCTTAGCGTGATAAAATATAGCCTATAGCCTTCCTTAATAAATGGGCTATCTAACACTGAAAGAATTGTTTAAATCAGACCAGTAGTTCCTAAGATTAACGCGTTCAAGTTAGCCCTTTCAAATAATGTTTCCCGTTTTGTCCACATTTTCCTCTATTTCTTCGCTTCTATTAATCTTAGCGTGACAAAATATAGCCTATAAACTTCCTCGATAAATGGGCTATCTAACACTGAAAGAATCATCAAAATCCGTTGCGTAGTTTTAAAGATTAAAGGGAATAAAGGGACATGAGGGAAAAAAAGCGACTTTGTTTTATAATAAGTATAGATTATGTGAGTACTTTCATAAAATTCAAAGTTCAAACCCTACAAAGAGAAATAAAACTTTATTCTAAAAGCTAAAATGTGTCAGTGTTTTAAATACAGTTTGTGGTTTAAGACTGTAATCTCGCTTTATTTCTCTCAGAATTCAAATAACTCGGAGATCCATTTAATACCTTTGTTAGTTAGACAAAACGGTTTTTGTACGAAAATACCAAAGTATTATCTTCCTATGTCACATATAAGTTACAATCATATCCTAATACATAACAACGCGACGTTACAACCGCCTACGAATTCCACTCTTTCAATCTTATCATTCCCACCAGTGTAAACCCGCGCTTAGCTCTCTCATTGTGGCGGCATTACCCATTGAAAGGACTACCTATTGTTGTTTCGTTTTAATATAAAACAATACGCGAGGCTTTTCACATGGGCTGTATCTTTTATTTGCCTCCCTTTGTGGATGCCGCCCCGCTTATCTCCACTCATTAGGGGACCTCTTTTTGTGGTGTCAATGCTCATTCAGTGTACTCCGATTGTTTCAGCTATTATAAAATCGTTAATTGATAAAGACGGTTTTAGTGGCCATTAATATTTTATACCTATCATTTTTCGAAATACCACCGAAGCTTATAAAACGATCATTAAAACGATAATGTAATGGATTTCAGAAATATGGTAGAATTGAATATCTTTTATCGTTTATGAATTGAGATTAGTTTCCTCATAACATGTGTCTATTCCAACTTTTAATCAAAAATCAAACATTGTGTTTTACCAAACTTTTCCATACCTTTTTATCAAGACTTACTTGAAGAAGGACCTCATAGACCTCTACGAAATATGCCGTCGTTGCTGAAGATCGGGAAGTCTATTTTATGAGCTTTGAAAAATATAAAGCTTGGTAAACTAAAAAAATATAATACCTTCGAGATGACGTCAAAATTTGTTTATCGCGCGGGAACTGTACATTTTTTTCGGGATGAAAAGTATCCTATTTCCTTTCTTGGGATTCAAAGTATCACCATAATAAATTTAAGCTAAATCTGTTAAGTGGCTTTTTCGTGAAAGTTTCTCTATGGCCCTGTAAAAAACTAGTGTGAACAAAGACAATAATAGTATGCGAGTAAGTATGCAGCAGTAAAAGCCTCGTATCAGACTGGCACGGCTGTAGACTATAAAGGCTAATACAAAACTTATCTGACTAACAAACGTCGCTCAATAAAAAGTACGATGAACCTGGACGGTAGTAACCCATATGAGAAATGTTGATGTTATTTATACCTGAGGAGCAGATACAACCAATACCATTAATAAAGGCGAATGTTAGTGACTGTGTATTATTTTGTTCCTTCTTCACGTTTAAACGGCTGGAGCGATTTTAATTATATTTAGTATGCAGTTAGCTAATATCCCAGATTAACAATAATAATTAGTTAGCGCTTTATTGCGGGAAAATATCACAATTTATTTTCCCTAATAAACCCGCAGCTAGTGCATAGTAATCCATAACCATAGTAACTGTTTGTCTTTTGACTCTTGATGTTTAAACTGAAACTGCTCTGAATGCCAGAAACAGGTAAAAATATATTTAAATTTGGAAAATAAGACACGTGTAGTTTAAACATGCGATAAACTTTCTGGACGAATAAAGTTGTGTACAATATAATCACAATCCCAATCCCAAAGCTTAGGTTTCAGTTGACACAAAGCCTCGATGAAATCTTAAGAGACAGTTATCCTTAATAGAAGCTGGAAGACACTGAACTTGCACGATTGGAGAAAAGGGCTTAAGACAAAAACTACTAACAACTGTCAAGAATTTTAGCAGCTCTATATAAATACCGTGGGATCTTGTGAAGTACGCCGACCGGTGTACAGTCGATAATATGGAGACAAATACAAATTGATAAACAAAAAGACATACATTTAATGTTCGTACTTATTTAGTGGCAATAGTGGGGAGTAGGTTCGATCCCGGCTAAAAGCCTCACCGATATCGATACCGAGATACCGAGTAATAAAAACAATGAAAATATTCCGTAGGTCTTTATCTCTTTAATAAGCGAATAAAAATAAGAATACATTGTAGAGGAATGCTTAAATTTCAGAGCTATAGAGATTATAGAAGCTCCTGCCAACTTGTAGACGTGTCGTAGAGTGTAAGCCAAGGAGGAGTGTAAGCCACAGACACCATGTGTGGAGATGAATAGGACAAAAACTTGCTAAATATTGCCTTGTGACCACGGCTCTGCCCGCGCACACACATCTCTCCTCACAAGAACAGCGACTTTTTTCGGCATAGGTCTTTTATATATTATATAAGTATACGGTATTTTCCCAGACTTATATTTTTTATCAATATCTATCTTTCCTCTCTTTAACATGTAGGTATAAATAAGTTTTTATCTAGCATAACATTCTAGGTAAACAGAAGAGCACACGTTACACTTCCAATTATTTGTGCGTCTATCAGAGTACTAAATGGTGGCATTGTCAGGGCGCGGACGGACGGGTCAATGGGGGCTGGAGCTGTGAACTCATACAAATAGCTCGACATGGGAATGCCCGAGCTCTTTGATCAGCGCGCTTTGTTAGCTAAGGTTCTGGACAAGCTGCCTCAGTTTCAATGTAGGAAAGTATGGTTTGGTTCAGTTGAAAACTTTCTTAACATTATATTTCAAAAAAAAAACTTCTAGCTTATCCTGTCATTTTAGACGCTGACAACTCATTTTAGAACCCCGTACTTCGATAGCGCTATTCAGGAATTTCAGGATTATGTACGTAGTAGGCTGCTGTAGCCGACCAAAAGCTCGGTTACAGTCTACAACATTACTTCGGATTTGATAAATACTAAATAGGTTTAACAAATCTGTTGACTCGCACACACAAAAAATAAAACGGCCCAGCCCTGAATCGTTTGGAACAGATTGGTGACCACACTCACGAGAATATCATAATATTAGGTAGGTATATGAGATTTTAAAAAACAAATTCTTCAAAATAATTAATGCTTAAACCCTTATAGTACGGGAGCCCTAGAACATTTTTTTATTACTATCAAGCTAAGTAATAAAAAAAATGTTCTAGGGCTCCCGTGCTATTACACAATAACAGCCAAAAGTCGTTCAGGTCCTAAGCGCTCATAATAGTATTACAAACGACGCACGTTATTGCCAAAATATTACTAAATTCTGACCTACTCCAACATGGTGTTTAGTCAGTTACACACAAACTTTATCACCTCTAATACAAATGATAGGCTCGGAGTCATAATCATAGACCAGGCGATGCTCTAAATATATTTTATGGGCCATAATGACATGGTCATAACATAACAATCGCTTCTTATAGCACAATGAAATGCCATTCATTGTATTTTTTGTCGCGTGTTACGTAAATTGAAAGATAGTGATGAAACAATAATTTTAAAGCTTTCATGTTTTTCTGTTTTCTTTTTAGACTCCGGGAAATATATTATGATATGTCTGAAAATATAATCCATTTTGTAGTTTGCCTTCAATAGATAATTATTTTATTAAAAATAAGCTATAGATTTTAAGTAATAGAAACTTCTTGGTAATAAAAAAGACAATTAAATATAAATAAATGTAAAACTTTATCTAAAGATAAATATACTGAAAAAACAAGTTAAATATTTTGTTAGATAGGGCTTGAAAAATTTTTTTTCAGGAACTCTGCGTTCAGCATCCAGTGTAAAGAACCAGTGCAAGTAACTCACGTGAGTATTTTATTAAACAATAATTAAGTATCTCATATTTCTTATAACTCATTTTGGATCCATATAGGCTATATTAATCGCGGGTCTGAGCACCGTACATTTTTAATTAAGGCTGTAATTGTAAGGCCTGGTAGCGCCGCCCACCGCACAAGTAATTTCTTTGTTCTAACTTGTAGCCTATTGTTCCCAGATATCTGAGCTGTATCTACATTCTATACTCAGAGTTGAAGCACTATAAGCCTGCAACTTTGTTCACATGGAAGGATATTTATGAATGTATCATGGAAAATATTAAACTTGTCAGAATCGCGACACAAAAAATAATTCTCAACATTTTTGCTACAAAAAGCGTTACAGTCAGTTTATAATAAAATTTTTTGTTACGTCCTAGCTTTTTACTCCGAGCCCTACCTAGCCAAACGTATCCCAGAATACTACTTTTTGTAATTTCAAGTTACTCTAAGCTGAATTTCATCTTAATATTATATACAATGGTTTTGTGTAAAAAATAAACTAATGTCCACCCATGCACCTTCAGGCACTTTTACATGTCTTACGAAACTTGATCATTTTCGCGTGGTGATATATATTTTTTGTCACATAAAGCTAACTGTGAAGTGTTCATTTACAGAATATCATGAAAGTGGCAAACGCCGACGGAATAGTAATTATCATAATTTTTCACTACTAATAGTGCCGATAGAGCTGTTCTAATGACGAGTGGCGCTAGTTCAAAACTGACCGAAGTCAATTATCTATACGACCGATTGTCTGCCGACCAGCGATGTAACATAAACATGGACAACGCATTATACAAACATACTGAAATGTGATGCACGGTAAATGACAGCGTCATTATTCTGAAAATAGTCAAAAGTTCAGATTAACCTAATGGTTTGAAAAGTAATTCTAGGGTACTTTTTTCTTAAAAAAGTACTTAAGATTGCAAGTCAATAATTGGTAGCTGACCTTAAGTGTTCACTGTTCAAGCGGTAAACAAAATTAATGCTCATCCAAATGCAAATTATAATATAGACACGTCACAATATTATCTATACGGAGACAGTTTTTATCGGCAGCAGCACACTGCACGTTTAGCATAAACAAAGAGACAGATTGTCAAAAATATATTTCAGTGTTTCAATTCTTTCACATTTTGTCTATGACCAAGCCTGCGCGTTTCAAATCAGTATAATATCGATTATGTTACTGATGGAGTAACAATGTCTTAAAATACTGTTTTACTTTAGCATTATATTTTTTCTACCTATCCAGTCCTATCAGTAAAAGCGACGTCCAGGGTAGATCCATAGTACATCAATGCCGTCGACCAATAAAGTTAATCCACACGAGGACGGTCAGTATTAATCTCGAGGTTGATTAGTAAACCTATAAAGTCGGAAGAATCAGAGGAATGTGGTCCATTCGGAGGGTTTATATGTGATACTATTGTCTAATTGTTGCTCCTATATAACTACCAGCGTGGGAATAGAAGACATCAGATTAGTATATACTATATTTGATATTACATATATACAATCCATATACATACATACCTAATATTATAAATGTGATAGTTTGTCTGTCGGTCTTGAGTTACGTCTTCACGCCCGAGCCGATTTTGCCGAAATTTGGTATGGAGACACTTTGAGTCCCGGAAAAAGGAAATAAGATTTCATTTTATCCCAGAAAGATGTACGGTTCCCGTGCGATTTTTCACAACGGAGTTGTGGGTGTCATTTTTAGGGTTCCGTAGTCAACAAGGAACCCTTATAGTTTCGGTCTGTCCGTCTGTCTGTCTGTCTGTCTGTCCGTGGTTTTGCTCAGAGACTATAAGACCTACAAAGCTGTAATTTGGCATGAATGTACATATTAATAATGGCAACAAAATGGTACATAAAATCTTAAAAAAATATTTTTTTTGTTGGTACCTTCCATACACATCAAGCGGGGATGCATTTTTTTTCGCGTCCACCCCATCGTGTAGGGTATCGTTGGGTAGGTTTTTTAAAACTATTATGAGTGTTCATAGATCATTTTCCGATTTGGGGATCCGTTTGTGAAATATTAAGATTTAAAGTGGAAAAAATCGTTAGAGTCCAGTAGAAGGGGGAGACCCTTCTACCAGCTAAACGGTTGCTTCTGGAAATGTGAAAAAAATCACGGGAGTAGGAAATATGCTGAATTTAAAAGAAAAACTATCACGGCTAAGAAGACTTCATAAGTTATTGAGTAATAGTCGATCAACTAAAAAAACATGTATTCGGCGAAGTATAAAGGAACTTTTCGTTCAAATTCCTTTGAAAGTAACTGAGATGATGTTGTTAGTAGTGTAAAACACGTTATAAATGTACATTCATTGACCACACAAACATTTAAAAAAAACTAGCGGTATTACGGAACCCTATATTGCGCGTGGCCCGACACGCACTTGGCCAGTTTTTATAATAGTACCTGTACAGTGTCATTACAGCAACTACAGTCATTTGGTGTGGTAAGATTTAAGAACGAGATGACCAGAGGGTTTATTTTTTTTTATATTAGGTACATTAAGAGCGTTCCGTCCGGAGATTCCGTAATTGACCGTATTTAAAACCTTATAAACTCATAATCTGAAAGCTACAAAGTTATAATAAAAATACAGTAATAATCTTCAGTATATCAACATTCCTGTTGTCGTTTTAAATTTTCTATTTTTGTTTCTTATACTCATGATAACAGCTTCCAAAGTAATACCAATTTGTTAAAATTCAAGCATACATTCAGCATCTCCTTAGGATTTACAAATTACTTTTATTTGAAACTCACGCCAATAGATCGACAATATCATAAACTACATATTCGCCGTTTTAATTTTTTTTAGGACAATTTTGAACTAAGATAAGTAAAAATAATAGGGTTTTGGTGCGATCTCGGCAACGCGGCAAATGTATGGCCAAGGTCGTTTGCTCGGGGGACGACCTTAAGTAGTATCTTTATAGTTATAATTTTCACAAAAATACAATATATCCACGCCATGCGCATGACTACTGAGCCACAACTTCAGTCTTCAGTTCCAGTTGAAATGAATACTAAAGACATTTGAGTGGTAATGAAATATTTAGTACATTAAGTAGATCAATAATTACTACAATAATTAAATAAAATTATAATGGACATTTTAATTTCAGAATTAGAAATAATTTAAGCAGAATTAACAACTGCTAAAAAAGAAATATATACTAATTGTTTTGCATTATTTACGTTACATTATTACAACTTAGCTTTACAATGAAAAAACTATTATCACCTACTTCATTAACTCTACGCACGTGCTATAAAGGCTATAATCGTTCAGCAGAAGCACTAGTGCGTTGAATGCGTTAAATTGACCGTCAAATTACATTATGTTCGCACCTAATTCGCCGTTTACGTGGTTGGTGTGTTTGCTTGTCCATTAGTCACGCCGAGTGACTTTAGTCAGCCTCCTGGAATATAATGTTGTTTTTATATTATGTACCATTAAAACATCATTATAAGAACAAAAACATTGTTGTTTTTATGTTGGGTACCTTCTGGAGGGTATAGTCCTGGAGATTTCCAAATATTTTCGAAAAGGTTTTCTGTCGCATGCGTTGTGTCACTTGTGCATTCGATTTTTTGGACTTTTGATTGTATCAAGTAATATTATGTTTAAATTCTGCAATCAACTATGATAGTAGATTGTAAAATTACATAGGAGATAGGTTCACGCAGTTTCGCCACACTAGTTCTTAAAACTTAATGTATCATAATATGATGGAAGTAGATACTGTACTTTTTTGGGATTCACGTTGCAGAATTATTTGGCTTGGCTCTGGATAAATATCCACAGCTGAGTTTGATCAAAATCTGTTCGGTAGTTTTCCGTAAAAATATTATTTTATTAATTTAAAAATATAATTTATTATTATTATGATTAAAAAAAACATACATCTTCAATAACGCTTTAACTCCAGTAAGGCCCAAGTGGGCCGCGATTACAACGTGTCTATTAAATTGAAAATTGTGTCTCGTTTTTCCACGATCGAAGGATTAATTATTAATATCAATTTTAATGACTCGTTAAACAAATAACAATGTGCTATTTATTTAAATTAATTTCAAAGTCATCATTTAACACTTGAATAACATAATAACACAATATTATAATAGATAAAATTCCCAGTGTAGCTTTAAAAGATATAGTATGTCACATTTTATATGTATCCTGATATATCAACGCTGTATCAATTTACAAAATGGAGAATGTTGAGAGCATCCGGCAGTTTAAAAAATATAATAAACCATATTTGAATAAATGAGTTACCTCAAATGACGAATTTCGTTAATTAGTTTTAATACCGAGCTTAATTTGATACATCAAAGTTATTTAAATGTACAGTAAAAGTTGAAGAAGAATTTAGTTTATAATTTTTTAACCTTATTACCAAGAAATAAAGTCGAAAAGTGGTGAAACAATTCTGCTATCTTCCGTACAAATGAATATTCAGATGTCGTTTATAATTATTTAATTTGATATTATTATAAATCAATAATAATTGAATAGATAATTTTAATTTGTGGTTGCACATTCGTCGTTTTATATTTCCACATTTGTTACAATAATTTAATTTTTATCTGTAATAACAGTTATTTTAGTAATACCAAACGTTACCCTACATAAGGTACATATTACGGGATCCCCTTATCACTACGTATAACATAGTGTCGATAGTAAAATTGCCTGCACAGAAGAAGAAGAAGAGGTGCGATGCGATTTTGATAGCAATAACAAAATAATTGAGTTTTGGCGGGCATGTGAAAGAGTGCTGTTGTGTTTTTATATTATTTTCCTAAAATTGTGTTAGCTGGGTTTTTAATGTGTAATATTGGTAGAATATTAACCATTAGATATTCGTGTTCATGCACAAGTGTAGGAAAGTGATGTAATATCCAGAAACGTGCTATTTTGTGTTCCAAGTCCATCGAAAGTTTCAGTAAAGCGTCTACCACTTTACTGAATCGACCGACTTGACTCCTTGACTGTATTGACTTTTACTTAGACTTTGACTAGACTTTAGACCTGACGATACATGAAAACGATGATGAAAAATATAATAGGAGGCATATGGTTTTCCCGCCATATTCCTTACCTTTTTACCTCGTCTGTGGCACAACATACACATCCTTTGTGTCAAGTTGCCAAAAAAGAAGAAAAAGAAAGAAAGCAAAATAATTGAGGTGTCGTTCAGCGTCCGTTATTTGAAATTTCTATTTATTTGCTCTTAAAATCGCCGATTCCCTTTATTTCGGTATAAACAAGTTATATAAAGTTTTCACAGCTTCAGCTTGGCTATTATATATTGGGATCTACATTTAAATAAACTCTGATTATTCTCAAACACATTTATGATCTAACCTTCAAAACATTATAATTTCTGGTGACCCTTTAACACAGTGCAGGGCAACCTAGTCAGGCAGTCTCATGTCATTATAATATTATTTTGCAACATTATTTTTTGTAATGTGATAGGAGTATTTTTATTTAAATTTTTTAAACGTACTGGTGATTTAATCAATCGGATAAAAGCAATCATTGTCCCTAGATTTACAACGGTCACAAGAACTCGTGCAATTACTCCCGAGTCAAGAGCCTCGGACACCTTTTGGGGCGAGCCTAGTTTTTGCCGCCGACGCGCATTGTATTACAAATTGTAATATTCCCCATGTACGGCGGACGGATAATTAGGTAACAAACATCTTTGAAGGATTGCTGATTTGTAATTTGATGACTTTGCGGTGTACTGGAAAAGCCGAGTAAAAGAAACCGTGAGTTGGAAATGTGTATGATACGAATTTTTGACTCATCACTCACGGCATTAGCTTGATCAGCATCTCAGAAAAATATAGGCAGAATGCGCACCTACCTTACTTAGCCGGATGATATTATATAGTCACTGTTAGACATAATCATGAAATGATAGTCTAGTCACTGTTACTTGTTAGTCGTAATCATAAAAAATGCTGGACATTGCCGAATGCCGGACCAAATTGCAATGTTCTGCCATTTGCCTTCGATTTGGGAATCAATTTTTCCTAAAAGTTCCGTGTCGGCTACTTTTTAAAAAGCAAAAGATATAATAATTATTATTTTAATCACTAAGGGCGTGTTTCACCACTTCCTGATAAGTGCCTAAAAAGCTATCCACCACTTAACTTGACAGATGAAGTACTTATAGAGAATCTGTCAAAAAAGCTGTGAAGAGCCTATTCGGCACTTTATCAGCAAGTGGTGAAACAGGCCCTAAGTACCTAATATCTTATTTATTATTCACTATCAGAAAATCATGTACCAAACAAAGAAATCGTGCGCTTTCAGCGGAGACAAACATTTTGTATAAATCTTTCATGCTTTTTATCATAAATACATTATACAGTAAAGGCTTTAGCGCTATAAATATTAACTCGGGCCTATACTTAACTCTTTTCTACGAGAAAATACGTATAGAATACGTAACGAGGGAAAACATACTTTGCCATAAAGTCATTGCTCACTCGGGAATCGAACCTCGGTCTTTACGGTTGCGTCCTCAGTCTTTACGGTCGCTTACCCTGTTAAGGTTAGATAATAAGTCTGGACCAGTGTTACCATATACCAACTAGACTTACGATGTAGCTTTTTACATAGTTGTTTATGTATTTACATTTAGAGCTATTTGAATTTTACTGCATTTTATTAGACGCGAATGGTTTTATTATGCTTAATTATTATAAAACTTAAAGATATGATCTTTGATGTATCCGATAACGTATTTTAATTTGTCTCAACTCTCAATATGACGAATAATAAAGTCTCGAAGACTTTTGACCTTTTCTATTGACATTTTTTTCAGGGTAAATAATAAGGTAATAATCAATTAATCAGTAAGTATGGTGTTTTTTTTCGTGCTTGTTTAATGTATTAATAATATCTTGAATAAAAAACGTACCTGAAATACAGTTTATTACAGTAGTGGGAAGTCTTTATCATAATTTATAATCCATCTCAACTAATCATTAATAGTCAACGGCCTATTCTCTATTTCTAACTCTACATTTTGCATAAAAACTATGTTTAATAGGTATCTGTAGTTTATGAATGTAGTCCTTTATTACATACATAGTTGTAATATCACTTGCAGTGAAAAGAAAATGTCGAGGAAGAAAATTTTCCCGCCCATAACGTGTTTTAATAAACTATTGCATAAGAGAACTAGCCACAGTTTCGCAATATTAAAACTGAGTCCACCGGACGCGGTTCACTATAATATAATCGCGGCAGATAATAAATGATCCTATACGTCCACCGATCACCGAGAGCGCCATTAAAAACGGGCTGAATTAAAAAAAATCACACATCTATTAAACTGATTAGATTCCTATACGTAATTTATTGTCAAGCTGGTCGCCGGACACGGCACAATGCCCGCTGGAGCGAGACAGGTGTGGGTAGAAGGGGACGGCAATAGTGGGCCTTGCAAGGTGATTTCAGTTGCGTCTACGCAAGCTCGACGTCAGGTTGTTACGCACACATTGGTGGTATTGCGCGCCCATTGCCGCGATGTCGGGATGACTGGACTATGACATGTGGGATGCACTGGTATAGATTGTTTGTGGTGTGTTGTGGACTGCTAGCAGAGCCTGTAGTGATGTGAAACGTTAGTTGTGTAGTGCACTATCGGTACACAACAGATAAAGAGGTGATTATGAATATAATATCACTGTCCACTAACACCGTCCAGCAATTAATCTAACATGCTATTCATTTAGGATGCTCTATAATATTTAGGATGCTCTATAATAAATACAGTCAGAAAAAAAATAACAAACAAAAAAAAATATACACATTTCTTAAGAGCTTTCAGGCTAAAGCTTTTCTCTACTTATACAGAAAACATTTTAGACAACTCTAAGATTATGATGAAAAGGCTCTATCAACATTCAAAGAATTTTTACTAAAGTTTTAAGCTTTATTTAGAAATTATACTCCAAAATCTAAACACATACTAGTAATTTAACAAAAAAGAAATAAATATATTATTGAATAATCCGAACTGTAAATACATAACAATACAATTATTTATAATCAAAATAGCTCAAGTAGCAAATAAACAAAAGCAGAATAGGTCCAGTTATTTGTACGTAACAGGTGCCAATAGATATCTCTGTACCAGATCATAAATACTATCAGTTATATCTGACTTCTGTTTAAGCCTTAAGGGCCTAGTGTTGTTATCAAAGTTATAGTTTCGGATTTCATTCAGCTAAGTAATATAACAGTTATTTAAATATTTTTTCCTATTTGTCGGTTTCATTCAGCGTAGTTACATAAAGGTAAAAAATCAAAAATATTCATACAACTTTTGCGGCTGTTGTCAACTGTAAAACAGATATTGTAACCACTTATAAAAATTGTGTAAGATAACCCCACACTTCCTCAAAAATACTTAAAGAAAAGTCTAAAATGTTACGGTAATTGTAATCTCTTTATTTCGTACATCGTGTATGTACAAACGTGCAGACTTTTTCTCGAAAACAACAATTATTACGGTCGCCCGGATATTATTAAAGGATGACGTAGTGGTCTTAAAAATCTCATAAAATATGCGATAAACGACAAAAGATCTAGCGAACGTTCCCAGACGTATTTTCTAAGAATCCGCTGATTCATAGAACGGGAAAACAATAAAGTTTATAATCATTTGAGGAAACAGATACTAGGCATTTCCTTTCTGTAGATGTTTATTCGCTAAGATGCTGAATAATAATACTTAAGAAATTATAAACCATTCTTCTTATCATAGAAAAGCTTTTTCTACTCATCCCCTTCTTTTATACACCAAAGCTAATTTTAATTATTTTTTATGGTTTATAATTGATAACCAATTCAGTCTTGGTTTTCTTTTCTAGTCTTAACAGAAAATAAACATTCACCGCAATTTATGATAATAATTTATTCCAATAAGGGTTTAACTCACTCAGTCCCTTGGCTGATAAGAATCAATCTTAACTCGGAGCATTCAACCTATAACTTTCAGCTACTAATATTCGGTCATAAAATTCGGTTGTCAGTCAGTGCATCAGTGCGTGGCCATGACAAACCGTCATTAAGCATTACATGGGGTATCGATTACCCGAACTGAGAACAAAAAATAATCGATTATATCGTCTAACATTACTTACTAGTGTTACAGCCCGTCGGCGCGCGGCGTAACGCGGCCGAGTATCGGGTGTGTGTGAAACAATGCAATGAATGCAATGGAGTCGCTATATGTTGCAAATTATTTTATTCTTAGATATTATAGTACAAGTGTGAATACTGTCTGTCTATTAGCTTTTGACGCTTAAACTACTAAGCGGATTAAGATGAGATTTTGTATGGAGATTGGAGATGCTTCAAGGCCCGGCAAAAAACATGTCAAGCCATTTAGGTTCTCGTAGTTGATATACGTAAATCCATACTAATATTATAAATACGAAAGTGTATCTGTCTGTCTGTTACCTCTTAACGCCCAAACCGCTGAACCGATTTAGAAAGGATAGGAATGGACATAGGATACTTTTATCCCGGAAAAATGTGCAGCTCCCGAACGATAAACGAATTTTGGCGCAACGAAGTTGCGGGTATCATCAAGAATAATATAAGTGTGTCAGCCTGTCTATCTGGCTGTTACCTTTTCCAAGTTATGGAGATACTTGAATGCCCAGCAATGGATATAGAATATTTTTTCTCGTAGCTGGCTCTAGCGCGAAAAACGAAGTTCTGCCCAAGAGAGATGCTGGCAACATAAACCTATTTTTTTAGAAACCCTACTGCGATGTCACTAGTGTGTAAGGGTTGATTCAGACCGCGACGCGACGCGTAGTTGCATTTCTAAATTTATATGGATTTGACAGTTTCGCAAGACGTCTCACGCAATTGAAATCTGTCAAATCCATACAAATTTAAGCGACGTCGCACCTCGCCTCGCTTCGTCGCGTTGTGGTCTGAATCAACCCTAAGACCGGCCTCACACAGCCGGAATTTCATAATCGGAAATTTATATTATTAATTAAGAAAGCCCGGAATACCATACACATTCAGATTTTTTCAGATTATGAATTTCATAGATCGATCTGTAAGAATATGAATTTCCGATTATGAAATTCCGGCTGTGTGAGGCCAGCCTTAGTCTTGAGAATGATATCTTTCTAGCCATTCATCTCCCAGTGGCTAATATACCAAAATAAACACAATAATAATGACACAACTCTCCGTTGAAGTTATCTATTTTAGTAGACATAAAGTTAATAAAAACAATGATTAAAATAAAGGCCATGCATATATTTTATGCAAATTGAATAATTATAATAAGCTTTTGTAATCATTAGGTAATAAATATCTACTGGTTTTCTATCTTGTTAATCTCTGCATCGCTTAATCTTTTCATTCTCATTCTTACTCAAAATTTATTGAAATTGGCAAAATATTTAAAAAATATTCAGCAGTATTTTTTTTAAATCAACGTTTTTGAAATAAAATATTTCGAATTTCGAAGTATAATATTTGTATTTATGTGTCGTAAAAAAAATGAAATTTTAAAGTGAGCTCTGTCGCGCGTTGATGTCTTTTGCACAAACGCTCGCATTAACCTGTCGAATTAAATACTATACTTAAACGTTTCAATTCTGAAGTAAGTAAATTATTTGCAAAGTATATTTTTTACCAATTTCAATCATAGATGAGATTATTTACATATATCTATTTACTTGATATTGTTTTAATACATATTTTTCATGAAATGTCTTTCAATATTTTTACTACGCATAAAAGTTGTTTTTTTTTTCAATAAAGTAGTCACATTATTCTCTCATAATATGAGTTATGCAATATTACGAAATTTCATTCAAATATCGCATAAAAAATTAAAAAATTATATCAATAAAAATCGTAGAAACGGTTCAAGTAATTACATCATTAAAATATATCGGTCAAAATTAATACATAAATGGTATGTCATTTACGGTAATAATACGTTTGAGACAAGGATAATTGCTAAAAACAATACTTTGAGGTGAACGTAGCGCTGCGTAGGACATACACTCTGAGAAAAAATCAAAAACCTACTTCACTTTAAACGGTACCAGTTTTGGAAATATAATTGCGAGGGCGATATTCCCGCTAGGTCTTACTCTCATTCCTTTAATTCTGGGGTTTCGAATTGTGGCGTTGTCTTAAGGTGACGCCGCGTTAAAGTAAAAATTCGTTTTGGATAATATGTTTTAGATCGCTTGTTTTCTATGAGAGGATAAATAGAACAGCAAGAAATGGAAAGAGCGTAAGCGACAAAATGGTTTTTGTTGCTTAATTAAAAAAACATAAATATATTTCATATAAGCTATGGACAAATTATAGTGTATGCTTGAACTAATGTATGTACAAATTTCGGAAGCTTAAATCACTCTCTCCTCTGTTGGCAAAATTAGAATCCCTGTTTTTATAGAGGTCTTTTTGATTGATTATTCTGTGTTGTAAAAGTTGACCAAACGTGTTATGCTATGGGTAATTCAAAGACAAAGACGTGATGAATGACAATGAAATTTTTCTTAGCTTTAGTCATGGTTGAGAAAAATCGATATCGCTGCAGCCAAATTATCAAGGCGTCACCTTAATAGCTACTTACTTACATAGCCGTACCTAACTTAATTTTTAAGCCAAAGTCTTTGATGCTGTATAGCTTCAATGAGATGTAGGTTTTTCACCTCTTTATCATTATTTAAATTCTTCTGATCAAATTTAATAATAATTACGCTTTCTAGGATAGTTTTGATGTAAAAAAATGCATGCTATATTTTCAGCGCGAACACAGTCATCTAATAATAATAAATAATTGTGAATAATTGAATGAATAATATTGAATAATATTAATGTGAGTATTTTTAGCCATGCAGAATATTTTCTTGGTGATTCTAAAATGCACATTCTGATAATAACCCAACGGAATGACACGTACTTGAAACAACAAGAAACAAACAATAACATTAATAAAATTCCGGCTGCTTAAGCCGTTGGTATGAAAATTACGGGCCGCGGCTGATTATGGACAATCGAAGCTTCTTTCACTTTCGTACAGGAATTTAAGTGTCTAAACACACTATGCTGAAGTTCCGTGGCGGAAATTTCGCATGATTACGTCAGCAATGTCAAAAACATACAATATGACGCGACGGAATTTCGGCATGGTGTGTCATCGGTAATTTAAAATACATTGCAGGCGGAATTATGCGGAAATTCCGCCGCGGAACTTCGGCATAGTGTGTCATCGGTAATTTAAAATACATTGCAGGCGGAATTATGCGGAAATTCCGCCGCGGAACTTCGGCATAGTGTGTCATCGGTAATTTAAAATACATTGCAGGCGGAATTATGCGGAAATTCCGCCGCGGAACTTCGGCATAGTGTGTCATCGGTAATTTAAAATACATTGCAGGCGGAATTATGCGGAAATTCCGCCGCGGAACTTCGGCATAGTGTGTCATCGGTAATTTAAAATACATTGCAGGCGGAATTATGCGGAAATTCCGCCGCGGAACTTCGGCATAGTGTGTCATCGGTAATTTAAAATACATTGCAGGCGGAATTATGCGGAAATTCCGCCGCGGAACTTCGGCATAGTGTGTCATCGGTAATTTAAAATACATTGCAGGCGGAATTATGCGGAAATTCCGCCGCGGAACTTCGGCATAGTGTGTCATCGGTAATTTAAAATACATTGCAGGCGGAATTATGCGGAAATTCCGCCGCGGAACTTCGGCATAGTGTGTCATCGGTAATTTAAAATACATTGCAGGCGGAATTATGCGGAAATTCCGCCGCGGAACTTCGGCATAGTGTGTTTAGACACTTAGTAGCTGTATGTTCTGTTGCCATCGACTTTGAGTATAAAAGATTTGATGTAACCCATAGACAATCAACTTAACATGATCTTTGTACATTATCCTGTGTATCTGCTTATGTTAAAAAAAATACTTACTCTAAAATGTAAGTAAGACTAAAAATACTGTTTTGATTGTTTTGTATGTCTCATAATTAATTGTATTTTGTCTGTTTATCCCTCAAGCCCCGTAAGGCCCATATGGGCCGCGACAACAAAATATTTCCTGGAATTGGTGATCGACGGAATAATGTGTATTAAATCCGCTCGCCCACCGCTAGTATGAATGTTAAAGGTGTAATAGCAAAACTGAAGAAACTGCATTAATATTGAAAAAATATATGTAAATACTATAACGATTTAAAGTAGATCAATACTGAAAGATTTAAAATCGTATTATCGAGACTTCGATTATCGCTACAAAAAAAAGAAAAAAAAAGCGTTCCGTGCCGCGCGGCTCCTGCGGGGCACGCGAGCTTTGTTGAGCTTAATTTATACTTTCATTAGCCAAAGCTTGTTTATTTTATGTTAATTCCTTATCAAACGATGCCACTGCGGAAAGTTCGGTAAATGCATTTTGGCAACTAAGTTTTTGTATCGATAATGGAATATGTGCGTGAGACGCAGATTTGAAATACTTTTATACTCTACCATACTTATATTGTACTGTGTACCATGTTAATTTATATTTCGAAAACTTTTTAAGCCAAAGATAAAACGTATGCAAACATTTTGCAAACGTTCTAATCTTGTTAAGGCGACGCCTTGATAATTTGGCTGTAGCGATATCGATTTTCTCAGCAATGACTAAAGCTAAGAAATTAAAGTTCATCGTCAGTATTCATCATGTCTTTGTCTTTGAATTACCCATAGCATAACTCGATTGATTAACTTTTATAACACAGAATAATTAATCAAAAAAACCTCTGTAAAAAAAAGGGATTCCTATTTTGCCAACAGAGGAGAGCTAATCGCTCTCCTCTGTTGGCCTTCCAAAATTTGTACATACATAGATTGGTTCAAACATACACTTTAATTTGCCCATAGCTTATATAAAATGTATTTATGGTTTTTAAATTACGCGGCAAAAACCATTTTGTTGCTACGCCCTTTCCATTTTTTGCTGCTCCATTGCTTGTTTTATATGAGAGGCCGGCCTCTCAATATAGAAAACAAGCAATCTAAAACATATCCAAAACGGGTTTTTACTATAACGCGGCGTCACCTTAACAGCTCATCGGAAAAATGAGAGTTCGGACAAGGAAAATTTTGGTTGCTATGGGTTAAAAAATTTGGAGTTTCCTCATCATATGCAGCGAATGGTGTACTTTTCTGCAGACTTCATTAAGTTGGGGCCTCCAACAGTGGTTGCTGTCTAAAATCAAACCAATTTTTTTTTGCCGTTTTTGCATAATTAATAACAGTATCGTCATATATAACCTTAGGCATGTTACGTAATCGTTAGGTCATATAATTTTCTTGAATTTCTTGAAATATTAACAAATATTTAAATAAATATCTTGATTTTCTTCACAAAACAGATAAAATTCGCTAAATAACGAATATAAAACTATAATTTTGCTAATATTTATTTCATTCGTTATTTTTGTAAGTCATTTAAAATTTTATTCGTCATTATTATTATTTTATTCCACTACTTGACAAACAGCAGTGGCCATCCGAAAAATATGGGTACAATATGCGTCGAAGAACTTAAAAATCTCGTTTTCTGAATACATTTACGTTATCAACGTTAAAGATCGATCGATCTGATAAGAGGAATTAATAAAATCTTGTCAAATAATAGATGCTTATCTATTTTCCGCTTCTTAATAAGTACATTAAATTCGTAGAAAAAAATATTGTGGAATATTTTGTTAGAAGCCGTGAGATTGTCTAGTCTTTTGGTAGTTTAGTGTAGTATTTTAATTTTACAGTGCTTAAGTAACATCCATACTTATCCTACCAATAATACAAAATATGCGAAAAACCATTTGCTTGTTACCTTTTCACGCCCAAACCGCTAAACCGATTTTACCGAAATTTGGTATAGCGATACTTTGAGTCTTGGGAAAGGACATAGGATACTTTTTATCCCGAAAAAATGTACGGCTTATGTAAACTAATTGGGACAGCAGCATTTAGTGTTCGTCATGTTTAATGAAATGTAAAGGTTGTCTTTGGCATTTCATTATTTTTAGCTTTTGCAGTATGACTATGACAAATACCTGTTATATATTTGAAATTAGAAATAGTAAAATCAATTTATGACTCAATTGCTTAGTAATAAAATTGAAGATTGCATAACAAAAACTGACAACAATTAATAGATTTTGTCATAAATAATTGCGCAAGTAATAACTTCCTCCGAGTTTTTACACAATACCTTGTATATTTACATAAAGAGATTGCTATTTATAGTCTTAGCAGAAGCAATAATTTGCTTCATAATAATTTATAATAATAATATCCTTTAGGTACTTAGCACGGGGCCAGACTGACGTGGTGTGATGTGTGAAGCGTCCATAGTTATTATTATTATTATTAATATGATTGCCCTCAACGGATTCGGTAGTCAGTGTCATTGAAACCAGGCAGTTATGGAGTAATTTTTATAGTCCCCAAGACGTATGTGTTGCGCACGCTAGAGCACTCTAAACTCGGAAGATCGATATTACGACTGGCGAAAGATCAGGCGCAGGACCGATTTTTACATGCCCATCTGACGCGTGGATCATTTTACTTGTCAGTCAATCATTGAGGTGATCATCCTCTGCCTGCATCGTCCTAATCAAACTTCGAACCTAAAGGCGGGAAAAAAAGCCACGACCTCCGAATCAACAGCCGCGCTCTAAACCACTGAACCACGCAGGCGTTATAACTATTTGTTATAAACTATATGTAATAATAATAATACTTAATTATAACTTTCATTATTTAATACAAATTGATGCTAGGGTTACTGAGTTTTGTACGGAATACATTACATATTTAGTAATATATATTACAGCACACGCTACTAGTGACAGTGTATTGGTATTTGGTACAGTTCTCACAAGATTTAATCATAATACAACCACCTGTACAGTAGAGTAACCGAGTCGATTTCTTGAAATCAATTTTGCGTAACACAGTGACAAGTAGTAACGCAAGCGGTGTAAAAACTTTATTGTTTTGCTGTTTAAAGTTATCTGAAATCACGCTGATGTGTGCGTGCGGCCCGGGCAGTCTAGCATGAAGATGGGTCTACTATTTATTATTTATACTGTGGTTATAGTCCGGGATCCATGTTACGTTACAATTTACAGCGATCCACTGACCCCTAATGCCCTAAACGCTGGGGTACAATGTATCCCATTAATATTGACTTTCGCTTATCCGTATTTACAGCTTATGTATTTACGTATAGCTCATGCATTTATGTGCTGCTAGGCTATTGCGTAACGTGTCTTTATTACACGAATGTTGCTTTGTAATGGGAAAGATTTATCGACATTTTCGTTGCAGCTATGGGCCACTGCTTCATATGCGCAAAATAAAATTCAACGGGAAATGTGCATTTTCCCTTGTTTTTGACGGAAATGGGAGTTCACCTTTAGGTACTTATGTCATGGCAATTCAATTTACTAGTTAAAATAATTTGAATCAGTCATACGTAGCGGACAATATGAAATGAACGCTAATTAAAACATCATTAACGTTTTATGATTCCTAGACAAGACTCAACAAAAATGCTCAGGTAATTAAAAAATTTACATAAGCATTCAGAGATCTTAATTTCATTGTTTTGATAGTCATTATAATTTAGTCGGATTGGGAAAAAATTGCATTTTAGATATAAAATCCGCTAGGAGTGATGCTCGGTTTCTAAATTTTTTTTTTAACGGAAGGAAGGATGAAAGCCTTTTCATTAGCTAACGGCACAACAATAAGCAATCAAACGCTGCTGCGTCTTTATATAATAAAAAAATTAGATTAACAACGACCAAAAAAGTTCAGAAACTGGGCGTTTTAGTTATCACGTCGAATGTCGAAGAAAAAACCCCGGTCTTCAAAAGTTTCAAATTCTCTTATTACTACGTTTTTACTTACTACATTGCTACCATTAGGCTTTAGGTATTCAGGCAACAAAGAGTATATCCGCCAACGTACCTACTCAGTCACCGATTTTTTTCTTAGAAATCTGACCATTTTTTTTCACACATAATCAAGTTTTGTCCGTTAAGAGAATGATAAAAGGTTTTTTATCATTCGTATATCTCGGTGCGTCAGTGCAAAAATTGTGATAAAACTAAAAACGCGAGGCTTTCTAAAATGAATGAAATGAATAAAAATCTAAAAGTGTCGTTAAATTTTATAGTTCTTTTAGCCTTATCGAGTAAATTGATTTGGGTCAAAAGTAATATCTTAATTATTTTCTAGCCATCTGCATCCTTCGTTCTAAGGTTTATTATAGAATACTTAAATAGTAAAGGTGCTCACCGGGAGCATTTGCTTGTAATGTAACGTTACAGAGACGAGCATTACATCAGTGAGGGAGGAGAACGGAGCAATACACCTTGTAATGATACAATTTGTGATATCTTGATGCAACTTGTAACATCAATGCTACGTGACAGTCAACTTGCTATGGAATGCTCAAAGACGAATCTATAATGCTACATTACACGTGTATGATCCCGGTAAGTGGGCACCTTTAAATGTTATACTGTTATTCTCGTTCTTTCTCTGGGCACTCAAACCAATATTAAAACTTAGCTATGCACGCTTGGAATCCGAATGCTTCGAAAATTCTTTTGTTCTATTTTTTTATCATACAAAATTCTATCTTTCAAAGGAAAAATATCAATTCTAAATATTTTTAATTAAAAATAATACTCAAAGCCACAGAAATCTTCTTTAAAAAAGAGTTATTATTGCGAACTGATATATTATGGCCTGTTCCACTTTTTAGATCAGTTTCCTTAGAAGGTACGAGTCTAGTAGGTATATAACCTTATTGTCAACAAGAGGATGAGTGATGACTACTTATTCTAGTAGAATAATTATGTACCTACAATAACTTTCACGATTTTTAATCGCCTACTCTAGTCGTTTTTTTATTCATTGTAATGTAAATTACATAAAAATTAAAACGCAATCAAATGAATGTGCTTTTGAATGTCTGCAGTTTATAAGTGACATTTAAATTTGTATTATTTTGGAGGGACAAAACCTTTGTTTATTTAGATTTATATCTAAGTTATATTTTTAAAAGTAGTATCAGTTTAAATAAACAATAAACAAATCTGTATTTTCACTTTAAAAAAATGTACACTACCATCATTACTAGCTCTTACACGAATACTAATCTCCACACTAGGATTCCTGTGACATGGAGACCAGTCTCTTCCATCATGCACATAAGCACTAGATACAATATACAATTTAGTGATTTTACTTATTTTTACCTGCTTAAGACATATTTGTGATAAACTACCGTAAAATAATATGTTCTAAATATTTCTAAAAATATAATGTAAGTATTTATAATTATGTGAACAACAATATTTTTCAAATAGTAACGGAGTCGTCGAGGTGTATTTTAGTTGTTACAAAAATTATACATAAAAATAATTATATAAATTATTAAACTTACCAATCTACTGTAATAATAATAAACATCCAGTTATTAAATATTATTTAAAATAAAAATATGATTAGTGGAAGCGGACGTGGTATGAAAGTTGCTTTATTTGTTGAAATCACAACTCATGTTATAACTTGAGTTATAAACAAAACAATTACCTAACCGAAGCAAAAAATTATATCATAAGCAGACAAACATTGTTATCCGGTATAAAATTAAATGTCAAATAATTTCCTGTTGCAGGAACAGAGGCAGTGAATGCTGTGATAAGACAGAAATTTTGATTTACTTATATTTTTATCACTACTATAAAACCCGTTAACCATCGAATAAAAATGTTTCTGGTTGGTTTCATAATACCTGGAAGATTGCCTTAAAGTAGGAATAGAGCACCAAGGGTCTTTAGTGGGAGTCCGAATCTGTCTTTAAAAAATTGGCTATTTCCACTCTTGAAATGTTCGTGAAACCAGGGAAGGTATATATTAGGAAGAAACTGTTACGACGTTCACCGGATTTATCCGTGTACATAATATCTAGTCATTGATAAACATGGATAGAATAGGGTGTAAATATTTTTATTAACAAGGTATAATTTTAAACCCATATAAATATGAATAAAACAATAAAATCTCTAACATAGGGACGTCTTCATAGCCTAGTTGATGACCCTATACAATTTATATCTGTCGTAACTACATAATAAATGTTTATGTTTATTATAGTATTTAATTTGTTATTCATAACCCATTGTATAATAAAACAATGATATTACGTCTACATACTGTGAATTATATAACTCAAGTCGATAAAAATTATAATTAGTATTCAAATGTGTAGTGTAGGCGGTCACAACTGGTCAAGCACGAGTCGGAAAGAGGGATACATAGATAGACATTTAAAAAAGCCCAAGCAGTGCTTTTGATTATACTTCAAAAACAAAATAATATATTTATTATAAGTAGGTAATTGCGTAATAACTTTATTGTTATAAGCGGCATTCTTAAAAAATCAGTAATAAGCTGTGTTATCATAAATTAAAATTAAACAGTCCTTTAACAATTTTTATTATAATCTCATTAAAATAACCAACATGAGGAAAGTTGTTCTTTTAACAAATTGAAATATAACCTATATTATATGAGTCATATAGAAGCAAAGGCAGCAACATCCACTTTACTTGAAATGTGGGTAATCCTTTTTTTGTTTAGGTTGCATGTTACAATATTATTGTACATTGTTTACGTTTGTCTATAGTTGTGAAATTATCTTAGAATTATGAAAATTAAAAAATAACTTCAATATAAAACAAGACAATCCTCAAAAATGCAAATCAATTTCGGTTGATGCTGTTTTTGCTACCAATTAATTGGATATTGCTGCTTTTGCACCAATAATCATAACGATGTTGCTATTTTTGCAGTAACTTATTTTTGACAGCCAATCACTGCCAACTGAATCACTTGCTACTAACCCATTATTAAAATGATGATTTTATAGGGTTTATAGCTGGTTTTGCAACGAACTATTAAATCGATTGTATGCAGATGACATTAGACTGTTAGACTGCATTCAAAGTTGCAATTCTAAAAAAATGGATGTTGCTGCCTTTGCTTTTATATGACTCATATTCTTTAGCTAAACTGAAAATGATAATAATTAATTATTAAAAGTAAATAAATTCAAGAAAATAAAAGTACCTACATAAATGATAAAGAAATCGCGTGAAATCAAGATAATCCTTTTTAGGGACAAAAAACAGATTTTGCAGTGAACTTTTTGTACCCAACTCCTTTTTGTACCTGCTACGTCTAGTAATAGGCCCACCTGTCGTATCACTGACAACTGACTGACGTAGTATTTACACGCAGTGGGGAGCCCACTACAATTAATAGTACAATAGTTATAGATGAGTATTTCATAATTCACACAGTGAAATATTACTCGGACTAATGACTTAACTAGTAACATTTTAATGCATTCTCGAGATGTAGTTTTAATTATGTTATTAATTATGAGTCCGGGATTAGTTTAAGTGCATTGTTTATAAAAAGTTACAATGTTAATGTTACTGCTTATAAGTCCGTACATTATGAATAATACAAAGTAGACCATATATGACCGACCAGGTGATGCGATTGCAAATAACAGCTAAGGATCAAAATGCAGTATCAAGCCGCACTCTATGTTGAGCGAGAATTACCTTAAGGACACTGCCGAATGCAGAAGAAATTTTGACTTGAAAAAAATACAAAAACATAAGAAATAACAAAAAGGAAATAAAAAAATATAAATTAAGAAAATGTACAAAATGGCGACCATCTTTCAGAATATTTTATTCTGTACCTAATGTTTATACACTTGTATTCTACACCACCTATGAAATTGGAAGTATTTACAAAAGCGCGTAAATCAGTTAAGTTAAAATAACCAGAACGAGAGCTCATGATGCCCGGTCGTGGGAAACAATGGCTCAATCATACACCTGTCGACTCATCGTTTGTAACAGTGATACCAACTCTACCATAAGTTCTCGAAACCCGAAAGAAACTCGAAAGTTAAGAATTTCCCGTCGACAGTTCCCGAGTTCAATTGTAATAGGAATTAATTAATAATTATTATTATAATACTGCTTTTGTTTACAAATAATAATGGGTTTTGTGCAAAAATCTCTTTAGAATTATCTCTTTTTGTAGGAGCGAAGATTTGTTCGTTTATTTTCTTCAAATAATATTGGACCGATTTTAACATAGTTATAAGGTTCAAATATAATAGACTATAGAGCATACAATGGACTTTCTCTATCTTAGACCTGCGGGACTAGCTTGTTTTGAGGTGTTAAGTTTCAAAAATTCTAAAGTTTCTGAATTTTTGCACAGGGATGGAGTGATGTCTTATTAGGTTATTTTTAAATTTTGTGTCATTTCTGATGATAGGTTTTTGAGAAAATCAAAATTTTGTGGTCGATTTTTTTAAATTTGTATAAATCTAGCCAGCAAAAACTTAACTTAAAAATAACAATAGCATCATATCGAGATTAGTCTTCGGATTGTAGGTACCTAATTTGAACCATTTTAGCCCATTGAAACCCGAAATATTGCCAATTATTTAAAACACTACCTAAAAAAAATTAGAGTTTCTGAAATCACAATAATTGGGCTCAGGTCTATTAAATAAAGCCACAGAATAAATTTGTGTCAGATTTATCCACGATATTTCGAGATTTTAATAATTTTTACTTTTTCAAGCTCCAAACACTACGAAAAAGATATTTTTTTATTAAAGGCGTTTACATATTCAACATCCTAAAGAAATAAGAATTATATATTTTCATTTTGAGTCCTTTTCACCAATTTCTTTAAAAATTAGATACAAAAATATAAACAGTATGAAAGAACCGGACGAGTGCGAGTGTGAGACAGAACTCTGCGTAGTTCTGTCCTACCGTTTTTAGGGTTCCGTACCCAGAGGGTAAAACGGGACCCTATCACTGGGACTTCGATGTCTGTCTGTCTGTATGTCTGTCTTTAGGCTGTCTGAGACTGAGATACAGCCTTTATATAGACGTACAGACCCGCTATGGATAAACTTCTGATTTTTTAAAATTGTTTATTATCTATTTCGCAAAAGCAAAATAATAATGTTTTATCCGCGCGCTACTCTGATAGTGACACTGATAGTTTTCACCCGCGCTCTACACACCCCGGCCCCCGCACTCGCCCAACGCATTCAAAAATGTCAAAATGTTTCAATTTTGTAATAATTCGTAATCCCCGTCTCGCCCGACGCCCGGGGAACATAGTATACCGCAAAAAATAGATAAAATTAGGCGCAGTTAGATTCAAATTGTTGGCACATCTGTACCTGTCTGCTGATATTAATTTTTGCTTGCGTATACGTATATGTTAAAAATTTTGATTGTGGCAAACGAATGCGCTTCGAAACAATCATAATTGGTTTGAAACAAATCTCGTATGTTAGGTGACTATGTGCTATTGTTGAAATAAGCTACTCTTGCTAATTTCTAGCAGCTTTCCTCACGTCAATTTCGTTGAATACCTCAGACTGCCTCACATTTTGTAATAAAAATAGCCTATGTGTTAATGGAATACTTTAATTAGATGTATTGTAGGAATCAAATTATCTCTTAGTAGTTTTTGTGTACAAAAGCACTATGAATTTTGAATACGTGGTCGGTGGTACGAGTATAATAGAGTTCGTCCCTAGGGTTGTTACCTACAAATTAAATAATATTAGTACAAATAATATTAAATGATATGAAATATATTTATTGCAAGAATGTAGTGCATAATTACATAGGTCTTCAAATTATAAAATATTGTTCTAAACATTCTGCCATCCAGGTGGCGTGCAAAAGTCAAAGTAAACATAAAAATATAATTGAAACTTAATTCATAGAATTACAAAATTAGAATCTATTACAAAACAAAGTCCATAATTATTAAATTAGTCTTAAAGTATCCATTAAAAGTCAAAATAAGTAAAATTCATAAAAAATAAGTAACATAGTGTCATAGTATTGTGTCAAAATGTCAAAGTTGCAGTTAATAAATTCAATTAATTAAAATAATAATAAAGCTTTATTCACTTATGATACACTATAAAACACTGGACACTATGGTGAGTGAATGTTACTGTTATATATGTACTTATCATAAGTGCTCAGGTAAACAAGACGTTTGTAAAGTAAACTCCATTTCGAGAGCATCGTAGGAGGCTTCTATTTCGTAAAACAAGTATATATCTATCTATCTATGGACGCTTCACACCACGTCAGTCTGGCTCCGCGCTAAGTACCTAAAGGACTTGTGTTACAGGTACCAGACAACGGAAATATATTTAATACTTTGATACTATACATATATTTAAGATTTTTATTACATATTTAATACACATCCAGACCCGGGAACATTGAAAAACTTTTTTGTTCCGTCGGCGGGATTCGAACCCGCGACCCCCAGCTTGAGCTACCAACGTGCTCACCACTGAGCCACAGAGGTCGAGTAGTATAAATATTTCGCTGAACAC
The DNA here is from genome assembly GCA_937595015.1 of Polyommatus icarus. Classification (NCBI taxonomy): domain Eukaryota; kingdom Metazoa; phylum Arthropoda; class Insecta; order Lepidoptera; family Lycaenidae; genus Polyommatus; species Polyommatus icarus. The sequence goes on along the minus strand of OW569323.1, from coordinate 20,444,319 downwards.
TCTAGCAAGTAGCAATCTTAGCATAGATTGGAAATATTTCTTCTTTTGGCAATAGACTAAATGACCAGTTGTAAAGACAAACAACAAAATGACAAATAATTGTGTTGTTTGTCTTTGTTTTGTATAATTGTTTTGTTTGACGACCTCTGTGGCTCAGTGGTGAGCGCGTTGGTAGCTCAAGCCGGGGGTCGCGGGTTCGAATCCCGCCGACGGAACAAAAAGTTTTCAATGTTCCCGGGTCTGGATGTGTATTAAATAAGTGTATGATATAATAATAATCGGCCAAGTGCGAATCGGACTCGCACACGAAGGGTTCCGTACCGTTATAGAGCAAGAATAGGCCAAAAATTGTGTTTTTTGTATGGGAGCCCCCATTACATTTTTATTTTATTTAAATATTATAACTAATTATTAAAGTACACATATAATTAAAGCCTTTGTGAACATTTCAAGTGTCTACCTATTGTCATCATTGATACCGAGCAAAAAATGTTTGAAAAATCACGTTTGTTGTATGGGAAATATTTTATTAAATATTTAATTTATTTATTTAATAAATAAATTAAATATTTTATAAACCCCCCTTAAATATTTTATTTATTTTGTTTTTAGTATTTGTTGTTATAGCGTCAACTGATATACACAATCTGTGAAAATTTCAGAAGTCTAGCTATAGCGGTTCTTGAGTTACAGCCTGGTGACAGACAGACGGACAGACGGACAGACGGACAGACATCGAAGTCTTAGTAATAGGGTCCCGTTTTTTACCCTTTGGGTACGGAACCCTAAAAATCTTAAATATATGTATAGTTTAGAAGTATTAAATATATTTCCGTTGTCTGGTACCTGTAACATAAGTCCTTTAGGTACTTAGCACGGGGCCAGACTGACGTGGTGTGAAGCGTCCATAGATATTATATAATTTTTTGTCATTACGATCTCTTACGAATCGAGATATTTACGAAACGTATTCCGTCCGCAATCTTTGTCTATAACGCCTGTTTTCTCCAAACATACAAAGACAAGAAGACATGGTGAAGTTATAAGCTGTATAATAAATATTTAATTTAGTAAGGTAAATTTTTACGGTGAATATTCTAACACGTTCAGACAAGTAATTGATTTAACATTTTGATTTATATATTTGACCCGGGTAAACGAAAACAATAAAATAAATAGGTGGGTGTATTTTTACATCAACTTATTTATAGCCGAAGAATAGAACCTTCTGGTTACATTTACGATACTATGCTATTATATGTTATATAATTAAGTCACTGTTGAATTTATTGTTTCGATCAAGTACTAAATCACATTGTAACACTTTTATGTTACTGCTTGCTTACGTGCAGTGGTATTTGGTAATAGTTATCTCAATATTATTACACATTCTAAATTGAAATTGTTTTTTCAGTTAGAATATAATTTTACATATCAATTGTCAAGTTTTTTTATTGTTTGAGTAAATTTCTATTGACAATATCTTCTGAATTAACTTATGCGACTCTAAATAATTTAAGTACCTACCGTCCCTTTTATAACATCTGCATAGTTCTGTTTTTTAAGATTTTTTAAAGTTGTTTATGTATTCAACACCGCTGCCGATTAGTAGGTTTGACTTCAGACACTTTTTAAACTTCTTTGAATTTAAATTTTTAAAATTACAAAAAATTTAAAATCCAGCCTAATTACTAGGCTGGATTTAAGACTAACGCAAAAAAATCAAACATCGTCCTTCTCTCTTCACATGCCAGTCTTTCATATGCCAGGTGAAAAAGGACGACGCGGAATCATCGTCAAGTTAGTTTTTACTTATTAACTCGATAAATATACAACATTTAAAAAATCCGCTAGGTCAGTTCCTCAATGATAGAATTTTATACAATGTGTTAAAATATTAATTTAGTGTGATACACGGTCATGGCAATATATGAAAAATTCTTGAAAATTACATGCATCTTTGTGATTTTTTCCTATCGAGAAAATTTTAAGATATCGTGTTTCTGCTAGGTAAGATCCTCGGAAATATAATGTAGTATCTATGTTTAAAAAATGAAACAATTCGGGGCTTATTTTCAAGTATAAAATGAATTATTAAATCGACAATTTTTGGTTAGTCGCCCCCTTAACCGCGAGATCACAAGCAGATGTAGCCTTCAAACCGCGCGTTCGGGCGGACGCATATTTAATCCAGCCTTAGTAATATCGATCACTTCTCGAAGCTGTCCAAAAACAATAGTCATTCACGTGATAATCGATTCAGTTATCGAATGATCTGCTTAATAGATTCCTCGTCGACGTCTCTATTCTCCGAGCTATCTCATTCATTACTCTATTTTTTGTTGCCACTGACAAGGCTCCCATTTGATGATACATCTGTTTTGCTGGTGATAGCCATTATATTGACGCTTAGGACCTGTTTCACCACTTCCTGATAAGTGCGGAATAAGCTATCCACAACTTTTTTGACAGATTCTCCACACTGTACTGTACTCCGTACTGTCAAGTTAAGTGATGGATAGCCTATCCGGCACTTATCAGGAAGTGGTGAAACAGGCCCTAAGTCTCTCCTAGATACATTTATTCTTTGGTAAGTATTGTGCTAAGTTATGCCGCAATGTAAACTATGCTATGCCCCTTTTTGGAACTTAAGTTTCAACTTAGTTAGGGAACTATAAATCCATAGACAAAGGTAATGAAATCATCTAAATTGGTTCAGCGATATAAATGATAAGACATGTGAATAGTTAATATACAAGTGGACAGTAGGATACACGGCAACTGGCAACCCCATCATAGACAGCAAACAAAGTTTAGTTCGATGTTTGAAAACCTTTCTGTCAATATTCTGATATGACATGACGTGCAACATGTGGGATTACTTCCTGTATGTGTTAACACCTCTAATACCTTAACCGATTCGTGGCCAATGCCGCGCCCAGCGCGTCATTCAAAAAGTTTTAGTGAGGCCGATGACGCGCCAGACGCGGCATATAAGAATTGTTAAAAAACACGTTAAAACTAATTTATTATACTGTAATTACAATTCCCTTGTCTAAATATACATGTTGAACTCAATTTTATGCGTGGCCGTTTATTTTAGAATTAAAGGCTACTAGTCAGAGATCGTCAATCATTGGTTCACTCGAAGAATCCTTACTTTTCTGCGATTAGCGTATTTATGAAACTTTTTTTTCTTATTAACACTCATCTTCATCAGCGTCAGTAATTTAGCTTCGATGCTACTGTCTGTTGAGTTATTTTTTGCGTCATGACAAATACGAGAACTTTCAATTACTTAATGTCCTTTTCAATGTCAAGTTTTGCAATATTTTTCTAGAATATTGCAAAACTTGACTTGAAAGAAAAAAGTTTTCCAGAATATAGTCACTCAATATTCTGGAAAACTTTCATTCTCCTTATTGTCGTTTTCCAGGCAATTTTCATTTGAGTATGTTTGTAAATCGTGGCTGGCTATATTCAGGAAAGTCATTATATTCCTGCTGATTATCCAAAACAAACGTATTTCATTTGTTTAAATAAACGATTTTCTGAGAGCTCTTAAAATTTTAATACAAATTTATATTGTCATAGCTACACAACTACTCTAAGTTATTTATTCTTCAACTAAAATAGATGAAGTTGCTAGTCATAATAAATCCCACAACCTTTACGGAAAAACTATCATGCCTATTGATTTGTGCTTTAACATGTAATTAGGGTTCTAACTTCCGTACCCAAAAGATAAAAACGGGACCCTATTACTAAGGCTGGCCTCACACAGCCGGAACGTCTCTCTGAATAATTCATAATCAGAAATTCATAATCTAAATTTCGGCACCTTGCCTCACACACATCTTTGAAAATAAGATTGATCAGTAGTATTATGATTCCTGGCACATATTTAAACGTCTTTATGGAAGAAGAATTAATACTAATAAATATTATTTTTCTTTTACTTTCGTTTTCACTTAATGTTTCCCAATTTGGAATTAAACTTTTAAGAATTTCCAACCACGCTATTTTTTTTCCCTGTCATGGTAATCCTCAATGGATGTGTCCTATATTTCAATGCTTAAGATTAAATTTTCCGTGTCAGACATCACGCCAGCAGGTCACAACACGTCCAGGGGTTAGCTTCTTGCAGTGTCAACTGAAATAATTCATAATCTGATTCCAGTATGTGTGTGCCGCTCTATTAAAATGTATGGGAATACGCGCGTTATGAAATGATAATCTTAAATTTATCGATCCGGAATTCAGAACGCTCGTCAGTATCATTCTTACAGATCGATCTGAGAAACATAATCTGAAAAAAATCAGAATGTGTACGTGGAGCATACTTACTGATATTGTATGGAATTCCAGTCTTTCTGAATTAATAATATGAATTCAGAAAGACATTCCGGCTGTGTGAGGCCAGCCTTAGACTTCGTTGTCTGTCCGTCTGTCTGTCTGTCTGCCTCCAGGCCGCAACTCAAGAACGGTAATAGAATTGAAGTTTTCTCGGATTATGAATATCTGTTGCCGCTATAATAACAAATACTAAAAACAAAATAAAATTAAATAAATAAAATAAAAAAATGGTTGCCTGTAAAGTCGGTTTTACGGGCGAAGATTTTACGTGACAACGTGTGGGAGAGAGACGCAAGGCATTCGGCGGGCCTCTCTCTCGTTCGGTGACTCATCGTAACGTTACCGAGCGTTACACTTTTTCATAAGTGACTCCCAGCCGCAACCTAATTTAAGACGTTGTCACGTCAAAAATGAAGGGGGGCTCCCATACAAAAACATAATTTTCGGCATAATTTTGATCTATAATGGTACGGAACCCTTCGTGCGCGAGTCCGTGTTATATGTGTTATCATCAGTCAGTCAAGGTGTGACGACGTGAGCCCTCACAAAGCTCGGCTTTTAGTAACCAGCACTAATTAAAATCATTAATACCTACATACTCGTATGAGCAAAATTTGTGCCAAAGGTTGACGACTACTTACACTTTTTGTTAACAGTATAAATTACTACTTTTATACGCCATATCAGCTTTGAATTACAACTAATACGAACACTGCACACAAAATTTATCTTTTCCCTCTCTGATTTACGCCTATTTACAATAAAATATGCATAAAACACAACCAGTGGCCAATGCCGCACGTGGCGCGTCATCGTTTAGCAGGGCCGATGACGCTTATGGTGCGTCATCGAACAAAGTACTTGGCCCGTCGTAAGAATTTGTTGAAATGAAGGTGGCAACGAATCGGTTAACTGTAATGGCTGGTTTCCACGAATTTAAGTAGATAAGTAGTAGGTAACTAAATTTTAACTTAATTTGAATGAAATTTTTAAAACTTAATGTGCCTGCCCTAAATGTGTCAAGTGACAAGCCCCGCCTGCCAACTTAACAGAAATTAGTCAAAATTCTAATTTTCTTGTTTAGTACTTAACTAAATTTTAACTTGCTACTTGCTACTAAATTTAGTGTTTACATGCAATAAATAACTTAAAATTAAGTTAAAATTTAGTTAACTATTCATCTACTTAATACTTGTAAACCAGCCCTTACACAGATACAGTGCTAGTAGCACCTTTGCTCCGACCTTTGCTTAATTTTACCAATGCATATATGCTTTTTTAAAATACACATTTTATTTTGGCTACATTGTATTCTATTATCTAATTTAGAAAATAAAATCGGTGCTATTCTTCAAAAGATTATTTGCCTAATTAATGAATATTTTCCTTATTAGTGTCTGCAAATAAAACACCTAATCTATTATTCTTTTGTGACAAAATAGACAGTAAACGCAAGTATACAAACCTTTTACATTCGCCTACGTATAAATGTGGGAGGATTATGTCGTTTGTCAATTCCCAAGTGTTAATACAAAGATTTGTAAATTGAGGTCGAATGTTATTTTAATTCTTTTATCAACAATAGCCTATGGCATAATACTTCTTTATACTTCCCACTCTTGCTTTTCTGCTAATTAATTTCTTTGTTCCTTAAATAGTTCCATCGTGGTTGGTTGCCGCTGCCAATCCTACTTTACAAAAGTAGAAGTGAAAATGCTCGATAAAATGATTAAATAAATTGCTATTTTATAAATTTACCAATAATCTGTCAACAACTATTATAATACATTTTACTATATTCAAGATATTTACAGATTAGTTTATTTATATACCGAGGATTTTTTTTGTACTAGAAAGAATCCATTAAAAAGTCACAGCTTAATATAACTAACTTCAAGCTAAATATCTCGAAACAAAAACAAAAACAGGAAAACTTTCATATTCTATTAGGCTCGACTTAATCTTCCTTTGCATTTATTTTAAAATTATTTAAATTGAAATTAACCTTAACGTTACTTTCCGATCCTCGCGGCTAATGACTGCGACTTTTCATTTTCTACAACCGTTGGTCTAGCGCAGAGGTTCCCAAACTTATTTTGTCTACCGCCCACTTTAAGAACAAATTTTGTAAGCGCCCCCATTGTTTCAATTTAAAATGCATCCAGATGAAATAAATCACCCCCCAAGCTTTCTTGGTCCCACACCCCCTTAATTTGCCCACCTTCAGACCTTCAGCGCCCACAAGGGGGCGTTATCGCCCACTTTGGGAAAGGCTGGTCTAGCGGCTGCTTTGTAGCGGCGTACCTATAACAATATGAAACCTATGTCTAGGCCTAGGTTATGACCTAGACAATTTTCAGTTAACTGCCACTCTATGGAGTTGCAGTTATTTGAAATTTGTCGGACGCGGTGTCGGAAAGTCACCTTTAGCTTAGCAATCACGATGACAATATATTAATGTCTTTATCGTTACATAAAAAATGTCACTAACCTAAATAGTCGACAAAATTTATGGGCGCGTCAAGAAAAACAAATCAGTTATAGTAGCACGTGATAAGTTTGGAAATTGAATCGTGCGGTCACACGAAATGAACTAAAAAACAACAAGAACTTAACAACGACAGAAAAACGATAGAACTTAACAACAAGTGTCGTTGCGTGGGCGTCGTTATCTCAACCTGCCGCCGAGGCGTAAAAGCGGCCGAATCTCCGATATGTTCATACGGGAAAGTGATAGTAAAAGTTGCTTCAAACACTCTCATTTCTCTTTGAAGTTCGTCTAATTGAACTTGTTAACAATTGCTTATTCAAATTAAGCCTAGTATAAAACCTTTTTGAATTATGATCATCATTTGATATACTTATTATTAAGTAGAAAGTTAAGTATGTAAGTAAAATTTATTAGCATAGCAATTTTGTAAGTCACCTTTTATGTTTAGGTTACGTTAGAAATTAATTTTCCGATCTCTATAATATTAATTCCATTCAGTTAATATTGAAAATCTAGATGATCACGGGACTCACAAAGTCCATTATTATCTAAAAACATAAAATAAGTAACTGTACAGCAATTACCATCATCTGACTGCAGGACGTCAGAAATGAAATTGTTTATTGTCAGCAATCATGCAGTTTCGAGATTGTTCCAGGACTGAGGACTGTAATCAGCTATTACACGTTTCCGTTCATAAGATAATTCTATGCAGAACTCCCATTCTGTTTAATTGATCTTCTGGTCTTTCATTTTGTTTATAACTGTTTTTATGTCGTGTAACTGTTAGACTTGTCTAGCTTAAAATGATGCTCTCTCGTATTTACAGTACAATTTCCCATTTATATCAACTAGTCAAGTGGTGGGGAACGTCATTAAAAATTAGACAAGCTCTACTTTTGATAATAATTCTTTCGTTTCGTAATAGTTCTCGTTGAGGCTTTGCGTTTAATTTATTAGCAACTTTTTAGCAATTTTTATAAAAGCATCATGATTGTAAGAAATGAGAAAAATGCAATTAAATTTCCATGATACAATATGATTTTTTTTTGCCACAGGTGTACATAATATTATTATTTCGATCGACAGCAGTAAATCATAGTACTCTTTTGACTTTAAAATTGTACTTACATAAAGTGTCCACTGTCCATCAATAAATCTTTACAAAACCTAGTATTCCTTATGAGAAGAGTATACAAAGTAGGAAGTTTTCTAATCAGTCATAATTCCTAATTTATGTAACAGTAACTATTCGCAACCGCATTCAATTACCGAAAACCTGGTTGCCTGGTTGCCTCATGGGCAATTGTGGGCAAATTGCGATCATTTACTGTAATCACAGTAGCCAGCTGCTCAGCTAGCCTCATGCGTGTTCTGCAAATTGTCGTACTTAGCTCCCGTTTTGTTAACTGCTTGTTTGTGATTAGTTGTTTGTTGTGTTTCTTTATTGTTTTATCTAGAATTAAGAGTAGTAACATTTACTGCTGTACTTTCAGTTTGCCAGTTATTTGATTTATTGATGAAAATAGTAATTACTAATTAGTAAGTGATAAGTTTGCGCTATTGATTAGGTATATTATAATAGCTAGGTTATATTATTTTTATAGAGGTTGTAACAAAACTAAGTGATAATACTTTAGAGTGTGTATGTGTTCCTTGTGGAGAGTTCACTGTGAAAGTAGCAGCGCTGGAAGACCAATTTTTTTGTGATTCGTGTCCAGGGCAAGCGCCCCACCGTCACGAGTTTCGTTTCCCCATACATACCTAAGTGAAAAAATTGCTATTTCAGCGCTGCTACTCTTACAGTCTACACGGGACTCATACACACCCTAAAGTATTACCACTTAGTTTTGTGACACCTTCTAAATATCCATTTTTTAATTTGTTATCAATATTCTAAAAAATTAAGATTAGATCATTCAAACAATTTAGTGGATAGATATATGTAATATGAACATTGAACACCTCCTACGAAATTTGTATCTGCGAAGTTCCGTACGCATTGGTCAACATTAGAAGGCCTGGACCTTTACTATTAGAACGGATTTGATTGAAACAAAGATCCAACAATTAATTTGCAATTGTAATGTAACTAATAGTCCAATCTAATCCGTGTCGTAATATACGTTCACCTCGCATCCTCCGCCGCGAACGGACGTCGCTTGTAAAGAAATCCAACGGCATAACATTACTCCTTACGGGACATCACCAGTTAAGTGTGACCCGCAATAAACTCCGCCGCTTATTGAAGATAAAAGCTATCTTACGCTGGTGACCTAACGAAAAGGACCAGTATATCTTGAGCCGAGCTTACGAGCACACACCTTCGTTACGGGTGCCTCCGTCCACCGGCGCGGGTAGTAATAAGGTGGATATTGTAACTGTACCTAGTTTTATGGCGGTTTCACTTGTTAAGTTTTAATAACATAACACACTTTGTACCTGTGACTAACCGGTAAATTAAAGTACGTAAGCATTAAGACTTGTTCTCGCTGTATGTTATTAGAAGCGTCGGTTTCACCCGCTTGAACTCGATGGAATTCGGTTGCTTATTCATAATTTAGAAAATCATAATAATTACTATACACATGATACTTTTTGTTACTTTCAATACCTCGTTATCGAGTAAAATAATACTCCCAAATATATATTTGTCCCAGTATAATTGTTCAAAACATTCGAGAAACTTGAGAACGGACAATACACGAAGCACGCCACAAATAATGAAGATGTTAATCTCGAATAAACTGCCTAAACTCCCAAACATCTCGGACATATCAAGTGGACATACCATTAAGGCGAAATATGATCACCCCATGAACTCCAAATACTTTTGAATGTCATTTTATATCATAATGACTTCATCCGAATCATTTTTGGATGTTCACCGGCACGTTTTTAACAATTTCTTCGCTACAAATTGAATAAAATACTCATAAAAACATTCTATCTGACGATACAAACTCTTGGCTTAACATAATAAGCTACAGAGAATCTAAGGTTTCGTACAGGCTGATACACAAAAGTATTTACATAAATATTATATCCAAAATGAACCATAAATATTCCTTAAGTTCTATTTCAGATTATCTCTATCATGATATTACATAACAAATGAAAATTCATCGGCTATTTAGTCGGTAGTAAGTGACGGCAGGATCTTTTACTTTCGAATTATATCGCATTGTACAATATAAGTGGGCGTACAGCCCACTGGCTACTACAAATTTCATTAGAAATTGGCACAGTTATTGCGATGCAAAATATTGTTCTTTTTTTTTTGTTTTTTTTTTTACAGAATATAATATATAAAAAGATCTATTGTCTAAGACTATTTTCATACTTTTATTAAAAAACATAAGTTCCAAATTGGTGTTCTAATTTTTCATGCATATTTGCAGCAATTTTGTGCCTTTCTCAATACTTACTTACTTTCCTTCTACAAAATCGTGACATTTTTTAAATCAGCAAATATATTTTTTGTTGATTTGAACGTACCACATATAATTTTGTACCAAGAGGAAAGGCACTGGATCGAACAAGTAATAAAGTTAAAATCTGGGTAGTAAATAGGAAATTCTGTTTAAAATTTAAACTAGTAGAATTAAGGTACAGTTTGTGAGATTGTGACATAAATTACCCGGTATCCCATCACTTCGCACCTCAATTCACAAGCAACAATAACAATAAAACGAAACAGCCTGTACATAGTGACAAATTGGTTCAGAAGTTATTGCCAAATCCGTTGGTTCTATGCTAATGTGTCCGGCGGTGCCGTGGGAACCGTACGAAGGTCCACAAATATTTGACATCCGAATCTTAATTTGCATAATTTTCTTTATTCAAAGTTTCTGTTGTTTTGTATCGGAAACCTGTTGGACGTTGGTGTTGGCGTTTTATTCCGTTAATCATCATCAGTGTTAATGAGACTCAACGATATTAAGGGTAGGCATAGAATAGAATAGAAAATTATTTATTTGTACAAACATAAAAACACATATTGTTATAGGAAATCTATGTACAAATAGGCGGTCTTACTGCTAACAGTAGTTTCTGCCAGATAACCTTTTCGATAAAAAGAAAGAAGAATATTACTTCCTCTTCTAAGCTGCACTGGCTGTTCTTTAATCGTTGTTTATCAATCTCTCTCTCTCATTCTTTCTACCAATCTCTCTATCAATTGGCAGAAGCACTCTGCCATATTATTTTATATCAGCAAACATCCAAACTATAAAAGCGGTCACGATAATTTTAATATTTTGTGACTAATGATTTGGACAGTAAACCATCAAAGCATAAAAACAAACCAAACCTAGACTAGTTACTAAAACTACTTACCTACGTCCAATTACAACAAAAACAAGATTTATAACAAAAACAGTTATAAAGGCGGTAGAAAAACTAAACGATTACCTTTTAACCCGGTCAACGGAGGTGTTCGGTAATTATTATTCGATACTAGAGATTACATTCTCAGATAAGGCGAGATCGAATAATGACCCCTACGATGTATCGATTACAACTTAGAACCTTATCGAAGCTTAATTTGACAAGCGATTTTATAATTTATGTACGGTACGAGCTTAGCGACGAGTCTCGTTAGCATTCGAAATGTCGGTAGTGTAAGGCGACACTTTTGTGTTTGTACCACTGTTTATTGTTTAATTTTTTATTTATTTTGTTATTTTTTGAGTTCCGTTACCAAGAATGGAATATGGCTAAGATAAGCTATTTGTCATACTAATCATGACCGCAATATATGAATGCGAAAGAACTTAAACTGACAAATTTAAGGGTAAAACTGACCGATTTTTTTTGATGTGTCACTTAATTATCTTTCCCTTTTTCTCCCTATTTCTACGGTAGCCGCACCAATTTGTGTGAACTATGAAATGTTATTTAAAACAACGCCATTAACTAAATAATGCATATTAAGCTAAATAATGTAAATTTTCCCAGATGATGAGTGAATTTTCACAGATGTTAATCCTGTCGGCAACCCGCATACAATATTGTATGTTATACCTGTATATTGTATAATTACAATATATACATAATTAACCTATATAATTACGTAATATAAGCGATTTTACGATACAATAAATTATCGGCAGTACCTACTGTTTACTGTCACTCAAAGTATGTTCCCGCTCCCCAGCGTTATAATACCCAGTAATCCCCAACTTCCGTGCCCCTTATCTGATGGACTGTTAAAAACAAGAAGGCTTACTTAAGGTTCGGTTTGGAGAAAAGAGATCTATATGTTGGAGAAAAACGAGTGAATGGTACAATAGATTTATCAATTATTCAAGACGTGAGTGGAAGAATAAGGTAAGTAATATGAAAAAACTTCCCGTTTTTTTGCTTAAATGATGGCATTAGGGCCGGAAAAATATTTAAAATAGAATAACTATTAAGTATATGTGTAGCCAGATACAGTAGCTAGGATATGAAGTAGATAAGTCATAAGTTTTATTAAAATAATTAGGGAAAAAATGAGGTATAGTCCCTATGTTACGAAATGTTACTTGTTCGATTCTTCCACTCACGTCTTCAATTATTATTATCATTATTTATATTATGAAGTAGGTAGGTACCTAGGTACATTAAAATATGTTTAAACTCATGATATCTTAATTGGTAGAACCTACACCTATTCACAAAGACTTTTTTAAATAATAAGATAATATAATATTATATTAAATTTTTAAACTTATGTTTTTAATTTTAATACCAGTTTATTCTATTATACAGAAATAATTCTAATAAATTGATAAGAATCAAAATGAGAGACAATTATTGTCTCTCAACATTTTGATTCACACTACAGTAAAAGATTAAGGGCCAGTTTCACCACTTTCTGATAAAGTGCCGAATAGGCTATTCATAGCTTTTTTGACCGATTCTCCATACTTCATCTGTCAAGTTAAGTGGTGGATAGCCTATTCGGCTATATCAGGAAGTGGTGAAACAGGCCCTAAAATTTTTTCGATAGTCACTGATTCAGAAGACGCAACTACAAAGGCACTAAAAAGTTACAACAGTAAAGTTTAGTATTGTTAGGTAGTCCCCTAATTAGGCGGTTACTGTCACAGTCGGATTAGGAGGATTAGTATCAATCACACACACAAATTGGTTGCGTCGGCTACTAACGACTTTTGATTGAACTCAAATCCCGTCGAGTCGTTCATACAAAAGTCAAAAAGCTTAACAACTTTCTTGTATATTGTTATATTTTTAACTTATGTAAGTAACTCACTTTTAAGGTCATCAAGTTACCTACTCACTTTCCTATTTCAAGAGTTATATACTCAGGGCGAGCGCAGCGAGCACTGGTATAATATCTCACAGTCTGAGCATTTTTGTGGTACACTTTACGGAAAAACTATTACGTCTACTGATGTGTGCTTTAACATAGGTAGTATTTTTATATGTAGATGTGTTATAATCGATCAGTCAAGGTTTGGTTACTAAAAAAATGCCTTAAAGATTATTACCTCGTAGAAAAACGACGCGAGCCCTCACAAAATTCGGCTTTCAGTTAGTAAAATAATCCATTTAATTTTTATTTTTTGGCAGTACTTATCACAATTCAATTTAAAAAGAAATTAATAAAATAATTTTTTGATAACCTACCATATTCTATGATAGGTTATGTAGTATAGACCTCAAGTCTACCTAATTAAACTAATTAAAGGTTTTCGTGCCACATGCCTCCGGGTGGCATCTAAGGTTACCGATAACAATGATTCAACAGATAAAGCCTATTGATATATTTAAATCCCCAGACCCGTTACTACTACGGATAAGATAAGAAAAGGAAGCGGCTACAATTAAGATAAATATCTGTATTATCTAAAGTATCCTTAAAATGTTGCATAGATTATACACCGGTTAGCATATTATCGCGGCGTATATCTTTACAACAATATTTCGATAAAGGTTGTGAACGCATGGAATATATTGTTATCAAAATCTTGCTATGCAAAAACAAGATTAGATTTTTTAAGTCCTCCTTTGTAGATCTTCCAAGAAGTTTCAATATTTTTGTGTATAGCAGAAAAATATATTATATTCAAGAAATATATAAGTAAAAAATGTAAAAAGTACAAGAAATTTAATTTAATTATTGATAGATTGTATTTATATTATGTTATGAAATAAAAATTAGAGGCATTAAACTAAAAAGATGAAAGATTCACAAACAAACAAAAAAAAAAATTGTAACTTATAAGTTATAACTAAAGATGAAAGATTCACAAAAAAACAAAAAAAAATTTTTTTTTGTTTGTGAAAAATAAATTGTTACATATAAGAAACAATTTTTTTTTATTTGTTTGTGAATCTTTCATATTTTTAGTTTAATGCCTCTAATTTTTATTTCATAACATAATATAAATACAATCTATCAATAATTAAATTAAATTTCTTGTATTTTTTACATTTTTTACTTCTATATTTCCTGAATATAATAAATTGTTACTTATAAGTAACAATTTTTTGTATTCTGTTTGTTTGTGAATCTTTCATATTTTTAGTTCAATGCCTCTAATTTTTATTTCATAACATAATATTATTTGATATAATCAATAAATAATGGCTTCAGCAATTGTATTACATAAGTGAAATTAAATCAAAGCCAGACCACCAACACCGAACAAGCCTATTCGATTAAACCAAGACAGATCCAAATTTATCGGTTCCATTTGTATTGTTTCAATTAGGAATACCGAATTAAACGTATGGAGAACCGCCCAAATTACTATATCTTCGTTAAAATAACTTTCTATTGTGGATCGTTTATTATTTTTACATCAATAAACTAAACTCCCTTAAGCGATGTATGGACTAATGACCCGCCCAAGTTTCGACAATCACTTGTGACGACATGTAGAGCCGCCACCTGACTCCAGGCAACGAATATTCGGATAATCTTTTGATTGTTAATCAATTGATTGCTAATTAAAGAAGAAATTTCGTGATGATACCTTAATGCTAATGGAAAATTGCTAGACTTTCCATTAGCATTAAAATTGCTAGATTTTCTATTAGCATTAAAATTGCTAGATTTTCTCCCGACTTTGTATGTGCAAAAGAAATTTCAAGATACATTTTCCTTCCATAAAAAGTAAGTGTCCATCCTCGGTGTCTACTCTATTAACCAGTTCCTTAAAAAATGTTTCAATAGTTAAAGAGCATGTTAGACATTCACGATTTGTTTATATATCTATAACCACGGAACTAATACAAAGGCTTATAACCCACTATTTTCATCGTATTATTCAAATACCATAAAGGGTAGAATGCTAAGTTACAGGTATAAGTTATAACTTAAAAAGTGTATTTTATACCTTGCCAAAGTACAGAATAATTTCTAAGTCACTTACATTTTGAAACGAGCCCCCAGCTAAAGTAATTGATATAAAATAATTATTTACACAAATCACTTTTCCGTTACGCTGCGTAACTATTGCGAAATTACACCTTCTCTTCGTCAGTTTATTAATAACGGTTTTTGCATATTAGTAACACGCCTATGGGAGCAATTTTATTGAACATATAAACAACTAATATTATATCGCGTAGATTTAATAATAGAGGCCGATTGACAGACACCACGTGTACTGATATCTTGATTCCTAGATTAAGCAATGTTTCAAATGACCTATATTTAAACCCTCTTACAAAAAAAAAAATACACCGCGAATAACTATGCAATGATTCCTTGTCCTTTTTAGTCTTGAATTAATATATTTTGTGGAAGTCCAGAGCAGAGTTATACTATAATAGGAGGGAAGTAATACGAAGTTCACCGGATCATAATTCATAGCTGGTTCGATGTAGTATACTAAGTTGAAAAGATTTTCAAAATATTCACGTAAAAGTCATCGGGCTTATGTCAGAAATAATGGTAATATTATGTTGTGGAAACCAGTTATTATAAACCCTGAAATTGGCAATCGAGACAATGAATTTTTACGTTTTCACGATTTTGTGTTATCAAAATAATAAAAATCGAATTAAAATTCTGTGAAATGCAGTATCCATATTAAAACATCAACCCGAACTAATAAAGCCGAAAGTTTACAATGTACTTTTTGGTAATAAAGTCATAGGGATTGTAATTAGTATAGTGGTGTTAATTAGAACGAAGTAGAATATTGTTCTATGGTTAGCTATCATCGAGCTTAATTTTCTCTGTATCGAATCCTACATGGAGTTCTATTGTTCCGTAGATGAAACCTTTCGTCTCGGTCTTGGAGTTGGTATTCTTTGGTTTGAGTGTATTTTTAGAGATAGAGTTATCTTGATTAAAATAACAGTTTATAACCGTTTGATTTTGTATCAATAAAGATGTAACGGATGATATTTTGAGTAAGACATTTTTAAATTCCGATTATCGTTGTTTTATATATTTTGTAACTTCATTTTGGAAATTGTCTTCTTAAGATTTATTATCGAATGGGCATGACACAATCATTGTGATCACAGCGTTATAAGTTATAACTTTACGACATTGTAATAAAGCGCATTATTCTTTAGACTTCTCCGCAATTATAATAATTGTCAACATGGTCATTTGATGATTTGGTCGACGGTGACGTCACTGTAGTAGAAAGTAGTCGGGGCGAGTGGAAACCGACACATGCCATGGATTCAATTGAATCATTCAACCGTTCAATGGAGGGTCAGCAAAAATTAAACCTCGTTGAAATTTTCAGGACCCTTAAAAAACATTCACTCTTTACTATTCTGTGCCTGAAATAGATAGCTGGATAAAATACGATTTCTTTATAAGATGGTTTAATAAACCGCAATTGCAATTTTCAAACTTTATAACTGTATTATTATTTTAAACAAAAAAATGAAAACCGACTTCCAAGGTAAAAACAATTACAGTAGTATGAACTAAAAAGTATTAAATATCTCTTACTCTTTAATAGTGCCCTTTTCAGAATTCGTCTAAATCTCGACTATTTCTGTACAATGTACATACTACAGTCTTCATTATTTTCAAGTCGGTACCAGCTAATTTAAACGTGAGTTAATCAGGCAATGTCATAATATCTGAAGCTTTTGGGACTGGTACCGACTTCAAAGTAATGAAGACCGTGGTATGTACAGAAATAGTTGAGATTTAGACAAATTCTGAAAAAGGCACTACTAAAGAGCGAGAGTTATTTAATACTTTTTAGTTCATATTTCTATATTGTTTTTACTACTAATTATTACTAATTATTAATCAAATTAATATGTTGGTTTATGCTTTCAGTTGTTTAAACAACGCTGAAATCCCCGAACCTGTACCTATAAGCATTCAAAAGTTCTGTTCGGTACCTTCGGATCCAGGGTATAACCTGGTGCGAAGTCTTATTTTTTGGTAGCATTTACCTCGAATACTTCAGAAAAAATTGAAATCACTATATGTTTCCATACAAATTTCAAGGAGTCCCCTCAATTCCTCAAAATTCCATCATCAGATTACCACTTATGTGAACATGGTACCAAATTCGAGTTAAATCCTATACAACACAAAAAGAATTTTGAAAATCGGACCACAAACGGCTGAGTAATCGTAAAAATACGAGTTATAAATTATGATTTAAGTACACTGACTTCTTACTCAACTTCCAAAATAAAAATGGCGATGGTTTAAAGCAAAATTTGCCGACCGTACATTAGAACTAATTACTCTACACCAGTGATTTTTTAATTTAATTGTGATACCTGATTTTGTGCGGCGATGCGAAAGAAGCCACTCCGACCGACAGATGTCAATGGGACAGTGTTTTTTGTTGCTCGTGCCACTCAATATCATATTACCGATTCATTAACAAACTTCTGTCATCGGCCAGTGTAATTCTAGAGGAAAGTCTCTGAAGAAGAAAGTCAAGGAAAATAAAGAAGAAAAATCAGGTTCCGGATTCATGCTTGCCATATTTTGTTTATTATCGTGACACCCACGATCATAAACAAAATTTGGCAAGCATGTCAAAAAATCTTAAACATTAAAAAGTTTAGCACAATGATAATATATCACTTCAATTGTGTAATGTCTGTACCTATACCTATATAGTGTACCTACATATACACAATATAATTTTTAGTAGTAGGGGAATTACTACATAAAATACGTAATATATAAATCTTTCTAAGTTAGAAAATAGCAACGAAAGTGATAATAAGTAGTAGACATTTAAAAAAACATTACGTATCTTATAAGTACCTTTTTCGCAACAATTTTAAGAAAGCATTCTTGTAATCGATATAGACATAAAAACATATGGCAATGTCAGGAACTTAACAATTTGGATTATATAAACTTTTTGCCTCAAATAGATATAGTTTTTTAATAAATTTTATCATTAAATACACGCATAGCTGAAATTTTCGTTGAAAAAATATTATTAGACGATATATTAATAGCTTTAATAGTAATGCTGTTCGAAATATTCCGCATGCTTCTACCCAATAGTTATTAACTAATAGGCTCTAATGATTAATTTCCTATCAATTGTATGTCACGCGCGAGACTTCATAGAAGTAATTTGAGTAACTGCACTGAGCACTTTCGCGAAGGCTCGCTTACATGAGACATGTGACTGTATAATAAAATTATTACGGTCATTGAACTTTTATAAATACATCAAAGGAATTATACTCCATTTTTGAATAAAACTTACTAAAAATACTTCCTTATATTTGATATTAATTAAAGCTTAAGCTTTGATAAATGACTAAGCTATTTAAATTTCAATACTCAATCACATCATTAAGTTACTCTTTTTGTTTTAGGGTGTACTGTATGGTTTATTTCCTTTATAAAATGTATTCATCAGTGTTATAATAACATGATTGTCATGATATAATAATAATTATTATTATTTTAATTTCAATGTTTTTTTTTTCAGGTACAATGCCACAGCCTATTACTAGCAGCAGTAAGATGGGATTCAGTATTTTTGGAGACATAATATAATTTTAAATCCGTACTCCATAATTTTTAATTTACCTTCTTAGGTAAAACTTTTTAAACTATATCCTAAGTTATAACCTAAATATTAATTCGTAGTTACAATATTATATATTTAATTTATAAGTAATATTTTACATTTAAAGCTTTACTCTGCGATTTTAGATGTATTTAGAGTGTAAAGTCTAAAGTTTAGATTATCGATAAGCTAATTAGAATGAAATTTAAATACAGAATATAAAAGAAATAGTAAACATATTAAAATATTATAACATAATATTATAAGGTAATTTTCACTATACCAGTAATTCACGTAAGCAAGTAGCTGGCACATGTAAACGCTCCATCGCCACTTCCTCTGTTACAAAACACTAAACAAGATTTTTCTTAACAAAACTCGTCAACTCACATTCTTACTGTGACTCATAATCGCCGCAAATCCTTTTCTTACGAAACATAAAAATTGTGTTGCAATTCGGTCTAAATAGCCTAGAATACTAGATGCTAAGGTCTAGCGGCTGTTTCTAAACTAATGACAATGTTACATTCTTCAAATAGCTTTAGTGCTTTTTATGGGGCCGCTTTTTGTATTGCTGTATGTCTTAGTAATTATAATTTACGATGTGTAAATAGCTCTGAATATTAATTTTAAAGTATCTGACGCAAAATGACGTAGTAAAATTTTGACATTGTCAGGATGTAAGTAGGTCAAGCATGAAAGTATAATTGGTCGCTGACGTCACTGTTAAGCATTTGTGTATTAACCCACAATTTTTTTTGTTGAGTTATGATAGCAATCTTGCTCTAAATTATCTAGAGAACATGACTGCATTCATACTTCAAATACATAATTTTTTGTGGGAATAGGCTGTCAAATTTAGGTAAAATCTGACAGATTTCCTTTGTCCTTCGATCATTTTGTCCATTCCACTGTATTCATTCTAAGATGGCCAATGGCCATGTTAAGCATGCTGATGATGCTACACGCAACTTGACAAGCATGTAACAAACACCGAAGATTGCCATGTCATTGGCGTGACGCGCGCTTTGTAACGCCTGTCACTGTACAAATGTGATTTACCTATGAAACGGAAGTAGATGGAATAAGAAGGTTTTATTCCATATTGTTTACTATAGTTAGTAATCTTGTCATTTGAAATTGTTAAAACTTTGCGAATAAAGTACTATAAACTATTACTTAGGTTCTGAACTCTTGTTTAAAAATAATTTAATAGATATTTGGGAATTTCGGGATATATAATCCGGGTAATAAATGGATATTAATCAGGGTAAGTTCGGACACAATATGGTAAGTCAGGATAATTCCAGTTAACGCTAAATTAAACTACAGTTACGTTACGGTATAGCTACAGCTTGCGGTTGCAGCCCAGTATAGCGTATATGCCCGTAGAGCCAGGCAAAAAAACACTGACTATAATTTTGTGACAAGCTGAATTATCCGGACTTACCCTGTGTCAGAACTTACCCTGATTACTGATTAGCCTAATATTTTATTGATACAAAATGGATGTGTAAATATTGTATATAATTTTACGAAAGTAGAGATACAGAGTAAGGTTTTTTTTTTTTAACAAGTGCAGTAAGTAAAAAAAAAGAGCAATAATTATATATTATATCCATATACTAACCACTAACATTTTACCTGAAAACTAAACAACCAAATTTAAATAAAAAATAGAAACATCGAACACAATAAAGTGTTAATGGTTGAAAATAATAATTAAATCAATTCGCAACGGTCAACAATTTGGAATAATCAGCAGCATACAGCAAGATATCCATGGAATCACTAAAATCGATTCGTACTGCTTACTGCCTTTGAAGTTTGAGGTACACGATGGTCTAGGGGTCAACATTCAAATAGAATCTATATTTCCATACTAATAGTAATGCTATTATACTTCGTTTCGCCAAAATTCTTTCATCGCGCAGGAACCGAACACTTTTCAGGATAAAAAGTATCCTTGTTGTTCCCAGGACTCAAGGTATCTCAATACCAAATTTCAGCAAAATTGGTTCAGTGGTTAGGGTGTGAAGAGGTAACAGACAGACACTAGCACCAGCACGTATTTCCGGATCAATATGACCTGCAAACCTTCAGCTTTTCTCATGTTGCCCGTGTCCATGGGCGACGATAATTGCTTTCCATCAGGTGACGCGATTGCTCGTTTGGCCCCTTATTTAACAAAAATTACACAATATAGCATATAGCAATAATTAATCAACTCCTCCCTTTTTGTTTTATATCAGTAAAAAATTGAAAATTAATATTTTTAATTTAATTAATATTCATAAATCGAAACATAAAGTAAACGAAGTATACTGTTATACTTTTCATGTAATAACCATCTATAGACTTTTTTAGGGTTCCGTACCCAAAAGGTAAAAACGGGACCCTATTACTGAGACTTCGATGTCTGTCCGTCTGTCTGTCCGTCTGTCTCCAGGCTGTAACTCAAGAACGGTAATAACTAGAGAGTTGAAATTTCCACAGATTATGTATTTCTGTTGCCGCTATAACAAAAAATACTAAAAACAAAATAAATTAAATATTTAAGGGGGCCTCCCGTACAACAAACGTAATTTTTCAAACATTTTTTGCTCGGTATCAACGATGACAACAAGTAGGCACTTGAAATTTTCGCAAAAGCGTTAATTATATGTTTACTTTAATAATTAAAAATAATATTTACATAAAATAATAATTTAAGGGGAGCTCCCATAAAAAAAACGCAATTTTTGGCCTATTTTTGCTCTATAATGGTACGGAACCCTTCGTGCGCTAGTCCGACTCGCACTTGGCTGGTTTTTATTTTAACATGGGGAATTGCTTTAAGCATCCCCGGCAAATTGGAAATATCGGCCGGGGTATGTGAGACTCCTGCGAAGTCTACCTACTTAAATCCCATGGTGCTCCACTCATCGCTTAAGGCAGAGTTGCGGGTACTATAGAACCTATCGCAACAACTACCTATAGGCTATAGCTACTGCCTACTACCGACCTATACCTTCGTCCATATAACTGTTTCTTACTATAATAATCACAGTATGTGCGTCATAGCATCGGAAGCTTTTCTAATCCATTACAGGTTGTTTAATTAACCCAAAAAATGCTTACTCATTGGTGTCATAAAATACCAGTTTATAGTTTAAAATAGATTTAGTTCAATTAACAAAGAAGGATAAGAAAAAAATATGAACGTCACGATGTATATTAATATTATACTTATACGATGTATATTTATAGTATACTTTGACGACCTCTGTGGCTCAGTGGGTGGGCTGTCGGTAGCTCAAGCCGGGGGTCGCGGGTTCGAATCCCGCCGACGCGACGGAACAAAAAGTTTTCAAAGTTCCTGGGTCATGGATGTGTATTAAATATGTGTATAATATAATAAAAATCTTAAATATATTATGCATAGTATAAAAGTGTTAAATATATTTCCGTTGTCTGGTACCCGTAACACAAGTTCTTAAGGTAGTTACCACGGGACCAGACTGACGTGGTGTGAAGCGTCCATAGATATTATTATTATTATTTTTATATTATGTGTATTGAACGTATAAACAAAATTGCTAATAGTTATCGCCAATATGATATTACCACACAATTTCACACTTTTTCAATTTTAAGTTTAAAGATATTGACCCCAAAGACATTATTGATACTTTTAAATTATTAAACATTAAGAACACCACTGATCTTTGGGGCATGTCTACAAAAATTATTAAATCAATAATTGACATCATAGCTCCTCATTTAGCAATGATTTTTAATAACTGTATAGAGAATGGTGTTTTTCCTGACTTAATGAAGCAAAGCAAGGTTATACCTTTATTTAAAGCGGGAATTAAGTCTGATCTGACAAATTACAGACCTATATCGATTTTCGACCCTTAGCAAAATATTTGAAAAAATAATTTTAAAACGGCTATTGGTACACTTTAATACAAATAATTTATTACACGAAAATCAATACGGTTTTACTAAGGGTCGTTCCACAACGGATGCTGGTATAGGTCTTCTATGTAGTATATTTGAAGCTTGGGAGGAATCGCAGGATGTCTTAGGTGTCTTCTGTGACCTCTCTAAGGCCTTCGACTGTGTCGAACACGCTACATTAATTAGGAAATTGCACCACTATGGCATAAGGGACTCAGCACTCAACCTTTTGACATCTTGCCTCAAAAATAGGACTCAAAGGGTTGAAATTAATAATAAGAGATCTAATGGAACCAAAATAGAATTAGGTGTCCCGCAGGGATCTATTTTGGGCCCATTTCTTTTTCTCATCTACATAAATGACCTACTTTATCTAGTTAAGGACAATGATAATGAAATAGTACTTTTTGCTGATGACACTTCACTTATCTTTAAAGTGAAGAGACAACAGTCTAATTACGACGAGGTAAACAATACTCTTTCAAAAATAGTACATTGGTTTAATGTTAATAATTTACTTTTGAATTCTACGAAAACTAAATGTTTAAAGTTTACTTTGCCCAATGTACGGCAAGTTCAAACCAATGTACTATTAAATGATGAGAAAATGAATTTGGTGGACACTACTGTGTTTTTAGGTATTACTCTAGATAGCAAATTACAGTGGGGTCCTCATATTGCTAAACTCGCAGATAGACTCAGTTCTGCAGCATATGCAGTCAAAAAGATTAGGAAAATTTCTGACAAAGATACTGCACGGTTAGTATACTTTAGCTATTTTCACAGTAGAATAGCATATGGTATCCTTTTATGGGGAAACGCTGCCGATATAAATACTATTTTTGTGCTGCAGAAGCGAGCTATACGTTCGATTTACAAAATGTCTACATTGGAATCTTTGAGAGAAAAGTTTAAAGAAATTGGTATTATGACAGTAGCTTCTCAATACATTTTGGATAATGTATTATATGTTAGAAAAAATATATGTAAATTTAAAGCCAAAGGTGACATTCATTGTAGATACACCAGAAATAAGCACAAGCTAGTTTTGCCAGTGATCAGACTTAGCAAAGTCAGTAAATCTTTTAAAGGTCAATGTATACGCCTTTTCAATAAAATCCCAGAAAACGTTCAAAATCTTTCCATTAACAAATTTAAGAAAGTAGTCAAAGAGCGTTTGTGTGCCAAAGCCTATTATAAGGTCAACGATTTCATAAATGATGGCACTTCCTGGGAGTAGGATGGCTGCTTGCATGGCTAACTACACTATTGTATGACTTACATTATGTATGTGTCTTGACATTGTATATTTTAAGTTACAGCATTGTAAATTTTATTTTAAAAGATTAATTTTTTTCTCACTTTTTTTGGTAAAAAAGTGGGCCCCCTGCGAGTTTCTTACGCCGGTTCTTCTCGCCGGGTTAGTTCCCGAACCGTACCAGTAGTATCAACATTCTGAAAGTATTTTTTTTAATCTATTCAGAAATAAAACAATTTTTATTTTTATTTTATTTTTTATTTTTACCTATAAATTTTATCAGGTAGTATATTTTTGGAGGCTTATACTTGGAAGTTGGGAGTTTTGCCTTGTGAAAAGAACATTGTCTTGTGAGTTGTGCCCTAACTTATCATCCACTAATCACTAGAACTGGACGTTCCGCGCGGCTCTGCCCGCGTAAACGACACACTTCCCGGGAACCGTACATTTTCTTGCAATAAATATCCTATGTCCTTCCCCGTAGTCTACTCTA
The DNA here is from genome assembly GCA_937595015.1 of Polyommatus icarus. NCBI lineage: Eukaryota > Metazoa > Arthropoda > Insecta > Lepidoptera > Lycaenidae > Polyommatus > Polyommatus icarus. Next base: position 20,419,783 of record OW569323.1, on the reverse strand, counting down.
CATCTGTGCCAAATCACACTCAAATCGGTATTGTAGTTCAAGTTCAAACTTAAATACTTTCACAATGTAAGTTTAATTTTGTATAGATATTATACTTTTACTATTATACTTACCCCTTTTGACGAAAAATGCGGAAACGTAGTTTCATGAAATTTCGCACACTTACGGTCTTACCACAAAAGATTTAAACATCTGTTGAACAGTTGTTTTGAGACAATTTTGTATGGAATTTTTCTCTAATCAACTGTTCAACGGGTGTTTAAATCTTTTGTAGTAAGACCCTTATAGTTTATATTATGGAGGAAGAGTGCATCCAGCCAATATTGCTTTAAAATTATGCTTTTATCGTACCTTATTTTGATAAATAAAACATTACACACACTACATTGTGCACACTACGATATTTTGAATGACAAGTCTTATACACACGAATTACACTCTTTTATATTTTATGGTTGAAGTTTGTTGTCAAATTATAAAAATTATAGTCAATACTTTAAACGGGGAGCCAAAAGAAGAAGAAAGTCAATATTTTGGTAATATAGAATATTAATAGCATGGAAACTTATAATTAACGAGCTTTTGCCTGCGGCTTCGCTCGCGTTAAGAAGTATTATTATATTATATACAAACTTTCATCCCCTATTTGAACCCCTTGGGGTGGGAATTTATGAAAATCCTTTCTTAGCGGATGAATACGTCATAACATCTACCTGCATGCCAAATTTCAGCCCGATCCGTCTAGACTCTAGAGTCTAGACTCTAGTGTTTTGGGCTGTGCGTTGATAGATCACCATGTCAGTCAGTCACCTTTGAGTTTTATATAAATAGATTTAAGGTCGAAATTCGATCATTGGGCGATCTCTAGTCTTTCAAACTGCTTTTAAGTAAGTGCACAACCTCAACGAATTCCAATAAAAAATCATTGATTCATATCGATAATAATATAATCCGTCGATTTACAGCGGCAGCGAATCGAATCAATATTAGCTGTTAAGCCTCATATGGAACTATTTTATGACCTGTTTGCCGCTAATTGTACGTAAATTATTACGTACAACCATAAACAAAATTATAATTTTGATTTATCGCGTTATTAACCAAGAATTATCACTTTTGTGTAACTTGAAAATTAGTATTGGTTTAAAACTTATTTATTCTTGAACTCTTACTCAGAAGAAAATTATAAAAGCATTATTGCTACACATAATGAAGAATGTATCTTAAATACTATCTGTACGGACTATTAAATAAATAGATAAACAGGCAGAAGACCCGGGGGAACCACATTGAAAATTTATGATCTTTTATCTTCATAAGTCGTAACTGTAGCTGTTTAAATGATGTCTTAACAATAGAATTGTGACCCGTACTAGTTAAATCAGTTCTAGACATAATGATAAATGGCATTAGAAGAAGTCCTCTAGACCGGTCGCCCACGCCTAGTGCATGCAAATTCCGGACGAAAGCAGGTTAACGATGATGACTCACAACATACTTTAATCTTTTTAAGGCCTGGTTAATATAGTAAACTGCCCAATTATTGACACTTTAAGAGTTCAAACTACAGGAAAACCTTTGATTGGAATTCTAAGTTCAAATAAAAATCTAAGGTTCCAATAATGGGATGACTGCCAACTATTGGATAGTTTGCCCTTTATCTGATCAGTGACGAATAACGTTACTTTTCAGATACTAGCGAAAGCTATTATAAGCTCTACAAGGCTCCTTATAACTCTCTTTCGGCGCTTCCTGTCCACGAGATGCTTGTAGCATCCAACAACGTTCAGCAGCTCATTTGCGCTAAGTGTCGCCGCACACGGGCCACACGCGACAGGCACAAACGCCGCCACAACTCACAAGAAGCAAGACGATTGGACGATTGTAGCGTGTGGGACGTCAAGCGTGTGCGGCGAGTCCATATAAAATGTAGGTATGAAAACTACGGGAAATATGCCGGTGGCGGCGTTTTGTGGTTGTGACTGGTGGCCCGTGTGCGGGAGCCCTAAGTCGTATGCTGCATCCTAAAGCTAACTCTCCTTTACTTTTGTAATTAGCCCCTGAGAGTTGAAAACTCCGAAAAAACTTTAATAGTTTCATTAAGATTGTTTTTCTATACCAAACGAAGCCGATTCAGCTATCTTTTGAACTGTAACTAATAATAGCCGTTTATTTCGGGGCAATTGGCTAGTTAATTGTTCCTAAACCAGTACTATTAAGGCTTTGTTTATGAAGGTCGTTTGGAAACCGCTTCTTCGAATTTTAATGAGAAAAAATCGCCGCTAACCCGTGTGACCGCGAGACTAATAACATACTATATGATCAGTTTCCTGTGTTCAATATTCACCGTAGAAAGCGCTATAGTTTCTCTTTTTATTATATTTATATAACTCAATGTATGGCGATAAATTAAAGAATGGACAGCCCTAACAATGTACCATCGAAGAAATTGATTCATAGGCAGTTGATGAACCTGTGTCATTTGGTCCGGTTATGTCAATTCCGTGTCGTCATAAGTTGGCTGGGTTTGACAAATCGCAGCCAAATTATGTAGATTTGTGATTAACTTCTCATTAAACCACTACCCGTAACTTTATCGGGATTAGTTTTTGACGCAGTAACCGCATATTTTCTGGGTTAAAAAATATAATAGCTGTATGTCCTTCAGAATAATACTCGTATGTATTTTAAATTTTTACACGCCCGCGCCATTGTATAGCAAAGGAAGTTTCAGGAGCATAATATTTATTGCACTTTACTCTTTATTTTTTTCCTCAACTACTGTTAGTTGTTTTACCAACTTCATAATTAAAGATTCTTTAAATTATTCGTAGTATTCAATTGAAATATTGAAATTTTCGAAGGCTGTAAGCTGTTGTAGGTACCTACTCAGTATAGCCCGATAAGAGTTTGTCAAGGAGTTTGTGTCTAAACAGTTTGTGCCGAATTTCCGCCGCGGAAGTTCAGCATGATTCCGCCTGCAATGTATTTTAAATTACCGATGTGATGACACACCGTGCCGAAATTCCGTCGCGTTATATTGTATGCGTTTGACATTGCTTACGTAATCATGCCTAATTTCCGCCGTGGAAATTCGGCATAGTGTGTTAATTTATTCACTTTCTATTACATTAATCCTTATGCCTGTGTCATGAAGTCCTGTCAGAAGTGTCATATTATGAAGACTATAGATCTAATAACAAAAGGATGCCACCTCCAAATCTCATCTCGCCACCTGTTCAACTCCGGCCATCTATGAATGGTGCTATTATTTTATTTTTATTGATTCATTTGAATAAAAAATATGTTCCGTGCTTATTTTATCACAGCAGTTGTTAATGTATGGAAGGCGTAAGAATAAAGAATGTAGTTTATTGTATTGTATTGTTAATTGGAATTTTATTACGTAAAAATAGAAACTTTTACATCCATTATTACAAAACTTTATGATATACATGCACCCCTTAAGCCAGTTAGACTAAAACATTTACCTGCACCTTGGTTATCTAACGAAATTAAAGAATTAATTATCAGCAAACACCGTGCCAAGGCTGCTTACAGACGACACAAAACAGATGAACATCACGAAAAATACATAAAAATTCGCAACCGCTGTAATACTTTGTGTCGAGATGCACAGAGGCGATACATACATTCGTCGGTAGAAAGTGGTGGGACAGCTAAAACGTGGAAATTTTTAAAGTCGCTTGGCATAGCTAATCGGAGTGGGCAGGTTCCAATCAATACGGGACTTGAGGAACTCAATAAATTTTTCTCATCGTCATCAACAGCATTGAATGCGACTGACAAAACCAAAACACTACACCATCTATCTCTGCAGCCTCCTGAAAGTTATTCTCCTTTTTGTTTCAGTCCAGTTACTCTCAGTGAGGTGAAGAAAAATATAATGTCGATTTCATCTAGTGCGGTTGGTAGCGATGAACTTGGTCGTAACATGATTGTACCAATAATAGACATAATTTGCCCCATTATAACAGACATACTCAATTACTCATTATTAACAGGTACCTTTCCAGAATCATGGAAAAGAGCTAAAATTATCCCATTACCCAAAAAACCTAACCCACAATCCTGTAAAGACTATCGACCTATTTCTATTTTACCGTTTTTATCAAAAGTACTGGAGCGTCTAGTCCATCAGCAGGTTGTAAACTTTTTAAACAGACTAGAATTTTTTAACCCCCTTCAGTCTGGATTCCGTCCTGGCCATAGCACCTCAACAGCATTAATTAAGGTAACCGACGATATTCGACGTGCCATGGACAACGGAGAATTAACAATTTTAACACTTTTGGATTTTACTAATGCTTTTAACACCGTTGACCATGATATTCTCCTACAGCTCTTGATCTCTATGAATTTTTCCCCTACCGTAGTGGCGTGGTTCCGTAGTTATTTGTGTAATCGCAAACAACGTGTAGTGGTCGAGGATGACGCCTCAAAATGGTCTACAGTCATGGATGGAGTCCCTCAGGGCGGCGTCTTATCACCTTTATTGTTTAGCATCTTTATTAACAGCATAATCAAAATAATTACCTTTTCCTGCTCTCATATGTATGCCGACGATCTGCAAATTTACCTTCACACACCTGTTAATGATCTGCCATCAGCTATTGCAAGAACTAATGAAGACCTTGAAAGTATCTGTGCTTGGTGTAAGTCTCGTGGGTTGGTTATAAATCCTGCTAAATCCCAAACAATTATAATTGGCAGTTCAAAGCTTCTGACAAGAGCCCAAGTTCAAAACCTTTGTCCTGTAATGGTTGATGGTAAAATTATTCCTTTCTCGCAAGCTGTCAAAAACCTTGGAATTCATCTCGACTCAACGTTGTCTTGGAACAAGCACATTAGTGAGACCAGTAGAAGAGTATTTGGTGCGTGGAGTGCGTTGAGGCGCTTCCAAAATTTTTTGCCGATCCCAACTAAAATCCTGCTTGCAGAATCGCTCATATTGCCCATACTCGATTACGCTGACATATCTTTCACAAATATTACAGAGGAGCAGCTAAATAAACTTGAGCGCCTCCAAAACCTCTGCATACGATTTATTTTCGATTTGCGAAAGTATGATCACATTTCCCAATTTCGTGTCAAACTCAAGTGGCTGCCAATCCGACTTCGGCGGGATGCTCACATACTGTCGTGTTTATATAATATTTTGTATGACCCTAAGACACCACCCTACTTAAAAGAAAGGTTTACATTTTTAGATGACAGTGTTAAAACATTTCGAAACGCTAATATTTCACTAATACCACCCACACGTAATACGAAATTTTATGACTCCTCATTCACCGCTCGTGCTGTTAGTCTGTGGAACAAATTACCCACATCTTTGAGACGTGCGCAGTCCTCGTACGTTTTTAAAAATGGCGTCAAGGAACATTTTTTGTCACAAATAATCCATAATAACTGATTATTACCTGTATTGTGTTATTTATATTTATTTATGTTTGTATGTACATATATATTTTATTTCTATGTATTATCTTCTTAGTATGTATGTATGTATTTATAATATTAAGTATACTTATATATTTTAAAAGTTTACTCTTAGCTGTCTATGTAGTCACCTACCATTTATTACTACTGTTACTTTAAAGTTTTACAATAAAGGTTGCCTGGAAGAAATCGCTTGTAGCGATAAGGCCGCCTTTTGTACTTTTACTCTTAGTTGCTAAGTTTTGTTTTGTATGTCATGTTTGTTTTTGGTGCAATAAAGTGTTTTCATTCATTCATTCATTCATTATTATAATAAAGTGTTAAAATGTTCTTTCACAATTAGAACTTTCTACACATTAACGGGCAAGATAAATTGCGAAAGTTTGTTGTTTTGTTTATATTTTTTGTTTGTGTTGTGTAATAGACTTAATAAGTTTGAGGATGTAAATCAATACTAATATTATAAATGCAGAAATGTGAATGTCTGTATGTATGTTACCTGTTTCGATGAATCAGTCGAACCGATGATACAACAAATATATCGATATCACATTTCATTTGGTATCGATATTTAGATTACCGGTAAAGAAGATAGGGTAGTTGCGAAAAAATGTACCGTTCCCGCGCGATGAAAGAATGGCGGAACGGAGTTGCGGGCGTCATCTAGTAATTTAAGGCCGTCCCCCGAGCAAACGACCTTGGCCATACATTTGCCGCGTTGCTGAGATCGCGCCAAAACCCTATTATTTTTACTTATCTTAGTTCAAAATTGTCCTAAAAAAATTCAAAACGGCGAATATGTAGTTTATGATATTGTCGATCTATTGGCGTGAGTTTCAAATAAAAGTAATTTGTAAATCCTAAGAAGATGCTGAATGTATGCTTGAATTTTAACAAATGGGTATTACTTTGGAAGCTGATATTATGAGTATAAGAAACAAAAATAGAAAATTTAAAACGACAAAAGGAATGTTGATATACTGAAGATTATTGCTGTATTTTTATTATAATTTTGTAGCTTTCAGATTATGAGTTTATAAGGTTTTAAATACGGTCAATTACGGAATCTCCGGACGGTACGCCCTACTAGATGACACCCGCAACTCCGTTGAGCCAAAATTCGTTTATCGCGCGGGAACCATACATTTTTCTGGGATAAAAAGTATCCTATGTCCTTCCTCGAGACTCAAAGTATCTCCATACCGAATTTCAGCAAAATCGGTTCGGCGGTTTGGGCGTGAAGAGGTAACAGACACACTTTCGTATTTATAATATTAGTATGTATAGAGACTAATATTATTAATTGGTAATAAGTTGATATAATATACCAATGCACATAAATAAATAACACAACGTATTTTTTAACTTAATTATTATTTATTTTATTAAACAATTGACCTAATTCAAGCTTATAAATCAACCTTTGCTTTAAGTCATTAACCGAATTGACTACTTAAACATAGTTAACGATTGTCTAATTTAAATTGACATAAGACCACCCTGATGTTTTGACAGGTGTTAACCTTTCAAGTTACGAAGATAGGGTTAAGTATTAAAATTTATATCCCCCGCCCTAGTTTAAAAAAAGTTTAATTATTATATTATAAACCTAGTCGTACACATTCAAATCTAAATAAATACCTACATACTCTATACGAAGTTATGAAAGTAGCTATAAGTACATTATAATATATTCTTCTGGCGTTAGCTAGTATATCAGATCACTTTGGAGATACGACAGTTTACGTTTCAGCCGCAGGTAAACTGTTGTAACTGAATCTAAGCGTATAATCGGGGAACAATCAAGTAGCCGACTTGTCGCTTGACCACTTATCATAAATCTCAATCAAGATAAACGACGTTTAAACTTTTAATAGCTTTTTCGATTTATTAAACGTACTTTTGAAGTTTCGGCTGAATGCTTTTGTCACCGACTCAATTAATTCCGAACTAAAAGCGAACTTTAATTATACAATAAAAGAAAATATTTATTGTCTGTATAAAACTCGGAATAGCCTTTATAATTAGATGTGTGATTGTAATTTTATGCGTGTGTACGTTTTATTGAGAGATTCGGTTTTTTCGTTAATTGCACAATTAACGGTTTACGCTTTTCTCAAAATATGTAATTGTGTTTGAGAGTATAAAGTGTGGCAGACTTAGCATGTCCACAGCAAAAAAATAAAACAAAAACTGTTGAATTTCCTCAAATTCAACAGTAGGTTAAAGACATATTTCCGAAGTCAATCAGTCTCAGACGGTACACATACAATATGTAAAGTACATAGTCACATATTTTTTAACAAAATTAACGAATATTTTAAGCGACGGCAACAATCAACATCTTAATGTCAACTTAATTGATCACTCGAAAGTCAAAAATAGCAAGTCCTAACACACAATTATATTATTGAGAATACAAAGATCTCGGACCCTCAGCAGTAGATGTGCCAACGGTGACGCAACTGAACTTTTGTCAGCGAGCAAACACGCTGGGCAAACACTCACTGTCGGCCGCCATTGTGTGTATTGCCATAGAGTTTCACCACGTCACAATCGATACAGAAATATTTTCGATAGGTCAAGTGGACGCTTGAGTTACTAATTTCTATTTAAATAACTGAGATTTCGGTAACGGTTTTTCTGTGTGATGAAAAATGCTCACTTTTTAAATGAAGTTTCAAAGTGATCTATGACTTTTTGTTGTTTACTCATTTTTTTCGAGCGTTTTCTAGTAACAGTTAGAAGCGATATTGCAATAATAATCGACATACATACCTCAATTAATAATGTCACGGAACTCCATCGAAACCTGTAATGTAAAACGAAAATTAAAAACCCAATTTTACGCACTTTGGGTGTAATATCAAATGTCTAACAGTGGGGGGCGTCTCGACAGCTACTATTAAAATGATAGATACCTAGATATTGGATGTTAAATATGGCGTATCTATAATTTATACATCTTTAACGGTCAGTATACTTAAGCTTTGTCTGCCCACTCTCGAGTCACAAAGGCGTGATGTCATAGATGTACCGCGTACACATGTTACAGAATTTGCACGGATATAGAGACACTGGACGAGACTTTGTTGCGCTGTCAGAAATTTTTGATACCGATTTGATGAAAACTTTTTGTACGACATGTACTCAGCTAGTGTACTGACTACTATTATAGTGACTAACAATATTGCGATGTCATGGACTGGTGGGTAAAAAAAAACTTAAGGTTACCTATATTATTCTTGTGATATTTATTATACAACAAAAAAACTCGTAAAAATAATAAATAATTAATGAGCTCAAGACTCGCGGAAATCTTAATTAAAATGAAAACCTCTGTGATATTAAATAACAAAAATGATAAAAGGCATTATAAAAATGATTTCACAACATTCGCCCAATAAATTTAATAGAATATGACAAATTTAATAAATTTATTATCTACTTTACATATTTACTAAGCATGTATTAATTAATTATAACGTTATGGTGATCAAAAACAGAGGAGCATATAATTATAAATGTAAATTAGCTACTTTCATATGCAGCTGACTACGAATCTAGTTTTTGCCACTTGTTTTCGGTTTGGTTGACAATAAATTTGATACACAAATTTAAAATCACCATAAACTTTAGCATAATCGTACTAATAAGCAATAAAATAAACAGAAATCTTATTGAAATATAACTTTTTTTAAGTTTAGGAAAAAATATTTCATGTAAATGACGAAAACAAACTAAACAATTCTTGGCTACCGTAAATAAATTTCTAGTTTTTGAAAGAAATTAATATGCAATAAAATTTTGCATATTTTAAATAATATGTTATTTTCGTGACATTAAACTAAATTGCTAATGCCAGCCAGCTACTGTTTTTTCGATGTAACAAAAGTTTCCGAGCCAAAATCAGTTTGCTGCAAGTATGTTATTTGCATTATATAGCCAATGTAGATAGGTAGTATCAAATGTATTATGTATATTGTGTAGGTTACGATATATAAAATAGAGAAAAAAAAAGTTTGACACTTTGTACGCTTTCTGTAACCGGCCTGTAAGAACTGCGTTTATTTTAAATTCGACGTAAAGTATAGTCGTCGTTAATGCTTTACATTTATTCACGTTCTTTCAATTTAAGCCAAATTTTAGCTGAGACCTTAGAATTATTTTTGAGAAATAGAATTTGGACAAAAGCACTAAAGGCACTTCCTGTGACCTCAGATCTTCGATACCACACAAGTGTAAAGAGCAATTGTGTCGTAAAATCAATGTTTAGCGCGGAGCGAGGCCCAGTGACAATGTGCATGTTTACGTGCGTCCGCCCCGGATTTACCACAATGTAAATAACAGTACACCATCTTCGGACTAGACAGCTCGAATCGGACACACACATTACACTCATTAGAGTGATGTCAGATAACTTGAATTGGCAAAACATAAAAGTATAAAAACATCTTAGTAACGCTTCTTTATAATTTATAACAGTCCGAATCCGGACCCTTGGACTTATCACGGTTATTTTAGAGGCTATATTGAGATTAGCGAGTTTCTTACGCCGGTTCTACTCGCCGGACTAGTTCCGGAACCAGTGGTGGGCACCATAGTTACGACGTTCAAAAAGTGTACTTTGATACCAATTTTCAATAAAAAATGATGTTATATATATTTTATGGCTCGGAGAAACAAAATAATATAGTATACCATAATATTGTTACACCTTTATAAACAACATTTCATGCAATAAATATTATTCTATTCTAAATACAAATACAAATCTTTATTGTCATAACTTAATTTTAACAAAATGTTTTAAAAAGTGGCAGTCCCCCAAACTAGGTGCAGCCTGTGCTATGGGGGAATTCTTAACGAATTACAGCAAAAAATAACAGAAAATTAAATTTAAATTTAAATTAACAAAAATATTCTGGGAATTAGTAAAAATAATGATAATACATAATAATAATAATAATAATAAATCTTAATACAGCAACAAAAAATAAAATTCTTAGGTTAAATAATTATTATATTATTTATTGTTTATTAACCATAATGAAGACGTGTATAGGTGTGTATGAAAGTGCGTGTGTAATTGTGTGAGTTTGTGTGTGTGTGTGTGTGTGTGTGTGTGCGTGTGTGTGTATGAAGTAGAGTCTGTCTTAATAAGATGTATGAGTTATTTGTACACTTTAATTAAATTTTCAGTTTCTATGTATGACCAGGTTAGTATGGACTTAGTTAGTATTTTTTTTGCTCTCTGAACCGAATACTGCTTTAACCTTTTCAGCGCCAGAATATTTTGATATGTTTATGCTGTATGCCGTCATACATATAAGCAGCTACGAGATAAATCGTACTTGGCATAGTAGAACATAAAGCCATTCGACTATGCCGACTACGAGTATAGCCGTATACGAATATACTCATATAATAATATAGTTATTATATATATATATATATATATATATATATATATATATATATATATATATATATATATATATATATATATATATATATATATATATATATATATATATATATATATATATATATATATATATATATATATATATATATTAATATAGTTAGTATAGTTATTATATTATAGTATAAAGATATATAAACTATGTGAAATTAACGGCGTAATACTGAAGATAAACCTTTATACAGGCAAATCAGAAGGTCGGGAAGGTGGACAAACTATAAAAATTGTAACAGATTTACTAGATGATTACTTAAATAAAGGTTACAAGGTATATACAGATAACTACTATAACTCTGTTGAGCTGACAAGAAAAATGAGTGCAAATAAAACTTACTTATGCGGAACTTTGCAATCAATCCGTAAGGGTAATCCAAAAGTTGTGACATCGGCAAAGCTGAAGAAAGGTTAGATGATTTGGACAAGAAAGGGGGAAGTAGCTGTTTCCAAATGGAAAGACAAACGCGATGTTCCAACCATTTCAAATATGCACAATCCTGAAATGATAACTACCAGAAATCGCAGGAATCAACTTAAACTAAAACCTAATATTGTTGCTGATTACAATAACAGAATGGGAGGAGTAGCCACCACTCTGACCAAATGATTTCCTATTATGATAGCATGAAAAAAACCAAATACTGGTACAAAAAGTTTGCTATTCACTTTTTTCAAATGTTCACATAATGCTTCAAGAATACATAATGGTCAATCTGGATTAAACAGATCGGAAAGAATACCTCTACTGAATTTTACTGAAAATGTTATTATCCACTTGTTAGGCCGAAAGTATATCGACTATTCTGAAAGACCAGGGCAGTCCAATGAGGTCAATCAAAGTGGTCAAGTATTGCTTCAACATTATTTGGAACATATACCACCTACAGAAAAGAAAAGCAAGCCAACTAAACCTTGTGTTGTGTGTACCAAAAATAAGACTCGCAAAGAAACAAGGTATTTTTGCCCATTGTGTCCAAAAACTCCAGCTTTATGTGTAGTTGATTGTTTCAAAGCTTATCATAACTAAATATTATATTTCTACTGTTGAAAAGACGGAATTATGCCTTCTTTTGTTTGTTTATACTACTACTCAGTACCTTATGTTTGTCATGTCATAACTTTTTCCCATTAAAAGTGTGAAGTTTGAAATTATCATGCGTTTTCTTTGCTAATGCCAACGTTCAAAATCCGGCCTTACTGGTAGTGCCAATAAATATTTTATGTGTAGAAGGACCTACAAAATCTACGAATATATTCGTAGTCGGCACCATGATGAAATCCCGCACTACGAGTTATCTCGTAGCTGGCACGCAAAGGGTTAAATCAAATACATTTATTTGTTTATTGTAAATGAATGGATATAAAAATGTTCCGAATCTATAGGCAAAGGACTAACACTAAAGAATGTTCCGAATCTAAAGGACTTTTCTATTCTATAACATAGCTCACGCACAAAACTTCTCAGTCGAATGTGATTTCAAGGTCACGATGAAGTTACTCTACTGCAAGATATTTATATTGTGAATTTACACAGCTATATTTCTAGTCAGTGCCTTAATGCCAATAATATAAGGTTCACTCTCATAGCAAAACATTCTGGATGGACCGTAGGTGACAAATATTTAAGGCTTGGATTTACACTGTTACATTGTTTACCACATGCGTAAGTCCAATACGTTGGAAAATTGATACCTTTTCCCGTGATATAAATATCCTAAGTTCTGCCTCGTCCTCTACTATATTTTCATTACAATTGGTCTAGCCATGTAGGAGTGATGATCAGGTACATTGGAATGTGTTAATTTTTCTAAAACTAGATTATGGCTGTAAAAAAATCTTTACTCTAAAACTGAATCCCATTGAAGTCATTGTAATCTATTAAACAAGTAGATATCTCCGGAGTAATCACAATTTATATCCATGGAGAATCGAGAACTATTAATGAAATCGATTCGATCTAATAAAAACTTGCAATGAACAGACAAACAGCGGTCTTCTTTGTGTTGATTGCGAATTAATTATTAGACTGTTACCGGAACGACGTATAAGGCTTATTTCCTTAATTTCTAAAATAAATAATTCCTTAAAAACCTTTCGGAATTTACTAATTGAAGCAATTTGATTGGTTTTACTAAAATGGTAAAGAATTAGTGAATGGACGTTTTCACAAAACTAAATCTTTCGAAACCAACATTAAAGAAATTGAAACCATCATTTTACGTATATTCCATATTCCATAACTTATATTAATATCTTATCTATATCTTCTTCTTCTCTTACTTATACAGGTTGCAATTCAACCTTCCTGCCAAATTTTTTCCAGGGCTTAGGTATCATTAGGAGAGTTCGATAAACCAAAAAAAAATAGGGTGTTATTTTTTTTTACAATAACATATTTTATCCCAATCAAATTCCTTGCAGCATGGTCACTTCATACGAAATACAATTTGGCGCCGGCCGGTCTGTCGCCAACTCGCCACTCGGGCGCATCTAGGCAACGTTGGGGTAGAGGGTTGGGGTGGCGAGGGGGGGCCGGCCGCCGCCCGGTGACCGGTCGGTACCCGGTACTCTTTTAAACTTTTTTTCGTGAAAATAATTATAACCACGGAATATTAATCGTAACTATTGGCTCACAGTGTTGTCATAACAAATATTTTTCATGTAGATTTTTACGGATAATTCATTTTTTATACTCTCAACCCCATTAACTGTTATAGTATTTAACAAAAAAGACGGTTGGAGAGTAGTGTTTTGTGTCGAACTCGATCTTGAACTCGAACTAAAACTCGAACTCGAACTCGAACTCGACTCGAACTCGACTCGAACTCGACTCGAACTCGACTCGAACTCGACTCGAACTCGACTCGAACTCGACTCGAACTCGACTCGAACTCGACTCGAACTCGACTCGAACTCGACTCGAACTCGACTCGAACTCGACTCGAACTCGACTCGAACTCGACTCGAACTCGACTCGAACTCGACTCGAACTCGACTCGAACTCGACTCGAACTCGACTCGAACTCGACTCGAACTCGACTCGAACTCGACTCGAACTCGACTCGAACTCGACTCGAACTCGACTCGAACTCGACTCGAACTCGACTCGAACTCGACTCGAACTCGACTCGAACTCGACTCGAACTCGACTCGAACTCTGTCTGTAAAGTTGGTTTACTGACGATAGTTGAACGTGACAACGTCATAGCCTTAAATGGAACGCCTCAGAGCGAGGTAACGCCGCATATTGCGTCATGTTTTTTCGTGCGCGAAGCCCATATCGAATTATAAGACGTTGTCACGTCAAAAAATATACGCCACATACATCTGCCAAATTCTGTGGTCAAAGTAAAGGTTAAAGTTAAGTTAGCATTAACTATGACTATTACTGTAACTATAACAACGCCTTTGGTGCAACTCACTCTAAAAAATTGATTCGACTTGATTTAATCATGAATATAATAACGAAATCGTTCTAATTTAACCTGCACGTTTAGTTTTCGAACGACGTTTGATTTCGACGTAGGGTGCTTTGCTCACCGATATCTTCTTTTTTAAGAGTAACAACTAACAAATTATTTAAGTGAATATAGCAAAATTATTTTAAACTAAGCTTTGAGTTGAGAGAGTTTGAGACCCTTTTAAAAGATATATTTTATCAGGAAAATCTACTTTTCCGGCAAGATCTAGTAAGTATAATATGGTACTTCTCTTCTCTATGAAAGAAAAAATATCAATAACAAAATTAGGACCGCAATGAAATACATAATAGCTTCCACACCGGTTTCGGTGACGGAATTTTATAGTACCCAAGTGTGTGCGCAGTACCTACACAAGAGCACTCTGTATTCCTTTTTACATGCCCATCCGATGCATGGATCATTTTGCTTGTCTGACAATCAGGTGATCACCCTGCATTGTCCTAACCAAACTTTGAAATAACATGTTTCCAACGCGAGAATGGAACCCACGACCTCCGAGTCAAGAGCCGCGCTCTATACCACTAGACCACAGAGGCGTTAAATACATAATAATATTGTAAACTATAAAGTCTGAAATTGGTACATGAAATTCAACAAGCAACGATAAGTATCAAGAAAGTAAAATATTATATTCAATAGTGCAGGAAGCAATAGCGGTTACCCGAGTTGTAAAGTATAATGATTTCTATACCAGCTGTATAGAAATATTTCACACAGTAAACTATATGAGATTATATCACTTGTCACCTGGCAACAGTAAAGCTTTTTCTCGTTAAACTGATAAAGAAATAAAAATCGCGTCGAACATACTTCTATACAAGTCTAGATATTCATAGATAAGTCTTTTTACGTGTCGGTCATACTAACATATACAGTACCATCACTAAATAATTAATTATGTAATTATGTCACATTACACCTAGTCTATATTACTAAAAAAGTGCCGCATGCTGCACAGCCGCTGTCAAACATCAGTACAAAGTTTTAAGAGATTTTTACACACAACACATTACCGCTCTCATACATGTAACACCTAAACAAGTAAACAATATCATTATTGAAGTGAAACCGCGTACACTAACTAGTTTCCGTTGAAATGGAAAACAAGAAACCAGTCGAGCTTTCGCGATGGACGATCTGATGGGAACGTATTGAAAATCTTATTTAATTTTCCTCGATTGACCACTATAGGTGAATGCACATAATATAATTTTAATAGCACGCACGTGTCAAACGCGCCGCAATTAAAGAATTCGTTGTATGACATAATCTGAAACTCACACATTTTTCCGCACTCCGCACCGTACGTGCCGCATTTCGTGTAAATACGGTGCGGACAAATTGATGTAAGATCAGCTTAATATCTCGTAATCAGTCAACTTATTAAATGCATCTCAAAAGTAAAAATCAAAATATAATATGTATCATTAAAGTTAAAAATAATGTTTTCTCGTGACTTCGTGGAACGCGACATTGTGTGGAAGAAAGTCACAAACAATAAATGTACCTATATATTTTATCAATTTTAGTTTTCCTGTTGTGGAATTTAGTACGCTTCTAATTATTTCTATAATATTGATAATGTGTAATGATGGCGGTAAGAAAAATATTTATATTTGTGATAAGTTTTTTAATTTCTTATCTGAATAGTGTCGTTTGGAAATTGATCTTTATGATTTTTATGTTTCCGGTTCCGTTTTAAAATAGGCAATAGGCATATGTAAAATTATCTTGTTAATTTCGCTTTGAGACATGTGTTCAACTTATAACGGTAACGCACTTAATGCTTCTTGTGTGTTTTACATTAAAGAATAATAGGTATGTATAATTATTTAATTTTACTTTTTAACCGACTTCCAAAAAACGAGGAGGTTATATGTTCGGCTGTGGATTTTTTTTTTCTTGTATGTTCAACGATTACTCCGCCGTTTGTGAACCGATTTTCGAAATTTTTGCTATGTTGTATTTGGTTTTACTCCAATTTGGTACCATGTTCACAAAAGTGGTGACCTGATGATGGGATCCAGGAGTAATCGAGGGAACTCCTCGAAATTTATATGGAAACATATGGTGATTTTGGTTTTATGTGAAGTTTACTAAGAATATGCTACCAAAAAGTCAAATATTGGGTCAAGGTATACCATGGTTTCGAAGATGCTGAGAGAACTCCTGACTCCTTATAGATACACGTTTGGGAGTTTCGGCGTTGTTTTAAGAACAGAATGCATATGCTACTGTGCAACTCATATTCATCATCATAATAATCATCATCATCATCATCATCATCGTCTTCATCATTACCACGTCGTGTTAAGGTCACCAATGTCTCATGGCACAGAATAGATAATAGTACAAGGCATAGGTGTGGATATACTAATAATAATAATAATTTTATACTGTATAACAACACTTTGTTTAAATATACACGGCGGTCAGCGCCGCGGAGGCGACGGTATCGCGGCGCCACCGCGCGGCGCGTGGCGGAAGACAACAGATCGAATATACTTTACTACTTTATATACAGATCGAATACTTTACTAACTACTTTATAAAATTTTAATACACAAAATATAGAATTAAAATAAAGTTATTTTAAAAAGAGCATTTAAACAAAACAAAGTCAATAAGTGTCTTTTTAATTAGTTATACTTATTAATCGATAGATGGCGCACTAAGTATCGATTTGAATGGATTTGAAATTGAATTCTTGATTACAAGAACAGCTGTCAATAATTATGATAATATTATATTATATTATATTACTAGCTGTCCCGGCAAACGTTGTTTTGCCATATAAATAATTTTTGGTATGAAAAATAGATGTTGGCCGATTTTCAGACCAATATCCTCACAATATGCTCACATAATTTCATGAGAATCGGTCAAGCCGTTTCCGAGGAGTATGGCAACGAAAACTGCGACACGAGAATTTTATATATTAGATGAGTAGCTACGCTACATCCTATGAAAGTTTATACAATTTTTTATCTGATAGATCCTTCGATCGTGGAAAAACGAGACACAATAGCCTTTCTATTGTTATCGCAATCGCCGGTGACCGCTTGGGGTTTGAAGTATTAAAATTGTTAAATTACTTAGCAGAATATGTTCACTTCACTGATAATATATTATTTTGTGAGTGTGAACTGTGACTCTTAACAAATTGTAATAAGATACGTAAAATATACGCGAAGGTTTACCTACTAGTGTAACTAAAAAGAGTGAAATTATTATTATTTTTAACAAAAAATTAAAACCGACTTCCAAGGTAAAAACAATATTAACATTAATATGAACTAAAAAGTATTAAATAATTTTTGCTATCTAATAGTGCCTTTTTCCGAATTCGGCTAAACCTCAACTATTTCTGTACTCAATCTTCATAATTTTGAAGTCGGTGCCAGTTCCAAAAGTTTCAAATATTCTGTCAGAAGACTGAAGATTCAGCTATCTGGTACCGACTTCAAAATAATGAAGATTGAGTACAGAAATAGTTGAGGTTTAGCCGAATTCGGAAAAAGGCACTATTAGATAGCAAAAATTATTTAATACTTTTTAGTTCATATTAATGTTAATATTGTTTTTACCTTGGAAGTCGGTTTTATTTTTTTGTTAAAAATAATAATTTAAGTTGATATAATTATTACTTTTAGCAGCCTTAGGGCCTGTTTCACCGGTTCCTGATAAGGAGTCAAATAGGCTATTTGACAGATAATGCAAAAAATTCTGTTCCACACGTGTCTGATAAGCCAATCAAGCAGATAAAATCATTGATATCCTATCAGCCCGATCATGCGGCTGTTAAAGGTTTTATTTGTCAGATAACAAAACTTTTTTTTTGAGATCGCGAAAATATTTCCAGCCTGCAGCCATCCTGCAGCCTATTATATTTTTGCCAGTTATCGTAATGATGCAGTTCAGACTTCAGTGTTGTGTGAACTTTCTTCAAGTTAATATAATATTATAATGATATTTTGAATAAACATGGATCTTTTAGAGATTTTAAAAGATGAATTAGATGATTTTTAGGGTTCCGCAACCAAAAGCCAAAGGGTAAAAACGGGACCCTACTACTGAGACTTCGTCAACGATATTCTATGTTACTAACGTAAGAAACTGATTGGACGTCGTTGTCTGTCTGTATGTCTTTATCTGTCTAGCCAAGTGTGAGTCCGACTCGCGCACAAAGGGTTCCGTAAAAGTAGTCCATAAATTGTGTTTTTTGTATGGGAATGGCCCCCCTTATTTTTTTATTTTATTTTAATATTATTATTAAAATAACACATATAATTAAACTAGCTTTTGCCCGCGTCTTCGCTCTCATTAAGAAGTATAATTATATATACAATATTTTATCCCCTTAGGAGTAGAATTAATAAAAATCCTTTATTAGCGGATGCCTACGTCATAATAATATCATCTACCTGCATGCCAAATTTCAGCCCGATCTGTCCAGTGGTACAGGCTGTGCGTTGATAGATCACCGTGTCAGTCAGTCACCTTTGAGTTTTATATATATAGATATTTTGTGAAAAATTCAAGTACCTACCTGTTGCCATTATTTATATATAGCAAAAAGGCCAAAAAATCATGTTTGTTGTATGGGAGCCCTCCATACATATTAATTTTATATTGTTATAGCGGCAAGAGATATACATCATCTGAGAAAATATCATATCTCTAGCTTTTATCGTTCTTGAGTTTGTAGCCTGGAGATAGACAGACAGACAGACAGACAGACAGACAGACAGACAGACAGACAGGCAGGCAGGCAGGCAGACAGACAGGCAGGCAGGCAGACAGACAGGCAGACAGACGGAATAGCCGGGTGCCGCTTGGGAGTTGATGAGCTTAAGGGTTAATGGCATTTAAGTTTTATTATGTAACAAAATAATGTTTGTGTTTTAAAAATAGAATGTGTCAATAAATTTAAGAGAGAAATAAAAGTATTAATGCAAAAAGTATATATTATTATCCTTCAATATTCAATCACCGTTACAATTGAAATATTTAAAATTAAGTTTTATAATTACTACTTTTTATTTTCTTATTCACATTTTAAAACTAACAGAGTTAACACTAAACTGAAATGGAGGAGGAAGAAAAGCTATTAAAATAAGTATAATATAAAATATTTGAATAGCCTTTCTTCCTTCTCCATTTCAAGTTATCTACTCTTTTTTATAACGCATTTCCATCTTCAACATCAGCTGTTTCTTAAAAAAAATTCCTGGAGTTCTTCCTCAAGAGGGGTTTTTTGTAGCTTTACAAATTCGAACTTTTCTTCGGCTAATTTATCAAAAGATCTTTTTGCTTCGGGTTTACCTGTAAGGAAATACATATTTTTAATATGCAAGTATTTCATAACAAATACTTAAATAATGATATCCTGCAAACTTCAGCTAGGGAGGCAAATCTGCCCAAGATCAACATCAACCAGCTGCACTGAACACAAATACTGGTAGGTAGGTTATAAGACTGGTAGGTGATCAACTTTTAAAAGTCAGATCAGATACAATAATAATTATGTCACAAAAATGTTAAGTACACTGGGTGGTTGAACTTGTTACCTTTGGGTTATGAGTTATGACTTATGAGTCATTACTAATTTCACACATTATGATGTTTGAGATTTAAATAATACTGAGTAAATGTAAATGTTCTAAAAGTCCACTGTGGACTCGTGGAAATGCTATTGTATTCTATTGTTGTCGCGGTCACCGGTGTCCTTATGGGGCTTGAAGGATTAAATATTTATTCAGTATCAGGAAAACTTACACAGAGCAGGATGTTTTTTTGATCAGTAGCACCTCAATCGTGGGTATCACAGACATAATAGATTTTCATTTGTTATGCAACAGCCGGATGCCGCTTGGGTGAAGGTTCCACAACAACTATATCATCTTGGCAAGAAGTACTAGCCACAATAATATCTATTCTGGAATCTGGAAACAAACAACATATTATGTACTTATAAATTTACATTATGTTTTTTTATTAAGGATTTTATCTAATGAAAATATTTACCATTCACTGTATCACTAGCTGTCATTGGGATCAGATAATACAGATTACAGTGAGTATATTCAAACATAGGTATCAACAGCTGTCTAATCTACAACTAAAGACTGAACTGCATCATGCATGAGACAGAGCACAGCATGCTGGAGAGATTGGAGACACAAATCCATCTTCTTAGTCGTTTCCTTATCATTTCCTTTATTCGACTTAACCTCAATCTTTAGACATGTATCACTAGTTCAATAGAACTTCCTTGAGGCTTCTTTGACTGTCTTAACTGTCTGTTTCCAACTCAGACCAAAGAAACAAGGCTTCCAACGAAATCGTGTTTTTATTATAGTACCTAGTATAGTATCCTCAATCCCCATGGGAAAATTTACACTTCTCTCGCGATTCTTTCCGTTGTCTAATATAGCGTCTCATATATAAACATTTTTTAGTCTACATTCTATAATACAAATCACAAAATATTAGGTAAATTATTCAAGAAACTACTTAGAAGAACATAGAACCATAGAACACTGAAATATTTTCAAATGTCTTGAAAGGTGTCACCTACGATTCGTTTTACGTATTTCATATTCCTTGCATATTAAATATGTGTGTTGTTGAATCAAAACCTTTTGACTCATTTAAAACAAATCTTATGTAAAACTTTAGTAAATCCATCAATACATACGTCAATTCTATTTTTGTTGCTGTTTTTTTCTAATATATTTATGTGAAATTATGAAACTATTGTACTTTAATTATATTGCTTTTTTATATTGCTAATATAAAAAATTATCCAGTGATTTAGGATATTTTTTGAAAATTTGCTGTCAAAAAGATTCTGGTAGACATATAATATGTTGTTTTGTTTAATGGTACTAAGTACTTGGTTTAAAAATGTTCTTTACTAAGACTTGGTTTGGTAGATTTTTAATTTTGTTCTATTTAATATTATGTCTTAATGTGATTTATTTTTTGTGTTTGCTTTTTGGTCTATGCTGGATTTGATTTTTGTTTACAATCATCTTTTTTTTTTCTGGCACTGCTGGGTAAAGGTGACGGTTTTATTGATTTTTAAACAATATCATAACATTATACTATTTTATTTATTTATTACATATATATTTATTTGTATTTTATATTTTATTTATTATACATTAATCTATTACTATGGAACTTATACATGATGCCAGTTTTGAAGATTTTTATTCAGTTTCCTCGAGCGACAGCCATGACAGTTATTTAAGTGCTACTTTTGTTCCACTTGATGAAGCTCTTGCCTCCAACTTTGCGAATGTCCATAAAAACTTCAACGTGGTTCATATTAACGCCCAAAGCATACCTGCACACTTCTCCGATTTACTTACGTCCTTCACTGATCAAACTCACATTGATGCCATCCTTGTATCGGAGTCCTGGCTCAAGCCTTGCCTACCGTCCACTAGTTACTGCTTGCCTGGATATAAGTTACTCCGAAATGATCGAGTTGGTAGGACCGGGGGCGGTGTCGCTATATATCTAAGGTCAGACCTAGCTCATACACTCGTAAGTTCGTCTGTTCAACCGCCTGTATCCAGCTCTCCTGAATATTTGTTCATTGAAGTTCAATTAACAATTACAAATAAAGTTCTCCTCGGCGTATGTTATTGTCCGTCATCTCAGATGGACTACTTCTCAGTGTTTGAGCAATTGCTTGAATCACACACCCCGAACTACCAGCATACTATTATTATGGGCGATTTTAATACCTGCATGGTTAAGGATGACTCGAGATCTAGGAGACTCGCTTCAATTTTGGAAAGCTGTAATTTGCACTTGCTTCCGACGAACACCACACATATGTCTCCTGGTTGTACCCCTTCCTTACTGGACCTCATGATTGTGTCATCCCCTAATCTTGTACAAAGGCATGGTCAATGTTCCGCTGATATTTTCTCTTTTCATGACTTAATCTACCTCTCTTATAGTGTGCGTCCTCCTAAAGTAAAGAGGAAAGTTTTAATGCAGCGGAATTTTGCAGCGCTGAACATTGAGAACTTAAGGAATGACGCAAAAAACATTGATTGGTCCTTGGTCCTTGAGGCTGACCACGTTGATAATAAATTAAATACTTTTAACACGCTTCTCACTAGCCTTTATGACAGACATGCTCCAATAAGACCTGTCAAATTAAAACATTCTCCAGCGCCATGGCTTACTGAGGACATTAAACTACTAATTAAGCAAAAGCATTCTGCGAAAACTAAATACAAAAACTCCAACAGTAGGGAGCAACGAGAGAAATACATCCAAATAAGAAATCGATGTAACAGAATGTGTAGGGACGCTCAGCGGCGTTACATTCATGCGTCTGTGGAAAATGGGGAGCCCAGTCGAGTATGGAGATTCCTGAGATCCCTAGGAGTCGGCAAAAGCGCAGATAATAATACCAACATGCCTGACCCAGACACCCTTAATTGTCACTTTGCAGCTCCTACAACTCTACTTAGTGCGCATCTAAAGTGTCAAACTATTGACAATCTAGAAAATTTTCCCACTCACGACTTTCCTTCATTTGTTCTTAATAAATTCAATCAGGATGATGACAAAAAATATGTTGCATCCATATCTTCTAATGCTATTGGCGACGATGGTATTAGTCGGAAAATGATTACCCCCGTTCTTGATATAATTTTGCCTATACTTGTGGATATTTTTAACCATGCTGTCGATACTTCAATTTATCCTAGCGCGTGGAAGGATGCTAGTGTAATTCCATTACCTAAATCTGTTAGACCTAAGCTGGTTTCAGACTACCGTCCAATTTCCATACTGCCTTTTCTCTCTAAAGTGTTTGAACGGTTGGTCTGTCATCAGCTCACTAATTACATAATGCAAAATAATCTTCTAAGCTCTTTTCAGTCAGGTTTCCGACGTGGTCACAGTACCACTACTGCGTTAATAAAAGTAACTGACGATATACGACTTGGCATGGATAATAAGTTACTTACGGTACTAGCTTTATTCGATTTCAGCAGTGCATTTAATACTGTCGACCACGATGTATTGATTGGAATTCTAAAGACTTTAAATTTATCACCACCGGTAATTAATTTGTTCCGAAGCTATCTTGTGGGACGCCGCCAGAGAGTAAAGTTGGGCAACTCTTGTTCTAATTGGACTGTTATCTCGACTGGTGTTCCGCAAGGTGGTGTTTTATCCCCTCTTTTATTTGCCCTTTTTATTAATAACATCACTCAAAATATTCTGTCATCCTTCCACCTTTACGCTGACGACTTACAGATCTACTCTCAGACGACTTTAAATAACCTATATGCTGCTTTGAATAATTTGAATAGAGATATTGATGTTATTTGTAATTGGGCGATGCGTCACGGCCTTCGTATCAATCCAACCAAGACACAGCTGATAGTTATTGGTAGCCCTGGCCTTGTTTCTAGAGTTGACTGGGGTAGCTTACCACCGGTCGTCGTTGATGGTACAATTGTACCTTTCAGTCGTTCTGTAAAGAATTTGGGGGTTTACCTTGACGAAACCCTGTCCTGGGGAGAACAAATTAAAGAAATAAGCAGGAAAGTGTTTGCTACTTGGTACTCCATTTCTCGATTGCGTTACGTTCTTCCCATACCAACCAAAATAAGGATTGCAGAGTCTCTGCTCTTATCTACCCTCGATTATGCTGATACTTGTTTTGTCAACCTGACTGAGGATCAGCTCAACAAACTGGAGCGGCTACAAAATCTTGCCATACGATTCATTTTCGGACTCAGAAAATTCGATCATGTATCCGAATACCGTAAGAAACTCAAGTGGCTACCAATTCGCCTTCGTCGTGATGCTCGCATTCTGTCACTTGTATTCTCCATAATTCACGATCCGTATCTGCCATCTTACTTAAAGGATAACTTTTCGTTTCGACAAGCAGATAAAGAGTTACGTTCTGTTTCAAATCACCTATTATATGTGCCTGTACAACATACAAAATACTACAACCGTTCTTTTGCTGCTACGGGAATAAGGCTGTGGAATTCATTGCCAACCCATATAAGAATGACGGCGACACATTATCGGTTTAAGTTGCTGGTAAAAGAACATTTTCTTTCTATTAATGATAATTGATAATACTCAATCCATATTATAAATTGACATTCATGGTATAATTAAAATTCAAAATTGATCATCAAATTATTATTGTAGTCTCAAGTTCCAACCTCTAATTTGTTTCTGTACTTTTTAAGTTACCTATTTATTAAATATGTATTATAATAATGTAGGTATGTATGTATTTGTGTATGTATTATTAAAAATGATAAAATCTTATCTAATATAAATTATAATATTGCACACTCATATCATAATATCTATAATATACTGTCCTTTACCTGGTTGCCTGGAAGAAATTACTAATTAGTAATAAGGCCGCCATTGTGGTACACTGTATTTAGTAATTAACTAATGTTGTAATTTTACTTTTACGTGTGCACAATAAAGAATATTTATTATTATTATATTTATTATTATTACTTTTCAATATAAGGTTGAGTTAAAATGGAACGTACGACGGAAATTGCGACGTTGCCACTCCGACTGTCAAATAAGGTTAGAGTTAATTATCTGGCGCGTAATTTAACAGAGACGTACGTGGTGAAACCAAAAAAATACATCAGTTGGATTTATATGGCAGATATTTTTATGTGGTAAATAGATAATAGGAGCTTTATCAGGAAGCGGTGAAACAGGCCCTTAAAAAATCTTATTACTTTTAGTAAATAGCATAGACCAGTAAAAACTACTGACTGGTCTGTGGTAGCATAGACCAGTAATGTGGTAATTGTAGCTATCCCTAAATAAGTAGGTATATTGTTTTTGCTCCCTATGGTAGCGACTCTTTGTAGGACAATGCGTGAATATTACGTATGTACAAACTGACATTATTTCGTAAAATATTGCTTCCGTTTCTATGATGTAAATAACAGCTAGTGCTCAATCTATTGTAATTGCGATCAGAGATAAAGTTCGTTGCACCGTCAATGCACTTTTCTTATCATTAAAATGACAGTGCCAACACTTTCCTGCAGTAAATTGACTTCAAGCTAAACCTGTTCTGGCTGGAAATAATTATTTACCGGCTGACAACATAATTAAGTATCATACTAGACCCAGTAGTGTCAGTACTCGTACGGTGTTTAACCTTAAATCAGGGTTTTCACACTTGACACAGGGGCGGCACCGGGTCATAATGTCTAATGGATCCGCTTTATGTGACTTTTCGTTTAACTGCATAATAATATTATGTGCAAAAGCTGTAAGTAACATTGGGGCATTATTGTACTAGACGATGACCGCAAATCCGTTGCGAAAAAGTTCGCTTAACGCGCGAGAACCGTGCATTTTTCGGCAACTAAAAGTTAAAACCGGATTTTGAACTTTAGTTTTTATAATATTGATGTTTAATTATACTACTAAATATAGTATAAGTATTTTAATTCATTTCACACTTAAGCAACTAACTAAAGGCCCAAATAACTAACACTAGTACGTTCTCCTATTTAGTTGGCTGGGTACTTCACCTGTAGATCCAAATCTCACAAATTATGTCTTCTAACATTAATACAGTCAATAGTATCGGTACATAACAGAAGACACTTAACCTCTGTAATTGATGATTCTATACATTCTCCGTTTAATAAATTCACAGTTACACCATAAAATATAGCCCATAATATATTACCCGCAACTTCGTTGTGCTGAAATTCGTTTGCCGAGACTCATCAAGTACATATTTCCATACCAAATTTCATCAAAATCAGTTGAGCGTGAAAAGGTGAAGGAGTGTCTAACAAACAGACAGACAAGAATACAGATTGGGCACATGATCGACTTATTTTTATAGATGTTTAATTTGTTTAGACATAAAAATATTTGTCTTATTCTTCAGAAAAATCTCTAAAATATGATAACAGGGTTTGAGTGTAATTTTAGTATAACAGAGTGCCACCCATAAATGAGATGATTTATCTTTACTTTTGGTCAAGCTATTTGTAATTTCATTTTTTAACCCACTTTCAAAAGATGAGCTGGATATTCGACGTATCGATTAAGCATTATTTTAAAGCCAAGTACCTTATTTAAAAATATCACACTGTAACAGAATAACCAGGTACCAAAGCGCAAAACAACAGTATCACATTTTATAGCAATAATATATTCATACAACATATTCATATTCTTGGTAAATGGCGACAATGCTCATATTATTACAATGTTAATACAACTGATATTTTTGCATTATTATTGCAATTCCATTTATGGATTGTTTATATGCAACTAGACTTCATTGGGATCGCTATAGTTGGAGTTAATACGGCTAATAAGCATACGGTTCTAGAGAAAGTATTGTCAATGTTTAGATCCTAAACATTTGGACATAGGGCCGACACACACGTTTATCGATAAATTGTTACAGTAATGAGACTAATTATTAACACTACCGACTAATAATTGACAAATATGGAATGATTTAATGAAAATATTAACGTTTGTTATAATAAAACAGTCATAAAATATATTATAAAATATAATATTATGATAATAGTAAGTAATGGCTAAGTAATTAGAAATCTAACGTCGGCTCTATAAAAATAGCATAGTAAAGTAGCAAAGTAACGATAAAGGCATAATACCAAGCTTTCTAAACTGTTTTCTTGATGGTCCAAAATTATATTGGTGGAATTTAGACTACTTGCATGCACATATTGTGTACTCGGTTAAAATAAACCCGTAGCAACACCAGATTGCATTTTAAATAGTTATACAAGTTGTAAAAAATCCAAGTAACAATATAATACTTTTGGGCAGTTTAGGGTGTGTATGAGTGCCCTGTAAAGACGACATCACTCATCGTAAAAGTAGCAGCGCTAAATGAGTAACCTTAATGAAACTTTTGTATAGGACAAATCATGACGCTGCTGGACCGCTTGCCCACACAAATCACAAAAAAGGATCTTTTAGACCTGCTTCTTTAGAAGTGAACTTTAAAATATAAGGGGGGAGGGGAGGGCACATACACACCCTAAAGTATTATCACTTTTGTTTGGTTACACTCTGTATAAAAAAGTGTTTATAATATTTTGATGAGTAAAATCCAAATCAATGAATCAATAAGGGCCATCCATTGAATATCGAGTTGTTTGATTCGGATTAGCGAATGAGTTTACTCGCTATTAGCTCGTGATTTATGATGTGAGCCCCAGACCGGGTCTCGGTGCGCCGGCGCAGCGTGAGACCACGGGACTTATCGACATCGACATCGATATTATAAATCTATCGACTCCGTCCTCACTAATTAATCCCACAGACCAATCAAAACAAACAATAGTTAATCGTGATTATAATTTGTTTACAGATTTACAATTAATTAAAAGAAAATTAGTTCTCATTTTAGAAGTAAAGCCTAATTAGCGTTATATTTGACAAATTTATTAAATTATAATAAAATTTAAATATGTGGTTAATAAAATAAGAAGATAATAGACATGCATTAATAACAAAGTTGAGTTATAAATTTTAAATTTAATCTAATAATTATGGACTAATCTTATAAGAATTTGAAAATTTACTTAAACATCTAATTATAAAAACAATAAAAGACTCAACACAACACGACGAAACATCTTTTTACCTACTTATTCTGCAAATAAATGATTTGATTTGATAAGATTCAAAATTTTAGGTTAAACAAGTCTAGGATACTACTTAATGATAAAATATCGATATGTCATAAAGTAGTATCCTACTTAATGGCATATCGATATTTTGAAAAGTCCCATCACTAAAACAGTTTGACCACTACAGTGTGTTTAGAATTACTGTAGTTTGTACCTCTGTCAGCACCATTATTACGAGGGAACAAGGATCATTCTCCTAGAAACTTCGTAACTCGGAGTATACAGGTGTGCTTCCGTCGGTTTCTCACCAACCAGGCCGCTGCACAAGCAACATACTTAAGAAGATTTGTCCTCAGATTAACATCTCGGGATCGCTACTTACATTATTAGCCCTTGCTGTCGTTTAGACTGTCATTTTCGATAATCCGCACGTATTTGTGTCAAAGAAGAATTTATTTTGAACCGTCGTAAAGCGGCTTTATGCTTCACAGTTTTATTGCGAAATAATATAAGCCGTAATAATCGTGGATGGTTAATAATTTTGCAAGTTTATGTTTGTACAAATTCCACTCAACAATGGCTTGTCCTCAAATCGCTTGCTCCTTATACGCCTGCTTTTATTATTCAGCTTTATACCTTGCTTAATAGTTTTGCACAAATCAACTGAATAAGCTGCGCATATAATGTAAGAAAATAAGGTTAGGGCCTTTCCACATGACGTTTTTTTTGCTCATTTGTATCGATACAAACGCAAGTTGAACGCTCAGCAAACGCAAGGAAGCCGACACGTTTTAAACTTTATTATATCTGAAAAACGCGATGAGAACGCGCAGAAGACGAGCGCATGATAAAACGCGCGTCGTCAGTGCGCAGAAAATACGTTGTGTCGAAAGGCCCTTATTTTTCGCTCAACACCAGTTATATTTTTTTAGTACAAAAACTAAGCACAATGTTATGACAACATAATTTTCAACTAGGGTCCATTTCAAATCATGATTAGATACAAAAAATATGGAGCTAATAACGTGCCAAACTAACATCGATAAAGTTCTCAAAAGCGAACCATTAATCGATGTCTACAAGTATCGTACGATAATGACCGCGCTGTCGATCGTCTAAAAACCACTATTACCCCGAATGATTCAATTAAAATGAGTTGTTGAATAATGATGGCTCCTCAGTTTAATACACTTCTAATTGCCAGCGACGATGACGGTTCAAATCGATTTTCGATATTTATCGACTATTAGACGAACATCACTAAAGTACAATAAAGGTTCCGTTTTCAAATTACATTCTATTTGATTTTCCGACTGTTTTTGTAACTTTTTATTCTAATTTAAGTACAATTAAGGCGTTTTATAAGAGCTATCTTCATTTTATGAAAAAAAAACCCGTAATTATTTAAATTATAAGTTCCAATTATAAGTCACACGCGCCAAAAAAGCCCGAAGTTTTACAATGTCTAATGGTTTAACTGTTGAGGAAAAAAGTACAGGCTGTCAAAAATCAATCCATTGGACCATTAGCAAACTTATATTCTAACAAGAGGCTTATTAGCGAGCGGTAACAAGGTTTCTGTTAATGTATCGGGAACGGAAGCAGATCTATAAACTGGTATTAATCTTCGGATCTATCTTGCGATATCTCGCGCGGTCCAACAAAGACCGATTGTGCAATTTAATGGGACAATTTACGCGTAATTAAGATGAATGTAAGAAGCCCTCGTTTCTCTGACATTAGAAAAACGTAGAAGAAGCATGGAGACTCGAAAACTAGGATATTCAACTCAGAGAGGAGTCATTTTATATCAGTTGTACAATTAATTATTATTATTAGTCTTAATTAATTCTTTCTAACATGATGTTTAAATCAATTTATCACAATCGCCATTATTTCGCTAAACAAATAGCGGTACCGAAAACATAAATGATAGGTACAATCCATACTATATAACATTATAAATGCAAAAGTGTGTTTGTATGTCTGTCTGTTACCTCTTCGCGCCTAAACCACTAAAACGATTTGGCTGAAATTTGGTATGGATATACTTTGAGTCCCGGGAAAGGACATAGGATTATTATCCCGGAAAATGTACGGTTCCCGCGCGATAAACGAGTTTTTTCGTGGCGGCGTCATCTAGTATTCAAATAAGACACTGCTTCTCATAGTGTCTTAATAACTATGCCTTAAAATCCACAATCTAAATTAGTAATTAAATCCCAGACAAAGATGAGTAATGAATGTAATTAAGTTTCATTCGAAATTGTTTTTTATTCGCGAATCAATCGGAGATCTAACTGTTCAGGTACATCCCAGATGATCGTTTTTTGCATCGCTTTCTTAACCGGTCTGACTACTAGACGATCTAGACATGTCTCTATACAATATACTAGACTCGCCTCGAGATGCTTTATTTGTTTTGCGACGATTTTATAGGAAACATCACTTTTTGTGGCGCATCCAAAAGGGTTATGAACGCAGCGGGCTGTGTTTATCTGATCTACTCTTCCAAACGACATATCTCATCGAATAAGGTATAATTGGAGGAGAAATGAAAGAGATTGCCACAAAAACCATAAAAGGAAAAAATAGTCATAATATTATGCAAAATCAGTCGAAGGTTTTGCTCACAAAGAATAGGTGAGAAAATAATATTATGCAAAAGCAGTCGATGATTTTGCTCACAAAGAGAAAGGTACCGGTGAGAAAAATAATAAAATACCTGAAGACTATGGAAACTATTCTAAAAATAAAATTAAAATGACATGAGTAACGACTAATTCTGTGACATGAATACATCCTAAATCATAATTTAAAATAATACACGATTAACAATTCAATAGCTGCAAATGATCAAGCATGTCATAAAAATTCCCTTATAAGGTAACACTGTGTTTAACTCCGTTTAACATAAGCATAATGACAGCGTAGGGTTGTCAACTGATGAACTGACCTTAGGTCTATGCCAGCACATACTTCTACTACTACCATGTGAGACTCGGTAGCAAATGGTTGGTGGATTCCAGGGATACTCTTGAAATGCCTCCATCCTGTGCTCAACTTCTAGATATTTTAAGACCAGATTATACCAGCTTCTCCATATTGCTGTTTGCTCCGCACTGTTGCTCATGATAGTCCACAGCATGCGCAAACTACAGCTTCGCAATCTTGGTTATCCAGCCTGAATCAACGCTTACAGAACTTTAACTAGATTGTCTGGTTATAGTTGGCAACCCTGATAAAAAGCGTGCACTCCGGCAATCTGTCATCGGCGTAAACCCCTGACCCGGCGATTGTTTCAGCGTGATTGATGTATGTACCGCGCTCGCACTGAGCAGCTGTCAGTTTGAGACGCGCTCAAGGCAGACGCGTAAGCGGATTTTTAAGGTACGCGCACATTAGGCTGTGTTTCCACTGAAGCGGAGCGGAACTTAGCGGTGCCTGAATTGACCAATCGTGCTATTCCAGCGGAATGACAGCGAAACGGAGCGAAGAATTTCGAGCATGGTGATTGGTCAATTCGGCACCGCTAAGCTCCACTCCGCTTCAGTGGAAACACAGCCTTACGATGGTACAGAGTGGGGTGGGCCGAATTTTTTAAAAACCTATTGGGTGATGAAAAATGCACGGAAAATTCATCCCACCATAATTTCGGATTAGTTCATTTTTTTGCTTCCAAATTATCCTATACAAATTGTAAAAAATATTTTTAGAAATTAATATTATTTTTAAGAGTCAAAATTGGACTTATTATTTCTTCTTCTTCATTCTTTTTTTCACTATTTTTAGAGATATTCAAACAATGCTATCCTTTACGATCCCTAAGTCCCTAAAAATTTACATTTAAAACTCCTCATCCTGTGGCTTGCAGCTGCCTCATTTAGACGCGGCTCAAATTCAAGTGTATACTGCAGACAAATAGCAAAACGAAATCAAACGTTTAAGATTGTTATCTCAACTGTTGTGTTTTGATAGGCATAGTGCTTGGTAACGCTCATACCTAAAGATGTTAGCGGTAGAAATAGAAAGAACATCTCTCTATCTAATCTCTCTATATTATCGAAGAATATCTCCATTTAAGTATATTATATTGCATAAAATTATTTCGTGATATTTCGTGGTATTTGGTACCAGACTCGACCGAAACAGCTGGATTATGATATTATTATTATATGCTGAATATGTGCTGAATGATACAAAAATCGGATTTAGGGTCTGTTTCACCACTTTCTGATAAAGTGCCGAATAGGCTATTCACAGCTTTTTTGTCAGATTCTCCATACTTCACGTGTCAAGTTAAGTGGTGGATATCCTATTCGGCACTTATCAAGAAGTGGTGAAACAGCCCTTATAACAGTAATAATTGCGTAGACGCAGAAGATCAAAAATCACAATAATATGCATGTGCATAAAACAAGAATCCTTGTAAGAAGAGTCGGATAATAAATAAGATATTATATATATTGCTATATTGCTTCTTTATAGAAAGAAGCAATATATATTGCTTCTTTCTAACAAAGGTTGCCTGGAAGAAATTGCTATGTAGTAATAAGGCCGCCTTTGTGTGCTCTCGCCATTTTATGTCTTTTTATTTTATGTATGTTGTTATTGTAACTATGATTGTGCACAATAAAGTATTCATTCATTCATTCATTCATTCACATCCTCAAATTATCACCTTTCTTGCGTAACGATTATTATATTATCTAAGTATATCTAAGTACGTAGGTATTACAAAAATATGGATTTAAACATTTTTCAGATCCCAAACATTTCATTTAAGAATTTGATAAAAATAATTTGAATTAGAATTCGACTTAATTAATAACATCCTCTCCGGATGTTATCAAATCAGGCACCATACTAATTTTAATACAAATTACCTAATTATAATTATGTATTTTATATGTTATATGCGTTTTCTTTGCATCAATAAATAATATATTTTCCTGCCTTTTCATTGCATTTTATAAGTATGTACGTTCTCATCTTGGGGCAAGATTTACATTCCTCGAAACTCCTCCTCACTTAAATTTTAGACGACCTCTCTCGCGCAAGATATCTAATGATATCTTATATCTATGACAACCTCCATGGCTCAGTTGGTGGGCGTATTGGTAGCTCAAGCTGGGCGTCGCGGGTTCGAATCCCGCCGACGGACAAAAAGTTTTCAAAGTTCCGGATGTGTATTAAATATAATGTGTATCTTATTATTATAATAAAAATATGATACACATATTTATTACACTATACATTATACAAGTATTAAGGCCGTCCCCTGAGCAAACGACCTTGACCATACATTTGCCGCGTTGCCGAGATCGCAACGAAACCCTACTTTTTTTTACTTATATCTTGGTTCAAAAGTGACCTTAATAAAATTAAAACGGGGAATATGTAGTTTATGATATTGTCGATCTATTGGCGTGTGTTTCAAATAAAATTAATTTGTAAATACTAAGGAGATACTGAATGTATGCTTGAATTTTAATAAATTAGCTTTACTTTGGAAGCTGATATCATGAGTATAATAAACAAAAATAGAAAATTTAAAACGTGGAAAGGAATGTTGAGATACTGAAGATTATTGCTGTATTTTTATTATAACTCTGTAGCTTTCAAATTATGAGTTTATAAGGCTCTAAATACGGTAAATTACGGATTCCCCATAGGAAGGCCCTTAAATATATTACCGTTGTCTGGTACCTGTAACACAAGTCCTTCAGGTACTTAGAACGAGGCCAAACTGACGTGGTGATAAAAGCGTCCACAGATATTATTATTATATCTTAAATGGCTTGATCGTCTGCGATCGAAGTGATTCGAAGCACAAGAATCGGACCCCAATAATTACTCAGTACAAAAAAATATTGTGTTTCCGTTATAATGACGGCATTATTTATAGTTCAATAGTAATTCAGTGCGAGCTGATGGAACCGTTAATGACAATATTATTGTGAACGCTGAACAACTTATTAACAATCAGTCATTTTATTCACCGCTCGCTTAAAGAATATGTAAAAGTTAGGTATGGTATGAAAAAAAAGATTTTCAGAGACTGTTACTCCTCAACTAGTAAAAATATACTACTATTCCTCTCGCTAATATTCGAGGTTCGATGCTTTTGAATGTCATGTGATTTTTCTAATATTATGCCTGATAAAGACAGCCAGAATCTATATATGTAGTTAGTTTCGTATATATCTTTATTATTAAGAGGTTTAGTGATTAAGACGCTACGATGTAACAAATTATCCAATAAACGGCTAAAATAATTTCCCTTTATTTGACTTCGTAGTCGGTTATTATGCTGACTCTACATAAAGCCTACACAATCAAAGATTCAACTTCGACAAGTCATGCCGATTACAACCTGCTTACAGTATAGATATCACATAGTAGAGTTACTCCGTCATGTCTCTCAAAACACGATGCTTACTTAACACAGGAACATGCTTAAGTCGCGTAGGTACGACGTGATACCGGATACCCGTTATTTTGCTACTTCAAGTTACCTGAAATCACGCTTAAGGCCTCTATATCCGCCAATGACCTTGATCATTGTCTGTCAGTGCGAATATCGACGTAAATAACATTAAAATAGCATTCATAACAGTGCGCCTTACACGGTGGCGGTTACGACGCTTGCCGCGTCCATGATAGGGCGAAATAGGAGAAAAAACCTTTTTAAGGCTTAATATAATACATATTTCAAAAAAGTAAAAAAAAACAAATTATCAACTTATGTATTGCAAAGCATTAGATATTTTTTATATATTCTTTTGATAAATAATGAAGGAGTAAAGTGGTTTCATTCAACGATTTGGAGGTGATTTGGTTTTTTATTTCTTTATTATGTGATACCGATAGAAAAAATATGGCAAAACCACGTTACGTATCATATCATGTAGATTACTAATTATTTTTTTCAGATATAATTTCTCTGTTAATGCCGATGAAAAGTGGTTTCATCTGCACGCTTTTTTCGCGAGAGGAGCCTTAATATATTGTGTGCGTGCGGTGGAATCAGATGATCAAATGTGATGGTGGTCTACTGTATATTACTAATATTATGTAGGCCGTCAATACGTTCGGTAGCTTTTGTTTTCTTTGTTGATGGCCAGCGTGAAATTAGGCTTCTTAATTTTATTCATAAACAGCCTTGAATCAGTGGCAATTAACGACTCATTGTATGATTTTAATACAATAGCCACTTAATAAAATGGCTGAAAGAACGCATCCGGTATTGTTGTTTATCTTTACAAGTTTATCTTAGCTCAGAAAGCTGTGTTTTCTAAGCCATGTTGTTTTTACACAATTTGTGGGACTACTTTTTGACTTCGTTACTCTTCTATAGAACGTTATTTCAATGATATCACCTGTATTATTGTAGTGCGCTTTCGCAATTGGCCTTCGTACACACCTAAACAAAATTTTGGCATTTATTAACGCAATAAATAATTATCGTCTCGGCGTTTTTAATGAACGTTAATAGCACGTATTGTCCATTGTAAATTTAGTAGGCCATTAAGATTTACCTACGCAGCCAACTTTCTAATGATATATTTAAGTGAGCGGTACACTATTAACATTTATAACACCATTAAAGACAACACATTACAGAATAACATGCCCTAAAGCGACTATAATTTTGCATTACGTAAGTAAGCGCAGGCTATATGCTAAATTTTGCACGGCTACTTGTATGCAGACGGGGTTTTACCTGGAAAATGTATGTTGCTTTTAAAACTATGACTATGCAGTATGCACAATAAATTGAGAAGTAGTTCGTACCCCGATTACTACTTTAAGGCCCCATATTGATTATGAAATAAGAGGGCCAACAAGCAAACGGGTCACCTGATGGAAAGAAACTACTGTCACCCGGACACTCGCAACATCAGAAGAGCTGCAGGTGCGTTGCCAGCCTTTTAAGATATTCGGAGAGGTCCGTTTTGTGCATTTCCGTACCTATGCGCCTATGCGTGGACGATTCACGTCAGATCGGCCTGCGTTCAGACCTATCGGATACGAACGACCTCTCCAAACATCAGCTGAAACATATAGCAGGCTACGTAACCTGCTCTGTTATTTTCACTTCCTACGGCATTTCCGGAGTGCAAGTGTTTTTAATATAACAATAGCAACGCCTGTGTGCGTACAGCCTCAACTATGGTACAGCTTAGTAAAAGCTCCGCTCGGATTCCGCGACCCGGGGTCAGGTACCATAATTGATTACGTATAATGCATTAACATAAGATAATGCTTGACCCCTGACACGCGTTTTAAATTTTCACCTCACCACTCTCACGGGTACTTCAAGCGTTTTCGAAATTTAATAACTGAAATAGACGTGTAGGGTTGCCGAGTCGCCAAATCTAGTAGCCGAACAAAGCACCTTTGCCGGATATAATATTATACAATAAAAAATATTCTTCAAATCTAAATCAAATGGTTAGAGAATTTTATTTGTTGAACTACCACCAATTAAGGAACCGGCGCGGCGTATTAAGTTTACTTTCACGACATAAACAGGCCAGATGTCCTGTCAAAGGACTTTTTTGTATATCTCGTCAATAATCTCAATCAATAATTTGATATAAACATCCTCAAAAATGTTACAAGATTTTAACTCTAGAGATTTAAAATCTTCCAACATTTCTTAGAAGTTTCATGTTCATTTTTTACCCAACTTAGAATTAAAAATGCTTTGTATACCAACCCTAAATGCTTGTGATGTATTTAATAGTTTCTTGTAATGAGGTGTTTAATAATAGTAGAAGTTACGACGGATAACTCAATCTTCATTTTATAACCTTTGTTATTTAAAATTACTAATCAATATCTTCAAATCTTCTACAAAGACATTATGAAAATGTATCTACTATAATATTGTTATTCAGGATAGCTGCATAATCGTAAAGTTAATCAATGTTAAATTTGAGTTAGCCTTTTCTAATTCCCATACGACGTGTGACATAATATTATGATAAAGAAACCTACGATTACGCCGCCATAAAACATTCCTGTTTAGTCCTCGCTCTGATAAAATATCTTCATCATTTACCAATCAGGTAGAGTTAATTACTGCAGTACAATACCGTGGGTTCAAGTCTATCGGTCAGGTTACAATCATTTTGACAATAGCTCTGACCTCTACTTTCAGAATGTTAAGAGGCCGATGGGACCTCACATTGTTGGTTTTGCGTAAGCTTCTATAGTCAATCAAAACTGAATGTAAGAGTTATTACATTATGTAAAATAATGTGATTAAAGTATTATCTTGTAACGCTCACAAATATGTAATTTAGTTACATTGTAATAAGGCGCAGCTTACAAAAACATTGTGTAGAGTTTTTGTTATTTTAAGTTAGCGCACATGCATGGCGATAATATACCTAACTCAATATTGTTCACAAGAGGGAAACGAGTGTAATAATGCGTATTTTAATAATTTAGCTAAAATACTTTCATCAATTCAATACAGAATTCAGCAGTCCTTACAGAAGTTGTTTAAATATTAGATTCTTCTGCTTCTTGCATGCTTACTGCTTTAGTGCTTACTCCTAATGTGCTTCATGATTCATTTTATGTTCATTTTATCTGATAAAATTTAACACCATTTATTCATCATTAGCTCTTTCTTGTTTTATAGAGGCATGACTTGTTTTATTAAAAATATTTACTTAGGGAAAATTTTAAGAAGTTAATACCTATATTCCCATCATATTATAGACAAAACAACATTTGTTTTACCCGAGTATGATAATTATTGCTTTTCTGCACAAATTTCTATGCTATAAGCACCTTCATTTAATATAGTATCGCTTTACAGTTCTGTTAGTGTGTGTACAACGGTCCTTACCAAGGGACCGCCCGCAGCTAACTCCAACAATTTGACCCTGCCACCGCCGCCACTTGTCTGAGCGTCTTCATGTCAAACATACTGACACGATTTTTGCGTGACGGGTAGCTTCGCGAATGTTTGAAATTGAATGATATGGCTTTCTAATAGCAGGTCACTTTTTAACAGAGTTCAAAAAAGCAGGAGGATTTATATATATCTGCATTTAAATGAAAAAAAAAACTCATGAAGAAACGCTCTTTAATGTTGCTTCTGAAAAAACCTTTTTATCGTGGTCATTACTATCCAGTACATCCAGTATCCAATTTTACAGGTACATTATAATGTTCTTGCTTGCTATTTCACATAATTAGACGAGTATTCTATGGTTTGTTTCATTTTATAAGCCTGATCAACGCAAACATCCTGGGTTTTCAACCAAAAGAAGTAGTCGATTAGCGTAATCACAAGTACCGTTGTACTCCATAAAGAAACAAAAGCTTTACGAGGCAAACATTACACCTCCAAACTTCGCGGCCGTCGGATAATTGTGAAAGTGGACAATGGGCCACCGTGACAATGCCACACAGGTTTGTGGACAATGTGAATATTCATGAGCACGGATGTGGTATTCTAGATCTTACTATGAATTGGCTGGAGAAAATTCTTTCTAGCCAGCAAAAAAGCCCAACTTTTGGCTTTTGTTACTGACTAGAAATAATTTTGTCACTGTTACAGTTTACAAAATTGAAAGCTTTCTTAATTTTTCAGAATGTGTGTATTTTTTTTAGGTCAGTAAAATATGATTTCCGATTATGGAATTACCGCATTTAGACTAAGGAACCCTCCACATTATGTAAATGTGGAGGATTCCTTGGTGCCCCATGGGTCCCACACCCACCCCTTTAGACCTTCAGCGCCCACAAGGACGCGTTATCGCCCACTTTGGGAAAGACTGATTTAAACGAATAGAATATAACGTATTTAAATTTTTTAAATGATGCTCTTCGTGCATCCTTTTTTCTATGAGTCAACAGACGTTGTCCGACGCAGTTTATAGAGGCTGTAAGTGGGACAACGTTGTATTTAGCCGGGAACACGGGCCGAGATGTACCTGCGTGAGTACAGGCGAGTCGAGGTGTACGCAGGTACAGGCGAACAGAGTATCTCATGGCCTTTGTACAAGAACAAGGCCTATGTTTGGTCACTCGGCTCTTGTAGTCGTGAGAGCGGTAATTTTAATGTTGTAATCAAGAAACAAAGCATTTTTTATAGAGGATCTTTTGGCGCGTCGAGCGTTGATCGCATGGTCAAATGTGGATGCGAAAAATAGACTAAGAGTCAGAGACAGCCAGAAATTCATCATTTTATAAAAATTGATAGCTTTTTTATCCCATAATATCCTCTTTCTATACAGGGTGTAACGAAAATAGGTGATAATACTTTAGGGTGTGTATGTGGTCCTTGTAGAGAGTTCACTGCGAAAGTAGCAGCACTGACAGACCATTTTATTTCACTTTTGTATGGGCAAGCGCCCGAGCGTCACGAGTTTTCCCATACAAAAGTGAAAAAAAAGGTCTTTCAGCGCTGCTACTTTACAGTGAACTCCCTACAAGGACACATACACTACCTAAAGTATTATCACTTATTTTTGTTACATCCTGTATAGAGGTAAGAACAAGCACATACTAAGGAGTTTGATAATTGATTTTGAATGACAGATTCAAAATGATTTTAGACTTAGTTACCATTTCAGACACATTTTAAATGATACTCGGATGCCAATTAGAAGGGCATGAGTGTGAAAGAGTTTCTTCGTTAATAACACAATGACTGTTAGTTCCGGTTTCGGCTATTCGCTAAAAGAGCCTTATAACTTATAAGTCTGCAATAATCAAATTATTATAATAATAAAGGTGTGTCCCAGAGACGGACCAGACACAACACATTATTGAAGTGGTACTTGACCACCTTTGACCACAATATACAAATAAAGAATTACCTGAGTTCATTAACCTTTCACCTAAGTTGCTTTAGAAATCAGATAAGTAGGTACCTTAGACGTATTGTTATTAATTGTAAAGTATTCCAGCAACGCAATATTTTAAAGATACTGTTTTTAAGAGATTGCGTTGAGAGTTAGTACTTTATCTTCGTGCGTAGGTAACGATTTTGAGAAAATCTAATATTTTTTATAGGATAATAAATGATTTTCGTAACTTTATT
Organism: Polyommatus icarus; assembly: GCA_937595015.1. NCBI lineage: Eukaryota > Metazoa > Arthropoda > Insecta > Lepidoptera > Lycaenidae > Polyommatus > Polyommatus icarus. The sequence continues at coordinate 20,379,604 of OW569323.1, read as the reverse complement.
ATACTACGATTACCTATATTGTACAAAATTTAATTAATATTAACATTCTTGTAAGTTGTAACAGAAAAAATCTGCAGTAAGAAGTTACTGCAGATTTTGACTCGACTTCCGGATATCCAAATCCGGGGGTCGAGTCATACTCGTAATTTTTGTGACTCTTTCCGTGGTTTGGACCATAGAGTTCAGAGAGTATTTATTCAAGTTTACTATTGACTAATGAGTAATGGCCGATAATGCGAATACACCTCTGCAAGGCTACCGTTATAAATTAGAAAATAATCCGCTCGTTATTCACCAATTACATTCAAAACAATTACAATAATTTATCATCCACCACAGATAGTTATGATTAAGGGCCCACTAAATCATTTTAATCTACTTTAATACAAATTTAACTGGATCGAATTATTATTTATTTAAGTTTGCAAAGTTACTATAGAACATAGAATGTTTCAGAATCTCCAAACCACAATTATAATAATAATAAAATATATTATAATCACTGTTTGGAAATGAATTTTAATAATGGCAATGAATAATTGTTCTATACTATTTCATGGGCAATAAAAATATAAATACGAAAGCAACAAAAATATGTTATAGTAGATCTATTTTTAATATAATATTAGAGTTATATTGTTGTTACAACTCCAAAATAAGTACCTACCTACAAGCATTACAAATTACTATAGAAATATTTATTATTTATTTTTATATTAGCATTGTCAATTTCAACACGACCTACTTGTTTAGAATCATAAGAATACGTCTAATAAAATATTACATTATCAAGAGACATAATCATTATAAATCAGAATATCTGATCGCATATAAATCATTTTATTCATTACTGATTGACAAATTACAGCTCGTACTACACCTTCTGTCATTTGTACATCCTTGATAGCTGTTATATCAAGATTGAACCAGTTAATCTTATAATTATTATAGGCCATGCACAATTTTAAGATTGCTTGGCAATAATGGAAGGGAAATGTGCAGTGTTAGAGTTTTAGCTATTTTTGGGGGTTGATGTAGAGGGCATACAAACGTATGGTTTGGTAGATCACTGATCAGACCTTCAGATTTTACATTTATTTGTACATTAGATATATCTTAATTTGCGTGAATCAATGTAAGGGACATTATTTACTATCGATTTACTAAATATTATAAAAGTTATGACTTATGACGTTCATAATACTAGCAACAACAAACATCAAAATATATTTGTTAAAAATTTTAGTAAGCCATGTCTCAACATTCATACCTCTTCTGATATTTTTCAAACAGGTGTATGGTAAAGAGTCGTTCCAGAGCTGCAGGTTGCAAATCTTGATTGTTTTAGTTTCGTAACGAGGAACGTCCACTCTCGTGATCGAGTGAGCAGTGGGCGAACTCGCTGCGGCCGCTATACAGGATGATACGCAAACTAGTAAATTACGAACTATGAGTTACGAAAAACTGGCTATTCGAATTTCAAATTTTAGGAGTATGCCACTAATGACATTAAGATCTAAATTTGCCAAGTCTTCACGAATTAACATTAAGTCCCTTATATTTGGCAATCATTTTAGGCAGTGCTTAGCCTACAGAATGTTTATAGAGCGTTTCCCCATTGAAAAGTAGCTTAATAAACATGGACAGTCAATTTAATTCTTCGTAAGTCGTCCTCTTACATACAATACATACTCAATTATTTGATAATTACGTAAATTTATGAAAATTGAGCCCCACTTATTTACATTTACAAAACAGCCATCAGTAAATTTATGTTGCTTTATCTCTGGCCACCGGTAAGCTTAGAACCTTTGCCCTTTATTGGAGGTGAATCTTACACAATATACCTTATCTTTTACCTAAATAAGCAACTTTTAACTATAAACTTTAAAAGCTTTTACAATTAAGAGATTAAGACTGGTTTCGATTTAACAGCATTAATTACAATACACAGGTCTCAGATAAGAAGTCTATTCATAATAATTTAAAAACAGTTATAAAACCAAATGAAGAATTTATTGTTGTATGACATTTTTAAATTAAGGAAAATTTTAAGACTTTTTATAACAGCCGTAAATGAGATTACGGAGAATAATAAAATTCTTTTCAATAATGGATGTTTTTAATTATGTGAAAATGGAACTTTGTCCTAAGTCCTACCCTAGTTTCTAATTGTTATCTGTGACCTAGCCTAATTTGATAAATTAGTTTTTATTATTAAAGCAAAATACTCGGATAACAACTGTAGAAATGCAAAAAAATATAAGATTTTAGGGACTAAGTGACGTTCGGAATAGCTCAGAATTTGCGGGTTACGGACTAGAGAGAACAAAACGTGAGCACCTTGTATATCCACCTGCGGCACGACAAGTTGCTCCACTTCGTCTCGGATATAATTTATTGTGTGAACAACAGAAGCTTATGTTGTAACAATTACGTTATAACTTATAAGTAACACTAATACTGTGCTAATACTTTCAAATGACGCCTTCGCTTCAGCAGTGGATTGTGTTGTCATGGATAAGATTCGGCGAAACGTTATTTTTTGATACGCAAATTGTTTCAATCATTTCTTTTAATCTTTATTAGAGTTCGATGATTTTACGATCTCAGAAAGAATCCCTATATAATAATATGAGCATTTAGTCAATTTGCTTTTGATAATTTTTACGATGAAAGTAGTCATCAAAGTGTTAAAAAGTGACTGACACTTACATTTTTCATATTATACCATACTTTATGGGTTTTAAACTTGACACATCCCTGTTGCTACTTCACTAAAATCCCAGATTACAAATTAACCGAAATAGTTAATTATTGCGTCATATTATATTATGCATATTTTAATTTCCTAAACAGTTTTAATAAGTCCATTTAGTGAGTTACCTGATTTATCAGCACCAGCGGATGTTACTGAAACAGAAGTGAGCGCAGAAGATAAGAATTTAAATATTTTATTAGTATTAAAATATGCTAATGTGCACTTAATTGTCTAATTACTAATCAATAAAATATCATGTCAAGATTTCGTATTAATTACCGTGTTTATGGCTTGAGGTATTCGAGTGTAAATATTTATTATAGGAATACTGTATTATATCTTTAATTGTATACTGCCATCAGGGAAATCTATTCATAGGCATCGGCAGAGGACGTTATTTGGTAGGGTTATGTGATAAATGTCTTAATGATTATTGCGGCGGAAAGCTCATAGAAGGCTCAATTTTGGAATTAAAAAAACCTAGGCCACTCACTTCTCGTACAGAAGCCATATTAAGTAGATTTGCTATCAGAAAGATATTCAAGTTATAGTTGATGAGATATAGTTAGTATTACAATAATCTGCTACAAGAAAGTTATTGCACTTAAGCACTTGGATAACATATTGCCCGGTAGGCGTTGATATGAAAAAGTTGTAACTTAGGTGACTTGCGTGACTTTTTATTTCGGCCTCATCACATAGACAGGCGCTTGAAGCACCTATTTCCTGACACATTACAAAATGACTGCGTTGCAGCTCTACAAAGAGTCTTATGGAACTAACTCTGGAACTAACTAAACTCGAAAAATAAATCTGTAACCATTAGTACTTTAGGCGCTTTATCATGGTCTGAACTTTCTTTAATTTAAACTGTATTATAATTTCAAATTATATTTGCCTAATGTTTTGTTTAAACAAGTGATACATTATACGGTCGTCGATTAATTATTTGTCAGTGCGGCAATCGATCGGTCATGCGGAGGCGCCGGCTTGATGGATAGTGTGACGTACGGCGCCCTTTGTAGCGCCGCTATCAGCCCTTACGTTTGTTTTAATTATAATTGACGATAATCGATATCATACACCCCTGTGTCACAATAATCCACAATGTGATGTCCAATAAAGGATTAAAGCATGGCGTTTTTATAAGGCTTTCGTTGATATTGATTTGATGACACAGTAAAGGTTTTCCAAAGTGCTTGTGCAATGTTATATGTAGTTATAAATGATTACCACTCACATATTTTCCTGACGTGAGAAAGGTGCAGTTATGAAGAAACTACAATACAGTTAAAACCTAAAATAGCTGCATTACTAAAGTTATAGGCTTTATACAAAACTGCATGCTTTAAATCTTAATTTTCGTGTGTCGAAACAATCCAATTATGTAAATACTAGGTCCTACCGTATTTTAGACTATTCTTATGTTCACACCCAAACCCAGCCTACATTCCATAAGTTAGCTTATGACAACAAACGTTTAACAGTAGGTCCATAGGTTTTAACAGATGTGGTACGTAAATCAATTTTTCGCAACATAGCTGGTACTGGGCCCTAAAACATTCTGAAACTACAACATTGGAATTAAAACCGTAATATATACTGCAAAGGATTTGAAATTAAGTGTATACGAATTGCAGTTAGAACGTTTAGAAGTGTGTGTGGTTATAACAATGCGTACTTGCGTCCAGCGCTTGCGACAGATCTCGGCCTATACAGTATTCAGGCTTTGATGTAAAATATTCAAATAGCACATACTGAATGTCATGAGCTTCTGATTTATAGCCGTGATAGGCAAGTTACTGGCATAGCAGCTCGATAGTCAACATGCCAACATTAGAAACATCGGTTGGTCCCATTTTTGAACGAAAAGAGTCAGTAGGAGGGGACAAAATGCCATTAAAATAAGAAAGAGCTAAATCAACTGAAGACAAAAAATCCTGTGAGTATTAGAGTTAGCCAGCAAATGAAAATTAAAAAGAAATGTCTACCAAAAATTCTTAAGTCAGTTAATCTTATCTATTATAATTTCACTCACAATCGCCTACAATCTAAGCGACAGAAGTTAAAAATCACCGTCTTCAAATTAATGTTTGACCGGAACATATTTTTAACAACAAACTAGCATTCAACAAACATAACGAAAACATCAAAGGCGGTATAAGAGTGGAAAGATTAGGCGTATACATTAGCCATGTTCTCATTTATATCTCCCGGTAAGTGATAAGAATGATCACTTTTCCCATTAATATTGAAACGCATTTATCATTGAAAACGAGAAATTTAGTGGAGTCAAATAGATAAACTAGAAACAGAGCAATCGTAGATAAGATAGAGATTTATTGTTATCATAAATTAGTTTTACATTGATAAATGTGGAACAAAATTTAAGCAACTATTGTTGAACATTGGATACAACAGGTGTCTCCGCCGGGCCTTGTGAAATAGGTAGCGAATGGCATTTAGGGTAGGTGTAGATAGAGCCTGCGAATACAGTATCGGGAAATAAAGAAGTATAACGGCTAAGGAATGGCAAATTCAAGAAAAACTGGAAAGTAGACGGTTATAGAATTTTAAAATTTAACAAAAATTAGAGTACTATGAAAGTTAAGCTTTAAAACATAAATTACATTAAACATATTACAACGCGTTCCCACCATCTGTTAAAATCCAGAAGAGAATGCAACTTAAGAATCTTATTTTGTAACTTAGATGCATCATAATTCTGCGACATTATGATAAAATCTAGGTATGCGTCTTTATCCTACGAATGTGTATGCGATACCTTGACATGGAATGAGAAAATGTTGTGTTTTTCCATTTTATACCAATAAAAACTGAGACGAATAACAAATGTAAGAAGGCTAGGTGGGTTTATTGTTCACTAGCTGACCCGGCAAACGTTGTTTTGCCATATAAATTATAGCAGTGCCCGCGACTTTGTTCGTGTGGTTGTCGAAAACACTGTCGCGATTGCAATAAAAAGGATGTAAGGATGAGGGAAAGAGTAACAAACATCCATACATCCAAACTTTCGCCTTTATAATATTAGTAGGATTAGATGACGCCCGCAACCCCGTTGTGCCAAAATTAGTTTATCGCGTGGGAACCGTACATTTGTCCGGGATAAAAAGTATGCTATGTCCTTTCCCGAGATTCAAAGTATCTCCATACCAAATTACAGCAAAATCGGTACAGTGGTTTGAGCGTGAAGAGGTAACAGACAGACATATAGACAGACACACTTTCGTATTTATAATACTAGCATGGAAGTATGGATAGACCTTTTATGCGAGTCTTTTTACTTACTTATATTTTCATTTTACTTATTGTTAATTTAGTCTTAATGTGATCAAGTGGCATGAAATTTCTTTATGTATCAGCATTCAGCTGCTCTTATATTAATGTCAATATTATCAAACTCAAAACTCAAACTCAAACTCAAATTTTTTTATTCAGAATAAATTTTTGCAAATATTTTCTGAAAGTCTACATGATGCCTACCACCGGTTCGGGAACTAACCCGGCGAGAAGAACCGGCGTAAGAAACTCGCAGGGGGCCCACTTATAATATCATTAAAATCATTACATGTGAGGTCTAGGTTTTGCTCTGGAGAAGAATCCTTTGCAACTGCAATGGTCAATTCCCAATTTTATTATGAAAAGTAATTAGTGCTTAACTAATCTTAATTAAATGCGACTATTTTAATGAAGAGAACTATTATGGTGTAAATTGCATGGCAAATCTTTTCAACGTGTAACTACAGGAGGTTTTATGTAACTCAATGTAAAGCTTTGAAATGTAAACAAAAGTCTTACTATTACAGCCTTCAACTTTGTTGCGTTGATAATCTGTTTTTATTTTTTGATGTAGATTTTGAGGACATTTTTATCTTTTATAGGTTTTTTTAACATCTAGGGACATATTTTAAATATCTCTTTTAAAAATAGCTAAGAGCTTATAAACAGCTCATAGTTATACGTTCCTAGTTCCTATGTACTAGAGGTAAACTAACAGAAAACAGACTTTTGGACTTGAGATCATATTTATGAAGCACAAAATTTTGAGGAAAATCCTCATGCTAAGATAAAAGCGAATAAAAAATAATTGTAGGCATTGTAAAACTTCATGTTTTAAATTAACACATTAATAATCATAAGACTATAATTCATAAACGTTTGTTAAGCTTACTGTTAACGCCATGAATCAAAATCTATATTAACATTACCATATCGAATTTCTAATCTTAAATCATGTTAACTGTTGTACGGACCCCCCTGAGCTTCTTTGCTTTACATTCATGACAATTAATAATCAAAAGTTAATTATATATTATGTAAATGTTTATTTTATTAGAACCAATTAACGTGTATAAATAGGAACTGGGACGGGACACCTGCAATTTAATTAGTTATAGATGTGTTTTGTTAATTCTTTAATATTTCTTCGAAGTAAATAAGTTAAAAAAACCGGCCAAGTGCGTGTCGGGCTACGTGCAATATAGGGTTCCGTAGTACCTCTAATTTTTGAGTGTCAATGACAGGACATTTAGAACGTGTTTTACGCTACTAACAACATCATCTCAGTTACTATTTTTTAATTGATCGACTATTACTCAATAACTTATGAAATAGAAGCTTAGAAGGGCGGGGGGGGGGGGGGCGCACTCGATTTTTTTCTACTTCAAAACTTCATATTTCACAATTATGGATCCCTAAATCGGAAAATAATCTATGAATACTCGTATTTTTTTTTTAAAAACCTATTCAACGACATCCCACACGGTGGGGTGGGCGCGAAAAAAAAAAACATCCCAGCAGCTTGATGTGTAAGGGAGGTCCCGTAAAAACATTTTTTTAAGATTTTATATAGGTACCATTTTGTCGGCACCATTAATATGTGCATTCATGTCGAATTACAGCTTTGCAGGTCCTAGTCTCTGAGGAAAACCGCGGACAGACCGACGGATAGACGGACAGACAGACAGATGGACGGACAGACCGAAACTATAAGGGTTCCGTGTTGACTACGGAACTCTAAAATGTTTTTCCCTATATTTGTTGCCAATGATCTAAAAGTATAGATGTTAGATAAGCTTTAATGAGACGGCAGAATTTTATTTGCTATTGGTATGTAATAGCTTCACACCGCGTTAAAGAGCTTTTCACATTCGTAATTTTCCATCGTAACAATTCCTGTCGGGTTCATTGGAAAAATAATGGATTTTCAAAATGGCCGGAAAACATCGGACGCCATAACCGGAAGGGTGTCCAGACAGGAAATAGATTTTTGAAAGTTTCCATCAATGGGAGTGCCGATTTGTTTTCGCTTTATGCTCATTCTGCTATGTATTTTGGTCTCAAATTCTAAACGACTTATAACAAAAGCAAATTGATTAATAATTAAATAACTTATCATAGTACGTGTTTATTCACTTCACCCAAAAATATTAATATACGAGTAATTAAAAAGTATACTTTATAACCTTAAAATGCCTCAATACCTACCTCATTATGATCGTCAAATATATTAGTTGAGATTCTACAATTAATTCTTCTTTTGGAGTTGCATAACTTAAGGCGAACCATAAACGTCTGAGTGATAGTGCTATTGTTGCGTTTACGGCGATCTCGTTAAAAAACCTAACTGCTTCATCCGCTACAAATATCGAACTTAAAATTTTATTTTCACAATTATGTGCCTTAAAGGTTTTTAATGTGCTTTAAAAACGTTTAATGCTGCTTTTACAATATTTCATTGAAAATGAGGATGGTATTCGACGATTCAACTTTCGTTCATTTGTTCTGAGTTTTGAACAAGAGTCTCAATTTTGTTAAAATTAATCCTAATAATTTAGTTGTTTCACTTATTAGCTGATAGTTCATATTTTTATTCTGTATCACCTTAAAATAGGCGACAAACTTTCATTAGAAATAACAATAAATACTTTATTGAACCCGGGAAATCTTGAGTTCAAATTAACAATTATGAGAATATAACAATGTATTCGCAAAACAAAATGTCCAGAAAAAAAGTAAAAAAAAAGGGAGTTCTGATAATAAAATGTTAGATAGGTCTATGACTGGATCACGTAGTAAATACATAATAATATTATACTTACCTAAGGGTCAATTCAGACCGCAACGTGTGATACATTTCAAAATTAGTAAGGATTTGACAGATTCGCAAGACGTCTCACGCAATTGACATCTGTCAAATCCATACAAATTTAGGTCGCGTCGCGCCTCGCCTCGCCTTGTCACGTTGCGGTCTGAATTGACCCTAAGTCTAACGTTAATCGCCAATGCAGAATGCGACGAGACGAAACAAACCTTAAAATTGACAGAAACGCCATCGTCCGTGGCTTGGGACGATTAATCGTCGGAATAAATCTTAGTACGATAATGTCGGAGAGTCGCGAACGAATGACCGACTGACGACACAATGCGGCGACAATCGCCGGCGGTCTCTTTCATCCCGACACTGTTGGCCTGACATACCGGAGGTTTTTGCTTTTCAATTGCAATTAAACGCAACAAGATTGTTGATATCATACGCATAGTACGGCTTCCTCCGTTTGAATTTTGGGATTTTCAGAATCAAAAAATTGCTTTAAAAATAAACCTCCGCTATATCACAAATTAGCTACTAAATATAGTAATAGTTATGCTTACGCTTTTATGATGTCGCTCGTTCGAATAGTTTTATCATATTTTGTTTCTTCATTCATAAGCGATATAAATCTACATTCTATAGTCTATTACTAATATAATAAATGCGAAAGTATTTCCGTCTATCTGTCTGTCTGTCTGTCTACGCTCAAATCACTGAACCGATTTTACTGAAATTTGGACTGACTCCAAGGAAAGAAGAATAGATAGCGGGCGTCATCTACTTCTTTAAAATATTAAGAAATCTAGCTGTAGCTTCCACATTTTGATTCTAAAAATTCATTCACCTGGATCGGAATTGCCAGTTCGTCTCATGTCTACGCAACGAATAGATCGTTGTACGTAATCGCAAAAGCTAGTTGTGATATAAAGTTGCAATTTGCGCGTTGTTTCGTAATTCGTTCTCTTGTAATGAATGCACATCTACTTTAGCATATAATTTCCGTGTTTCTTTACGTTGCAGCGAGCGAAGTTAATGCTTTGTATGTCAACAGTCTTCAAAGGCCTTTGGTTCCAGTCGCAAAGGTTTTATGTTAAAAAGCCTCTTAATTGTTCATTACGTGAACGCATATTTGCTGGAGCATAATGAAAGTGCTTGTCAAAACGGAAGAAATAAAAGTAAAAAAATATTAAAATAAAATTAAGTTAAAAAATTTCTGGACTTATATTTAAACAATAGTTCTAAATGATAACTTTTACGATTATAAACTTACACGATAACCCTCTGTTTTTGTCTGGGTTTAAAAATAGATCTTCCCTACCTAGGGCATAAGTGTCTCAGTTAGGTAGATAGCCCATTTTATATTGCATTACGTACAAACTTAATGAAATTACCCACCAGCCATTCCATATTTGAACTGTACACATTATTGGTTTATCAGATGCCGGGATAATCTTCAAAATGGCGGCGGCACCTTTGTTGCCGCTTTTTTTTTTATTTTTTTTTAATCCTTCAAGAATCGATTGAGCCTAAGACAATTTCCCCGGTGAGACACAAAGCATAGTTGTGTGATTGAGGGCATTTAGCGTTTGCATTGTACCGTAATGGTTTAGTTTAAATCAGTTTAATTTATTGGTCGTTAGGCTTATTATAATAACTTAGCGTAGAATACATTATGTTCTTATAGCATTATAACGCTTTTTTACTGTAGATTACTTATTTTCCAAGAGTATTTAGTTAAATATGATAAGAAAATAATTATTTATTTTTACGATGTGTTAACTTTATTAAAAAATGCACCTAAATCTGTATCCTTAAAAATGTTTATTCATTTCAGATATCGCGATGCAAGAATTTGAAGAAATTACGTTTTGACTTCATGTTTAAACAGGTAAAATTTATTTATTTTTCAATGTTGCAAATCAATTTAAAATTTTTGTCATTTTATACTTCTTCAAAATAATAATTATACAATATTATATTACTTTTTTATTTCAGGCATTAAGTACTTTGATGCTTTTTTTCAGGAAGTATATCTCAACTTATAGTAGGAATGTGATTTTTAGTAGGTTGGTGTAGAAAGCGAGTTTGTAAGCATTTTAAAAAAAAATCTTAGTTAATAAAAAATCCTTCATCGAGTACCGATAGGAATCTTCGGCCATTTGCTAATTACAACGCCACACGAACTTTTGTGGGTAGTCCGCAAAAAAACTTGGTTTTGCCGAGAAATTCATGGGATACCAGTAAAGAAATAAAAGAGATAAAAAATTGTTGCAAGGGTAGTACTCTGAAGAGTATTGCTTAAAAATAATTACTACAGGAGAAAATTAAGTGTAACATAATAATTTTAAGTCAATCAACATGTTTCCTAAAGCTTCTATAATTTTAAAACATTCGGAATTAGTCTTCTTCTGTCTCTTATTTTATATTTTACATAGGTAACATAAGCCCAGGCAATATTTTAAGTTGATAGCAAAAAATAAGAATAGAAGTGTTAAAACGACTGGAAAAGTTCTAGTTTAATAAATATGTATGAAAACAAGATCCTAGAGAATTATCTATTGTTTTTATTAAATTTTATCGCCTTTAAATAATAATTTTCAAGGACCAAACAATGATATAAAGTTGCATACACATTAACGAAAAAGACGCAATGACGACGCTGCGTAGGTACTTCAAACTTTACATCTTAGATAATATAATTTTTAACATATTATATTGTACGTTAAAGTATATATTCATTATCCGTAATGCTTGCGAGTAGGTAACTGATTAAGTGATTATGAGGTAAATTGTTATTATTTGTACTTTTGTTGCCTTATTTTTTCAGTATAACGCACCTGCAGCTCCTCTAATGTTGTGAGTGACAATGGGCGACGGTAGTTGCCTTCCATCAGGTGACCCGTTTGCTCGTTTGGCCTCTTATTTTATGAAAAAAATATCCGTATCCGTCTTCGGAGCGAACCGTTGCCGCTACGCACCTGCCGTCGCGTCGCGACTCACGCGAGTGTCTATACGCCTTAACGTTTACGATGCGATATTCCTAAATTCGAAAGGTCATCGACATGATATCTAGACCCGCTGTCGCCGCTCGTGAGAACCCAGCAACGTCATTAGCATAATCACTACTACTGAATAAAAAACTCATCTCGCCCAACCGGCTTTATATTATAAAATAAATAATCATAAATGGCACGATTTTTAATAATCCAAGAGGTCGTAGCTTTTGTTGAGCTGTGATTTTCGATTCCGATTTAAATCGATTTAAAATCAGATAATCAGCTATTGATGAGATTGGAATGAGAAGAAGCCGTAGATTGAAATATTTTATGCAACGATTCCAATCGGTTTACATAAAGTTGAGAAACTTTAAATGGTAAAATAACAATATCTATTATAACAATATTATTAATGAAATATAATTTAAGTCAATACTGTTTTTTCTCTTTAACTATTTTTGAAAGGTTCCTTATGCAACTACATTATAGTTGCATATGGAAGACCGTAGTATAGAATCCGTACTACGCTACAATATAATACAATATTTTTTCTATACTACCACCGTGACTACTTCTATCCATATTAAATGTTAGCGTACTTGTTGATGATAAGAAATCAAAGTACCTACAACTACTATATTGTATTCGGTGCCTATACTCAATAGGTTCAAATCACCTGGTTGCTAAATACACGGTGTATTTACTATTTACCTACAAGCTACAACCAACAACAAACTAGGCTCGTCCCAAATATTTGTGTAACTTTGTTTATGTTTTTATAATTTATTAACCGGATATGAAGGACTACTTATTTGTAATTGGTACTCTATTAGTAGCGGAAAGATAGCGGATGAAATTCTTGTAATTATACACAAATAGAAAATTGTCGACAGGTTTTAGTTTATTACTTATGTATTTTTGTTTTAATTAATCCATGATTCAATTTTGACTTTAATATAACTTAAACTTATAAAAAATGTCCGATGGTAATTATTATTCATTGATTTTTAAAAGCAGTTTATTGATATTTCATCACTACATAACAGTAATTAAAATATTTTATCTAGTGGCCTTACTAAAGCTTTATGAAGAAAATATTCGAAATGAGTACCTACCTATGTGACAAATGCTATGGTTCACAGAAATATTTCGATTATAAACATTTTCTACAATAATACTCAAATATTTTTTTTCGATTTAAAGTTAACATCTATTCAAATAATATAAATAGTTCATCGCTTCATATTAACACTAGGATGATAACATAATTTACACGACCGCGCATAGTAACAGGGGTGCCAGGTCACCCCAGTTGTTATGAATAAATAAAAAAACTTTTGTTTCATGAAAACTAAAACTTTTTAATATAAAAACAAAATAAAGCAACACTTTTCTTGAGATAAATATGTAACTAAACGAAATAAATCTTGAAATTATTTAGTTTTTCTTAATAAAACACAATTAATACAAATTTCCAAGTGTTTTTCAGTTCACGCAGGTCTTTTGGATTGGGAACAAAAAATATTTACTTTTTTGTCATTTTTTCGAGGACACAATGTACATCGAGCAAGCTTTGGTAATTTGGCAGGGGGTTCGCTTGCTGGAACTTCTTCGGGGATATTTAGAATAGACCCTAGATATTTCTCGATAGTAGTCGAGGTAAATTCGACTCTAAACGTCGTTTCATGTGCGGCTCGGCTAGCTGTATTGCTAGTTTTTTTTAGGAGATTGCTTCTAAATTTGTTAGCGTGTTTGGATGTTTTATATACTTCTAGAATCTAGATAGAGAATCATATAATGAATCGGAAACAATATCATCTTGGTCGGAATGCACGGAGACGAGAAAGAAATTCATTTTCAGAAGGTTGCTCGGCCTATAATAATGGCTCTGTTTCACTCTCATCATCTTCAGCAATAGTATTTAAGTACCGCTCAAGCTCTTCATCATTACAAAACGTCATTATGAACTGAAAATAATGCATGAATAAAATACGTGAACAAAAAAAAATACATACGTAAATAGTAACAGGGGTGTCGCATCACCCCACACATACCTGCAGAACGAAATTATTGACGTGTTGCTGCTCCCACCGGCGACGGCTACTGATGATTTACAGTAAAACAAAAGAATACACAAAATGCTAGATTGAAATAGCCAATGATTTTAAAGGAATCAGCGAGTTATTGCTTGTGTGGGGTGTTGGGGCACCCCTGTTACTATCCTAGGGTTAAAATGGAACAGAATATATTTTGGACGTTTTGAACTAAAAACTCTTTGAAAAGTTCAAAAATATGGCTTTATTCGTACTCCATTTAGATCACTTTAAATATATTCAGCAGGATGTTAAAACAAGATATTGTAAAAAAATGATTTACTTATCTACAAGAAAATAATAGATTTATATTGATTTTTTATCTTGTTTACACATCCATTTATAATAAATTTTAATTAAAATTCTGCTTCTATTTTTATAATGAGAGTATATTATCATGTCATTTCATTATTTTTATATTCAAACATCATTTTTAGACATTTTAATTAATTTCTTTTCACAACTCTAAATTTTGCCTAATCACCATAATTATTATAAAGAACAGCGTTAATTAGGTGAATTTAATTTTTGCATTATACTTATAGGTTTCCAAATATTTTCGTGTAACACGTTAGTCGACAATCGACATACACATACATGCCTAATTACTATCTACGCGTCGCCATGGGGTCTGAATTGACCCTTACTAGTGCTTTTGATTGGCTGACGCCAAAACATTAATTAATTTATTTTATGTAAGTATTACAAATACAAATTACTAAGGCCGGTACAAATAGTCAGTACTCAAGATGCATATCTCGGTCTCTAGACACGGTTCGGCTCTATGAATGGTCCAAATTTTGACAGCCAACCAATCACAGAGCCTAAGCCGTGCCTTGAGACCGAGATGCATCTTGAGTACTGACTATTTATACCGGCCTAAGAGTGTACTGTATACCTCCTTTAAAATAAACCAATCAGCAATGCTGACAAACAGATAAACGTCTGTCAAAAAAAAAAAACTCAGAAACCGGACAGTTATATTTTGATCGTGTTATTTTAACTAAGTCGCGGGCAAAAGAAATTCAAGTGCATATTTTATTAAAATTGCAGAACATAAACCGACCATCCCCCGTCGATAAAATAGCGATCACTATATTGTATCCGCCTTGAGTAACGCCGCCTTTGATGTGTCGTAGAGTAACATACAGACGCGACCCGCGATACTATCGACATATCACAGATTTTTCCGACCCGCGTACAATTTATATAAAAATTCCTCGCGTTCCTCAATAACATGTTAATTAATTTCGTATTTATATTGCCATTGGAATTAATACGATGTTGCGATAAGTTTTATGTATTTAGTATTTACCTCTTTATTTACGTAAACCGTACACGCTTAAAATATTTCAGGTATTTCTGTCACCTGTGTACTACAAATGCAAAGTTAAGATACCTTAAGTAAGTTTAAATATACCTACTCTTGATTGAGTAAAATAATTAGTATTTAATATTAAAATAAAATTAAATAAAATGTTGAGATTGTCTTATTTAAACAACAAAAATATTTATTCATGATAAAATAAATTAATGCAACGAAAATGTCAGGCTTGACGTGAACAAAATTTATGCTTTTCATTTTTAATAATATTATAAATCTCTGCAGTGTAATAAAGAATTATAAAAATAATAATTAAATTTTAGTAAAAGGAGAGAAGCTTGTCCCCAGTCCCTGCATGATTTTTCACATTATCCTGTTTTTGATGTTTTCCACATTTTTTACAAAATCATCTGAGAATTATTTTTAATACATATTTTGTAAAAATTATTTTTTAGTCGCAAAAAAGTTTGTTATTTCGCATCTGCGCCCTAGTCAATGTCGATACTACTCGTATATTGGCTGTAGGCTTTCTTTGTGAATTATTACGGATCCCGTTCGGAGGTTCGTACCACGTCAATACCTTAATGGTACCTCATGCTTTGACCTCAAAAAGTAAAAAAGTACGAGCTTAGGTTATAGGGATTTGAAAGAGAGCCTTTCAAAATTGGTTAGCTATTCGCTAATGTTTCCAATACGGGATAGGTTTTGGATATGAGTGCTTTCTTTTAATTAGGATGGCCTAATTTTTAGATGAGTAGAAAAAATTTGTAACTTGTATTTTTATGCGATATACATTTGTTTCAATATGTCATGGATTTATTATTATTAATAACAATTAATATATAAATTAAAACGTTATCAAACATTATTAGCCAAAGCCTTATAACCTTGTTTTTCACTTGGTTTACAAAGTGAATGTGGGGATAAAACGTAAATTTTATTCTTAAATAAAACCATTGACCATAAAACGTCTTGTTTGTATTAAAATTTAATGGCAGATAAACGCAAAACTGTTACCAATTCACAAAATTGACTCGAAAGAAATATTTCTGAACGTACTAAAATTTTCAGTGGTATTTATAAAATTTCGTCCACTTCTCCTTGAGCCCTCGCTCGGTATATCCGGCCTTATAGGATCTTATTCTTGTAGGGGTTGAGGGAGGTCACGATAAACTGGCTCATATAGATCACCGGCGGAGGGGATGCTGAATTTACAACCCTTTGCTGCAGATTTATGTTGCGTCTTAACCCTCACATGCAGAAAAGATCGGGTTTCTTACAAATTGCCCCGAAATAGATAGCAGCTGAATAATCTCAAATAGAAAAGACTACTTAATATAATTACGGTACCACGTGGTTCAATAATAGCACGCGTTTGTTCGGTTTGGACCTTGGGGTTAAAAGAAACGTAAGTATGTAGTATTTTAAGATTTTTATGTTGGAGGTTTTTATGGTGATGAACAGATAGTTTGGTTCTCTATTAACCAAAAATAAAAATAATACCTTTACCATCTCACGTAAGTACCAAGTTAAAAAACTAAAATGACACTTTGGAAAGTGGAGTATTTAACTATTTTTATTAATAGTGGTAAGCTTAAAATTTCAAAACTCTCCTACATGCTGCCTACCACATTTTCATATGCAATCTTTCTCTTTATCCAGAACAATCATAAACATTTTCAAATTATGTCAAATATCATAATTAATTCTAGCGCCAAACTCTAGCACAAAACGAGTAAGCTAAGTACACTGGCGTGCACTAAAACGGCGCACGGTATCTCCTCTCATTACCGCTGGGAGCGTGTTCGCCGTATCGATGTCAGTTAATTTTCCACCAAGTGTAATTACCGTGCTTCGCTTTGTTTTTGCTACCAACTTTATTTGCATAGTGAAGAAGGGTATTGCTTCGCGTACGGTAGGATAATGTGCGGTGGAGTCGTGTTAGATATTGTTTTACAACATGATTGTGATCTTTAGTACGTTCATTTCCTTACTTTATAATAATGTAATATTTATAGACACGAAAATATACACAAAAGTTGAAAAAATTATTATTTAAATAGCAAGCCTGAGCCAAGTATTTAAGTCGGATATAGTCGCCAAGTTAGTTCGCGATTCAACTACTCGCTAGTCACTTGTAACCATAAAGTTAATATACCTATCGGATTCCGATAGGTATATTAACTTTATGCTTGTAACATAATTTAGGAGTGTCAGCACCTAGCCGATTTAGACATGAAACAATATCTTTCTATACCCTTAAGGGTATAGAAAGATATGTGATAAAATGACGTTAACGTCATTTTATCACATTTTGCAAGATAAATTTTATAAAATATTATTAAAAACTATTTATTGTGCAATACCGAATTATATTAGGAAAAAACATATATCACAATTATACCAGTGCTGTCTTGCAGATGAATGCATTTACTATAAAATTAAATAATAATGATCAATATTCAAGAATCTGTATACATTAACTTCACACTATACACAACCAAAAAAAACTTGCAATCAGCTCCATTTAGGTTCCTGTTCTGATCTTAAAACCTCAGAATAAGCTAATAGAGACATTGTTCGGTGCTCGTTAGCTGCATCGCGATGCGCGCCGCGGGGGTCCGGCAGACATCGCGATATACTTCCCGAATGGGCACACCAGTTCCCATGTAGGTACTATCGATATCAGCTAAGATGAGGTAAAAAGTGCAGTCCATAATAATTCCATTTTAATGGTAGGATAGATAGGTACTCTGTTAAGTCATCTTTCTCTATCTGTCTCTAATTACTCATTATCTACTAATCCATCTATTGTACCTATACTTTTATAGTTATACAATATTATAATCGATAGAAAGAGGTATCGTAAATATGCGATAATCGAAGGTATGTCTGTCCGTTAGATAGTTTTGAATTTGGAAAAATGTAAGCTTTTCAAAATGGTAGACCATATAAAAAACTTCGCAAGCCAAACTGCGAGCATAATGTAAGTTAGTTAATAATATCAGTTAAAAATAACCGTATTCGCTGCTCTTCTTTTAGCAGAACAAAGATTTTATAAAGTCAGTTGAAAAAGTATCTATCACTTAATATAATATCTATGGACGCTTCACACCACGTCAGTCTGGCCCCGTGGTAAGTACCTACCTGATGGACTTGTGTGACAGGTACTAGAAAACGGAAATATATTTAATACTTTTTTACTATACATATATTTAAGATTTTTATTATATTATACACATTCATGACCCAGGAACTTTGAAAACTTTTTGTTCCGTCGGCGGGTTTTGAACCCGCAACCTTGAGCTACCAACAGCCAACCAGGCACCAACTGAGCCACAGAGGTCGTCAGAATCACTTCAAACTCCAATGCACTGTCTGATTGAGACGCAAGTTGTTAACCCTCCAGGAATCCCAAATACGCGGCTATAAACGGAGCGTGGTCATTGTCATATTACATTTTATGACAGCTACCACAGAAGCGTTTTAGTGCCCGCCTTAAATAGCACAATACAGAAGATGACAACCCCGATAACCTGCGTTTACCCGGGTTTACATGACATGGTAAATATACGCCGTTGTATGAAAATTACCGACACGATGTTATTTATACTTTTCATAATCGCGGATATCTATAGGTAATATATGCTTGAACTTGGCTTTGACACCCTGCCACGTGTCTAGATAATTTAAAAATTTGTGTGTTTCTGTCTGTAACTCAAGCTTAAGCCGTTGAAGTGATTCAGTTGTATTTTGGTACGATTTGGGATTCCGTAGCTTTCACCCGATCCTATAGAACAGGGGTCGACAAGTAATTTTAGGTGTGATTCGGATACTGGGGGGAAAATTTTGACTAGGTCCAGTCCTATAAAGCTTAAAAATATTATTTTAATTAATAAAGGTATACGTATACCTTATCTATGTATTAATTGATACTTGGTATAAAATAAGCACATTACAATATTTCGCGGTCCGAGATTCGACCTTTCGCGGTCCGCAAACAGACCGCGGTCCCCTGTTGCCTACCGCTGCCATAGAACTTCTCTCTCTAGCTGCTCTTTTAAGGGTAATAGAATTGAGCATAATACTTCATCCTTTGCACTTCATAATATTAACTGCATACTTACCGCTTCATTTATTATATTAGATACAATAATATAATCGACATAATATTTATATCCAATACCCAAGCACTACGTTATGAAAATACAAAATTTGACTTGTAAGTTGTAACTTAAATACTTGCAATTTTAATCCCGATAGAGCGTAGTTTATTACATTCATGCGCACTCTGAATGCAGAAGACGAGAAGTAGGTCGCAAATATTAGAATATCGGGGGATTTCCTTCGCGATTAAATTCTTAATATTCCTGAGCTAGGTTCAATAGAGTTTGTTCCAAAATATTCTTGAGAGCATCTAAAAATTTGTATAATAAAATCTATACAAAAATATTTTGCTGTGCATTAAATTAAAGTTTTAATTAAACATACTTCTTGAGGAAATAGATGTGACAAGCTATTATACAAAGAAAACCCATCACGTGTTGGAGCTTGATCAGATTTAGTAAACCCGTTTATTCTTATCACGGAATAAATAATCTAGAAATAAACCTAGTTAATTAATGAGATAATTAAGGTAAAGCAAACAAAAAACTTCGCATAAACTACTGGCGAGGGAACATTAAAACACGAGACTCGCCTTAATTGTCCCACAATGACAGGGGAAGAGTTTATCTAGTCGGATGTACTGAAATAGACGGAATAACAAACAGATGTGCGAGTAAAAAAGTTACGTTTCAGATGACGGGTTGATGGCGGTCCCAGACGGTTTGCCAGTCGCGCGGTTATGACGACGAAGGGCCTTATGTATCGGGTAACCGATCAGTCTGAACAGATCTACGGACCCCCATAACTGGGCCTTTTAGATGGAAATAATAATAAGGTTCTTAATTTGTTTTATGTCTACTCGTAAATACAAACAAAATATTTTTTATTTTTCCATTAATTCTGAGTTTTTGCAATAACACAAATTTGGATCGATAGAAAACTTTATTTTTCTTTTTCAATTAAAAAGCATTTATATTAACTGTTATGTCCACATCAATCTAGATGAGTTTTGACGTTATTATCAATTATAAATTACAAGAACCAATATAACCGTTCTCTATGAGCGACGCAGTGCGTGTGAAAGGCCACTAACGAACGTAGAACACCTTCCCTTACACTTTATTTGTCACACACTATTTATTGTTTTAAAAACGTTTCGGGTTACGACTGTAAATTTTCTTGCAGCGTTCTTTGAGCAGAAGGAAATAATATTAACCCTAAAACGACGTCATTTTGTTAATTGTCGGGGCCTTTTTTATCTTAATGGCTGAAGTTTATTTATGAATTTAAATGGCCCCTGAAGACTCGGGGGCTAATTTGAATTTTATGAACTTTATTTACAACGAAAGGGGTTAATCCCTTGAGTATTAGCGGCGACTGGTGTGCATCTTCATGTCTTATGGAATGCTTTCGGCATTTTCTTATTTTTTATGTTTATGTACTAATTCTTTTGGGTAAGCTGGTGTTTGTGATATCTTTTTCGCAAAAAAAGAATAAAAGGTATGGTACATTCAAAGAAATGAAGCGGTTAGCTAACAATTTGAAATCTGTATATTTTGCATTTAAAATAGAGGCTTTAGAACCGGAAAAATGATTTGAAATAAAAAATAATTATTTGTTTAGAATTATAGATACATCAGCTAGATGATGAATTGAGCAAGTTACAAGGTTTGTTGAACTTATAAAGGATAAAATATGAGTAATTTCTGTTGTAAATCGTTGTGGGTAAGTCAATTCATCTACTCATGTATTCATATTATGAATATGATGGTGTGTCTGACTGTCTGTTATCTATTCGCGCCTAAAGTCTTAGAGCGCCTTCACATTATGTCGCAAGCAATGCGGCAGCAGCGCTGCAGCCGCGCGACTTCATACAAAAGAGAGTCGCGCGGCTGCAGCGCGGCTCGTTTTAGTATGCCGCAACACTCGCGACGTAATGTGAAGGCAGCCTTAACCATAGAATCGATTTAGACAGGAAAAGAAGTAATAACTTCTTCCCTTTCTACCGCAAAGAAATGTATGCCCGCTGCTGCTGCTGCCGGAGTACTATTTTTCATCAGATTTTGATGGTTTATCAAAATCTGATAAAAAAGTTATCAGATTTTGATAGATTAATGAGAACTGTGAATCACGATGATGATGACCTTATTTGAGGCTAATCGAAACCAATCATACTTACCAACCATAAATTACCGGTATTACCAAAAAGTATTTAACGCTTACCGCTTTCCCTATTATTAGCGGCTTAGCTGAAATTAGATGAGCCCACAATAAGCCGCCACATAAAAGTTCCGTCGAAGTTAGATGAGATGAGAGATTACGGGACAAACGAGATACTTGGACGATACTTTTAGATTGGCTACTAAATTACAATTACTTTTGTTGGCATCGTGAAGTAACTAATCATCATACCAATATGAACCCAGGAATAGTTGTTGACATGACTCCTGAGTCCTGACTATAGATAACGCCCGCAACTCTGTTACATATACATTTTTTTTGTGGAACCGTTCATTTTTTCGGGATGAAAAGTATATTATGTCCGTTCCGGGGACTCAAAGTACCTTCATACCAAATTTGACCAAAAGCGGTTTAACGGTTTAATATTGTTTATAAAATTATAAAGTATCTATAATTTATTTATTTATTTATTTATTTGGTCTGCCAACAGGTCTACATCTTATAAAAAACTTATTTCACTAATGATACAACACGAAACTTATTAAGGGCGTTCCGTCCGGAGATTCCGTAATTGACCGTATTTAAAACCTTATAAACTCATAATCTGAAAGCTACAAAGTTATAATAAAAATACAGCAATAATCTTCAGTATATCAACATTCCTTTTGTCGTTTTAAATTTTCTATTTTTGTTTCTTATACTCATGATATCAGCTTCCAAAGTAATACCAATTTGTTAAAATTCAAGCATACATTCAGCATCTCCTTAGGATTTACAAATTACTTTTATTTGAAACTCACGCCAATAGATCGACAATATCATAAACTACATATTCGCCGTTTTAATTTTTTTTAGGACAATTTTGAACTAAGATAAGTAAAAATAATAGGGTTTTGGCGCAATCTCGGCAACGCGGCAAATGTATGGCCAAGGTCGTTTGCTTGGGGGACGGCCTTAAGGTGCAGACCTAATTACAAGCAGACTCAGCATGCAAATCATAATATAATTATTTACTTATAGCGAAATTGTTTTTCTGAGGTCGATGATGACAACATCGCACATTACGTTGGGTAGGGGTATAATATTGGTATAATATTTTTTATCTTTATCAAAAATATAAAAATATGTTGTTCAAAGCTTTCAACGCCGGTATTTTATTTACTAGAGCCGACAATCAGCTTTGTATAATAACATAAGAAATTATTCAACAATAATTGAAATTAATATCCGAAATATCAAGACAATTAGAGGAAACGCTAAACCCGATCGAAATAAGATCAAAAGGAGAAAAATGTTGTGTGACGACGGAAAATTGAAATTTATTATGAGCGGAAACAAAAAATAAAACCCACAATAACTTCTACCGAACCCGACTCTTCTTGGTAGTCAATAAAACTATAAAAATATGTCTCGTGGCCCCACTCTGTTATTATATAAATTTTACTATCAAGTATAAGAAAATATACGGAAGGAAAAGTTTTGATATTTGCACAATATGAATATTCATTCTTGACATTTACAATATTTTGTAATTTGTTATTGTCGTTGATGTTTAATTTATTGCAATCTTATTTTGTTACTGTCGAAGTCGGTTATCGGTTTTCCCACACTCGCAAAAACATCGTTAA
The DNA here is from genome assembly GCA_937595015.1 of Polyommatus icarus. Taxonomy (NCBI): domain Eukaryota; kingdom Metazoa; phylum Arthropoda; class Insecta; order Lepidoptera; family Lycaenidae; genus Polyommatus; species Polyommatus icarus. The sequence goes on along the minus strand of OW569323.1, from coordinate 20,356,399 downwards.
ATTGTTGTGAAATGATTTATTTTGTAGTTAAACAAAACAAGCTAAACGTAACTGCAGTTTCGCTGTATATCAAAAGGAAATTTAAATAAAACATATATTCGCAATACACAAAATAAACAATTAAAATTTATTATGTCCGACATTTTATTGATCGTAAAATAGAAAATAATTCAACGCAAGTATCAAAGAGCAACGGTGTTGTATAGTTATGAGTTACGAGCGTGGCCTGCTCGCGTATGACACGAATAAAATTGTTTCTAGTATCAAAACTATTTATAATATTATTATAATAATTTTCCGCCCCAATTATTTCGCCGCTGACACGTTTTACTCCGATTGTGTTTATAATAATATTTTTATTGGGGTCGTAACTTTTTGCTATACATCATGTGGCATTAGGCTGGTTAAGATTATAATTTATGAATCATTTGATTAACCTTGGGTAGTTTTTCAGACGTATTTTTAGAGTCAGAAAATTTTAATATTAATTTATTATAAGAATGGAAGTAAGTAGTAATTAACGCAGAAATATGTCTAGCAGAATTGAAATAATGTTAAATGATAACCAACCGACAAAGTCCAGACGTTAAACAAGGGAGTCTTACATACATCTCGCAAATATTTCGTTATTGTAGGCTAATACTTGTAATATCGTAATACACGAGGGGGAGGGCTGTCATAATCCGTAATATTCGCGGGCTTTCGATCACAACGGTGACGTAATAACCGCTAATCCGCCATTGTGGCGCCACCTCTTGACGGATTGCCGGCAGCTCAATGGAGATTACGCGGGCCGCCGCTAGGGGCGCTTTGTTCGCTGAGAAAGCCTTTTGTCGAAGAGATAATTTGTTTTTCGTTCGGTTTCACCGCTTTTATGGCGTGTTGGTTCAAAAGATTGTGTGTAGTGTTTCGCTAAATTAAAAATTCGAATGGAGGATTCATATGTTAGAGTCTGTGGCACTTCAGTAGTGTTGTAAGTGAAATACCACAAATTTAAACAGTAGATTTGATTGTAAGTAAAAAAATGGATAAAGCTTTTTTACTTTCATTTGTATATAAATTCTGAAAATTTGCAAAAAATAAGAAAGAAGTAATTCTGTTTTATCACTTTACATTTATTAGACTCCCTGTACAATTATTAACTTAGTACCTAATTTATTCTATTTGCTACACAATATTTGTAAGGTATAAAGTATACCTACTCTAGTTATAGGTTTAAGGTATGTTACGATGGGAAGTTAGAGTAATGTTTGCGGGATTAAATGTTTTAACCCGTAATTATTTATTTGCGTCTCCCGTCACTGTGATGATGAATTGGGGTAATAATTGCGTCAAACCCGACATATCGAGGGGTTGGGTTATTGATGGCGTACTTATGTTTATGTATTGTTTGTATTTGTTTATATTCCATTAATGTTGGTACAAATATTATCGGTTTACATCAAGTATCAAACACGTTCGTACCATATATAGAAATGGTTTTTCGTTATCAATCACTGTATGAAATGGAAATTATTGTTTCGTTGCATTAATATTATTTTACTTAAGCTACAAAATATATAAAAATAATATATTACTGAATAAACAGAACAAGAAAAGTGAAAAATTAGTTAAAACAAGAGAGACAAGAACGCACAAAAATTATTGCAAACACAGCTGCAAACAAATTAAAAATGTCTGCCAAAATAAAAAGTAATTGTTTACTTAACGAATTTAGCATTTCAACGCAAAGGCCGAAGAAAGGATCATAAAGATTATTAAAATAATATACGCGGCTTGTCATAATCGGGATCTCGCTGTCACCGGAGACCTCATATTTTCATTAGAGTTACCCAATTGAGTACGGAATTAGAGCTTGTTAATATAAGTTTATAATAAAAGTTAGGATCAGAATCTTACAGTAGGAAAGAAGTTACGATTACAAATGCACGTGAAAAGTTAATGTTTTTACCGAATGGTGTCTAGTCTTATATTAGTAAATTTTATGAAAGCACTAGCAGCTTAAACAATAGTATCTTGGTATACTTTTGAAACTTTGATGGTTCAAATAATTTTTAAAATTGATTCGACGGATTCGTTCGTTCGAATTATCACCTAGAAAAAAGTAAACTTAAAAACTTCTACTATTTTAAGACGTAAGAATAGATATGTCCCAAGTTATCTGGGTGCACGAAGTGCACCTGCCGAGACGAGCCAAGCGAAGTGCCCTTGCACTACCTACCTTTTCTCGGAGTGTTTCGTCGTTTTTTGAGCACTCATAGAGTTGGTTTCCGATGTACCTTCTGACCAGAAGTTGTAACGAAACAGCCGAGCCATACATATTTTATACTATGGTATGTAGAATTTGTTTAAGTTAGAGTCGGTAGAGTTAGGCCATGTAGATTCAGAAGCTTGACTCTACATTAATTATAGATCTCATATCTTTTTCACAGGGTAATCCTTATGTGTCTCGGCAACATTTTACAAGAAAATTCATATCCTTAGTAAAATTTTATTCCGTAATGTGATACGGTTTACAAGTAGGTAGCTGCCACATGTTTTGTATGACATAAATATAACATGACATATGACTTGTGGATTTAATGATTTATATTGTTTTATAATAATTATAATTGGCAATAAATTTAAATTTATTTAAATTGATGATAAAATTTAGCCACTGGTTATAAAAGTTTGAATCAAGCCTGTGAAGCTACGAATGTGATGCCAAAATTCCTCATTCTGATCGGGTTTTATTTCCTTTTATGGCCCTAAAACTCCATTAAAGTAAATTAATAACTAATAAGACAATTCTTACTCTTTCACTAGAGTCTGTTACCTCTCTGTTAAATTTTGCCTGAATAGTCTCAATTAGAGCTTATGGATAGTTATAGGTCTACCAGAATCTGATGGCAAAAAGTGAGAAAATAAATTGACTCTAGCAATACCGGGGTAATAGGAATAAAACATTTTCATTCTTTTTTATTTCTTTAGTGGCTTATTTTGTTTGTAAAACATGTAAATATAAAAATTTATCCAATGATCAAGGATAATTTTTGAAAATCTGCCGTCAAAAATTGCCATCAGATTCTGGTAGACTTATACTTCATGTAGGTATATATTTACGTCTAAAACTCAATATTATAATATTACATTCGTAGACTAACAAAAATCTTTGAATAAACGAATAATTGTTATTTTATCTTCAACACATTACAAATAAAATACATAAAAATCTACTCTGAAGAAATACAAAGAATATTTGATGCGATAAATAAGAATAATGAGCTATCAGAAGCGCATTCCGAAACAATTTTATGATATCGTTCATAATCGTTAAGACGTCACCGGATCAGAAATATTCGGATATTGTTTAATACACAATGCTACAATACAGTATTGTACACAGAAATACATTACATAGAGCAAGTAGGTGGATAGATGAGGAAAAGTTTTAAGTTGTTATCATAATAATTTCACATGACTGTAGCTGCAACGGTATACGACCAAAAGTGTACTAATAATAATATGTATACTATGTTAAAAGTATTGGTAAATGGTTAAATAATTTGTAACTTAACCTCTTATTATTATTATCTGTTATCAGTAGATACGAGTAGTAAGTGACTCGTTGACTTAAGGTGACGCCGCGTTAAATTAAAAAACCGTGTTGGATATGTTTTAGCCTCTCATAGAAAACAAGCAAGCATGGCACAGCAAAAAATGGAAAGGGCAAAATGGTTTTTGTCGCGTAATTTAAAAACCATAAATACATTTTATATAAGCTATGGGCAAATCAAAGTGTATGCTTGAGCCAATCTATGCACAAATTTTGGAAGCTTAAATTACCCATTACTTAATTCCTATTTTGCCAACAGAGGAGCTGTTGGCAAAATGGGAATCCCTTTTTTTACAGAGGTCTTTTTGATTGATTATTCTGTGTTATAAAAGTTGACCAATCGTGATATTATGCTATGGGTAATTCAAATACAAAGACACGATGAATACTGACACTGAACTTTAATCTCTTAGCTTTAGTCATTGCTGAGAAAAATCTATATCGCTACAGCCAAATTATCAAGGCGTCGCCTTGAGTGCTATAAAACTTACCAGTAGTAATCTAGACGCTAAAGAGACTCCTGTATTATGTAGTGAAATTATATCATTAATTCCCGATTCCTTGGATATTTTTTTACTTAATACAAGTTTTTGCACTTTTGATTGTCACACCGCACACGTATCCGAAAAATTAAAATATCTCAAAAAACTTTAGATACTGAATTAAATCTGTCTTCTTTGCCCCTTATTGTATCATGTCTTCAAATACTTTCTCACCTATAAACAGTAATCTGTCAGTAAAATTTTACTAAACCTAACCCTCATAAATGCACCGCTATGTAAATCAAGTTCTTAAGATTAATGCGCTACAGCCTAGAAGCCTATGAAATTTCACACTGTATATTATTATCCATCCACTGTTAGAACTTACAGTAACAAACTTTTATTACTTCTATAAAATTAAAATTTATAACTCACTACTTACTAGCTACTCTGTTGTCTTAAAAGGTAATTACAACTGCTCACTTCCGATCTACATTGTAATATTTTTGCAACTCCATTGCCAAAATGAAGTAGTTAATTAGCCAAACTAATTTCGATAAAAAATGGTATACAAAAATGTACTTATTTTGAGCGTGCGATACATTGAATAAGTCAAATCCCATACATTTTATATATCATCCTCTACCGTCAAAACTACCGAATGCTATTGGACTAAAAACCCAAAAGCTCTATAGGCTTGAGCTAAAACTTACTAAAAAATAAAATAACAAATAACATAGATCGTGACAGTAGAGTAACTAGAAACTATATCAAAAATCGCGTTGCACATTCACCTACTCTTTGGCGCGATGGTTTTGTGACGAAAATAGCCGCCCAAAAATATTGAGCGGCGTTGAAAAATATACGTCATACAAACGAATCTGAGGGCACGGTAGTGCTCCAGCCAAGCTTTTCAGCAAAGGCACGGCCGTACCATACTTTTCTCGAAGCGGTTCGCGGCTATTTCACACCCCCTTTATCTTCGATATTAACAAAGCCAGGGATTTAGAATTTCGGTCACGAGGAGCAAGTGTTAAAACTAGCTTAACCTCCAAATTACATGAAATTTCGATAAATAATAATAATCGAAGACATGTAACGGATGTTCAAAGTTACTACATTTTGTCACTCACTGACTGACAGATCATCAAAATTCTAAGGTACTTAGAACCTTGAAATTTGGTATTCGGATAGGTCTTTATTCACAATGAAAGGAAAAATTATTAAACAGGCCAAGTGCGAGTCGAACTGGCGTACATAGGGTTCCGTACCGTAAATTTGTATGGGAGCCCCCCTTACATAATAAGTTTATTTAATTTTTATTGTTAATTATTAAATTTATAAGACAGTTAAGTATTTTGTGAAATTTTCAAAAAACTCACTGTTACCATTATGGATATAGAGCAAAAAAGGGGAAAAATCGTGTTTGTTGTATGAGACCCCTATTAATATTTTTTTTTATTTTAATTGGACTATTAGCTTTTATAATGATGACAGAAATACATAATTTGTGAAAATTGCAACTAACTAGCTATTGCGGTTCTCGAGATCCAGCCTTTTTTTTTTTTTTTTTTTTTTTTTTTTTTGAGACGGGGAATGCTGTTGCGCATGCCGGAGGATTCGGGGACACTCCCCCGGGTATGTAGGACTCGCTGCGGCCGTAAAGATGGTGAATTGACCGCAGCCCTACCCACTAAAACCCGTCTATACTCTTCCTCTCTTCGCACGCAGGATTGCGAGAACGCGTGAGCTTTCTTTCCGCGGCTCTGCGTGCGCGTGCTGCTTATCACCAGCAGGCCCTCCTCGAGCCCATACAGGCTCCGTGGCCAAACAGAGGCCCTTCCAGGGCTTGTTTTTGCAGGGTTTGACACTTTGGTGTCGCGATGCGCGAAGAGTACGCAGCGCATCGCGACCCTCTTGGGGACTCGGTGCAATGGGCGACGGCATCCCCATACCGCCGCCCCGAGCTCCCTGGCTAAGGTGGGACGCTTTGGTCATTTCGGTTGACCCGTCTTCGCCTTGGCCTACTTCTACGACGAGGGTCGAGCGCCTCCCTCTCCCTTATGCGCTCGGCCTCCTCTTTTGCGGAGATGACGTCGTGAGCGAAATCCTCCACCGCTTTCCACTCTTCTTCGCCACTCAGCATTGCACGAAACAATGCCGGCAGCGAAAGGTCCGGTCCGATAACAGCACTGAGTGCCGCACGTTGTTCTATCCAGGAGGGACACGCCATGATGGTATGTTCGGCCGTGTCCCTGTCACAGTCACAGTGGTGACATCGCGTGGTTTCTTCTCGACTTACGATCTCGCACAGGTACCGACCGAAGCAGCTCGAGATCCAGCCTGGTGATATCCGGATGGACGTCGGACAGACAACAAAGACCTAATAATAGGGTCCTGTTTTCATCCTTTGGGCAGGAAAACCTAAAAACAGAAAAGTTATATAACAATAATATAACAGTTTATTAAATAAAATAAAACATTTTTATGTTTGTAACTTTGCAAGAACAGTATGAGTTTCGACTGCATATTTGTTTTAATGAAATGGTAGTAATTAAATAAAAATAGTATTAACAACGTTAACAATGAAACAATAATTAAATTCGATTAAAATATAAACGTGATCAGTACCAAATAATATGACGTATTCTGTGTCAGTACTGCGATATACACTCCTTACTCGCTCGATATATTATATATAGGAGTTTTAAGTTATCACATGAAATAAGGTGTGCTCCTTTCCTGCGAGGAACGTCGAGACGTTTACACCAGTGCTGCTATGTATTCAACGGTAATGCTAAAAATGAACACGTTCTAGTATTAAAGCTTAAAAGTCAATTATATATATAAATTTAATAATCGATGGACAACGTAACGTAAATACTTCTGAGTTCGAACTCAGAAGTATTTACGTTACGTTGTCCACCTAAAAAAATATAAAGAAGATAGAGAATGAGTACTAAGCTAAGTACATAAAAGTTATAACGTGACCTGAAGGAAAAGAATGAAATATCTTCAAAAAAGTAATGAAATCTCACCAAAACATGAAATGTAAAAGGAGCCAGGTAAAATATTGCATAGCTTTAATACTTCTGTCGTAAAAAGTTTTCAGATCACATTCAAGCCAAGCCTTCAACTTATTTTGTAATTTGAATCAACATTCAGTAAACGTATCAATAGATTTATTTATTTTATAATTATTATAGTGGATTGGCAATGAGCACTAGAGAAATAATCAGCGACTATTTGGATTCATTGGGTACCATCGGCTACATGCGTTGTTATAATATATTATACTAAAACACTTTATGCTTGCCGTCTGTGTAAGTATGAACTCCTCTAAATATGCACTTTTATATTTGTTTCTCTTGTGCTCATTGCCAAGCCACTATAATAATTATAAAATAAATAAATCTATTGATATGTTTACTGAATGTTGATTTAAATTACAAAATAAGTTGAAGGCTTGGCTTTAATGTGATCTGAAAACTTTTTACGACAGAAGTATTAAAGCTATGCAATATTTTGCTTGGCTCCTTTTACATTTCATGTTTTGGTGGGATATAATAAGACGCGACGACAAATAACCGAGATGTGGGACAGATAATATGATACGTTTATTTTTCTCCTATCTGTGTACTGACTGCTGAGTAGCTTTTGACAGGTTTTACCAGCAGGATGTTACAGGTCCCTTTTCACTTTGGGCAACTGTGGACAGCCATGATTGCAAGCTATAGAATGTACCATAGACGTGGAGCATCGGCAATTACTATAAAGCAAGGCATGGTTTGCCCTTATACACCTTCGTAATCGCATGTATAATGACCATCATGGACCAAAGTGTTAAAGTTGGCTAACCAGTTAGCTATAAAATGTAGGTAAGTATTTAAAATTAGGTGTTGCAGAACAACAAACAATGTAAAAATCAATAAAAACCCAATAATGAAAAAGACAATAATATTAGTCAATGAAATTTAATATTATTGACATTTACACTCAGCTTCAGCCAGAGTATTTTACATTCTACAATGTTAAGTACTACTGGCAGTGCTTGTTTTGTAAAGTACATTATTAGTTGTTTTGTTACTATATAATATTATATTGCTACTTCGTTTCGGCAGAAAATCGTCAATCGCTCAGTAGCTGTACAATTTACCGCTATAAATTATCTCATGTCCTTTCTCGGCGCCGAAAGCATCTGCTCATCAAATTTCATGCAAATCGGTTCTGCTATTATTTTAACTCTCTGTCTCCTTCCAAGATTCAAAGCTTCTTATGCTCCAGCATTATTCAGCAGAAGCAATGTGTGCTTCTTATCAGGTATTTGATATTCATCATAAGCTCAGATACCAGATTTTTTAAAAGCTTTTATTTAACTTGCTTTGTTTATTATGTATATTATGTAAGTATGTATATTGTAATATGTTCGGGCGAAATCTTGGAACTCGATTTGAAGCAGGTAGATTATATATTTTTCTATCCTACACTAGCAATAGATGACGTATTTTTAATCAGTTTTCTACAATGTCAATACCCTTTTGTGCGCACGCGATCCTAGCACACAATAAATCTGCGAAGTTTTAATAAATTAAGTGTATTATTTAGTCCCATCAGTCTCCGGGACGCCCACTCAGCGTTCCTGTCCACAATCGCCCTGATATAATGGTTCGCGTGTTAATTGTACGATATATTTACCACCGCTTCTATTGCTACTTCTTCGTTTATCTTGAATGGGAGTATAACCTCCTTCACTAAAGTATTTTACTTCAGCTAAACTTTTATTGAAAGTCTACCTTTTCAAAGTTTTAGGAAATACATCAGTTTTTCCAAATCTTTTCTCTTACTCAGGCAGTCGACACTATGTCTACGCATCAGTAGGCCTACTATGAAACCGTTTTGAGACTTAAACAATCGAATGAGCATGCCGCGTCCTTCTCTGTCAACGTCATTTCGCCTTTGTCAGAGTAGGACGCGGCATTCTCGTACGATTCTTTGAGTCTCAAAACGGTTTCGTGGTGACGGCCCAGACACTAACCAAATTCGGTGAACCACTAGTAACTTTAAATTTAGAAGACATGATAACACAAAATACCGTCTATATTTTATAACATTAAAGAAGCCGAAAAAATACACAGTGATCTAAAAATACTTCCATAATAGTCTCTCTAATACTGACTATAAATATACATGGTGTGCGTGATAATTAAAGTCACATTTTGAACATACATTCAATATTATCCGTTTTTTCCCATAAAGCGTCACTAATAGCTGCGCGCGCGCACATCAATCAACTCGAACGGCTCACGCGCGACAATCTTGTTTATAGGAATTTTAACAGTGTTTATTTCCAAGGCTACTTTAGGTACAGGGTGGAATTTACACTTATATTCTGAATTAACATGTTGTCAAGATTTTATAAAATGGTGTTTTCCGATTTTCAACTCTTCTCAACTGCTGTGGGAAGGTGTAATCGTGGAATGCCTATTAATACGTTTTTTATGCGCATACCTATTAATTTCTAAATTATCTAAATTTAGATAGCTTTATTAAGCAAGGTTTTCTACTTAATGGTCCTTATAGAGATTTTAATATAAGACGTCCACTACTTGACTATATCTGTACATCGTGATTACAAAAATATTGATCTAGAGCAAAATGAATGTAAGTATTTAAAATATTTATTTAATTATTTTTTTCTGCGAATAAAAGATGTCCCCACATCCTGTACCAATAGATGCGGAACAGTATCTTGATAAATACAAGGCGCGGCGTGACAAATGGTAACGGAGTGTTTTTCAGTATTTTTAGAAGCGGCGGTGTGGCCCCTACTAATTGGACACACAATACGTCTTCGCGACATCCCAACAATGTTATTTCTGATATTGTCTTTGTAACAATTTAAATAATTAGGATGTCACGTCGTTTTGTTACACTTTATTGATGTTTAAATCTGGAGTCATTTTGCTTTTTTAATTAATGGCGTCTACTCTGAATTCGTCAATGCATCTGCTTTCTCTCATAGTCTAATTCGGTGGAGATGGAGGTAGATTTTCGTGCCATTCGTTATCCGTCGCGACAGTTTATATTAGCGACGCGGATTTCCTCATATCGCGTACATCACGTAAATTACCAATATTGTCTAATATTACTCTCGGTCTGGATTAAACAAGACAAATGGGAAGGCTAGACCCGGCACTGACATTTTCCCAGTTATTCCGCCCGAACACTCCATTTGGGTTAAATTTAGCAAAACATTATTTACGAGTCGCATTATGATCTAGGTCGACGTCAAATCCTCGACGAATAATGTCTTGGCGAAATTCGGGAGGATTTGCACTCGTCGCCGACGGACTTCCGTGGATATCTTTCTTTCATCATAATGAAAGAAACTGAGATATTTTCGTGTGGAAAATAGCTTTGTCGTGAATACGAAACTTCATAAATGTAAGCAAAAGGTATTCGTCTATGTTGGCCATGATTACTTTAATTATTGTCATCATGATTGCAAAGCTAGTATCCAGTAACAGTGTAAACACAATCGATGTTGATCCTGAATGAATATGCTACACGTTTCTAATAATTGTCTACATTTTCCAACAATATTTCACCAATGTAGAGTTGCATTGCGTTTTCATTTTACAAAATTTTATTACAATTACAAATGATGTAATTACTATGTTCATATTACCAACTTTAGTAAAAGTATATATTAGGGTGCGTACACATTTGTATCATTTGCGCGATCAGATCTCCGATCAGATCTCCGTCGCGTATCATCGAAGCGTGTCAAAGTGATACGCGTATCATGATACGCCCCGATCGCTATTAACAGCGTATCTGATACGTGTCGTATCAAATACTCGCATGATCGTCAGAATGATCTAATAGGCGTCCACACTATGATACTCATACTTGATACGGCGCGATGATCGCGACGGAGATCTGATCAGAGATCTGATTGTACAAATGATACAAACCTTACGGTGCGTCCACATTTGTATCATTTGCGCCTATTATATCATTCTGCCGATCATGCGTGTATTTGATACGACACGTATCAGATACGCTGTTAATAGCGATCGGGGCGTATCATGATACGCGTATCATTTTGACACGCTTCGATGATACGCGACGGAGATCTGATCGCGCAAATGATACAAATGTGGACGCACCCATGCTTTCAGCACTTTAACATTTACATGTTCCATAAAAATCAACATCGCTGTGTCCAACCGAACATAGATTAATAGTTAAGTAGGTGTTAACATGATTTTGAACAAAACATGATCGGCGACCTGGGTGGGCCATCTATTTCCACAAACTGTGGAGCCATAAATAAAAGTTTTCGGACAATTAATATTACGCGTCCCCTTGTTCTGTCGTGTTCCAGATTGCACCAGATTGTTATCTTTCTATTATTCTATTTGTATCCGCTTTAAAGTTGGCCAAATTTTATACCACTCTGTAGTAGATTCTTTAGTGAAGTCTCCCTAGTTCAATGTCTTAGAAAAATGCAAGAAACAAACTGAAATCTACGATAGGACTTTTTAGTTTATAATAATCCTTATACAATTTATCTTTAAATGTATTTTTCGCAGTTTGTTTCCTCATACTTTTTCAGGCGAATGCATTAAATGCTTTTGAAAACATTTTTCACGTGGCTAATTGAACTGAACATTACCGTTGTGCGTTAACAATACAGTTAAAAATGTAATTAGTGTAGATGATTTGCAATTCGCGCGGTAGCGGGTGTCGAATTCTCGAGACTACGTTAATAGGTTAAGTTCGAAAGTCGACAAAACTGCACTGATGTATGAAAATTAGATATTCCATTTTATTTGTTTCTTTGACGTGAAAAAAAAATCTAGCGGCGTGGACTTTTGAGACCGGTAAAAATTTTAAACTTGTGTTACGAGACATGACATGATCGATAATTCGTCAAATGGAGGGAGTGATACTAACAGCGTGGCTTAGGAGTAGAAGTAATACGGGGGATATTAAATTTCTATCGAGGGCAACGAATAATAAAAACTAAGGAAACGTAACTCCCATACTAATACAGTTTTAAATTTGGTTCCATTCGAACTGTCATGTAACGTCAGCCTTTATACCGCTCAAGGTCACCTAATGTATGAAAAGTGAACCTAAGGTACACTTTTTTGACATGTATTTTGGAGCATGTTTTTTGACGGAGTTACTCTTCCTTAGTTTTTATTATTCGTAGATCGAGGGTCTATAGTGTATGATGCTGTTTAGTTGTTTATTTCTGACGATAATTCGGTACGACATAGATGTTGGGCTATTATATGTACATATATTCTTATCACACAAAATCGGTCCAGTTGTGAGCAAAATGCTTAACAACAAACACGAGAATTTCCTATATCAGATAGATTAATTCTTACACTTTGCAGGAAATATCCAAATAAAAGTACAAAACATCAAATCAAAGAAAACACGACCTGCAACTTGTATTCTAAGTCCTGACAATACTCAACCCTTTGTTGCTTGATTGATGGAGAATACCCTATTGTGCAGGCAAATCACTTGTTATAACTTTCATTAGTTCACTAATGATGATGATAATGACTTATATGATTTGTGTCATCCATTTACTATGAATAGGAAAGGGACAGGAATAACAGCCATCATCTTGATTCCTGATTATTTCCTGGACGCTGCAAATTGTTGTATGATTTTGATGACTGAATATACTTCAAATGTTCAAATATACTGTTTAATACAAACTAAGCTGTAACTTGTCTAATGATATATTTCTCAGCATCGGAGAAATTGATTCTTGGGAAGACGACTAACGTGATTTAGTTGGACGTGATTTGTAGACTGGGTTGACACAACCCGACCAAATTAAGTTTGACCGTCATTTGCCCATGAATCAATTAATCTGATGTGGACATTCATACAATCGAAGAACCATTCATACTTCTTGTGAACACGGGTAAATAAACCCATTGTCATGGGTATTACCATCGATTTATATCCTGTCAAATCGAAATTCACGAAGCAAGTCTATAAAATAATAACCTAAAATAAAATTTAGGGCCTTTACACACCCCGACAATGTTAACCCTATAAACCCAAGAGTTAATGAGGCGCCGAGCTTAAGCGACATTCACACACGACCTGCCTGCAGAAAGAACCAAACAAACGCCTTAGCTCCAGCGGAATGCCGGAAGACGAAACGTCTACGAGTACAAACCATATTGTAAGGTCTGATGGTTCATTTTCCATTGAAAATATTGAAGTAATGTCAGTGAATGGTTCACTAATTTAATTGAGCCCTAACTAAATCGTAAATCACACGGAACAAGCGTAAAATAATTTTGCGTCGCGAGATTTTATTATAACAATAAAGTTGCGTGCGGATGTTTCTGAACCACAAATCTGGGGCCAAATATCCCTTTGAACTCTAATAATACTTTAACAGCAATGTAAAATTAATTGGACGCCATAATTTTTAAAACGCATCAAATCCATACGATTCTATTGGAGATTTATTTTTTCGCAATGGCAGTGATTGTAGCGTTAAGTTATTATGTCATAAAGTGAAGGACTTGTTTGACGGTATCAAAAAGTATAAATCTTTGATGAAATAATCTTATTTTAAATGTATTCATTTCACTCAGTTTATATTTTCGATGCATTCAAATTATTGTAATAATTATTGAGATGAGAATAATAATAATATGAAGTAAGACAATAACATTAAAAAACTCGCGGACGGCATAACGGTGTAAGTACCTAAAATAAACTTTAGGTTCAAGTAAAGTATTTTTAAGCGTAAAATAAAATGCATTTTCCGGGCCTCAATTAAAGGCATTCTCGGTTGGTGGAGATTTACGCGCGGCCCGACGTCGCTTTAGGGTTAATTAGAGAGTGGCTTGCTGCTGAATTTATGCGCCTACGCCGGCCGGGGACAATTGATTGCGATATGCCACGGCTGACGCACCGCCATTGTGTGCGAGAATTAGACGCTTTGCTCAGTCTCGGAAATAGCGTAAAACTTCTCGTGGTGTGATTTGTACCATTAAATCTAATTAGAGATAAGATATTTTTAGTTAAATCAAAATGATATTTTTTTTAATACGTAATTATGAATGAATTTTAAATTTTGTTAGTTACGTTTAAGTTTGAGAAAGGCTGATTTGATTTGGCTAATCCCATCTTGAAATATTCCGAGTAGAAGTCTAGAGAAGGTTTAGTAGTAGGGAAGTGATGCAAAGTTCACGGGTCATCGAGTACCTGCCTATTACCTATAATATACATATTATAATAATTATTATAATGAGCAACAATGTCACCATATAAAGTAGGCAGTAGACCGGTAATCTTCATATTATTCTGTCAATGAAAAAGATTCAAAAATCATTCCTAATTTGAAGTTTGTTTAAGTGTCTCTGAAATTAACGCATATTAATCAAAAGGATGAAAAACATGAGAAAGAAAACGCTCTCGCTAAAGCCTGTCCTTTGATGCTAACGACAATAAGCTATTTAGCTCGCTTCGGACGTTATTTATTGTAATTATAACAAGAGGTCACATAGACCACCGACTACTCGGCGTGAAACAATTCATTCCGGCGCAGCTGAAAGGTTAATGCCGTCATGGATCTAACAATATTATGGTCATTTCGACCATTATAAGCGACTTCCAAAAAATCAGGAGGTTCTTATTCGGATGCAGATTTTTTTGCTTCTTTACCGTCTCAGCACCGATTTCATAATTTTTTCTATGGTATCATCTGAACTTGGAAATACTAGTGTTACCTGATGATGAGATCCATAGGAATCGAGACAACCTCTCAAAAATATTGAAGACCCTAATATTTATATAGATGATGATATTCACTTTTCTTTCTAGCTTCCAATTTCATAAATAATAAGAGTAGCCGCCTAAAATGACTGTAATCTTAAAATACAAAAATTTGAAAGCATTAAAAGATTGCGTCTAGCTTATTGTATTATTTCAAATTATTAAAATCATAAATACATCATTTCGAAGACATTAAAATATGAAATAAGCAATTTTAATGAAAGTCACGCGTTAAAACAATAATTCACAAAAAGAGGATTACTTTTATCCCTCTTTGACACAACCAATGACTTAAGAACTTATTTAGGTACGTCTGGTGCCTGTGGTGGTTATACGTAATTCCTCTGTACCGTGTATGTTTGTCGCATCCAAATGGTTTCTTGAATAATTGATATAGTTATTATTATGTTGATTTTGCTAAGATTGTAGTCATATAACAATACGAGCTTTTGCCCGCGGCTTCGCTCGCGTTAAGAAGTATTATTATATACAAAATTTCATCCCCTATTTTAACCCCTTGGGGGTAGAATTCATCAAAATCCTTTCTTAGCGAATGCCTACGTCATAACATCTACCTGCATGCCAAATTTCAGCCCGATCCGTCCAGTGGTTTGGGCTGTGCGTTGATCAACATGTCAGTTTTATATAATTATATAGATATGGGATCAACAACTCAAGCAAAAATGTTTTTAAATTGAGGAGCTTTGGATACGTCTTCGGTAGTATAGTGGTCAGTATCCCCGCCTGTCACGCGGAAGACCGGGGTTCGATTCCCCGCCGGAGAGAACTTTTTATATCTAGCAATTTTAAGATTTTTTAACGTTGTCTCACGTCTAATACTAAACATAATTATGTCGCGCACCTCATTGACAATCTAAAAAATTGCAGTATTCTAAAACAACTTAACAATATTTACCAAAAAGTTCTCTCCGGCGGGGAATCGAACCCCGGTCTCCCGCGTGACAGGCGGGGATACTGACCACTATACTACCGAAGACTTGGATATTTGTACCAAAAAAAAATACCAACTACTTACCAATTATTACTGAGCACAGTAAAGATAAGAACGTTTGATGAGCTAGGAACAGCGGATCTAAAATGGCCACTTCGGAGAATCATAATATTATTATTATGATCATAATATTATGTAGGTATTATGATTCATTTTTTTTAATCACAAAATAGTCACTTTACGTGCAATTCATTCTAGTAATTCGCATTCAATTCATACTATTTTGACATTCATTAGTTTGACAGTTTTGACAATTCATTTTCTAAATTGATTTGAGAGGAATTGTAATTACATTTCAATGACTTTGGTAGACCTTTGTAGGTCTGCAGTATGTTCAAGTTCTGGTGAAAATACGATACGAGTATACTTGACCAAAAATGTTATTAAATACCTCTGAAATCTATTTTGGTCCGAGTCTGTATCGTGTAAATTCATAACGATAATTATTACATAGGTACAGTATCGTGTAAATATGTTAAAAAAAAATAACACCCTTTTCTTTTTTGGTTAAATGGACTCTCCTAATGATACCTAAGCACTGAAAAAATTTGGCAGGAAGGTTTAATTGCACCCTGTATAAGGGAACAAATAATGTATTGATCACCAAAAAATGCTCTGACCTCTGAATCTGATGCTCTGAATCCGACGATTATAATAAGTGAACATGGAAAACATTCTTCCTACCGTGACTCTGTCAGTAGATAGGATGATAATATTATTACAGAAAAATCCATTTGAACTCCAAACAAACACTTCCAATTTGAACCACCAACGGTACCCTAAAAGAATAATTAATAGTGAAGTGACGACTCATTAACGGGATCACAAAAATCGAATAAAAGACAACGGCAAAAGAAAACCCCCTCGTTAATACGAAGACGAGGTATCGACGAGAGCCATATAATTGCGACACGACAAAGTGTCACCAACTCCAACGCTCAAGTGTGTGTGAAGTATACAACGCCTACAATGCCCTTTGACGCGACTTTGTCTCTGCAATTATGACACCCCTACACATCTCGACGAGCTCAAAGAACTTTATTGTAACTCCATAAGAATCATTCTCGCGTGATTCCTCAGTTTTGTTGCAGTGGTAAGTTTCTATACAAGAACGTTTTGATTGTCAAGATGCGCATTGAGAACGTTACTAATTAAATTTACGTTCCACTAATTACAAGTTGAATAGCATTGTGGTAGCAAAGAAATGTGGTAAGAGCTCAAATTCAATAGAGTTTTAACTGCAAATATATAACATTTGTCTTTTAAATACATATTTCTTTGCATATTATATATTGTCATTTATTTACTCATCAGATAAACAATATTACAATTACCTATAAGTTGTCTTATTTACAATTTATACTTACATATTGATGCAATAAAATAATTTTAATAAGCATTATAGGAACTTAGGGTATCATAATTAATAATAATAATCTTGTAGCTAGTACAATTTAACTGCAATCTGAGTGTCTGGACATCACTAACGATATTATTTTTCCTAGCGTTTTTTTTTTCCTAGCAAATATGAATCGTCTATGGGCTATCCCTGGATATCATTCAGTTGATTCTTAGAAAAACTTTACTCTCTTCATAAAAATAATAACATTATTGTTCCAAAACACAACCCTTTAAATAATTCAGGTCTACAAAGGCACTATAAAAATAAAAAAGGCGCGGAGGGTTAAGTTTTGACGTAATGAGAGTGGCCGAGCACATCCATATTTAATTGGCACGAGCGCGGCCGCGGCCGGGCCGCTTTACGAGTCTCATGGGCTGGGGTGATTTTAACTTTTTCAAATGCCCGATAGCTTGTGGTATTGTGAAGAGGACAGTGGGCGCTAGGTTATGGGGATATGACATTTTTAGCCAACAAAACTTCATCTTTTTTTAAAGTTGGTGCAGACGTACGAAGTGAGGCTGATTTTTTTATTCCAATCCAAAGTGTTGACTGGTAGGTTTCGTTGAATCAATCAAAAAAATATATTAAGTACCTACTAACTTTATTAAGCTTAAATTTGTTAAAAGCTTGCAATTTTCGATTATTTTACGTACTTATCATTATATTATGCATTTCATTATTATAATAAAATAGAATAGCATATTTTCCTTAGTCTATGGTATTATTAATATTTTGGACGTACCTATTGCATATTATATACTTAAGTTAGTAGATGGCGCCCGCAACTCCGTTGCACCAAAATTCGTTTATCGCGCGGGAATCGTAAATTTATCCAGGACAAAAGGTATCCTATGTCCTTTCCCGGGACTCAAAGTATCTTCATGCCAAATTTCAGCAAAATCGGTTCAGCGGTTTGAGCGTGAAGAGGTGACAGACAGACACTTTCGCATTTATAATATTAGTATGGATTTTTCGAACAAATTCGAAAAAAACTCCAAACACATGTCCACACTATGCTTTCCTCAACCGGAGGGTAGTGGGCAATAGCAGAAAAAACGCGCAGAAATAATATCGAAAACCCATAAACGTGGGAGCCATAAATACGAACAAATACGGCAGATAATCCGACCGAGTGCGCGTATTGTGGACTCTTTATGCCTTCATAATATTTTACGGCTTGTCCGAATGCTTTTACCGCAAAGTGGCTTGCATTTTTTTATTATTTATAACATTAGATTTTAGGAAGGAGTCTTAGAGGCTAGGGTATGATTTTATGAAACTATCATGATGTTTTATATACATAAAGCCCGCTGTACACATTGAACAACTTTGAGCCAGCGCATTGGGCCAATGTGTACAGTGAGGATTGGCGCCTGGCTCCAATGCGTTGCACGTTGGTCCAATGTGTACAGTCGGCTTAATAATACAGCCTATTGGGATTTGGGGATTAGGCAAACGGGCTACAGCCTACAAGCTGTCGTGCTAATGCTGCACATCTACCGCTGCCAGGCTCCATTAAGGTGGAGAGATTCCTGAAACGTTTTTACTTTTTTGACAATATCTGGAAGCTCGCGTGTGGTGTCATAACTAGATGACGTCCGCAACACTATTTCGCCAAAATTCGTTTATCGCACGGGAACCGTACATTTTTTCGGGATGAATAGTATCCTCTGCACTTTCCCGGAGCTCAAAGCAAGCGCGAAGAGGTAACAGACAGACACACATTCGTATTTATAATATTAGTATGGAAGTATGAATAATAAATTGTAATTTGTACCGTTTATACTAATAGCGAGAATTAAAGACAAAAATTCCGCTTAAAACGTGGGATTAGTGATTACACTCAAACATGAAACATTGATACCAAGTAATACTTTCAAACCAATTTAGAACCATATATTTCATTTAAAAAAGCGCTTTAAGCCCCCATAAAATACCCCTAATCCTATCCCATTATGACTACAATGGTATACATCTAACACAAAGTACCCAATAGGAACTAATCCATTGCGTTTTCTATATGGAAAACATCCTCAAGCCTCTGAAGAAACACGCAATACATTACAACATGAAAAAAAATCTCACTGCCGAAACTTGACCTGCCTACCGACATACAAAGCGAACTAATCCACGTATTGTTAACAGGGATCCAATTTAAAATCTATAATGCTGGTAGAAAGCTTGATTGATTGTACCTTCAAAGGTTTGTTACCTCTGTTGAAACGTGAAGATAATCTGTAATTGATGTATGTATTGGTTAAATCATTAGTTAACTCGGTAACGCTACTATGTTACGTTTACAATTTTAAAGAACAAAAGGAAGGTAAAAAGTAGTAAGAGCCAAACTTGAGACTATTATAATGTAACTAACTTACTTTGTGTTACTAATAAATAAATGTATAATTAGCTACTTGTTAGTTAATATCAATGAAGACAATTTGTTACAGTAAAACACAAAAGTTACAACAAATAAAGTGAATATATCTTATAAAATGTAAGTACATAGTTCGACTACAACTGTAATTTGAGCCTGTCAGATCCAAAATATCCAGATCTAAATTTTCTTAGAGATATTAACGCAGACTACATTAAAATGTTATCACTTACAGAGTATAAGTAATATCGTTTCTCATTAGGAAACAGTGACAAACATGCTATTCATGACAAGAAGCTAACATCATGTTCATTGTTTCATACGAATGACAACAATTTAACTACGATTTCATTCAATTAGTAATTATTTTCGACTTAACTGTGCATAGATTTAAATAATTTTAAAACACATCGATATAACATAGCCTATCGATATAATGACAATTGGAATAAAATTTAGTTATTTCTATCTCATAATGACGACATCAATTTCATACACTCCACTTCTCATCACATTCACGGTTCACCCCAATACTGAGCTTCTTGAAAATTCAGTCATCCCTTCCTCAGTCGCAACTCGCAACTCGCAACTCCGTTGCACTAAAACTCGTTTATCGCGCGAGAACCGTATTATTGTCAGGGAGTCATAGTACAACAAAATTTTTATCTGCGAAAAATCTTAAAAGTGGTTTTCGCATATAAAAATGTTGTTTGTCTTATCAAAACAAAGCTATTCACAAAATATAAGCTTGATAGTAATCAAAAAAATTGTCCTAGGGCTCCATGACTAGCATACTTTTCAGGGATAAAAATTGTCCTAGATGACCTTTCCCGAGACTCAAAGTATCTTCATACCTTTCAGCAAAATCAGCAGTTAAAGCGTAAAGAGGTTACAGATAGAATATAGACAGACAGACACACTTTCGCATTTATAATATTATAAGTATGAATACAAAGATCAAGAACGACTTTACTTTTTGTATCACTCTAAACCTAATACAGCTCCACACTTACATTTCAGTATGTTACAGTCGTAAACATAGGAATGTATATTCTCAATTTCTAATGTTTCTATTTGAATCCATTCTTGAGGATATTCATAGCTTACAATCCCAATAATATTGTTAAGTCACGCCAGGAATAGTCTTGAATTCACAATGAAAACAATTATTTGCCAGACGGAATATAACATCTGCAAAATATACGCATGGCTTAAGCTCATAAAGACTTTGAATAATGACTTAGCCTATGCGATTTTGGTTTTGTAAAGAGACAAACATGAACTCCTCAGCATTTTGTGTACGATGACTTTTAGGAGTAGCTTTTACCACGAAATTTTAGCGCATAGGGGCTAGGGCAATACACCTTAACGTTTACGTTCCAATGACCATGATATAAATTAGACATCTCATCTGTCCCCATCACATAAGGTCAAATTCAAGTCAAGGTCAAATCTACCCTGAATGTAGCAGCAGACAGCAGGCCGATGTGACTGGATACGTTTTGTGCAGTCCCTTGTACATGCACCATTTAGAGGGGCTTTTTGGGCCCTCACTTGATGTTTTAGCAACTTTTAAAACGCCTCCAAAAGGAGGAGCTCCAAAAGGAAATACTTTAGAAGGTAAACCTTCTATACGCAATCGCGTTATCTAAACTATGTTATATCAAGGGGCACGTAACGGATTGACCTTTCGCAGATAATTACGCACCTTCATGACAAAACTGAATGGGCCGGCATTGTATTTTGGTGCGTGATCTACGCCGTCTTATTGCCGAAGCTGCCTTCCGGTGGACGATTGCCAAGATCTCCCCTCCCTTTCTATTGTATAGGCCGTCGATATATCCGTCTCGCGTGCGGGAATTCGCTGAATGAAAGGACCTTTTCATCGTTTTGCAATACTTTGCCGCTCGGGCCAACTCACTACGAACATAATTTTGTCGCGTTTGATTGAGAGTGTTGATGTCGGTTCCTGAGCGTTACGATTACTCTTTTTCCTGTGACTGTTTTATCATCGCGATCGTGTCAGCGAACACAAACAAACTGATTCAGTGTTATACTTTTCGATAAATTTTGGATATTTTGGGTCGTTTTAAATGAGTTCCCGAGGTTACTTTCCCGAAACTTTTCGTTATTCAGTGACATTCGGTTTAACGAAAAAACAATATTAAAAAGCTGCAGTATGAGTAATGAATAATGATATAAAAGAGCTATAACATACTTTAGAATGGTCATAATATATTACCTAGGTACTATCTGCCTAGTGACTACGTTATGGCTGTTGTCCAATGAAGGGCGAGATGATGATGATTAAATTCTAAGAAACAATAATTTAATATTCTTGATGCTAGCCTCTATTAAAACATATCTAGGTGCTTTCACTGATGTCAATCCAGAAATATCCACCCTACTATGTTCTTATACAGTCCACAGACCGTCGATCAAATCAAGACATGCCATGAAAAAAATGCTTTTGCTATAATATAAGCCTTGAGAGTTGAGACAATAATTTCGTAAACCATTTTCTGTTATGTGTGGATTAAAAAATAACTGCTAATAAAAAAACCCACGCATTCTTTTACAATATATTTTGCTCTATATTTAGTTCCGCAGATACACAATTTGAATAGGATTTTAAAGGAGATCTTTTGGAATATCTGAATATCCTAGAAATATGTATTTCTGATAAAGCATATTATTATTATTGAAATAGCCTAATGACACATGGTAAAATGAATTTTATCAAAAAAAAATATCTATACCAAAATCTTTCAAGTTTCAACTCTACAGAATATAATATAATGAAGTACTCTATTAATTGTCTTTTGCAGATTCTACAATTCCAGTACTAAATCTCAAACCTGTGTTTGTATAAATTTTGCTTAAGGCCGTCCCCTGAGCAAACGACTTTGGCCTTACATTTGCCGCGTTGCCGAGATCGCACCAAAACCCATTCCTCCAAAAGGAGGAGCTCCAAAAGGAAATACTTTAGAAGGTAAACCTTCTATACGCAATCGCGTTATCTAAACTATGTTATATCAAGGGGCACGTAACGGATTGACCTTTCGCAGATAATTACGCACCTTCATGACAAAACTGAATGGGCCGGCATTGTATTTTGGTGCGTGATCTACGCCGTCTTATTGCCGAAGCTGCCTTCCGGTGGACGATTGCCAAGATCTCCCCTCCCTTTCTATTGTATAGGCCGTCGATATATCCGTCTCGCGTGCGGGAATTCGCTGAATGAAAGGACCTTTTCATCGTTTTGCAATACTTTGCCGCTCGGGCCAACTCACTACGAACATAATTTTGTCGCGTTTGATTGAGAGTGTTGATGTCGGTTCCTGAGCGTTACGATTACTCTTTTTCCTGTGACTGTTTTATCATCGCGATCGTGTCAGCGAACACAAACAAACTGATTCAGTGTTATACTTTTCGATAAATTTTGGATATTTTGGGTCGTTTTAAATGAGTTCCCGAGGTTACTTTCCCGAAACTTTTCGTTATTCAGTGACATTCGGTTTAACGAAAAAACAATATTAAAAAGCTGCAGTAT
The DNA here is from genome assembly GCA_937595015.1 of Polyommatus icarus. Taxonomy (NCBI): domain Eukaryota; kingdom Metazoa; phylum Arthropoda; class Insecta; order Lepidoptera; family Lycaenidae; genus Polyommatus; species Polyommatus icarus. The sequence continues at coordinate 20,333,145 of OW569323.1, read as the reverse complement.
GAGTAATGAATAATGATATAAAAGAGCTATAACATACTTTAGAATGGTCATAATATATTACCTAGGTACTATCTGCCTAGTGACTACGTTATGGCTGTTGTCCAATGAAGGGCGAGATGATGATGATTAAATTCTAAGAAACAATAATTTAATATTCTTGATGCTAGCCTCTATTAAAACATATCTAGGTGCTTTCACTGATGTCAATCCAGAAATATCCACCCTACTATGTTCTTATACAGTCCACAGACCGTCGATCAAATCAAGACATGCCATGAAAAAAATGCTTTTGCTATAATATAAGCCTTGAGAGTTGAGACAATAATTTCGTAAACCATTTTCTGTTATGTGTGGATTAAAAAATAACTGCTAATAAAAAAACCCACGCATTCTTTTACAATATATTTTGCTCTATATTTAGTTCCGCAGATACACAATTTGAATAGGATTTTAAAGGAGATCTTTTGGAATATCTGAATATCCTAGAAATATGTATTTCTGATAAAGCATATTATTATTATTGAAATAGCCTAATGACACATGGTAAAATGAATTTTATCAAAAAAAAATATCTATACCAAAATCTTTCAAGTTTCAACTCTACAGAATATAATATAATGAAGTACTCTATTAATTGTCTTTTGCAGATTCTACAATTCCAGTACTAAATCTCAAACCTGTGTTTGTATAAATTTTGCTTAAGGCCGTCCCCTGAGCAAACGACTTTGGCCTTACATTTGCCGCGTTGCCGAGATCGCACCAAAACCCATTTTTTTTACTTATCTTAGGTCAAAATTGTCCTGAAAAAACGGGGAATATGTAGTTTATGATATTGTCGATTTATTGGCGTGTGTTTTAAATAAAAGTAATTTGTAATTCCTAAGGAGATGCTAAATGTATGCTTGAATTTTAATAAATTGGTTTTATTTTGGAAGCTAATATCATGAGTATAATAAACAAAAATAGAAAATTTAAAACGGGGAAAAGAATGTTGATTTACTGAAGATTTTTGCTATATTTTTATTTATAGCTTTGTAGCTTTCAAATTATGAGTTTATAAGGCTCTAAATACGGTAAATTACGGAATCTCCGTAGGGGAAGGCCCTTCACAAACGTGAATAAATAAAGAAACTTAACATAAAAAAACGTGGCCTCTACTTGTTCCTATCTCTACGCCAGCCGGAGATGAGGCGCGGCGATTATCTGGCAGCATTTCCTACGTATTATTCTCGTAACAACGGCCATCGACAATGCACTTGCGGTATCTGTGTCCATGTTGCCACAGTATAATTCCTACACAGTAGACTATCTTGATACTAGGCCGCCTGAATCGGGCGAACGCACACATGAGCGTGATTTCCGATAGCTCGAAGTAACAAAATGATATAATATTATTATGGCTTTGTAGGTGCGTTACCGTACTCTTGTGTCTATGCTCGAGTTCGATTTTTAGGGCACCGCGTAGTTAGTTTACTGGATGATATTCGTATTGTGATGTTACCCTATTTCCGGTAGAACATTGTTACACTTGCGAATGTCACGGGTATTGTAAAACACAGATGATACTGTTGAAGTCCGCTCGTAACAATTTCAAGTAAGAGTACTTGTACATTTTGTTGTTAAACAATATGTTGTCTAATGCGTTCGGGGCTAAAATGGTCGCTTTGGAGAATCATATTAATATGAATCGTAATAATATGATTCCTTTTTTTAAAATCGCAAATGGTCACTCTGCTTGCAATTCATATCTAAGTAGTAATTCGTACTAGTTTGACATTCGTCGGTTTGACAGTTTTGACAATTTATTTGCTGAATTGATTGAGAGGAATTGCTAATTGTGACTATTTCAGCCCCGCTAGTCTTACTCGTGTGCTTTGCACAAACCTACGCGACCACGCGACTGCGAAGCGGCAGCTAAGCATTATTTGAGCCGTAGAAGAATCATTTAAATGAAAAAAGGTATTTTCTATACCGAGATTATTACCAACTTTTTTCTGCTTTACTTCAATAAATTCCAATAGAGAATCAATAAATTCCAATTCAATTTTCCAATTTATTTTTATTTAAATAAAGGTCAATTTATTCCTAAAATTATCAAACATATTAATATTTTCAGAAGATGTTACTTATAAAAATAGATAAATAGTATTATTTATGCACACTTACTTTACATTTACCTTAATTGTATTAAGTTGTCCAAATTAATCTATGTATTCAGCTGAACTATAAACTAACATTATCTAAGTTCGTAAATAAAGCTGTCAGCAACTGTTAAGTGAAGATAGTTTTATTTTGCCTGCTTATCTCATAATAAATAATAATCAGGTTTTACTCGACTACCATAAATTATTTGAGGCCAAATGTACCGGAAGCCACCATTAAAACCAATCAGTATCATCTCATTGACCATTACAAACAGTGTTTTCCGAGTGTACCTCACGTCAGGGAACAATTATTACAGATCCTTTGATGAACACCTGTCAACATGCAGCACACAACAAAATCCACATACAGAAAAATAGCTCCAATTGTGGACTCCCAAAGGCGTTTATACGCTGCGTCATCGCGTGTTCAGAATGGGGATACACGGGCAACATTTGCGTGCGCTCACGACATCCATAAAATCGCAGCGACACGACAATTGGCGATTGAAGGACGTGTAAACTTCGGTACAGTTATAGCCTTCGGTAATTACGCTTATTGTTTCCTTCGTCGGTATCGTTCCATCTAGAGGAAACGAACGAACGAACGGTGAATTAAAACATTAAGGATTTTTAATTAAATTGAACATGAAATTCTCGATGGTCAAAATTAAAATGACTGAATTTAAATTTACTCTCGAAAATGCCTGTTCAGGTGTAGCAATAATTTTTCTCAAAAGTTATTGAAAGTCTGAACTCTATAATATTCTTCACAAATACCTAGGTCCTAGATGAGTTATGGTTTCGTAAGTATTAAATTTAGGTACGAATATGTTAAGCGATAACAATATTTTTAGAAACCATAATCTTTGGATTATATTCTCAAATCCCCTAAAAATAAAAATAAATATTATTTTAAAAATTTTACAAGTTTAACTACCTATACCTACAATTATATACGTCATACTTTAACAGTCCTGTCAAAAAATCTTAAAAGGGAGAGACAAGGCAGAAGCCTCACGAGCCTTACTATCCCGTCATAATATACGAGTAACGAGTGTTTTCGAAATATTAACTTGACCTGAGTTATTTTCATTTATAAATGTCAATATTATAAATCGTTACTTTGTTGGCAAATCATTTATCCAATTAAGATAAATTTTGTAAACTTATTGCTCGTGATCGCAAGCTATTTAAAGCTTAATATACAATAGCAAAATAAATCTACAGCATAGTGCTGAGGCCTGAGTATAAACCAGGTAATAAAATATAATTTGCATTTCGATATCCCTTTATTAAATATAGTCACTTAATAGGCCTTATCATTATAAATACTAATAAATAGTTTATTATTATCATTGACAATTAATTTGACAAGTCACACGAGGTAGGCCAGCTGGAAAATTAACATAATTTTACTAATGATTGTAATTTAAAATCTTTTTTTATTAATTTTGAATAAAAGTTAATTAAATGCAATCTGCTGATGATCTTAATAGGGATTAGAAAAATTAATAAAATATTTTTTCCAGGAAATTGGTATTAAAATAATAATGTTATATTTTCTATTAACATTGAATCAATATACTAATATAATATTATATCGGTAGACACAATTTACATCAGTAGGTATAAAATTAGTCGCACTGATTTCCTGACATTAGAGCTTGTCTAACTTGAAATGACGAGCCCCTCTCTCGTATTCACAGTACAAAAATGTTTCATTTATATCATCTTTGAAGTGGTGGGGCGCGTCATTTCATATTAGACAAGCTCTACCTTAATATAGCTCTGTCATAAAAATAACAATGATATTATACAAGCTGTAACGAAGTGATAATACTTTAGGGTATGTAATATGTGCTGCTTATATTATATAGAGTTTACTGTCAAAGTAGCAGCGTGGAGAAAGCAAATTTTTTTTTGTGATTTGTATGGGCAAGCGCCCGCGCGTCATGTGTTTTTCCATACAAAGGTAAAAAAAGTTATATTATAGCGGATTATGTGTCAATTCAATGTCTATCGGGCAAGACATAATCCAGCCAAGTAGCGTAGTTTTGCCATCTATAATTTCCCTGTATAAACGTATTTCGCACGAATTTCGCGTCGTATGTTTTGTTTTGTCCGCCATAACTTTGGCGCGTGGGACGGGACATCTCAATCGCTGTCCTCCACTTGTTCACCCGTGTGTACCCATAAATATCTGATCGATACAAAATAGGCAAAATGTTGACCGAACTTGCGAAATATAGACGGCCTGCGATGAAAATCTACATTGAATTCGCGAAAATAAAGATAATTTTTACGCATAAAAAGTTTTTCCTAGATAAAAATTATCAAATTAATGTACATACTTACTTTCTATCTCCTTATCAAGTTTCATCAAAATCGTTTCAGCGTTACGAAGAGGTTACAGGGACTAGGCAGACAGTCAAATTAATAAATTAAGCTTAGATCACATAGAAGTTACATAAAAATCGGCCAAGTGCGAGTCGGACTAGCGTACGAAGGATTCCGTAGCGATATAGAGAAAAAATTGGCCAACAATAATTATTGTGTTTTTGTATGGGAGTTCCCTTAAATTTTAATTTAATTTTAATTATTAAAGTACACAATATGTAATCGATGATTTTGTGAAAGTTTCAAGGGCGTACCGTTTTACCCTTTGAGTACGGAACCCTAATATTCAGACTTTACTGTTTTTCATTAACACAATATCTAATAAAATAATTATGTAGTTTATGTGCCTTAAATTACTTCACATTAAATATTTTTAATGATAATAAACAATTAATTAATTATTTTCTTCATTAAAATATCATTAATCTTTCTTGTTTCAGGTAAACCTAACATGACATGAGGCACTCAGATCACGAGCGAGGTCGGGCCCTACATTAAATTGAAATAAATTCATTGTTAGGGGAGCAACAAGTGCTACCGTTACCCTGTTGTTTAGCCAGGGTTGTCACTTAGTGGTTTACTTAGAACGATATAAGGCCCTAATAATGTATTTTTACTTCATACCCAAATATGACAAATCGGTTGACAAACATCAAGGATTTTGGATCTTCATAATATTTTATTCGTCTTTGTTTATTACAACTAAAAGTCAAAATAGTGACCATTAGCAATGAGGTTTCTGTTCATCAAAGTTACTTATTAAGGGGCTGGGGTGGTTTACTTAATGAATAAAAGTATAAAACCTACTTGTGTTATTGTAGATACTAAAGAAGAAAATATCTAATTTTAGTTTAATAAAAAAAGTTTTTTAAAACTTTTTTGTGACAACCCTAAGGACAATACGACCCCAAATAATAGGGGTGGTTCGCAAACATTTGTGTAAAGCGCCGGTGCTGGGGATATCAACAAGTTACGAGGTAAAGTGGCATGATTTATGTTGTTGGAGCTACAAGCTCGAAGTATAGTTAGATACTGGCTTTAATTAGTTAAGTTGAAAATATTAGCAGATAATAAAATCAGATCCCTTAGCCCAACGTTTTTTTGTCGCTTTATAGAATCGCTTATCAACATGGACAGAACATGCGTCGAATCTAGACTTTATTTTATCGAAGATTTATTGTCAAGTTCATACATTTTGATTGGCGATTCTATAAAGAAAACGTCTCGGCTAAAGTGCCAGGAAAAAAGTCTGATCCCAAGCCAATAAAGTATAGTACGAACTTACACATGCATTAGGCATAAGTAGAATGAATTATCATCATTAGACTGCAACTAAAGTTAAAAAATATACTTTAACCTTTCCCGGGACTCAAAGTATCTACATAATAATTTTGTTATAGCAAAATCGGTTGAGAGGTTTGGGCATGAACGGGTAACAGAGAGACAGACAGACACACTTTCGCATTTATTACATTAGAGTGGATATTATTGCGCAAAGTCGGCAAATTATTATCGGTCAAACATTCGGCACCAAAAACGCTCAGACGCTCGCGTGCCGGACGCGATTACGCCGGAAGACGCACATTTTCGTCATTAGTGTTAAAAAAATATTGTTTCACGATTGTCAAAATTCCTTAGACACTGAGAAATTGCTAGCTAAATAAATCTTTATGTTAATAATATTATACGGGGTGTTATAGAAATGAATGTGTCTGAGTTCTGACCTACAAAAGTCTGACATAGGCCTTAATCTGCAGCTAACTTGTGTTACAGTAAATGTGAAATGACATTGTAATTTGCACGATATTAGTAACATAGTGTTACTTCAAGCAAGAGACCACTGACCATCTTAACATAGTTATTAAAACCATACTGAATAACAAAATGTAACTAAGAAAATATTTTGATGATTTTCCTATTAGAATGTTCTTATTGGAAATATACTACCTATATTTCCAATAAGAACATTCTAATAGGATTGAGCATTATTTATAAAATCAGTTTCACCAACTTTTTTCTTGTATTCAGATTTTTTATTTGTAAAGCTACATTCATGGCTAAGCTTCAATTACAGGATAGGTAATTTCCATTGATTGGTAAACTCCATCTTCAATAAGAAAAGAATTTCTCGGAAAAGCAAAAAACCATAGAAATAATAATGTTTAGAATACTCTGTATAAAACAAACACGTGGAGGTAAACAGATATCTTTCATTGTCTTCCCGATATTCGCACGAATGAATTGCCAACTGACTGTGTCGTAATAAATCAAATCATAATACCTGCTTCATATCTCAAAATTTATGTAACAGTATTATTTACGAACGAATACAAAAAAAAAACTACGGAAGAGTAACTATACCCTACGAATAAAAAAAACTAAGAAAGAGTAACTATGTATATCAAAAAATTTGTTTCGCGAGCTTCAAAAAGTGAACTGAATACATGCATACTTTATGCAAAAAGAGACCCGAATACATGCAAGGATTTTTTGTAATTATAGAAATGACAATAATTATAATTGTCAATGGCTTTATTTCGTGAGTGTTAGTGTTTCGTAGCTGTTGTCATGTTTCAGTGTGCGAAAAGGAATCAAATTCAAAATGGTTGAATTGAAGCAGTTACGGTACGTTTCCTTAGTTTTTTTTAATTCGTAGATTTTACCATAATATTATCTTCTCAATTTTTATCTTCTTTCACATAGAATGACTATGAAAAAAACACTTTTCATTTAAATACTTAATAATAATTTTATTGTAGTCTTTTACTAGAGCCATTAGCAATATCTTACTTACAGTATAAGATAAGTACAACAATATATTATACTTTATAATATACTAGCTGTCCCGGCAAACGTTTCTTTGCCATATTTTATAAAGTATATCGCCCGTATTATTTTATTGAATTAGTGACTAAATAAGTATGTCACCATGGCTACGTCCATCGCTATCCCGTGACCCGCGCGCGCGTCGCATACACAATGGTCGCTCTTTATAGACAAATAATTTGCAATAAAATAAAATTGCAAATTTAATTAGAGATCCAAGCTATCCTATCTCTCAAGTTGGAAAAATAATCACACATTCAAAAAGAAAAAAACATTAAAATCGGTTAAGTAGTTTAGGAATCCATTGCGGACAAACATCGTGACAGGAGATTTATATATAATAGATTAAGCTACTTACCTTATAATATATTAAGCTTACTCTTCAATGAACTCTATTTAATACTATTCAATAAAATATTTTAGTTTAATATACTTGATCTGATTACGTTTTTCCAGTACTTTGTGTGCCTACTTACTTATGTGTAATTAAATTAAATAATAAGTGAACATTTTTCCCTAAACTAAACTTCTGAAAGATTATTTTGAACTAGATTATTGTAAGGAAAAGATTACTGTATTAAGTACACTTCTATCTTACTTTTTCAGAAATTTCTAAGTATTCTCATATGAATCGGTAATTCAAGTAAAACTAACGAGTCAAAATTTTTCCTCAAAGATGGTGGAGTCAAAATCTTTCCTCAAATATTTGAGGAAAGATTTTGACTCATTATTTTGCAGCTTTGAGGAAATATTTTGAGTCGTTATTACTTATTTTACCTGACTGACTTTCTAAAGAACAGTGAAATTCTAGGAAAACTCACATTTCGTTATGATGATCAAAATGCACATCATCGCTGTAATGTACAGATAATTTATATCTGCACATCATAAAAGCGTGCCAATAGCTCACGTGTTCATTTATAACAAATATTATTCATCCCTACATGTACAGTGGTCCCGTCGTCCTGCGTTAGCGGCGACACAGCACAAATGGAACAGAATGCACGTCCATTCTTAACGCACTGAGAATAGATCACAATAATTCATAACCATTATACGATGTGCTTCGATAATACTACAGTTGGCTCGAAATGAATTGGCCCAGTTAAGAAATATTGTTAAATTAGCGATTGTGGCGCGTAGCACTTTTGTTAGCAGCAGCAAAGAAAGACTTACGGCCTGTTTCACTACTTTCTGATAAAGTGCTGAAAAGGCTATTCACATTTCACAGGTTTTTTGACAGTCTCCATACTTCATCTGTCAAGTTAAGTGGTGGATAGCCTATTCGGCACTTATCAGGAAGTGGTGAAACAGGCCATTGGCCTTAGCATGTTAAAGAAATCCTGCTTCTATCCAAAAGAGTGTTAGTTTCTTTACAATGGTAGCTGCAATGTTCTCGATACAAGGCAACATTTTAAAGCTGGTCTTATTTTTAAGATGGATCTTTACTGTGAAACCTTCCTATCAAAATATAAGGTAACCTTTTAAGTATTTTGTCTAGGACGGCATATTGATGTTGACCATTATTATGTAATAAAAGTAACATTCTACCTGGAAGCGACCTTTTGTTGGTTCACATTCAGAAATTAAAGAAATTGTGAGATCTTCATTCATCGCTGGAGGGCAACTGCATTTCATTGCATTTCTCTAAAGATTTCGCTTGTATACCCTGTGATACCCTAGAGCTCGAAAAATACAAACACTCACGTGAAAATGTAGGAAGTGGGAACTGAAGGAATATCGCCAACTATTATTTACAAATTACACCACAAAAGCACTGAGCACAATTCAGTAAGAAATTAAGAGATTAGCAAGGTTATTAGAACTGAAGAAATAATTACACCACTTTTTTTTTTGGGAAGGCAGGTCGCTATAGCCCTGACGTCACTGCGACCCATGAGGATCTATTGTGACTCCTTCGCACTAGAGAATCAGCCCCAACCCAATACTGCTCATAAATTGAACGATATGGTTGGGGTGGTGCCACGAATTTCCTCTGTGGATGAGTATTCGTGGCGACAACTAGGTGTCTGTTCCTGCTCTGTAGTAGAGCAGGACAGTCGAGGAGAAGGTGAATAGGTGTTTCATCCTCCTCCTCACAGAATCTGCAAGTCGTTATGCTACAAATACCTATTCTGTTTAGGTGTTTGTTGAGCTTGCAGTGCCCAGTTAGGCTTCTGGTAAGGATTCTTAACTGGTTCCTACCCAAGGTGTTTCTTGTTGAAGCCAGGAATTAGTGCCTTGGAGTGTTCAATGCCAGGGGTCTCAGCCCATTGCTTCCTGCATAGTCTGTGACCCCATTCCTTGAGCACTTGCATTGTGGTACTAGGAGTTATACCACAGACTGGTTCTGGGCCATTTATGAGACTCTCGGCCCCAAGCCTAGCTAGTTCGTCTGCGGTTTCATTGCCGGGGACGTTGCTGTGGCCCGGGACCCATACTAGGCGGATGTTATTGTTCCTTCCCAGCATGTTTAACGTCTCAATGCATTCCAGAACTAATTTCCACACACACACCACAATTACACTGAGCACAATTCAGTAAGAAAAGATTAGCAAGGTTATTATTAAGGACCCTGAGCCATGTAATGCCAATCTAACGGGAAAATGCTTGTTATTCGGTTATAAACTAAATAAATTAAGAAAACAAATTATCAAGTAATGCTCTGTTTCATAAGGTATCATATTATAAATCTCTTTTAACCTAGCTTCAATAGCCATTCAATAAACTTAAGTTTTGTTAAGGCTCTTCCAAATGGCCTTGCAAGGAACACAGCTCCAAACAAGGCCAATATTATACGTCAGTCGTTTAACTTGAAAAAGGACTCACAATCATTTATTTATTTGTTTTTACTAAAACAACATTATAATTTCTTCCAATTAAGCAACACATTAAATGCTCAATATATTTATATCATCTAAAAAAACTATGATGAACATTGCTTGAACATCATCTTATAACTAAGAATATATAAATGGAAATTCTTTAAAAATAGTAGCAATGAGTGTCACATTGACACCTTATAACTAATTGCCAATGCGTTTTATAATACAAACAAATTTTTTTTAAATCTAAAATGGCTTTCTTATGGGCCCGTTCTTTATAAGGCCAAAATGTTCAATATGCGTGCATAAGTTTAATAATCCTAATAAGTAAAGATGTTATAAAAATCAACATTATTTTAATTTTTACGGTACGCATCTATAAGTAAAAATAACTGTTTATATGTTAATGATGTTTAGATGTTCCTTGTAAAGTTAATGTTCCCTAGCAAGGCCAACTATCAAATCTTTGGTTGGGCCTTATAAGGAACCACCGGCCTTCCTAGGAACATTACCAATATTTTAACGTAAATCGAGGCATAAGTAGATTTTCTTTTATTAGTACCATACATAATATATCCCTATACGATAATGCCCTAATAATAAAATTTGAGATATATTTAGGTTATGTAACTAAAAACTAATTTTTTTCAGAGTGCGGAAATTACAATTGTAGCCTCGACAACCAAAGTCTACAAACAGTGAGATAATATTATATACAATACGATAATACAATAGCGGCGCGATCGACTCGCCGCCGCGTTTGTGGCCATAAGTTTGATGGATCTAAATGTGTAGTAAAAGGAAAATGTATTTACAATTTACATGACGATAACTGCGACTTTTTGATAGTTGGCCTTCAAAGGAACATGGCCTTACATGGCTCAGGGTCGTTACTTATTAGATTAATATTGTTATGAATTATTCTTTCAGAGACAACCACGCGCGAGACGCCACTGGCGGACATTTTTTTTTTAACTGCGCTCGCGCTTTTGATTGGTCAGCGCGCGAACGCACGCAATGGCGTGAATATTTTGAATTTGGAAGATAATAAAGTTAATATGTGCTTCGATCGGAGGTTCTAGGAATTCCCATTGTTTTATTTTGTTGTCGCGATCACCGGTGCGCGCGGGGCCTGAAGGATTAATAAAATAAATATTTTTTCATTATGACCGAGATCTTTACTGCTTTACAATAATAAATAGTGTACTGTACTATAATAATTAATGCTAATGTAATCTTCTTTGTCTATATTCCACGATAATAGGTAGGTACATTGTTACAGAGTAAAATGTTTGTTTTTGCTACCTATTTCTAGAAATGTAATATTTCAAAGGAGTTTTTACCTTACTAAGTTAGTTTAATGTCGGAGTAATTATAATTTACGACCCATTAACGCATTTTAAACTAATTTATCAACACCAAAAAAAAAGCAACTGGGCTTTAATTTTGTATTTTGTTATCTTAAACTTTTTAAAGGTGTTTTCCTTTAACGACTTTTTTAAAGGGCAAAGAGATTTCAGGACTTGAAAATGAATTTATAATTAATGGGTAATTAAAATAATCTATTTTAAGCGTAAACCAAATTTAATTAATTAAACTCGTACCTATGTAAATTAATTGCTTTAGATAGAAAGATATGCCGTCAAAATTAGTATGAAAAACTATCTACCAAGTCATTTTATAGTAAAAATTAAACAAGGTGTCCACAGCGGTTATAAGATTTGTCTACACTGTGCCTTTTTTGTTCATCAAGGGCATGCGTTATATCGCAGTCCAGCGAACGTGACGCATGCCCGCGACGCATCCCAAACTTTCGCTTTGTTCTTTAATGACAATGTTAGCGTTGCGTTCGTTGACGCATTCAATTACATATTATTGAATGCGCCAATACGAAAGTTGAATGAAAGAAGATGACGAAAATTGAAGACGAAAGTGCATAGGCCATAGTGTGGACATGGCTATTGACATTTTTAGTGTAGGAGCTATAAAGTACTTACCTAATATCTATTACATATTATGAAAAATGCTCACACTGTATTCAATTTACTTAAAAAAAATAATTTTTATAAAGACATACAGACTATTAAATATTCATGGGAAAACCTCTAGGTAACTCTCAGAATGATAATCTCAATTTTTGATGAGCATAAATTATATTTTTTAAATTCTCACTTTTTATCGAGTAGTAGGTACCGATACAAAATACGGGTACGATATCACCCTGACAAGAAACATCTGTCACTTCATCTTCAGTTTGTATAGAAAACGATGAAATATTAGGTATAACAAGTTTTTGACACGGGGTCAATGTACGCTACGGACAGGATTCGGCAACACGAGATCCTTCGTACTTGAAAAAAAAAATTACATTTCGGTAACTATTAGTAGCGACTAGTGAGTAGGTACTAGACGTTCTTATCTAGTTAAAATGATAATAACTCTCCAAATTCTAAGTGGATGACTGCCCATCACACTTACAAGCAGGTATACGGTATACCACAAAAAAAAACCATTTACTAGGGTAGATGAAGCCCCCCAATCGGAAAACACATTTTCCCGCAGTTATTGTTATAGGTAATAAGAACTACCTATCTTATGTGAATATCCTTTCCCAGGACCCAAAGTATCTTTATTAATAATGGTAATTAATGCTATTTTCTATTAATTTCATTAACATGCAAATTTTGATGTCACAGCATGCTAAGTATTATTGCTTTGCTATTTGCTAAGAACGCGGCATCGTGAATTATCGGTTCGCATCGCACCGCTAGCGTCGAGTATTATATTTTCATGATTATTTCGCATCGAGTGAAAAATAGCAATTCATTAACAGTAGCACCGCGGTGTGAAACAACGCGGACGGCGGACGTGATTTAAATCATGATCGCAGACTATTGCGCACGATAATATTAGCAATCGTATTTTTTAGAAAGTACGATTAATTTAACTATTGCTAATGGGCATTTAACAATTAATTATTATTGCTAATGCTATTTTTACCAACACAAATCTTTATAGCTATTCGGTGTGGTTAACCGTAGGGAGGTAGCCTATACAAAGAGGCAGACAGGCCGACAGACACGTTTTTAATATTAACTGGCTGTCCCGGTGAACTTCGTGTCACTTTAAGGGAGATCGCACACGTCACCTTTTTGTGTGATCGAGTCTGCGGCTTACATACAGTCTGATTGCGCGCGCAATCAGACTGTATGTAAGCCGCAGACTCGATCACACAAAAAGTGTGACGTGTGCGATCTCCCTAAAACCTTCCCTGTACTTCTAAGGGCCGGTTGTTTGATCGCTAGTAAAAAATTACTAATAGTCTCCGTAACCATTAGTTAGTTGACTGTAGTTAAAACCTTGACCAGTTGTTAAAGTAGAAATACGTTGTTTCAACTGATTTTTGACTTTAGTTAAAAGTAACAATCGTCAAAAGATGTGTTGCTACTTGCTATTTGAAGGAACGTGGGGAAACCACACGTCTCTTTTTACCACGCAGTGTTACTGATAGTGACATCTCGCTTGTTCAGACCTTTTTTTCTCTATTCCGCTAGGTATAACTTTATGGTTTTTATTGTTTTCGGGCACCGACCATATGGTCGGTGTTTTCGGGGTTCATGCCTCGTGGTATTTAATGGTTTATTGCACAGAACACATTAAAAGAGGAGGACCTCTTTAAATGTGTTCTGTCGTTTGTTGTGTGGAACTTATATTATAATAAATAAGTACATACTTACATAATATTATTGCAGTAACATGGTAAATAAAACAAGCAAGTACGTGGTGTTTTCGTCAATGCTATGATTACAGCCATAAGAATGACTTATTTTACATTATAATGACGTTTTACTTACAGAGAAAGAAGCACTAACCAAAGTAAACAAAAAGACGAGGCATGGTCAATTAACTGATGAGTTCAACAGTAGTAGTACCAGTGTACTGTCTATAGAACAAAACAAAAGTTAATATAAGTATAAATTTAATAATGATTCTAGAACTATTTCTTCATCAAAAGAACTTTCCGAGTCATTGAAATGTACATTTAAATCCATTTTTTTGATAAAACACTCTTTTTGGGCAGTAAAATATATTTTCAACTCGACTAGAGTCTAGATATCATCCGCAACAAACAAATCAAACTAATGGTCAATGTTAACTACGCAGTCCGAGCGTAGTCAAATTATTTAACAATTTGTCAGAAACTTTAACTAAAGTTAGCTTAACTATCGATTGAAAGACAACATTTTGTAATTTTTAACCAATAGTTAGTTTAACTAACCGATTTTAACTATTAGTAACCTTAACTAGCGATCAAACAACCGGCCCTAAGACAAAAATTAGCCCAATCCGTTCAGCCGTTTTCGAGTTTCAGCGCGACAGACACATTTGAAAATCTATTTTTATATACAGGAAGACTAGCTGTCCCGGTGAACTTCGTGTCACTTTAAAACCTTCCCTGGACTTCTACGAATATTTTAAGACTAAAATCAGCCCAATCCGTTCAGCCGTTGTCGAGTTTTAGCGCGACTAACATATTATTTGAAAATCCATTCTTATATATAAGAAGATGACTTTACTCGCACTGACCAATCCACGCTACACCGACTACAGGGTGTTCAAACAAAGCATCGTTCTCGTTGTCCGCTGTAATAATAAGAGGAAGCGTTGGCAGCCGCGCCTGCCGTACCACCTAGCTGATTGATATTATTTACACGTCGCTACTGAAATAATGTTCTATGAATGGATGGGCAAAATGCTTGTAAATTGACAAAAATATTTTTGGGCATTTATTGTATATGTCGCAGACAACTGATTTAAATAGCCGTTCAATCAAACAGCTAGCCCTTTGACTGAACAACGCCATTCAATCACAGGTCTAGCTTTTTAATTAAATATTTAAGTCGCTCAAAACGTTCAACACTACAGCTGATTTAAAAGCCGCCGTTTGATTGAATTAGTTCAGTGCTCACCACCGCGGCGCTAGATGCGTTTTGTTTACAAAATGGCGTCAACTATGCCGGTGTTTGTGATTGTTTCAAGATAATATTTTTTGGAAAGAATGAACTAAATACTCATAAATCTCCCAAGAAATTACAAAAAGTTTTTCTATTCTCTCAAATTACATAATTAACTAATGGGTCACCTTAGTTAATTTGCCATTTAACCAGTTGGCTAAGCGTCGTCTAGCTGTAGTGTTGAACGTTGCAGGCAACAAGTCGGCTAAACGACGTATAGCCGTGTGATTGAATGGCGTTGTTCAGACAAAGGGCTAGCTGTTTGATTGAACGTCTATTTTAACCAGTGGGCTGCGACATTTATATCATTTGGGCATTTTTTTAGTGCGCGAAAATATTTTGCCCAATATGCACAGAAGATTGGTGTCCTTGAAATAAAATTTGCTAAACACAAATGCATGAAGCGATTATACTAACTACAATATTGTTATATGAAATCACGCCCATTGTGCATGCATTTCAGAATTCAGCCTGAAAATTTTAGACGGTTTTTAAATAATATTTTATATTAAATGTACATAGATCTACTGTACTTATAAGTATATTTTATATATTTTGATAATTAATAGTGTTTTGTTAGCGACATCTGTAATCGGTGTCAGTTCTTAACATTCATTTTTTTTATTTTATTACATTGTATTATTATTTTGACCGAGTTTTTATCCGCTGGTTTCACTACTATCATAGTATAATACAATATATATAATATTATCTACTATCATAATAATATAAATACACACTATATTATATTGTAGAGCCTTGAGACTTTTAACTATCTACTTTGGTCTGAAAATTTTGCTTACAGTAATCAAGTCTTCGGTAGTATAGTGGTCAGCATCCCCGCCTGTCACGCGGGAGACCGGGGTTCGATTCCCCGCCGGAGAGATTTTTTTACGTTAAAAAAAACCAATAATCTTTCATTTCGTCAACAATTGCTCAAATCCCACATATTTAAATTTATTAGGTTAACACAGAAAACAGCTCGTTAAACCCTATCCCAGGAAACAGTACATTTTTTATTTATTTATTCTTGAATTCCGATCAAAGCTCGGTCTCCCAGGTGCCATAATTCAAATGTTACATATTGCACAATGAGCAAAATTCAATTAAAGTGTCAAAAAGCAAGTGCTTTAATCATATCAAGCCATAAAACTGTCTGTCTGTCATCGCTAAATAATGTCCTCATCTACAGCCAGGCTTGTTCTAGGAAGCTAATAGTGCATAATGCTTTTATTCATTAGAAACACAATATAAATATTATACAGTAGAGTAACTCAGCCGTGAGCTTGAAAATATAAAAGCTTACAGAGAGCTTTACGCGCAGGTGAGGTGAAACTGCTTTGATTTTGATACTTTAGTTATCCTAAACTAGACATACCTACCTATATTGTGTGCGTGCCGATTCGGACATTGTATTAATTATTGATCTACCGATATCTTATTTGTTTATATGGTGTTAGCCATGTGCATTCCAACTTACAGTCTATAAAAAAAGAGTAGATGGCGATTTTTTAATCACATCATAATAATTTTAAAACTTAAATTAAAATGTACAAACTTGCCTGTCAAAATACGAGGTAAGAAACTACCATTCAGTCATGATGAAAAAAAAACAATTTAGGCTCTTCAATTCTTGACTATGGGCTATATTTTATAACGCTAAGACTATTAAGTATAAGAGCGAAGAAATAAAGGAAAATGTGGAAAATTCGGGGGAAATTGTTTGAAATTGCTTATTATCTTAAGAACTACTGGAGCAATTTTTATGTTATTTGCCACACATGAAGAATAGACCACGTGAAGGGACATAGGCTATTTTTTTTACGAAAAAATGTACTGTTTCCGTGAAATTCCTAAATTTCGCGCGCGAAGCCGCGTAGAACATCTAGTTTAAATATAACTAGATGACCCAGTGAACTTCATATCAATTTCCTCCTACTATAAGCCTTCCCTAGACTTCCACGGATATCTCTAGACTAAAATTAGCAAAATCGGTTCAGCCAGTCTCAAGTTTTAGTGACACTAACAAAAGTTAAGAACAACTAATTTTTATTTGTTTATATTAGAGTAGGTAAATAATATTTGTTTCTGAGTGCGACATTTAGTATGCAACAATATAGAGCTTAACCAAGGTATTAAGCCATCAAACCGATGGCTAACGTGTACATTAAAAGATTTATACAAAGATATCTTGAGTAAGTACGTGACAAAGGATATGAAAAATGATCATAAGATGTCACTTGGTAGTCCTGCCTCGCCTTGAACTTCACCTTGTTTTAGTCCCTCGTAAGCCACTTGATACTTCAAGCTATTAGCTAAGCTAAGATGTAAATATAATAATAAATAATAAATATTTTGTACTTCTTATTATGAGCATCACGCAGTGTGTTTCAAATAGGCAGAAAATAAGAAAGGCTACTAACCATGTTATCAATAAAATATAGCATTTGAGTCTCTAAAAATATTTCATACGGTTACACTAAATAGATCTAGGGGCACGGCAGTGCCCCAGACAAGCTTTTTAGCAAAGGCACGGCCATACCATACTTTTCTCGAAGCGGTTCGCGGCTATTTCATACCCTCCTTATCTTCGATGTTAACAATGCCAGATATTTATAATTTCGATGACTAGGAGCAAGTATTAAAACTAGCTTAACTTCCAAATTACATTATATTCTGATTAATAGTTTACTAGTTACGGATGGTCAAAGTTACTACGTTTTGTCACTGACTGACAGATCATCAAAATTCTAAGGTACTTCTAGCAGACTTAGAACCTTGAAATTTGGTACCCGTATAGGTCTTTATTCACAATAAAAGGAAAAATTATGAAACCGGCCAAGTTCGAGTCAGACTGGCGTAGATAGGGTTCTGTACCGTAAACTTGTATGGGAGCCCCCCTGCAATAAAATGTTTATTTAATTTTTATTATTTGTTATTAAAGTTGAAATACAATTGAGTATTTTCTGAAATTTCCAAAAACCTTACTGTTACCATTATGAAGATAGAGCAAAAAAAGCAAAAAAAAACGTGTTTGTTGTACGAGACCTGCCATTCCTAAATTATTTTATTTTAATAGCGACTATATTTTATAGCGACAGCAAAAATACATAATTCGTGAAACATTTAACTATCTAGCTATTGCGGTTCTCGAGATCCAGCCTGGTGACAGACAGACAGCGAAGTCTTAAGACTTTGGTAATATGGTAGAATAATTTTAACGTGACCTAACGTGAAAAGAAAAAAACCTTAAAAAAATAAATGAAATCCCACCAAAACATTAAATGTAAAAGGAGCCAAGCTAGCTATGCAATTATACTTCTGTAGTAAAAAGTTTTAAGATCACATTCAAGCCAAGCCTTCAACTTATTTTGTAATTGAAATCAACATTCAGTGAATGTATCAATAGTTTTGTTTACTTTAAAATTATGATAGTGGCTTGGCAATGAGCACAATGGAAACAAATATAAAACTGCATATTTGGAGGAGTTCATACTTACACAGACGGCAAGCGTAAAGTGTTTTTTTAGTTTATCGTAACGACGCATCTGGTCGATGCAGGTACCCATATAAATCCAATTAGTCGCTGATTATTTCTCTAGTGCTTATTGCCAAGCCACTATAATCATTTTAAAATAAACAAAACTATTGATACATTCACTGAATATTGATTTCAATTACAAAATAAGTTGAAGGCTTGGCTTGAATGTGATCTGAAAACTTTTTACGAGAGAAGTATTGCAAAGCTATGCAATATTTTGCTTGGCTCCTTTTACATTTAATGTTTTGGTAGGATTACAATATATTATAACAGGCTATGCAAAATACTTCATTATTATGAATTATAATTCTTTACGTACAAAATTAGTACAATTTACAATAATTAATTTAATCCAATGATTAATTATTTTATTATTAATGTTACATAGAAAAATTATTAATTGTATAGTCAAAAGGATTTTTGATGACTGCCGATTCACTTTTGAGTTTAATATTAGCTGTCAATATAGATAACCTCATAATTCAAGACAATCCTTAATCGAAAACGAGATATGCAAATATTAAAATAAATCGATTATTTATTCCGACATAGCCATAAATATCGCCGTATTAAATCGTAATAATTTCCACAAAAATATATTATTTGTCTCACTGACATATCGTTTATTGTTTTCCATAATTCTTCTGTTTTACAATTAGTGTTCAGTGATAAGATGTTATAAATAGTGTTAAAAGTAATGATTAGAATATTAGTTGAATGATTTGAGCCATTAACTGGGTTTTCGTTAATGATAATACCATAGACTTAGTATAACAGGTATATGGTAATACATAATATTATTATGAAATATTTATTTATAATGGACGGAAGATAGGAGTTGGGTCATTCGCCAAAATGTTACTTTGACCTTAAGAAATTTAGATTCCTCTGTCGATCCTAGTGACCGAGTGCCACAGTTGTGGAAATGTGAAGCGACTGGTGGGACAATATAACTTATCGTACTTCATATCCGTCAACTGATCATGTGCTGCCATGCCAGCCAACTCTGTGATAATACAATATTTTCTCACCTCCGGGCGGAAAACGTCAACTTTCTTCCCGCTGCGCTTGCCGATGTTGCCATTTTCCGCCTCCGTCGATGAGAAAAATAGTATACGCACCATGGGCAGTAAATAAGAAATGTCTCAGATCACATGTACCTACCTTATTGTTGGCCGAGGCGAAGCCGAGGTCAACAAACATATTGTGATCTAGGTGCGTAATGTACTATATCTTATCCTTTAGTGTGACCAGCCTTTATCCCTCTTCGCATCTCAAAACCAGATTTAGAGCAGACAATTGACTTTGTTCGCCATAAGTCAGACATAAAACGGATGCCAGCGTCAAAGTCAGATCTTATTGTGCTGAGGAATATTAATTATGAAGGAGACAGGAATATCGGAACGGATAGACGCAAATACTAAGACATTAAAGTACACATTTTTCATATTTAATTGACTGCGAAGTCATAAAATTATAATCTTGTTGATAGACTGCTACAAAAGCGTCTTACTTACATAAGTTACTTACATTAGTTAGTGGAGGTTTTGGTGATGGTTTTATTTTGGATATGGCATAAGTAGTGCAGTCGCCAGAGGTTTTAACCTCCGAAATTTGTAATAGTGAATGGATTTTTGTTTTTGAGGTGTCATTTTCTTTTTTACACTATAACTTGCAAAGTTTATCAAAAAATTTTTGTGCTTTTAATTTTTTAGTTACTTAATTAAAAATTTATATTTCACCATATAAAACCGGGCCAGAAAAACAATTCTTGTTCCTGTTATTTAATGACTCTTATTCGATTGTTTACGTTGAAAATTAACCAAATACACAATTTTTAAAAAGAAAGTTTGCTTTGCTAATCTAAATACAACTATAAGGTTTTTGCAAAGTTTTTAGAGATTGGCGCTCGTCGTACCCAAGATAAAAGGGTTTAGGTGGATTTAAGGGTTGTAACGTAAAGTGTGTTAAACTTACTTGTTGTGCGTATTTAATTTTTAGAGAAATGATAACTTTTAAGTACTTAAAAACCTTTAAATATCTCCAAAAATGTGTAAAATAGACCGAAAATCTTTTTCTATATTTGTTGAGAACTTTTTTAAGGGACAACTAAAACATTAAATGCATCGACAAATGAAAGACTTTTTCTAGTTTTTG
Organism: Polyommatus icarus; assembly: GCA_937595015.1. Classification (NCBI taxonomy): domain Eukaryota; kingdom Metazoa; phylum Arthropoda; class Insecta; order Lepidoptera; family Lycaenidae; genus Polyommatus; species Polyommatus icarus. The sequence continues at coordinate 20,312,240 of OW569323.1, read as the reverse complement.
AAATATATTTAAACTTCCTACTTAAAGCCAGAAAATAAATTGGGTGCTACAAATCTCACGTACTAAAGACGCATGCTGCGACCTATGTTTGGAAAATGCTTACCTGAATACAAAAAATATCAGTTCTTAACCTAATTTGTATTTTTTTCCTTTAAGTATGTCTTATGAAATATAATTAATGAAAAAAAAAATAAAAAATCAATTTTATTTTGTAAAAACCTAACCAAAAGAAATAAAATACAGATTTTCTTCGAAATATACGTGAAAAGCTTGTGCTACACTTTCAGAAAATTTAATAAAGTAAGAGCTAAAAAGTTATACACATTAAGAAATAGAAGGCTTTGTTAAGCCTAAAAAATAATTTTAAACTTCCTATTTAAAACCAAAGAAAAATAGGAACGCCATTTACCTGGCAAGGCACACAACAAGCACATTTGGAGGTATGCACATCTACATACAAAAATATTAATTTTAAATCTAAATTATATATTTTTTCAACTTATTTTCTTTCTTTGGAATATAAGCAACGATACAAATCAAAATTTGAAAGGACTTATTTGAACGCGCTAATCTCAGGAACTACTGGTCCGATTTGAAAAATTCTTTCAGTGTTAGATAGCCCATTTATCGAAAAAGGCTATAGGCTATATTTTGTCACGCTAAACCTAATAGGAGCGAAGAAATAGAGAAAAATGTGAAAAAAACGGGGGAAATTATTTGATAGGGCTTATCTCACGAACGACTGGAGCAATTTTTATGTTATTTGGCAAACATGAAGAATACACCACGTGAAAGGACATTTCTTTTTGCGAAAAAAATTACGGTTTCCGTGACATTCCTAAATTACGCGGGCGAAGCCGCGCGGAACATCTAGTTAACAAATAATTCACCACCATTTTTCGGCTAATTCTCACCTAATTCATTTACCTCCTCTGCCTCGAGCGCTCCAAGTCGGTAGCTATCAAAAAACTTAAATTAATCATTTATTTCATTAGTGTTGTAATAATTAAGATACGCCCAAAGGAGGGTTCGATTATAATGATTTAAGTATTAACTATTAGCCTACTTCTATCGTCGTAGTTTATGAAATGGTTAAAATAACTGGCTTAAAATTCGAGGCCGTGTTCTGGCCTTCCTGCCACATTAATTTCATTCTTGAGTCTAGACTCTATTTGGTATTGTAAACGTATATTTATTATTATTATCAAAAATATTTTTTTTCTTAATAAAAATAGAATTTTTGAATTGTCCAACCTGTTCTCCTAATAGATTCCGTCCAATTCGTTTGTTCTTGTCTCTTGCTGTCACTGTTGAATGATGATGCAGCATTATAAGTTGTAAGCCGGGCTCCGTATTAATGCAATAAATTAGTGCCGTTCGCATTACTATCACAATATTACTGGCTTCTTTTTAGGGTTCCTTAGCCAAATAGCAAAAATCGGGACCCTTAGATTGACGACATGACTGTCTGCCTGTCACAGCCACTTCTTAAAATTTAATGCCAACACAGGTACCAACCTCAACCATATCGTTCAATTTATGAGCAGCATTGGGTTGGGGATGATACTCTAGTGCGAATTAGGAGTCACAATAGATCCTTATGGGTCGCATGTGACGTTAGGGCTACAAGACCTGCCTTCTTAAAAAAAAGCCAACGTGTTTGAAATTAGGTAATTACTCCTGTCTGGAGTTTGGTGGAACGAATACGATATTCGATATCGAAATAACAAAAGCCTTAAAATTCTAATTAACAGAATCGATAAAAGTAATTAGTTTAGCCGAATAACTGGTATTACATTCTAGGCCAGACTAGCGCAATTTCGAATTAATAATATTCGTCTGCTAAAGTGTTGCTATAAATCATAGTTATTCATAAACGTAGGAAGCGGATTGTAATTAAGGACACAGAAAAAAGTAAACGCTAGTCTTGATTCTTAGTGAGTCTATTAGGCAGAATATGAATGAGATGTTTAAAGGTGAAATTATTAATTTTAAAGAAAATTATATTGACGATAATGATTATTATGTATATACTCAAAAGAATTAAAATATTGTAGACAATCTGATGAAAAAGGTCACTTATGACTGTAGAATTTATATTTTGTAAATTTCTCTCGAATTACTTAGATGAAAACGCCATTTCTATAAGATTGTTATAAAATTAAAAGCGTAGTACTTTGTGTATTATACACATTCCTTTATGAATCAACAAAGTGTCTCTTAATTTCGCCTCCCCACGGCCTCTACAGAGTTGTCTGTTCGGTAGCGTCAGCAAAATACCAAAGCTATTTAATTTATTTGTAGAACTGTTAGTTAGCGATGTCTGGTTCTTCTTCAGAGGGCAACCCTAGTCTAAGTGTCTAAATACACTAGGCCGAAGTTACGTGGCATAAATTCCGCATGATTCCGCCTGCAATGTATTTTAAATTACCGATGACACACTATTCCTTCGCGTTCCGTCCGTATTTTGTATGCGTTTGACATTGCGGACGTAATCAAGCGGAATTTACGCCACGTAACTTCAGCCTAGTGTGTTTACTAATATCTTACTAATAAATCTTAATATAGTGGATAAAGTGCAAGAAAAAGTGTGTTTTATTAGTGTTCAACATGAATTTCCACCAAGAACCGTCAGTACAATCAATTACATATACTAGTGTGTTTAGACACTAATAGGTACAGCTTTTGATACTGATCAGTGATCAACAAAACGTAACAGGTGAGCTGATAGCAATAGATGACACTATAGAACTACTACGCCGTTGCGACTACTGCTGCCTTACTCCCGACAGAATCTGAATCGATTTGAGAGTTGAATCAGCTCGATCTTAGTAGCTTTTACTATTTAAGGTAGGGGTTCCCAAACTGTGCGTCGCGGCGCCCTGGTGTGCCGTAGAAAGGCAAGAGGGGCGCCGCGCCGTGAGTCGATCGTCGACCATCTTTATCCGAAACCACAAATATTATAAAATTAAATTACAACAATAACTATATAAAGCAGGTAGATGATTAAATATGTTTATTACTATTTACCTGCTTAACCTAACTATAACGGTGCTGCTCGCTATTCTGTTATGCTGGAAATTGGCTTGACACGCTACCGCGTGTCTAGATCATTAAAGGTATTTATTGAAGTATATCTTTCTAATATCTAGGTAGAGTAGGGCGCCGTCACAAAATATTTTACGTGTAACTGCGCCGCAGGCTAAAAAGGATTGGGAACCCCTGATTTAAGGCGTATATACTAGCGCACAATCGTGTTGCGGCCCAGTTTGGAACTAATTCGATCTCAACGGCTTTCCCACTCCTGACAGCTATACTAGCGCACGTGCTGCGACTCAATTTGAAAAAAAAAACAGACTCGTAAATCAAAATCGTATTAGCTTCGGTGGTAATGCAGCAGATCCAGAGTTCTTGATTTATTCTAAGGTATTATTACGGTAACAAGGTAAATATTTAAAATTAGGCACTTCATTAAAACATCATTTAGTAGGTACCTAATTTTTATTGCATTTTAATTATTTATTAAATTATTACTTATAAACAAAAAATTATTCAACAGTAATTGATGAACTTATCTCAAAGCAAATTTACCTTTAATTTTTACAGTTAAAACTTTAGTTTAAAGTAACATGTTGTCAAATTTTATGCATGAGGTTTTTGGTTTCACCTGGTAAGGTTTACGACTTTATCACCTTGGCAGTTAAATTACCTTATCTTCAATCTACTGTTGATATTATGCTTTAACATAATTTTGAACATAAACATGGTAATCATTATGTATTCGTCAATATTTAATTCACTTTTATTGAGTGGTTAATGGTTATGAAATACATACTTAAATCTACTCTACATCAATACGAATGGCAGCCCAATGTATGTAAAGCGTAAACTAGATCTGTAAAGTGTTCAATATTATCGTATATTATTATGTACATTGTACATATACTTTAATCCGTCGATCGGAATTTCTCGAAATTGCCATTGTATTCTATTGTTGTCGCGATCACCGGTGCTCGCGCGGGGCTTGATAAGTATTTTTACTTTTGTAAACTTTTTGTCATCTCGTAGCATCAAATATTATTTCTGAGGTTTATACAGAATGTGACAAAATTAAGTGATTATACTTTAGGCTGTGTATGTGTTCCTTGTAGAGATTTCACTGTGAAAGTACTAGCAGTATCGAAAGAGTATTTTACTTTTGTATGGGCAAGCGCCCCAGCGTCACGAATTTCCCCATACAAAAGTGAAAAAAATTGGTCTTTCGGCGCTGCTAAAGTCCGCCCGGAACTAGTTGGCCGCTCTGCCTATATATACTCACATACCGGCAGAGCGGCCAACTAGTTCCGCGCGGACTATACTTTCAAAGTGAACTCTCTACAAGGAACATGTACACCTACACACCCTGTATATTCAAACATCATTTTTGATGGGTTGACATTTTGACGTGTGCCAATCAAAAGCGCTAATGAATAGATAAAGTCAGGCAAACTTTAAAAACCTAGCAGTTTATTTAGTAGGTACATAAAAGTAACATTTTAGTTTTGGGGTTGACAATTGACAAAAACCTCCCAAAAAAATAAGGGGGCAAACGAGCAAACGGGTCACCTGATGGAAAGCAACTTCCGTCGCGCATGGACACTCGCAGCATCAGAAGAGCTGCAAGTGCGTTGCCGGCCTTTTAAGAGGGAATAGGGCAATAGTTGAGCCGGGAGGGTAAGGTAGGGAAGGGAATGGAATAGGGGAGGGTAGGGAAGGGAATAGGGTAGGGGATTGGGCCTCCGGTAAACTCACTCACTCGGCGAAACACAGCGCAAGCGCTATTTCAAGCCGGTTTTCTGTGAGAACGTGGTATTTCTCCGGTCGAGCCGGCCCATTCGTGCTGAAGCATGGCTCTCCCACATATAAGTATATGTAAAACTAGTGTAATAATCTCACATTACAATTTATTAATTATGATAATGAAAATATTTTTCTGCGGACGCTACAGGGTGGGTGTAATACAAAGACCGACTGCTCATCCTCCGCTCCCACTTTTTACTTTTTGGTCCCTCTCCCCCCAGGCTGTGTGATGTTTTTTGTCGTTTTACCTATACTGAATGAAAGCATCGGATACTGTTACTGAAAATTGCTCAAAATTTTGCTAAATAGTCACTTATTGCTTTTATACTGGAGGTCTATTGCTTTGAGTTCAGGTAGATGATATTTTAAAAGGAACTGTGAAAATACTATTTTTATGTTCCTTCTATGTAGGTACATTGTGCTGGACTTTGCTAGGTATGTGCTTTCATTTAGTACTTAGTTAAATAATCTTTGTTAAAGCTAACCTATCATACTCTTAACATCTCCGTAGTTCGTACAGCTCAAGATCCCTTTTAGCTAAGTTCTTAATCTACGTTTAAGATGTCTATGTTTCTGCTAATTGTAAGGTTTCTCCCATTCTTAAATAATTTTTTACTACTAACTGCCAACTTGACCTGGTTGAGTCAGTAAGTCTAGCTAGATAAATTAAGTAACAGAATTTCCCAGTCAACTGACTCATATTGAGGTAATAATTAATAATATTATTATGTAATAAGTTACTATCCATTTAAATGTTACCTATTAGACATTTCTTTTAGTCCGGTCAAATTAGACAAAAAAATAGGGGTGAGGTTACATAATTAAATTCCGACAAGGCTGAATATTGGTAGGATTGTTCAATACACCAATAAAAAGGAATGTGAAAAGTCCTCATCAATCCGGCACGTGCAAAAAAATTTACTCGGGGTCAAAGGTTACAAAAACGGGTTTTTCGCGATTTTCAGCAAAACGGTAAATTTATCATTAAATCAGCTCAGACAAAATTTGTAGATCAGATAATTATCTATAAAAATGTCTAAACACTTTTTTTCCTGAGAGCCACCATTTTTTAGATATAACGATTCAAAAAGTTGAAAGAGTTTGAGGTATAAGTGTACTTATCGCGTTTTTTTTTCAAGTTACACCTTTTAAGTGTAAATTAACGACAAAACTGACTAGCGGTGTACCTAGTCTGATGTATGCGTTGCGTCGTCGACCGTCGTAGACATTATTATTTTTAACAAAAAATTAAAACCGACTTCCAAGGTAAAAACAATAATAACATTAATGTGAACTAAAAAGTATTAAATAATTTTTACTATCTAATAGTGCCTTTTTCCGAATTCGGCTAAACCTCAACTATTTCTGTACTCAATCTTCATTATTTTGAAGTCGGTACCAGATAGCTGAATCTTCAGTCCTCTGACAGTATATTTAAAATTTTTGGAACTGGCACCGACTTCAAAATTATGAAGATTGAGTACAGAAATAGTTGAGGTTTAGCCGAATTCGGAAAAAGGCACTATTAGATAGTAAAAATTATTTAATACTTTTTAGTTCACATTAATGTTATTATTGTTTTTACCTTGGAAGTCGGTTTTAATTTTTTGTTAAAAATAATAATAATTTCACTCTTTTTAGTCACACTAGTAGATAAATCTTCGCGTATATTTTACGTATCTTATTACAATTTGTTAAGAGTCACAACTCACACTCACAAAATAATATAATATTATCAGTGAAGTGAACATATTGTGCTAAGTAATTTAACAATTTTAAAATTTCAAGCCCGAAGCGGTCACCGGCGATTGCGATAACAATAGAAAGTCTATTGTGTCTCGTTTTTCCACGATCGAAGGATCTATCAGATAAAAAATTGTACAAACTTGCATAGGATGTAGCGTAGCATAATATTTAATATTATCATAATTATTGACAGCTGTTCTTGTTATCAAGAATTCAAATCGATAGGTACTTAGTGCACCATCTATCGATTAATAAGTATAACTAATTAAAAAGACACTTAATGACTTTGTTTTGTTTAAATGCTCTTTTTAAAATAACTTTATTTTAATTCTATTTGTCTATTAAAATTTTATAAAGTAGTAAAGTATTCGATCTGTATATTATAAAGTAGTTAGTAAAGTATTCGATATTCTGTCTTCGCGCGGCGGCGCTGGGCGGCGACCGACGCCGACCGCCGTGTATTAAAAACAAACAGGTGTTGTTAATTGTTATACAGTACATCATTATTATTATTAGTATATCCATACCTATGCCTTGTACTATTATCTATTCTGTGCCATGAGACATTCGTGGCCTTAACACGACGTGGTAATGATGATGATGACGATGATGATGATGATGATTATGATGATGAATATGAATTGCATAGTAGTTTATGCTTTCTGTTCTTAAAACAGCGCCGAAACTCCCAAACGTGTATCTATAAGGAATCAGGAGTTCTCTCAGCATCATCGAAACCATGGTATACCTTGACCCAATATTTGACTTTTTGGTAGCGTATTCTTAGTACACTTCACATAAAACCAAAATCACCATATGTTTCCATATAAATTTCGAGGAGTTCCCTCGATTACTCATGGATCCCATCATCAGGTCACCACCTTTGTGAAAATGGGACCAAATTGGAGTGAAACCTAATACAACAAAACAAAAATTTCGAAAATCGGTTCACAAACGGCGGAGTAATCGTTGAACATACAAAAATAAAAAAAAAAAAAAAAAAAAAAATATCCACAGCCGAACATATAACCTCCTCGTTTTTTGGAAGTCGGTTAAAAAGTACACTTATAACTCAAATTCTTTCAACTTTGAATCGTTATATCTCAAAAATGGTGGCTCTTAGGAAAAAAAAGTATTAAGACATTTTTATAGATAATTATCTGACCTACAAATTTGGTCTTAACTGATTTTATGATAAAACTTACCGTTTTGCTGAAACCCATTTTTGTAATCTTTGACCCCGACTAATTTTTTTTGCACGTGCCGGATCGATGAGGATTTTTCACATCTCCTTTATTATAGTGTATTGAACAATCCTACCAATATTCAGCCTTGTCGGAATTTATGTAACCTTGGATGTCTAAATTGATCAGAGTATTTGTTGAGCGTTGAAGTTTATAGAAAGCAAGATTTATTAATGATTAAAACTGATTATAATTAAAAAGATGCACTTGATGTACCTACGCGTAATATTAGACTACATACTTAGATTTTACGTTATTCTCTAAAACATTGAAGCATAAACAATAAAACATTTTGTACATTTTAATAAAAGTCTTTTATGTAACGTTTCAAAGAAACAACATTGAAAGACTTATACAAACAAAACCACGACATTCCTATAAAAGGACGCCTTCGATCCAAAAGCTCGAAGAATACGGAACAAAACGTCTATAGAAGCGAAACTAAGCATTTCCAAGACGTGGGGGTGGGTGGTAGGGGGTAGAGCTCCACACATCACCAGAAACAAACATATACCTTTCCTCAAATCACGCGAAACCCAATCTTATGGCAACCGCATAAGGCGCATTCGGCAGCAGAACATAGATGGCGCTTTACGAAACTGTAACACATTGTCCATTTATGAAAGACCCCTGATAGTGCATTATACACCGCCACCTTCCCCCGTCTGGGGGTTTGACTCCACAGCTGTAAATAACGTAGTACGTTGTACGGTGGAAATTAATCGCAAATACTTAATATTGGTGACCTCACCTCCCTAGTCCCTAGAGGCTAAATCATCAGCAAAGATCCATACTAATATTATAAATGCGAAAATATGTCTGTCTGTCTGTTACCTCTTCACGACCAAACGAAAGTGTATTTGTCTGTCTGTTACCTCCTCACGCCCAAACCCCATAACTGATTTTACTGAAATTTTGTATGGAGATACTTTGAGTCCCAGGAAAGGACATAGGATACTTTTTATCCTGAAACAATGTAGGTTACCCGCGCGATAAACGAATTTTCGCGCAACGGAGTTGTGGTCGTCTTCTTGTGTTCTATAATGGTGAAATGCGATGGATATGAGTTGTGTCGTAATGATTAGAGCATCAATTATCCGAACTAATCCCCGAATGATGCTTAGAAGGAGGTTTTTTCGGTTCAGCGAATTTGAGAGTTGAAACTTACAAAATATGTTGTCTTTCGACTACGTGAAAATATGTCTCATTTTTATATTGAGTTTACTTGGGTTTTACACATAATTGGGCCACCTGTGGTTCGAACCATAAAGTCCATAGAGGAGCAGTACTCGATCGTTCTTTCATACGGGTCCACAATTAAAAAGTCGTGGGTCACTTTTCACACAATTTAGGGTTAGAAAATAACGTTGTTTAGAATAGCTGCCATAGAGCTACTAATCAATAGATATTGTAATTTGTAACCCATAAGAAACCTTCGTTCCAATTTCTACACAAAAGAGCAGTTTCACCGTAAGTAATACAGTCGCGGAGAAAGCGAGATAGCGAATTTGATTTAACACCCAGCAATTAAATAATTTATCATTATAATAATAGATACAAAAAAATTACATTCAAATTTGAACTCTATGCTTATGGCATTAGGTTGTATTTGTTTATACGGAAACTGTGGTCTAAGGCGAACGTAATAAAGGCTATTTTAGTGCAAATCGGACGTCCACCTGTTCCGACATCCGGTGTACCGCTGTACAGTCGCGCGAGAAAGTGATTAGCATAACTGGACAATAATTAATGAAATGCCTGCCGTATATTATTGTTATTAGATAAGGAAATTGACGCGTGTCAAAACAACCGAAATAAATAAAATTACAATAAATAACGAGGGTACTTCCTATTGGCTATTTTAGAATTTCCATTTCAAGTTGTTTTTAGAAAGACGCGACTACATAATTATTCAGTATGTTCGTGTATAATCACATACAGATTTAATTAGTTCCAAATTCAATATACTATTTTTAGTTTTGAATATTTAATTTCTTTTTCGGAATACATTTCGTTAAAGATTTTTTTGATCCAAATAATATTATTATAAATAATATTATACTTAATTGAATTCTAATTTCTACCATCTTTTAATATGTTTTTATCGTATATTTACTTACGCAACTGTTGGTCATTAAAATGATCTTCGAATTTAAGTCACGCAATTCTAAATTTGAAATCCGTAACCAATGCCGGCCGACAATAGACGTGACGTTCCAATTCGGCGGCTATTGTTAAATGCTGCGCTCTGATTGGTCGAGGGCACAATGGGCCACGCCCACGACAATGTCTATTGTGACCTGTGAAAGCGCCGCCCTGTCTGAATTCACTATTGTATTGTTCTCTTTGTCTGAAACCAGTTGTTTCGGGTTTAGAAATGTGATGATGATCGGATTCTTATCTTTTATTTCTTTGTTAGTTTGCGATGACATCGTGGTTCAGCTCTAAAAAAAAATACAAAAAAAAATCGGTAAAAAGAACTCGACTCTTTTAAAATTTAGGTCTAGAATAGGCGAATCACCTGAAAGATCCTACTTTGGGGTTTTTGGCAATTGTGATTTTTGAAAGTTATTGATGTGAACTTGACGAAAAAAGTTAACGCGTCTATTTTTTGTTAAAGATTTTTCATATTCTCATGTTCTTTAAAGTTTCGTACTTAGGCACACTCTTATCTAATCGTCGCGTCGTTGGAATTGACAAATGACAATTTTATTTATGCTGAAATAAAAAAATTGCAACGAATAAATAGACATATCACGTATTGTCGTCCAAAGGATTTAGGAAGGACGAATTTTTCCGTATATCAATGCACATCCCTATAAACATCTATTAGTTATTTACGCCAAAAGAACAACAAAATCTGCTACACGCTACGCCACGACCGTCACAATGTAAATCTATTAGCTGCACTTCTAAAAATACGCGGACTTTGATGAGACCTATTAATACGGCTTTTAACGCTTCCACGACGGAAATAAATTCTCATAACGTCCTCTTAGCGGGCCAGCATTGAGGGCCGAACGAAATCATGGAAAAACATAAAAAACAATAATGTTAAGTGCTTCAAATGCACATTTGGAGAGCATAAATACGGTAGGCGAAATGGCTACACGTGAGAGAGGACATTAGAACCTTGGTTCTGCATGTTTTTCATCATCATCATATCAGCCTGTATTCGCCCACTGCTGGACATAGGCCTCTCTCAATGAACGCCAAGATGACCGATTCACCGACCATGATTTTACTTTAGCTAAAATGTCACGTTTTAGAAATAGTTACTACCCATAATAATTTATAAATTTTGCCAATGTCCTACCTTTGCCACCTAAGAATAAATCTATAGACTATACACAAGTTATAATCTAATTCATGAATTTCATTTATGAAGTTGCTTAGAACTTCTATGTTAGAACGCTAACAAACGAACGACACGTCTTGTCGACGGCGCGGCGTGTGCCGTCAACAAGTGCCCTGTGCAGTGTGCCGTTCGTCTGTAAAAAGCCTAAGTGCCAACCCACACGTACCACAACCACACGACATCGCAACGACAAAATGTCGGCGAGCTGTGGTTACGTGTGAATGGTGTCGCTGCAGCATTTTGTGGTTGCGTTGTGGTACCGACAAAATGACGTCGGCCAGTGGTTGCGATGTGGTTGCGACGTGGTTGCGTCGTGGTCGGTATTTTACAAGTGGTCGACAACGACTGCAAAATGTGGTACATGTGAATGGTCCAGTTCATTTACAATACGAAATATACGCCCGACCACGTCGTGTGTTTGTCGTGTGGTTGCGGTTGTCGTGTGGTTGTGGTACGTGTGGGTTGGCCCAAAGAGATTCATCGATTCCTAAGCAAAGACATAAAGTATAACTCCTCATAATATTCTGTGACGGTGAATCGTATGGGTTTTATAATTGAAGTGTGGAACTCCATAAACTAAGTGAATCGGACATTCAAAAATGTTTGGAAAATATTAGCCAAGGGAAGGCCGGGCCATCGGATACTGATGACTCCATTTGCTGTGTTTTAAATGCGTTTCCCCGATTTAACATAATCAATGTTCTGTCTGGCTTTGAGGCGGTACCATTTTTTTAAGCGAAGTATTTCCGTACAAACGTAAGTTTAAACCGAACGTTTTTAAACTCATTTTCGTGACCAAAATGCAAATTATGGAATTGACATTTGTTTAAGGCTGCTCTTTCGAAAAAAGCGTGCAGATGAAACAACTTTTCATCGGCATTAACAGAGAAATTATATCTGAAAAAAATAATTAGTAATCTACATGATATTATACGTAATTTGGTCTTGCCATATTTTTTCTATCTGTATCACATAATAAAGAAATAAAAAACCAAATCACCTCCAAATCGTTGAATGAAACCACTTTATTCCTTCATTATTTATCAAAAAAATATATAAAAAATATCTACTGCTTTGCAATACATAAGTTAATAATTTGGTTTTTTTACTTTTTGGAAATATGTATTATTTTAAGCCTTAAAAAGGTTTTTTCTCCTATTTTGCCCTATCATGGACGCGGCGAGCGTCGTAACCGCAACCGTACAAGGCGCGCTGTTATGAATGTTATTTTAATGTCATTTATATGTCGATATTCGCACTGACAGAAATCGACCTGCTAATTTAGGGAGTAGAAGGCCCTTAATATAGCACGGTAAGTACCTACTATCAGAGAAGTTGATTCATATATAAGGCCGATGACAGACCTATACGTAGTTTAGTCGAGTTTGACCATAATATGGCGTAGGTTCGTTAACTGCCTATGTCTACATAATTATTGATCAATTTATTCGATGGTAGGTACCTACTAACTAGTAACTACTAATATATACTTTGAGAAATAAATCTTCAATTATTAATATAATATTATCTCAAACATAATATTAATGGAGCTAGAACAGTGGAAGATCCTGAGGGAGGCCTTTGCCCAGCAGTGAAAAAAAAACATTAATGTCTCTTACGTCTAAGTATATTAATGCCTAACACCCCAATGGGCATTGTCCAAAAAAAATCACATGTACTTTTTATATTTTTTTTCGTTAGAATAGGGTATTTTAAGAATATAAATTAAATAATTTTGAAATTCATTGGCTAGTTTTTTCTCAATAATTTTTTAAAGTTTCGCTCTGACGTCATCATCGGCGGCCAATTGACCTCTGCAGTATGTTTTTTTTCCTTTCAATCTTATTTATAATGGCTGGTTCGTCAAATATAAGTTATCATTATGTGAAAGCTGATACGAGAAGCTTACCAAAAGTTCGAAACGTAATGTTGGTCGAATTTATTGCTAATTTAACGCCATTGAAGGTCAAACTAAGGTTAAACATATTTGTTCAAAAATATAAGTAACTAATGGGTATTTTTTTCGTTTATATACAGAAAAGCGATCACTGACCTTATTCCTCGAAATGTTTTTGTAATGAGCAAAATTTAAAAAAAATGGACAATCCCCATTGGGGGTTCAGCGCAAACACCTCTACATTCAACTTTATAAAAGTAAGTTAGTGACATAAAATTTGACATAATTAGTGTTATGGCATTATTATATAACATGCATTATCTTCATAAATCCCGTTCAAACTTGTGGTAGAGTTTCACACAAATGTTTGAAGCTACAATCTTGTCTTCATCAACAGTTTGCGAAGTTTCATAAAGTGAGATTATCATAGGGGAGGAACCAGAGGGGACCCTTTTAAACGTGCCCTTAATGAAGGTTATCAATGTTAGATAGTTATGAACCGCCTTTAAATTACTTAGGGAAAGGATTTGGGTTAGAAATAATTATGATTAGGTAAATTTTTTAAGGGGTACCTATTGTTAAATGGTAAATTTTTAAGGGGTGTTGTCAAAAGGTAAAAAGAAATTATTTTAGTAGGTAGTTTAACTTGAAAATATTATGTACTAAGTACAAATCCTTCATTTTCATACAACATAGAAACTACGAATTTTGTAAAAATTGGCGGTCTTAAAGCTTCAAGCAGTTTCTTCCAAATTTTTGTTAGATTTTTACGAAAATACTTTAACTAAGGTACCTAATATTATAGTTTAGTAGGTATAGTAAGTAGATACTATCTTAGAATAGGAAAAAAATAATCTATCTGGAATCAGGAATACACATGCTATTTTGTTATTTTTTTTTTGTGAAAATTGACATTTAAATGTAGCAATTAGAAGAAAATCCACCTGGTATTTTTTAGAAATGGCTTGTGTTATTTAAATGCCATATTTGTTCTTATCAATGGTTTTATTAAAAAGGAAAGACATAAAAACAAAATGCGTGACGGCAAACTAATTAAAAATGTCGGTTTTATTACGTGAATAATTTGTTTAACAAATTTTCGTTGTGGTGATTTTTATTATTTCACATTATTCAAATGAAAAATAAATGTCAAATTAGGGTACTGGCAGCAAATACCTACCTATCAGCAGGTGCTTATATTGAATATTGATACATATTAAGTAGGTAGGCAGAAGAAAAAAATTATCGATTTATTTGTGTGTTACACTCGATCTATAGTCTATACCTACCTACTTAGAAGTAATAAATATCTATTGCAAATAGTAGGTATTATTTTTATCTATAAAATAGTAAAAGAAGTTTTTTAATTTAAATTTAAAATTAAAAAATTTAATTAAGTTATACAAAATATTGATATAATCTCTTTTATGCAATTAAGTGACATAATTTAGTAAAGTCATAACATTTTATGTCGTCTTTTTTTAAAAAGGTTAAGTAACATATTTGATTAACATACGGCAGAGAACACGTGTTATATATAAATAAATCCCTTTAAAGTTAATAATATTTAATAGGGAATAATTATCTCGTTTTACGCAACAAATTGTAGAGTTCGTAGGTACTGTTAGTACGTTTTATAAATGCGAAATTGTATTCATCTGTTGAGTCTTCACGCCAGCGCTTACCCGATTTTGATGAAATTTTGTATGAAGATACAAAACAACGTAGGTACCTAATAAGACTGTGCGTATGTGTCCCTTGTATAGAATTCACTAATGGAAGTAGCGTTGAAAGAGTTACCTACTGTTTGTTGAATTTTTGTACAGTCAAATTCATGATTTTGCAGTTTTCATGGAAATATAGAAGTTTAAATAATACTTTCAGCGCTTACTTTCATATAAACTCTATGCAAGGGACACATATCTACAACACACCCTTACCTAAGTATCGCTTAGTTTTTGTTACACCTTTAGTGTCCTTTAGGCTTAGCATAACAACATTAGAAACGGGAAAGAATGGACACATAATATTATACTGGCAGATCTTAGTGACAAAATGGCGGATTTCCTTTGTCTAACTGTCACTTTGTCTATTCTTCCGTAGAAAGAAACCGCTTCGATTGGTGACCATGCTAAGGCTTTTGGTATCCTTACTGTATTAAAAAGGTAAAAAAAACCTAAAAGGAGGTTTCAAATCCTTTTTCGCGGCGTAGCAAATCAGCGGACAATGCGACAGTGGCAGTCAGCGCGGGCTAATTGCTGTCACTTAGCACATCCGTATCTATTCGCAGATCGCTCCGATCCGCCATTTCCTTCTCCCTCACTCCTGCATTAGACGTTCGAAAAGTAACTTCTGTACTTAAATTACCATCAAAGAAGTTGACTTATTAAACATACAAAGTCTCAATTGAATAGGTCTGAAGTTTAGTGGGGGGAGGGGGAAATGGAAGTTTAAAAATAGTTCTTTCACTAATTTTATGAATTAGGACATGAATGTTTACACGGGATGGACATTACCTAAAAACCTCTTAATAAAAAATAATAAAAAAACACTGAAAAGACTGCCTAGCAAGCAGCAACTTACAAAAAGGTCTGCATAAATCCCACCAAAAACATTACATGTAAAATGTTACCTCGACGACCACAAAAGGTTTGCCCTGTGAAAAATACATCAGATCTAATGTAGAGCCAAGCTTCTGAATCTACGCGGCCTAACTCTATCGACCCTAACTCCAACAAATTCTACATATTATCAGTAAGTAAACAGTATGGCTTGGCAATTTCGTTTCTTACTTCAGATCTGAAACTAAATATTCGCCTCACCTCCACAACGGTAGCGAAACAGCGAAGCCATACCTACATACTTTCAGATATTGTGTAGAATTTGTTGGAGTTAGGGTCGATAAAGTTAGGCCGCGTAGATTGAAAAGCTTGGCTCTACATTAGATCATATCTTTTTCATAGGGCAAAACTTTTGTGTTCGTCGAGGTAACATTTTACATGAAATTTTTTGGTGGGATTAAATATACCTAAAATATTTTCGTTCTATCAGATGTTCAAGTAAAAAAGCATTGCTGAGGTCGATATTCATTATTCAGTGCTCATGCCTTTTATTGTTAGCTAATCAAAAACGATAAAAATAGATAAGCACAAACATTGTCAAAAAACTCCAAGGGGGCCAGAACCAGGCATTATCCGAATTGATGTCACAATAATAGTGCTTAATCTACCGATCCCTCTTTAATAACGTCTATATTAGGTCGATCATTAAGGTAGTCCTAAAAACATTTCAGGTGTTATAATGGTAGTCGTATTTAGGTTTCCAAGCACCTGTTTCTAGCTAATTAAGAATCGCTATCAATAACCCTTACTTCAAAGTCAATATCTGGCATCTTTTCGTTACAGAAAACTTCTTAGAACCTTATTCCAACAAACAAAACACCAAAAACCAATCAAGTAATTGCCCCGACCCGGCTTCGGCGTCGCTCCGATAATCTTCATTACCTACGACAAAGGGGAGGGGGGCTCGTCTTGGGGAGATTGGGGTGGGGGCTTTCAAATAAAACCCCCTATCGCTATATTATTTTAAAGTTTGATATCAAAGGTTTGGTTAAGGTTAGTTCCTGAAATATGAGATGATGAATCTGTTCTAATTGTACGAGGAAAAGCTAGTTTGTTAGGCCCCGAAGCTACTGGGCCGATTTTGATGAAATTTGTCAGAGACAAAATACATTGTTGTTTTTACGTAGTCGAAGCCGCGAGCTACTTACAGTAAATGATATTTTATGACATACATTTCTTACGATATCTTGTTTCTTTTCAGGTAAGTGTTAAGCTAGCTAAGCTTAAAAAGATGAAGAATAATGAGCTGAAGAAAGAGTCACATTGAGACTAATTTTGAAGATAATTTAAAAGGAGTCTCTCTATATTTATTTTCATAGACAATTTAATATCTCTACAAACAATGAAATATGAATGTCCATGATTACCTTTATTAAACAAAATACATTATGGCGCATTCCAAATACCAAGAGTATTACAAAAGAACTCATTTTACGTACCAAAATACCCAGCTATTCAGTTTACACGCCAAACAAAAAGCAATTTTCGCTGAAACCAGTATAATAAAGCTAGAAAGGGGGGTTCCCACTCCACCCGCCAGATAATACAAGAGTGGAATGGGGATGCCCCGAGACACATATTCTTATACGCCTGCGCTCTGTTCGATATGGGTCATATTCTCTTATTGTACACCGTTACAAGTATCATTGTAGTGACTTACGCCTAAAGTCGCCTTTAAGTAAGAAGCTCTCTGTTGCTTTCTTTATTTTTCAGGAAGGTATGTTTAGATTGTCTCTTAGGGTATTATTTTTATCTCCATAATATTAATAATAGGTATGAAATAATAGATAGTAACGTACATTGGACTCACCTTTAAATGTTTTAAAATAATATTATATAGGTACATAATATATTACCTACATAGGTACCTACTTAAATATATTTTTGGGGGTTTAGATTTTCCTAAAGAACTAAGATCTTAATATAAGATACCTAGGTAATACAGGTGAATATTGCATTGGAAATATGTAATAATTATTATTAATTTTTTTATACTTCTTAAGAGCTTTTGGCACCTGTAGGAAAACCTTATGGCATCGCATTAAAAATATAGCAGAAAAAATAATAAAGTTAATTACTCATGGGTTCTTATATACTTAACCTTACAATATTACTTATTAAGTATGTTTTTTTTGTGTCGCTAGTAGTTACTATCAAATCAATCTATATTTTATTAGATTTACTTTTGTGATTCTAGGATCTAGGTGTGTGGGTAGGTAACTCAAAATGACGATACTTTGATTATGATGATTATTCAGCCATAAAAGTCTTGGACTAGTAAATAAAGCTGCATGATCCCCATGGTCTCCCCTATTACATGGATTATAAAATACCAGACCAGTACATCTATTATGACAAGCTCCTAACCTGTTTACAGGCATTTGTTCTGCCGATTATGCCGAGAACAATGATGTGTTTTTATGAATGATATGCAAATGTATTGTCAGGCAAACGGCAGTGTCTAAAAATATTCGTCAGCGGCATCGTATTTCACCGGCGAATGGGCCGGTGGGAAACTCGCAGACAACAATAGCGCCAATCGCACAATCGCCGCTCCGCACACAATAGAAACGTTTTCTTTGGCCACGCCTCGCGGACAATGCCAACACGCCCAGCCGCACTTCGTTACCTTCGGAATAAAGAAAATTTTCTTCACAAATACGAATGTAAGAGCGATTGTATCGACTTTTTAAACGCCCTCGTAGATCGGGCGCACACCCACCTGACTCTCATTGTGGTGTGCTATCGCTTCCACGATGCCCGGCTCCGCTGCGCCACGCACACTGCACGAAACGCCACACTCAAAGACGTCCGCGAGGCGGAGCCTAGAGCGGGACGGAGCATCGCCTAGGCCCCGCGCGAGCGAGACCGATCAACTACGCACACAATGTACTACGCTAGAACAGGACGGCCGTAAGCTTTGTATAGATACGTCGTTGTTCTGCATAGACAATTGATTTTAGACGTATTTTTGAATAGACGAGTGCTAAATGCTCGAGAATCTACGTTCTAGATCCGTCCAAGTGTCCATTTTTGACGTCAAAAAGATATGTTTCATTAGGAGTTTGCGTGTAATTCGTTGGAAGGACGGCATTGTTTGTAGGGCAGTGACATTAGGTCGGTGCGTCCTTGTCTCTCGCGCGCGGTGCGGGGCGGTGGTCATTGTAGCGCGCGCGTATTGTCGAAGCGCTTCGATCTGTTAGCATTGTGCTTCGAAGCCGCGCGATCGGCGGACGTACGGTCGTGTTCTCGATCGAATACGATCGTAATACACCATCGAACTATTACCGTTTGTGTTGGACAATTGTTTTTTTGTGTTTGTGTTTTTTTTTTATTTTGTGACTGTTGGACTGGTTGTGTTAATTATGCCAAAGAATTGTGATAGAACGATTTGACGTGACTATTTTAGTTTTGTTTTTGTTGGTTGTTTTTATTGAATCGTATTGTCATCTCAGATGTCTTGTAAGGCGAGAGGAACGATGGTAACGCAGTTGAAGGTAATTATTTTTTTTACATAGTAGTGGAAAAATTATACTATTTACTTACCGGTCAGATATTTTGCAGCTTTGAGCATTCGCAATGCTTGAAGTAAGAACTTCTTGAACTCCGTGAGCAGCAAATACGTTCAAGCAAATTTGATACCAGAAAAAAGCACATTTATCTCTATTATACAAAGCTGATTTTTTTTACCATCATATTTTAGTTTATTTATCTCATATTTTGTAACTACATGGTAAAGTCATTCTAATAAGTTCATTGCAAAAAGTTTGTAACTAGGTACTAGGCCATTCTCATTACAAAATCGATCAAATTATAATTTAGCTCTAATAACATTATTGTTATTGATGAACTCTAATGCAAATAAATCAATAGGTACTTGTTGAATTATCTTTACATCAAACAAAATATACATTTTGTAGATTTTTATCTACATCGGTAATAGTTTGGTAATAGTATACTTTCTATATAGTTATTAGACTTTTATTTTTTGATCTTAGATATACACACATATTATATAAATGTTATCAGTAAGTACCTATCAATGATTTTTGTCGGCCACGGGTCACGACACCAATTCTACCATCAATTGTCAGGTGCATACAGTACCAAGTTGTAAAGAAGTGCTAACTACTTGTAACATTATGAAAAATAAGTACCTAGTAATTACTTTCCCTGTAATAAAAGATTCACTGTAATTTTTAATTCAAAGTTGCAAAAATGTTTTAAAGGTTCACAAGTCAAGATTTTTGAATACTTAAGTACCTAATTTAAAATTTTATTTCTTTTTTGAAAATAAAAATAATAAACAATTTGTGGAACGAAAATTTTAGTCTTTCCTAATATACCTATGGGCCTTATGGGAGTTTTAAATTATATTGAAAATGGTTTAACAACATTTTTTTAGGTTTACCTTACTAGTCTTACTACTAATAAGTAGTAGAGTCACAGAATGCATAGTTAGTACAGTAGAGTGTAGACGTTATGACTTATAAAATATCACTTTACTTAATATTTTTCTTATTACATATTATATTATTAACCTCTTCATTCTTAAATGTGAATATATAAATAATCTTGAAAATATTTTTAGTTTATATTTACGAATTCATTTTTTTAGATAAAGGTTTGTTTAGATGAAATTAAGTAGAGAAGTCTCTCTCACGTCTCTAGCTTTGGATTATTTTACAATTTAGTCAAATTGTAAAATAATCCAAAGCTAGAGACGTTAACGTATTCTAATTTTGATATATTTTTATAATTATTATTACCAAAATGTACTCACAATCTTAATCTTGTTCCGTTTTAAATCCTTCGATTGCCAATTCTTGGAAATCTTTTGTTATCGCGGCCCACTTGGGCCTTACGGGGGTTGATAGGTTAAATACAAATTGTAAACTGTATAATATTATAATATTATCATCAACGTTAAATTACGTTACACCAGTTTAGATTCGAAAACTGTTTCCCTTTTGTATGCAGAAAAATGTGTGATATCCTTATTAAAATTATAAATGCGAAAGTGTGTCTGTCTGTCTGTCTGTCTGTTACCTCTTCACGCTCAAACCGCTGAACCGATTTTGCTGAAATTTGGTATGGGAATACTTTGAGACCCGAGAAAGGACATAGGATACTTTTTATCCCAGAAAAAACCGGCCAAGTGCGTGTCGAGCCACGCGCAATATAGGGTTCCGTAATACCTCTAGTTTTTGACAATTTTTTATGGTCAATGAACGTACATTTATAGCTTGTTCTACACTACTAACAACATCATCTCAGTTACTTTCAAAGGAATTTGAACGAAAAGTTCCTTTATACTTCGCCGAATACGGCGAATACACTTTTTTTAGTTGATCGACTATTACTCAATAACTTATGAAGTGGTCTTAGCCGTGATAGTTTTCCTTTTAAATTCATTATATTTCCTACTCCCGTGAATTTTTTCACATTTCCAAAACCAACCGTTTAGCTGGTAGAAGGGGGGGTAGCTGGACTCTAACGATTTTTTCCACTTTAAAACTTAATATTTCACCAACGGATTACTAAATCGGAAAATGATCTATGAATACTCGCAATACTTTTAAAAACCTATTCAACGACACCCCACACAATGGGGTGGGTGCGAAAAAAAATATTCATCCCCGCTTGATGTGTAGGGGAGGTACCATAAAAAAATATTTTTTTACGATTTCACGTACCATTTTGTTGCCATCATTAATATTAATACACATATGTGTATTCATGCCAAATTACAGCTTTGTAGGTCTTATAGTCTCTGAGTAAAACCGCGGACAGACAGACAGACGGAAAGACAGACCGAAACTATAAGGGTTCCTTGTTGACTACGGAACCCTAAAAATGTAAGGTTCCGCCGCGATAAACGAATTTTGCCGCAACGGAGTTGCGGGCGTCATCTAGTAAAAATAAATTAACATTTTACATAAAAAAATACGACTAAAATATAAGTGTTGGTTAGTTTAGAATTTAGAGAAACAGAAATTATGAACAATAACGGTAGGTACTGTAAATTAACTTGCCAAAACCCAATTTGGTTTACAAAATCAGGTCAAAGAAACAATAAAATAGATTAAAACTTAACATTCATCATTCTAAATAAAAAAGTATAAGTATTATTTTTTACATTTATTTTGTTTAATAATATTAATGTGTTAATATTAATTAGTCTAAACTAATATTTTTTTTCTCTGATCTTATCCGTTTCTGAAAACTCAAAGAGTCAGCCGGGCCTGGATTTGTAGACTATAAATTACATAAAATATTATTGATTTGGATCCACAGTACTAAAAACGAAAGAAAAAGGAAAAAATTATATAATTTCGACGGAAAAAAATAAATCCGGAACTGGCCCCGCGAAAATTAGTAACATGCATGGAAATGGGAATGGAAATCTTTTATATATTATATCAGAAATTATTATTTACATATTTAGCTTTGTGATTTGTTACACTTTGGAAATATTTTGTGTACATGACTTAAGTATTAGCAGGAAAAAATACATTAATTGTTAACACTTAACATAAAGAAACAACAGATGTAAAACGGTACAAAATGCCTTTATTGATTCTTTAGACATGTCGTACCTATTTGGTGACAAATGACTTGCTGTTGGTTTGAGCCTCTGGCTAAAAGCCTTAGGCGTTCAAATCTATGGAATACAATAATATTATTGAAAAAATACATAATTATTGTCACAATAATGTAAGAGAAAAGCCTTCAATTAAAGGAACAAAAATATTGTCAACCAAATAAAAAAAAGAAACAAAATATATAATACGAGTACAAGTAAATAACGGCTTTTAATGCTTTTCCTGTAGGTGTTATTGATTCTTTTTAAATATACAGTGACAATTATTTTGGCCTCCGGCTTAGCCTCATTTTAACTATGTCATTGTGGCATTCTTACTACGTCGGTTAATGTATATTAATTGTGTTTTTCTTTTTTTTTCTCTTCAACAGCTGTAAAACAGTAGCTGTTTTGTCACTCAAAAGGACACACTTTTACTTTTTGTTTTGTCTTCGGATATTGGCGTATAATATTCTTTTAGTGATTGATTTGAGCCCAAGTATTTTTTGTTTGAGTATATCCTATTTTTTGGTTATTGTCTTATAGTGTAATGTTTCCCACACCATTTTTGGTGACTCCTGCCAGTTTATATTGAAACCAGCCATCTACAGGGTTTTTCGTTTGATGTTGTTGATGTTTTGACGGTGATTTTACCCATCAAAAGTGCATAAGTGTGTGGGCAGTGGGCAGTGCTACAGACAGGAGCACCTTAATGTGCCCACTTTGTTTTATGTGAACAACACTGCTGATGAGAGATCAGGCACAGTACCCAAGATTCAAACAACTGAACGATGGAGACGTCACCTAGTGTCTTTCCTTAAGATAAAATTAAAAAAAAGGAATTCTTTAAAACATCATCCATGTATAAAGATTCTTGTTGCGCCTATAAACTTTTATTTTATTGAGTACTAAGGTGGTTTACTTTTTATCTTTAATCATTCTATCAATTACCTATTGTGCCGCTGTTTATGCATTTTAAAATAATAAAAGCATTATGCAATAACTACTTAATAAATGATAATATTGACGTCTAAGTCTAAGTCACATGCCATGAATAAACCTCAATCTGTCGAAATGCCACTATAAGATCTGTAATGGACAAAACTTGTCACTTGCATTGATCACTTAATCTAAAATGGTGATTACTGATTACTTAAGAAATGCCCTTTAATACTTACATTAGTTAAATACGAACATAACATAATACACCTATTAAAATCAAATCTCATGCTAATCATATTATTACAGTTACGGATATTTTATTTGTTTTTTGATGGTGGCTGATCACAACTTGCCTGAAAAAGAGAATCATAGAATAAAGATCACATATCGATCGTGGAAAAACGAGACAAAATTGCTTATCTATTGTTATTGCGGCCGGATGTGGCCGCTTGGGGCTTGATGAATAAAGTGAAATTTTCTTTTTCTTTCACTACTGCCAGCAATCTCAGAGTTTCCTCGGTTTCCTTACCTACCTAAGCCTTACCTAAGTGTGTTTGTTTGTAACCGGTCTGGAAGAAAATCATATACGGAATAATTAAGTAGGTATGCTGTTAAACGTGGATGACATGCCAATAAGCATAAAATTATACGCTCTCTGATCCCTTGCATACCACCTGCTTCAGGCACTGATAACATCTTACAGGGCTTAGTTAATAAAATCCCATATATTGTGTATTAGATGATGCCCGCAATTTCGTTGCGCCAAATCTCGTTTATCGCGCGGGAACCGTACATTTTTCCGGGACAAAAAGTATTCTATGTCCTTTCCCGGGACTCAAAGTATCTCCATTCTCCATACTAAATTTCAGCATAATCGGTTCAGCGGTTTGGGCGTGAAGAGGTAAAGGACAGACAGACACACTTTCGCATTTATAATATTACTATGGATATACTACTGGATTAACTGTTATGAGTAGAAATTAAAACAGCTTAGTTTTCAAAACGACGCGATGTATAAAATGAATAGAGATTTATTCTGACTAAGAAAAGTTCTTAGAGTTCAGAAATGACTCCAAGGAATTCAGAACATACTCGTAGGTTTCCCAGTAGGTACTCTACTTGATGATAACGAGAGTATGATAGATTTATTTTTATTCATCCCAAAATCGGTAAATTAAAAAAATTCTAAATTGAATTTCAAGGAAATATTTTAAAGTTATTTTAGTTACACTTAAGGCCCTGTGTTTCCAGAAACGGACGATTTTCAAGATTTTAAAGTGACAGGCGACATAAAAATATGGTAATTTAAATTCTAAAAAAATATATTGTGTTAGTTAGGGATCTTACACAGTGGAGTTCATATTCCATTACACGATAATATCATGAACTTTACTCGATAGAAAAAAATCCCAAAGTTACCCCTTCTTTTCACGAAATCGCCATACTATGGCCAAATTATTTGGAATTTTCAGAAAAATTTTGCACTGAACGAAAGACAAAGACGATCAAAAAACTATAAAACTGCAGGCGCAAATGCTTTCAGTCACGCTCAGGCGCTCATGCAATTTTATAGTTTTTTGATCGTCGTTATTTTATACATAAATCAATCGAGTCAAAAAAACACAGATCCCTAGATATATTTTTTGTCTTTCGTTCAGTGCAAAATTTTTCTGCAAATTCCAAGTAGTTTGGACATAGTATGGCAATTTCGTGAAAAGAAGGGGTAACTTTGGGATTTTTTCTATCGAGTGAAGTTCATGATACTGTGTAATGGAATATGAACTCCACTGTATTAGATCCTCAACTAACACATATATTTTTTTCTGAATATAAATTACTATATTTTTATGTCTCCTGTCACTTTAAAATCTTGAAAATCGTCCGTTTCTGGAAATACAAGGCCTTAATTAGTGTTATTCAAATTACCTCTAGCATAGTGTAAGCTATTGAAAGTACTGGTATTGGATTTTCTAGCAACTGTACCAACGTCATAATCATACATTTAAATCTTATCATTAAAATCTAACGATTTGATAAATAAGATCACATTTTTAATTGCTTATTTATTCAATTTATGTAAAGATCTTTACGTGATAATGATTAGTAAAACGGTAATGCTTGACTATTTTTAGAAAGCAAGCTATATTTAAAATCGGAAATATGGTACTTTTAAAAACGATCGAAAAATATTTTAAAATTAGGCAAATTGGGTGCTTTATAAGTTGTGATATTTTTATTACGCATCCATATTCGAATTAATGAATATTCATAAAATCGAAAATTCGCAAAAATCTCATTAATCTATCAGGAAAATACATAAAAAATATTTGAATGGGAATAATTGCTAAGGACTGGTAGATAACATTATTATATTTCATTTAAAATATACATTTACCTGTGGTATTAACTTTTTAATGAGGTTTTAGTCCATAAAAAATTACTAATAATACATTGAAAAAAACTGTCTTTGCTATTAATACACAAAAGTTATATTTATTAGTAGTGAAATTCTGAGATATTAAGGCTTTTTACTATCATCTGTCCGAGCTTGAACTTAATAGGAATAAAAAAAATGTACTTGAACATTTATATATTTTTAATAGTTAAAAATTATTTTAAATATAATATAATTCTATGTAGGACACGTTCAATTGTTAATTAAACATACAGACAGGAAACCGTCAAATATTTATATAAAACAGTAACCGCAATGAAAACAGTCGTAACTCGTAAATTTAATTAAATATAACCCGGATGCTATGGTTACACATCGCCATGGGATATACAAATATTAAACTATTAAAGTATCAAGGATTTTTCAGGCACTAAATCTATAGGATGTGGTCTATGCGGTGGGGTTATGAGGCCGAAGCTTGAAGTTTCAAAGTATCAATTTGTTTATAATTAAAAAAAAACTGGTGGTTTCTGAAAGATTTTAATTCCTTTTGATATTTCACAAATGTTTATTGATTGGTAAGTACATACTTCGTTTATTTTTCAAGTGGTATCGCGTGCAAAATTCCTTGTCAGTAGATATCATCACGAAGGCTAGTTACTTAGCGACTTTAAGATATTGTGTTATAAAATGCTGACAGCAACATTAAATTTATGACTACGATATCTATTTTGTCTAAACTTGTTTTAATCCGAACGTAATCTTAATTTTTATATATTAGATTGGAATATCTGCATCGATGTTGTCACTTGTCACAGGCCTTACAGCTCACTTGCACTCCGACGTCTTATTGAAGGGATCAATTATGTTTGCGATTCTGTGGCAAAGTGTCATAACCCAGAAAATATGTACTTTTTTCTGAAATCACACACAACATAAATTATATTATGTAATAAAAGAGACAGTTAATAGATGTAGGTTTATGATGATGCCAAAGGCGCCGAGAACTTTGTATACAAGCAATTCAATACACTTTGATTTTGCCGTGTTTATTTATTGAAATGTAGTGCAATAAAATCGGCACTGAACGTCATAATGACTATTTTATAGGCTGCCTACCTGAAACGCTAGTTCTTGGAAACATCACAAAATTAAATTTTGATGTTCTCAGTTGATGGAGATCGTCTGGCGTATAGTCTGTACGTTTATTTTCAGACACCAAGTTGCATCTGGCAGTGCTTACCTACCTAGCCTTCTAGGAGGTACTAGAACCTAGCTTTGCTAGAAATGAAATTCATGATATGCCTAAACTCTCTAACCATGACATCAAGGATACCATCAACTTAAAACTGAATTCTAAAGTTAACGCAAAAATTTAAATTATAAACATCAGAAACTACAAACTAGGCATATTGAAAGAAATGAAAATTATTTCGTCACACACGTAGCGTGTTTCTATTAACTCCATATGTTATTCACAATGAGACGAACAAAGACATGGGTCCCGACGTGTTGGGAATAAAAAAGGGGGCAAAATCTGGTGTGGCATGTTGACAGTGAAAAGACATAATAATATGTATTTTCAATATCTCAAGTTTGAAGCGAAATTAGGGTGCAAAATGACTTATGGCCTTTTCGGCCAAATCTGGCTATAAGGGTAAGGGACCTCAGTGAAAGCGCAAAAAATTAATGGCTACCAAATGGATTTGTCCAATTTCAGAAAGATTTCCTGTAGAATCCCAGTTCCCACGTAAAATTGTGTAATTCATGACATTAATATTATTCTTTGACTAAAATTAAGATTGGTTAAATGTTAGAAAAAACCACGAATTGACATAATACTCGTATTATTGTATTAAGTTTTTTATAATATTTTTTTTCTCAAAAATAGGATTTAAATTAGAAAATATAGATAAAGGTATAAATTATAAGTAGTATTTAGTACCTATAAGGAGATAAATTATAATCTGAAAAACTGTATAAAATTTGCACGCCGCCCAAAGGCAAAATAAGAGAGCTTGTTGATCACATAACTTTAACATCATATTACACCTTATTTGAGCAAATAAACGATTTCTATTCTATTTAAAAAAAAAAAAAAAACTATGTTGATAAGTGTACAATATCCTATGACTGATGAGTAAACCAAGAAACAAGATTTTCAGGGAAGTGATAAAATTATATATGTATAAACAAAATAATGATAATATTATACTTTCTTCTCAACTTTTTTGTAAATGAAGGCCTAGAATCGACAGAAGCATTGAACTATCCTGATGCTCGCCGGAGAAGTCGTAATCGGCGTATTTTTATTGAAATGTCTTCAACAATGGCACTTCCTTAATATTCTGTTCAATCGTGTAATTGTCCTGGATTGCATAATGCAACACGTGCTTAGGGGCTAGACAATGGAAACACACCTAGTGCCCTTTAGGGAATAAGTTAAAGGCGAAAGCGTGTCTTTTCAACGGAGTTTTGGAAGAAGGTACGACCAAACATTAACAACTTCATTTATGCAACTTGAAGTGTTTTGCTGAATTTGAAGCTATTCTCATTATCATATAATCCTTCAAGCCCCATAAGAGCACCGGTGATCGTGACAACAATAGAATACACTAGCATTTCCAAGAATCCGCGACCGAAGGATTAAAACTTTAAACAAGTAATGTCGTTAATTGAAAACAATGTTTAACATCGATTCAATAAATAAAGACAGGTTGCACTCTGGAAGTGCTGTCAGAAAAAGAAACAGCAGAATAAGGCATATATTTTCGCCACGAATTTTCGATCAGGTCACGTGTTCTGACTTCTGACGTAAGTTAATTGTTAAACACTTTTTACCTAACTGTAAAACAAAAGCAACGCCGCCGTTAAATTTTTTTCAGTTCAAAGCTTGTCTTCTGTACCACACAAACCTAATTTATCTTAGTTCACTTGACGAAAGAAATGTCTTCGATCGACAAATGACGGGGGATTCTCGAAGGGGCTATTGTGCGCGGCGCTACCCTACTCCTAAAGGGATGTGAAACGTATTGTACAGTTTATTTAATTGGTCAAATGATTGCTTTATAAATATTTTTCCAATGGAATAAATTTGTATCCAGATGTTTTATTCGGGAATACTTCGAAAGATATTTTCAGATAAAATTAAAAGTAAATTGATATTACTCGCAAATAAATATGTTGCAGAACCAAGACCTAAAACTAAAATAAGGGCAGAGTTTTCTTAGTATGTATTCTTAATTTAGTATCTAATACCAAAGATGTCTCATGTCAGGAATGGCATAATGTGGATATTTAATTTGAGGTCCATGATAAGTTTTAATAAAATTAGAATTTGTATCATAGCGCATGACGCATGGATTTACCCCAAATGTAACTTGTTACTTAATCACACAACCCGATAAAAATATGTTTTTAAGACTCAAGTAGAATATTTATTGTATTAGGTACGCTGCAAGTCCACACATATTTTGACCCGGTCAACAGAAAAGTCGCAACTGCTTGAGTCACGACTCAGGTGGATATCCGTAGCAAACAACCTAATTTGCGACTCTGTTTTTTGAGATTTAGATTAGGAATCTTAAGAATACGTGTCCTCCACTCCCCCATTTGGATTGGTGTAAAGAATGAGTTTCCTGTGCCATTGTCAATGAGGAAATGTTATACCTGAACAATCACACACGTGGTCTGATTTCGTGTTGTTATGTGTGAGAAAGGGTTTTGTGCGCGAGCAAACATGTGTTCTGATAATGGAAGTTAGAGAAATTAATCAACTGAACATAAAAGTTGAAGAGCGTAAGAATGTATAAGGAGCTTTTTGATCCAAAATCGGTCCAGTCGTTTTTGAGGAGATTGACAATAGTCGCAACACATAAACTAGCTAAGCTAGCTGGTCCGCTTTGGCTTTATCAGTCATTTGAGGACAAGGACTTGGAAAGGATTCCAGCCGGCCTAAGATGCACAAACGAGAAAATCTCGAGATATCTCACTCTCGTGTGTAGTTATATTGTCGAGAACGATTTAATGTCAAAATCACTATTTGACATTATGTCGATAGCTTTTGACGACAGATCTACACGAAAAAAATTGTATGTCATGTTAGGGTCAATATAGATGAAGAGAAAAGCCATCAAACATCGAGAAATGGTGTAGACAAAATTTTCTCGTTGGCGTACTATGCTAGAGGGGCTGAAGAAAAAAAAACATAGCTAAGCCGTAGCGTGTTCTTCACGAAAACAAGCTTTTCTTGTCGAAAGTGACAATGAAAGTAATAAAGTTAGACGGAACAGCGCAACCGTTTAAGGCCGAAATCTGAGACGATATTAACAAACACATGTGGGACTGCACATGTCAGGTTCCCTTGGGGCTGTTCTAATTAATAAGTGACAATTGACATTGAAACAAAAGTGATTTTTTTGGTTATATTTGCCCTAAAGTTAATATTATTCTAATTCATTGTGAGGTTCAAATTTTTATCATACACCCAAGTTTCTTCAATTGACGACAGAGTGGAGAGGCGTAGTTGAAATATCAAGCAAAGAGAAGTTGGGGGCAGTATTTTATAAGTAATAATGTTTAGGTGCAAAATGTAGTGCTAATGATTTAAATGTAAATGCTAAACTATCTTCAGTCGATTCTTCATAATATGATTGGCACAATGTCGACACGATATGATTTATGAAGTACCATTTCAAGTCCATTTGTGTCATTTGTAATTATTTGGTAGTAAAACGTCTACCTTTAATCCTTCGATCATGGATTCTTGGAAATCTATTATTATTCTATTTTGTCTCGGTCATCGGTGAGCTTATGGGGCTTGATGGGTTAACTATCAATTAAGGTTCCTCGATTTCCTTTAAGACGTAAAATCATTACTGTAAGCTAAATTAAACAGTAGCTCTGAAGGTGGAATAGACCGAGACGTCCACGGAAGTGTATCGTTTGATATTATTATCGTAACGGTGTTAGATGTTACCATAAAATTAACTATCGCCATGTACACATTTTTTTAATACTTTTATGAGTTTTTACATCGAACTGTACTAAATATATCCTATCACAGGATGCGTGAGCGTTGATATAAAATAATAGATAAAAATTTTTTGACAATAGAAGAGCTTCTGGGTGATAATTGTTTTACCCAGAAGAAATATAGCATATTTCGGGTTACAATATAAGTAGAGCACTAGCAAAATCAGCTCTTAGCAGTCCTTAGGTAAAATAATAGAATCTAAATTGGAACAGGTATTTAAAACCTGTTTACCGAATACAAAAGTCAATTTATTACAAAAGAATGCACTCATTTCCTAGGACTTCCTATTGCTAACATAAGTCGGTAGCAATATTTATTACTAGATGACGCCTTCAACTCCATTGCGCCAAAACTCAGTTATCGCGTGGGAACCGTACATTTTTCCGGGACAATGTCGTTTCCCCGGACTCAAAGCATCTCCATGCCAAATTTAAGAAAAATCGGTTCAGCGGTTTGGGCGTGAAGAGGTAACAGACAGACAGACAGATAGGTACATTCTTGCATTTATAATATTAAGTAAATTAGTAATATAAGTAATATTAGTAAATTAGTAATTAGTATGGATAAAACTGTTAATAAGAAAATAGTTACGCCTAATTTCATGAAATTCTTGTTTGGCTTTAGGCTTAGTCTATGTAATACCGATACAACACAAAGTCAACGAACGGAGTTCTATGATTTTTCGATGCACACCTCGACAATCTACAATTTTACATCTATGGTAATTTATAAGCTTTATAGTGAAGACAATGTGTTTTCGTTGCACCGAAATAACATAAAAATATTTTATTAACACGTCTACAAAGACTGACGTGTCGATGTAAATAAATTTTTGTTTGTGGTTTAAAAAATATTTATTTTCATTGTTTTTACCATACTATGTAAACATTTTGAATCCTTAAAATAACTTTAAGATACCCGCCTAACCTGACCACAATAATGTATTCCTTTAGAATTGTCCTTAAACTCTTTGAGTTTTAATTAGGTTTAATTATTTGGCTTATATTATAATGTAGCTTATTCTTTTAAATATTTTTCTACCTGTGCTTATTTTAAGTCACTTAACTGATCTCTCTTCATGTTTTATAACAATCTTGTTCCTACCAAACACTGATTACTACAGGACTTCCTAAATCCTAGAGTCTGGATTATTTACATAGTAATAAAATTAACTCTACCAAACCATTCAATCTATTTCAAACTTTAGCATAAACATATCGTCGTCAATAAAGACATAATAAACCTGAAACTAACCTCACAATATAAATCAATCGGAGCACAATCGTGGAGCAATATGTCAATCGAGTTTTGTTCCGACTGCCATTTTTCCGTGAGCAAACAAACAGACGTCGCGACTGGAACATGTTTACACGTCACGAAATAAATTACGGGAAATCACACGACTAATTCTGGAAACCACACATGAAGGAACTCCGATTGCCACTTGTCTTGCCGTTAAACAATTATAAAAAAATCAACCGCGAAATGTTTAAGCTAATTAAAACGCTGATGTTCCAAAATCAAATCGGAATGATTAGACTGCATATTGAATTACGGATGGCGCCTTTCGGGCAAACGCTACAAAGCCATTTTGTCTCTGGTCAAGTGTTACCAGACGTCTGCTCGGCATAGACAATAATATCTTTGTACATCGGCCGGCCGCATAAAGCCCATTGTGGCCGAATCAATTAAACCATAATGTGGCCATTGTGAAATGCGCGCGTAACATTGTCTTAATGTATCTTTCTTGGGTATCGTAAAATAATTTTTATAGTTCTATTTACGGCCGAACTGAATTTATCGGTCAGATAAGTTTCAGTAGCTTTTCGGTTTAGGATTACTCGATGCAGTGTCTGGTCGATTTACTGCTTTTGTTTTGATCGTAAAAGGCATCATGCTAATGCTCTCCGACGTTATTTCAGTGAAGGACCTGTCCGCCGAGAAAGAAAACAGGTTCGTTAATGTCACCCGTTACCTGAATAGCGAATCGAACCCGGGAGATAATGTTGCACTAAAACGGTGAACATCAAAGCACCAGTACATTGACACCGTTTTAGAAATTATAAATCCGAGCTACGTAAATGGACTTCGGAGATATGAGAGACTTTGAAGAGTCATTATTGTGAAGTAACTTAAAACCGACACATGTGTCACATATCGTCCACGATTGCGATGCCATATGTGAAATAAAAAAAGACAAAAATCTGTTGTCACTACTCCCTAAGGTACGAACAATACCGCGCTCGAAATGAGCGGTAATGGACACAGGAATCCGGTCCCTATTCCTGCCGAAGAAGGGTGAGATTTGAACGCAATTTTCGCGAGTCACTCTCGATCTCTCAGGAACTCGGATCGTTTTGAGACGGTTTTTTGTGCAACCTTCTATAACCTTTAGCCTGTGACATGGATTGTAGATTAGGCATATTGTTGACCTTTTTGCTTCCATTCCGCTTCACGTGGC
Organism: Polyommatus icarus; assembly: GCA_937595015.1. NCBI lineage: Eukaryota > Metazoa > Arthropoda > Insecta > Lepidoptera > Lycaenidae > Polyommatus > Polyommatus icarus. The sequence continues at coordinate 20,279,119 of OW569323.1, read as the reverse complement.
TTTGTATTTTTTGCTGTCCCGTCGTTAAGCGTCTTTTGTTTTTACAGAGATTGTACAAGATTTGCATGTGTTTATACTTCAGAAATGGGAACTGCTGAAAAAATATATTCACGGATGTTTGCGAATATATACGTTTCCTCTTGCTGTTATAAGTAATATCTCAACAGTCATTTATATAGTTTATCTAGCTGTCCCGGCAAACGTTTCTTTGCCATATTAAGTATATAAAGTATTTTTTTTAAATTTGGTCGCAGCGCTAACTGTCGGACAGACTAAAATTAAAATCCGAATTCGAATATTATTTAAAATTTGACACTGCGATGGCAGCCGACTGTCGGATCCAATGTAAAACATTCCAAAATCAACAACTACTAATAAATTAAAAATTAATTAAAAAAACATTGTCCAGCGGACAAAATTGTGAATCTAAACGATTCCCAGATCCCCTTGAACACACACAAAAAATTTCATCAAAATTGGTCCAGTCGTTTAGGAGGAGTTCAGTCACATACACACGCACACAAAAAATATATATATATATATATATATATATATATATATATATATATATATATATATATATATATATATATATTAAGATTTCTTTTCGTTACATATTAGAGCAATTTTAGTTTTATCCCCCTTTTTAGTCCCCTGACATTTTGCGGCTGCTACTAACAGATTTAAGGGACTAGTTGTTCATTTTTGCTGTCTAAATTCTGAATATTATTATTACTTCTCTCGCCTTGTCTTACACCTTAGTACCTGCCAAGGGACTATGTTCTCTAATCTTAACTACTGTAACGGAAACACAGTTCTATTTTGTTCACTATAAAAGTCTTATGAACCTAACATCACGTCGGAAGTTCTAATATTAGTGGCCATTAGCGGCCGTTGACAAAATGAATGTTTTATTGTGAAACAATGAGCAGCTCTGTGGGATATAAATGCGGGGCCGGTTGAGAGATGTGCCCGGTCATAATAGCGACATCGTGATATAAACACACATGTTGCTAATAAACGGCCTTATACATGCGTTCTGCACGCAGCATCGGTCGTCTTATCCGAAAGTGCAAAAGATTCTGCCAAAGCGTTTGATTCCTCAGGATTCTGAGTCGTGATGTTCAATGGTTACTTAGTTAATTATGTTTTTTTTTAATTCTTTCGTAGCATTTTGTTCTTCTTTTTTACCCGTTTCCAGTTACATGGGGATTGTCAAAATTAAATGTAAACACAATCAGAATTTCTGTTGCACGCCTTACAAAAATGCTGAAATATATTTTTGTGGTTAGGTATAACATCATCATCAAGCTATATATAATATAAATTATATGATATAACAAAAAGCTGAGTTAGTCCTTTTGCAGTATCACCAAGATCAAAATGATCAACGTACAATTATTTAGGAATGTTTATAATAATTGTACGTTGATCAGTTTTGTTCCTTTGATTATAACCGATGTTATTGATTTATAATAAATCAATAACATAAAATATTTATAATGCGAGACTTTTTGAGGAACCTGCAAATCTGCACAATGTTGTCGACGCTTAAAAGTCTTTCAAAACATTCAAAACAAAACGTATTTATATTTAGAAGTAATTAATGAAATCCGTCTGTAAGAAGCGTGAGTCATGAATAAAATTTTTGTTGAATGAAACTTACATTTTTTTTTTGTATTTTTACATGGATTGTTACTTGTAGCTTAGGTACCATTATTAAATTATTTGATGAATTTCCGTTACAAGTACCTAATATATACATTCTAGGAATACATTTAATACTATACTAGACAGATATTGAAGATTTATGGGCGAATCTGTGAACGAATAAAAATAATAGAATACCATCTGAATATATCGGTCGTTTCCGCCGGGCCTTCAGTTTATTTCGGTTCTGATGCGAATATAATAAGCATTTAGATTTAGTTAACTAGCTAACTTAGCTTTGAACTATCCTCAGTTTCAATTCATATTCATTTAAATAATAAAAAATATCTGCTATAATAAAAAAACTCGGCCTGGTTGATACGATGCTAATTAAAATGACATTGTATTTTATTTGTATTTAAATGGAAATGAAACAAAACATAGTACATAATATTATGAACATACGTAACGTATCAACATCAACTACTATAATGGCAAATTCGAACGTAGTATATTCCTTTTTTTTTTGTAAATAATGATAACAAAAACATTTGCTTTCATAAGATACTTATAAAATTAAATATTTATATATTTTTATTGGATTTTAAGCTATTTAGTGGTCAGAATAATATATTAAATCATTATAAAACTACTATAAAACGGCCTTTATAGAGCCGATCATTAATTTTAACGGGTTACACAGTAGGTACACTAAAATAAAACAAACCATCCACTTTTGATTTATTGTCTTGAAAGCTATGGTTGTTTTTTACACAAATCTATGAAGCCATTTATGTGATTTTGACATAGGTACCGCTTAAGGCCGTCCCCGAGCAAACGTCGTTGACCATACATTTGCCGCGTTGCCGAGATCGCACCAAAACAATATTTTTTTACATAATTATCTTAGTTCAAAATTGACCTAAAAAATTTAAACGTGGAATAGGTATATAGTTTAAGATTTTGTCGATCTATTGGCGTGTGTTTAATATAAAGTACATAATTAATTGTAAATACTATAAAGAGATGCTGAATGAATGCTTGAATTTTAATAAATTGGTTTTACTTTGGTAGCTAATATCATGAGTATAATAAACAAAATAGAAAATTTAAAACGGGGAAAGGAATGTTGTTATAACTACTGGAGATTATTGCTGTATTTTTATTATAATTTTGTAGCTTTCAAATTATGAGTTTATAAGGCCTAAATACGGTATATTACGGAATCTCCGTAGGGAAGGCCCTTAAGTTTGTTGCATAATGTGAAAAAAGAGCAAGCGGCTTATCGAATGCTTTTGGATTCTTGCTGCGTTTAATAAGTATGTACTTTTCGACCACTTTTAGGGAATCATAATATCTTAGAATTTAGATCATTGTTGCTTATCTGACTATTGGAATCTTTTGTCGTAAGACAATTTTTTTTTTCGATAATATGCTTGAGCCACCGACCACACACGACCGACCCGACCGACCACAAATTGTGTGGTCGGTGGCTTGAGCCTTGCGTGTAACTTCCTTTATTACTAATAATTTAGTGTACAGTATTTGTACTACAATATTTTACTCGTTAATGCAATACTAGTTACTCGACTATTGATTAACAGCTAATTACTATGTTTTCAAGATTTTTAACAGTTCTGAGTGACTAAAGTCTACCGTTAAAATAACCAATTAACAACATTGACCTGTTAAAAAACCTCGATAAAAAGTGACAGAAATGGTCCAATTCTCACTTGTTTTAAATATCATTCTATTGATCTCAAGATACATTTCTATACGCCTGTATACACTATACCTACTGTAGGAAGCCACTTCTGTTTAACAGTCCAAGCTATATTTTACGACTGGATTGTGTACGAAATTAGAATATTATGGGGACTGTTCACTGAAAAACCGCTGTCCTGTTATGATATATTATATTCTCGTAGCGCCCACATAATGATATACTGATAGATTTATCCTTTGATTTAATATCTACCTAAATAGGTACTTTAGAATTTCAAATGAAATTTGTGCCCCTTTTTAGATTGGAATAAAATTTATGAAAATCGTCCATATAAAAAAAAATTCTACATGCACTAGGTATTTTTTATTTATCCTGAATTAGGACAGTATTTTTCAGCCTTTCTGCCTTGTTTATCATCATTTTAGAAAAAAAATTACAACTCGTTCCATATAATAAAATTTTTCATACATTAACATCTTGGAAAGCTAGTAGAAAGTCTGACTTCAAGGAAAATAATCTATAGTGTTCTTAATATAAATCGTTACGCACTCCACTCAATCAGACGACTGTTGTTATCTTTCAGATTATAATGAAACTTTTATAGCCCAGTGTATACAGGAACATGATGGCCGAACATTACTTATGGTTTTATGAACCATTTTTATTGATAATGTCTATTATTAGATCTACACTTTGCAGTATGTTTTAGAACAGAGCAGAGCAGCAGAGCATTAGCAGGCCTTCGATTGCCCAACCTGGCGATAAAAAGTAAAGTGTAGGGTGCTGTCTCAATTTTCGTAAGTTGAAATTTATATTTTTGACGATTAAGGCAATGAGAAGCAAAATATTTCAAATGTTACATTCATTAATGAAAGGAAATCAGCGTATAATAATACGTTATGGTCTTTTGAATAGTAGCTAACAGTAATACCTATTGTTATCCGTCTAAACATAGCTACCAGATAAATTAACTCAAATATGATACGGTAATTAATATTCCGGTGTCTAATCAATCTCTTCATCTCGTCATGTTTATTGGGTGTATATTCTATTAACAAAGTACTCCGGAACGCAATTTATTTGACATCAATTGTCATCTTATTGTAACCGCCGCGGCAGCGGCACCAACTAAATATAATGACGACGTACATTTCGAATAAAAAACTAATAAATAAGCTTACCCAACAATGACTATTGTACTGGCAGTTGCAATCATTAGTATTGATGACGCAAATATTACAAATTTCAAAACATTCGAGGATAAAAAAAGTATAAAAGCCAATCAAGTCTCGGCGGCTCACAATGCGATGTCCATTAAAGATATATACAAGATTTGTAGTATAATAAAAGGGGGATCAGACAAAAGTGGTAAAGAACGTAATGATTCGGAAGAGAGTGGATGTACGCAGACACGTGAATGTGTGGATCGGGGCATGAATATTATAAAGGAACAATCACAGGCGCTCCTTTGTGCGGAACAATGTGAGCACAACCTCGGTCAAGGACTTGATTGCGAAGGACACAAAGGGTTACGTATGGTATAAAATTCCATTACCGAATTATAAATTTTGCACACCATAAGAATGTCGAAGATTGATTCTCTTTCCCTTTTTTTTTTCCTTTTGAATCCGCAGTTTTTGAACCATCGAAAGATTTGAAAGCGAGCAGCTTAAAGAATTGTATAATTTGTATAATGAAATATAACTCTGAAAATTAATTTTTTTTTAATATGCATAGATATAGACTTTGTAGGCAACATCAAACAGAGTTAGTCAGTGAATAAAAAGGTTTGCAAATTGATGCTAATAAAGCTGCTGCAAAATTTCGCAAAATCGCAAATGGTGTTTATTTGATTAGGTTTATTATGTTAGCTTAATCTCCTTACTATCGCAACCGAAATTTACGAATACAATGTTGCGTAAGAAGCTATTACTTAAGTCATTGCAAAATCCAGTGCAAAATACAACCATCGTTTTGTAACGCTGATGGGCCATTATGACATCTATTCCAATAAGAATTAATATGCTCGTGGCCAAGAAGCCATTATAAATTTGTCTTATTATGAACTGCTTGAACTTTCCTATTATTCACGATTACTATAGCGTTTCTTAAGAAGTAATTATACGATTTCCAGGTATTTTTCCGGATTAAATTCTTTCTAGTGTAATAAAATGTTACGACGTATTTATTATTAGTGCATAAAACGAGTTTAAATCAAGATTATCTAGCAATAATGGGTCTTCTCCAGCGTCTTAAATGCAAATTGTTAGATTGTTATTATTAACTCCATTATGTTTATCGCTATATTTTTTAACTTTCTTTATCTTATAAGATAGCCAGTGCTACATTTTACCAATCTTAGTAACTAAATCTGGCCATTATTATTGAATTTTTTCATCAGATAATTTTAACCGCTTTTTTATGTACTTATATATTTTTTTTATTTATTTAGCGAAATATACTGCAAGCCTGATAAGAATAAGGTCATTATCGGTGTAATTTAATCTGTGATGTATCTTTTAATGGGTCCTTTCTAATCTAATAAGAAGTATGCGCGGTAACGCACATTGTACAAATCTGAGTCACACGGGGCATCGTCCGAGTGGAGGCATCAAAGTGAGATCAACGTGAATAAAGGCATCGAAGCTGGCCGAAGGGGTAGTACAATGTGGCGTGGCCCAACAAAACCTGACAACACAATACGGAGCGGTCTAACAACGGTGGCCGCTCGTAAATCAACCTCTGACAAAAGTAACAATGGTATTGAGGGTACCTTATAAGAGATCTTAGCATTGTGTTTATTCTTTGATGTTCACTAATAAAACCTTTGATTAATATCGTATAGGAACCAGTCGGTATGCAAATAATAGGTACAAAAGGAATTCTTCGGTAGTCGAAACACACGTGCTCGCGACTGGTGCGATACAAAGACTGAAGCTACTCTTTATCTTATAAGAAACGGATAGTTTCAGAGATTTATAGTAGTGGGACGTGTTTATTTATAATCTATCTGAGCTTTGAATGAATTTATGTAATAATTGCGTTATAACACTAAATCAGTTTGATAAATTTAGATACTCGTGGAGTTCTTCTCTGTTTTTTAAGTAAATTATCGCAGGTAATAGAATTTAATATATATTCAAAATGGCATAGCTTCCGTAATAAATAGTTCAATTTATAAACAAAATGAAAATTTGTTTTTCGTATTTACTAGAGATTTTTTAATAATGAACTAGAGTGTAACTCTCTTGTCAGCGTGATGGTTATTTATTATTTGGAAGGCATGGGTTGCTGACTGGAAGTATTTAAATGCTTTCGCCAAAGGTAATTTATTACACAATTCCATTTAAATATCACGGCTTTTCGCTAATTTTAATGATTTCTTCTCTAATTCCAATGTTAAAACTCATATTATTTTTAGTTCGTTTGATACCAAAATATAAGTATCTACTACGATTATTTACACACGCGGTGCTTCAAAACTATTTTTAGCACTCACTCCTGGAATTTTTTAAATAGAAATCATTGATAAGAGTAAATCATATATTCACGATATGTGGGTCAGAGCTATTACATGACCCAACTAGACTGGGCCATGGATAATATTGCTTGAAACTTATTGTTTTCGGTCGATAACGTAATTATGTCTGCTGATATAGGTTACAAGATATCATGTGTCAAATATCGTTGGATTTTTGTTTCCATGTGACCTTTTATGACAATAATTGATAACTGTCGTCATAGTCACTTCTTCCTTAGTATGTTCTTGTCATATAATCTCGAATTCTTTCGGGTTTCTTTTCTTCATTGCTTGTATGACAATATCTGTGTGGTGGTTCAATTATTTCTTTAATATTTCACCCTAACAGCACCAGTTTTCCGCAAATTTTATTAAAAAGCTAGGTAGTGGATACAAAAACTATTGACTGTTAGCCAATAGTCAGTAAACAAATAATGGAGTCAGCTCTCAAACAGAGGGGAAGCTGCTTTATTGAAAATGTGTGCCCACAATTAGATGCTGTTTTGATTTTTTGTTACTTTAACAGACGACTCTACCTATAGTAGATAGAGATACAAGTCGAAAATATTCCTAATAAACAATTTTATCTATGTTTGTAAAGCAATTATTTCATTATTAGCTTGTCTTATCAAAATTTTTGTTTCATTGAGCGCCTACATTGTTTTAAAAATAACCACAACACGTAGTACTTAATAATTGTAATAGGAACATAGGTTTAAGGAACAAAAGACAAAGTAAGTAACTTGTCATAAAATAAAAAAATTAACGATTTTAAACTAAATTTGCTAATAACATTGATTTTCAAAATTACCGAAAAATTATCGATTTTTTTGTATATTTAACTTTATCTATTTCTTCTGAGAATTGTAACACAACCAGTTCGGACTGAAATCTGGAGCAAATATTATCATAGAATATGCGTCTGGCATTTTTTATTGATTCAAACACAAAGTAAATGGTAAAACATCCGTTTCCCATTGCACTGAAAGTCTGTTATTCCACATAACTACATACTCATTTTTATGCCTTCAAAAATAAATCTAATTTTAATAGTTTTGGTGTAGGACTTCTGATAGAATTCGGCTAAAACTGTTCTAGCAGTGAGTGGTATAAGTCGTAGCAGTGAAAAGCACTACCATCTGTCGTCCCTAGTTTTGTCACACAACATTTGAATTTCAAACAATATTCTATTCTCACAGCTCTCCGGAAAACCCAGATTCAACGGCACAGACATGTCCTATATTAAATTTAACAATCTTATGTTCCATTATGTAGTCAACAATGTACACCCACATGTTTCATATTAATACATTGTATTCTCGTTCGCAGTAATTTTGTTTGTCGTCCGCTCCTCTATGCAATGTGCCAACAGCTCGCTCTATTTGAATAGATATAAATCATTTGATATATTGAATGTGTTGGATACTAAAAAACGCTTTTTGTTACAAGAAAAATAAAATTTTGATTCAAATGAAACGTTGTTTTATTCCCGTTTTATTTATTTCGGAAGTAGCGATAGGATTATTGCTATATCTGTTTTTTGTGACAATATCTATTTTGTTTAGGCGATTAAAAAAAAAACTATACTTATTTGTAATGGAATAAATCTTATATTTTTCTGTTTTTTTTTCATATAATAATATCTTGTCACTGTTACCAAAAAATAATACTAATTTGATGATATTTTTATCAGAAAATTATAATATCTATAATTATTAGTGTATGTTTTTCTTTTACTTCACTTCAAGTACCTAGTGAGCTCATTCATATATGAATGACGAGGGAGTGTTTGTACAAAAAGATGAAAATATGATTATAATCAAAGGTCACAATAGCCTCCCTGGGCTTTGATGTGACAAGAGATGAAATCAATGGAAAGAAAATATTCTTTTTGATGTTGGCTGAATAGCTTTGGTAATTTGTCTCAAACAGCGCTAATAAATGCAGAAGAAATTGTATTATGCGTAAAAAATATCGATAATAACACATTGAAACAAATTAACACTAAATCGATAATGTAGAGAGTACTAATATTCCACAGAACACATTAAAAGAGGTTTTCCTCTTTTATTGTGTTCTGTGGAATATTCTATGGTCTTAAATCCATTAAAGACAACTCTCTTACGTCTTGGCAATACGAACCCATTACCGCCACGACAATATCGCTAATCCTACGCGTGTCTGGAATCGATTTTGATTCAGCATCGAGTAGTTTCGATACATCGATTACCGGGCCCTCTTGTTTGTCGACTCGATTATTCCGCTTCATCTCCCTCTTATTGGGTCCAAACAAGGGAACCAGGGGTAATTCACAATACTTTATCGTCAATGTAATTTGTATGTTCCCACACAAGTTTGTTTTAGAAACGAAACCTGCCTTAGAAATGCGTTAGAGACACTTTTACATTAGTAGGTTAAATATTCCTTCTTGCTTTTTTGAGATATAAATTAAAATAGTTAAAGGAATTGGTGACATAATATATAATATCTTTACATTTTACAAAATATTATCCTTTTTTAGGGTTCCGTAGTCAACAAGGTACCCTTATAGTTTCGGTCTGTCTGTCTGTCCGCGGTTTTGCTCAGAGACTGTAGGACCTACAAAGCTGTGATTCGGCAAGAATGCACATATTAATGGTGCCAACAAAATGGCATATAAAATCTAAAAAAAAATAATTAAATTGGTCGCTTTGATCTGAATAAATGGTAATAATACCTACCCACATAGTTATTGTTGATATCAGATATGTAATCTGATATCAACAATAACTATGTAGGTATAATCTTTATATATTTTATCAACAACATAATATTATTTTTAATACTACATAAGAGTATTTTAATAATATTTACTTATAAAATGATCTTTACTTAATGATTGCTATTAATTTACCTTTTAATAAAAACTATCTTTAATAAGAACTAAGTCAAAAGTATTAAATCATTATCTACTATCATTGAAAAGCCATCCTACACTATCTAAACCTGATTTACTCTAAATAATACAATGGACAGAACAAGTAAAATTTATGGCCTATCGCGAATATTTAGTATCCACTTGAGCCTTGATTCCAGTATTAATTTTCATTCTCTATTCAAGTGAAGTAACTATTCAGCTAAACAATACACGCGTGACGTCTAATTTCGTAAGACCCCATAAATAATGTGTCACTGCCACATTACTCAGTATAAGGAACAATGAGATATCGTTAAGAGGCTTTTCATACTCACAGTTTCTATGATTCGAGGAGAAACACCTTCAAGCAACTCTATCGTAGTGGCGACAAGTGTAAGATTATACTCAAACATCATAGCAATGAAAGTACTCTGGCTGTACTGCTGTAGTCATAATTATCGCAGCAAAAACATAAGCTATACGATACTAATAACTAATATCACAGAAAAATCAACACTTCATGTCGTCGACTACAGTATTGTTATAGCTACAGAGAAAAACTAGTGTGCAGGGTATTTAAGTCTGCTAGAATCGATTCAAATTTGTTGGTTGTATCATAAAAGAGATGTTGATTAGTTATATTTTATGAATGGAAAGTGATTTCGAGCTTGTTCCGCTACGGTGAAATTTACAATAATGGAAAATTTTGAATAGGGCTTATTGAACAGTAAATATTGTTAAACATGTTAAATTTGCTAATGCTTTGTATGTAATCTGAAAATACGGCTACATAATATTTTGTATAAATTATGATGAAAATTGCTTTATTTACAAATCGTTTGCATAGTAGTTATTAATTTATCATTATTGTCTACTCGCGTAAATCCAAAAGCATATCTATATATATAAAAGAAAGTTGTGTTAGTTACGCCACTTATAACTCAAGAACGGATGAACCGATTTGTCTGAAAATTGGTGGAGAGGTAGCTTATAGAACCAGGAAAAGGACATAGAATACATTTTGTCCAGGAAAAATGTACGGTTACTGCACAATTTACTTTTATGTTTTGCGCGTAAACTATTCAATCGATTTTGATGAATTTTGGTATGGAGATACTTTGAGTCTCGGGAAAGGACAAGGAATACTTTTGGTCCCGAAAAATGTACGGTTCCCGCACAATAAACTTTTATGATTTTCGCTTAAACTATTTATTATTCTATTTTGATGAAATTTGGCATGAAGATACTAATTTTAATATATTGTTTTCTTAATTATACCAATTCGAATTAAATAATCATCGTTAAGACAGGACAACGTCTGTCGGGTCAGCTAGTAAATTATATATTTGTATTACTAGATGACGCCCGCAACTCCGTTGCGCTAAAATTATTTATCGCGCGGGAACCATAAATTTTTCCGAGATAAAAAGTATCCTATGCCCTTTCCCGAGACTCAACGTATCTCCATACCAAATTTCAGCAAAATCGGTCCAGCGGTTTGGGCGTCAAGAGGTAACAGACAGACAGACACACTTTCGCGTTTATAATATTAGTATGTATGTGGATTATAATTAGTTATAATTGTGACCACAAAATTTATAGTTTCGAAACATATGAATATCGTACTAACCTATCAAGCCCCATAAGCTCACCGTCGAGAGCGACACAATAGATTTCCAAGAATCATCGATCGAAGGATTAAAGCCCACGTTGCATTATTAAAAGCGATTTTAAATACACAGTTTACCGGCAACAATAAATTACAGCGTTTTGTCAAAAGAGTTCAAATCGTGAGTGCAAACAAAGTGGCATTAAACGTAATCTTACAAACATCAAGCTAACGACTCTATTACCATAATAAAGACCGCAACACTTAGAAAACATTAAGAGATCCAACCGAAACGTGTAACAAAATGTGTTCAACCAAACAACCGCAATCTGTGATTGTGACTCCTTGAAAGGGGTAATAATGGCACGACGGCGTGGGCTCGGGCGTAATTCAGTTAGAACGCGACTCAGATTGAGCTATTGTCATAAACAAGACCTCTAATACATGCCATTAATATAAACAGACGTGATAATTACTCACGCCAAACTTTCGTCGGAAATTCCGCTGAAATAGAACACTGTTACCATACATGACTATTGACTAATGAGAATTATTAGACGATTGTAACTATAGAATTACTAGTTTTAAGGGTGACAGCGTGAACGAAACACTTCGTCCTATAGTCTAATTATAAAATTGTAAGGAATAACTTGAAGCTCGTAACTCTTTTACATCATGATATCCATAATAAAACTGTCCCGCATGATGAAGATATATAAAATTTAACTGGTCGTGGCTTGTGAATTAGAATGAGATCACAAGGGCAATAAAAACTCCTTTACAGACCTTGAAAGGAGCGAGGTCCGCAAGGATTAACTTCGAAGATTTTCCCTCCCTTTTATGCCCGTCGATGATATTTTATAGGGTAAACAGGACAGACCGCGGCCCCTACAAAAATAATATGCGTCTGACATATAAATTATTCACAAAGGTTTAGTGGTTTGCCGGTGAACTCCTGAATTATATATGTTCCTATTTCACATAAGTCCACATTAATACAGTCCATGTTAGGTGGGTATGTTGGGAAATTATTGTCATGATTATTTGAATATGATCATATTTTCTGAGGCTAAATATTGCATCAACAGATGCTTTCCAGAAAGTAATTTTTCTATAATTTACGAATCGGTGCAATCTCAATTTTTTTATCTTCTCAATTGCATCGTTTTGTTCCCCACTAGGCTAGTTTTTGATAAATTAATATGCATTGACGATGTACTTTGTGTATGATTACGCCGACATTCATGGACTACTCTAGTTTATGAAATTGTATCAAACATTGTAACTATTGGAATAGAGTTCCTTGAGCATTATCGAGGGACAGCCGTCCGGAATACCCCTGAGGTTTGACAATAATTCTCTGCACTGTACTCAATGAATACTGAATTGAGACGTCTCCTATCTTAGACGTTTCAATTTGGAATATTTAGTTCAATTCTAAACAAGAACAAATAGAAGTCTAGCTTTAACCATTCAGATAATACAGAATAATTAATTAAAATATCCAATTCGTTAATCATTCGTATAATCAACAGATATAAATCTTACAAAGGCTCGAATTGAATAGACCTTTCCCTGATTCGCCACTCTTTAATCTTTCATCGAAACAAAACTGATCGTAACAGTGTCTTCATTTACTTAGCAAATTATTCTTTGTCGGGCGGAAGAGAAGGCTTTGAATTAATTCACTGATGGGGTCACAGAGAGGTGGTACGAATTAAAATAATGTATTCTACGACTTCAATGGGATCCCTTCGTCCGGTTCCGTTATTACAAGAATAATGTATTTAAATCAAAGTCTGCTTTCAGATGAAGATGTCTTTGTGAGCTCACCGAATAAGTGATCACGTACGATGCCATTAGGATGTGTTTTATGTGCAAATTATAGGCTTCCATTTTTTAACTCGCTCAAATTTCATCGGCCCCGTGAACAATTTCGCTTCGTTAGAAAAGTTATGCACGTGTTTTGTTTTTATTTCGTATTTCGTATAATCTTTATACGAATTTTTATTAATATTTTATGCTTAGATCTATAATAATTTTAAATGTATAATGTTATGAGTCATGTCGGCATTATTATTTAAAGTAAATATTAGAGATGTGCCGATCATGACTTGCAAAGAGGCCGACTAATCGGCCGACTAGTCGGCCAAGCCGATCATGGTTTCGGAAGTTTCCGTAATGCTTTTTTACTGCTGTTTGCGCAAATGCCGCCTGCAAACGTGTCGAATCGTGTTTAGTAGGTATGATTACTTCGCGTACATTATTTTGTTTCTATGATACAGTTGATGGTTTTCATTAAATATTTCATGTTACACATGAAATCTCGATTTAATCTATATTGAGTCTCGGGAAAGGACAAGGGATACTTTTTGTCCCAGAAAATGTACGGTTCCCGTACAATAAACTTTTATGATTTTTGCCTAAACTATTCAATCTATTTTGATGAAATTTGGTATGGAGATACTTTGAGCCTTACAGTTCCCGCACAATAAACTTTTATGATTTTCGGGATAGTTTAGAGTGCACTATGGTACTCAAAAATATACACACTTTTTTATTAATTATACCAATTCGAATTAAGTAATCATCGTTAAGACAGGACAACGTCTGTCGGATCAGCTAGTCTATATATATAAAAGAAAGTTGTGTTAGTTACACTACTTATAACTTAAGAACGGATGAACCGATTTGGCTAAAAGTTGGTGGAGAGGTAGTTTAGAACCAGGAGACAGACATACTTTAGGATACTTTTTATCCGACCGCGTTTCCGAGAAGTCAGTATAAAATGTTATATTATATAAAATTCTCATGTCGCAATGCTAGTTACCGTACTCCTGTCTCTTCCGAAACCTTTACCAAATTTTATGTGCGTATTCAGTTGGTCTGAGAATTGGCTACTGGCTACTTTTTATGATATATAATTGTAATCTATTACAACTCGAGACTGACGGCGACCATAATATATGTTAAAATTATATTAATTACAAAAATAATTTATTTACTAGCAAGTAATTTCAGAAACACTTCATTTAATTTCGAAATGTGTAACACTGACTGAGTGTGTTATGTAAGTACACATTTTAAATATTAATCAAGCTTTTTCTTTAATGTAATTTCAATAATAGTAAAAAGTGAAAAGCCGACTAGTCAGTCGGCGCTTTTTGCCGACTATTCGCCGACTAGTCGCCGACTACAAAAGTGGCCGGATAGTCGGCTTTACCGACTAGTCGGCACATTTCTAGTAAATATACATTATTACCAATTCCAATTTCTATAATCCCAAATATAAAATGAAATAAAGAAATCTCAAAACTCAATGGCCAAATTAAAAGCGTTTGTCGGCTCCATCAAAAAAGTACTTCATCGTGAAAAAATAGACATGATCGAGAATAAAAACACCCTTTCTCGGATCAAGGCTTCATCACAAACAAATCGGCAGGCTTCAGCAATGGAGGCTTTTTTGAGGGAACCATCTACACAAAAACCAGCAAATAAAAACAAAAGATATAGGGCCGATTTCGGGCAAGTGCTCCCACCAAAACTCAGACTTGCCCAGAGCCCCGAAGATCACATAATAAATGCCTTCCTCGAGTTCCAAGCGATAACAAGAGCAAATAAGACCATAAAGCTCTTGACCTGCAATAAGATCATGCAGGCCTATCAGCGAAAAAATCTAAAGCTGTTAGAAGTGCGACTCGAGGATGCAAAAGCTGCCATATACGACAATGTCACCTCCACAATAATTGCCGGGGCGATGACAGGGCAGTATATGGCGGCATTAAGTGCCGACTGCGGGTTCGTGGCTCTGGACGAGGATGAGACAAAACGCACAGGAACACTCAAATTTATCACAACATCTGAGGATCCAATAGTGGTAATAGCGGAATGTACCAGAATAATGCTGGAAGACAGGATACTAGAAAAGGCAGAAGTCCTATCTGGGGACCCTGAATCCAGCATGGACTGGGACATATTCGCAAAACCAATCAATTACTCGTGGGTCAATGGGGTTCCTGGATGTGGGAAGACGACTTGGATCATTAATAACTTCAATGAGGAAACAGACGTTATAATAACAACGACGATCGAAGCAGCCGAGGATCTAAAGCAAAGGCTTTCGCTACGAACTGGCAACAAAGTTAAAGATAAAGTTCGTACCATGGCCTCTTTGCTGGTAAATGGGACAAAAGGAGCCTACAAAAGGTTGATAGTTGACGAGGCCCTCATGAACCATTTCGGCTCAATCGTCATGGCGAATCAGCTAACAGGCGCCAACGATGTCATCCTCATTGGAGATATTAACCAACTTCCGTTTATAGAGCGTGAAAACCTCTTTAAACTTAATTACACTCGTCCAAACCTGGTAACCGGCATCACCCAGGAGTTGTCTTGCACACACAGGAGCCCTATGGATGTGGCATACGCCCTAAGCATGGTCTATAATAACATCTATTCATCGAAGGAAATTGTGCGGTCCCTAAAGCTAACGAAGTACACAGGAGCGAGAATACCTAAAACCGATCTAAATACCCTGTATCTTGTCCACACACAGGAGGAGAAAGCAGCCCTCACTAATACAGGCTATGGATCGGGAACGGACTCTCGCGTCCTCACAATCCATGAAGCTCAGGGATTAACGAGTCCTTCGGTGATCATCATACAGACCAAGTCCCGAAAGCTGGCAATCCATGACAGCGTTCCTCATGCAGTCGTAGCTATATCCCGGCACACTAACACCTGTGTCTATTACACTGACACTGACGGAGACGCTGTGGCAAGCTTCATAAAAAGAACCACGGAGGTGTCAACCGAACACATAAAAGATTATAACATAAAAATGGCTATAAAAGACAGGAACGATAAAGTCCTAAGCCGCATAGCGGGTTGTGACCTGTGATCCCCAGAGATCGGCAAAAAAAAAAAAAAAAAAAAAAAAAAAAAAAAAAAAAAAAAAAAAAAAAAAAAAAAAAAAAAAAAAAAAACCTAAGCCTAATAACACTAACTTAGTCATAAATAGATTGTTAAAATCCAAGTGTGGACCCCAGACTCCACTGGCTGGCATCTGGTAGATTCGGCACAGAACGATATCTTTTTAACATCCTAGAAACTCCACCCAGCTTGAGTGACCCCTCTCCACCAAGCCAATGTCACAACATCTAAAGGCAAAGGGTGGAGCAGCATAATATTATCTAAGGAAATCGGAAATGTCGGATCTACTGGCCGCCACACTGGGACCACACCGTTCAAAACACTAACATTATAACTATATAATTTATAAAACAATAAATATATATTTATTTATTATATGTATATATTATAATCTATTCTATTATTATAAAAAAAAAAAAAAAAAAAAAAAATCCATGGCGTTATGGACTACAATTAATTAAAATGACTTAATAATATTATTTCAATTATCCTTGGTGCGAAAAACCTATACAATAAATTTAAAAAAGAAAAAAAAAAGGGTATGGGCGAAAAGCCCATAGACGGCCCCAATTTAATAAATAAAAAAAAAAAAAAAAAAAAAAAATTCTATAATCCCATGTATCTATAACCATATAACCAATATGAATGCCGATGTGGACTTGCTCAAACAACAAATTAATCCTCAATGCTAAAAGGGTTTGTCGACTACCCTCTGTTCCCGGATAATTTAGGATATCATCGCCCTATTGCTGAATATTTGGAAGCATACATTTCGATGTATTTATTCTGGTGTTTATTTTGAAGCGTAATATGTCGTGTTCCACTTTGATGTCGTGAAATCGCTTCTGTTCTTAATCAGAAACTCATGGATTTATGTTTAAAGCGATTGTCGTTTAATTCTAGATTTTATGATCGGCTATTTAAGTTTAGTTTGCTCTGCGATATTATAGGGGGTTACGCTCATCGTAGTCGGCGTCCGAACGCATAGAATTATTGCATATGGTTGGTTGGAGTTTGTTTGGCAGCATGAATGGTTCATTATACGGGGATACTTTGAGCGGGGTGCAGATAATATTTGCGATGTACACCATTGTTTATGATTTGGACAATTGTTTGTGTTGCTCTGTCAAAGGATGTGCACTTGTTTACTTTGAGACAGTAAAGGGGAATCCGAAATACAGTAAGCTTAAGTAAACAATGAGACATAATGTTATTTCGCCAGACATTTTTTATTTTAGTTTTTAATTTTCGAATTGGAGTTTTTAGTTTCAGTTGCAGGTTTATCGCTTGTAAAATATCGTATGTACTCGCTCGAAATTGCTCGAAATCTTCAAGTGCGGTTCAGAACAAAATTTCTCTATCGAATGCTTTCCTTTGCGGGCAACTGTGCGGAAATGTAGTGGCATCTTGACTCGAACGCGGGTACTTACTTGTATTTTCATGCTCAACTATAAGCCCGCCATTTCTATTTCCACTGTTTCATTCAGAAGTGTTTTGTGCACTTTCAAAGTGGATTGCATTTGTTTCATAATAAATTTTATTCACAAATGTCCCATCGTCGCTGAGCTGGAGAACTTCATATTTCTTTAAATATTTTATAAATTTTCAGTTAAAGTCCTCACTCGTTATGATCCCTACTCCGCCATTACATGGATTATAAACTCGTCTTTTATTATGAGTTATCGTTTTTAGTATTATAGAGTTAAGACTAATTAAATTATTTCTAACAGCGCCATTACATTTTTGATTTCCTTTTATATTAGCATTATCGCAGTTTGAAAGCTTCTTGAAATCAACAAAAGCTGTAATGACAATACGGGGTAAGACAATACAATTACATAAGGCAGTAAAAGCTCAGCGATTATCCCTCACAAGAGGGACTGATGAGAGATTGTCTCGTGTCCTTAGGTCACCGACAAAACGAGGGACGATCGGTTTAACGTAATTTCAACAATATTTTGGTATACTTTGTCATAAAAATTATTATTCGTATTTAGTATTTACATAAATACGAAAGAAGAAAGTTTTCATTTTATGCGTAAAAGATGCACCACTGAGTGCGGGAGTCTTAAAAGTCGGAAAGTAACTTACTACTTACGAGTACTAGGGTACTAAATTCTTTGTTCTTTAGATTCTATGTTACTCCTATACGTTGGGTAATGGGAAGCAATGCATTTTTGGTATTTGGTGACAATTTTGGATAATGTGAGCATTTTATTTATATTAAAATTCAAGCCTGACTTCCGTTGGTCTTATAATGCGCATGAAATGCTGAACCTATTTTGATGAAACTTGGCACCAAAATTGTAAAAGTGCATTTTCCCGCACCAAAAATTTTGGCGACTCCCGATTTAATTTTGCGCGTACGAAGTCCATATGAAATCATTTGTCACATCTTCCACGCACAGTCTTCTGAAATCCTTGTTCGCACAATGGCAGAATTCGTAGGAAGTGAACTTCACGGTGATTGAGGCATTGTTCATGGGATATTAACAGTATTGTTTGCGGCTCGTAATCATAATGTCTCTCATTATTACGTGGGGTGACGAATTGTGTGGCAGAGGACTTCGCCAAAGGCAAAAAGTTGATTTATTACCTAAATATGATTGTAAGTCAATTATTTGGATTATCAAGATAGACAAAATTATTACCATAGAATAAAATATTTTTCCAATCTTATTCAAATATTTTTGAGGCACTTAAGTTGCGTATTGTTTTGGTGCACTTGTACTAACTTAGGTAAACATTTTATAAATTTGTGTGCCAAAATTTGTGGCCATGACTCATGTGATTAATTGATAATCCAATAAGTATTATACTTATGAAACGGTGGTTCTTCGTCATTACTTCACATTTTTTGCGTTACCGTATCCGTGCAACAAAAACTATAATTTTCTCATTGTATTGTTGAGACGGGTCGAGTCATATATTATTATTTATTGGCAATTCTTCATCAATAAAAGGATGTCGAAATGTCATTGACCTCAATGAGTTCCGGGTTAAAAATGATCCTTCATCAAATCTATGATAAGAGCATATTAACAGCCTCATAGTTTCTGTGAGAAAATGCGTAATTAAATTAGAATCGGAAGTTTAATTACTAATTAGTCATCGTAATTCCCACATTTTTTGTTATTTATAACTTTATTAGTGCAAAAAATAATACATAGATCCCATCAGCTCTGCTTGTTTATCGGCTTTATGTCAATTTTAAGTAACTGTTAACAATTTGATAATTTAAATCCAATATAAGAGTATTTTTCAGATTATCAATCATTTTTCAAAAAACTCGCATTTTACTCATCGCGAGTTCTGGATCCGTGAATCGTGCTCTGAATAGCTTTGCGTTCAGAAGTTACGCGCATATTTTCCCGAACTAGATTGTTATACATATTTTGACAGGTCTTTGCGGGCAGACATGCGAAAACGCCATGTAAAAGAAACACAAGCCTCTTCCATACTTCTGTGCCCGATCCCACTTGGCTCGCGTTGTTGCGCGCCCAATGGGTAATTTCCCCTATTGTACTGGGGCGAATCTTTCGCAAATGTAGCACAAAGTTAGACACAATAAACTTGTTCCCTAATTTGTTATATTTTATTAGTCAAAGTCCTTTTTCTGTATGAAATATAAAAAATGGTCTAATAGTCCCTGAGCCATGTAAGGCCAATCTAACGGGAAAATGCTTGTTATTCGTTTATTAACTAAATAAATTAAGAAAACAAATTATCAAGTAATGCTCTGTTTCATAAGGTATCATAATATTATAAATCTCTTTTAACCTAGCATCAATAGCCATTCAAATAAGCTTAAGTTTTGCTAAGCTCTTCCAAATGACCTTGCAAGGAACACAGCTCCAAACAAGGCCAATGTTATACATCAGTCTTTTAACTTGAAAATAGAGTTACAATTATTTATTTATTTGCTTTTACTAAAACAACATTATAATTTCTTTCAATTAAGCAACACATTAAATGCTCAAAATATTTATATCATCCAAAAAAACTATAAAGAACATTGCTTGAACATCACGTTATAACTAAGAATATATAAATAGAAATTCTTTAAAAATAGCAGCAATGAGTATCACATTGACACCTTATAACTAATTGCCAATGAGTTTTATAATACAATCAATTTTTTTAAATCTAAAATGGCCTTCTTATGGGCCTGTTCCTTATAAGGCCAAAATGTTCAATATGCGTGTATAAGTTTAATAATCCTAATAAGTAAAGATGTTTAAAAAAACAACATTATTTTAATTGTTACGGTACGCATTTATAACTAAAAATAACTGTTTATATGTTAATTATGTTTAGAATGCATTTATTTTACAACTATAAGAAAATACAACATCTATAAATAATTAATATAATATAAACACTATTTATAAGTAAAAAATTAAACTGTTAATGTTTAGATGTTCCTTGTAAAGTTTATGTTCCCTAGCAAGGCCAACTATCAAATCTTTGGTTGGGCCTTATAAGGAACCACTGGCCTTCCTAGGAACATTACCAATATTTTAACGTAAATCGAGGCATAAGAAGATTTTCTTTTATTAGTACCATACATATATCCCTATACGATAATGCCCTGAAATTTGAGATAGATATAGGTTATGTAACTAAAAACTAAAGTTTTTCAGGGTGCGGAAATTACAATTGTAGCCTCGACAACCAAAGTCTACAAACAGTGAGATCTCACTGCCACAATAGCGGCGCGATCGACTTGCCGCCGCGTTTGTAGCCATAAGTTTGATGGATCTAAGTGTGTAGTACTCGTAGAAGGAAAATGTCTTTACATGGCGATAACTGCGACTTTTTGATAGTTGGCCTTCAAAGGAACATGGCCTTACATGGCGCAGGGTCGATAATAGGTGCTGATTTTTTAAATAACTGATGAATAATGGGGATTGTCCATTTTTTTTTAATTTTGCTCATTACAAAAACATTTACGAGGAATAAGGTCAGTGATCGTTTTTCTGTATATAAACGAAAAAAATATCCATTAGTTGCTGATATTTTTGAACAAATATGTTTAACCTTAGTTTGACCTTCAATGGCGTTAAATTAGCAATAAATTCAACCAACATTACGTTTCGAACTTTTGGTAAGCTTCTCGTATCAGTTTTCACATAATGAAAACTTGCATTTGACGAACCAGCCATTATAAATTAGATTGAAAGGAATTAAAACATACTACAGAGGTCAATTGGCCGCCGATGATGACGTCAGAGCGAAACTTTAAAAATTTATTGAGAAAAAACTAGCCAATGAATTTCAAAATTATTTTATTTATAGTCTTAAAATACTCTATTTTAACGAAAAAAATATAAAAAGTACATGTGATTTTTTTTGGACAATGCCCATTATGTTTTGGTTATTAAATTTACTAAAAATTATCAGTTTTAGCAAATTAAAAATCGTCAAATACCTGCAGCGTACCCTAATGTACCAAAGTACATTGTAAGCAAAGGCTGACGTGTAGGTAGAGCTGCGTATCCATTAGTGTCTAAACCATAAAGTTAATATACCTATCGGAATAGAGCAACAATCTCGAGCTGTCAAACGTAACCAAAATTGGTTTTCATGTGTGTGAAAAATATGTGTACGTATACACTTACACAAGTATGATTGAACATGAATTCTATGAGATTATATTGACAACGTGCGGCACGTGCCGACTGGACGTCAAAAAAAGAGTGCTGCTGTCATGTATCACACGTCTCTTTTTACCACGCGGTGTTACTGATAGTGGCATCTCGCTTGCTCAGGCCTTTGTTTCTCTATTCCGCTAGGTATATTAACTTTATGGTCTAAACACACCATGCCGAAGTTCTGCGGCGGAAATTCCGCATGATTACGTCAGCACTGTCAAACGCATACAATACGCGACGGAATTTCGGCATGGTGTGTCATCGGTTATTTAAAATACATTGCAGGCGGAATCAAGCCGAACTTCCGCCGTGGAAATTCGGCATACCTAGTGTGTTTAGACACTAATGGATGCGCAGCTCTACCTATGTTTAGACACTTAGAGCAGCCTCAGGCCGAGCAGCATCGACTTGAAGCAAACCGAGGCAGCAGTGAGAGTAAGTGGAGACGCTGCTTTAGGTTGAGGCAGCGTCTCCACTCGGCTGCCTCGCTCTGAGTCTGCCTCAAATGGATACGAAGCTTTACAACTTACATAACGATGTAAGTTGTAAAGCTTCGTATCCATTTGAGGCAGACTCATTTGAACGCAAATTGCTGATTGCACTAAGCCAGATCAGCTGTATTAAGATTTAAAATCAAAAAATTATACACTCGTTCTTAGACAAATCAAAAAATGTATTTGCAAAACAGAATAGAATCCCAATAAGAAGATTCCAATTTCGTCTCTAACAACCATTATTCAAACATTTCATTTGCAAAGTTTTTTTCTAAATTACCCTTCTTAATGTGCCCATTGAGATGGCGCATTGAAATTCCGTTTAAAGGAAAAGCTTTGAAATTTTATTTTCACCTTATTGTGAATAAAGTTATTATAGAAAAGAATAATCCACTTACTGGCCCAGGAGGAAACAGCTTTCTTGGAAATAAGGAAACGTCTTCGCATTCGTCATTAGATTACGACCACTTCACAATATTTCTATTTAAATATTTTTATTGTACCGGTCTGGGTTTTCGATTTTCAAATGTCCCTTTTTCATTTTGTGCCACGAAAATACATGATATTTTAGTGCATCGTTTTAAGTGATTACCTAATACGAAATATATTTTCAGTCAAAATAAAAACGCAGTGGATTGTTAACTCGAAACATTTTTTTCGGATTTGACGAAAATAGTGAATATTTGGTTTACACCTGAATAGATTTTTTGAATGGTGATGTGTATAAATCTTTATTGAAATATGTACAATACTATAGCGAATAAAATAAGAACTGCACTCACAACTTTATCTCTGCTTGCGTTACTTACTCTTTTTCTTCGTACAAAATATTATTTTATTTTTACAAAAAAAAAAAACCTATTACACATTTTTAAGTCTTCATTTGGTTACATCACATTATTAAGTATAGTTTCGTACGAAGAAATTATTTATCTTTAACACATGTAATGTTAAATTAGCTCTACACATATTTTCATGATTCTCATTCTACATTATATTATACATTTAAAATTTTGTCTTAACACTTAGGTACCTGATTTTATCTGGCCCATATTGACTCGCAATCACTCCATCTGAACAGTTTCCTGCCTTACTAGTTATTAATTATATTCTTGACTTCCGTCAAGAGATGGACGGTCCACGTCCTATTACTTAAAGGAAATTGCAGACGCCCCGTCTTAGCACCTATAGTTTGGCTTCTTCAAATTATTGAGTGTTATGTATTGCTTATTTCAGAACTCATAAGTACGTTGATTGAAGAGTAAAGTAGATTGAAGAATTTGAGATTTTAATATATTTGGATTTCATGATTGTCATAAATTCCGTCGATCGGAATTTCTGGGAATTGCCATTGTATTCTATTGTTATCGCGATCACCGGTGCTCGCGCGGGGCTTGATGGGTTAAACAATAAAATCAATTTAATCATCAATTTAAACACTATTAATCCTTAAAACCCCATAAGAGCACCGGTATTCGCGACAACAATACAATACAATAGCATTTCCAAGAATCCCCGATCAAAGCATTGCATCGATTACACTCTAATCCTATTCATGAATTTAAGTTCGCCGCTGTCTGAAATTGGGGACTCTACCTCCAATTTCGTTGTTTTCTGCATTCTTTACTTTTGTACTTACATTTTTTTTTAAATTTCGCACCTTGCTCTTTGCAAGTATAAAGTTTTGACAACACAAATTAAATAATGAATGGTAGTTAAATGCAATGTGTATGTAAAATGCTATCTGATTTATAATTGTTAACACTAACCTTACAATTCCTACAAGCTATTAAAATAGTATTATCGTTTTTCATTTGAACGCGTGCTGGGCATCGGAGCATGTAATATTGTTTCGTTGGAGTTTGCTGGGCTCCTGCTGGTTGCCCCTCTGTACAAGTTACACCCTAATTTCACTGTTTATGAAGTTACAAGTATTTTCAACGCGTCACTGGTGGATCCGGCAAATTTTGTTTCGCCAATTTTTCTGGGAATATGCTTGAGAGAGAGAAAAACAGATTTTAAGTCCATTTCTCATTCTAATTTATGTCAGTATATTTTGTCTACGAGTAGGTTATTATTATATATTGTTATTTTTATTAGGTAGTCACATTCAAATTAACATAGAATATTATTCTTAATTCAATCATGTAAGTTAGCCATAAAACTTTTATTGCCTAGTAAATTTTATTTTGCATTATATTTAAATAGTTTTTCTTTTCTCTAAATTAATAAATATTTGAATAATCGATTTTCGAAATAAGCAAAGCATAAAAATTATTATTTATAGTACTGTTAAAAATACTATTAAAATATTATAATATTTTAGCTATAAGTGGTCAAGTTTTTGACAGTTTTATTTCTTAATGACAAAGGTAAAATATTTATAGTTGAAAATTACTATGATATGTTTAAACATACATATTATTTTATGTTCTAACTAGATGACGCCCGCAACTCCGTTGCGCCAAAATTAGTTTATCGCGTGGGAACCGTACATTTTTTGGGGATAAAAAGTATCCTATGTCCTTCACCTGGACTCAAAATATCTATGTACCAAATTTCAGCCCAATTGGTTCAGCCGTTCAGGCGTGACGAGGTAACAGACAGACAGACAGACATCTTTCGCATTTATAATACATATTAGTATGGATGTGAAACTGTCAAAACGTCAAGTTTAACTTTTAACAAGACCTTGGGAGACCTTGAACTCGTGTGATAAAGTTTAAATAGATATGGGACCAGAAATATAGAGTTCCATTTATAAAGGATCGTAATTCGTTCATCCAGAAAGATTACCATGTTTTTGTTTTCAGCATTCGTCAAATTCTGCTTCATAAAATAATCATAATTTCAGTTTAGGAAGTAGACTGTAAAATTTACGGTTATGTGACATTTCAAAAATATTTCCCTTTTTGAATAAAATTCATAATACTTGTAATATTTTGGTAAAATACTTGATTAAAAGTTAATTAGCTGTCTTGAATATCGGGGAATATTCTGTGTTACACTTTCTGATTTTCTGAAAGCAATTCTGTCGCCAGTTTTCCCGCCAAATCGCTACATTGTTCGCGCCTCCGTGATGTTATTGTGTTGGTAATTGAAAGGAAATTAATAGTTGCACACAATATACGCTTTCCACTTTCTGTGAACCTTAATGTAAATGGATAGGGTTTATTTCCCCATAAAAATAACTTTATGTAGATTTGTCAACTATTGGGGGAGTGTTCAATTGTCACAGTAAATCCATTTCATGTTTCCAGTTTATTATTGTCAAGTGCAGATTGGTTATTCGTTTCCATTCATTCGACAGTCAATGGTCTTGTGAAATTAAATTGTCTTTTAATCTCCGAGGTTCCTGTTATTTACAATCGGTCAAAACATTGAATTTTAGTAGAAAATAATTTGTCTTTAAGCACCTCATTACTCATATTTTATAAGACTTTTATAATGTTGTTAAGGTGTTGACAATGTTGAGTTAAATACGGTGTGGTAAATGCGCTCATTTCTAAATTTAACAATCGAATATTGTCGTTTCAGTTGAATTTTATATTCACAAAAATTGTTTCAAACAGAATAAAAACAAACATTTCGCGCTAAAATTTTATTCATTATATAGGCATTAAAGCCTAGTGGCCTGTTGCTGTTGTATACTTATACAAATACAATCTCTCAGCAGTGTCGTTAAATAGTCTGCAGTCATTGCGGTCCATTCTTTTGTGTTAAAATCCATTGGGTTGTTCTAACAGGTAAATTTAAAAAATTTATCTGGCACATTTTCATTTAATTAATTTGATAGATAAACATGATTTTTTCCGTCATAAAATCTTTAGGGCTTAAAACACTGAAGACTTAGAAATGAAAATAATAAAGTAACATTGTGATAACAAATTTAGTCTTACTTTTCCTCCTCCCCCTTGTGGAGCGGCGATAATAAGGTTTGCGACGTCACTGTGTTACGAGGACTTTTATTCCATTACCGAACACTGGACCAGTATTGATTTTTATTTGTTCCAACTTCCAGCTTTTATAATTTACCTTTTACAATTGAAACTATATGTTTATTTAAAATTCAAATCTACTGGATCTATTTTTTTACACATAGCATCAAAAAAGAAAGAAAAAGAGAAATTGACATAGGAATCAGAATTTTTTAGCTTTTTTCCCAAAATTATAGTAATAATAATAATAATAATAATAAAGCCTCATTTATTCCTTAACAATTTACAATAATAACACAAACTTACACTTTTAACATTTTACATGTTTTAATATTAATTTATATGTAAGTATCACATTTTCATCATAGCATACCTTGATTTAACTTTGAATTTTAACAATTTCATTTTTATATTAATATTTATGTATATAATTTACCAATTTAATTTAAATTTTTTATTAACAATTATAATTTTTAAAGAAACATTTTAAAATAAATTGAAAACACTATTTAGAATTAAATCATATAAGTAGGTAATATTATTACATCAAAACAATAATTAATATTATGTTAAATCAAATTTCAATAAACCAATTTGCTATAGCATACTCCTAAATCCTAATACATAATCACATAATTAATTAAATAAATTTAAATGCATGCAATTTTTACAATAATAATTACATTTTTCATATCTATATATATAAAAGAAAGTTGTGTTAGTTACGCCACTTATAACTCAACAACGGATGAACCAATTTGGCTGAAAAGCTTGGAGCTTAGAACCAGGAATAGCACATAGGATACATTTTGTCCCGGAAAAATGTACGGTTACTGCACAATATACTTTTATGATTTGCGCCTAAACTATTCTATCGATTTTGATGAAATTTGGTATGGAGATACTTTGAGTCTCGGGAAAGGACAAGGGATACTTTTGGTCCCGGAAAATGTACGGTCCCCGCACAATAAACTTTTATGATTTTTGCCTAAACTATTCAATCTATTTTGATGAAATTTGGTATGGAAATACTTTGAGTCTTGGGAAAGGACAAGGGATACTTTTTGTCCCGGAAAATGTACGGTTCCCGCACAATAATCTTTAATGATTTTTCGCCTAAACAGTAAACTATTCAGTCTATTTTTATGAAATTTGGCATGGAGATACTTTCAGTCTCGAGAAAGGACAAGGGATACAATTATTGTCCCGGAAAATGTACGGTTCCCGCAGAGTAAACTTTTATGATTTTCGCCTAAGCTATTCAATCTATTTTGATGAAAATATTTGGTATGGAGATACTTTGAGTCTTGGGAAAGAAATAAGGATACTTTTTGTTTCGGAAAATGTACGGTTCCCGCATAATAAACTTTTATGATTGTTGCCTAAACTTTTCAATCTATTTTGATGAAATTTGGTATGGAGATACTTTGAGTCTCGGGAAAGGAATAAGGATACTTTTTGTCCCGGAGAATGTACGGTTCCTGCACAATTTATGATTTTCGCTTAAACTATTTAATCTATTTTTATGGAATTTAGCATGGAGATACTAATTTTAATCTATTGTTTTCTTAATTATACCAATTCGAATTAAATAATCATCGTTAAGGCAGGACAACGTTTGTCGAGTCAGCTAGTTTTAAATAAATTTCATTAAACTTCTTATTTAATAATTTAAAATTATAATTTTTGGAATAAATTAAAACAAATTGATAGTATACTTGTGAATTCTAATCTACTGGCTGTATTTTTTACACATAGCATCAAAAAAGAAAGAAAAAGAGAAATTGACATAGGAATCAGAATTTTTTAGCTTTTTTCTCAAAATTATAGTAAATATCTAATAATAATAAGAACTCCCACTTCGTGTTTTCCGGTTTCGTTGACAGTGGCCGGATTCAATGAAACCAGGCCAATTGGACTGGTGGCCTGGCAAAATTACTCCTGCGTAACTACACAGGAGTAATTTTATAGTGCCCAAGTGTGTGCGCAGTAAACAAGAGCACTCTCTATTCCTTTACTCTCATAATCCAGTGGTACGGAAGATCAGGCGCAGGACCGACTTTTTACATGCCCATCCGACGCATGGATCATCTTGTTGTCAAACAATCAGGTGATCAGCCTGTATTGTCCTAACCAAACTTGGAAAACGCGGGAATCGAATCCACGACTAAACCTGACCCACGCGGCCACGGAGGCGCGAAAAAATGTCTAATAACAGGTAGTTCGGTAAACAATTAAGTCCTATTTAGATATTGAACCTAGCATCTAGGTATATTGTAGTTATTTTAACCGGCCTCCAAAGGAGTAGGTTCTATCTATTCACCTATATATTATTCTTCTTCTGAACATTTAGGGCCTGTTTCACCGCTTCCTGATAAGGCTATCTACCACTTAATTTGACAGATGGAGTATGGAAAATCTGTCAAATAACCCTATCGGGCACCTTATCAGGAAGCGGTGAAACAGGCCATTAGTTGAGTAACAAATTATCAAAGATGTAACTGATAACAGGAGGCGCCATATTGTCGCACATTCTACAATAAAACCTACACGTACACCCACGAAGTTTAATATTTACCTTATTTTACCTATACGGTATACTTATTATGATACTTTACCTCAACATTATCACCTGATCTCTACAATCTGAACAGTGAACACCTATCGTCTTAAGTTCTTTTGTTTCACTCCTTATAAATAAAATGATACGTCATATTTTTACGAATGAAAAGCCTTTTTGGTCCTTCAAGATATTTTACCAGAATGTCTTTACCAAGGTAGTAACTATGCGCCTAAATAGTTCTACAAGCTCTACAAAACCTTACAAGATTATCTTATTCTCAATTTATAACAAAATGAGGATACTGATTTTTCACTAAAATCTTGATTAGTATAAGGTTTCCGCTCAATCAATTATTGTGTACTAAATAAACAGACATCAAAGACGTCAGACAAGGCATTTGTTCATCCAATGAAGACGCAATCGGAGCCCAATATGAAAGCAAACATCATGGCCCAAGAGTTAGTGACAGCCAGACTTTCGACATTTTGTAGAAGCTGAAAGTTTCCCTGTATATGACCTTTATGGAGGTAAGGATAATGCAGTTTCGGTCGCGGTTACTTTAGGAGGTATCCAGTTCTGAAGGTCTTACCTAACCATCAATAAAGTATTAGCTCAATTTTTATCTTATTTTTTTCGGGATAACTGTAGGAATCTCGTTTTCCACCGCCAGACACTTGAAAAACACGAAAATCTGGCTGTCGCTAGCTCTTACTCTATGAGACCTAACAAGAAATCCATTTGTTGGTTGAACCAATGAAGACTCAATCAGGACCCAATATTAATTGGGGTGTGCTAACTCACTTTGACAACTATTAGTTCTGTTCCGTTTGTTCCTGTATTACTGTAATCGACTTACTGTTACAGACGCCTTGATTGAACCATGTTTGGATACAATCAATACAGTACAAACATTTTGGCAATCGCAAGAAATGATCTATAATATGCCTTTGACTACCTTTCAACAAGTAAAAGTAAGAAAATGCATAAAACGTATCTAATGGAGAACACATACATATACAATGGAGAACTTTATAGAGATACACGTTCAGCAAAGTCAAGCAGATAACTTATAATGTAAATAAAAGACGAAATATTATGGATTTAGTATAAGTTGGTTACAGCGAGCTGCAAAAATTACATCAAAAACGATACGAATCCTATAGCGCCGAGTCCCGAATTAACACTAAAAGTGTTAATTCGGGACCTAATTTCTTTCCAATAAACGAACTTTATGGACACCTTAAGTCCAAAGTGCAATTAGTAGAATCAGCAGAGCCCAATTAGGTTTAACGAAGCGAGTTCTGCTCAGAGTTGGTAGCGTCCTGCTGTGTGTTTGTGTTTGTAATATTGTACACTATTTAAAGGATTAGGATAGCGTTCTCAAAGTTTAGAGGTACTAGGATCATAACTAGGATGCTTTGCTACGCAGGATTTTGAATTCGTTGAGAGCATTAGTGATGAAAGGAATGAAATGCAGCAAAGGTGTAAGAGGTCATGTGCTAGATTAAGTATATTTTAAAATTTTTATGATATTAATCATGCTTTTTTGTTCACAGAAACATGTCATCTAAACGAAAGTCGCCGCCGTCAAAATTGCAAGAAGGAGCAGCGGAAACGGAGAAATCGGAGGCCGGTCCAGCGACCCAGGAGTTCTCCGACCATCCCGAATCGGACGACAACGACCAACAGAACTTTTACAAATTCTCGCCAAGCTCCTCCCCCCGGACCTCGATCAGTGACGAGGAGGCCCACTACGAAGACGAGCATCCGAGCAAGAAACAAAGGTTCGAACAATCATTAGACATGACAAATAATCTCCTAGTTCCCTCATCTTTTTTAAGTCTCCACCAAGTGAACGACCTCCAAAGGAGGCGGGGCTCGTCGGAGTGCAGCAGTCCCGGGGCGGATGCGAAAGTTCTGGGCCTGTGCAACAATAACAATTCACTGCTGAATCACAATAGTGCGTTGTCATTGGCCCCACCTCATAAGCGTTCTATGGATGATGTTTTAAAGAGGTTAACGTCTAAAATGAATAATAGTACGATAAAAGAGGAGAAAAGGCCCACGCCGTCCACGACGCCGGTTAAGCAAAACAAGTAAGTTGCCTTGTTTCATAACAGAGCTACTAACCAATACACTAATAATTTATTATCTTTATTTTAATGTCACCACATTTAGATTATTATCAATTTGACCGGATCCAATATATTCATGTCACTTTTCGCTTCAATTTGAATGAACCTTGAATTTCGGCCTTCCCTTCAACAATAACATAGCAGATAGCAATGTTAATTGTTATTTTTAATAACATACGGGTAATTTCCGTGATAGTGTCGGAGTGTTTACCGAGTGATACGGATATGATAACATCATGCGTATTATCATTAGTGGTTAATTGTCAGAAGATCAATGTACATCTTCTCAGGTAGATAGTAAATCGTACATAGACATGTAATATAAAATATGTTTACCTAATACACGTCGTAGTCCGTACACGAGTAATGTCCAAATTCTCTAGCGGTTTTCACAAGCTGATTACTTTCTATCCTCGTCCAGGCTGTTCAGTAGAGATAGTAATCTAAGACTCCTATAAAGCTATTTGAAATTCATAAAATGGCCGTGTTAACTGCAGATAACGCGCATAAATAAATACCGTTAAAACCAAATAATGGTATATTCTTCAGCGATTTTCTTATCCGCTTCTAATTTTAACATTAACATAAAAAGTTACAAAGAAACAGATACCATTAAAGCTAAACTGTCGTGAGCATAATGACGTATTAATGTTTTAGTTGTATTTAATTACCGCGTTTTAGTGGTGTGAGTGGTTTTAGCGTTTAATGTTACTTTTAGTAGCTATGTCGTAGCCGGTGTGAGACTATTTGCTGGTCGTTACACTGTTTAATTGGGCGTATTATGGCTCATTAACTACAATGTTAAGGGTTAGACCACCGCAGGTTAACATTAAAGCTTCATTTAAACGCTTTTATACGACACCGAGAATGCCGCTGCAGCTTATGTTGATTTAGGATAATTTTTATATTTTGTATGAATAAAAAAAATTGCTGGAGAGGTGAATGCTATAGCAACAGTATTCAGTATTAACCCTGAAACGTACTCTATTTGTCGTGAAATAACAGGACAAAGCCATGGGCTTCCTAAGTGCGCCTGCCCTTTAATGTACGAAACTTTTGGTGGGATATAAAATTTTAATCACTAAAAATTGAGGCATAGGGCTCATATATAACTAAATCATTAATATTCAATGTTAATATTTAGAGTAGTTTAATGAGTTTTCCATTTTACGAGTCGGTTTAGTTAAAAGCTGATAAAAGATCATGAATACGTCGTAAAAGTGTTGATACGCCGCTAAATAGCATTAGCTGCCTATCTCCCCAGTAAATCTCGAAATATTTACATAATAACATAAAAGTGTGACCCAATAAAATAAATAAATTATAATTTTCTCAAAGTACAATTACTAAATGAAATCTGAAAAAGTGTTGCATCAAAATTCGTTTATCGCGCGAGAACCGCATTTTTTCAGGATAAAGAGTTTCCTACGTCCTCTCCAGGGACTCAAAGTATCTCCATACCAAGTATCAACAAAATCGATTCAGGGGTTGGAGCGTGAACAGACAGACAGATGCGAACTTTCACATGTATAATCTTATATATAAAATTCTCGTGTCACAATGTTAGTCAGCGAACTCCTCCGAAACGGCTTTACTGATTTTTAACAAATTTTATATGCATATTCAGTAAGTCTGAGAATCGGCTACTGGAGACTTTATATATTGATAAGTGCATTTGTTGAATAAATAATAGTAAATGATTACAACCTGAGACTGACGGCGACCATTGTTTGTGCGACGGGATAGCAATCGACGTTGCCATGGCGACATACTTATTTAGTCACTTCTATAAAATAAAATGGGCGAAATACTTTATAATATTATGGCAAAGCAACGTTTGCTGGGACAGGTAGTATTAGTATAGATATTTACAAGAGTATGCGTTACATATCAAACTAACGCGAATTTGAGAATAACAATGTGATTATATTTAGTTTACAATTTGTCCAGTATAACTTGAGCTGACCGTTGCAAAGTTGTCATCTCCTTATCACTAAGGTGAACGTTATCAGGGTTCTAACTAGCTGGTTGAGTTACAATTAGATCGAGATATTGTCTGCGATAGAGGGGTGAAGGTGGTGTCATGTCCGATCTATGTCAATCTATTTACACAGACTATCTCGTATTATCTTAATTAATGAGAATTATAATTGTTGTTTTCGCGGACGTCAGTTACTATGGTACATTGTTTGTCTATGATTATTATAATCTAGATTTATTACTTTGTATACAATGACCATTTAGTCCCTATCACGAGTCGGCTGCGTGGTTTGGGCTGGAAAAGTTAGAAGATAACTAGTTCCGTGCAGACGGTGCAGGTCCTAGGTCAACATGAAAGACCTAACGCCTCAAGTCTCCATTAGTAGGTACTTTAGCACTTTTAGGTACTTTTGGTTGGGTACTTTAGAATTTTTTTATGAAATAAGGGGGCAAACGAGCAAACGGGTCACCTGATGGAAAGCAACTACCGTGACCGTCGCCCATGGACACTCGCAACAACAGAAGAGCGTGGTTACAGGTGCGTTGCCGAAATGAACATTTTTCCGTGATAAAAAGTATACCATGTCCTTTCTTGAGACTCAAAGTGTCTCTATACGGTATGCCGTAATGGGCATTGTCCAAAAAAAATTACATGTACTTTTTATATTTTTTTTCGTTAAAATAGGGTATTTTAAGAATATAAATTCAATAATTTTGAAATTCATTGGCTAGTTTTTTCTCAATAAATTTTTAAAGTTTCGCTCTGACGTCATCATCGGCGGCCAATTGACCTCTGCAGAATGTTTTTTTTCTTTTGAATCTTATTTATAATGGCTGGTTCGTCAAATACAAGTTCTCCTTATGTGAAAGCTGATACGAAAAGCTTACCAAAAGTTCGAAACGTAATGTTGGTCGAATTTATTGCTAATTTAACGCCATTGAAGGTCAAACTAAGGTTAAACATATTTGTTCAAAAATATAAGTAACTAATGGGTATTTTTTTCGTTTATATACAGAAAAACGATCACTGACCTTATTCCTCGAAATGTTTTTGTAATGAGCAAAATTAAAAAAAAAATGGACAATCCCCATTGCCAAAATCCAACAAAATCGGTTCAGCAGTTGGGTGTGGGTACGAGACAGACAGACAGATATACTTTCGCGTTTATAATATTAGTATGGATCTTAAGTTACATAATATAACAATAGTATGTACTAATGTCGTTAGAACTTAGTAAAGCCCTGTATCAAAATCAAAATATTTATTTCCAAATAGGTTAACAAAGTTAACACTTTTAGAACGTCGAGTCTTCATGATGCCTACCACCGGTTCGGGAACTAGCCCGGCGAGAAGAACCGGCGCGGCGTAAGAAACTCGCACGGGCGGCCACCTTTTACCAAAAAGGTGCAAAATCTACGAAATGTATTAGCTCTACTTCAATGATATTATATAAAAAAACTCAAAGCAGATATGTTACTACCGCGCGCGTTGTGAAGCCATTAAATACGGGCCAATTGACCCGTCTTTTGTATAGTCTGTCTCTTTTATGTAAATGTCATTTCGTATCTTTTGTTTCACTTATCTGTCAAATTTGACAATTGAATTTGAAAATTTTTCGGAAGCAATTTAAGCCGGAAAATAGTATGAACGTAACAGATCTGTATTTAGTTGAATATCATTGCTCTACTTATATAGTCGCGGAACATCAAGCCCTATATTATAACCTCACTAACATTAACCTCGCATAACCCAGCTGAATAACGTAGGTTATGAATTCCTTTGATCTGAATTAAGACATAACACACTGACGAGTCCATTGTCCCGCGGCACGATAATTAACAAGTGCTAATCGCGCCTCGAACATTAAGACGTGAAGATCCATCTGACGTATGACTATATGAACCCATTTTTAGGACCTAAGCTACAAGCGGTTGCGACCTTCTATCGCTTGAAGCCATGGCTGTAGTTCAAGGAACAACAGTGGCTTGAAAATTTAGATGTAGATAGAAAGAAAATAGTAGTAGATATCAAAAAACGGTATGGTACAAAGCAAAAAGTAACTCTAATAATAATTTTACCATGATTCTAAATTTAGGTACATCTGTTGTTCAGGAAAGTTGTTTGTAAAACCTAAAGGAGAAATGTTACTTTTAAGTCAGACGATAGCAGAAAAACTTTAAGCTACAGCAGTTTTAAATTCAGTTAAGTACTGTCATAAGTCTCAAATTGATCAGGCATCATCAAAATATTAAAAAACGCTACATCTCCTAACTTATAGACAATCCCCATAGACAATGGAGCAAAAACTAATGTGTACAATGATATATTCGTGTTTTAAGAGCACAATTTATAAGACAGGTAGAGGCTTAGCTAGCAACAATTAATATTATTGTTATTATTCTTTTACCTGTGTTCATTTAGGAAGAGCACCATGACTCATAGGATGGTAATTATCTACAATGTATCAAAAGATTCACCGTTATGTACAATGCCTCAGCTAAAGCCATTTAGGGTGTGTATTGTAGGTTCAAGGCAGAGGAATTTAACGTTTATAGATTTTCAGCAAAATCAGTTCTGCGAATTGGGCGTGAAGAGGTAACAGACAGACGGATAGACACACTTTCGCGTTTTTTTTATTAAATAAGGGGGCAAACGAGCAAACGGGTCACCTGATGGTAAGCAACTACCGTCGCCCATGGACACTCGCAACATCAGAAGAGCTGCGGGTGCGTTGCCGGCCTTTTAAGAGGGAATACGCTCTTTTCTTGAAGGTTTGCAGGTCGTATAGGACCCGGAAATACTGTACTAAAATAATAGTAATAATAATATTTGTATGGATATTATAATCTAGATTCTGGGTTGTTGCATTCGCATAAGCATATTATCTCCAATTCTTATAAGTTTGTAGCTATCATCAATTCGCGGAATTAAGCAATAAAACATTGAACCAATTGTTTAAATCATGTCAGTAAAGTTCGGTAGTTAGACTTCACGTGGCTCCGTCTGCCTCCTGCCGACTTCTCGAAATTAGTTTTTATACCCTGCTGAGTTCGTCCAGTTTTTGGACCTAAAATCGACTACACCATTTTTGTGCTCTAACAAGCTATGCTTATAAGATTTTTGTTTGCTTCATTGGCAATATTTGACGTAGGTTTTTCAACACCGTGTTTGTAAAACTTAACTGGGCTTAATATCAATAATACGAGTAGGTGTTATTATTAGACTACATGTTTATTTTGTCCTTTCCCTTACACTAAAACATCTAAATCTCCCTCAGGAGTCAAGACATCCCTTATTTTCGGTATAGCTTTGTAAACACGATATTAGAGTAAAGACGTATAACTTCAAGTATTTGTAAAATAATCGACTCATTATTATTATTTATCTAATAAGTTTTATGTTGCAAGTTGTTTTGTTATGTAAATACAGCAATGTTGCTGCCATTTTATATAAT
Organism: Polyommatus icarus; assembly: GCA_937595015.1. NCBI lineage: Eukaryota > Metazoa > Arthropoda > Insecta > Lepidoptera > Lycaenidae > Polyommatus > Polyommatus icarus. The sequence continues at coordinate 20,242,567 of OW569323.1, read as the reverse complement.
AACAGGGTCTTGTGAGGTAAATTGAATACATAATAAGACTGTCGTGTCCACAGACAATCGACAAGGCCTTCGGACAATGCGCCTTTGAGGAGCACAATAAGTCTTTATGGCGTATGACAAAGTGGCATTCTGCAAAGATTTCTTCGGCCATAGAAACAACAATATATCACTGTTGCAATTGTCAGTTTTATGTTCTGTTTATGTGTATTGCTTTTTAAGTGATTGCGCTTCTATGTTTTTTAATTGCATGTGCGGTGGGAGTTCCTTCTGTACGTTAATCATAAAAGCAGGAGAATAATTTATGTCAATCTGCCTAGTTTGTTTTAGCTCTCAATATATTCTTGGTTACCGTCTTAGACTTATCATACCTTTTTGGGTTCGCGTACAAAAACTCCTCTATTCATTGCGGTCGTCGGAATAATAAATTATGTGTATTGCGAAATTGTTGTACCGAGTTCACTTTGTCGCTTTCCCGCCTTCATCATTTGAAATTGGAATGCAGCGTTAAGCGCAACGCGGTGATTGGTTCATACAATATTCAAGCCAGCCAATCGCAGTGGGGCTGTGTTGCCAGTGCATCAAAAATTCTATCTGAATAACCCAGTGTGGCGAGCACTAAAAATGATAATACTAACATACAATTTCCGATGAAGAATTCATGTAACATGCGCTTTTATATTGGACACATTCGCATTGGCTAGATCAATTTATTTATGAGGCAACAGCCATTCATACTTTATCATAACTAGTTCGCTTACATAAGCTTAGTTGTAAGGTCTTAATTACCCAGCATCACATCATCGTAAAAACCATTCCATAACCTGATCAACGAACGAACAAATTTAAAAAAAGAAAAGAAAATATTCTGTTACACAACCTCCTGTACAACTAGAATCTGTCAAATGCAATTCCACAAACAAACAGGGTGTTCACGTTTGTGAGGGAAACCGTATTTTACCTTTGCAGGGACTGTTCTGACCTTAACCTGATTTAAAATGCTATCGTGCGCCCCCGCCGACAGTAAACAGCGCCGCCAACTCAATAAAAACGCAATGACGGACGAGCCGACTAGGTTTTAAATAATAATGCATTGTTGACGACAGGAATAATGACGATCTTTTTTGTTCGTCTATGATAATGAGTGAAAATAATTGAAGATCTTTTCCCTCGCTGAGTGAGATTGGAAGTGGTTTTCATTATTATGGTGACTTGTTAGATAATTTTATATGTATGTCCTTAGTTATTTTTTGTTGTATACAGGATGTAACAAAAATAAGTGATAATACTTTAGGCTGTGTACGTGTTCCTTGTAGAGAGTTCACTGTGAAAGTAGCAGCGCTGAAAGACCAATTTTTTTTTACTTTTGTACGGGGAAACTCGTGACGCTCGGGCCCATACAAAAGTGAAAAAAAAATAGTCTTTCAGAGCTGCTACGTTCACAGTGAACTCTCTACAAGGAACACGTACACACCCTAAAGTATTATCACTTTTTTTTGTTACACACTGTATAATATTATGTAACATTTATGAAAATTTTGAAGAGAGAGCTGTTGATACAGGGCGCTAATAAGGAGTAGCTATAGGTTTTCTAAGCTTCAAATGAAGCTACTAGCTTTCGGAAGGTAAGCCAAAATTATAATAAAAATTACTGTTAGGCTAATATATACATAATACAACACATTAAATAATACATAATACAACGTCATATTGTATATATATATATATATATACAATATGACGTTGTGCAAAAACTAATGAAGATTTTCACCAAAAAATTTTGTACTCTTGCCGTATCCACACAATTCTGTCGCGAGGGTAGAACCGTGAACAAGACGAATAGGTCTCGTCTCGCGTTAAGGGATTTTTTATTGTGACGCGGTAACCCTACTGTTGAATACTTTAACAAGTAGACGCGTACAAAGACAGCGTCATTGTCACATCATTGTCTCACAATCATTACGCCATTGTTTCTGAGACTGCAATTATTTTCAAGATGCGGTCAAGTCTACTTCACTATTATGATCACAGTATTGTTTTATAATTGTTTCGGTTTTGTCTTTACCGCGGTTGAAAGAAGTTTTGTAAAATGTCACCTGTGCTGTATTAGTTGACCTTTGTATCTTTGTGTTTTTGTTGCCAACCTTCTTTATTAAGTAATTAAAGTATAGTCAAGATACCAAAAAAATTACAGCAAACAATTGAAGATCGTAAATTAAACTCAGCTTTGTCACTGTAATCCCCAAAAAATTGCGGCATAAAGAGAGAACAATCATAATTAAGCCCACAAAAGACTCGATTTAATTTCTCTCCGCATTACTAATTAATATATCAATCGATCATAATATCAAAAACCTAATTATCATTAATATCTTACTTGTAACAGAATCAAAGAAGCCCCGTCTTATAATGCGGGGGCAATTATTTTCTCATTCGCTTCCTCTAAGCTCCGTCAAAGCGAAATTTTGATCGAAAACTGGGGAGAAAAATCAAAGTAAACTTTTAAAAAGAATGAACCTAAAATGACATTTTTTTTTTAAATTATGACACCGTCAGGTGGGCGTGACGTTAGATATTGAGTCCGTCGCTCCTGAGACTTTAAATATCCATCGAACTTTATACAGGATGTCGGAGTTTTACGATATCGACTTTGTAAATATTGGAATATAAATTGACTTTGTTATCTCGATTTAGGTAATTTTCAACACGTAATAAAGTCTTGTTTAAACTTTCTTTTATAGACATTGTCTAATGTCTTTGATTTTTTATGTCCTCGAAAATTAGTGTGATGAAGTTTTATGGAATTTTTATGTTTTTTTTTCTAAATAGATTGATATCGATAATGGATTCTAAATTAATTAAAACGTCCGATTCAAGTGATTTAATTACGTTAATACTTAATAACTATTACCATTGACCTAAAAACTTCAAACAAATACCAAAAACACGTTTTGAATGTCGTTCGGTGAATTCCTTTGCGTTATTGAGATGTACGTTCGATATCGTAAGACGTAACTTGACAAACGTTTCAACGGGATCGGGAGCACCATGTATGTGGCGCGGGTCTTGCATTTTAATGACGTCACCCCGGTAACAGTAACCCTTGAGATTTCCGAATGCCGCCGCCTTTTGTTTATTTTTTACCCGAGCCAAGATAAGTAGAGTGAAATGAAGTTGACAGAATAAATTGCGTACGGATTCCGGTTCTGGCGATTTGCGAAATTATTTTTGTCGAAATGCGAGTGTGGTCTTGGTAATTTCGGTAATTTCTACCGTTATATTTTTCGGTGTAGAAATTAGCTGATGTAATCATATTCGCCGTTATAAAGTGGGTAAAAATAGAAAATTTTCCGAATGTTTTTCGACAGTCATTTGCAGAATTATTGATGTTTGAGGCTGTCGCTTTTTTATTTATTTTAGAAAAAGCTGCCCTAAGATGATAAAATTTAAGATGAAAATTAAAGATTTTTTTTTAGTATCTTAGTTACCAAGAGTAGCCAATAAAATTATTATGTATGCTTTTTAGACAAAACTTAAACTGTAACTGTAAAAATGATATTTTTTAAATGCGAGCGAAAAATGTAAGAACTGTATCAGATTCTGGTCTTAATAATATATTATTACGGCCAAATAACTGAAACAAAGATAATTGCTAAAATTATTCAGAAAACATGCCGCTTCGGAAACAGTAGAGTCAGCAGGCAAAGTGTAATTTTCCAAAAAAATATAGTTTTCCTTTTTCGGAGAATACCTTAAATAAAAATAGAAGCTACCTTTTTCACCTTGATAAGAGTAAAATAGCCAGAACCTTAATTGCAGATCATAGATCAAACACGTTACACGGTACTTATTGTGATTGGCAAAAGAAAAAGTTGGTGTGATTTTGGCAAGTTTTGCTGACCGTACGACAATGGGAGCACTTTCTCCAAGTTAAATGCCAACGGTCAATCATTTCGGACAGTTATCGTAACGAGCTCTGATTAACTTATTTTTTGTCACACCTTAAACAGCTCATCAAAATATCGATCGTAAAGTACATACGATATTACATGGTGCAGTTATTATGAAAAAAAAATTATGACCAAAAACTTTGTCTATGTCATGTACTTAATTATAAAAATACACTTTTTTATTTTTTATTTCAAAATAAGTATATTAAATAAAAATTAAAAGTTTATTAGTAACAATAGAATAATGTTTTAATGTCAGGTCAATCTTCTTTGCTGAGCATACAATAAGTAGGTAAGTACCTGTTTCTTGTAATATTACGAAATAATCAAACCATTCCGAATTAGCATTTTGCAATATTCACATCAACTGAAGCCTTTCTTTGACACCATGACAACTTATTGGACAATAATTAAAGTTGAGCAATAATTAGTATGCAAATCCTGTATAAGTGGCTGAACATTTGAATTTTATATACTAGAGAATAATAAAATTATTCAAATGAGCAGCATAATGCATAAATTAATGTTCTTTTGTAATATACTTAACACCTGCTTTGTTCGCCGACCTTTAATAAGATCTTTGTCAAAATCTCTTGAAAAGTGGGTCAACCGTTTTCACAAAACTCAGGCCTTTGCATACGTTGTGGATGAATTAAAATGTATTTCCCGAGCAAAGTAACCACCCTTGAAATATTGTAGTGCTTGGGACAAGATTTTTTAATGTCAGTAGGTTTTCCCAAGCGCATACGGCATTCTCGCAACACAATCGGTCTAGTCCAGAGGAATGAACAGGTTCCAAAAAGCGCGCGCTCTTATTTAGCGAAGACAGTGTAGTGTAAGAAAGGGTGGCATAATGCAGCGGTATTGAGGCTGTATTTTATTTTCCTGCTCACTGGGAATGCCATTCGTAATTTATTGTCTCGATCATGTCTTTTTTCTATCCAATTCTTTTGGAACTCACTGGTGAATTACATTTATACCTTCGATAATAATTATTATTGTCCTATGATTGGGCTCCATTCCATTAATAAATTCACTTCCAAAAACGCATATAGGTTAACTAAAAGATAATATTAAAATCGAAAGACTTTACTCAGAAGTAATATTTTTTTCATAAAAACAAAATTAATCATCATCAATGAAGAATGAAATAAATATCACAATAGTTAGTAGATAAGAACTAACATTTACAAAGTCGTTATAAAACCTTCATACTAGGTCATAATACCTAGACGTCTTACATCTCTTGTAAAACAAAGCTGGTACGTGATGAAAAGCGGTGTATCATGGCGTCTTGCGCGGCGCCCGGACGCGCCATTAATAATTCAGTTCCGCCCTCCAATGCATTCGTTTGTAACTCGCCCCTACCATCGGGAAACTCGAACTCGAACTAAGCACTAACTCGAATTTGTTGAAAAATATCGCAAGGCTTGTTTTTACCAGGGTTGTTAGTTGAATTTTTTAATGAAGTAGGAAATAAGTAAATTGATATAAGTAGGAATGTTGTTCGAAAGGACTAATTTATACAGTAAAACAAATGTATTACGCATAGTTATTAACAGCAAATACATAATTTCTAATCGAGTCGTATAATATTCAAGCAGTAGTTCAGTAGCGCTTTAAAGTTTATCCTTTAATAACAACCTTTGTTAGACAACTCCGTCTCGAAGCCTCTGAAACCGGCATGAATAATTTACATACCCACCTTCGGAAACTGTATGCTAAATTTTAGACTACACTCAGATGACTAGCAAACAGAAATGTTTGTGTTATCATATTTATGTGGTCTTGTGTGAAGAAAATCCCGTACAACCTGCGAGTTACTTATCTTTATAACAAGTTATTTTACATCTTAATGTTCGTTAATTTAGTAAGATTACAATTGTTTGTTTAGTGTGACTATTTTTATCACAGTTATCAATATCACGTGGCATATTCTATTTAAGTAATTTTTAAGATAATGCTGCTTGTTTACATAATTCTATGTAACAATAGGTACAACCAATAAACCTTGCGTATTCAAAAAGTACTTCACAAAAACACTACTTTTATACTTATATTTATCTACTTACATATTTTCTAACGATGTATGTTAGTGTTACTAAATGCCAAAAATTCCGTTACAAGGGTAGGCCGGTAGTTTAGGTCGGAATTATTTAACGTTGTGCATTGTCAGCTTCCCCATACAACAGGTGGATCTTTACTGGACTTTCAAACACGTAGTAATGACGATCGGTCAGCGAATGAAATGAATCGACACATTAATTGTTTCTGATCCGACCGGGCATCAGTTCGATATCAGTTGCTCTGACAACGCTTTCACATCGCAAACCAGACTAACTGCACTTCTATTATAAGTATTATAATGCGGGTCTATGATAAGCATTTTATCTCCTTCGAGTCGCCAGTCGAGATATCATTATCGCCATCATAATTATCGTCTCGATAAGTAAAAATAACTCGTTTCCGTGGTAGGGACTGTTTTAGAATACCTGCCAGAGAACTGCAATGATAGTACTGACTATTGATTTTTATAAAGAGTACAATAAAATAAGTTTAGTTTATTCTTAGAAGGTAAACAATAGCTAAAATATATTCCACAACACCTGTTCCTATTCACATCTGCTCCAGCATAGATCACTATAACACCAAAGACTATAAAAGATCATATCTACAGAGCCTAAGGCTAAGTGAAAGTTAAGATAAGGAAATGCATAAATAAATAACGCAAAGTGTTATAACGAGTGAATAAATAGAAGTGACTAACAAATACCCTCCAAATAAAAAAAATATGTTTATGAACAAATAAAATATTATGTTTTCTTGTTTTTTAATAATGATAATAACACTGAATAAATGGTTGTAAGAAGCTCGGGCTTAAAAAATACTTTTTAAAGCCTTAAGGCTTAAATAGCGTTAATTATTTAGCTAGAATTATCACTTGTTAATACTTGCCATGTTAATCTATTAAATTTAAATTATAGGTAATTGTTTCAATAGTTGACGCCTTCGTATGATAATATTCATCACATAAACAAAATATTGCAAAAAATTATCAAGCTACGATAAGTCACCAATTGTTGATAGTTAAATTATGCAAAATTATGCTTTTGCTACCAAAACAAAATTTACGATTATAGTGTGCACAATAAAATTTTAATTTTAACAAGTCAAAGATTCTTAAAAATTAATTTTGATATCGTAAAGGTTAAAGAAATAAAAATCTTATCGAAACAACTTTTATTTTCTATTCAAATTTTATCTGCTACTATATCAATGTTGTGTAAGTAAAATATAAGCATTATAGTGTCCAGGTGTGGTGTTAGAAAAGGCAGTTGTTTGATAGTCCAATTTGGTGTCAATTCCAGGATATTTTAATTTGTTCAAATGTGACATGTGACCGAAAAAAAAACGTACACAAAATGACAAAACAAATGGGGGGTAAATAAATTACAATTTTCAAATTATAACAAACATGTTATACTAATTCGTTTATCATTGCTTCTACTAAAATTTCTTCAAGATCGACGATCTCTTCAAAAATCATAAAATCAAAATATTTATTTCCAAAGAGGTAAACAAAATTAACACTTTTAGAACGTCGTGCCTACATGAGGCCTACCACAGGTCTTACACCAACCATCACACATTAGACATAAGGGCGCATTTTCATTAGTCGTTAACTCGTACGGTATACAGCATGCGGGGAGTCTATGACAACTAATGGCGCATTTTGATTGATCGAGGCATGCGTTTAAGAAATCTCCTGAAAATGCGCCATTAGTAATTTCACAATCCCAGTTAATTTTCCCTAAGAAAGGTCCAAGTTACTCCTCCATTCCCACAATGATACTCAACGTAATTTTCTTCTCCAGTGACCGTCGCGGCGTGCTGGACGCGGCAGCGATACAAGCCCTGGCAGGGGAGAGTGTGCTGGAGAAGGAGAGGCAGCTGTCCGAGATGATCCTCCAGCTGCAGATGGTGAGGGAGCAGCTGCTGTCGCAGCAGGAGCATAACAAGGTAAGGTTCCTAATAGCTTAAGATATTGCAGAAAATGCTGATATTAGGTTAGAGGATGAACAGAAGATATTCTAATCAGAAGATCAGAAGTGAAATGAACAAAGCTTCGGTAAAGATGATATAGATAATAATTAAAAAATGCATTTGAGAGAGCAACTATTGTTATCATTATTGGTAGTATCGTCATTTTAATAAAGTTTTCTTGAAATGATGACGTATTGACTAAACAGCTAAGTAATACAAAAAACTTTTGTCTCAGGACGCCTTCGTTGGAATAAAATGTAGTTAAAATATTTAAATTCAATTTGAACAGAATGGATGCAATTTAAAGTTTCCTACGGACTGTATTTAAACTTGGTACGTACCAAACTTAATTTGCAGAAAGGGTTACAAATAGAATTTCTAAAGAAAAGAAATAAATGAAAAGAAAGAGTGGTCAACATAGTTTTTTGTTTCAAAAAAACTATGTTGACCACTTTTATCTCTCTTTATTATCTAAATTTTAGAATTTAGATAATAAAGAGAGATAAAAGTGGTCAACATAGTTTTTTTTTGAGGTAACTGCGATCTTATTTTCACGAAAAATTCAGATTCTGCTTTGTTGATACATAACGTTCACATGACTTTTAATACTTTTAGAACCTATGGTTTTTTGGGTATTTTGCGTATTGAAACTGTCTTTGTTTATTTGTTCTTTTTTACTACATTTTTATTTCTTTGATCCAATTCGACCTTTTTCCTTATCCTCAGACATTACAATTGGCTGTTTAAACCGAGTGTTGCCGTATCAAAAGGTTTTGTAGAGTTAATTTACATACTTATTTTGTAACAAAAAGGGGACGACCCCTTTTCTTTCAATCCGTGCCCTTGCATGCTAAGTAACTGTCTGGTCATCCAAATACTAGACATCCGAATTGAACCAATGTAGCCGTCTGCTTTGTTGATGCATTGAATTGTTTTATTTTTAATCAAGTACTGTACTCATTCATAGTCTTGATTGGGTAACATAAGTTAATTGTATTTTATATTGCTTAAAAATGAATTGAATACTTTTGTAATTTGTTATAAATATTTCGTCTCTATAGAGTTTACCTATGTGAAATCTTAACAAAGCGATAGCCTGAATGCTACTTATTATGTTATAGATATCAAATTCGCAAAATATGTGAAATATCACACTGAAAATGAATAAAAGATAGAACGGAATATGCGGTATTCAGCTCATAATATTTCATAATGGCGACTAAATAAAAAAGCGCATACAAATACGAACGCAAATACTGGCTATTGATGTTATTGAACGTGCAATTTGTCTTTAATTCGGATCGGGAGGATACAATGGTAATGAAAATCCTTTCATCTCGAATCAATTTGATGAATACACGGGTTATGTTAGCGGCAGTCGAACGCAACAAAGACACTCTCATACTAATGAATCACAGATAAAAACTCGAACAACTCTCGATCACATGTTCTATCGTAGGGCTGTGCACTGCTTTGCTATTGTCCGCGAATTAATGAATAAAAGGCGTTTTGTTACTGTATACATATTATTACATGTATACAAAACAAGTATACCAAACCCAAACATAACGTTCAGGATTAGTATTTTAAAGAATTTCAAAACAAGATAAGAAGATGACTTAAGTACTCAAATATTTACATTTATAATATTGTTTTAATAGAATTTATTAGGCAATAGTTGGTAGTGTTATTTAAAACAATTCAAAACAGATTAATTTGCTACATATTCTTGAGTCCATCATACTCCATACTAGGGTTGTTGAGGAAGTGATTATGAGGAAGAGGAGGAGGAAGAGGAATTGTCACGCGCAAATTTAGAGGATGCGGATGAGGAAGAGGATATTTTTTGAGGAAGAGGATGCGGATGAGGAAGCGGATGAGGAATAGGATGATAGGAAATTATAAATACTAGCGTACCCAACCCAAAAGCCTTTGTCCTGTCTGTACATAACAATACACAAAAAAATATAACAGCTGGCATTTTCCAGTGGACCAAACTATGAATCTAAACCATTCTCGAAACGCACACAATAAAGAATTATCAAAATCGGTCCAGCAGTTAAGGAGGAGTTCGTGTGCCTAGTGTGAATTTTTTGTTTCACATTCGATCGTGAACGCGTTTGGCGTTTACTAAAATTTTGTATGGGATTTGTACAGCGCCACCTAGCGATGCTCACGGGAGTGAGCCCAGCCCAGTGAGTAATCCCATACAAAATCTTAAGGGCCCCCGAGACGATCAAACGGTTTGACTCCAACCTTACGTGTTTGATGAAACCGTTTGATGTCGGTTTGAACGGTTTGTCAAACGAAACTGCGCAGTTTGGTTCAATATGCGCTGTAGAGTACACGTCTTGTGACGAATAAATATTATTTTTTAAAAGATAAAACCGACTCAAAAAATGTACGAAATTGAGAATTAAATTCCCTATCTCAAAAACTACTAAACCTATTTTGATGAAACTTGCAGAAGTCTCCCAAGTTTAACAATACCTATATACCTAAGACAACAAAAAATATTTAAATCGGACTTGTAGTTCCGGAGATATGTGAACACAAACATAAAAACATACATACACTTTTGAATTTTTGCACATTTGTTCAGATGCTGATATAGACTAACTTAAACGAAAACTGTGCAATTCTGGAAATATTACATACGTAGGTACGCGTCGAATTGATAACCTCCTCTTTTTTAGTCGCTTAAAAATAATGTACCTACTCCAAAGAATGGTACAAAGTTTGTTCAAATGCATCGGAACATGATCAAACGGCGCGTCAAACACAACAAAAATATGAAATTTCATCAAACGAGCTTCAAACACGTAAATGTTTGACAAACCCTTCAAACTAGCTTTGTAAACGATCAAAATGGTTTGAGTCAAACCAAAATTTACGTGTTTGAGTCACACCGTTTGACCGTCTCGGGGGCCCTTTAGTAAACACTAAGAGGTAAGAGCGCCTTCACATTACGTCGCAGTCTCGCAAGCAGTGCGGCAGCAGCGCTGCAACCGCGCGACTTTATACAAAAGAGAGTCGCGCGGCTGCCGCGCGGCTCGTTTTAGTATGGAAGTCGCGCGGCTGCTGCACCACTGGCGACGTAATGAGAAGGCAGCCTTAATGCGTTCACGATCGAATGTGAAACAAAAAACTCACACTCGGCACACAGTAGCATCACGTAGCATACACAACACACGCACACAAAAAAAAAGTTGAGTGAATGATACAATTCTCGCTCTCTGGCGTGTGCGTTGCCATGATTGGATACGCGACGCGCATGCGCAGTGAAATTCCTCATAAATTCCTCTTAAATTTTGAGGAAGCGATAGCGGAAGAGGATTTTTTGATTTTTATTTATGAGGATGCGGTAACGGTTGAGGAACCCAAAATATTGCGGAACTTCCTCATTATGAGGAAGCGGAAGAGGAATCCTCAGCAACCCTACTCCATACCATATTAGATCTTCTTGGAAGTATTTCACAATAATGACCCATGTGCTTATTTTTACTCTTTGACTTTACATAAATTTTACATTCCTCAATCCATAAATTTATAGCTATCCTTGATAAAAGCATCAGTTATAGTGACATACACAATGCTGATATCACATCCCACCTTTTTTGTTTTCGGACTTTGTTGACGTAATTAGTCACTTTATGTAGGGGAGGCTAGACCCTAGGAGATACATTCTTAGAGTTGATTTGTTGACAAAGATGGTTTACCTTGATATAAATTAATCAGGTGTAATGTAAGATTACCTGGCAGCCCTATATTGTTAACTTAGCATATTGAAGAGGCCCGCCATAGATGCGCAAATGGGAGCGGCTAATGGCAGCGTTCGTATTCGCGCTTTTTTTCAAATACAGAACGTCCCTTTGTTTTTTTCATTCATTTTCGTTGTTTTCTGCCTTTCGCCAGACAGGTTTGTTTAGGAACGTGGAATTGAGTTTTCGATTGGCATTCCCATGCATTATAAATGGAGTTTCCAATAGGCGGCATTATCGTTCTGATCTAACATGAAATTGAATACGCTGAGGTATAGAGAAACTAATTACCGTGCTTAGACGTACGTATTTAAAATAGTATCCTGATCTTTATCTAGATTAGTCTTGATTATGGTAGATCAAGTTTTTGCTACTGTACTGCAGCTGATTTGGTGAAATCAGTTGAATATGGCTTGCTATCGGTACTGATATCCTGGGCCTTCGTCCTATTAGTTAGACGATACTAAAACTAATTCATCATTTATCACATCATCGCTACATGCGTTTAAAATGCAACAACAAGCGTCATTTGCGACTAGACAATTTTACTTTCAATTCTTCTTTTGAAAGTCCTCAAATCAGCGCAGGCACAACTGCATAAAGCTGGCAACATTAAAGCACTCATTCGAATTGAATATCCGAACGTAAATGAGTGCGCCGATAACAAAACTCCCCATTGTACCCCCAGACGACCAGACAAACGGAAATATGAAAATGAAACGTCGAAACGGAAAAACGCATCAAACGCCCGCACCACTCGGGAGCCGGACAAAAAATGAACGACGCGCTTAATTCGCAAAAAGCCCGTTTGATGTCGCTAATTGACAATCAGAGGGATGCGTCTCATTGGTGCTATTCCTCGTTCTGTTTTTAAAAATTAAAGACAAAATAAATTACCGGGCGGCCATTTTTTTCGACCATCCCTCTGTTTGCTTTTATGCATCGTTAACGGTATGTCGAGGCTATGGATTCATTCCTATGTTTTACGGAAGGTACTTCATAAAATAGGTAATCTTGCATGATAATAATTTTAGAATCTGTCAGTGGAATTTGGACAAACAATATCCCGTATCAAAAACCCTTTCCTCGTTAACTGATTTATATTATATATACTTACTTTTATGTATGTGGTAGTGGTTCGGCAAGCGTTTTTTGTAGATATCACTAAAACTTCCATTTCCTAAGTTTGTCTTACGTGTCTGACTTTTGACTTTATTAATATCCATTAACCCATCATGCCCCGTACGAGCACCGGTGATCGCGACAAAAATAGAATACAATAGCATTTCCGAGAATCCCCGATCGAAGGATTAATAAAGTCAAACGTTACAAATTAAACGATGCAGATTTTACTGACGTTCCCTTATTTCGTGTTTGAAAGTTGGGTTACTTTATTGTAAAATACATACCTAGTTAGGTTAGGCACTTTATTGTTAAAAACCTAGTTACAACTTACAACCTTACTTGTATAATTTCTACACGCAACATTCTATGAGAAACATATTTCAAAACATTTTTATCTCGTGCAATAAAATTCTCATAAAAGTTACGTTTTAATGACATTTTATCTTTCATCTCGCTCACAAAGCGAGTAGGCAATATCGACAAAATTAATGCCGTGTTTACATCAAAACACTTCCACTACTTGAGCGCATCACACTTGTCACTTACATTAAAAAGTCCGCAATAAAATCACACATGTCAACGAGACGCTTTTAAAAGTGTCCCTCAAACGGGAACCTGGGGTTACCGTCAGACCAATTAGTTTGTGAAAGAACGGACACGCTGTCACTTATTAAAAATATTTATTTAAAAAAACTTTTTTGCCCGCGACTAAATATTTTTGCAGCGTGACCCGTATGCGATTTAAATGCGTTTAGCTTTACAAAGTAAGCACGGAAAGTGGACTTATTTTAACGTTTACAAGAATATGAATGTTGTTTGAAACCATCTGCGGTACTGCAATGTGTCCTATACTCTATAGTCTATAGCAAAATGAAATTTTCATACTCAGCCAATCAAGTACCAGAACGATAGTCATTTCTAACCCCGTTTGAAATTATCGTAGATAATACGATTATCAAGTCATTCGTAAATGACTCCCGCCCACACCGCAACCAATCCACTTCCGAGCCGAATCATAACTCTACATACCTACACAAACCATTGTTTTCACAATGATAACGAGCGAATCAAATTATTGGCTGCACCGCTGTACACCATAACCCGCCTTAAGCCCGGAGAAATGTACTAATTTAGAATGAAAATCGCGTGCCCGCGTTTACTAGGGCAGGTCATTTTATAGTGGTGGGGATAACAATTGTCTATTGTCGATGCCTATCTCTTTTGCGCATCGCTGAAAACGCTTCGTTAGATAAGGATGGGAGCAGCGTGTGTCCTACTCTGGCACAATGATCGGTGAAAATGGGCGAGTCTTTGTGGCTGGGATTTTCTTCTATTTGACGGTTTCGACCCGGCGCTTTCGTAACGCGCATGTCTTTTGTGCTCGTTCGTGTAATATTAATGCAACGATAGCTATTTTAATGGGTATAAGGAAATAAAAGTGGATTTTACGAGCACTTATCAGGTAGTATTACCGTAAGCGTACTTTATTTTCATATCGACATAGGTGACTTCTAAGTTCTAACTGGTTCGGTCGATGCACTGCGCGATTTTCGCAACGACCACTTGCATTCTTCCGCGTATGATTTTCTATTAAATAAGTGACGATTTCACCTATCATTTATTATTTGCCGTAATGTCTTATTATTTATTTAATTTTAGATCTTACTTTGATGTTTTTATAAATAGTTTATATGTTCTTGAAGTGGCCTTAACTTTATTTCCTTGTAATTTAATCGACGTAAATACATTGTAGACTTCTGAAAAAAATATCAAATTTTATAAATTGGCTTACCTCAAGACAATGTAATTAATAACTATTAATGTTTATTACAGAAAAAGGAAGGTTAAATATAAACCTCAGTTCTAAAACCTGTTGTTGATATTGGTAACGGAAATTGCAACAATCTTATTAGGATTGGTAATTAGTTGTATTTTTGTCGATCGCGTCAATTTTAATTGAAATCTCAATTATTATCGACAATCTAATTCCATCTCTATCACCGATACTACAAAGTTCGAGTAAAGATTAATTACAGAGTCGTGCTTTTAATCTGATGGCCGGAGTGGTTATTTAAATACGTAAATATTGAATGATGTATGGTCAATCAGAGTAAACTGCATCGAAACGGAACGCGCCTAATAGTGCTGTCAAACAACTTGTCGATTTTCTATTCATGTATGCGCTGGACCGGTGATTATTAATAATGTCCATGAGTTCGCATTATCCTACGTAATAGCGAGTCATAACAGGTGTTAATTAAGATATTTAAGTATAATGCATTCGCCGATAGATGTTAGATGCATTTTTTTAATATTACGGTAAAATTTTGTATTTAGAATTACGTTTAGCTACAGTATAATTTATTCATAAATGCTTAATATTTCTGCAGATATAAAAAAGAACACCACCAACCAGTTTCGCACTATTTTCTCATGCTAAATTATAGCACCTCCGACATGAATTATGTCAATGGATTATAGTATCAGTGGCCTTTAAATAAACGAAGATAGCGTTTTCTAATAGCCCCTGTTATGAGGCTGCATAATCTCCACTTCCTTTCACGACTTAACCTTTGTCGCGTGGTAGCGATGCACCGTAATGGCAGCATTAATCGCAGCCGGCTATTATCCGCCATGATTATATTTCATACGCGCATGTCTTTGAGTCTGCGTATCAACTTTTTTATAACATCGATAAAAATAATTGCCATCACTTAATTTATATTCTTACCCCCTTACTTATAATAATATTTAAAACACAGCATATTCAATATAAGTATGTCTTTGTCTATTAATATGTGATGTTTTCAATACGACAGACAAAAACTAGACTACCTACAGCAGAAAGCGAAAAAGATTTTTAGTTTTTACTGGTAGGTACCTACTACTTTCATAATGTCAAGATCTGTTACACTGTTTTTCCCTGTTCCTGTATACGTACCTATTACGTAGTGCTAACTTTTTATTATTCATACTCCCATACTAATATTATAAATGGAAATGTGTGTTTGTCAGTCTGTTTATTACCTCTTCTCGCCAAAAACGCTGAACCGATTTTACTGAAATTTTGTGCTATCTGAAGTGTGGAGATACGTTGAGTCCCAGGACATAGGATAATACTTTTATCCTGGAAAAATGTACGGTTTCCGAACGATAAATGAGTTTTCTCCATCTTTATTATCTCCATACAATTTTCCGATGCATAAATATAGGAAAATTGTATTCCTAGAAACCACTCAATAAATTAATATTAATCTTAATAAAACCCTCTTCTAAGAAAATGCAATTTTAACCGAAAAATAAAAGCCTCGGAAAACGTGTAATGAAAATGAAACCTGATAACCATCGTCTTAGCAAGATTCTCGGTATCAGGTAAAGAAGCCTTTGAGAAAATGATATTTTCTGCCCCTTTGTGGAGGTAGTTTCATAATTAAATAGTGCACGCTTAGTTACACGGACAAGTCTAGAAAAGTTTTGTAAAGAAACTGTTCCAACATTTTCATTACTAATTTATTACATAGGTAGTATAATATTATGTCTTTTTGTATTCTTTCCAACATAGCGTATTATAATAGTCTAAGATCCGGCCATAGAATGACCTTCACCCATCGTATTACGGGATGAAAATGATTTTTTTATAAAATTAAATATGTTAAAAAAATTATTTACAGGAGGTTGTCTGAAAAATTTGGTGCAAAGTGTAATTAATTAATAATTAAAAAATGTTTTTTTTAAACATTACATTCATTCAACCTTATGTCATTATATTCATAATAAAATTATCTTTATTTTGATATAAGGTTTATCGCGTAAGTGGATCGTTGAAAATTACTAGTATCGATTTACCTGTATATAGCTGCCTACCTGATAATTGCACCGGAAAAAAAAAGTCAACCCAGCGTTTGCATATTCTATGAGCTACATACTTTCGATTAGTATACAGTTTTTTTGCGTAAGGGAATGAATGTAATGTTTAAAAAAAAAAACATTTTTTAATTATTAATTAATTACACTTTGCACCAAATTTTTCAGACAACCTCCTGTAAATATTTTTTTTAACATGTTTAATTTTATAAAAAAATCATTTTCATCCCGTAATACGATGGGTGAAGGTCATTCTATGGCCGGATCTCCTACTATAATGTTCAACGAATTTTATTAAATTTCGTTTCGTTATATTTTCGTTCCTTTTCATATTTTTCTAGCTTTGCTTTTTTACGTAATATTGTTTTATTAAGAAAATAAATCCGATTTATTACGCCAACAAAGTTTAGCGTTCTTGTAATTCACCAAGTCATTACGTAAAGTATAATATTATAATATTTTTGTATAAAACACAAAAATAAAAATAAATTAAAAACCAAAAAACCTAAACATAAATGCAACGAAAAAGCAAATTAACGTTACGAAACTCATTTACCGATAGCCCAATAGAATCGGAAAATAGGAAGCGGATGAAAGGAAAGTCTGAAACCAACACGCTTTGTCAGTTATTCAAGCACAAATGCTTTTCTTGGGCTTTCACAGTTTTCTATGGCAGCAATAAAGGTTCCCACGGACACAACGAGCTGGGAAGGCAAGGAGACTGATGAAAAGTTGGGAATGTGGGCCGCGCCCGCCCCGGGATAGGGATGGGCGAGGAGGGTATCGATGTTTTCAAGTTTTCGTCTTACATTTTTCAGGAAGTGACTAACCTGTGAGATTATGGACACTGACTTTATTTACATATCTTGATAGATGTAAATATATTACTTTATTTACATATCTATCGAGTCTATATTATTGTAAAGGTTTTATTTTTTAATAAAATAAACTTTCTTGTTTAAAGCCAATACTTTTTAATCCTTTGATAGCGGATTCTTGGAAACCTATTGTTGTTCTATTGTTGTCGCGATCACCGGTGATCTTATAGGGCTTGATAGGTTAAATAATCGATGTGGAAAGTTAAATAAAACAAATAATAGAATGTTATCGATAGTTCAGAGCCAGCACCCCCAGCCCTAAGGAACAAGCAATTGCCGTCACTTTCTTATTATTTTTGCGGGCTTTCTTTGCTACAGTCGACGCTGAATAACAGAAGCTCCCCGGTTTTAGGGACTACCCGCTTTGTCTTCGGTAAATGAGAAGACCTCTTAGTTTTCCTTTTCTCTCTTTTATTTATTATATTTTTTTCTTTTATTAAATGTATGAATAGACCATCAGTTGATGCTGATTTTTAAAACTCAAGATAGCCATTTATAAATATGAAAAGATTATTTTTGAATTCTCCGGAGTAGTCAATTATGTAATACTCGAGTCGAGTTATTGTTGTTTTGTGTACCTACTTACAGAAAATGAATTTGCTGTTTCTATTTGAATAGAAACATTAATTTGCCTTCATTTATAAGATATCACTAATTATTCTAACTCACTATTTTGGATTTATCGATATGTTTATTTGGCAACACTAAAATTTTCAAAAATACCTTAAACTGTTTCCTTAGCGTTTATCGAAAAAGATGCCTATTGTAACAATGTAATAAGAAATAATTAAAATACTTTCTCGAATGAGCGGAACGTGAGTTCGTGCGGTGTCGGAGGCTGCGTATCAACTTTGACACGAAATGCGTGCCGTTTTTTAGTCCCGTCGAAGTTCGAACTCTTATTGTTTTATTTTAAGCAACATACTGCCTGATCAGACCGTGATAAAAGCTGATATTACAGAACAGAGTGTTATATCATATTACGTGAAAATAACAATACCTAAGAAAATTGTTCCAAAAATATATAAAAATCAAAAAAGCACGCAAAAAACCTAATACTTAGGTTAGAACTTAGAACCTATCTCACGGAATCTAGCATTCTAAAATACAAGTTGTGTATAGTTGGCTGACAAAAACCAAAAATAGAATAACCAAGAAAGAGACGATTTACAAAAAATTATATTGTTGGCAAACATAGCTAATGTCAATTATACTTACAGAGCTCTAAAAATATAGAAGAAAAACCCATTAATCATAACACAACGATCATTTTATATTAAATAAATGTCTCGAATACTTCGCACGAATAATGAACGCGTTGAAAAATGTTCCCGGTGTCTATTAGCGTCATGGCGATTTAAATATTTTACTGTTGTGATAGTCAAGTGTAGAGTAATGAAATGCCTAAATTTTTGATGTATTTAGTAGCAATGTTGCTTGCAACTGTTTCGCCGGAATTCGTTTATCGCTAAGAAGCTATAAAGTCTGAACTAAACTTGAACTTTCTCATACCTATGAAAATTGGTTCGCGGTTTACGAATTACGCGTGGAAATCCTATCAGTCAGTTACACTTGCATTATCTTGTGCAATTTTGGTGTCTGTATCTGAATTTTATCTGCAGATTATATAAGTATAGGTCTTGGTAGACCTATACTTATATAATCTGCAGATAAAATATGGCAACTTTGGGTGGCAGATTTCAAAAAAATATTCTTGATTTTCTCACTTTTTGCCATCAGATCCTGGTAGACTTATTATACATCACGCTATTTTAGTCGAATTCTGGTTCATTTAGTACAAAGTTTGCTGGTCACTAAAATACCGTATTGAAAACCATTATATCAAACCATTAAATAAATAAATACCCTTTAAAGATGTCACAGACGGTCATCACTTGCGAGTTGCACTTCAGCTTTTCTACTCCTTTATAAATCTTTACAACCGCATTATTATAAATAACAAGCTGACTATTATTTATTGTCATTTTAATATTATTTATACGCTCAAGATAACTTCAAACGTCGTATTTAAGATTTAGTAGCAGCTTCCCGAAATTGATATTATGTATTAATATTTCTATATAGATTCATTCGCAATAAAAGCGTTTACGTGATACACCATAGATATCGTGTAGGGCTAGACAAAATGTAGCAGGTCGCTGATTTGCAGGAGTTGCGAATGGTTGCCACGCGTAAATGGCTGTACCTAAGCCATTTCGTTTTTTTTAAAGACAACTACTGTGTAAACTATGAGTGTTTTTTATCATTTTTACTTTGCTACTGCCTCTCACATCAAAAGAATGGCTATCTAATTTCAGTTTAGCAATTAACTTTAATATCTTAATATGTATACCTACCTATTTTTTACGCCAAATTCATAATAAGCCACTTTTCACAATTTGTCCCCTTTTGGCCCCTATTTTTTTTTTACAAAAATCACGAGTTTCCACGTGTCAGTCTGCTGTCGTTTTCGAGAAACAACTTTTTCCACAATTATAAGTTCTAGGAATTGTTATTCGTAGAGTTAAAAATAATTGAATTCAATTAAGAGTCATAAAGAATTATAACAATAAATACAAAAGTCGGTCACTATCGGCCTTTGGTCTGTCAACGAGGTCGTCAAAATAGAAATAACTTTTATTTGGTTTCGACGGATTTATGTGAAGCTATTGTGAGAAATGTATTGTCTTCTCTATAATTATGAACTTTTCATTTATTTAGCTCTATTTTTTTTTAAATCTCAATTTCATAAAATGTAATCTAAAATGTATCTTTAATTTTCCATGTTTATTGAAAATTCTATATTTTGGTGAGGTGAGGTTTTAAAACAAAATTATGTCGTGCCGTTTCGAAGGAGATTGTATAATTATGACAATTTTATAACAGGTGTTAGATACGGCAAAATATAATCCTGTTATCACATAGTCTAGAATCTAGACTCTAGATTGTTCTAACATTATAGTGGTATAAAGAAGGTGACAGTTAACTGTAATTACACACAATTTCTCCAGTTATGATAATCACATGTTTACATTAAAGCTAACGAACCAGAAGTCTAGTTTAAAAGATAAACTATACGCAATGAATACTAAATGAGGAATTAGGCTAATTTAGTTATTACTTGATATTACATTATTATTTACCGCATATTTTCCTATATTATGAATACTGTCAACCAGACTAATGTCGGTTACTTTACAAGTAAATTCCCTACAACAGATCTGCATTCTTTGAAGTGGGAAATAATCTCTCTCTCTTTTTACTAAGTGCCAAAAAAATTACTTCTGCCGATACGCCAGGAGTCCAATTCGTTGTTATTTGCCTACTTTTTTGTTATTTTTGGTACCACCATGAAGAAAATTTACTGTTAAATTGAAAAAAATAATTGTAATGGATTGAATTACCCAAGTCTGCAGTACATTTATTCCTCTTGTTGTTTTAATTAATTAAAGCATTGAATCCTGTGATCCGAGCTTTGTCTAATCAATTCGCTATCTATTTGTAGTAAAAACAGAACATCTAGAGTTACATGGTTTGTTTTTATCTATTTTTACAAAATTGAAGTTTGTTTCTTTTGTTTCTTTTCCAGATAAAGACTGCTTTTGATCTTTACAGCTTAATTGTAACTGTATGTAATTGTTGCTTAAGTAACAACAGTAGCCATAGGTCAAGCTATTAATTTTGAAAGTCCTTCAAAAATCCTTTGCGACACAGCCATTTCTTACGCTTCATCAGATTGTGAAGAAAATTTGTGAATTGCATCATGATTTAAACTATCAGATCATGTATTTGCCATGTACGGCAAAATTTCAAGTATTTCGCCAATACACCAGCTGTTGAAGTTACATCTAGATAGAAGTTTTGTTCCCGAGCCAAAAACGCCAAACGCCCTTTTACGACGCCGCCAACATTAATTAAATCTTTAACGATAACGTCGGTGTTTTTTCCAAAATGGCGACGCCATCTTACATTCAATTTGTTTTCATTTACGTGACATTTAATACATTAGTGGTGGCTAAGTGGAACAACTCAAATTTCAATGCGATTTCGTTACAAAAAAGTCGGAAACATACCATCTAAGGCTACCTATAAACAGAATATAATATTTAAAAATCTGCATGATCTATAAAAATGTGATAGTATAGGTATGCTATGGGTCGGGGTAGACTGATCTACATTTTTAGAATAAGTTACCTAGAGTTTGTCACATTTTGTACCTTTTAAAGATATTGGTCCTATAAAATATATTATATTTTTAAATATTAATTATTCTCCTTATAATTTGCTAAAGCGATTTATTTTTTGTTCCTCTACTTAAAATTACAAACCAACGAGGAGTTGTTACCTGTTCCGAAATTATAATTCAAAAATAAATTATTAATAAAAAGTAGAACTAAAAATATGCCAAAGAAGAACCAACAGGCAGATAAGAATGATGAGACAATCGATATCCGGCGCGGTAGTGACAGAGTAAACACCACAGAACAGATATTACAATGTAAACGCCTGTGAGGTGGTGCAGCTTTGATCTCACCGACTTTATTAGGGTTGGCCGCTAGCGATTCGAAAATTATAAACTGTTTCAACAGATGTTCTATAAAGTTGTGATTTTCTGATCAAATACATTACAATATAATGTCAGTTTTAGAAAATTCTTTGAATATTATTTATTTATTATAGTATTAGCATATGTATTATATCTTGCTCTTTAATACTTTTTGCGTATTTTGTGTAATCCAAATAAAGGTTTTGTTTGTTGTACGGACCAACAATATGACGCAATCTTATTTGTTCATACTATTTCTAAGATCTGACCTATGGCAGCCCTAGTATTCCTGAGTAGCTCATAGAGCGGAGTTTACATAGCCATCATTCAAAGTTATAACGTATGAAGTCGCTATTTACGTTGACCGGAGCACTCATTACGGATTGTTATTGGAATAATAAAGAGAAAGATATTCGTCCAGATAGGCGGTGTTCCCAGTACTCGTTCAATTGCGAAACGAAATCGCTTTATTCTCGGTTCTGCGAACTGACACTTCTGTTGATCACTACTCTGTGTTTATCCGAGCTAGTTTTGATGTTTCCTCATCCGAAAGATTGTTTAGAAGGTTGAAAGTGATTTTAGAATATAATAAGTGTTTGTATCATTTTAAATCATCGTGTATTTATCTTTCGATAAATATATCGCACTTTGTACTCTGTTTGAGGATGATGTGTATAAAATGTTTCCTCTATTGCGATTTCAAGTTCTGGTTAGTAATGCTCTTACTCCTTCTTCCACTTCATACTCTCTATCACAACAAGAATTTAGACTAGGAGGCCTTAAAATAAATGAATCAATTAATAAACTTAAGTTTTTCTTTTCTCGGAAGATAAAATATAATTTTTCCTGTACATTTTTATGGAAAGCTCCGAAGCCTTAATGCCTCGTGGTATTTGAGCTGTAAAGGTATTTTTAAATTCGGCTTAGTCGTCTGTTTTTTAAACTATAATCGGAAGTGATATAACATCCTCAATTATTTTAGAACATATAAAATTTGCATAAACAGTAGCGCAACTATAAATTAAAAGGCAGCATTTCGCTACTTACATTTAAAAGACTTGGCAAAAGACCAACGACAAAGTGCCTTAAATTTTTAATTGCGCCTCGCCTTGATTATTATACGTCTTTGTGCAGCTACATGTGAGGCTTTGCCGGCAAAGCCTCCAATGGTACAAATAATGAGCGCTGTTTTTGTAAGTTTTTTTAATTTCCTTGCTTTTAGGGATATGTTTGTGTTCTCTAAAAGGACTATTTGTTACATAAATGCCAGGTAAATAAAATGCCCTTTATAGCTAATATTTTGAATATGTTTAATTTCACGCAATTTATAAAATTATGTAAATTACCTTTAAATGGTATAATAAGTATATTAATATGAATGTGATACATTTTTAAAAGGAGGAATGGTGTCGAAGTCGTTTTTGAAGTCATTATAAACGACAGTTTTGTTTACTCTGTCTACCTAGTACATTTGTACCCATCTAGAGTGAAAAAATATTTTTAAAACTTTTTGCTTTTGATCTGCACAAAAAGTGAATAAAACGCTATCTTCTTTAACTTGCAGCTAGCGGTCATCGCTTGCACCGTAGCGTTAGAATTTAATAGCGCACCCTGTGTGTGGACCTAACAAGTTTCTTTTCACAATATTATACATAATAATATTATAATATTATGCTCATTAGTGGGCATTTAAGTCCACAGAAGAACGAGACGTTTTGAGGCACGTGTAAATTTAATGGGGAAATGTGCGGCGGATGAAAGAGATAAGTTATACAATACATACGTAAACGGAAAATGTCTAGAAAATATTGTTGATGAATGCAAGTAAAATATAAGGGAAGTGGTTGTTCGTCTGTATGATATTAGCGTGGAGACTAGAGATATTATGGTACCTACATAAAAATTACCCGCTCTAGGTGTAGCGATAAATAGTATTAACTTGATAAATTTTGTTTCAGGTAAAATTCAACAACGAGTTTTATCTCTTCTTCCCGGAAACAGGTAGGGGTGACTGGGACTGGAAGTTCCCGGGGTAAGTTGTTCCGACAGTTATAACTTTGTAGAGGAAAAAGATATCAATACTCGTGAAGTGCGTTGTTTAAGCATCAGGTGACGACGGCGGTTGTGTGGCTGTGCACACCGGCTATTAGAACACCACCTTAGTAAATATTTTCGTATTTAATCTTTTTGGTCTATTTTTATTTATTATTGACCGATTTCTTTGCGTCTTTACTATTTAAGAGTGGCATTAGTTAGGTATCTTATTGTTTGAATGTTTTGCAATTGATTTTGTTAATTTACTTTTATTACAATTTTTATACAAAAACTCAATTTGGGGCTACAAGTTCCGTCCTAAAGGTTGTTCCTCGAAAAAACTTACCTTACTTGACTGACACGCCAGAAAAATTAACTAGCAGAAGAACAAGCAAGAAAAAAAGCAAAGAAGAACAAAAGCATTACAATCAAGGGAAAAGAAAACAACAATAATTATGGAAAAGGCAAAGGCAAGGGAAAAACTCAAGAAAAAGCTAAACGAAGAGTATTACAAGAAATCGAGAGTTTTGTTGTGATAAATATTCTTTTTTTGTAGTTTATAGTACTTAATAATTAACATACAATAAATGAAACTTT
The DNA here is from genome assembly GCA_937595015.1 of Polyommatus icarus. Classification (NCBI taxonomy): domain Eukaryota; kingdom Metazoa; phylum Arthropoda; class Insecta; order Lepidoptera; family Lycaenidae; genus Polyommatus; species Polyommatus icarus. The sequence continues at coordinate 20,217,771 of OW569323.1, read as the reverse complement.
AAAAATGACTATTTTATTTAAAAGAAAACTATGTTATTCTCATATTTTATACAATTTGCCCCGCACATGGAACAACTCGCCCCAACGAGGGGTTGAATGTTCCCTTCCGAAATTTTGCAAAAATATACCTGTAGAAAAAAAACTATTGAGATATTGGCAGAAATGACTACTATTACAGAGACAGATTAAGGTTCTTTAATGCATGCAAATATTAAAAATTAATCTTATCATTTTCATCATACAATTCCATGTTATTTGAAAATCGGAACTTTCAGCCCCGGTCTCCCCTATTTAGGTTCTGTTATTAATTATAATTAAACAACGCTTTGAATATTAAAACAACATTTGTTTCCCATGGCATTTGAAATAGTGGACGATCTAATGCGTAAATGCCAAAAATATTTTATTTTGCCGAGACTTTTGCGACAATAAAAACAACATCTCCAATAGCGATAAAGTAACAAAATTCAAAAGTTCCCAGACTCTCAAACTGATAAATAATAAAACACGGTTTATACCACTAATATAACTCGCATGTCGCAACAATTCAGAGGAATAAAAAGAACTTGTTAATGATCATAATGACCTCACGATGATCAGGTGAGCGACCACTGACCGCGTAGTGACCACGCAATAAAATCCAGGATCAGATAAAATTGGGACAAACTGGCTAATCAACGGTTTAACTGTCTCGCCGGTAATTAATAAACCTTCCCACCGGGTTCACGAGAAACCCGAGATCGCTCTACGTTTCTTTCTTTTAATAGTTGTCTTTAATTATACTTACGTACATTAACGATGTCGTTCTCACACAAAAATCGTCCTTACGACCGAGCCACAAAAGGCACAATCGCGTAACAAATTATAAATCTCAAAATTAATGCCGTACTTTACTTAATATTAAATGATAAGGTAATATAGAAATTTCAACGAAGTGCTTTGATAATTGTTGAAAATTTTATTTCTTTTAGGTTATTATCTTTTATTATGTTATAATGTTCTTAATGAAAAAATATGTTCCTATTAAGTAGGTACCTATTAACCTATTAGGGGAAATTTACATCAACAGAGTACGTTGTTACTTACTTTCCTACTCGCTTTTAAACAAATTAATTGTTACCATCACGTACAAATAAAAAATTGTTGGATTCTTCAATCAAGTAGATATTATCTAAGAACTACTTACTGTAATACTACTCCGATATAAACGAGATGACATCACTGATATTGTTAGAATATTATAATATTTCCTTTCGCCAAGAGAAAATAGTCGAATTCAGCGGCCGGATGCTTAGACCGATGAAAATATTTAAAGCGCATAAATTATGCAAATTCCCAAAAATATTAATATAAAATTTTATTCATACATCGATAAAGATACCATTTCCGACGTTTCGACCGGTAGCAGCGAAGAAATCGGATATAGCATTAAAAAACAATTCACCAAACGAAAATAATGTATCGACAATGTTTACGATACGTGAAATATGAACTGCGTGCATAATTACCGAATCTTACGATAAAACAAGGCCTACTACGGTGATCACCGAAGATATTATGTAGTTACAGACACATCACGGGGAACAGAATATTGAGCCTAAATGGGGAGGATTAGAATTTAGAATGCATCGATGACCCGACTCGAGTGCGTCAATAAAATATCGAAACGGAGACAGTATTGAACAATAAATGATGGTAATGTGTCGTTCACACACTCGCTCTCACGCTCCGACCACTTCATAGTAAGGCTCACCAATAAATATTAGATATGAAAAATCTCACGTGTAACATAATATCTATATGATTTACGTTATCTTACGAACATTTAACATCACATTTTAATGGGTTATTTATGACGCTGTAGTTGTTTTAAACATGTCAGTCGCCGAAGAGTAAACAAATACACTTCTTAGCAAGTGGGCACTCGAAATTCCTTTAAAAGGGAAATTCTTTTATCTCAAATTTACATACCGTGATAAACTGACGATAATGTAATCTAAATTAGATTGTTGATGGATTAGTAATGCAACTATGACAACTAAACGACAAGCTTAACGTGCGCATTTACATAATCGCTAAATTCATATTCAAACGAACCTCCCTTACGTATTCAAAGGCTGTCTTTTCAGTTGTCCGTCCGTCTGTCACCAACAATAGAGATGACAAAAGGGATATTTTCCCATATCGGTGCACAATGCCTCTTTGTGTGCGTACGCGCATATCTTTACAAATCGCGCCGTATCCCGTTTTGAATGTCTTTCTTAGCCTTCTTTAGATTTCCTTATGTAAACGATAGTTTGGGCTGTAGATGATTATAGATTTAGCTCATAAGTGCATTTGAATTATAAACGTAATCATTTTGCATAATTAGCCGAATTATGCAAAATGATATCTAGTAATGCAAAAAGATAAAATTTACAATTTTCAGATTGGAAATGTAAAATGGATAGACATTTTAATTGATTCTTTATAATATGTATTACTTATTAATCTATATATATATAAAAATGGATTTTCAAATGTGTTAGTCGCGCTAAAACTCGAAAACGGCTGAACAGATTGGGCTGATTTTAGTCTTAAAATATTCGTAGAAGTCCAGGGAAGGCTTTAAAGTGACACGAAGTTCACCGGGACAGCTAGTATAATACATTATATTCATCAGTAATATTCTAATACATATTGTTTCTAACCAATAAAAAAATCTTTAGCGAAAAATTCTGCAATATCTACATTCTACAATTTATAATTTCTACTGTCAAAGTATGCGATTTCTAACAAAGTGAATAAAAATCGTTTTAATACCTCCCACATTATGTAGAGACCGATGGCATGAAAATTGCGCAAATAATTGCACAATTTTAAATACATGTAATGGTTACACACATGCACCTCAACAATAGAGACAAAGAATTAGTGTTGCTTGAGCATTCTAAACAACAACTTTTGTTACTAACTATAAAGTATAAACAAAAGCCTTTTCATTTTAAAACAATTGCAGACTCATTTATTATATAGCCTTTCAGAAGATTACAATGTGTACATTTATGTAAATTCTAAAATTATGAACCTATAAAATACCTATCAAATTCAGATTTTCCCACAGTTGTCCCAAGACAATGGTCAAAACCTAAAAGTTCTGATACTTTTGAACCGGTTTTCATTTCCAAGTCGCGTACTGTAATTTGGAATACGAGCTATCTTTAAGTTTATTATTAAAGTGACAATTCCTCGAAGCATCGAGACGTAGGTACCTTATTTGGTAATTTGGAGGTCCGTGTTACGTTACATTTCGTTACTATACAAATTTTTGATCGTCATATTCTACCTTGGGGTCCTTGGGGTTATCAATTACTTTACAAGTTTATTGTACATTGTTAATTTTATGCAGGGTATGATATTTTGTTTCTCTAAGACGATAAAATGTATGTAACAGATTCAAGTATGTAACATAAAAATGCAAACCAAATATTTTTATTAAAAAAAAAGATGAGCTCACATTATCTCCGCTTGTCCGATGTAAAATGTAAAGTGAAAGATCTTAAACATTTCAAAAATTTAATGATGGGAGTGGAAAATGTAAATGGCAAATTAAAAGAATTTAAAATGGAACGCCGGGTTGCACAATTGAAAAAAAAAACAAAGATCACGCACGGCATGCCGAGCGGCGAGGCAAAGGCAAAGGATGATTTCCAGCCAGTCGGAAGCCGTTTGGAGTTGAGGGATGTATTGCCGTTGTTCCCGGAGAGCACTCCTGCGCTAATTGTTTGCGGAAAGGGTTCGTCAAGTATTGTTTCACAAAGTTGATACGGTCAGCATATAATGTGATATGAAATGACATAGTGGATCAGTAAAATATCTAGTAGATGCTGCCTATTAAATTTATAGTGACTCTTGAGTCTGACAAGAGCTATGTTTTTGTCAATGGTTCATTTGTTGTATCAAAATTTTTTAGGCGTTCGCTTATAAGTTTTTTTTTACATTTTTAGATATAAGTTTTTCAATATGTCATGTCATTTTATATACACAACTTATGAATATCATCTTCCAAAGGAAGATCTCTTTTTTCGGTCACCTACAAAGAGGATCCCAATACGAATTTATAAGGTTGATCATAGAGGATAGATTGCCGAGCAAGAGACCACCTGGTAGACTAAGAAGAAAATGGATCGATGACATAAAAGAATGGACCAGATGTACCAGACCCACAATTAAAGAAATTAGCCCAGGACCGGAAGAAATTCAACCTGCTGACCGCCGAACTTCGATATGAAGAGATAAACAATTTAGAATGGAGGAAATAGTATTTGAATTAAAAAAAAAACTGTCTTTGCTGCTGACGATACCACGTATTTTTTTCTCTAATTTAAAATTATTTCAATTGTCGTTCGGGCCGGGTTCCGTTTGTTGTGGTCTCCGACGCGTGCCATTTTGAGCCCACTTGTGCTTTTTAGTGCCCGCGTTTACCCTTGCCTTTCGTTTCTCAACCACGTTCATATAATGGATTCGACTTTCACGAGGGCCCTTTTGGGAATTTTTTATTATATTTACGTATTAATTAATTATTCATTAATTGATGAATAAATCATAATATTTTTTGTGTCTACATTTCCTGGCTCGTAGAATAGGACCAGTAGGAACTGACTTCAGATTCAGAGTATATAAATATAGTATTCTGCTTATGTTAAGCATGGCGAAAAGTTTTATCATCTTCATATACTGCTGTCAATTAAGTAACAAGATTAAAGCGATCAAACAGCGGAACCGCCATTCCGCAGTCTCTTTCAGCGCTTATCTTCTCGAACTTTCTTCCAACACATTAGCCCGCGAAAAAATTTCGCATATTGTATGTGACCTATCGGGCATGCGTTCGCAAAATAAAAACGCGATAACCGCAGATAAATCGTGTCAGAATGACGTAGCGCTTCACTAATGACGGAAAAATCTCTCTCGCGTCATCGCAGGGGACAAAATGGTTGTTTAAAAACCCCTTAAAACCCCCCCTGGTTCCATAAAGCGCCCTTTGTGGGCAATCGTGCGGTGGCCGTCGCGTCGTTTTGTTTGATTTTTCTCACGTGGGGTGTACTGATCTCGAATTGATTGGGATTGATGATTGTAGAGCTTTTTAATTGAACTGGTTTTTGTTCGATTTACTTTACATTCATCGCCACTACAATTACGTGTTACACGATCAACAAACAATTTTCCGCCCGCATCGAGTGCATTCGAAATCTCATTCCGCCACTACCTCAAATTCTACAATAGAGCAGATATTAAAAACAATCGTTCTTCAGTCAGATAAAAGTCCGATTCTAAGTGACTCAACATTAAATTTTTGAACAAGCCGTATTACAGTATGCATAAAATTTGCCTCGCTTTGTCAGTAACATTAAGAAAACTTTTTATCAAGTTTAAATAATTTATCAACTAAATTCAAAGAAAACACGATCACGAATAAATTAATCGCGACACTGTATCATAGACCACAATAATATAATTTTATTACAACAACAACGTACTTACTTACAAAAGCAGCTTAAAAATAATCCAAATGCAAGTGTTCATACCGTCCCTTTCATCTAATAGAAAACAAATGAAACAAAACATCACAACGTGTTTATTAATAAGGGGGTTAACGAAATCGGAGGCATCATCAAGCGTATTAGTCGATCCCATTAAACTTCCCTCCGACAGGGGCAAAAGCCAACAGAAGGAACATCTTTGTTTAACTAGATAAAATCTCTTTGACAATTTGCGCTTATTCAAATAAGCCGTCCCTTGGCACATAATAGCTTAATTCTGTCGAATCATAATGCTTCATATCCCGATGTAGACGCACGCAATCTCTGTGATAAATTAGTTTCTCGGTTCACTTGGCTGCGGAATATAATGACTACACATCGTCTTGTACTGTTATATTACGACAAATAACTATAATGTATACTATAATATAATAATTAAACATACAGATAATTACATCTAAGGAGGTTTCTATCTGATCTTTTCTAAGAGTTTTGATTTAATTCTAATTGGTAAAAGTATGAAAATAGCTGCTAAATCCCTTAAATTAGAGGACTGTTGATAATCAGACTCGCTTAAACAAACAAGAGAAGTTGTTTCTGGTGTAGATGAAAAACACCGACAAACGACGCTCAAAATTAACAAAACAGATTACATTTGCGAGACTCAAAGCGGTCGGGGCGTTGTTTGCTGCTGATTCTTTTCATTTACCCTTGTAAATACATTTCGCATAAGGTAAGGTTATATTTTGGAATATTCAAATCCCAAAGGGAAAACACAATTAATTTGTGTGACATACCCTTTTTAATCCGAAAAAAAAATACCTACATCAAATAAGTACTATTTATTCTACAACTTTTTAGTTTTAGGCGGGTTGGGTAGTAACATCCTTCTAACCTCAAGTATTGTTTTAATGAGAGATACAAACGATTGATCCATATTTTTCTCGTCCTCAAACAAACATTGTAAGCAGGTAATTATGTCAAATTCGCGTAATAAATTCAGATAATATTCAAATAACTCATAATAATTTGAAACGTTCCCTTGATACACTCCATAAATTCTATTAATTACAAAAGCATTACTGTTCTTTGACGCAAATTCAGAACTCCTAACATTATGTTTAATGTTTATTATTTATATTCCCAATTCAAATACGATTTCATCGAAGTCGTTTCAATTCAAAGCGTTTGTCAAATTACCCAGCTCCCCGCCCTCTTTGTAAATTCCAATTTCATCTTTAAAATCGTCACTGATTGTCTGTTTACATTTCTCTTGCTTGTTTGAAATGTGAAGACGCCAGCAAACTTAGTCTTTCGAAGTTTCTCATTGATGCTGTTCAAACAAGTGACATATACGTATGTTATCCCATTTGGCATAACTCTATGTAACTTAGTAATTAGTATGATCATATTATTAGCAAATTCATGAAAAGACAGTGCATTATTTTGTAATTTTGTAACGTATATCATCAAGAAGATATTTTATACCCTTGTTTTGATAAAATGGTATCAATAGACAGTATCTCGTGATCTTTGTTTTAATCAAGATAGTTCGTAAGAGATTGTCATAACTGTTTCTAAATCTTAGACTTTACTTTGCGTACTTTACAAATGAAAACTAGGGCTTCACACGAGACGAGAGTAAGCGAGAGTAACAAAAATCTCGTCTCGGTCTCGTCAATCCTCAAAAAATAGAGCCTCGTTCGAGTCTCGGTCTCGTCTCATTACCAGTTGTCTCGTCTCGTCTCGCTTAGTTGTAAATAATGATTTATTTCTATAATATAATAAAGAGAATAAGGAATATTTTATGACTAACGTGTTTATAATATGATAAAATGCGGTTTGGATGGTTACCAGATTTTATATTTTGTAAAATATATTATTTTACAAAATATAATCCTTTTCTAATTTTTCGAATAAAAACTTAATAAAAAATATTAACGAGACCCGAAACGAGACTCCCGGTTACCCGGTATGGTCTCGGTATCGCCGAGAATATTTTCCAAAAGGTCTCGTCTCGTTCTCGTCTCGTAAAAGCGAGACGAGAACGAGACGAGGCGAGAAAAATCTCGCTCTCGCGTGAAGCCCTAATGAAAACACGTGCAAACGGGGGTCACCGATAAATGGTGATCAGACGTAATCATTCCATAAATCAAAGGCGCGTGGAAGTGTATTTGATAATATCAATAAGTAGCTTTTGCAAATTAGGTAACCATGTTTATTTGTTTCAATTGAATACGCAATATCATTTTCCCTCTTGATAGCCATCGAATTACAACTGTCGTATATTGTTACTGTTTTTAATTTTGGATTGAATAACAGTAACAAAATATTGTTTTTATTGCTGATAAGTAATATTTACTATTATCATGTTCACATAATTCAAATATCTCTTGTTGTCAAACAAATTTCGAAAAAGTAAAAAGTCTTATCGAAAATATCGCTAACTTTCTTAAAACGTTTTTCTAATAATCTTAATGGCTCGTTCAAAGTCACATTCAATGTTTTTTGCTCACAAATAAAACAACTTTGGGATTATATCTTATTGAGTGCCCGCTGACCACTTGCATAAATTATTGTATACGAAGTCTATCAAAGGACTCTTTTGTGAAGGAATGAACTGGGAAAATTAATTTGGGATGTTTTTTGAAGAGACCCATTATGAACGTTATTATGATGGAAGATCAGTTTGTATTGATATTCTTTCTTTGATGTTGTAGATACTAGAATGAATTATTTGTCTTTTATAATGATTCGTATACTTACGAAAAAAATCTTTTGAGTTTTTCTTTTTGTCGCTACAATATCTTTTATTTGTGCCCTATATTTTAAATACATAAAAAAAATACTCATTGATTTACAAAGCTTTTTAAAATATGTGTCAAAAATATTGTTTTCTATATCAAACTACTAAATTTAAAAATTATAATATTTTACTTCATAATAGGTACCTATATTGATTTTATTCAAAGTATGTATTATGTACTAAATCAATTCTAGCATTTGCTTTGTCTATTTCGATAATTTGCGTCTTTGTGAAATAAGCGCCTGTTTTATTTGGCAATCGCTAATGATCATGAGGATCAGCGGTAGAGTTGATTGATGAAACCCCTCAAACAATTCAATACGTCTGTACGGTAAAAACAAATCTGCAAAGCCTTTGCATGTCAATGTATCAATGGAAAACAACCCCACGGCTAAAGAGATCGGTTGGTCGGCCAAACACAATGACTACATTTCCGTACAGCGATAATGTTCACAATGAAGGCTTTAGTGAACTGTTCGCGTTTATAAAAACTACAGAGCCAGTGAATACTTGAGGCAATTAATTAGAGCGATAAATTACCTACTAAAATACGAATATACTACCAGAGAAAATATGAATTCTTAGGTAGATGACAGATCTACGCAATTTGGTTGGATTATGCCAAACTTAGCGTAAAGATAATTTCTTATATTGATTTGACATGATGTCACCAAATTACGTAGGTCCGCGATCTATCAATGAATCAATTGCTCTGATAGTACCTAGACACCTGTTTATGTAATTCTCAGTCTACTGACATTCAGCATTTTGTAATTGAAAACAAATCATAATTCTAAGACGATTCATGTAATATCTGCTTTACATAATATCAATTGAATTTCATGGAATCTAACATTAATGGTACACAATGCTTGAGGTGGTGCAAATTCACTTACTAATAGCTTGGGAGTAAAAAGTTCAAATCGACTCCGAACGCATTCGAATTTGAACCGAAAGGTCTAATGTTAAGGAGCGTATTGGCAAATCAGCACAGCGTCGGTTATTTCAAAGCAGCCACTCAGGATGTGAGATTGGAATTCCTGATCTGACTAGTAATAAACTTACTTTAAAGAGATTTCAAAAGAATGAATAAAGAAAGCGAAGATGTTATTAAAATCGGCGCTGACGGAGGAAAGGGAGAATCTTAAACTCGCAACGGTCTCGTTTTATTTGGATGATGTCATACAAATCTTACACTTTATTGAATCAAAATTGACGGCGTCGGTTACATTTCGCGTCCGAAACATTCGCCATCAGAAAAATGCGCTCATTATGTGGTGTTGTATTTTGTGCGAAGCTTTTTACGATTGAATTTAAATACTAATTAGAGTGAAGATAAATATGGATGCGAAACTTTTTTATTTCGTTTTGAAGTCGACTTTGTTGCAATTACTTTAAATTCACTCGATACAGAAGTGTCGTTACATGTCGAAATTATTGCTACGCTTTCGTCGGGATTGGTGTATTCTGCGTAACTTGATTATTATCAACGACTGCTTGTTTCGATTCTTTTATTTTCTCGAAACGAACCGAGATACAGAACTCAAAAGGGCAAGAGACAAATACTAGTAGCTACAATGATATCTACGATATTAATTGTAATTTCAATCTTGTAAAATGATTATTTAAACAACATTCCTACAGCAGTACAGTTGTTGCGAAAAAACGAAAACAAAAGAATGTCTGGATTATTTAAACATACTTTATCGCCTCTCAAACTGTTGGATAGACAAAAGAGCAGTGTTTAGATAGGAAAGCATTTAGATCTGCTGTATAACACTGAACAGTGTTCTGTGTTTGTTATTTTATTAAGTGCTTCGATCTCTGTACATTTATTGTAATGCCAGTCAGTACATCACAAAGCCCGATGTTTATTTTAAAGGCAAGTGGCGAGCGCATACGTAGTACACTTAAATGGATAAACTTATCTATAATAATATTAGATGTAGATGTAGTTAAATCTACTTTTCTTCTATGGAGTAGTTGTATAATTGTAGTAGGTTTACAAGATACCATGCAAAAATCGGTCCAGCCTTTTCGTAAAACATCTGTTACTTACTGATTTTTAAAATAAATATTTATGTAATTAAATTGCATCAATAGTTATTCAAAGCTACAGATAATAGCTACATATTAAAATAACTATTATTACTCAACTCAAAAAATTAAAATATTGCTTATTTAATTTTATAGAGCTTCACTAAGGAAAGTAGATAATATAAATTAACTATCTTTTCAGATTTTATTCGCAGTTTTTACATCGCCTATTTTTTTTTTTTTGGCAATTACACATCAAATGCTATCAATTGCCTAAATAGTCACACCATTTAGATTTTCTAATATTTATACAGCCGACTGTACATGTAACTTTTATACCGTCTATTTCAAACCACGTAAGTACACTCACCGTTCGATAGTTGGGATTGTATAAAAATAAATATTTACGTTTGACCACGTATTGTTGACGGCGTCAGGTATCTGTAGATAGCTGGTGGCGATGGATAGTTAACCATCTTCTTAGCTCTACTCTCTAACTATTAAAAGTTGATCCAACTATTACCTGAGGTTTCAGTTTGGTTGTGTCGTAGTTTTTAGGGTTCCGTACCCAAAGGGTAAAAACGGAACCCTATTACTAAGACTTCGTTGTCTGTCCGTCTGTCCGTCTGACTGTCTGTCACCAGGCTGTAACTCTAGAACGGTAATAGCTAGAGAGTTGAAATTTTCATAGATTGTGTATATCTATAATGCCGCTATAACAAATACTAAAAACAAAATAAAATTAATATTTAAGGGGGCTCCCATACAACAAACGTGTTTTTTTGGCCTTTTTTGCTCTATATCAGTGGTTAAATTTTTCACAAAATCCTAAAATAAAAAATTAAAGGGGCTCCCCTCCAAAAAACAAAATTTTTGGCCTAATTTTGCTCTTTAATGGTACGGAACCCTTCGTGCGCGAGCCCGACTCGCACTTGGCCGATTATTTATACTTGTTAATGCTATGACGTCTTGCTCTATTAAATCAAATTTTGAAACAACGACCCATTTATATTATACTTATAATCTCAACGTTATCTTATGAAAAATACATTCTCAGAATACTTTTTCATCCTTCAATTTTCAAGGATATAAATAAACATATTTTAGTAACAATTTGATATATCAAAAAGCATTTTATTGGGAGCTGAAGACAGATAGCTGTCGCTTCAGACAAGCGTCCATCTTCAATATTTCCGAGCCAACTGTTTATTAAAACAACATAATAGCTTTGTTGATGGACTTATAGTATACGGTTCATAGTTTTAGGCACAAGAAATAGGAACTTAATAAAAAATGTAGGTATAATGCTTTCCAAAAATATTTGGATTAATAGGTTTAGTATTTGGTACACTTATTTAAAAAATATGATTAACAAAACTTTGCATTTATTTCGGGATAAGCACAAACATTAAGCGAAATTATATCAAAAAGCTAGCACCAACAAACATTTTAATATTTGCGTAAGAAAAATAAACAACACTGAGCCTAATTTCTTTAAAGATGTGAAACTACAAAGGTGCATCTTGACTTTTGGTCCGTTGCATCCTCGTTACTGCATCCTCGTCTTAGGCTTGTTACCCGGTTCTCGGCGGTTTTATCCAGCCTCATCCGGTTCCGCCTTTTCCCGGCCAACTCGCTTGTTACCGTTATCCGGGTGGTTAACTTGAGTCTCCTCCAATTATTTCTAGCTCAAACCGTTTGGAATGTTACTTTTAATTTTTAGTCTTGTTACTTTTGTGGCATGTTCGTCCTATATTAATATATTTTATATATTTGTCGATTTCAAGTATCTTGTACAAGAATATTTAGATAATACACAGTAATAATAATTCTTAACATAAATTGAAATATTTTCTCTTATAATACGCCTTGTCACATCTTTCGATACCCACAAATTTCGATCGCTGCCCTTTACGTATTAAAACATTAAACACCAATAGGACACTATTTTCTTCCCTTGTCCCTTTATTTCCCGGGAGATTAGGTCGAGATCCATTAGCGACAAAGGACAGGTGTTGCGTCAGTCTACACTAAGCTTTATTAATCTTTTCTCTATGAGGTTTCGCACTTTTATGGAATCCATTGATGTGGGTGGAAAGCTGGTCTAAGTCTTTAGATGTGTTTGATTTTTCCTTCCAAAGTTTTACTAAATTGTTTTTCTTTTTTACCTACCGAAGTTTGTACATTACACAGTTTGTATTGTCCAATAAAAATGAAAATTTTCTTTTCATTTAGATTTTTATTTAATTTAAAATAAACACTAAAGTCATACTATAGTTATTATAATATATATTGTTATCTTTAATATTAGTAAAGGTATAAAAAATATAGCTTTCCATATTAGTCACATTATAAAACAAAGTTTACAGCTATTTTTTACATAATTTGCGGTGAATAGAGTCTTCGTTATTACGCTATTTATAATGAAAATGCCAAGTATCTATTCTTACATTTCATACAGTGGTCGGTTTGTTTAAAAACGAGCTAAATTATAAGATTGAATGCAGAACAGCATAATGACTCCACTTCACAGACTCTATCGCCCACAAAACATCTTGAATGTGAAAAAGATTATTGTGGACGCGGTCTTACATTTTTGTGCTCTTTGTTCATTTTGTTGCTATTTTCTTTTTATTATTATCAAACCCATAATGTAACTAAATATAAACAAATATAAATCATAAGAATTACCTAAAATTTTACTCAGGATTACGTCAAAGTAGAGACTGTGACCACCTTTGACGCATACAAGTGTTTAGATACAGATCAACCTAATTTAGAAACTGGAACTTCAACATGATTATTTTGATCTATGTATTGTTATATTGGCAACAAAAAATTATGAGGCAGATCTGAAGACTTAAACAAAGTTGTTTTTAAAACAGGTAGAGCTAAATAACACACTATTTTATCTAATAGGATCACAGCTTTACTTACACTTGCCATCAAAAATGTAACTCAATTCGTAAATAGCAATGATAAAATAAAAGTAGTATCCATACGAAAACAGCGCTCTTATTTCCGCTGTCTAACGGAAAACAAAAATAAACATAAGAGTACGCAAGGAATAAAAGAAAAGCTGAAGTGGGAGCGTCCGGGAATAGGTAAGACCGGGAAGAGGCAAGAAGGGGGTTCCCCACCTCCCCAGAGCGGGGACTCCCTGGGAGCGGGTAGTCACTCCCCGCGGGGGCTGCGTTGGTCTGTAAGCGTCCCTTTGGATTTGGGGTTGCTTTTGTTTATCGTCTCTTTATTTATTCAACCTGATACGCTCCGGTTCGTTGTTTTTAAAACTAATAGGCTTATCTGTTTTTGTATTTGTTTATTATTTAAGTACTTTTGCTGGGTTATAATGTAGAGATATATATAAATACTTACACAGGTGGTTTGGTCTACTATAGTAACTAGTATCGTCACTTTTTGCTATCAATATTTAGTTAAATTAATTAATCAATTATTATGATGTGGCGCATAAGCGAAAGGCGCTTTATAAATCACTGTATGTATACAGACTATGCACATTTGAATTCTAGGGCAACACCGTAAAATACTTTGTCCTACTAGCTAGACATTGATTTCGTCAAATTTTCAAGTACAAAACTACCGTCGAAGTCTTCTGTCAAAGCGTTTCCCATCCCTAGTTAAGTGTGAAAAAAGAAGTGACGTTTGAAGTTTCGTCGTCGCAAGTTGGCACGTGTCGGAGCGGCGTCGTACGGAGTCACCTCGCTAATTTGACTAACCACAGACCCGGGGGGCCAATCCCGGCCAATCCCGACCAATCCCGGGGATTCCCCATTCATCCACTTTTGTCTTTTTCATCAACTTTGATTGTTTGCATTAACAAGGGTTGTTTAATGATGTAAGGTTTATATGTTAACGAGGAAAGTTTTGTTTGTTGGATTTCGCTGTCGGGATAAAATAGATTCATATTTCCAAATGTAACGAAACAATAATTAACTAATTGAGTTTGTGTATAATATGAAAACAGAGTATTTCTTTTATATAATATGACAATACGAGTAACTATTAAGAATATTATATGTTTTTATTAAATAATATGTTTTAATTATTAATGTTTAGAACATTACTTTGGAACATATTATTTTACTGATTAAAAATCATTAGGACTATAGTTCTTGCAATCTACGAGTGCGCGTCGCCCTTAGTTGTGTGAGTGACCATATCTATACACGCGTACATGGCTCGCTCGCTACTGACTGCTCCGTCGGGTACGCACACTAACGAAAATGTCTATTCACATTTCCAACTACAAATAAAGGCGACGCGCACTCTTAGATTGCAAGAACTATACAACAAACCTACCCAATATAGTGAGGGAGCCACAAATAGGGGATATCTGTGGATTTCATACTTTGATGGTCCTAAAATATGGATTGTTCTATTTGTAGGACAATGTTACTCTTAAATTATATAACTAAGTATTAACCTACCAATATACAAAAAAAATTGCTGGTTAGGGTTCCGTTTTAGGGTACCGTAGTTGTCAACCAAGTTTTGTTGATTACAGAACCCTAAAACGGAACCCTAACGGTAGGTTAATAGTTATATAATTTAAGAGCAACATTGTTCTACAAATAGAATAATCCATATTTCAGGACTGTCAAATCAAAGTATGAAATCCTTTCTAACTCTATTAGCTACCACTTTCAAGATTTTTCGCAGATAAAAATGTTGTTTGTCTTATCTAAATAAAGCTACTCACAAAAAACGTGCTTGTTAGTAATAAAAAAAATTGTTCTGGGGCTCCCTGCACTACCCATCTACACATACATATCAAGAACCAAAAACAAAAGGGAATAAAATCATTACATCCGAGTCTTGTACCTTTCAAATGCATTGCGAAAACATGGGGAGCCGATAATACTATAAACCGCATAATCACCACTGATAAGATCAGTGCACCATTAAAAATTGCGAATCACTCACCACAATAACACGGACCCCTGGGGCTCCCGATGGACATGTTTGAAGACAAGTTGCACGATCAGTTTGACAGGATAATTGCCAAATCAAAATGTTTTCGTTCGATTTTGTAAAATTTTGTAACATGTGATTACTATAGTGCTCTCAGGCTATCTTGTCTCTAGCGTTTATTCACCCTACCGCTACCATGTTTCAAAAATTTTGACGTAATTGATCGTTTTCTATCAAATAGCGACAGAAAACGAAGAGACAGAAGTTTCATAATACCTCATCCAAATACGTAGTGTCGTAACTGAGAAGTTAGGAATTTTTGAAGTTGGATTTCCTTAATTACGATATTGTCAGCAAATTCATGTTATTTTTATCACAATTATGATAAGAATTGATATTTTTCTGAAAAAATCGGTTTTCAATTTTTTTTATAAATATTAGGTTTCTCTTAGTTTTGTGCGTGTGAATTAAACAGTTTGCTAATAATATCATCAGATAAAAGTGAATCATTATTTTTTTACGAAAACTACGCAAAAATATCAAGAAAATAAAAAGTTATATTTTTCACCAGCTGTCATTTACATAAATCCAAAAATTTAAGTTACTCCTGTTTTGTCACAAGTATCTTTAACTTACCTTTCACGACAGGGGTACATAATTTTTGGTCACCTTTTTTATGTTTGCATTTGAACTCGGAATCTCCTTATGCTCGCTATAGAAATTACTTATATAATACACAAAATGTTTTATAAAATAAATTGATTCTTCAGTAAAAGCTGAACGATTCCATTTCATCTTTCGAGCAATGAAACGAAACGATTGTCTAAGTTATAATAAACGTGGCCGGTACTAATTTGCAGGTTAGTAGGTACTTGGTAGTTGGTACTAATATGCCATGATAAGCCAAAATACGTTCCTTTTAATTTAGGTAGGATAAAATAGGTAAACGTATTGTGGATTTAATTTAAAAATATCCCTATAATTATAGCCAAAAAAAATGAATGTGGTATACAATAATATTATGTAAGAAGTGAAAATTCATTATGACATTTTATATTTATATTATACTAGATGATGCCCGCAACTCCGTTGCGCCAAAATTCGTTTATCGCGTGGGAACCGTACATTTTTCCGGGATAAAAAGTATCCTATGTCCTTTCCCGGGACTCAAAGTATCTCTATACTAAGTTTCAGCCAAATCGGTTCAGCGGTTCGGGCGTGAGGAGGTAACAGACAGACAGACACACTTTCGCATTTATAATATTAGTATGGAATCACAACTTCAATGAAATTAGGTAGCCAAGACATAAAGAAAAAAATATATAAAAGCCGAGTAATTGAGTTCTTACGAAATCTTTATTGGACTGTTCCTATGTTTTGTTCTAAAACATTCTACAGATCAAGATTCAAGTTGGCAGAAGATTTCACGAATACGCGTAGACCATAATAATAATTATTTTCACGAACTTCAAAGGAGTATTTAAACGAGATGGTGATATTTTGCACAAAAACAAGATACTTAGTGTAAACAAAAAAACGTCACGTTTTTCACATTGCTTCGAAGTTTCTCTCATATATCAATAAAATATAAAAAGCTCTACTTCATTAGGTATTTTCTCTTCCCCTCTCGAATAAAGGTCAGTTTTATACATTATCCTCTAAACAGGCAAAGGTAATCGCGCAGGAGCAGTCTTTTCACCGATTTCATATATTTACATTTTGATATCTACTTAATTACAATCAATTAATACAAAATTCCTATCGAGTAGCAAAATCTTGTTGTGTCACATAAAACGTCTTCGCTGACTTTTTATTTCACTGTATACTTTTAGTTATTTATAAATTAGAAACTAGGAGTAGATGAAACCTAGTATTTATTCAAATCATTAGCTGGAGAATTATAAAATAATAGAAATATATTAGTTTCCCAATGAACCTAATAAGTGATAATTACTGATAACCCAGCCCCTTTCATACTCCACACAAAATAAAAAACAATGTTTTATATTATGTATGTTTAGGTCTCCATCATTTTAGAAATATAAAATGGCCCCTACAAAAATAACCATTGTAAAATGTAAATTATGCTTCGTCGTGGGGTAAATGTCTTATATTTCTATGTAAGTAAGTGTTATACCTCATTCATTAGTCTACAATATTATATACTAGTAATCTGTGTCCGTTAGTTTGTACTTAATATTGAATAGCTCATGCTCGTATCGTTATAATTTTTTTTTGCAATTTTGACAACCGTTGTTTAAGGTCTACCTTCCGTGAATCAATATCTATATTGATTCATGTATAAACTTAGTTTAAAGAAGCGACATTCTGCAGTCACCGATTAATAAGAAGCTGACATAAAATAGGTATAACATAATAATAATATATTTTTTTTACTCTAAACATGAGTTGCTTATAGCATGATTTAATTGATAACAATTTTAAAAAATAACAAAATGTTATTTAAAATAAATGATATATTAATATTAGTAGCTTCATAATTTCTCCGAAAAATATTTCGTAAGAAAAAAAGGTTCGTGATACATGGCGGGGTCACGCTTCCTCCTGCTTGCTCTACCACGAAACTCGCGGTCATTTGAATTTAGAAACTTTTTGACAATTATGTCATACAAACGATGCGATAGATATCGCTACATCTGTAAAATTAGAATACAATGGTAGACGAGATGCCGATAACCGCTAGAGACAGGACTGAGCGTTTGAACCATAGTTGTTCCGACAATCCTTCTTTTTTTTTATGAGCCTATGCTGTCCCACTGCTGGGCAAAGGCCTCCCCCAATGTCTTCCAGTTCTCTCGATCCAACGCAGCCGTGGGCCAACCTGGCTCGTATATTTGTCTAGCTCATCGCGCCATCTTTTAACATCGATAATAATCATAATAATTGTCAATGTATACTTATTTTCCATGCAATCTTTCCAACTCACCGTCTCAATTATTGTTTAATTAAGGCCAAACAGAAAAATGTATAAAATAGCTTTCAATAATGGATTTAGATTTATATGGAAGCGGCACCAATTCTAAACACTTATCCTTTCCCTCGTCCAGGCTATGTCAAAATACTTGCATTTATGATTTGCATTTATTGAAAATCATTACGTATCTAGATTGAATGTAAAGATAAAAGCAATTATTGCAACTCAGCAAACGTTATTAATTTTACATTGTATGCTGACAATATGTACTTATTAAACTTATTATGGTATTCAAGTTATGTATTCTTATACCTTTAATTTCTTGCCATTATATAAATTAGCCAGTATATATTACAGATATTAGTTCTAGTCAAAAGCACCAGGTTTGCATAATATTTTAGTAATTCGTTCTTAGGTATTTTAGTAGACTACACGTTCATAGCCATCATTTTGTTAATAAAATCAGAAATTATCGAGACCTTAGTCTACCGCTCTTTAGTCATGATTCTGCATTAGCGATTCGTTTTGATTTGTCATCCTCGCAATCTGTTTAATGGGCCCCGCGATTGTTACCCTTTGTGTTTTTATTCGCATTATCAACACTGCATCAACACAATTGATGCAAAAAGGTTCATTTCTCACGGGCTCGTTAATTACAGAATTCACTTAGCCCTTTTGATGGTGCCGAATGTATGCGTCTTGAAAAATGCTGATGATTTTTCTTTACACTGTTAGGTTATGAACAAAATCATCTATATAGGTACTTTACTCTTTTATTTGGTCGGCAAGTTTTTTTGAATCGAGCTGAATTGTGACGCAGTTTGATCGGAAAGTTTTCCAATCGACATTGCCGGTTTGTTTTATATGTTGTTTCAGCACATGAACTACGAAAAACTTTATATATTTGCCTACACCAAGTCCTATTAGCAATTAAGATATTTCTGATGACGTCAAATATTTCGTCAAAACAGCACATTACCCTACATTAAGTCGTTGACATCACGCCTACAAAGAGACCGAAAAGATCATCAAACAGTTAAATGAGTTGCATAATTTCCAATGGAAACGACTAATAAACTCAATTATCACATAAAACTAATAAGTCACCAATCATTGTTACGTCTAGATCGGGGGCATTATAAATAATTTGGCATCTGAATAATCTGAATAATATATCTGAAGATTTAGAATATGTCGCGGTGTGACGGTAAATATTATGATTTCACCTAGATCTTAAATCTCTTACGTCAATATGACGTCGGTTTCATTACAATTCCCCACACACACACACAAGTCCCCACTAAATCCTTTAGTTCACCCACTACATTCTATATCTAATTGCTGAGACATTTGTGTTTATTTTGTGACACTAGAATCTAATAATGGCTTATCCGGCTTGCGTGAAATAACAATATGAATAACGGAATAACCGTTGGTAATATGCACGTTAAAAAGCGAATAGTAGGTATTATGCTATGGAAACTTGAATGCTAGTAATACTATTTATTAAACTAAAGCAAAGAATGGCGTAGGTGACAAGGACAAACAGAGAAGCGAAATGCGGTACAAATCAGGATCCTGACGATTGCATATTGCGCTAATCGACCAATAACAATATAAATAGCGGAACATTAAACTCATGAGTAACGTAGTGCCAAGGACGCTATGACAGAGTGTGCATGTTTTCTACGGCTATTTATATCGACCGCCGTCTTTATTGATCGGGCATCGGCGAGTCACGCCAGATCACGCCCAGCCACTTCTATTGGCAACCCAAACATTGACCCAGAGCATTTATCACCATCTCCCGAACGTAACGTCTCATTTACGACGACCGCGACCGCTCCACCTGCCCGCAACAATAAATATACCGCAGCTGCCCACCTATATCAAAAGCGAATTTTTCACGTCCACTCTCACATTAATAACGCCATCAAAAAGCACTGAAACCACCGAAACGACGGTCAACCGTAAAATGTAACCGCCGATAGGACACGCGGCTATTAAATAAACTCTCTTTACATTAGATAAATCGCGTACGTTATTCGGGAACATCTGTCGCCTACCAATTACGTCCATACATTATGCTCAGTTTGTTGTTTTTAATAAAAAGTTTAATCCGTTCAGTTATGACGGCAATTTGTCTGCGGGATGGAAAAACTTGGTCGATTACCAGAAGCGCACCGCTCGCTTATCGGCTCGGGCACCGATTACATTCCGGATTTTTATTCCTGTCAAATTTATTTATGTCTCCTCTTTTGTCTTACATTAGCGCTTTTTCTTTCATCTCCTACCTATATTTCACCCTTGAATTATTCACGCCGTTAAAATTGAGCATCCTTTTGTATGAGTCAAATAGTCGCTCGTCGGGAGAGACGTTTAATCGAGATATTTCGATTTCATCAGCCTATAATGTATCTCGTACCATTAAAGAGTCAATATACACATAATGATGAGTTGATAAAATGTATATTGTGATATTCGTCAAGAGTCGTGTAATTAATCGAAGTTTTCTGTTTTCGAAGCGGTTTATGGGCAGTAAGATTTAGTGAACGTCTCCTCTGGTTGATTTGTGCTCACAACTTGGCGCATTCTTTGTCACGAATGAAGCATAAGAGTGCAATACATCGTAGGGGACAAATTCTGCGTGAAAAGATCCCTCCTTTAATGTATTGCCGGCGATTTGTGAAATTGTTGCCCCTACACAATAATTGCTTGGGCGACATCTTTGTATCTTTTATAGGTGTTTGGGTTATAATGCTTGCCAGTGCTAAATGTGAGACTTTTAAAAAGAGGAATAAAATAAAATATGAGCATTACTCATACTCAGTGTCATTCAATAACTTCTTTAAGCGTCCTAAATTTTTTGCAGACTGTATTTTTTTTTTATTTCAACAGAATTCTCTTGGGGCGGTGTCAGCGGAGTTGGAACTTCAGAGACTGCAACAAGAGCACTTGAGGAGACAAGAGATGGTGCGACGAGGCCACTCCCTGTACCCTGGACCTCCTCTGGCTCTCCTCCCTCTGCTGGAGCAAATGAGACCGCAACCTCCACAGACAACCAATGTGAGGATTTCTTTTTTTTATCATCTCAATGCTTTAAATATCTGACAATACTGCTTTAAGATAAAATCAGTCATGACACCACCGCCATTAGTCGCCTTAAATTTTCAAATATTACGACAATGACATACCAAAAACGGAATCAAACTGATGAAACAACTATTTTTGTAGCTGTTAATCTGGACTTTCTTGCGATGGCTCACTAAATTACCGTAGATATAATCAACAGAAAACAATTACCGCCAGCGGCTCCTTAAATTATCGTTGAAATATGTGGGACGGTGGACGAGGTGTCGCATAGTTATTGTCGGATAAAGATCTCGTTCAATTAGTTATCCAAATGGCTACTATTATTCTGATGGTACAAGCAATTAAGTGAACAGTCGAGACTGTTCAGCGTTTTCGTGACATCCACATATAAAGTATTTACTAAAATATTATTGTAAAAGGCCAAGAGCATTAGCAATATTGTTATCTGCAAAGAAATTGTCAGGATTTTAATTTACTAAATTATGTAGCAACAATTAATACACATAATAAGATAATTGTTTGGACCAACTTACAGGTAAGTACTGTAATAAGTATGAAGAAGTAACTAAGAATTCCTTCCCATTTGGACGTCAACGATGTGAAATGACCCCAAATTCTTGGCGCACTGCCAACTAGACCATGTCCATTGAAAGAAGCTTGCTGAAAGCTGACTTATAATAATTGAATATGAACTGAACATTTTTGTACCTAATGCTTAATTAATGATTAATCAATGATGAGCACATTGTCGTTTCCTTTCAGTAATAGTTTTATATGGAATTGAGAAATGCAATTAAAAAGACGTACGTTCGAATTAATCGTTTTGGCAACCTGATTTGTGTTGGCTAACATCCTGTGTGTCATACGGTGCGTTGGATTGTATAATCTTTACCTTTTACCTACTTAGGTTTTAGTATTTCTATTTCATTTATATTTAATTTGATTTATTTCGTAATCCTTTTAATACTAAGATTTTATATTTTATGATCTATGATTATTATTTTGAAACTCCTAAGTTGTTGATGAATAAAATTATTGTGCCTACAGGATTACCTATAGGAACTTATATCTGGT
The DNA here is from genome assembly GCA_937595015.1 of Polyommatus icarus. Classification (NCBI taxonomy): domain Eukaryota; kingdom Metazoa; phylum Arthropoda; class Insecta; order Lepidoptera; family Lycaenidae; genus Polyommatus; species Polyommatus icarus. Next base: position 20,195,375 of record OW569323.1, on the reverse strand, counting down.
TGGTACATTAGTACCAACCAGATATAAGACGATCAACGACTATAATATTATAATCATCGTAAATATGAATTTAAAAAAAACATCCGTTTACAAACTACTGTATCACGTCAACACCAAGCCCTAAAGTGAATTAAACTAATTACTAATCAACTTTCTAGTTTATATCTTGTTGTCAACATCGTGTCACCTAATTATAATAAATTAGAAGATATTCAAAACAATCAGGCAGGAAATTGCGCCAATTAATCGTTACCCGGTTTACGAGCGGACGACATGCCAGCCTTATATAACCTTTTTTCTTTCGAAATTGTATTAATTGGTCATTAGATTAAATGTGGAATCTTTAAAATGGTCACGTATTTTCCCTAAAATCTATATTTTACATAAATACCTAATTGTATTCAAGGTAAATAAAAAGGAAAATATTAAATTCCGGCCACCTATTATTATTTTTCGAACTTTTAAACTTTGAATTTTAAGGCAATTAACCACATTCGTTAACGATTAAAAAAATAAATTCAAATACTAAACTTCATCCGAATATTATGTCCAGCTTTTAAATCCCATAACACCTACATCTAAACAAGTAAACTGTGTATCATCTTCTGTCAATGTGATCTGTATCATCATCAACTTTTGTTCCTTTTTTTTTAATCAATATAAGCAAAAGGATTAGCCTTCTACCCTTTTGTATCGTTTTAAGTTTTTACTGACGTCTACTTTAGATAAAGTTTTCTGTACTTATAGCGATCCTAAAGCTGTTCTCTACATGTAGTTTAATATTGCCATCACATAACCTGCTAGGTTTCACGCCGTGTCAATACGGTTTTTGCAGGTTTCCCTATCCTCTTGCAAGGTTTTACTCGCAACTCTAACATTCAATTGTTGTATTCATCTTCCTCTGGCACGCGGTACACAATAAATCAATACTTTTCTATATGAAATTAGCATTTGAAGGTCAGCAAATATCAGGCTCCTACCCTCTTGCATCGAACTCTAACTTTTACTTTTTCCTTTGAGATTTTTTTAACTCTAAACTTCTAACTTTTTTAACCTCTACATCTGTATATTCCAGGTGGTCCCCAACTCTCCCTGGCCAGCGACCGCCCAGCTCGCCCAGCTGACGGCCAGCGCGCGTTCCCCCCCACCACAGGACCCGGACGCCCCCCTCAACCTCAGCAAGCAGCGGTCACCGTCGCCGGCGCAGCCCATGATGCTCCCGCGGTTCGTGCCCTACCCACCCATGGAGGACTCCTATATGAAGAAGGAGGAGGAGTATAATGCGACTTGTAATGGTGAGTGTTAACGAGCTACGTTCGAATATCTTATTCGGTTAGACCCGCTATCCCCAACCCACGGCTCGCGAGCCGCGTGCGGCCCGCCGGGACTTTATTTGTGGCCCGCGTGATGGTAAAAAATTTTGAAATTCACGCCCACCGGCAAAATAACGTAAAGTATACGTGATAATCGTTAAATTTTTTCCACTTTAAAATTGTTAATTTTGAAGAATGTTATTTTTTGACCCTAAAAAATTTTTGTTGCGGCCCGCGACACCAAGACTAAAACATGTTTGTGGCCCGCATGAGAAAAAGGTTAGAGACCACTGGGTTAGACGGTATGCTTAAAAAGCTCAACAATTTGTAACAATCCTTACGAATATTTTTTCAATCCTATTCAAAAATTTATTCGAAACGATAACACAGAGATAAAAGCAATACAGTATCTTCGCATGCGCGTGAAACTTGTCTTTCGGCACAAATTTTATTTCACCAATGCAACGTGGCTGAGTTCCACTGTATATTTGTATTGTTGCTAGCTGGAATTTAGGAAACCGTACCTGTGCTAAATTAGAACTTGGCTGGAACTATAAAACCATTGGAAAACAAAAAACAGTGAGTCACACGTGTGGGGATAATAAGCATTATGACGCTAGCAGACGTCACGAGAACGCACGTTCCCAAAATAATAGGACAGCTGTCTTATCAAATCAATTTTTAACCTCACCACACTCTGAGGTGTTAAGTATATGCATTCAGTGCATAAAAATGATAGAAAAACCATGATGAAAGACCATGTTTTCCTAATAGCTTCATGACCTCTTTTTCCACATTTTATCCATTGCTAAATATCGACAGCGAAGCAAGCGCAAGGCATTGCAAGTAACATTAGCGCTGACTCGTGTCAAATTCTAAATATTCCTGATTTCGAACTTAGCTGTCGAAATAATATCTATAGGAGGCTTCACACCACATTTGTCTGGTCTCGTGCTAAATTATCTAAGAACTTGTGTTACGGGTAAACCGAAATGACCAAATGCGAGATGCATTTGATCATTTCCACCGACCAGCTTTTTATTAGAATTGATTCATCAAACACATCTGCGGCACGTCACATCGAAACCGTTGATCTTTATTTCCGTAAACCTTGTATTTACTGAAATATCTGAATTACGGCCACTTTGACAGCAATGCAAGCGCAAGGCACTGCAAAGTGCAAGCGATGTCTTGACAACATGTGTAAAATCCCAATCATTTGTTTTCGAACTTCGTCGTCGAAGTAATCAAATGCATCTCGTCTAACGCTTCTTATTAGAATTGATTCTCATTCAAACACATCTGCGGCACGTCACATCGAACCCGTTGATCTATTCGTAATTCAGATATTTCAGTAAATACGCGATGTCGCGAAATGTGAAAACTATGAAATGTGCCGTGTCGCCGTCTCACATCTGACGTCGTATTTAATTGCTGAACATAATTAATCCAGAGATCACAGTTTTCGGGAAACGCGAAGTAGGTCGACTGGCGTGTAGACAACTTCATCGGGAGAATGTAGAGTGCAACGAGCCAAATTTCCAATAAAATGTTGGCTGTACAATGTATTATGATTTATAAACCATATTTTCATAAATCCTTTGGTTTTTTTTTTAAATTGCATACCCATCTGATAATATGGTCTCCCTATGATTATTGTAAAGGGATGGTTCATAGTAATCCACTATGATGTCTTTGGATGTCTATGTCTATGTTAAAGCATCTTTGAACTTTAAGAGAAGATAGTGTATGGATAAAGAGTAAAGGATGGTCAGTTTCAACAAAAATTTAACCTTGTGACCAAGAAAATAATCGGCCAAGTGCGAGTCAGACTCGCGCACGAAGGGTCACTTTAGAGCAAAAATAAGAAAAAAAATAGTGTTTTTGTAAGGGAGGCACGTTTATTATTAATGTTATTTAATTTTTATTATAAATTATTAAAGTACTAATAAAACTGAGTATTTTATGAGCATTTCAGGTGGCTAACTGTTGTCATCATTAATAACGAGCAAAAAATGTTTAAAAAATCACGTTTGTTGTATGAGAGCCCCCTTAAATATTAAATTTATTTTATTTTTAGTATTTGTTGTTATAGCGTCAGCAGATATACATATAATCTGTAAAAAATTCAACTCTCTAGCTTTTACCGTTCTTGAGTTACAACCTGGAGACAGACGGACAGACAGCGAAGTCTCAGTAATAGGGTCCCGTTTTTACCCGGGTACGGAACCCTAAAAACGAATGATGAATCCTCATCAGTTATGTGATGAGTCTTCACTCATCAGTGTATACAAACGTTGCAAAATAACTGTAATTTTGTTAATTAATGATTGTCGTCCTTCAAGTAAATATTTGATGTATAGTTGTTTGTTAAGTAACAATAACGTAACGTATGGTGTAAAAGTAAAAGTATAAAACGTTCGTTATTTAACATAAAATATTTATTGTGTTCGATAAAAATCGTCGCCTGTTAATCTCTTTTGATTTATTTAACGATTGCAGAATAATTTTTATTTCAATTATTATCGTAATCGCCGCTTTAATCTGTATTTGACGCGAAGTTTCACTTGTAATTTTTATGATTAACAATAATAATATCAGTTAAGGTTAATGTTTATCGGACGGACTGGTCTAAAACGGGTTTTACTATACAAATTGTTAGACATTTTTATTCTATCGCTGCAATAAAATTTTAATTTTATTGCGCAGGCTTGAAAGCTTCTATTCTTATCGTTTCAGCATCGAAATGCATAATGCGAAGATGAAAGTGAGAGGAGCGTTTCGCAAAAATATGAAAATATTAATGAATTATGGAGGATAAAATTAATAGTGTAATACACTTTGGATAGTTGGCGTGCTCCCAAGCCAAGATGGGTGCAAAACAACGAGTGTCGTTCGGTTTCCTCTAAAACAAGAGAATCGCGAAGTAGGGATAGATGGCGGGCGCGACGCGCGCTTCCGCTGGGAGAGTAACGTACTGTCGCAGGCACAAGTCGAAATAGCGTTACGTGGAAATTCGCAAAGAAAACTTATTGAGTATCAATTCTATGCTTTGACAATTTCAAACAAACAACTGCGATATCGGTTTTCACTATTGTGAAAAAGTATAGCGAGTTAAAGAACCATTCAGGCTGTATCAGTTGTAAAAAAAGTTGCAATATTTTCATGTTATCTTGAAAAAAATGTTTGGTTTTATAATTTACTTTCTTACTTTCATAATGCCCAGTTTCTAAGTTTTTTGACACATGTCAATATTTTCACTACAGTTGTTGATTAGTTAATTTTCGACGCCAAACATAATCAATAGTGAATGGATAAAATCTTGTCAAAACAAAATTTGAAGCTGGGGCCTGGGCATAATATCCATTCATTTCCATCACTGCAACCCCTATTTTCAAGGAGTGCTAAACAGTAATATAATCTAGATGTTTGATTTACAGTCACTGTAGTTGTTTCTGTTTCATTCAGGTTTATGAAAACGCTTCATAAACCTGAATGAAACTGAAACAGCAGTTCGTCGCGACTGTTTTCCCGATTCAGAATTGTATAACACTACACTTCTGTCCAATAACCGTGATTTAATCACGCATCGGGCATATCTCAGCGGGCACTCGTTAATCTAGTGTTCTGCGTGTAGGATGTTATAAATTATCTAACACTGTGTCAAATTAATTCGAGGAATGCAACTTTGAGTGAGCTTCCGCGCGGCATATTAATTGTGTGGACACTTGGTAATACGACGGATGTGCATTCGACCTATATTATGTAAGACTCTTAGTGATTTTGTACACGACTATCCGGCTTACCTTTAATTATAGTTCTTGCAATCTACGAGTGCGCGTCGCCCTTAGTTGTGTGAGTGACCATATCTATCTATACACGCGTACATGGCTCGCTCGCTGCTGACTGCTCCGTCGGGTACGCACACTAACGAAAATGTCTATTATCAATTACAACTACAAATAGAGGCTACGCGCACTCGTAGATTGCAAGAACTATAGCTGCAATATACTTACTGGGCTTAGCAGTTTAGCGCAGATTTAAAGTTGTATTTTTTGTTTAAAAATGTAATTGCGTATGAATTATTATATATATTTTATTGCAAACCAAATTCGTAGAATCATTAGAGAATAGTTACCAAAATAGCCAAAAGATCAAATAAGTAAAACCGAAACCCACTGAAAAGTGTATGTTTTTATAAAATCTAAAATTGTAAAAGACTGATAGTCTCGATAATCCCCCTGAAAGACACCTGAATTAAATCTTCTTTCAAACATGAAATAAAATTTCGACATCTCGTAATCCCACTCGATCCGTTAAACTATTCCAGAATAGTTTTATTCTTAATCTTTGTTTAACGATTGTTTTACGACACCTCTCTACTGTTGCCGGTAATTTATTGCCCGGCTTACGGGGATTCCGATTGAGTTCTTACCTATAATTCTTACGCAACGTCTCAAACAATACGTCGAAGGAAAATCAATCTTTTCCCATTAGATTTAGGATCGAAAATATCTCGCGGCGGCGGTGTGAAACAAAAGAATTTATGTCTCAAATCCATATTCAAGGATTTAGACGTTTAGAAAGATCCATGTCAGCGATACTTGGAATATCGCTGAATTATTTTGAATTTTGTCGAAAATTTCTATTCTTGTGACTTTCGAGCTTTTCGTAACCTAGATTCGTTCGAATTGTTATCTATTATGATAAAGCAAACAATTAACAATAGGTGATGTCGTACATAGTTGGAAATTTTATCTTTAGGTTTAACTGATTTACTACCAATCACCAATTAATTCTGGCTACTCTTATGTCTTCTTTTATAATGCATTTTAACAAATCAATTAAAGACTAGTGTACACTCTTAACTCTTCTTTTATGATGTACCTAGCTTAACAATTCTTTCTATTTCATTTTCAGCTCAATCCTGGGGCCAGTCCCCGTCCGAGGACCCGGAGAAAACGAAGCTGATCCGTCAGCCCAAACGCGACGAGGCCGGGAAGCCCCACATCAAGAGACCAATGAACGCCTTCATGGTCTGGGCCAAGGACGAGCGCCGAAAGATCCTAAAGGCCTGCCCCGACATGCACAACTCCAACATATCCAAGATCCTCGGCGCCCGATGGAAGTCCATGTCCAACGCCGAGAAGCAACCGTACTACGAGGAGCAGTCCCGACTCTCCAAGCTGCATATGGAGAAGCACCCTGATTATAGGTAAGAAAGAATGGCTAAATGGATGGTTGGGTTTTGTAGTAGGTAAATAATTCAGAACGATTAGTAAATAGTTCTTCTAAAATTTGAATAGCATCCCGATGATACTAAATATTACGACGTGTTTTGTTTGCTTTGTTGGCCTGCAGTGGCCTCTATTGGATTGTTAGAATGTCCTGAAAAGAACGCCTACTTCAATTTGTCCTCATAAATTTCCAGATACCGACCAAGACCAAAACGGACATGCATAGTCGACGGGAAGAAGATGCGGATATCGGAGTACAAGAACCTGATGCGTACTCGCCGGCAGGAGATGAGGCAGCTGTGGTGCCGGGACGGGGGGAGCGAGCTAGGCTTCCTCCCCTCCCTCTCGAGCCCTGGGCCTTCGAACTCCTCCCCCCCTCCGAACGGGGGGAACTACATGAATCCCCCATTCTCTCCCCCGCTATCGCCCGGTGAGGAAGATTGAGGGTCGGCGCGCGGCTGGCCCTACCCGCACGCCGCGCCCCTTCCCATGCCCCCCTCGCATCCCTGGTAATCACCACTTACCAGGCATCCACGAATTGACGGAACTAAGATCCAGTTTTCCCAGTGTGGCAGTCGAATCTTCGAGCTACTCGAACGTTCGAGGATTAAGGGAGATAATTTAAGTTGTTGATGCCAGTTCAGATCTCTCGCGTAGAATATCTTTATGAGATTATTCCAGTAGTGAATTAAGATGGAGTCTTGTAAATTAACGATTTATCTCGTATTGGTTATAAGTAGACGGCCCAGTGCCGATGTATTAAACTGACATTACTAGAAAATTAGAAAAGAACGTTGTATATACTAAGTTAATTCTTTAATTTTACTCGCCGTGTAAATATTCGCTGAACCTTTGTAGATATCTTAGGATTTTATGGCTATCGGTCACTCGTAAGTTAGTGTTAGGTGTAAGTTAGCGAGTGTGGCCATGTGTAAAATAGATTACTCTAAGATGTTTTAATGTAACAAACCAAAAAATTAAGCTGAACGCTTGAAAATTATGTGTTTTAAACACACAATATCCATTGATAGAGTGCATAATAATACTCATTAGAACACGCATAATACATTAATGTATAAGATATATAAGCTGTTAATATAATATACTCTAGAGTTCTCGGATCTTGACACTAGCGGTCAATTCGTGTGTCAATTTGACACAAATAGTGTGCTCACTAGTGGACTTTAGCTATGAAACGCATAATCGTTTTGTCAGAATGTGCAATTGTTAGTAGCCACTGTGTAGGAGTTTATATCTCATAGTATAGCGGTAAAGTTGTATAGTATGGTGTAAAGTTTGATTGGTGCCGTCGTTTATTGCCATTTTTGTTATTTATTTTTATCTGTATTTTTGTTTAACAAAGTATGAACTGATTGCGAGTGCACATCGAAGACTGGGGAGGCTCTTTTCCAGTGAGATCCAGGTCAACTAGTTGTCCCTAAAGTCCTTCAGTCGATTTTCGATCAGAACCAAAAATCGAAGATTCTTATCCTGGTTGACTACGAGTAGATATAATTATTCATATTATGATTTGAAAAAAATAAAATTGAGTTACATAATATAATTTTATTGTTAATCAGAATATAATATTATGTTCAATTTGGGTAACTGATACTTAAAAATCGACGTTTTTAGTTTAGAATTAATGGGTCTTTGCTAAGGCCGAAACTTCGGTATAATTATTGACTCTTCCCCAATATTGAGAAAAAATTATTTTAAAAATAACAAGAAAGTCCTCACGGGAGCAAAAGAAAAGTGTGGTTGAATATTTTTGTCACTTTTTGTACTTAAACAATTACTTATTTAAGTTAAGATTGAATTTGTTATTTGAACTTGCCTGACTTGCCACGTTATTGATTTCTATATTATTTATCTCAATTATTGTTAATTAAAATATTATTTAAAAATATTTTTGAATTCTTACCCTAACCTCAATAGGTACACAACTTTTATATTCGTACAAGTTTTGTTAAGCTCTCTATTTCTATTTATTTTTCCCAAAATATGGACGAAATTATTACTTGATTCCATTTTCTTTTCACTTTCAGTGACTTTTAGCGTACTTAACGTAATTTTTAATGCCGATTTTTTATTTGGCTGGCGAGTGGCGGTATATTTTAGTAAATAATATTTTATTTTCAAGGTGTGTGCTCGTGAAGTATAGTATGCCAGTAATTTTATGTATTCGTGAATATAGCTGTAGGAAAATACTTAAGCGTATAAATAAATTATTGTGTATGTGACTTAACCGATTACGTAGCATGTATAATTAGAAAATGTGTAAGAGGATAGAACAGTGACGTTAAATTATTTATTTTTTATGTTGAGCCCGTTGTACATAACGATTTTGTGGACGTTAATTGTGGTTATTTAATCGTAATACAGATCTCGATCGATTTCTTTTCATCCGCCATTTTGTCTCCGATTTGCCGGCATCTTGTTTTTGGTTTCTACAAATTGTTATGTAAATTTCATTATTTTGTACTTACTTACGTTGTTATTTTTATTGCTTTATGTCGATTGAGAATTTGTTAAAGTTTCAAACTCAGTGCATATAAAGTAGACTTAGGTTTTATTACCTAGTAGGTATAAACCGGGACACATTAATCTGAAATTGTGCCAAAACCCAAAAGTTTAATAAAAAGTATATATAAAATGGATCTAGTTTCATTTTACATCCACACCTCCAACGGCAATGTTTCAATAGATATTTGAGTAACCGAATTTTGTATGACTGTATTGGGTTATAGTCTTAATTATATTTTGCCTAATTTGCGCAAGTAAATAAACAAAGATTAGGGGGCTGAGTGTAAAACTTTTTACTTTTCTTTGCCGTAAGGACATCTAGAATTTGCATGGCATCGAAACAGCGCCTCTAGTGGTAAACTATGGTAACTAATTCGATGCCAAAATAATTTTTTGTTGTACTCCAGTAAACGTCCTGACAGTGAAATATGACTAGAGTTAATACTCAACTCACATAGGTACCTACTTGCATTCTCTATCTTCTACTTGTACTATATAAGTTATAACAGTACAATGTATAACAAAAAAAAACTTCAAATTTCATAAGTTTATATTATCTATATATCGCAGGTTTATATACATCGATATGGTTACAGTTTGTTACAAAAATACTACATGAAATATGTTTACAGTTAAGTACATTACCTTTGATTATTAGATATTAATCGCCGACGTACATTTTGATCTTATTTCCTTAACAATAAAGTCGAAAATGCCAGATCAGCGAACATTGTACCGTCAGAGGAAATTATTCATAGGGAGATGGCAATGTTAGTCGTTATCTCGATATAACACGACTGAATTACATAGGTTCGCCATTTACCCATGAATAAAATGTTCTGATAATAATTTACATAGATTACAAGCAGAAGCAACTATATATTGTATAATCAATCAGAAAATATTACGAGTTACTTATACCTAAGATTTCTTAACAGTTAAATTAAAAAACCTAATACTTGAACTAAATAGAAACATTTAAATATCATTATAACCTGTTATAACTATGATATAATACAGCAAATGAGTAATATCAACATGGCAAAATTAACTTTAATATAGACATTAATTACAATACTGTATGTATTACCATTTACCTAATGAAGTAATGACAAAAAAATGACTTTGTTTTGTTTTATTTATACTGTTCTATGGAATAGAAAAAGTTCTAAGATCAAGAGACCATTTCAATTTTTGAACTGTCTACAGGTGATCCTTAGCATGCATGTTGCAAACTTTTCCGAATTATCTATGGTCCATGCGAGGCACTAAATCATAATTATTTGCATGAAGCAATAAATAATTATGATTTTATTGCAGTTTTTATAGGTTAAACATACAAAGGGTTGCCAGTCGTACGGATAAAGCCGAACACAATCAGGCTATTTGTTTGCGTGTCCGGCCAATATTAAGCGGAATCCGGCTTTTGTAGAGCTTTAAATCAATAATTTTATATGACAATTACTAATTGTAGAAGGTTTAAATTTTTACACATAATAAAATGTAAAATTATACCTAAGTATGTTAAATAGTTTTGATAAATAAAACAGAAACTTATGAACGTATTGCCACACTAAGAGTTCAGATTCTAAGTCCTCGAGAGCAGGACTTTTTTGTGCAAATGTCCGACCAAACTCGCTGTTTTTCCGGCTTTTCGGTTTAGCGACTTGGCAACCCTAATTACATACGCATAACTTTTTCGAGTTTGACCACTTACTGATAAGTGCCGATAGCCTATAGTGTATGAAGTATCTGTCAGATAATTTGTGGATAGCCTACCCAACACTTATCAGGAAGTGGTGAAACAGCCCCTAGATATTTCATTTACATGCGGGTCAAAATCACTTGAAGCGAAGGATACGTTGGGACTATCGTGTTTTTGCTCACCAGTTGGCGCCACTGTTGATGAAGGTTCAGAGATGTACAGCTCGACAAGGCCTTAAGAGTGTGTTTCCACTGAAGTGGAGCGGAGCTTAGCGGTGCCGAATTGACCAATCACCATGCTCGAAATCTTCGCTGTCATTCCGCTGGAATAGCACGATTGGTCAATTCGGGCACCGCTAAGCTCCGCTCCGCTTCAGTGGAAACGCAGCCTTAATGAACGTGGGTGACATTGACGGGAGAAGTGTCAAACACATGTCAAAAATGACGTTTTTGTGTGATAGAAGCGTTTAGTTCCTTTTCTCGCCACGTTCATATAAAGCCTTGTCGAACTGTAAACATTGTATCAGATCAAAATATAACAGTAATAATATTACAGACGAATTATATTATGTATTCCATCCATGATAGTCCAACTTGAAGACGACACAACATATTTATAGATTCAAGTTTAAACTATAGTAATACACGGTTTATACAAGGCCATTTTATAATGTAAGTGTTTAGCAAAATAACAACCGTTTCGTTTAAGAAATTGTATCATACAACATAACATTATTTATCAAAAATATTAATAGTAATTAAATTACTGTACTCGGCGAAACATGGCGTAGCGGTTATTGAGGGTTGTACCTCATCTGGCAGCACGGAATCGCCTTTTGCCGTCGCCCTTTCTCTTTCTGTCGCTTAGAACTGCCATTTGCTAGACCGAAACAGAAAGCATAATGCGATAGCACGCGGCGGAATCCTCGAGGCTATCGCATTATGCTAATTCTGTCTCGGTCTAGCGAATGGCAGTTCTAAGCGACAGAAAGAGAAAGGGCGACGGAAAATGGCGATTCCGTGCTGCCAGAATATGAGGTCCAACACTGACTCTGCCGAAAACTTGTCATTTTCTATATAAATCGTGATTCACAATGAAGTGTCAGATGTTGTCAATCGCAGCTTTGTATCGATAATTACAAGTTTTGACAGGGAGTCAATGACCGCTACCGCCATGTTTCGCCGAGTACAGCATAGTATAATATATTAAATATCAAAATGTATAAAGAGATATCTAAAGCAAAAAACTAGGGTAAAAATGTAGATATGTACAGACAGAGAAGTTGATTTCTAGGCAGATGGCGGACCTATTAGTAATTTGGTCGCGTTAAGTCAAACCCATCCGACCGATCATAGCTGCTAGCATTGAATTGACATAGCCGACCACTCGATGAAGGTCCGTTAACTGCCTATAAAACAATTTCCTCGATGGTACAACAATTAGAGAGTAGGTATTTATTACAATGTTTGTTCTTGTCTCGTGTCTGTTTCACATTATAGCACGCGATTGATAAACAAGGACCATACAATGTATGGCATACACACTGTATTATGTGCAACCATAGACGCCGGGAGGTGGTGCACTTAGATTCCCAATGAGTGCATTGGGAATCTCGGGATCAACAGTCTGAATTATTGAAATAAAAAGCAGTCTGTAACTCTATTACCATGCCGTACAAATACCGCACTAATGCCGAAACATTACATAGTTCGTAATGTTTCGGCACTAAATGTATTCTGGTGACCTAAATCAATGAGTTTCTAAAATACTAGAGTGGCAATGTCTTACAAACTGATGCAAAAAATGCGTAACCATTTGATAGCCCAAAAGACAATGTCACTTCATAATGTTATTATGTCATTATGTATGGCAGATATGCCTGCAGGCATCTTCAAAGTGGTGACGCGTTTCTGTCGTAGACTGCCAATCTAGTTACGTTAGTAATATACAATATCATTGACCTAAATAGACAGTCACTGTAGTTCGTAAAAAGTAAAAATAAAAGAAAGAAAACTAAAATCTGCACCCCTTGGAAATTATTTCTGCCGGCGCCCATGTGTGCAACATGATGCAACTAATTTATTAGTGAGTTGAACTATAAAAAAATCAAGTAGGTAATTTAAATAATAAAATTATCAATACATTCCGCAAATTGAAAAATATTTAACAAGATATCATAAACCTACGTGAAAAAAGTGGAACTATAAATGGCACTTATTAAAAATATGTGATTAATTTGAACTTATTCTAGTCTATTTTTAACTGACATAAGAATTTCAAGTAATTTCAGTTATTTCCCGGAAATAATACGAGCGAAAAAACTTAAAATAAACAATAACAGTAGTTGAGAATAAGCAGATTTCAAAAAGTTGTAAAAAAAAACTCTATTTTATAATAAATATACTAACTATTAAAAAAAACTTTTATACTTAATACATTTAGGATTTGTTCACATTTAAAAAGAATCGGAGCCACTAACCATGTCCGAAAGAAGTCATTTCATGTGACACCCGAATACAACAAGGTAAGAAACATTGTTTTATTAATTAAATAAATAAATAATATAAACATCGACTAACAATATTGTTAAAGTTACAGAGGGCAAGAGGGGCATAATTTAATTTTATTCAAGTCTAAACATGTGCCATGAAAAGTGTGGCCACACTTAAAAACCCAGAGTCCGCCATCTTGGATTAACACCTCGTTGTGTAATGGCAACCCACAGAGCGAACAGTCCGGAATAGTATTCAGTGTTGTCATAGTGAATAAAATATCGTGTAATATTGTATTCTGCGAGTCTTTTTCTCTGAAGTATGTGAATTTCTCGTAAACATCCTTTAGTCCCCAGTAGGGTGAGGTTGCAGCTACCGTGAGAGGTAAAGCCGTGTTTTTTATATTCCCATCAGTTATGCTGGTCAGAAGTTTGCACACCTGGAAATTAGAATAATAAATAAGTTATAATACTGCAGGCTTAGCATTAATATAGCAGAAATGAGAAAGAACGCCGTTTTTATAATTTTAAGAATTTTGAAATAAGATTTTACTTGTCAAACTTTTACTTTGCATAATATTTTTCTAAAATGTTGTCATAGTAAAGCATGCTTGACAGGTAGAATTAACCCTTAGCTGGTTTCGCTAAAAAAGGCAACGTATCTGGTATCGGGGGTAAAAAGTGACCCCACTCCAATGAAACATAAAAAATATATCAAAACAGCTTTTTTTCAAATTAATTAGTTTTGCATACTGAAATAAATCTCTTAACCTAATAAATTTCATCTTTTAAGGCCAATAATATTAATGAATAGTATTTTTTCCTTTTATAAAAAAAGATGAAAGTTTTCGATCATACTTAGACGACTGTTACTTTAACAGCCTATCACTTTATTAAAACATAAACATATCTTATATTTCTTTTTTTATCTAGTTTCCTTATGAAACATAAATAATAATACACACGAATTTATTTTGATATCGGCTAAAAATAAAAAAATGGCAGAGCAAACCCAGAAACCAAAAACTACTCGCAAAATTTTTGGTATTTTGTATGTGATTTTGGCAATATTTTCTTTACATTGCAATAACGAGCACTTGCTATACTTGATACACCTTCTTTGCTACTAGAATTTTAAGAATCCGACACTGTACCTATGAAAATTTCGCTAGAACAGATGACTTTCTTCCTCTCCTTACGATCGTAAACTATTTCACTTTGCAGACTGTTATAATGATCTGGGTGATTCCTGAATTAGATTTTGAGTACTTATTACATAAAAGCTAATTTTGGTTCAAAATTCCCCAAAATATCTAAAAAGTTTTTCAAAACAAGGTACCGTTGAAAAATAACATACACTTCTGGTATCGGGGGTAATTTTTGACCCCACCACTGTATGTAACTCCACTTTCAGCAACAGTAGAGCCACGTACGTTCGTCATCCGCCGCACTACCCGACGTAACGAGATTACACAGAATCAGAAGAGCGTACATGTTTAAATAGTAAAGATATCATAGAAAATTCGAATGCCTGGGGTAACTTTTGACCCCCGATACCAGTTAAGGGTTAAATTAACTATTATTTACATAAATTAAATGAGACTTACCTCATTTCTCGATTCTTCGTATTCATACGAGCCGTACAAACAGTTGACTAGAGGGACAGCGATAATGCCGTCGAATTTCTCAAACAGACTCACTAATATACACGAGTGATAGAACTTTATCGTCAAAGCACCTTTCTCTACCAAGTGTGAGTGTTTTTGCGTCAATTCAATCGCCTTCTTCCCGCCAACCGACTTGATTATCAACGATCCTAGTAGATCCCAACTCAGAGTATCCTTTACCGAGATGTGATCAAACTTTTTGTCACAATTCAAGCAGATATTGGCGTACAACGTAGCATACAACTGTATGGCGCGTTCCCACGTGTCGATAGTAAACTGCGGGAGGAAAGAATGCAGGAGATTTTCGTCGAGCATCTGAAGGAGCACTCTCAAAACATTCACGAGATCCTCGTTGCGTCGCAGATACAGTATCTTCTTCCAGAGATGGGGCATCCTTTTGCACACTTCGTAGCATTGCTCCTTCGTCTGACTAGACCACTGCATCTCTATGAATTCGTCTATCAATTCCGAAAACACGGGCATCTGACTGCTCCGCACGTACGGCAAGGGAAACCCACACTCGCATCCGATGTTCATGAGCATCTGATTCTTTATGTTTACAGCTATACACGAATCTACAAAGTATTTGTACAACGTCTCGTCTTTTATAATTACATCTAAATATTCGGATTTATGCGCGCAGCTATTTAAATAAGTAAGAAATATATTGTTAGGTACAAATTTAGATTCGTCCAAAACTCCTATAGATATGCAGTAGTTTTCTAGTGACAGCATTAGGTCGTAGATTCTATTAATATCACAGGCGTGGCTTTCAATGATTGAAGATAAATTCGATACATCTGCTTCTTTATTGACTAAACTTAATCTAGAATATTGATACAGCTTTTTGCAGATATCGTTTTCTACGTCTACATTATTGTCTACTTCTATGGTATCTTGACTAGCTTCCTTGTAAATAATATCATCTACACTCCGAGGAACATCTTCGTTTACGTATTCGTCTCTAGGTATCCATTTTGGCGTAGCATCATTGTCTTGTGCATTTATGTGTAACACGTCGTTTTTATCTGTACTCATATGCTTCATTTTCTCCTCAAAGTCTTCCCATTTCTCTTTTAAACGTTGTTTGCCGGAAATAAGTTTGTCCGAAACGGTCACTTGAAGCCCTTTTAGAGCTTGTAGTGGATCTGGTGCTATAGCGAAAACATTATCACCAGTGTTCTTCATTTCTACATCATCATCTAATAGGAGGTGATTATTATACGAATTTTCTACTACATAAATACCAGATTTCAATTGGGTCACCTCATTAGATTTAAGGGAGTCAAATTTGTCAAAAATACATTCTAAGTTTTGGTTTGTTCCATTATTTTGTACTTTCTCCCTTAGCGTGCTTAACATATGAAGCTTAGGTGACAACTGACGCGACATCAAGAAATCTTTATACAAGGCACATAGTTCAGCACACAGCGTAAATTTTTCATCCAAAAAGCACTTAATAAGAAATTTTTCTAGACTCAAAAACCTAAGGTTAACTAGCGTACCGTTCGAAAGCCAAACGTATATAACATCACGGTATATTTTACATTCATTTATATCTTTGTACTGATTAAACCATACCGTATCATCGACATCTTTGGCGTTTAGAAAATACAGAGCACTTTTATTGAATGCGAATATTACATCATTGACAGAGAATATTTTTGTAAAATTTACAGACTGACCTTCTGAGTTTTCTGTAGTTTCTTCTAAGCACACGTTTTCATTGCAATATGTTTCGGCGCTTATAATGTTCATTGCATTTTTCGATAGCACCTGTTTGAATTGATGTGTTCTTCGTACCATTCCATCGACAGTGGCTTCCCACAGTCGAGACGATGGTCGCGCACAGAACACAACAGTATTATTAAATTCTTCACCAACTAGGAACCCACTATCATCTTCTACTTTATCATATTTTTTTACTTCTGTGAGCTCTGTTTTAGTATCGTTATTGACACCATTAGTTATATGCTGCTCTTTACTCGCAAAACACACGCCAAATTCACCATCTCTCAATTTCTGTCCTATTTGTCTGTATTGTTCTTGTGCTATATTACAAATGTAGCATCGTGTTAAAGTAGACACAAGCAGCATGCTTTCTCTACAGTCCAATTGGCAAATTCTAGAATCTAAGCTCATAATTGTTTGTGAAGAACTTTGAAACATTGTTTTTGCCTGTAAAGAAATAAAACACTCAAGTTATAATCAACAGAGACTATCAAATTCAAATTCTTTATTATATAGCAGCAAATTTATTTTCTTATACATCCTTACAGCATATTATAATAATATAAAAAAGCGCAGTAATGAGAAATATTACACAGAGGGCGCTGGTAGCACATATTATGGTAAATAATTCGATCAAAATCCGATATGTTACTATTAGCAAATCCGTAGACAATCAATTTTATTGCGCAATATGACGTGTTGTACAATTTTATTGACCGTCTAGGGCAGCGGTCGGCAACGCGCGGTCTGGAATGTTTTGAGAATAAGTTATGTGTATCAAAAACAATCTAATGCTGCCAGTAGTTATTGCCACTTAAGAATGTAGCTATTTGTGTCATTTTTAATAAAAACTTATTTCCTTTTATTTTATTGTGTATGTATATTGAGTTTCTAGGGTCATAGACTAATCGAGTTTGAGGTCTGCGGCCCGCCTTTAGTTTGTTTTGCCACCTTGCCTGCCAAAACCTTTTGGGCGGGCGGGCGCGCTCAATATTAACCCTAGATAGGGTTAATATTGAACGCGCCCGCCATTCAATTCTATTATCAAATAAATTGTTCAATCATATTGCACAATAAAATAGATTTTGACGACCTCTGTGACTCAGTGGTGAGCTCGTTAGTAGCTCAAGCCGGGGGTCGCGGGTTCGATTCCCGCTGATGGAACAAAAAGTTTTCAAAGTTCCTAGGTCATGGGTGTGTAATGTGTATTAAATATGTGTATTATATTATAATAAAAATCTTAAATATATGTATAGTATAATAGTATTACATATATTTCCGTTGTCTGGTACCCGTAACACAAGTCCTTCAGGTACTTACCACGGGGCCAGACTGACGTGGTGTGAAGCGTCCATAGATATTATTATATAGATATTACTATTAATACTATATAGTAATATTATTATAATTGTTCAATCATATTGCACAATAAAATTGATTGTCTAGGGGCACTTATATAATTTTATGTTATGTCAGAATATTGACAGAAATGTTGTCCAATATTGACAATATGAACAAACCATTTTGCTTAACTGTCTATGCAGCAGCTAGTGCTGCAGTCTACCATGAAAACATTGCAGTAATTATTTTACTATAAAACAACTATAAAAGTACTCACAATAAAACTTTGCAATTGTAGAACAGAAATCTTGCCAATATCATCACCACTGAAGAGCATGTTTCTGCTCCATATCAGAGCTGTCACTTCATTCCCGCTATGGTCCTTTGAACTTGTGGATGAATATCCTCCGCTATGGAGTTGATCGCATCCTGTCACAGTAACAATTCCTTTGCCATTTGCGAATCCTATGTGTTTCTCATCAATAGATATTGCCAATCGTGTTATTGGACCATCCTGAAAAAGAAAAAATGTATGGTGTTAAATTTTTATTGATGCTAATATTTTTGTAAAGATATTTCCCAAAGTCTTACATAATAATTATACTAACATAGACAATTATTATTGTAAAACTTTTATACAGTACAAAAAATTGTAACCATAGATTTACAAAGTGAATTGAAATATTGGAATCACAAAAACTTACAAGTCTTTAATTTTACTGATAAATCTTAGGATATGCCATAGTTGTGGCTTCAACTGTAGCATAATATATTATGTACATAAAATTATTATATTATGCAATTGAGTAAATTACCATGTACCATCGAGGAAATTGATTCCTATGCAGTTGATAGACCAATGTTATTTGGTCGAATATGTCAATTCAATTTTAATTGTGATCTGTCGGCTGGGTTTGACGTAACGCAACCAAACTACGTAGGTCCTCGATCTGCATAGAAATCAACTTCTCTGATAGTACAACAGAACCAGTACACTACTTTTCAACCTTATTACTTTTCTATAAGGTTAAATGTAGAAAATGATGAACCAGATCATTTCTATACTGTTTACAGTAAAGAAAAGATCTGGTTCATTTAGATATATAAATAATATCTAAATGAACCAGATCTTTTATATAATATATATTTACAAGTATCTAATCTTACCCTTGTAGTATCATTACACTGACCTTATTTGGTATTAGCTGCACAAACTCACATGGCCATCTGTTGAAGACATAAATACCACCGCTAGTCGCTCCAAATGCAATTAGGGATCTTGAGATATCAAAGCATGTATACTGGAATTTTTAATAAAATAGTTACAACATTCAATGACAACAAAGTGGTAATATAATAATGTAATTAGTGTTTTTATAATTAATTGTAATTAGGTATGTAACAATACAGAAGGCTTTTTCTAAGATAAGTACTTATATAAATCACTGATAAGACAAAAGAATTGAAACCAAACATACAAAATAAATATTATCTGGTAAAACAAAATAATAATAAAGAAATATAAACAACAAACACGACTAGGTTGTCTTACACAGTATTTAAATATATACCTACCTGGCAAGGTTCCAAATATAGTAATATGTAGTAGGTAATCATTTGATTTTGATTTAAGACCATTGTGTTAGTTCACAGCGGTTTAAATATCATAGAATATCTACTCACCTTTATTCTCTGCACATTTTTAATTGGAGATTTTACTGTTTCAGTTATATCTGGTAGCTCTTGTAAAATATAAGGTGGTAGTTTTGGGAAGGACATCTTCGAATTTCATAGTAGAATAACTTTTCTGGTTCAATATGTTATTATTTGGCTTTAGTGATTAATTATTATACAAAATAAAAACGTTGTAAATATGACACAACATCAACGGTAATGTTGAAAATCGAGAAAATTAGAAAATGTTTAGTAAAAACATACACATCGTAAATCACGAACCGCACTCAGCACAGCTGACAACTGACAGCTGTGAGCTGACAGAACACTGCAGCTCTGCGTGACATTGACAATGACAGTGACATCAAAAAGACAGATTTTTGAAGTGAAAACTTTTTTAGCGGCGTTGAGCACTTTTGTGGGATGGGTAAAAATGGGGTAAAAACCATAAACGTATGATGCTAAAGACCAACAAAGAGTGCGAGAGAGAAGAAAATCCTTTATGGAATTATAACAAGATGAAAAGAGAGAGGCAGTCTAATGAAAACTTTAACCACTTTCATTTGACAGGTCGTCACCAAGTCGTCACCCGTTTTTATGCCCTTTTGGTATTTGCAATTTATTGTTTTAATCCTTTATTATTTTCGACAAATACTATTACATATAACAATGGTAATTTCTTCTGTGAGTGATTGCAGTGTAAATCATAGGAGTAATCCTGAAAAATATACATTTCACAGGTAATTAATCTTCATGTCCTAATTGCTACGATGTGTTTATTTTAGCTATATTCTGTCTATATTTCTCTATTTCAAATAAAATATTGTTAATCCTCCCCTTTACTTTCATATTTTGCATAACTAAAGGTACTATTGTTCTTAAATTACACAATTTTTAAAGAAAAATTTTTCATTAAAATTGTTAACATATACGCTAGGGCTTGAATCAAATTTATTGATATGCCTATCGGTATTTAACAAGAACATAAAACTAATCTAAAAATGTAATGGGGGTGTAAGGGTATTATGATATGTATTTAATATAAGAATAAATAACATACTATGTTTGTCGTTTACTTTCAACTTTATATTTGCATTTCTATTAATGTAAGAGCTGATTTTTCAGATAATTTTTACCTGAATAACAAGTAACTTTAAAATGTGTGTATTATTTACCGTTATAAGAACCTCATGTTATAACATATCCGACGATTGAAAAAAAGACGGGTTGCACTCCGGGAGTGCCGGCAGAAGTGAAAACTTGATTTTTAACGTTGTGCATTATTTTTTTAACCCATTTTTTATGAAAATCGATTATAAAAAAATCGATTTTTTTATTTAATCGAAACCCTTACAATCAATTCAAGTTCGAGTTCGACACAAAACACTACTCTCCAACCGTCTTACGGTTTTTCCAAGGTTTTTCGATCAGCACGAGAATCTGACGCGAGTTTGACAGTTTTTACCCATCCCACAAAAGTGCTCAACGCCGCTAAAGAAGTTTTCACTTCAAAAATCACCCCAACCGAAAATATGTATCTACTTTTCAATCGTCCCCTTTTTACTGCCAAATAAAATATATGATACCTAATTTGAATTACAAAATCTGTCAAAGTTGCATATTATTTATTTCTCATAGAAACGCAGGTAAAATATCTCGATCGGACAATACTATCGATAGTAAAATATACATCACTAGCACACGCACACATTGACAGATCAAAAATCGTCACGCATTTTCGAGTTGTCAGGTGGTCTATACGACAGTATATATTATAAGTCTATGGTAAAAACTGTGAAACTCGCGTCAGATTCTCGTCCTGATCGAAAAACCGTAAGACGGTTGGAGAGTAATGTTGTAACATCGAAATCGATTAATCGAAGAATCATAAAAAAATGGGTTAAAAATTTAATCGATTGTAAGGGTTTCGATTAGTTAAAAAAGTCGATTTTTTAAAAATCGATTTTCATTAAAAAATGGTTAAAAAATTTGTAAGGGTTTCGATTAATTAAAAAAATCGATTTTCTTAAAAAAGAAAAATAGGTTAAAAATTTAATCGATTGTAAGGGTTTCGATTAATTAAAAGAAACATTTTTTTAAAAATAAATTTTCATAAAAAATGGGCTAAAAAAATGCACAACGTTAATAATCAAGTTTTCACTTCTGCCGGCACTCCCGGAGTGCAACCCATTTTTTTTTTAGGGAGTGCCTCCGCTGCCGGCGCCGGCTCCCAAAAATATCAGTACCTAATGGGAACCGGCGGTAAGTATACTGCCGGCAGCCGAGATATAAGACAACGGCTGCCGGCGCTGGCACTCCAAATGGGAGCCGGTGATAATTACTGATAATGCGTAAAGCGCTAGGTTCCAGTGCCGACACACAAATTTTAAAAAGAAATAATTATAATCTCAAATTAAAATATCTTTGTCTCAAATCGACCTATGCGTAGAACAGAGTTCTATGTGATCATAGGACAAAAACGATTATTATTATTATATAAATGAAATAGGAAATCAAACCTGTACAGTCTCTCATTTTCAGAATTCTTATATCTTACTTATTTTCCGAGATACAGAATCGTAAAACGTCCTATTTGAAGTAAGCTCCATCTTAAAATGCACCAAGCGTACATTGGACGAGGAAAGAGGAGCGCGCGTGGCGCACCATTGTCACTTCGAGCGTTGTTGTGCGGAGACAACGTTGTTGTTGCGTCATGTGCGTGGAAATCTATATTGATATCAGACGTTGTTTTATGGGGGATAGAAAAATACGTTTCTAAGAGTAAAAAGTGAGAATTGTTTCATTTATATGTTAGGTAAATATTCGTCGAGTTATCATCAAAAATAATGTCGTAAAAAGTTGACGTTATAAGTGATGATAGGACGATAGGACGACAAATACTTTAGAGCTTTTATGGGTTACATATAATTATAGGACCCTTTGTACGGAATGACTGATGTATTTTGTAAGTCCGTTGTGCAGATGGGACAGTATCACCTGAATCATAGCATAAGATAGGACGTTGTACGTTTAAAAATATTGTTAAATATAAATATATTTTTATTTTTTATATAAAAATGGTTTAAATCTGTATTACCTAACAACTTATGGTGAGTGACAAATCAAAATCATAAAATTATCACTTTTGTGCGCAAAATATCATTTACCTATAGCGACATAATAATATTATTTTTAAATAAAATTTATTTATAAATAAAATGAAGTATTATATGTATGTATAATACAATACTATATATTATGTATATTATGTAAAATTTGATTTGCTTGTAATACATTTTTTGACATTTCATTTGATTAGAACAATATAACACCGCAATATTCGCCTTTGCACCCGGAGGTGCAGAAGAAATATTAAGCCACCAACCGGACCATGTTTGGCATGAAATTAACTAAGAGCCTAATCCATCTGCTGACCTCACCGTTAATAGCATTCAACCATCTTTTCTTTCTTTCTTCATCTTCTATCTGCTGAATCACTAGGGAGTATAATACCATCCTCATCACCTTGATGAGTCTTTCACAGTAAAACTGAAACTTTTCCGGACCTTTACGACCTTCAAGAAGAGAGCCTCTTAAAAGGCCGGCCACGCACCTGCAGCTCTTCTGATGTTGCAAGTGTCAATGAGCGACGGTGGTTGCTTTCCATCAGGTGACCCGTTTGCTCGTTCGCCCCGTTTTAAAAGCAGTCGAAATATACAGTTGGCACTAACAAATTTTACAGATTTGTTAGTGCCAACTATGATTATATGATTAGCAATTTTGTTCAAAGCACCACCTATTTTGAGATTTTTTATTAATAAGCGTTTTTTTAAGAAAAAAAAACTTTTTTGTGTATATACAGTAAGAAGGAAAATTACATAGGACATAAAAATTACAGATAACCTCAACAAAAACGAGTGATATGAATATAGAACGTAATTTCATTCTGAAGTTTCCATAAAACAATGTCTGGTGTTCAATACGGACCCTCGTTTTTCCGCTATAAAATGTCTTAAGTTGACATCGGACCCGCTATCACGGTAAATATAATGAATTATTAAAAATAATATATACCACGTAAATAAAGAGGAATTTCTTAATAACATACAAAAAATTCAAATATATAAGTCTTACAGTTTTTAAGCTATTCAAGTTTTTCAACTTGCAAATTTTCTGATAGCTCTACTGAAAAGTAGTGATTTTGCAGATCGGACTTTGTTCTATGCATAGGTCGAAATATATTCGACTATACCCAGGGGTAGGACATTTCCATACAATGGCAAATTTAGGTAGCATAATCTGTGAATCTAGGTTTTAATCTGTAGTTTTTAATCGACATCTGTGATCTTACGCCGAAATTAGTTTGCAACATAGACTTATTATGGTTTGCAACTAGTTAGTTGCTTTGTGGTATCCATAAAGGTAATATACCTATCGGAATAGAGAAACAATCCCGAGCTGTCAAGCTTAACCAAAATTTGATTTACATCTGTGTATACAATTATGTTTACGTGTGCGTGTCAGTGATGTACAAACATCTTGTAATTCGACAAAATATCGATCATGGAATAATAATTGTAAGATTGTAAACATAATGCCGGCTGTACATTCTCGCCGAGACACAGCGAGGCGGCCCGAGTACGAGGGTGTAAATGGGTGCGCTCGCCTCGTCTCGCCTGTCTCGGACCCTCTCGGTCCGTTGTCGGTATTTTGCGCCCGAGACAAAGGGTCTCGCGAGGGAAACGAGCTCACTACTGTACACTCTCGCGTCTTTCAGTACTAGTCCCGCCGTTGTTGGACAGTGTAGAACAGAAAAATAACAATAATAAACGTCATTATCAGTCATCATCTATGAGAAATAAAATTAAATATGATTATAAATCTTTGGATTACAATGATATCTTTCGATGCATGGTGAATGGTGAATGGTCGTTTTCGTCCATCTTCTCTGAGTTCTTATCTGCGATTGAACTAAGCGATAATGTACATGATCGCACTCGGGCAAGGGGCTCTCGCACGAGACTCTCGCCCGAGAGCTCTCGGCGAGAGTGTACAGCGGGCATTATAAAATGGGATAAAATAAAACTGCATAGATATAATATAATAAAATTGTAATTTTGAAGTAAAATGTGACTTTTCTTCAAAATGCTTGCTGCATAATTAAGTATGCATGATTTTTTCTTCGGAGTCCAGTTTGGACGGTTAATTATTTTATGCCATGAATTTCTGGTATCCAGGTAAGCAGGAAATCTGAAAAATTGGCCAAGTGTAAGTCGGACTCGCGCATGAAGGGTGACCGGTTTCAACCGGGCATTTTCTAAAACCCGGTACGATACGACACAACATGTCATGACACGATTCGACACGACAGGTTACGTCACGTGACATCATGGTACCTACACGACACGACACGACTTCACTAGACCCTATTAATTTTCAATTCACTCTCAATGAGCCTACTGAGCCCTTTTATTTGATGCCCATCTTGCAGAAGTGCTTTCAACTGTTTCCCTATCTTGGATAAGCAGCCGTATTGGATGTAGAATGACATTACATCTGTGGAAATTTCAGAAGTCTATTACTATAGTGGTTCTTGTTATACAGCCTGAAGACAGACAGACGGACGGACGGATGGACAGACGGACAGGCAACGAAGTCTTAGTAGTAGAGCGGGCTGTGGGACCCCACTACTAGGACTTAATTTTTACCCTTTGGGTGCGGAACCTTAAAAACGATAAATTATGTATGATAGTATATAAACTAATTATAAACTACGGATGAATATGTTATCATTTCAACATTCCTAGATAATTAGTATACTTAACTAAAAATATTTTCATATCGACACAACTTATCGATAACTTGATGCAGCCCTAGTGTAAAATAGATGAAAATTGTTTACACAAAATATCCTTAAATTGTGCACCATGGCTAGTCAAGTTATGTTTTCCATATAATTAAACATATACAGAAGTGAACACGGACGTAAAAATACCAATAACTCGTAGGGAATTGGCAAAAATAAACTTAAAACTAGGTCCTGTCGATGTAGAATAATTCACCTGTGAAATGAATATTTGTCCGGGTTTTTTCAATGTGTGGATCCAGAATCATTCCACAAACATTTAACCATGTTTCTAGAGCAGTATTTCTAAAAATTATTCATTATTTAACTTAAAATCACAATTTTTCTGAGAGCCCAAATTGACAACTATCGGCCCAGGGGCAGACAGACTGTCAAACAGATGAAAAAAAAGCTATGCAACCTCAAATCACGCTTCTCTTTCTACCACACAGTGTTACTGATAGTGACATCTCGCTTGCTCAGGCCTTTGTTTCTCTATTCCGATAGGTATATTAACTTTATGGTGGTATCACAGCTGATGGCATCGTATCATCATAGACCACAGATTAAGTATTGTCGTAGACTATACAATATTATCCTTTTTTTTTCAAATAAGATTTTATGGCCTAGGCCCAGAGACATGGTACTTATAAGTACCATGTCTCTGCCTAGGCCTAGTAACAAGACCTTTATGCCATGTCTTTTTTATACCGCATTTTATTTTATTTTATAAATTTTTGGAAAACTTACAGCTAACATATACATAGAATCTAAATAATATACAATACAAGAAGGCCAATTAAAAATTTCCACGGATAGAGCATATTTTACACAATAATATTATATTAATATTACTGATTGTTGCGTTTGCATTGATGATACAAGCGCGCGTATGAATCTATGCTTGATCTATGCGTGCGCTTACGCGCTTGTATCATAGAAGTAAATTTCTTCGATCTTCTGTATGTAAATCACCAATTTTAAAAGGGCACTGATTTAATGGGGCAGTTCTAAATAGCAGTTTTGGTAAGTTAAAAATTATAAATGGCACGTTCAATAACTACTTTAGCAGTTAAAACTAAGCAGTAAATTAAACAAAAATGAGTAGTAAATAATAATGAAAGGGATCATTGAAAACATTATTGAACTGTAAAATAATTAAATGAGCGGTAAAAATTAATAAATGAGCGGTAAACGTTTGGGCAGTAACAAATCGGAATTTGTCAGTAAGAAATCTCATTCTAAGCAGTTCTCCGCGCTAAGGTAAAAAACCGTGTTGGATATGTTTTAAGGGCCCCTCGGCTCAGACGATCAAACGGTTTGATTCAAAAACGTAAATTTTGGTTCGACTAAAACCATTTTGATCGTTTACAAAGCTAGCTTGAACGGTTTTTCAAATACAATTACGTGTTTGAAGCTCGTTTGATGAATATTCATATTTTTGTTGTGTTTGATGCGCTGTTTGATCGTGTTCCGACTTCCGATGCGTTTGAACAAACTCTGCTTAGTTTAGTACTGGATTTTGAAGTTTGAGAGCAATCTTGTCTACATCACACACGTTTAATTATGGCGGCGCACTGAACCAAATGCGCAATGCCATTTGACAACCGTTCAAACCGACATCAAACGGTTTTATGAAACACGTAATGTTTGAATCAAACCGTTTGACCGTCTCGGGGCCCCTTTAAATTGCTTGCAAAAAAATGGAATGGAATTAAAAACCATAAATATATGTCATATAAGCTATGGGCAAATTAGAGTGTATGCTTGAACCAATTTATGTCATAAATTTTGGAAGCCTAAATCACTCTCCTCTGTTGGAAAAATAGGAATCCATTTTTTTACAGAGGTCTTTTGAATGATTATTCTGTGTTATAAAAGTTGACCAATCGTGTTATGCTATGGGTAATTCAAAGACAAAGACACGATGAATACTGACAATGAACTTTAATTTCTTAGCTTTAGTCATTGCTGAGAAAAATCGATATTGCTACAGGCAAATTATCAAGGCGACGGCGACGCCTTAAACAATGAGGTGGTAAAATAAAATAAAATCGGCAAAGTGCGAGTCGAACTCGCCCATGGAGGGTTCCGTACTGTTATAAAGCGAAAATAAGGCTGGAAAAAATAGTCAGTACTCAAGATGCATCTCGGTCTCAAGACTCAGTTCGGGCTCCGTTCCAAATTTTGACAACCAACCAATTAGGTTATATATATATCGTCGCAATCGTAGAACAAAGACGGATCTGCAATTTAGCCATTTTACAGGAGAGCCCTTCAAAGATTTTGTGTCGTATTTTGTTTCATATTTTCAGAACTAGCCATTTAGTTGACGTGAAATTTGGGCATGTGGTTTTGTTTTATGAATTTTATAATGTGATTCACAGTACAAATACCTAATTTGTGTAGTTTTTTTTAAAAGTCACATCAGTAGTTATTTCCTGGAGTATTATGTGACGTTTGTAATGAACCGACGTTATTGTATGGAGTTTTGTTTTTAGATGCATGACGGTTGAAACTTTCCGTCAATATTCTAGGGATATGTACAAAACTTTATGGTCGGTAATCGGTTTTGAAAAGTATAGGTCTAGAAAATGGAATAAAAAACATGAATTGCTTCCACAACAGTTTTTTTATTAAGCTTAGTAAGAAATAACAATGATGTATTATATTATGTAATCAAATTCTTGATATATTAGAAAAAACTTAATGATCCTAATTCCTCTACAAAAAATATTTTTATATAAAATAACACATATTTTTTATAAAATAAGGGGGCAAACGAGCAGACGGGTCACCTGATGGAAAGCAATTTCCGTCGCCCATGGACATTCGCAACATCAGAAGAGCTGCAGGTGCGTTGCCGGCCTTTTAAAAGGAAATAGTGCAATACGGTAGGGGAGGGTAGGAAAGGGAATAGGAGAGGGTATGGAAAAGGTAGGGAAGGGCCTCCGGTGAATTTACTCACTCGGCGAAACACAGCGCAAGCGCTGTTTCACGCCAGTTTTATTTATTATTTTATTTATTAAATCCGTCGTTGTACGGTGGATAAGAAAATTAAGCCTTTTGTTTGGTCGAATTCGGTCGCGTAACAATCAATTTTCTATTCTTCTTCTATTTAATGTAGCAAAAGTGTTTAGTTCATAAGTAAACAGCATCTCAAGTCTTTACAAAGCAACAAAATATTATGATATTCACTTACCCATAATAATATTATCATCAGTTTGCACAAACGTTAACATCCGTTTTAACCTTGAATACATAATATTTTTAACTTATTCGAGTTACATATGCCTAATACGTAATATAAACTATTTAAATATTCTTTAAAAATTAAAAAGTGCGTTACGAGTAAAAAGTACGCGTAACCGTAGAACGGGGACGGTATTGACCCTCCGCCGCGGTGAGCGGGGGGTGGGGGATGGACGCCGTCCACCGAACTCAGACGCATTGTTTAATCCGTCGTTGTACTACGGTCATACAATCAAATCCGTCGTTTTTCTAGTCTGTAAATCAGGCATTTGGTGAATTAAAAAAAAATTATAATCAGTCGATAAAACATAAATACAAATACAAACATAAATACAAGTCGATTTATGCAATAAATCGAATATATTAAAAAATCATATCAGTCCTTATTCTACGATCATGACGATGTATATATACATGCCAACAGTTTGCGGAAGTTAATATCAGATGGCGTAATATAGCCATCAATTCTCATTAAAGTTTTGACAAAATTCTGCGAGGGGGCTCTCTATGCCCCGTGTATTATTTTCCTCTATTGCAGGCGCCAGACATGTGCTTCAAAGTTTGAGCAAACTTTGACGTGCGTAAACACATGTCTGGCGGCGGCACAAATGTGCCTGCCAGACTTGTTTTCAAATGTTTCGGCACAGTTATTGCAAAGATGGCTGACAGATCGGACGACGATTTTTAATTTTTAAGATCTTCTATTGTAAATGGCATGGATAAACTATTTTTTATCCTATGCCATGTGCCGTCGTTTATGAAATCATTGACCAATGATATAATAAATAATAACTCAAAGCAGATATGTTACTACCGCGCGCGTTGTGAAGCTTCAAATACAGGTCAATTGGCCCCTCCTTTATTTAGTCTGCATCGAACCATCGAACGCACTTCACGAACGTACCGCGTCTTGTCAAGTACCAAAATAAATTGAAAATGCCGTCGTGTGTATTTAGAAATTGTACGAACTATGGCTCCAAAGTAAACAAAACACATGGAATCTCTTACCACTTATAAGAATGCAATAAATACCTCGATTGATTACATTTTCAATTATTTTTTCGAACAATCTGAAAAAATCGAATTTCCGCCATGGCTCAGGCGAAGAAAGTGACAGCGATATGGTTTTGACGCAAGAACGATAAGGATGGTTGCGCTGCTGCAGCCATAGAGTAGTTAGTGCAGACTCGCCACATGACTGTTAGATGGTGACTTAAATGCCTACAATTGCAGTTTATTTGTATTCCATTTTTATACGCTATGCGATGTCTTATGCAACTGTACTGTACTGTAAAATGAATGAGGAGCACATTTTGCTACCAATGATGAAGCAAAACAATTGAAGTATCGCATTTTAAAATCATTTTTGAATTCCAATGTTTTTGACTCGCTCTTAGGGGGGTATTACATTATCATTTATATTGGATCATTTACAGGATCATATTATATAGGATCTAATAAAAATTATCATTTGATCATATCTGCATATTACATTATCATATAACATTAATCCTATTTTACGTCATATGTTGTTTCAATAGCTAATGGGGAGCGCTAACGCTGACAGGTATTGACATCAGTGTTACTAGATCTCAGAGAATTCGATTTGTCAAAAGACATCGTCATTTTTAATATGGCTTGTTTTTTGTTATTTCAGCAAAATTATTCAAGTATATAATTAGAAAAAGAATTACATTACATTATTTGAAACATACTAACGAACAAGAAATTAAAAACTCTTTTTTTATATTAAATAACTGGCAACACCAATTTCTATGACCTTATTGGATCCAATCTCTCAGCAAATGTTAAAAATCTATGATCAAGGAAGAAATGAATCATTTATCTATATTACATTATCCAATATAAATGACCCAATGATCTAGGATCCAATATAAATGATAATCTAATACCCCCCTTAGAACATTCAAAATAACAGACCCCTATTTTTAATCATAGAGCTCATCTCATACTAATATTATAAATGCGAAAGTGTGTCTGTCTGTCTGTCTGTCTGTTACCTCTTCACGCCCAAACCGCTAAACCGATTTTGCTGAAATTTGGCATGGAGATACCTTGAGTCCCGGGAAAGGACACATGATAGTTTTTATTCTGGAAAAATGTATGGTTCCCGCGCGATAAACAAATTTTGGTGCAACGGAGTTGCGGGCTTCATCTAGTAATTGATAAATACACAAATATTCGTCTCCATTTGGCACATAAAAATGATCCGGAAATACAAAAAATTTCAAAGAGACAGAAAAGAAATAAATTAAATCTTTTTGAAGGTACATAAAATATGTATTTTATGTAGTAAAAAATGATTAAAATCGATAGCCTCGATCCTTCACGTGGTCTACTTCTTACCTGAACCTGTGCCAAATAACATAAAAATTGCTCCAGCAGTTCGCGAGATAAGCCCTTTCAAATAATTTCCCTCATTTTTTCACATTCTCTTATTAGTCTTAGCATGATAAAATATTGCCTATAGCCTTCCTCAATAAAGGGGCTATAATATCTAACACTGAGAGAATTTTTCAAATCGGACCAGTAGTTAGCGCGTTCAAGTTAGCCCTTTCAAATAATTTTCGACGTTTTTTCCTCATTTTCCTCTATTTCTTCGCTCCTATTAGTCCTAGCGTAATAAAATATAGCCTATAGCCTTCCTCGATAAATAGGCTTTCTAATACTGAAAGAATCATTAAAATCCGTTGCGTAGTTTTAAAGACTAAAGGGAGCAAAGGGATATGAGGGAAAAAAGCGACCTTATTTTATAATAATATGTATAGATATAGATATTTATTATTACTTAAATATTTTGGTGTTAAAATTTTCAAGTAATGTAAAAGTAACTCTTACATATGTTCTTTCATTTCTTACCTTATTATAAAGCTGGCAACGCACCTGCAGCTCTTCTGATATTGCGAGTGTCCATGGGCGATGGTAGTTGCTTACCATCAGGTGACCCGTTTGCTCGTTTGCCCTCTTATTTAATTTAAAAAAAAACCTACTAATTAATATAATATACATATTTAGCCCGGGCATACGACCGATCCTAAAGTAATTACTCTAAAAAAATATTATGTAAATACAAAGAAACAAAAATTTACACGTTATATACCCCAAGTACTAATATTTTTAAAAATATTCAATGTGTACTTTTGTTTTCCTACGACTTTATTATAATATGTATAGAATATAGCACAAAGTTTAATAAAAAATAATCTAACAAACAATTAGTTTTATTCAATGTCTCTTCTGTTCAACAATAACAATATTCTCTTATTCTTTGTCGCGCATGCGCGCCGATGCGCCTGTCAAGTGCAATTCAAAACCATCTCAAAACATATAGTTATTCTATTCTATACCATTCATTACGTATTATCTGTCGCATTCATTGTTGTAACTATGGTAACCTTTAGATATGACAGAGGTAAGTACGTATTTGAATTTGAAAATTGTTTGGAAGCAATTTAAGCTGGAAGATAGTATGAACGTAACAGATCTGTATTTAGT
This sequence comes from Polyommatus icarus, assembly GCA_937595015.1. Lineage (NCBI taxonomy): Eukaryota > Metazoa > Arthropoda > Insecta > Lepidoptera > Lycaenidae > Polyommatus > Polyommatus icarus. The sequence continues at coordinate 20,163,077 of OW569323.1, read as the reverse complement.
AGAATATCATTGTCATTGACCATAAAATAGGTTTTGGCACACAAACGCTCTTTGACTACTTTTTTAAATTTATTAATGGATATGAAAGATGGCAATATACTTAGATAGGCACCGGAAATATTCACATAATACTCAATTGTATTTAAAATACTTTAGTAATAAATAAATAAATAAAATAAATAATTAAGGAGGGCTTCTATCTGTGAGAGTAGAGCTATATCAAAAAGCTGATAATATCAAAGATGCACGTCGCTCTGGTCGCCCTATTACAGACAATTTTTTTTATAGCAAATGATACCTACCAACAAGATGGCAAAAAGTTATCGAACAAAATGGCATACCATTATATATAATACCATATCGAATTATAAGACGTTGTCACGTCAAAAAACCTTTAGAATTTTTATGTAAAATGCGAAGAAACTTTTTCCCCGACCTAATATATCACGAAGTTCTTCTGTTGACGTAAGCAGAGTTTTAGGTTAAACAACACAAAATGTTATAATAATGCGCGAGTGAGTTGTCACCCCTTGGTACTTCGCACCCGGGGCGGACCCCCTTCGCCGCCACTGGACTGGGAAGCCATGGAGACTGGAGAGAGTTGGTCTATGTCGCATGTGTGTTACTTTATGTGTGTTACTCTCCTGTTGAAAATTAACGCGTGTTAATTTTCGACAGAAGAGTTGAAGAATCAATAAAAAATTGAGCAAATTTACGTCTCTCTTCTAGGGGTAACATACGGTCTACTCGTATGATGTTTTTTTTACAAATATCTGTATAATTGGCATTACGGTCATCGTTACATTTATACTTCAGATTACTTTAAACAACGTCTTTCTAGAGTCATTACAAAAAAATAGCGGCAGCTCAAAGCTAACTTCAAATAAAATATGCCTATCTTCCCCAAGATAAGTGATAATTTAATTTAAACAATATCATCAAAAAGCTTGCCCGCAGAAATGCCCCGATTGTCGATAACCTTTGCCAAACTACTTATATATTATAATCTCCACAGTAGGTATACGTAACACATTAGGCATAGTGTAACACCAGCGATAACATTAAATTTAGTTTTTGCCATAAAATATAATAGATTTGGGAATGGCGGGATACGTGCATCTTGTGATTCTAATATTTTTTAATGTTCTATTTGAGAATGTGATTGGAGAAGGCGATAGCAGATATGTTGCTTTTGTAATAGATGACACGGCCTCTATGGCAGACGATATTGACCAATTGAAATCACAGACGCACCAACTATTTCATGCAATACTTACAAGTGATGTGACAAGATATTATGATAAGTTTGCTTTAGTGACGTTCAATGATCCTAGTAAGTACCTATCTAAGTCATAAATCTCTAGATCTCTGGGCCTTACCGCCGTACTCAGAGACATTTACGATTAACCTTCAATTTAATGAAGAGTTTGACAGAATATAATGTATTATATTCGGTCAAAGTTTTGAATTAATTAAGATTAAGTAATTAATGTTCCACTCTGAGTGCTAGTCTCTTATTTTCAGAGATATTATTTTCATATATTTTATTTATACGTAGACTAGATTTTGCCCGCCAACCTAAGTCACTAAATCTCTGGGCCCTAATCTCTCCTTTTGTTCAAAATCATGGCAAAGTCTAGTCTACGTAGGTATATAAATATATTTTTGACCGACTTCCAAAAAGGAGGAGGTAAGTTCGGCTGTATGTATTTTTTTTATGTATGTTCAACAATTACTCAGCCGTTTGTGGTCCGTTTTCAAAATTCTTTTTGTGTTGCATAGGGTTTGATTCGAATTTGGTACCATGTTCATAAAAGTGGTGTTTTGATGATGGGATCCATGAGTAATCGAGGGGACTCCTTGAAATTTGTATGGAAATATATAGTTATTTAAATTTTTTCTGAAGCATTCGAGGTAAATGCTACCAAAAAGTAAGAATTCGTACCAGGTTCGAACCGAACAGAACTTTTGAATGCTTATAGGTACAGGTTCGGGAATTTCGGCGTTGTTTAAACAACTGAAAGCATAAGCCAAAACATCAATTTGATTGATCATCATCATCACGACCATAATTATACTATGGGTCATCACACTATGACCCAATTATTGGTACTTTTCGCGATATTTTGCATCGAAGCAGTTGTTTTTGATGATGTATTCGCTGTTTGTGGACCGATTTTCAAAATTCTCGTGTTGTTGTATAGGATATAATCTTAATTTTGTATAACAATAACGAAAGTGGTGAGCTGATGATGGGATCTATGAGCAATCGAGGGAAATCCTTGAAATTTATCAAAACACTCATAGTGGTTAAGATGTTGTTTCTAGTAAGTTAAACATATTATGTTACGATTTACGAATAAGAGAAATTTCATACGAAGCTGTCTCTTGGTCCAAAGGCACTGAACAAAACTCCTGAACCTTTAAAGATAAACGTTTGGAAATTGCAGCATCGCTAAGATAACTGCAAGCATTTACCACAATTTCGCTTACAGTAACATAATGTGAATAAATAACATTCGTATTAGTTATTTACGCATAAAGCCTTATTTTGTAGATAACTAAAAAGAGTGAAATTATTATTTTTAACAAAAAATTAAAACTTCCAGAGTAAAAAAAATTATTGTTATTATTATATAATGAACAAAAAAGTATGAAATAATTCTTACTCTTAATGCAATAAAGAAATAATTCTTACACTTAATAAGGCCTGGTTTCAATGAAACCGGCCACCGTCACCGAAACCGGTGTGGGAGCTATTATTATATATACTTATGCAGAATACTCCTAAACCTCTACTACATTTCTGTACACAATCTTCATTATTTTGAAGTCGATACCAGCTAAGAATGGTGAGTCCTTACTTCTTAGACAAAATATTTTTAATGTTAAAGACAAATTGATAGTCAAGATACAAACCCAAATATCCCATGGCAGAGAATGCCATCACAGAAAAGACTGAGATCACCTGAGACCCAAGAACCGGTAACTGTACCCAAGACTAAAAAGTCAAATCAGAACTTTGTGGATGAAAGAAGAGGAATCAATACTCAAATTGTAACATCTAACAGATTTGCACTACTAGACAATGATCCATCAAATCAAGACAAGACCGATACCATTACTAAGAAAGTTCCAAAGCCCCCACCCATTATACTCTATGGAATAGAGGATGTGGTCCAACTATCAAAATTAATAGAAGAAGTAACTGAAAAAGGAGACTACACATACAAAATAGTATCCAAATCTCAACTTATTTTATCCACAAAAAATATTGACAAGTATAAAACAATTATTGAACACATCACAAACAAAGGACTAATTGGCCATACATTCACCCGTAAGGACCAAAGGTGCCCGCGTTATGTAATTAAAAATCTTCACTATAGTACACCAATAGATGAAATCAAACAGGCTATAGAAGAAACAGGCAACAAAGTAACCGGAGAAATTGTCACAGTACGTAAAAAAGGAACAAAGGAACCTGGAAATGTGTTTTTTGTTAACGTGCTGCCACACGAAAACAACAAAAAAATTAAGCAAATAAAATATATATTTCATCAGCCGGTGATACACAAAGGATAACTGCATGCGGCCATTTAGATGTGTTAAATGCGCTGGCCCGCACAAAACCGCACTTTGTACACTGGATCGAAATGCGCCAGCTATATGTTCCTTATGCACCGGTCACCATCCAGCCAATTATAAAGGATGTGAAGTCTACAAAGAGATCTTAGCAAGAAAAATAGGAAATGTATGACCGAGAAAGCATATTCATAGACAGGAATCTAGTTCTTCCAGTGAACAAAGACATAAAGAAACTCCACTTAAACAAAAGGAAGATAGACACATCACAAAAAAAGTACAACCACATGCTCAAGATAACCTACTAAATTATTATCATAATATAAAAGTTACCATCCCTAGGACACCTATCGAAGAATGCTTCAATAAAGAAAATAACTTAGACCCTAAACCACGCTACAGCGAAATAGTAAAAAATGATCAAAAGATAAAACATACAAATATAGTATCAGATGACTTAAAGAAGTCACAGCGCACACATCACAGTCTGAATACAGATGATAGATCAAATGTCTCTCAGAACATAGGTAACATAGAAAAACTGATTCTAATGCAAGCAGAAAAAATCGACAAATTGTTAGAAAACATGAGCACCTTAATGAATATTATCACAATGCTAATAAGTAAAATTTCATGATTTAAGACTGACAATATGGAACATAAATGGTCTGCCAGCAAATAAGCATGACCTAGAGTTGCTTATAAAAGAAAATAAGTTAGACATAGTACTACTATCTGAAACGCATATGAATGATAACAAAAATCTAACCATTAAAGGATATAATACTAACCTTGCAAATCATCCCGATGGAACATGTCATGCTGGAGCTGCAGTAGTTATCAAAAACAGTATCAAATATTACCTATAAAATAAATATCAGGAAAACTTCCTACAAGCTGTCACTGTTACCGTTGAAGAGAAACATGGTGGTAGCATAAACATAAGTGCAGTTTACTGTCCACCTCGACATAACATCAAACAAGAAATTTTCACTGAATACTTCAGAACTCTTGGAACAAGATTTATCAGCGGAAGTGACTGGAACAGCAAGCATAAACATTGGGGCTCTAGGCTGATAACTACTAGAGGACGAGAACTCAAAAAGTGTATTGATGCTATAAAATTAAAAACATTCTCAACGGGTGAGCCCTCCTACTGGCCAACAGATCCAGCTAAAATTCCTGATCTCCTCGACTTTTTCATAACCAAGGGCATAGGAGAACACTACATCAGACTAGAATCTTGTCTAGATACGTCATCGGATCATTCAGCAGTCATCGGTGTATTCAGCAATGTCCCTATGGAAAAAGAACAACCACTTACCTTATGTAATAAACACACTAACTGGGATGAGTTTGCAGATATATTAGATAAAGAAATTGACCTGAAAATTAAACTAAAAACAAACGAAGACATAGATAAAGCAGCGCTTTATATCACAAATAAAATACAGGAAGCTGCCTGGCAAGCTACTCCTCAAATAAACACTAAAAAACGAAACAATGATATTCCTTTAAATATCAGACTTAAACTAAAAGAAAAACGGAGGATCAGGCGAAGATGGCATCTCAGTAGACTGGCGGAAGACAAGACTGCTCTAAATAAATGTGCAAGACAACTGAGAGAATTAATTAAGGACGCTGAAGATGAATCACTCAATAAAAAACTTACCAATTTATCTGCGACAGCACATGGCAATTACTCCCTGTGGAAAATGACCAAAAACCTAAAAAAAACCTTTAGAATATATTCCGCCAATAAGACGACCTGATGGTACATGGGCACAAAAACCCATAGACTGAGCAAACACATTTGCAGAATATCTTAAAGGTGTATTTACCCCAAATCAGTTCTTTGCAGCTGAATTTGAGAAGGAAATTGACGAAGTAATAAACAGTGACTAACAACTAAGCCTGCCTATAAAACCAACGACTCCAGCGGAAGTAGAAAGAACTATTAAGACCCTAAAAATAAGAAAGCACCTGGATATGCCCTGATAACCGGAGAAATCTTGAAGAAACTACCCAGAAAAGTCATTATATTTTTAACAACACTATTTAATGGTATAATGAGAGTCCTTCATTTTCCAAGCATATGGAAGGTATCCATAGTAAAAATGACCCCGAAGCCTGGAAAGCCACCAACACAACCAAACTCCTACCGACCTATAAGTCTCTTGTTCATCTTGTCGAAAGTATTTGAAAAGGTGTTACTAACAAGACTTCAATCTGAAATCAATGAGAACAGAGCAATTCCAGATCACCAATTTGGCTTCAGACCTCGACATTCCACAATAGAACAGGTTCATCGGGTAGTCCATAAAATCAGGCAGTCCCTGGAAAACAAGGAATATTGCTCAGCGGTGTTCTTGGATGTACAACAAGCATTTGACAAAGTATGGCACAAAGGATTACTGTTTAAATTAAAAAGCATCCTATCTAATACACTTTTTATGATCCTAAAATCTTACCTACAGGATCGAAAATTCCAAGTCAAGTTTGAAGACGAACTATCATAATATATAATATAGAAGCATCTGTACCCCAGGGCTCTGTACTTGGACCAGTCCTATACTCCTTATTCACTGCTGATCTCCCAACTTCTGATGGCGTAGAAACCGAAACATATGCAGATGACACAGCCTGCCTCGCGAGTGATAAAAGCCCAAATAAGGCCTCAGACATACTGCAAGGTCACATGGGTAAAATACAAAAATGGATGGAAAAATGGCGATCAAGGCCAGTAGCACTAAATCTACCCATGTTACCTTTACTCACCGTAAAGGAAACTGTAAGCCAGTTATACTAGACGGAGATGTCCTACCACACAAGACATCCGTCAAATATTTGGGCTTCACTCTAGATAGGAGACTTACCTGGACCACACACCTGAAAACCAAGAAAACCGAGGCAAATTTGCAGCTAAACAATCTTAACTGGCTACTAGGACGATCATCGCAGCTATCTGTACACAATAAAATACTAGTGTACAAAAGTATTGTGAAACCAATCTGGACCTATGGAATAGAGTTATGGGGCTCAGCAAGTAACTCGAACCTTGAAATACTACAAAGATTTCAGAACAAGGCCCTAAGGACCATTACCAATGCACCTTGGTTCACACGCAATACAGAGATCCACGAACATCTAAACATCTTAAGTGTAAAGGAGGAAGCTAAACGACACAGTACTGAGTACAAAAAGAGATTACAGGACCATATAAACACACTGGCAAGAACCCTCATTACTACTAATACTAAATCACGACTAAAAAAGTGGAACATACTAGACATTGACAAAAGATAGGGCGAATATGGCCAATACAGCAAACTTGGACTTACTTAATGGAGTTTGGACAAATAAAACCCAATTCAATAATAGATAATATCTGATTATGGTTCTAATTAGCCGATTGCAGATGTTTAAGGGGAGAAAAAAGATGTTAAAGACTGGTACCGACTTCAAAATAATGAAGATTGTGTACAGAAATATAGTAGAGGTTTAGGAGTATTCTGCATAAGGCACTATTAAGAGTAAGAATTATTTCATACTTTTTTTGTTCATTATATAATAATAATAATTATTGTTTTTTACTCTGGAATTCGGTTTAAATTTTTTGTTAAAAATAATAATTTCACTCTTTTTAGTAATTTAATCCTTCGATTGGAGGTTCTAGGAATTCCCATTGTATTCTTTTGTCCTCGCGATCACCGCGCCGGCGCTCGCGCGGGGCCTGAAGGATTAAGTAATTTATAAGGTTTTCTGTAAATACTGATGTGTTCTACTAAGTGACTTTGGAGCCAGGATACACATTTATGATATGAGAACCGTAAAGTTAATATACCTAGCACCCTCTCGGAATAGAGAATTGCATAAGCAACTCCAAGAATTTACTCGTATCACTGTATAATTAATAATATAATTAATATTCAAGCAATGATAAAATTAATGTTCATGCGCCTATCTCTAAAGGCTCTAAATAGTCTGATTAAAAAGTGCCATTTTCCTCGAAACCTGATCTCATGCACCGAAAATTATGATTTTGGTCTCATTCGATTCGGAATACCATCCAAAACATTCTATCAAAATTCCGAGAGGGGCTGGAAAAAATTGCAAAAGTTATAAACAATAAAGTGAACAAAAAAAGAAGGGTTTCGTTTTTTTAAAATATTTCATAAACTATTTGAGATAGTCAAAATTTGAAAATCCTAACTTTTGGAACTTTATCAACAATCCTTATAACTTTAATTGAGCGGCGAAAGTAACGGTAAAAACGCATAGTTCGCGTTTCGCGTGATTTGCCGCATTAATCTAGGTTATATTATGGAAAAAAAAACTAGGCTAATATTATGCTTAGGATACTTCTCATAAAATTGAAATCACCATAATGTGTTTCTATATAAATTTTGAGGAGTTTTCTCGATCACTAATGGATCTTATCATCAGGTCGAAATAATAAAATAATTTTCAAAATAGCTTAACTTTTTACAGAACAATGTTTAAAGACATCCGTGATCCGTTTTGATCTAAAAATACTATGAAAAAAAAATATCCACAGCCGAACATATAACCTCCTCGTTTTTTGGAAGTCGGTTAAAAATACCTACCAATTATAACAGGGTCATAATGTGAAGGTATATGGTGGAATGGTGGTGATGATGATGATGATTAATGTAATAAGCTTAGTAGTATATGCTTTCAGTTCTTAAAATAACGCCGAAACCCCCAAACATGTATCTATAAGGAGTAAGGAGTTCTGTTCACCACCTTCGAACCATGATATATCCTGGTGCAATTGCTTACTTTTTGGTAACATATGCCTGGAATACTTCATATGAAATCAAAAAAATCATATGTTTCCATTTGAATTTTGAGGAGTTCCCTCGATTACTCATGGATCCATCATCAGTTCACCACTTTTGTGAACATGGGACCAAATTGGAGTGAAACCTAATACAACAAAACAAACATTTTGAAAATCGGTTCAAAAACGGCGGAGTAATCGTTGAACATACATATAAAAAATCCACAGCCGAATGTATAACCTCCTCGTTTTTTGGAAGTCGGTTAAAAATAATAGTAATATGAACTTAAAAGTATTAAATAACTCTTTAAACTCTTTAATAGTGCCTTTTTCAGAATTCGTCTAAATCTCAACTATTTCTGTACATACTACAGTCATCATTACTTTGAAGTCGGTACCAGTCCCAAAAGTTTCAGATATTCTAAGTTCTGACATTACTGAACTCACGAATAAATTAGCTGGTACCGACTTCAAAATAATGAAGACTGTGGTATGTACAGAAATAGTTGAGATTTAGACGAATTCTGAAAAAGGCACTATTAAAGAGTTTAAAGAGTTATTTAATACTTTTTATTAGTTCATATTACTATTATTTTTACCTTGGAAGTCGGTTTTAATTTTTTGTTAAAAATAATAATACTAGCTGTTGCCCGCGACTACGTCCGCGTGGACTTTAGTTTATAGTTGTTCCCCTACATCGATTGAATAGTTAACGCGCAAATCATAAAAGTATAATATTGTGTGGGACAATATACTTTTATGATATGATAGATGTTCCGCGCGGCTTCGCCCGCCTAATTTAGGAATGTAACGGAAACCGTACATTTTTCCGCAAAAAAAGAAACTTATTTCCTTTCGCGTGGTCTATTCTTCATGCGTGCCAAATATGAAATAACATAAAAATTGCTCCAGTACGTTCAAAATATTCAAATAAGCCCTTTCAAATAATTTCCCCCGTTTTTTCCGCACTTTCCTCTATTTCTTCGGTCCTATTAGTCTCAGCGTAATAAAATATAGCTTATAGCCTTTCTCGATAAGTAGACTATCTAAAACTGAAAGAAATTTTAAAATCGGACCAGTAGTTCCTGAGATTAGCGCGTTCAAATAAGCCATTTCAAAAAATTTCTCCCGTTTTTTCCACACTTTCCTCTATTTCTTCGCTTCTATTATTCTTAGCGCGGTAAATTATAGCCTATAGCCTTCCTCGATAAATAGACTATCTAACACTGAAAGAATTTTTCAAATCGGACCAGTAGTTCTTGAGATTAGCGCGTTCAAACAAACAGACAAACAAACTCTTCCCAATTATAATATTAAATATAATTATAATGTTATATAATATTATAAGTAAATAAGTAATAAGTATAAGTATAGATAATGCTCTTTAACGTATACCTAATGCCCTTTCTCGACTCTGCATATAACATTTAATTTGATAACGGTTGGCGCAAATGATGGAAGTTAAAACTTTTTGTTATGTCACTTATATTTTGTTCTATTTTGACATGGAATGCTCAGGAATGCTATTAACACTGAATTTTGAATTGTTCACCATTCAGGCCCGGGTGAAGTCAGAATTATAACCGACGATCCAAATGCATTTGAAAGATCTTTGGATAGTATAAATGTATCAGGAGGAGGCGATTGCCCGGAATTGGCTATGCATGGTATCCTCAACGCCTTAAACACTTGTCCGAGCAATTCAGTTATATATGTGTTCACTGACGCCGCTGCAAAGGATTTTAATAAATTTGAAGAAGTAAAAAATCTCAGTCTGAAGAAATCCATTCAGGTAAGTTCGTAAAAAAGATAAAAATACATTTTTATATCTTGCTGCGTTATAAGGCCATGGTTCCTCGCAATTTGAAGTATTTTTCACGGGACACCAAATTTTGCCAGATTGCAATTCTAGAATACCATTTGGTTTGATATCATAAGGACCAACTTGATGGAAATGCTTCTGTACAGTTTGGTCGAGTTTTCAGTGCAATACTCGGCAAACAATAATTAGGTAGGCATAACAATGATTACTAATTAGATTTATTAGCAATAAAAACGTAAAAGGTTCATCGTGCAAAGATATCCTCATTCAAATGAAATTTTCAGTGTTATTAAACGAAATAAGGATTTGTTGGCATATAATATTAACGTTGATGTGTGTATTTCAACAATAAGTACCTAATTATTATTGTTTTAATCAATTACTACCTTCAAAAGGATATTTTTTATCGAGTTTTTATCTAACATGAAATATACTAAAAACTAAGATTTGGACTAAAGCAACGTATTACTTAAATAAATCTAAAAATATTAATTTTACACGTTAAGTCGCGGCAAAATACTTGACATAGGTAATATTGTGTCAGCCTCACGAGAAGAATCTAAAAACTCTACACATTAAACAAAAATGGGTGGCTTGGCCATTTTGTAATTACTCTTCTGTTGTACTTAATAACTTTTATATTAACCGCAATAAAATTAAGGTTTTTAGATTTAAGGCAGAGTAGTGACTAGTGAGTATGTAAGGTTAGAAATTTGGCTCTACATGAGATCTCACTACTTTTTGATACCACGAGGCACGAACTATAATATGTTCTCGTCTTGGCAACATTTTTACATGAAAATGTTTTTGATGGGATTATTTTTTCGGGATCTCATACTATTCTGACCAATACTTCATAAGCAAATCTTTATAACCTCTAAACTATCTGACTGAGCGCATAGAAGTCTAGAGGAGTCTTAAGTATAATTTACACAGAGCCAGTACTGGCTGCCAATAAGACTGGCAGCCAGTATTGGCTTGACATATTATTATGCCGCGTGAGAACAGTTTGGCCTGGCTTGAAAAACTGTTCAGTGTTCACACGCGGCATATACCAAGCCAATACTGGCTGCCTGTCTTATTGGTAGCCAGTACTGGCTCTTTGTAAATTATACTTTATATTATCTTTTTAAAATAAAAAAGAACCAATTTAATGGACAAAAATCTTCCCAAAAACCCATTAATACAAAAATACACAAACTTTTTTCTTGGAACTTTGAATTTTGTGTGTATAAAACACAGAAAAATCAAAGCGTAAGCACGTCAGCGTAGTCCACGATTACTATAAAATGAGACCTTTTTTATCAACCGACTTCAAAAAAGAAGGTTATCAATTTGCCCCGTATGTACATAATATTATGTAATATTTCCAGAACTGTCCAGTTTTCGTATACCTACATATTATTATGTTAGTCTATATTATCAGCTGCTGAAAAAATGTATACCTACATTTGTTCAGCAGCTGATAATATATGTATATAATATGTTCGTGTTCGCATATCTCCGATTTAAGTGATAATTTTTTGTTGTACTAGGTATTGTCCAACTTAGGGAATACGTAAACGTAAGTCTTACTTACTACAAGTTTCATCAAAATATGTTCAGTACTTTTTGAGACAAAACTATACGTATTTATGAATTAAAATTCCCTAAATATTATTATATAACAGCTGAAGAGTTTGTTTGTTTCTTTGTTTGTTTGTTTGAACGCGCTAATTTCAAGAACTACTGGTCCGATTTGAAAAATTATTTAATTGTTTAGACAGCCCATTTATCTATATTATGTACATTGTATATCGAGGCTATAGGCTATAATATAACATCACGCTGTGACTTTTAGGAACGAAGAAACAGAGGAAAATGTAGAAAGAAGCGGGGAAAATTGTTCCTCTTTGAAAGCTTCCGTTGCGTGCGCTGCAAAACGGCCCAAGATACCCAAAAAACATGTAAGGAAGAATTAGGTATTCCTCTTTAAATGATCTAAAAAAATGTCCGTAATTGTACATAATATTATCCATCAGCTATCTTTTATTTTTAAGATAACTCACAATAATCGTTTTTATATGGTCTAAGAATCAAATTTGGTCGAAATTAATTAATTAATGAAATAGACGCAGACGAAGTCGTGGGTAACAGCTATCTATATAATACTAGATGATGCCCGCAACTTCGTTCCGCCAAAATTCGTTTATCGCGCAGGAACCGTACATTTTTCCGGGATGTCCTATGTCCTTTCTCGGGACTCAAAGAATCTCCATGCCCAGCAAAATCGGTTCAGCGCTTCGAGCGTGAAGAGGTAACAGACAGACAGACAGACAGACGGACAGACTGACAGACAGACAGACATACACACTTTCGCATTTATAATATGAGTATGGAAGTAATTGGATATGGAAGTACATGGATATAATAATAATTTATAAAGCTGAGGAAATTGTTCGTCAAAATAAATAATATGATGCTCATAGGTCATAATAATTATTTCTCGCGCACGAAGTTGCGGGGACAGCTAGTTGGTATAATATAAAAAAAATCGACTGAGTAAAAATCCTGTGATGCTGATAGTGACGTATACAAGAGCGCGCAATCCTACACGAGCGATAAGATGAAACCCACTACTTACGGCTCAGCTTCTGTTTCTACAAAAAGAAGTGAAATCCCACCAAAAACATTCTGTAAAAATCAGCCAAGTGCGAGTCGGACTCGCGTACGAAGGGTTCCGTACCGTTATAGAGCAAAAATAGGCCAAAAATTGCGTTTTTTTGTATGGGAGCCCTCCTTAAATTATTATTTTATTTAAATATTATTTTTAATTATTAAAGTACACATATAATTAAGGCTTTTGTGAAAATTTCAAGTCCCTACTTGTTGTCATCGTTGATACCGAGCAAAAAATGTTCGAAAAATTACGTTTGTTGTATGGGAGCCCCCCTTAAATATTTAATTTATTTTGTTTTTAGTATTTGTTGTTATAGCGGCAAGAGAAATACATAATCTGTGAAAATTTCAACTCTCTAGCTATTACCGTTCTTGAGTTACAGCCTGGAGACAGACGTACAGACATCGAAGTCTTAGTAATAGGGTCCCGTTTTTACCCTTTGGGTACGGAACCCTAAAAACTATCCAAGTCTCGATGGAGCTGCTAGTTTATCTCTAAAAAGTAATGAAATCTAGACAAAGTTCAAGAGGTGTTTTGATTTCTTTCAGGTTACATTCTTATTGACTGGGATCTGTGGTACAGAAGGTTTGACAAACGAGAACTATCTGGTGTACCATAAAATAGCAGAGGCGACATCTGGCCAAGTATTTCACTTGAGCAAGTCGAATATCAATAAGGTATATAGCACATTACATAATACTAAAGATAATGGTTCAACTATGTACTTCATTCTGTAATAGATCTATACTATATCTATATATATAATTAACAAAAAATTAAAACCGACTTCCAAGGTAAAAACAAAAATTACATCCATATAATATGAACTAAAAAGTATTAAATAATTTTTCCTATCTAATAGTGCCTTTTTCCGAATTCGGCTAAAACTCAACTATTTCTGTACTCAATCTTCATCATTTTGAAGTCGGTACCAGATGAATCTTCAGTTCTCTGACAGAATATTTAAAACTTTTGGAACTGGCACCGACTTCAAAATTATGAAGATTGAGTACAGAAATAGTTGAGTTTTAGCCGAATTCGGAAAAAGGCACTATAAAGCGCATCACACACGGTGAAGATAATATAATATTTTATCTTAAGATGCCCAAATATGAGCAAACATGTTTTAGGGCTGGTTTACACGTATTAAGTAGATAAGTAGTAACTAAATTTTAACTTAATTTGAAGTGCCTGCCGGAAATATTGTGTCAAGTGACAACCCTCGCCTGCCAATCTTACAGAAAATAGTCAAAATTCTAATTTACTTGTTTAGTACTTAACTAAATTTTAACTTACTACTTGCTACTAAATTTTGTGTTTACATGCAATAAGTAACTTAAAATTAAATTAAAATTTAGTTAACTACTTATCTACTTAATACGTGTAAACCAGCCATAAGTGTCGCTTCTTTTCGCGTGGTGTATAATATATTCTTTGGTAATGTGGCCCCGGGGTTCACATTACATGTAAGAGAGTTTCATGATGTGGAAGACATAACCACTATGGAGAAGGCTTTGGTAGGAATGCCGTTTGACGACAGAGAGACACTACAATATCCAGCAGTAGCTCTGAAAGTGACGAAGACGCCGTAAATACCGATTATGACGACTCGTATACAAAATATGTGGTTCCTGAAAACGCGGACGTGCCATGTATGTTCTGCGACACAATTTGTTCCAATGACAGAGCTGGAAAGCCATGGGTACAGTGTCAATGACTTATGGGCTTATGTAACCTGTATAGGTTCTGAAGGTGGCTATTACATTTGTGATTTTTGCCGTTAAGTTTCACTTCTGCAATACATTTAATGTGACTCCCCCAGGGGTCCACATTACCATCACTTGATCTCAAGATATCAAACGTGATTAGTCAAGAATACCTAAATATTTTTTTAGATAATCCTGTACTAGTTTTATTTATTCCCTAATAAGACATGCCACAAATAAATGAGAAGTCTCATAATGTATTTTTTAGGTTTCTGACTCCTGTATTTTTTTAATAAAGCTTGATAAACAAAGTGGGGGGCCACATTACCACCTTCTCCTATATAATATAAAACCTCTTCGATATTCTAATAGAACATAAATTGATAAAATACTAAAATAATTTCATTATAGTCCGTGCGGAACTAGTTGGCCGCGCCTTAGGTAGGGACGGGGGTGAGGGGGCGGGTTGCTTGCTGCTCGCAACGCACATGAGATTAGACAGTGACGACAAATCTCGCGATATTGTGAACAATAATATTATTTAATTATTGAAAAGAATAAATTAAAGACTATTGATCAGTTTTATATTCTGAATTATTGACATCGGCTTTCCGTTTTTTAAAAATCTATGCACTTTAAATAGTATTTCCTTAGATTGTCTTTTTATCGGCGGACTTAAGCCCGTCACAGACTTAGCTATAATATTTATTAATATATTTATAGCAAGGCATATTAATCTATACTAAATCCACATGTCACAGAAATATATAATATTATACCTGAGTGTGTGGTCACGCGAAAATTAGTTTAGAAAATATATATTAATATGCCTAGCTATAAACATATTAATATATATTATAGCTAGGTCTGTGACGGGCTTTATCTTGCTATTGCAATCTCGTGTGCGTTTTGTCCAAACTAGCCAGAACTGTCAAAATCAAGCGCCCCGCCTCTCCGTCCCACCGTTCACATACCTAAGGCGCGGCCAACTAGTTCCGCACGGACTATAATTTTTATCTTTCAATTTAACAGGTGACAGAATACATTTCTCAATCTATAGCTAGTGGAAGACATTTGATAGATCAGCAAACAAGCGAATGTCCTCTTGATGTAACCGTAAGTAAAATTTGCTATAAGTACTTAGTTTTTATTTTATTTTATAAAAAATCTAAAACAAAACAAGAATAAAATAAATATTATATTCAAAATATTATATTATGTATTTATAAAACATATGAAAATTAGACACTTACCTATTAATTTTAGGTGTGTGACTCATGTGAGTAAAATAAATTCATTAATATTTTTAATTTTTCAGTTTAAGGTGGACGACAAAACAGGCAATGTTTTAATTGCGGCTTCAAAATTTTTGAAAGACGTGCCGGAAATAGATAAAAAAATGTCCTTAAAAGTGTTCGATGCAGAAAACAATGAAGTCGAAAGCTACAGTATTTTGGATGTAAAATATACGAATGTAAGTATTTTACTATTAAGGCCGTCCCCCGAGCAAACGACCTTGGCCATACATTTGCCGCGTTGCCGAGATCGCGCCAAAACTCTGTTATTTTTACTTATCTTAGTTCAAAATTGACCTAAAAAAATTTAAAACGGCGAATATGTAGTTTATGATATTGTCGATCTATTGGCGTGAGTTTCAAATAAAAGTAATTTGTAAATGCTAAGGAGATGCTGAATGTATGCTCGAATTTTAACAAATTGGTATTACTTTGGAAGCTGATATCATGAGTATAATAAACAAAAATAGAAAATTTAAAACGGCGAAAGGAATGTTGATATACTGAAGATTATTGCTGTATTTTTATTATAGCTTTGTAGCTTTCAGATTATGAGTTTATAAGGTTTAAAATACGGTCAATTACGGAATCTCCGGACGGAACGCCCTTAAATATTATGTTATTAGAAGCTAAAAGCATTTCAAAATCTAATTTTTTATCATAATAATTATTATTTTACCCATAATCCATACTAATAATAATATTGTAAATGCGAAAGTGTGTCTATCTGTATGTTACCTCTTCACGCCCAAACCGTTGAACCGATTTTGCTGCAAGATATGAAGATACATTTAGTCCCAGTAAAGGACATAGGCTACCTTTTATCCCTTATATGTAGGGTTCCCATGCCAAATAAACGGCTTTGGTAAGTTGTGGCCGTCATCTAGTTAATAATCTTAATACTCATATAAAATTCTCGTGTCATAATGTTAGTCAGCGAACTCCTCCGAAACGGCTTTACTGATTTTTACCAAATTTTATATGCATATTCAGTTGGTCTGAGAATCGGCTACTGGGTACTTTATATATTGATAAGTGCATTTGTTGAATAAATAATAGTAAATTATTACAACCTGAGACTAACGGCGACCATTGTTTGTGCGACGGGATATCGATCAACGTTGCCATGGCGACATACTTATTTAGTCACTTCAATAAAATAATATTATGGGCGAAATACTTTATAATATGACAAAGAAATGTTTGCCGGGACAGCTAGTATTTTTCTAAATATTTTGTGCGGCTGATTTATCATCATGAACAAGATCACTAACAGACGATTGGAGATGTTTATCTTCCAAAATAGTTTTTAGAAAGAGTCCAACTAAACAATAAAATGGCTGCCACGGCGGTGGATGGTAGATTCACCGTGAGAGATAAAAAAAAGAGCCAATTTTTCGATAAAAAAAATTGACTCTTTTCGATCGGACACAGTTGTGTCAAGACTCAGGACACATCCATACTAATATTATAAATATGTCTGTCTGTCTGTCTGTTACCTCTTCACGCTCAAACCGCTGAACCGATTTTGCTGAAATTTAACATGAAGATACTTTGAGTCCCGGGAAAGGACATAGGATACTTTTTGTCCTGGAAAATGTACGGTTCCCGCGCGATAAACGAGTTTTGGCGCAAAGGAGTTGCGGGCATCATCTAGTTGTATATATAATGGATGTAAAATTTTGTTTGCCTTTTCAGATATTACACATCCGTAATCCAAAACCTGGACATTACAAAGCAAAATTGGATTGCCAGGACCATCAACGTACACACTTGACCATTTCTGGCTCAACATCTGTAAGACAAAATGTATAAGATATTATAATTAAAGTTATACATAATAAGTTTAATAATTTTTTTAAGCAAACGCCTGCACAAGGTACTAAAGTTTGTTCTTACAATTGCTTGTATACCTACTACTTCGTTATCAAATAAAGTCTTTGCATCTTTGAATCTTATTTGTTACCGTTTATAATTTGCGTATACCAGCTGTTAGAGTGCAGATTACCTTAACGTAAAGTGCAAATACACGCTTTTTTATTTAAATTTTTTCAATTTAACTGAATATGGTATCAGGAAACCTGCAGATTACCTAGGTAATGCTGCAACGCAAACTCACAAGCGGCACCCGGGTGCCGCATAACAATTGAAAATCTATTGTGAATTATTTGAAGAAATTAATGAAATGAAGTATTCAATGTCTCGAAATCTCAAAAATAATATGTACTTGAGTTGAGCTCGAGATATTTTTTTTCTTACCTCCAGGCGGAAAACGTCAACTTTCTTCCCGCTGCGCTTACCGATGTTGCCGTTTTCCGCCTCTGTCGATGAGAAAAATAGTATACGCACCATGGGCAGTAAAAAAGAAAGCCTCAGATCACATGTTTTTATTATTTGTCTGAGACATTTTTTATTTTCCTAGGTGCGTAATGTACTATTGTCAATATTATCTCAAGAGTCAAGACCATTCCTTCGATGCTATAAAAAATTGGTCATCAGAGGAAATATACTTTTCTCACCTCCGGCTTTCTTATTTACTGCCTGTGGTGCGTATACTATTTTTCTAATCGACGGAGGCGGAAAACGGCAACATCGGTAAGCGCAGCGGGAAGAAAGTTGACGCTTTCCGCCCGGAGGTGAGAAAAGTATATTTCTTCGTTTAAGTATGATTTGTTACGCACTTTTGGTCATCATCCTCAACATCATCTCTCCAGATGAGCATGATAGATTGATCAGGAAACTGCGCCACTACGACATAAAATACTCAGCTCTCAGCCTCTTTACTTCTTACCTCAAAAATAGAACCCAAAGGTGTTGGGTGAATAGTCAAATGTCCAATGGAACAAAAGAAGAATAATTAGGTATGTCGCTGCAGTTTTCGCCTCAGGCGGGTCCAGCGGCTCAGCGCCAAGCGGAGGAGAAGGCACGGACGGGTTTTAGTGGGTAGAGCTGCGGCCAATTTACCACCTTGCCGACCGCAGAGAGCCCCACATATCCGCAGCGGGATATGTGGGGCTCTCTGAAAAAAGCTATGCTACATACAGGGCTCTGTAGTCGGCACGAAATTATTTTATTCATTAACAGCACCAAATTGTAATTATATTATTGTGACCATTGGCTATCACTACCTCTTTATTTGGTATTTTTCTAACTGTGAAAACTTTTCAATGGCCTCTTGTATTATAATTAAAATTCTTATTTCTATAGTAAGTATGTGCGTTATCTGCAAGTTTTTCGAAAAAAAATATAAAAATAATTAGGTAAGTAAGTAGGTACTTATAATTATTAAACCTGACTAAAACAGATTAGTATGTAGATATTTTATTTAGATTATTCCCTCAAGCCCCGTAAGGCCCATATGGGCCGCGACAACAAAAGATTTCCTGGAATTGGCGATCGAGGAATTATAAAAAAAGTTATATAAAAAATTGTTACTTAATAATAATTGTTACATATTGTATTATTCATAGTATTTATCTAATTAATCAACTTTGAGAAAAACTGTAACACTGTCGATACCAGCAGCACTCTGCGAGAAACATTCGTAAGTACCCTCATTCTCCTTCGTCACTTTGTTTATAACATAGTCCAGTTTCCCAGTTGAATTGTCGCTGCAAAGAAAGTAATAAGTTTAAAAAACTATGACCCGAATACACTAAAGAACAAAATGCTGAAAAATATAATATAGGTAGGTACAGCCAATGATATCTATTATATTATTAAAAACTCAAAGCAGATAATATTTTACTACCTCGCGCGTTGTGAATATTCAAATACGATCCAATTGGGTCGTCTTTTATTTATTCTGTGTCTTTTATGTAAATGGCAATTCATATCTTTAGTTTCACTTATCTGTCAAATTTGACAATTAAATTTGAAAATTGCTCGGAAGAGATTTAAGCCGGAAAATAGTATGAACGTAACAGATCTGTATAAGTAGAATATCTTTTAGGGCATAATTATAATCAATCTGTTGTTGTACTTCATTTGCTATCAGACCAGAATTTTACGAGGACAAAATATGCATAATCTAATCTAATATATTATATAAATCTCCTGTCCCGATGTTTGTCCGCGATGGAATTTTATTTTATTGCAAATTATTTGTTTATAAAGATCGACCATTGTTTATGCGACGCGGGTCACGGGATAGCGATGGACGTTGCCATGGTGACATACTTAGTCACTGATTCAATAAAATAATAGGGGCGATATACTTTATATAATATTATGGCAAAGAAACGTTTGCCGGGACAGCTAGTATAATATAAAATAGACTGCAAAAATCACAACCCTTCCTTTTGGTTTGACCGTAGTTGGGTAAAAAGTAACGTAATAACTAAAATGTAATAAAGTCCTGATGCCGCGTAGTTGGATGCAGATTGCAGACAGTCTCCGAGGCTATGCTTTTGACCACCGCCTATCAACTTTTTTTTCTTTGTCTTCATCTTTCAATTTGTTTTTTTTTAAACAATTTTCGTGCCGAAGCAGTACGGGTGGCGTGTGCACCTCAGCCAGCACAGGTCTTCAGTTTGTCAGTTCAGTGTCAGTCTTCAGTCAGTCTAACTTCATATTCTAGAATTGGATGTTTACCTTGACAGAACGGTTTTGCTGGAGTTTTTGTCGGTGAACTCGATCTGCGTGGTCGGCATGGGGTGGCCCTTGACGTTGCACGATATGGTGGTGCTCTGTCCGCTTCTGGCTCTCATGCGCGGTGGGAGAGGGTTAATGAATGGTTTGACTGGAAGAAGTTTTGCGGAACATGAGGAACATGATATTATTATCATAATTCAAGACGTGAGTGGATGAATAAGGTAAGTAACATGAAAAAACTCCCCGTTTTTTTCGCTTAAAAGGAGGCTTTAGGGCCGGAAAAATTATTTGAAATAGAAAAGTTATGGATTATATGTGTAGTCAGATATAATAGCTAGGTTGTGGAGTAGATAAGTTACAAGTTTTATTAAAATAATTAGGGAAAAAATGAGTTATTGTCCGTATGTTACGAAATGTTACTTGTTTGATTCTTCCACTCACGTCTTCAATTATTATTATAGTAAATATAGTCTTGTCTATAAAGAGGTAGAAACAGTCGACGATGTAATAATCCTTCGATCGCGGATTCTTGGAAATGCTATTGTATTATATTGTTGTCGCGATCACCGGTGCTCTTATGGGGCTTGAAGGATTAATATTATTAATAGAAGCGCGAGACAGCTTCTCCCTCTCGGAACAGCAAATAATGCGTAAGTAGGGGACATAATATGGGATATGCCGTATGGGTGGCGGCCGCAAAGGAAAATCTTCAGATCGAGTGAGGTGTTTGCTCGGTCAGGCCGAAGAAATATCCCACATTGGTGACCCCAACGGGACTGATTTCAGTTGTCGTATATATACCGATGCACTTAGAAAACTTCGATAGCGCGATGCAGGAATGTTGCGCTAATTGTGTGTACCGCCACAACCACCAACCGATTGTGCACCTCCGTAGGCGCTGGGACGGCCAACGACAAATGGCCTAGGATTAAAAGTTTTATTTACTTACTAGTCATTATTTTGTTTTACTATCTTATTATTTAGTCTTAACTAGTCGTTATTCTATCAAAAATCCTCAGAAACCCTCAGAACTGGCTTGAATACATATTTTCTTACCGTAGACATTGATAGTGACTGTTCGAACAGCACGGCCCATGCTGTTCTCTGCGGTGCAGTGGTACATGCCCGAGTCCGACGGAGATGCAATAAAACTAAACAGAAAACGCAAGAGAATTAACATAATTGCAATATTGGCAGCCCAAGCCAGCTCGAGAACCGTTTGTCATGATCAAAAATACTCTATCTTTACACGTAATTTGCTCTACATAAAGATTGGCAACGGCCAAAGATTTAAATCGCTCCGACTATCGGAGGTCATTTTGTGTTTGCAAGTTTGTTTGTTTGGCGCCGAGTAAAAAACAAACAATACCTTACCTTTCTACTATTAAATATAATTTAGGAGGGCCCAAAAATGTTTAGATTGCCCAGCCCTCAACCCTAAAAACTTCTATCTAAACAAATTGACTTGGACTTGGAACGGCTTGAACCACTTGGAGCCTATTATAAAGGCATTGTATTACAGCGTTCATACCGCTTCGTTTCTGCACGGGTACCGCGCGGTTCCCGTTGTGTCTGAACAAGCACTTGGTCTTACTGGTGTGTGTTGTCCTTATCAGTATAGTGTCGATCAACGAATGCGATGATGACGTCATCCTGGTACAAGTCCCAGTGCACCTCAGCCGGAGGGACGGCGTCTACGTCACAGGCCAGCGCCACCTCTTGACCGTTCCTCACGATCTTCACCTCGTCCCCGTTCTTGATTACAGGCGCATCTGCAGAGAATATGCTATTAACCACCTCTTCTTCTCTAAGTAGATGACACCCGCAACTCTGTTGCGCCAAATATCGCGCAGGCACCGTACATTTTCCGGAATAAAAAAGGATCCTTTGTCCTTTTTCGGGACTCAAAGTATCTCTATGCCAAATTTCAGTTTAGTTCAGTTCAAAATCGGTTCAGCGGTTTGGGCGTGAAGAGGTAACGGACAGACAGACAGACACACTTTCGCATTCATAGTATTAAGTATGGAAGTATGGATTTATTGTGCACAGGAAACATTACATTATTGCTGTTTACACAGAATCTGCTTATTTCTAAAAAGAAATCTCTTCCAAAAACCCTACGGAGAGTGATAGGATTAAAACATAATTTTTATAATTTTTTCAAAGTTACCAATTTTGTACCTCGTATTTAAGGCCCTTCCCTTACGGAGATTCCGTAATTTACTGTATTTAGAGTCTTATAGACTCATAATTTGAAAACTACAATAAAAATACAGCAATAATCTTCAGTATGTCATTCCTTTCCCCGTTTTAAATTTTATATTTTTGTTTATAACACTCATGAGTCATGAGTCATGAGTCATGATATTAACTTCCAAAGTAAAACCAATTTATTAAAATTGAAGCATACTTTCCTAGTATTTACAAATTACGTTTATTTGAAATACACGACTATAGATCTCGGCAACGCGTCAAATGTATGGTGAAGGTCGTTTGCTCGGAGGATGGCCTTAACTCATAATAACAAACAATGAATAATTTACTCTTTTATTCACTGATAATTAGCTTCTATGGTCGCAGCGTGATGTATTATATCCTTTAGCCTTCCTCGATAGATTTAACTAGCAGTGCCTGAGACTAGCGCGTTCGAACAAATAAACTCTTCAGCTTTATAATCTATATTCTAATCTAAATAAGATTCTAATGTCTCAAGGTTAGTGCGCGAACTCCTCCAAAACGGCTCAATGGATTTTAATGAAATGTTATGTATTGTATGTACCATCGAGGAAATTGATTCCTATGCAGGTGACAGACCAACGTCATTTGGTCGATCAAATCAATACAATGTTAATTATTGTGATCTGTCGGCTGGGTTTGACGTAACGCGACCAAACTACGTAGGTCCCCCATCTGCATAGGAATCAACTTCTCTGATAGTACATTCGTTAGGCCTTAGAATAGGTTCTTATCTACTTTTTATATTAATACTAGAAATAATTTATACGGCAAAACATTTGCCAGGTCAGCTAGTACTAATTTAGATAATATTATGATAACTTGTTAGACTTATGTCTATAATAATTTATACAAAATAATAATTTATACAAAATATGTATCTGTCGTATACAAAATCATACATGCCGTGACACATTGCCGCCGGCGGCTGTGCTTCCTTCCTCTGGAGAGATAAGTGCTGGGACAATCCTGTAGGCTGTTAGGGCGCTTTCCCACGAGCCACGACACGACACGATTAAGGAATTACACGACACGCGGCACTCGGCTGTCGTTTGGACGTTTTCCCACGAGCGACGATTTCAGCGGCGACACCGCACTCACTTTGTACTTAAGGTGACGCCTTGTTAAAGTAAAATACCGTGTTAGATAATATGTTTTAGATTGCTCGTTTTCTATGAGAGGCCGGTCCAGCCTCTCAAGCAATGGAACAGCAAAAAATGGAATCGAACCGAACCGTCTGCAAGTCCGTGGTGCTCACCTGTTGTATTAGTGAAGAAGAAAGATGGCAGCACAAGATTTTGTGTGGACTACAGGCGTCTTAATGATGTCACTAAGAAGGACAGTTATCCATTACCTCGAATCGACGACAGTCTGGATACCTTGAGTGGCATGAAATGGTTCTCGACCCTGGACCTGAAATCTGGATACTGGCAGGTGGAAATTCATCCAAAAGACAAGGAGAAGACAGCGTTCTCCGCCAGTAAAGGTTTATGGCAGTTTAACGTCATGCCCTTTGGATTGTGCAACGCACCTGCCACATTTGAGCGACTCATGGAGTGTGTACTGGTAGGCTTAGTGGGAGAGGCTTGCTTAGTCTACTTGGACGACGTCATCATTGTTGGCCGTGACTTCGAGGACCATTTGCGAAACTTAGAACGAGTTTTCGCCAAAATAGAGGGGGCTAAGTTAAAGTTGAATCCGAAAAAGTGTCGTTTATTCAGGAGTAAAGTCAATTATCTCGGTCATGTTATCTCCAGTGATGGAATCCAGACGGACCCGGAAAATCTGAAAGCAGTTCAAAATTGGCCAACCCCTAAGAACAAAACCAAAGTGCGGGCATTTCTCGGCCTATGCTCCTACTACAGGCGTTTTGTTAAGGGATTCTCGGAGATAGCCAAGCCATTACATCGGCTGACAGAGGAAAAACGACAGTTTATTTGGGACGAGACTTCTGAAGATACTTTTCAGAAACTGAAGAAACATCTGTGTGAAACAGCAATCCTGGGGTATCCACAACCTGCAGGTGAGTTTATAGTCGACACGGACGCAAGCAACACGGCCATTGGAGGGGTGTTATCTCAAAAACAGGGCGAAAGAGAAGTTGTAATTGCATATTTCAGCAAATCTTTATCTAAGCCAGAGAGAAACTATTGTGTGACAAGAAGAGAGCTCTTGGCTGTTGTAAAGACGCTACAACATTTCAGCAAATATCTCATCGGCAGACAGTTTTTACTGCGAACTGATCACGCAGCCTTGAAGTGGCTACTGCAATTCAAGAACCCAGAAGGCCAAGTAGCTCGATGGATTGAACAACTCCAGGAGTATGACTTCAAGACGGAACACCGCAGCCTAAAGGCGCATGGGAATGCCGACGCACTTTCACGAAGGCCGTGTTCAGAAGACTGCAAACACTGTGTTAAGCAGGAATCTAATGAAGTGACATTAAAGTTAACGAAAACAAGTCCTTTGGGTCCATGGGAAAATGTTGCAATGAGGGAGGCTCAAGAAAGAGATGGCGACCTTCGGCACATCATCACATGGAAGAAACGGGGAGACGTAAAACCAATATGGAGTGAGGTTGCACCCACTGGCGCTGCCACTAAGGCATACTGGGCGCAATGGGACAGTCTGATACTTCAAAATGGAATACTTTACCGAAAATGGGAGAGGACTAACGGCAGAGAGTTCCATCTTCAGATAGTTGTCCCAAGGACGAGAGTACCAGATGTTCTCCGTGAAATACACGATGGCGTATCAGGAGCTCATCTAGGTGTCAAGAGGACGTTACCAAAAGTGCGAGAACGATTCTACTGGTTGCATTGTCGAGATGATGTGCAGGATTGGTGCCGCAAATGTACTACTTGCGCTACAGTGAAGGGACCTCAGACAAGGATACCTGCGCTTGTATAACGTTGGCGCACCGTGGGAACGAATTGCAGTTGACGTAGCTGGGCCATTTCCCGTGACGGAATAAGGAAACAAGTACTTTATGGTCGTCATGGACTACTTCACCAAATGGCCCGAAGTGTTCGCCATACCAAACTAAGAAGCTACAACGGTCGCTTCTAAGCTAGTCGAAGAAGTGATATCACGCTTTGGTGTGCCTCTAGAAATCCATTCCGATCAGGGCAGGAATTTCGAATCGCAGGTCTTCCAGGAAGTGTGCAGAATTTTGGGAATGCATAAAACGAGGACCACCGCGTACCATCCACAGTCTGATGGAATGGTTGAGAGCTTTAACCAGACCCTTGAGAGGCATTTGGCGAAACTGGTAGATGACAAACAAAAGGATAGGGACAAGTATATACCGCTCTTCCTTCTGTCGTACCGTACCGCCGAGCATGAGAGCATAAAAGCTATCCCGGCGTATGTCAATTACGGTAGAGAACTGCGAGTACCAGTAGACCTCTTGATAGGAGGGTCACCGGAGGAACCGAAGACCGTACAAGGCTATGTCTGCGATTTAAGGGAAAATATGCGATGCTTCGGGAAAATGGGTTACAGTCAAGTGAGAACATGAAGACCAGATACGGCCGGAAATCGAACACGAGCGGCTTCGAAGAAGGGACACTGGTATGGCTGCATAACCCAACTCGCCGAAAAGGGAAATCTCCAAAGTTGCAGACCAAGTGGGACGGCCCATATAAAGTGGTTACCCGATTGAATGATGTGACTTGCAGGATTCAAAAGCCACCAAGAGGCACATTTAAAGTGGTACGTATAGACCGTTTGGCGCGTTATCATGGCAATAACAACGATGCTCGGGACGAGCATCTCTAAGAGGGGAGTAGTGTTACGGATACGGATAGTTGTTTACCTCTGCGCGTACTTTCTAGAAAAGTCCAACCATTGTTTATGTGAATTGCGTGTTTACGTAAACAATCCAGAATGGAACATTCCAGAAAGCGTCGCGGGCCATATAAAATGTAAACAAGCAGGCAGTCAGTTTTAGTTTTATCTGAGCGATCTTCGAGGCAACTTCGAAGTGAGAACAAGTGAACAATAGTGAGTGACAGTGATAGTGCTTAGTGTTTGGACTTAGTGCTTAGTGTTTGGAGTTAGTGATTAGTGTGAACTAGTGTTTGTGAATAAAGTCTTCAAGAGAGTCACCAGGTCTTTCTCTCCGAATCCAAAGAACCCTAGCACGTAACAATATATAATTATATATTTTTCAATAAAGAATTTATTTATTTTTTATCTGTAGACAAAAAAACGTGACGACATTAGACATAGCAGTGTCTGACCACATAGCGGATTGTCGTCTAAAAATCGTGTGTCTTGCTGTGCGGTGTCGGTGCGTGTATAAACGATACATAGAAATGTATGGCGCCCGGAGTCGTCACCGCATTTTGTCGTGTCGTATCGTGGCTCGTGGGCAAACGCCCTTAGTCCACTGCCGCTGTCACTGGGACGTCACCGATAAAAATTCAAATAAAATGCCTATTTATGACCTAGGGCCTATAACATGACGTCTCGTTTTGCCATACGCCCATGCCGTCCCTGCTTTGTAGTGGACAAACAGCGACGGCGTGGGGCGACAGACCAACGTTGGTTGGTTGGTTGGAAACCGACATCCTTACGTAGGGTTAATAGGGTCAATTCAGACCGCAACGCGACCCGTAGGTACCGTGAGATGCGTTTCTTTTGTATGGATTTGACAGACTTCAATTTTGTGAGACGTCTTGAATTTAGAAATGCATGTCACGGCAGCTACGCGTCACGTTGTGGTCTGAATTGAGCCTTAAATCTGTGATATATAATAACAAAGTGGTTTTGATATTTCAGCTATTATTACTATCGCCAGTTTTATCATCAACGTTGCGGGATTTCTGTTAAGCGGGATTGTGATTCCTAATTAGTATAACTCAGGAAGGAAAACATCGTCAGGAAACCAGCAAACTGTAGGCCCGACGACTTCCTCTGGATAACTGTTCTCTGTGGCTACTGGCTAGCCTGTGATAGCTTTATTGGACAATATTGTTGAGAAAATATTATGCTGTTGTCGACCAAGTCTTTAGCATTACATAATAATTATTGTAGTTGTTGGATCGAGGATATTTTTTATTGAATTAGCTGTAAATTATTAACATACCATCTAAGTTAAAAAACTTATCATTTAAACCCCACCTCACCTTTTCAAATCTCTTAATTTAAATCCAATATTAATTATTGTACTTTTGAATTGGATTTCAGTTAAGAGATTAACTTGTATTAACTTGAATCCAGTTTTAAAGTTGTACTTAGTTTTAAATACTGAACTGTAGATAATTTGAGTATGAGCTGGTTTGAAATCTTTATTTTTACTCACATTGCACTTTAACTGTGACCTCCGTAGTATCTATGCCCAATATGTTCGTCGCTTCACATACATAAATACCACCATGTTGTACAGTAGCAGATTCAATTTGGATAGTGTTAGATTCTAGACTGACACCTTCTGGCAAGTCACCGGAATCGCTGTTTATATTCTTTTTGTATTTCCATACTACTTCAGGTATGGGTGTACCTTTTACAACACTGCAAGACAAGGGTAAGAAGTAATTAATATATAGAGTAACTAAATGACGCCCTCAACTCCGTTCGCGTGGTAACCGTACCTATATACGTTTACCGGGATAAAACCGATGGCCAGACTCTAGAAACTGAAATAGTAGTTTCTTCTAGGATTTAACGATGAAATTGCCTAGATTAGTTTGTGTTACTTTTAAGATACTCCAGTCACGGACGCAAAAAAATACAGACGGAGCATTACACTATAAAGAGGTGAAGCATGCAAGGTACGACAATTTCGTTTATTGTAGGTGTGTTTGTACACGTGACCGACACTCACACACGCAACTAGGTACTACAACCCGCTGTCATTGTACATAGAGTGACGGCGCCAATGACACGCACACATCCTACACGGGCGGCCATTACTATGCTTCACTCGTGAAATAGACAAGGTTACGTCCGTATTTTTTTTCACGACTATATATGACTAGCATATTATTGCATTCACTGGTTTCGACATCGATGTCAGTGCAAAATGTCGTTTATCGCGCGGGAATCGAACATATTTTTGGGATAAAAAGTATCTATGTTCAAAGCGTCTCCATACCTTTACGTAACAGACAGACACACTTGCGCATTTATTATATGCATATGGATTATATTGCTCTAATTTTGATATGTAGGCGATGTCCCGACACTCGGTGTAGTACATTTGTGTACATTTACGATGTAGTATATTTTACCTGCATGTCACCTCGGTCTTGTCTCCCGGCGTCAGAATAACTTCTGTGTTTCCAATTTCAATTTGAGGCAAATCTGTCGAAGAGTAAAGTTATTTTTATATTATTTTTTTTTGCTATTGCATAGTAAAACTTCAAAGTGATCCTTGGTCTAAGTTTTGTTAGACCGTTCGAAAAACCCAATGATCTTAAAATAAAAGGAGGAGGACTGAGGACATTCATCATTATTGCAGTGGACTTTTCAAATGTTACATTTTGTTTCAAAATTATATACAAGACGACCTCTGTGGCTCAGTGGGTAGGCTGTTGGCAGCTCAAGCCGGGGGTCGCGGGTTCGAATCCCGCCGACGGAACAAAAAGTTTTCAAAGTTCCTGGGTCATGGATCTGTATTAAATATGTGTATGATATGATAAAAATTATTAAATATATTTCCGTTGTCTGGTACCCGTAACACAAGTCCTTCAGGTACTTACCACGGAGCCAGACTGACGTGGTGTGAAGCGTCCATAGATATTATTATTTCAAATATTAATGTTATAAAAAGAAAAAATATAGGAGAAGGTGGTAATGTGGCCCCCCACTTTGTTTATCAAGCATTATTAAAAAAAAGGTAGGAGTCAGAAACCTAAAAAATACATTATGGGACTTCTTATTCATTTGTTTAAACATTTCTTATTAGGGAATAAATAAAACTCGTGCAGTATAATCGAAAGTTTTAATTATTCTAAATCAATCACATTTGGTATTTTGAGATCAAGTGATGGTTATGTGGCCCCCCGGGGATGTCACATTAAATATATTGCACAAATGAAACTGATCGGCAAAAATAACTAATGTAATAGTCACCTTTGGAGCCTCCACAGGCTACATAGCCCATTAGTCAAAAGCCAAATATTTCTGTTTCTTAACAACAGCTATCGAAATAAAATCGCACACATTTAAAAGTTGCGCCGGTCGCAAGTTTAAACTCCATCGAATGACAATCGAACTTGACAGCCTCTGTTGGATTTGTACGGTGCTATATTAGTAGCATGCCACGAGAATCAAAATTTTACTGGATAGCGATGTTAAAATATTAAAAATATTGAAGGGGGCCAATATAAATGCAGGGGCCACATTACCACCTTTTCCCAATACAGCTTATCTCCTACTCTGATTTGATCCTTAGCAAGGGGAAACATAGTTGAAAAACACCCAACAGTGGCAGCACGTACGACGAACCTCTGTAGCAGATTAAACGTTGGTCCCCTACAATCACACCCTTTAGGAGCCCCTATGTTAAAATTACTTTATTTTGTGATAACAAGTATGTAAAAAGCTGCTAATTCTCATGCGGTTATAGCTCGTACCAACTTTGCCTTTAGAGCTTGATTGCCCTAGCGAGTAGAGTGGTGAGACAGAGGCAAGACAATACTTTTCGCACAACGATGTCAATACTTTACAAGGTTATAATTCTATGTTTTCGGCCAATAAAATTGGCCACTGTGTCGCCGCTCTACTGGGTAGGTGTAATCGAGGCATTAGACTGTCTTTCCACCAGAGCTGAGCTGAGCGATGTCATGGCATAGTCATGTCAATGAATCGCATCATTAACACGACTTTGCCATTACATCGCTCAGCTTGACGATGCTATTGGTTCTCAAAAACACATTCCTCGCAACACAGCTCTGCTCAGCTCTGGTGGAAACGACGCCAGTCCGGTACGTACCTAGACCCGTAATATACGCCGATGCGGAGAACGTTCGAGATTCCACTTCGTTGGAGACCTCGCACTTGTATTCACCGGCGTCATCCAGGCTCATCCTGTTGATCCTCAACATGTGCTCATCTGGAATTACTTCTACATTCTCGGAGTTCTCAACTACTGTATCGTTATGGTACCATTTCGTTGTCGCCTCCGGATACGCGTCAACTTCGCAGAACAATTTGCCCTCGTTGTTGTAAGTAATTGTTGTATCTGTGGCGCATTATAAAATGTTATAATAATCACCGGCAAATAACGAAGCCCAAGAGGTAAAACAGACTAGATTCCAGGTGTTTTCTTGTTTTCACTTGTTCTTTTGCATTAAAATATTTTTTAGACTCCAAATAAAATGTACGCCCGTAAAGAGTGAAGGAAGCTAAGAATTATAAAAACTAAGTAAGGAAATTGACATAATATGGTTGGTTATTGACCAGTTTATTCCTCTCGAGTGTTGTAAGAATGTGGTTTTTAGCATTTAATTATTTGCTAATTAGAAATATATGTATCAAAGTAATGTTTCATTACCTGACGGCGTTTTTATAACATTAAAACTGTACGTTCGATTTACATAATATTCCAGCAACAAGTCATTTTCGCCTCCCAAATTTTTACTTTTGCAGTAAACCGTACTGTTTTTAGCTGCGTTGTCTATGGTCAGATAACTTATGTATACGAATGGTGTTTCCAAAAGAGCTTGCTGAAATTTAAATTATAATTTAGGCTGTAGGGTATTTTAACTGATGTAAACACCGCTGAAATAATAACAAAAGTTTTAGCCAAGCAAAAAGTCATCACCGACTTATCTAAATTCTAAATATTATGATATCTTCTTGTCCTTGATTGAACTTGGCCATTATATCACAGAAATTTATGATTCAGGACGTTACTTGTAATTTTTTTTTAATTAATTATAGCTGTTATTACTTATTAGTTTACCTCTGACGATAACCTAACTCCATGGTCGTCCTCCCACCAAATTTCCGGTTCCGGGTAGCCAATTACTTTACAGGAAAGATAAAATTTACTGCCATAATTTATCAAAATTGGCTCAGTGATCGTATTTTCCGCTGACGGAAATACCAATTTGTTTGGGAAAACTGAAAATTTTGGTAATTAATAATTATAAGAAAAGTACTAATGCTAGACACGCAACTAATAGATGACACTTTCGACAAAAATACCACAAAATTAAGAATTACTTTAATTATTTCTCAACACTGTAAATTTTATAAGCTTCTCAAGCTATCTGTTGATGTAAAAAATTATATTAGGGACGCCTTCGGGAACAAAATTTTAAAATGGGATCAGTTTTCGTAAATAATGTGTAATACCGCGTCAACATGCGCTCGGCAATTTCTTACCAAATAGGCTAAGGAAGGCGAAATTTTGCACGTAATAGACGTTACTACTCGTAGAGCGTTCCTAGAGCGTAAAAATCATGCAAACCTCTGATTTCCGTAATAGTGGATGAATATTGAAAAGAAAAAGAGGAATATGTAGCTGATAACATACATAAAAAAGGTTACCTATTGAAAAGTTGTGCTTTTAATTTTTTAATTATTCTATGGTACTTTAGTTACACACATAAATTTTAAAAGTTTGAAGAAAACCTACATTTCTTACAGTTTAGTAATTATGTAGCAAAATAATAAAATATATTATATTATTTATTATTCATATAGATTCTTATATTCCAAAAAAGAAAATAAGTGGAAAAATATGTAATTTAGATTCAAAAATTAATATTTTTGTATCTAGATTAGCATACCTCCGAAAAAGTTTGTTGTGTGCTTCGGCTGTATGTACCTGATAAATGGCGTTCCCATTTTTTTTTGGTTTTAAATAGGAATTTTAAAATTATTTCTTAGGCTTTAAAAAGACTTCTGTTTACTAATTCTTATTTTTTTTAGCTCTTACTTTATTAACTTTTCTGAAAATGTAGCACAAACTTTTCACGTATATTTCGAACAAAATCTGTATTTTATTTCTTTTGGTTTTAACAGAATTAAAACTATTTTTTAGTAATTTTTTTCATTTATTACATTCGCTAAAACATACTTAAAGGAAAAAAATACGAATTAGGTAAAGAACTGATATTTTTTGTATTCAGGTAAGCATTTGCCAAACATTGGTCACAGCATGCGTCTTTAGTACCTATGTACGTGAGGTATGACGTAGCACCCAATTTTTTTCTGGCTTTAATTAGGAAGTTTTGAAAATTTTATTTCAAAGGCTAGAAAAAGCCTTCAATTTGCATTGCATTTAACGTATTAGCTCTTACTTAAATAAATTCACAACAAATGTAGAAAAAGAAATTTGGTCTATTTTACACGTTTTTGGGCATATTAAAACGTTTTAAAGTACTTAAAACTCGTCATTTTTCTAAAAATTAAATACGCACAATAAGTTCGTGTAACACACTTTTCCTTGCAACAGTGGAATCCTCCCAAACCCTTTTATCTTGGTTACGACGAGCGTTAATCTCTAAAAACTTTGCAAAAACCTTATAGTTGTATTTAGCTTAACAAAGCAAACTTTCTTTTTTTTTAATTGTGTTTTTGGTTAATTTTCAATATAAACTATCGGATAAGAGTCATTAAATAACAGAAACAAGAAAAAAATTCTTGACTGGTTTTAAATGGTGAAATTTTAATTCTTAATTAAGTAACTAAAAAATTAAAAGCCCAAAAATTTTTAGTAAACTTTGCAAGTTATAGTGTAAAAAAGAAAATGACACCTCAAAAACAAAAATCCATCCACTATTACAATTTTCGGAGGTTAAAATCTCTGGCGACTCCAATATAAGTTTTGAATAAGTACATTTATTTGATTTTCTCTAATTTCTAATTAATTTCATTGGATTAATGGTCATATTTTATACACTAATTTATGTTTATTTATGTTTTTATTTTCCCTAACAATATAAAGGGTGTCTACTATTAGTTCTTGAAAATGTAAAAAAAACCTAATAGATGACATGGATCTCATCTTTTAGTTTTGCAATACATACTAAAGTTATTTTGTAGTTTCTTCTGCTGCAAATATCATCACTGTTCTGTGAAAATATAATTATATTTACATACTAACAACTTAGTTCTACTGTACCTAAAAATGGATATTGTGTCTAATATTAGACCTTGTACTTATCTAAAAATCGATTGCTTCATTTTTTTAGCAGTAAAATGAAGAAAAAGGAGAGCTGAGAAAAGAGGAAAAAGAAGAGGCAAGAGAAGCATGGAGACTAAAGACTGAAAATACATTTGCTAGGAGAAAAATATGAAAAATAAAAATAATAAAAGGAAAGATAGTATCAGCATGGAAGAAGAATGGATAGAATCTGGAGACAGCGTGGATAATATTTCTGATGCATGTAGTTAAGTTATGATGAAGTAAATGAAATATTTTCAAAAACGGCAAATAAACACCTAATAACACTAGTCGACACGATTTTAACCGACTTCCAAAAAACGAGGAGGTTTTATGTTCGGCTGTGGATATTTTTTTTTTGTATGTTCAACGATTACTCCGCCGTTTGTGAACCGATTTTCGAAATTTTTGTTTTGTTGTATTAGGTTTCACTCCAATTTGGTCCCATTTTCACAAAAGTGGTGACCTGATGATGGGATCCATGAATAATCGAGGGAACTCCACAAAATTTATATGGAAACATATGGTGATTTTGGTTTTATGTGAAGTGTACTAAGAATACGCTACTAAAAAGTCAAATATTGGGTCAAGGTATACCATGGTTTCGATGATGCTGAGAGAACTCCTGATTCCTTATAGATACACGTTTGGGAGTTTCGGCGTTGTTTCAAGAACAGAAAGCATAAACTACTATGCAATTCATATTCATCATCATAATCATCATCATCATCATCGTCATCATCATCATTACCACGTCGTGTTAAGGCCACCAATGTCTCATGGTACAGAATAGATAATAGTACAAGGCATAGGTATGGATATACTAATAATAATAATTATGTACTGTATTACAACACCTGCTTGTTTTTAATACACGGCGCGGCGGTCGGCGTCGCCGCCCCGCGCCGCCGCGTGGCGCATGGCGACAGAAGACAGAATATCGAATACTTTACTAACTACTTTATATACAGATCGAATACTTTACTACTTTATAAAATTTTAATAGACAAATAGAATTAAAATAAAGTTATTTTAAAAAGAGCATTTAAACAAAACAAAGTCATTAAGTGTCTTTTTAATTAGTTATACTTATTAATCGACAGATGGTGCACTAAGTACCTATCGATTTGAATTCTTGATTACAAGAACAGCTGTCAATAATTATGATAATATTAAATACTCGTATTATGCTACGCTACATCCTATGCAAGTTTGTACAATTTTTTATCTGATAGATCCTTCGATCGTGGAAAAACGAGACACAATAGCCTTTCTATTGTTATCGCAATCGCCGGTGACCGCTTCGGACTTGAAGTATTAAAATTGTTAAATTACTTAGCACAATATGTTCACTTCACTGATAATATTATATTATTTTGTGAGTGTGAGTTGTGACTCTTAACAAATTGTAATAAGATACGTAAAATATACGCGAAGATTTACCTACTAGTGTAACTAAAAAGAGTGAAGTTATTATTATTTTTAACAAAAAATTAAAACCGACTTCCAAGGTAAAAACAATAATAACATTAATATGAACTAAAAAGTGCAAAAATTTTAACTATCTAATAGTGCCTTTTTCCGAATTCGGCTAAACCTCAACTATTTCTGTACTCAATCTTCATAATTTTGAAGTCGGTGCCAGTTCCAAAAATTTTAAATATTCTGTCAGAGGACTGAAGATTCAGCTATCTGGTACCGACTTCAAAATAATGAAGATTGAGTACAGAAATAGTTGAGGTTTAGCCGAATTCGGAAAAAGGCACTATTAGATAGTAAAAATTATTAATTACTTTTTAGTTCATATTAATGTTATTATTGTTTTTACCTTGGAAGTCGGTTTTAATTTTTTGTTAAAAATAATTATTGAGCCTGAGTTCTGTGCACCCTATTTGGATGTATTACACCTAATTAATTATAGAATCAGTGATTTTAACTCAAAAAGTTTGCTTTTATAGAAATAGAGAGCTTTTGAAATTTCAAATTTTGAAGAAAACCTGAATTTTCTTCTTTCAGTTATGTATTAAAATAATAAAATATATGATTAATTTTCTTATTTATATCGTTGCTTATATTCCAAAAATAAAATTAAAATGGAAAAAATATGTAATTTACATTTAAAAATTAATATTTTTTGTATCTAGGTGAGCATACCCTAAACATAGTACATAGTATAGATATGTGGCACTTCTATTTATTTTCTAGTATTAAATAGGAACTTTAAAATTATTTCATAGGCTTGACAAAGTCTTTATTTTGTTGATTCAACTATCTTTTTAACTCTCATTTCAATAAATTCTCCGCAAATGTAGCAAAAACGTTTCTACTATATTTTGTAGAATAGGCAGGTGCCGCTCGTATTTTATTTCTCTTACTTTGGTATTAATAGAATCAAACATACCTATTTATTACATTTATATCATTATTCAAGAAGGAAATATTATAGAAATTAGGTTTAAAATTGATATTTTTTGCATTTAGGTGGCACAATCCAAACATATCTTGTAGCGTGCATCTATTGTAAGTACGTGAGATATGTGGGGCCCATAATGTAAGAGTTACTGAAGACATGGAAGAAGTTATATCAATCCTTTATTTTCATAAATATATATTTTATAACATTCAAACGTTTCATGTTTCCTTAAAGTGTCTGCCATTAGCGCTTTTCCCTTATACGTATGCTATTAATAATTATTAAGTATTGATAATAATTATAGGAATTTCCATATTCATATCTAATACCACAGAATACATAATTACTAATTAGTACAACTCATACTGTATATAATATGTAATATTACAATATTAAGTGATTATAGTATAATTTTTTTTTATGCAATAAGGGGGCAAACGAGCAAACGGGTCACCTGATGGAAAGCAACTACCGTCGCCCATGGACACTCGCAGCATCAGAAGAGCTGCAGGTGCGTTGCCGGCCTTTTAAGAGGTAATAGGGGAGGGTGGGGAAGGAAATAGGGAAGAGTAGGGAAGGGAAAAGGGTAGAGGATTGGGCCTCCGGTAAACTCACTAACTCGGCGAATCACAGTGCAAGCGCTGTTTCACGCCGCTTTTCTGTGAGGACGTGGTATTTCTCCGGTCGAGCCGGCCCATTTGTGCCGAAGCATGGCTCTCCCACGTCTACAGACTTATAATATTACCACAGAATATATATTAGTAATTGTACCAACAGAAATCCCACTGGTGAAACCCGTTTAAAGAATTAACGACTCATGATACGATACTATAAAGTTCAAATTCCGATCGCGCAGTGCTAGGTGCCTACAATTATATTTGCCTACATCTCCGCTCTCTTTTTATCGCATAACTCGTACCTTTTCTGAAGAAATTAGGGTTGTCTCTTTTTAAAAATAATATTTATAACCTTTATATTGAATTAACTAAATTTTATTTAACTCGAAATAATCTAAGATATTATGTCTTAGTACTATGTAGATTTAATTATCACAAATTCGCGTGTTACACGTACAGTTTAGATTCAATAGGTACCGTATCTTAATTATCGAGAACATACCAGATTTCTGAGGTGAGATCGTGTCGCTTTGTCCGGTCACAATTACTCCCGTTTCCCTATCTTTACAAAAGATCTGAAAAAAATAATTCAGTGACGCTATAATAATTTTGATAATTGTGTATCCGTTGTCTGAATGCCTCACAAGCTTTGTACTTATCATGGGATTAGACGACGCGTGATGTAGACCTATATATTATATTGCTTGCTTAGTTTGCATAATATTATATTGACATATTGTTAATTGTAGGTAATTAATTAAAATATTTACATTTTATGTGCAAAAATTAATAAATTATGTCAGTTAAATACTTACTAGAATGTTGTAAGTGAAACCCGGTTCAAATTTATACTGTGCTACGTATTTTTGACCATCTTCGTCAATATTCTCATGTTTTATGATTTTTGTATCTTGATCGCTACGTTGTATTATCACCGAAATTATTTCTGCATTATAATGCTCTGGTAATATTAACAAAATGTTTGCAGCTGCATCTAAAACATAAAAAAACGGCTTTAAATGAGCATAGGCTGGGAAAACTTAATTAAACCTTCAGGTCCTATTTTAAATATTTTATTGTGAAATTTACGTTACAATTTTGTCTATCGACATGGTAATAATAATAAGGTTTCGTTTTATACTAATACACTATATTTTGCTATAAGTACAACTTTTATATTAACTTATTACTAGGCTGCTATTTATGTATCCGGAACTGGCCACTTACAAGAACAATATTTAAAAAGTAATTACAACATTTGAAAATAGAACTCTTTGGCTGAAGAATACATTTTGTTTCATGTGACTGTCAATTATTTTTCCATTGTGGCGTCATTTTGAAAATTGCGTGTCTTCATTTGCCATGGATTTAACGCGTGAACATTTTCGTGCAATGATTTACTACGATTTTCGGCGTGGGCTAAATCAACAACAGTGCTTTATTCAACTCACCGCAACTTTTGGAGATGAAGCACCATCAAAAACCACTGTTTATCACTGGTACAGTGAGTTTAATCGTGGGCGGTCTATGCTCACGGATGAAAATAAAGAAAGTCGCCCAAAAACAGCTGTTGTCCCACAAAATATAGATGCTGTGCGAGAACTAATAATGCGTGATCGTCATGTTACATATCGCGAGATAGAGGCGTCCTTAGGCATAAGTATGACGAGCATACATAAGATATTACACGAACATTTGGCTGTAAAAAATATGTTCGCGTTGGATTCCGCACAACTTGACAATCGATCAAAAAAGGGGCTCGTGTCGATTGGTGCAAAAAAATGATAAAAAAATACAACCGTGGTACGTCAAAAGCCGTTTATAATATCTACACAGGTGATGAATCTTGGATCTATGCATATGACCCCGAAACTAAACAACAGTCAACGGTGTGGGTGTTCCAAGATGAGCCGAAACCAACAAAAGTTACTCGTGCAAAAAGTACTTTGAAGCAAATGGTCGCCTGTTTTTTTGGAATTAATGGACATGTGGCTACAGTGCCATTAGAGAATCGTAAAACGGTTAATTCTGAATGGTATACGACCATTTGTTTACCAGAAGTCTTTGAAGAAATAAGAAAGGACAACCGACAACGCAGAATCATATTACATCACGACAATGCTAGCTGTCACACCTCAGCTGAAACAACTCGGTTTTTGGAGGGTCAAAAGATCGAATTGACTGGTCATCCGCCGTACAGCCCTGATTTGGCACCTAACGATTTCTTTTTATTTCCATAGGCGAAGAACAAATTACGTGGTCAACGTTTTTCGAGCCGCGAAGAGGCTGTTGATGCGTTCAAAATGCA
Source organism: Polyommatus icarus (assembly GCA_937595015.1). Lineage (NCBI taxonomy): Eukaryota > Metazoa > Arthropoda > Insecta > Lepidoptera > Lycaenidae > Polyommatus > Polyommatus icarus. Next base: position 20,123,915 of record OW569323.1, on the reverse strand, counting down.
CGTTTTGGAGATACCTCAATCAGAATGGAAAAAGTGCTATGAAAATTGGTTCCAGCGTATGCAAAAGTGTGTCGATCATCGCGGCGAATATTTTGAAAAGCAATAAAACCATATTAAATGATATATGTTGGTTTCTTTTTTTAATTCCGGATACATAAATAGCAGCCCTCGTATGTAAGAAAAACACTACAAATTTTTTTCAGCAAACCGTTTAAAAACTACGGTTTAAACCAACCATCAAAAACGTATAACAAGACGTGTTAAAAACGGCGAAATTATGGTTGAACAATAAAATATATACAGACGAACATAATATCCTCCTTCTTATAAATATAAACCTCCTTCTTTTTGGAAGTCGTTTCAAAGTAAAAACATTTGCTACTTACTGGGTAAAGGCTTCGATGACGTTTCCATGAGAAAACGAGGTATCTTCGGAGAGAACCCATACTCGAATTTTATCGTTTTTCGTCTATATAAAATTGCTGTAGCTTTGCCATCACAGTTTATTTCGATATTATAGTTTCCTACTTGTGGTAGAACAGTTACGACCTGAAATTCGCTCTTAATTTGAAAGTAAATTGAATAATAAATAATATTATTTAAAAATATATATTTCAGTTAAAAATCAAATTTTGAACTTTACACAAGTTACGAACGTACTGCGTACATACTAGTCCACCCAAAGAATAGCCCAAAAGTAGGTGTAGGGTGCGTGAGCTGCAACCTAAGCAATTTCTTCAGAAATGTGTTTAGGATGCCTAGAAGATAAACATACTAAAAGGCCCCGCCCCTAGGGGGTGAGCCGGGGTGGGGGAGTGGGTTAAAGTTCCCGTTTTTGAGTTTTTGGCTTATATCCTTAAAACGGTACGTAGTAAAGAAAAAGTGTCTGTACATAATAAAAGCTAATAAAATTTACTACAACTATGTCATTTACACTATGTATCTATCTCCAATCATTACCATGCTATGAGCTTCTAAAGTAGTCAATTTTCAAAAACACACATCAACTAAGTCTAGGGATATTTGTATTTTATGAAATCTATTAGGATTTTTGAAGACAGTAAATGAAAGCATTATAGCTTATTTTATAGCATTTCATAGAACATAAAAAACTTACCGATTTTTTTTGTTTTTAAGAAAAATTCATTGGCTTTTCTATGGTCACAGAAAAGTTATAATATGGCAAAAAATCTTTACTTCGTTTTATAAAACCGAAAATTTCATTCGAATGAGAGAAAATCTTTTATATTTTTACTGCTTATAGTCAAATTAATAATAATGAATTTTATTCGTTACTTAGTATTGAGTATTTTTACCAAAAATACATTTTTTAGTGTTTCTTCGGTAAAGGCCCTATGTTCTTTGTGATTTCGTTTTTTTCTGGTATCTATCTTATTAGAAAATCTCTGAAATGTATTTAACACTGCATATTCTAGTCGTAGTAGACAGATTTCATGTCAGAAAACCCTGGAGACCAGGCCAAAACCAGAATAATCTGGTCGGGTCAACCCAATATTAAGTCGATGCAACTAGTAAAAAGGCTCCAGAAAAGCAACCAGTCTCTAGAAACCGACCAAACCGTGCAGAGGAGTTTCCATTAAGTTGTTCCTTAAGACGTCAAAACATATTGTAATCCAGCATTGAAATGTGGAAAATGCGGAAGGTTGCTTTTTCATGAGTTTGTGAGATTAATAATGGTATCACTATAAGAAATTGTCTCTGATGCTGGTGAAAATCCCGGCTTGAATTTCATCTCGATTTACTTAGTAAATCGAGATGAAATTCAAGCCGGGATTTTCACCAGCATCAGAGACAATTTCTTTACTATAATCACTTGTTCGGATAATTCCGCGGTGAGTTTACCATCTTCGACCAGCTCTGGAGAGCCATTATTCGTCCCATTAGGTTTTACCATTAATAATCTCCCAAACAAATGAAACAGCAACCTTCCGCATTTTCCACATTTCAATGTTGGAATACAAAATATTTTGTCATCATAAGGACTAACTTCATGGAAACTCCTCTGCACGGTTTGGTCGGTTTCTATAGACTGGTTGCTTTTCTGGAGCCTTTTTACTAGTTGCATCGACTTAATATTGGGTTGACTCGACCAGATTATTCTGGTTTTGGCCTGGTCTCCAGGGCTTTCTGACATGAAATCTATCTACTACGACTAGAATATGCAGTGTTAAATACATTTCAGAGATTTTCTAATAAGATAGATACCAGAAAAAAAAGAAATCACAAAGAACATAGAGCCCTTTACCGAAGAGAGACTAAAAATGTGTTTTAGGTAAAAATACTCAATATTAAGTAACGAATAAAATTCATTATTATTAATTTGACTATTAGCAGTAAAAATATAAAAGATTTTCTCTCATTCGAATGAAATTTTCGGTTTTATAAAACGAAGTAAAGATTTTTTGCCATATTATAACTTTTTGTGACCATAGAAAAGCCAATGATTTTTTCTTAAAAACAAAAAAAATCGGAAAGTTTTTTATGTTCTATGAAATGCTATAAAATATGCTATAATTCTTTCATTTACTGTCTTCAAAAATCCTAATAGATTTCATAAAATACAAATATCCCTAGACTTAGTTAATGTGTGTTTTTGAAAATTGTCCACTTTAGAAGCTCATAGCATGGTAATGATTGGAGATAGATACATAGTGTAAATGACATAGTTGTAGTAAATTTTATTAGCTTTTATTATGTATGTGACACTTTTTCTTTTCTACGTACCGTTTTAAAGATATAAGACAAAAACTCAAAAACGGGAACTTTAACCCACTCCCCCCACCCCGGCTCACTCCCTAGAGGCGGGGACTTTTAGTATGTTTATCTTCTAGGCATCCTGAATACATTTCTGAAGAAATTGCTTAGGTTGCAGCTCACGCACTCTACACCTGCTTTTTTAAGTGGACTATACGCCAGATTTTTGGGGTTTTTTCACAGATGTTTATCTACTCACCAGCTATTGATTGGCCGTTTAAACTTTAACTAGGTACCTACTTACTTATTAATAATAATTAATCTATTGAAAATTATAACTCAAGTTATAAACCTCAGAAAATATTATATAATGATTGAGATAGTGATGAGATAGAGAAAATAAAAATGATACTTATATGTTTGGAAAAAAGGGTCAAAATTAATGTAAGTAAATCTGTGATAGTGAATCATTGTATGGTCGGTTTCCCAACTTCTTACTTAGCGTATTCATAATATTATAATATTTCCAAGTTCTAAGATTTATCTACAATGGTGCGTGGCAAGATCACTTGCATGATAGCTATTCCACACTCCCTCCCTCCTGCCAATATCATCCAAGTATCATTAGAGTGACTCTACAGTGCTAGCGAAATGAGAACTGTTATCGTTAGCGACACTTGACTGCTTTTCATTCGCTCCCCGATGACAATAATTAATCCTTCGATCGCGGATTCTTGTAAATCTATTGTTATTCTATTGTTGTCGCAGTCGCCGGTGTCCGGGACCTGCCGGGCTAGCATACGGACCAATAGAAATACGAAAGTATGGACAAACTGTGGAGATAAACTTAAGGTGCCATTCCGATCTTTTTTCGTTCCAAAAAATTCAATTATAATGCCACTTTATGACAGACTATAGTCCTAAAAATTAAAATAATATCCTACATTATGACATAGACTATAGTCTGTCATAAAGTGGCATTTTAATTGAATTTTTGTCGGTCGCGATTAGCCGCGGTAAAGATCGGAACGGCACCCTAAGTTTATGTCCACAGTTTGTCCATACTTTCGCATTTCTAGGGGTGGCCGTGCTAGCCCGGCTGATAGGTTAAATGTCATTGACGTATCAAAAGTCAAAACACTGTATCAATGAGAAAGGGTAACTTACGAGACTTTGATGCGTTCTCATTATTGTTCGAAGCGATGGTCTTTCTTTTGCATCATTTAATATTTCAAACTGCGGAGACAGACACGACACTTCTGCTATTAGGTTCTCGGTATACACATCTATTGAGACCTGGAAGAAAAATCATTAAGGCCATTAGCCGCATAAAATTTTACAGAAATCCAAAATAACTAAATTAAATACTGTAAAAGATATTCCTTCGCTTGCATAGGATCCTTTAGTCGATATTAAATACGTACCTACCACCACCATTTAACTTTCATGTCTGACGTCTGGCATCTGGCATCAAGTTTAGCTACCGGCTTTTATTATAATTAACCTTATAAAATAAAACTAACTGCAGTTATAAAATCTATGAAAAAATGTCGTACAGAAATGTAAAATGCCTTAATACGTTTTTAAGGTCAGTTGCCGAAAAAATCCCTATGGAGTATTATATTATTTTAACCCCGATTGTCAGGACTCGGGATTTACCTACCTGGCTAGCCCAGTGAAATGAACTTGTACCTACTACCTTTTGATAATATAAACTTACTGTGAAGTTTTTGGAACGTTCAAATGAATCAGATGAGATAACTTCTGTCCAATCCACGTTACTCAAATCTTTCATGAAGAAAAAAGCCTGAAAAGTTGCAACAATAAAACGTTAAATATTAACATAGACCAGCACGAGTCGGCGCATGAGTACCGAAAACTATTCCACCTCAATTTTTTTATGCGATCCTCTTCAAATTGCCCTCTTGATGATATAAAAGCATGTTGCCATGGTGCAACCCGGTACCATATTGTTTAAACAAACATTGTTTAAACAATTGCAAGGAATTGTTATTTTTCAACCGGATTTTTTTTTTATATAATCTTTATTAAAATACCAATAAAAAGGATCTATGACTTTTCACGATAAAGTAAAGTAAAGTATTTTTAAAGATATGAATTATTAAAGGTTCGAAAAATCTCAAATTTGGGTATTTTGACTAATGAAAAATATAGTAAAAATAATAATAATGTCTAAGTTATGTGTTTATTAAATTCTCTATAGTCTATACAATAGTTAATAATATCGTTAATAGAGAATTAAAAAAAAACATTGTTTATATCTTTTTTTTATCTTAGCAAAAGTAGACAAAAAATTGTGTTTTTTTGTATGGGAGCCCCCAGGTTAAATATTTACTTTATTTTAATTTTAATATTAATTATTACAAATATTATTATGGATTTTGTGAAATTTTAAAGTACCTAGCTGTTACCATTATTGATTACGAGCATAAAAGGCCAAAATAATCACGTTTCTTGTATAAGAGCCCCCCTTAAATAAACACACCGGCAAAATTAGAGGAACATAACAAAATTTTATTGTTTTTTGAAAATTATTTGCTATTTTTATATATTTATTTATTTATTAAATAATTGACGATTAAAAAATAAAATTTATATAAATTTAGGGCATAAAAACGTGTAAAATAGAAAAAATCTGCAGAAATCAAAAATTAAGAAAAATCTTTGAAATTTCAGTAGTAAGTTTTTAAGTTCAATTCTTAATTTTTAGTAAGAAATGCCATGTTTAAAGCGTGTAATGCCTTCTATGGATCTCAAGAGGGTTTGGATACGCCATTCCATGCTTGCATTTTGATTGTCGATCATTTCCTGTGGGATATTCTTCTACTCCTCCAGTAGCGCCAACTCGAGCTTCTGAACACATTTTGAAGCTGGAGTTTTAACTCGTACCGTTCACCTATTGATGTGCCATACGTCCTCAATCGGATCCACATCCGTAGACCGTGCTGACCTCTCCACCTGGGCTACGCCAGCATCATTTAGGTAATAATACCCGATTTTTTTACTCTATGGACGCGCATAAAATTGAAGTCACTGCCTGTAAAAGGCACAACATGCAGTTCTAGGATGTTTTTGCTATAGCCCTGTAATGTCAAAGTACCATCATTAACAATTATCAGCTCCGTGCGGGCTCCAAATCATATGCCACCCCAAACCATTACGAAGCCTGCATGATAGGCCACTGTGTCCGTTAAGTTTGATGTTCTATAGCGTTCCTTACGATTTATCCACATTCTTTATCGCCTGTCAACAAAATTTACACATAGTTTGCTCCCATCACTGTACAGCACACGATTTCACTCACTTGTTAAATTTTGATGTTCACGTGCAAATCTTAGCCTGGCTCTTTGCGGTCCTGTCTCAAGTTTTGGTGCACTTGCTGGCACTTTTGAGTTTAATTTAACTTCTTTGATTCTTCTTCTTACTGTACAATCACTTACACGTCCATCTCGGACCTGTTCCGACAGGTTTCGTCTCTGCAAAGCAGTTTGAGGTCGATTTCTTAAGGCTTGTACCCTTACAAAACGATCACCCTGAACCATTGCCACCCGAAATCTGCCTTGTTTTCGTCTCCAAACGTAAGATCCAGTCACTCTGTAGCGTTGAAAGTTACGATGGACCACGAAAGCCGACACGCCTAAGGCCTGACTGACCGAACGGTAGATGTGACCTTTCTCTATCGTGGTTACAGCTCTAGCAGTCGTAGATGCTGGAAAATCACTAATTTTGTATCTAAGCAATGTGTTCTTCCAAAAACCAAACAATCAAATGAGCTGGCATACCTTGCACCCCGCTAAAAACGCCATTCTTATCAGAAACACTTACAACGTCAATCATCGAAAAACACTTTGTAGGGCATAATTGCAATAAAAATCTGTTAGCTTCCCAGTTGTGTTCAATATTCTATTTCATAAATGAGCTTAGAAACTATAAAAAAAGGATATCACACAGCCCGACCCACTTGAATTCAAGTTGTGGCCCTTTTTAACTATGTTCCGCTAATTTTGCCGGTGTGTTTTTGGTTTTAATCATATATTATGTATGGTAATGCAGCAGGTGTCGCACGAGTCGGACGGGTTCTGCCGCGGCAGCATCGTGGGCGTGCGGACATGTGGCGCGGCACGCTGCAGTTCTACGTCAACCGGAAGCCGCAAGGTTTGTGTCTGTATTAACTTTATTTTATTTAAGGTATTTTTTCTTATAGCGGCAACAGATATACACAATCTGTGATAATTTCAGAAGTAGCTAGCTATAGCGATTTTTGAGATACAGCCTGGAGACATACAGACAAACGGACAGACAGAATCCCAAAAACCGCTATAGCTAGACTTCTGAAATTTTCACAGATTGTGTATATCTGTTGCCGCTCTATCAACAAGTACTAAAAATAAAATAAAGTATATTATTTAAGGGGGGCTCCCATACAAGAAACGTGATTTCTTGGCCTTTTTTGCTCGTAATTAATTATAGTAACAGCTAGGCACTTGAAAATTTCACAAAATCTATAATGATATTTGTTCATTAAGGGCGTTCCTTCCGGAGATACCGTAATTTGCCGTATTTCAAGCCCTATAAACTCATAATTTGAAAGCTACAAAGTTATAATAAAAATACAGCAATAATCTTCAGTATATCGACATTCCTTTCCCCGTTTTAAATTTTCTATTTTTGTTTATTATACTCATGATATCAGCTTCTAAAGTAAAACCAATTTATTAAAATTCAAGCATACATTCAGCATCTCCTTAGGATTTACAAATTACTTTTATTTGAAACACACGCCAATATATCGACAATATCATGAGCTTTTTATTTTTTTAGGTCAATTTTGAACTAAGATAAGTAAAAAAAAAATAGGGTTTTGGTGTGCTCTCGGCAACGCGGCAAATGTATGCCCAAGGTCGTTTGCTCGAGGGACGGCCTTAATAATTCTCTCCCATGGGGCTCCCATACAAAAAAACACCAATTTTTTATCTACTTTTGCTAAGATAAAAAAAAAATAAACAATGAATTTTTTTTAAATCTCTACTAACGATATTATGAACTATTGTATAGAGAATTTAAAAATATATATTACTTAGACATTATTATTTTTTTTAATATATTTTTCATGGGTCGAATGTACCCAAATTTGAGATTTTTTGAACCTTTAAAAATTCATGTCTTTAAAAATATTAACTTCATCGTAAAAAGTCAGAGCACCTTTTTTATTGGTACTTATTTCAATAAAGAATGTAAAAAATACTGTCCGGTTGAAAAATAACAATTCCTTGCAATTGTTTAATCAATGTTTGTGGTACCGGGTTGCACCATGGCAACATGCATTTATATCATCAGGAGGGCAATTTGAAGAGGATCGCATTAAAAAATTGAGGTGGAATAGTTTTCGGTACTCATGCGCCGACTCGTGCTGCACTAACAGTCAAATATAGGTACTTACCGTATGAACATAAAATTACAATATTATAAACATGAAACAAGGTAAATAAAAAATAAAAAAAAACTTCATCATCTTCCAAAGTAATACCAATTTGTTAAAATTCAAGCATACATTCAGCATCTCCTTAGCATTTACAAATTACTTTTATTTGAAACTCACGTCAATAGAGCGACAATATCATAAACTACATATTCGCCGTTTAAAATTTTTTTAGGACAATTTTGAACTGAGATAAGTAAATAATATAATAGGGTTTTGGCGCGATCTCGGCAACGCGGCAAATGTATGGCCAAGGTCGTTTGCTCGGGGGACGGCCTTAAATAATAAAATAAAATCCATAATTAAAAAGCCTCGCGGCGTACCATGGCCATGGTACAAAATATTATGTCCCCATAACGCTGGCCGCATTGCTATGTTGAATGGGAGACAATTTGGGCCAGCAAAAATAACAAACTAATTTTAATGCGGAAGTTATGTGTCACATGTCTGCTGACTTGATGGTAATTTGTGATCAAAATAAAATGCCAGTTAGTTCGTTTTAGGGCATAGACTGGAACGAAGAGGATGGAATACGGCCCCAGGTACGTTGCCGAAGTCGCGCAGTCCCAGACTGAGCTGGCTAAGTTCTAAGGCCGTGTTCAAACCAAACTGACTGTAAGCCGCCGAATGTGAGCAGGCTCACTGTGAGCCCCAGAGTGAACGTGAAAATAAACGGTAACGAATGTCCGCGCCTACGCCCAGCGTGATAATGTATTGTTAGTTAGGCGTGAACGAAAAAGTGAATATATTGTATGGAAATACAATAAGCTGCGTAACGTTCACTCACATTCGGCGGCTGACAGTCAGTTTGGTTTGAACACGGCCTAAATCATTCGCTTCGTCGCACCAACGACCTGCCGTTTCCACAGCAGAGGGAACCAACAGTCACTGCTTCTCTAGAGCGGGGTACTTATGTTTTAGTAGCTGAGTAGTTGTTAAGTTAGAATAACTGCCACACTCAGATTCATTTAATGATGATTAAATTTTAATTTAATAAATAATTCATAATATTATAGTTATATTGTTATTAATTTTGTCTCTGAATGCGTCAGTAGACTGTTAAAAAGACCATAGACTAATTTCTTTACATCAAAAATAATTAATTTATTTTCTAAGTATACTCACTTGATGAAAACTTCGACTATTCAGGTGAAAAATGGATCCGTTGCAGCTTTTTACTATTTCATAATAAACGTCGTCCGTAAACTCACTTTCTGGACATGTCCCACTGAGAAAAATAAACACCTGAAATATTTTTGACATGTTCTGAAAAGTCTCATGTAAACCAGAAAACTTTCATTTTGTACACTAACATACAGATTAAAGGGTCCAAGAAAACGAAGCGATAATATTTTAGCATGACGTGTATCAACTCCTTTATAGAGTTTTCTGTTAAAGTAGCAGCGCTGAAAATGTATTTTTTCAATTATTTTTTGTAATGGACGCTTGCCCAAACACATAAAAAATAGCACTTCCAGCGTACTTTCATAGTGAACTCTATCTATATACGAGACACATAATATGCATACGGCAAAGTATTAAAACCAATTAATAATATATTAATACATCCTGTGTAATATCAATTAATATTTTCTTAGGTTGTGGAGTAGGTCCATACATCCATTTTTTATTTTTCCACTGTCATCGTAATTGCGATTTTGCCGATACGACGAACGACGAATCATACCAAATTTCAGCAAGATCAGTTCAGCGGCTTGGGCATGAATAGGAAACAGGCAGACACACTTCCGCATTTATAATAATAGAAAATTCTACAAAATCCATACTAATATAGTATAGATTTTGTAGAATTCTCTTCTGTATTCTTAGTTACTAACCTGACTAAGACGTGTTCTGCATAACCTTTTCACATCGTCTGCCAAATTCGAGTCTTTCGCTTGGGCATCAGTAAATACGTAGATGTAAGATTCTGGTTTGCTCGCTTCAAGAGCTCTTTTGATAGCAGTCACTGCTATTTCTGGGCAGTTCCCTTCCCATTTCAGTTCCACTGTTCTCAAGGCGTCTACTAAGCCATCGTGAGTTGAAGATGATATAATTGTACCTACATCTGAAACATGACGTTAAACAACATGGTTTTGTTGCTATATTTGTGTTGTATTGTAGTTCGAAATCTTTCCGTAAGTTGTTTGCAACGTTAATCTAATATATTTAAAAGGTTTATTATAAAAGTATCATTTTGAGATCACGTCTATTAAATTTTAAACTACCTCTATATATATTAATTATGATCTCAAGTAATACAAAGTATTTAGTATTTACATAACAATTTATCAAAATAAGTTCACAAGATTAATCGATAAAAAGAGACTGATAGATACTTTATTTTTAGACTCACATAATTTATCAATTCTGACAAAAATCGTTTAACAAAAATTACATTAAAATAAGAGAAAATCACCATGTCAACTTACTTGGATCAGCAAATGGAACTAAAATGTAGTTGTTTATGTTTTTGTTAGTTATACTTTTTAATATTGGGTATAAACTATCTTGGATTGAGCGCAATTCTTCTCTCATCGATGCTGACACGTCTAAAACGATTGTCAAACTTTTATCTGCAACCACAAGTGGGATGAAAAAGAAAATTATCACTTTGGAAAACATTTTATAGCACCGTGCGTCAGAGTCGACGCTGATATACTAGAACAAGCTCAAGCTTTAGTTTGATACTTTGTAAGGGCTTGATACTAAGTCAATATGTCATAGAGTCAAGCGTAAAGATAATTACCTATATAATTAATTACAAAATATGAATAAATAGAAGCTAATGAGATAAGCTGGATAAATATGAGCCAGGCTGGCATTAATGGCATACAGTAGCTAAAGAACAAGAGAAGTTAAGACCTTGGGGGAGGCCTTTGCCCAGCAGTAGATCATAAAAAAATAGAAGTGCTCCAACACTCCATAATATGGATAATATTATGTATCCAGTTGAAGATTTTAACTCAAAAGATAAACTTGTCAAAATAGATAAAATCTTGCACTAGAAGTAAGAGTTTCGTTTCATTGACTTATGTTAATGTTATTTAGTTTCAAATAATGTTTATTTGGAACTAAATAAATAGATGTTGCGAATTCTGATGTTACGGGGCGACGGAAAATGTATTCTATCACGTATTTTTGTTTTTAATGAGATAAGAGTTAATACGTAGAAATTTGTTTTATTGTAAGAGAACTGCACATTGAGTGCAATAGTACAATAAAAATTATCATGAGTAATAATCGTATTCTCTCGAGACTCAAAGTATAAAATTAGTACTATCTCAATTATTAGTCTAGCGATTTGGTTCAAGTGTAAAATGTACACTCTTTCGCATTTATAATAATACTAGCTGTTGCCCGCGACTTCGTCCGCGTTAATAATATAGTATAATATTAACAAAGATTAATTTTCCCTTTATGCATTTTGAAAGGGTAAAAACGGTCATCATACTAGCCCCAATCTTTAATTTTAGTTCACTCGGTCGAAAACCTAATAAGATTTATACAGTCTTTCATCTGTATTTTATCCCCTTAGGAGTTTGTCAAAATTATTTCTTAGGGGATGCCTACGGGCTACGTCAGCTAATTGCATGTAAAGTCTCAACCCAATCGATTGAAAGTTGACAAAGTTTCACACAAACTTTCATCCCTACTTTATCCCCATAGGGGTAAAATTTATCAAAATACATACTTTCTTAGCGGATGCCTACGTCTACCGTCATGCCAAACAGCTATATCCGTCCAGTGGTTTGGGCTGTACGTTAAAAGATCACTATGTCATTCAGTCAGTCAGTCAGTCACCTTTGAGTTATACTTAAAATGAAGTGCTTATGGATAACTATAAATATGTTGTAATAGAACACTAGAAGTGGCTTATAGGTATAAGCCACTTCTAGTGTTCTATTACAACAGTGTGAGACCTTTAACCGAACTAATAATATAACACTGTAAAGGAAATTAATGATAACATTGTGGACAATTACTGCAACCGCAGAAAGATATATCATATAACACAAACTCATTACAAAAGGGCATAAGTGATCATCCGCTTATGTTCATACAAGCCTTTTTATGGTACATATAAATAAAAGTCAATTTACAAACTACAATCATACTATATTTTTATGCCAAAGTTAATGAAACGAGATTGGCAACTTTGTAAGTTATAATAGGCCGTTTATGCGATTTTTAAACAGAACAGCTATTTTATGTTAGATACACAAAATATGTAAATAGTTGTAGCTTACTACGTTATATTCAAAAGCATAACTTTAACTGTTTGACAGTCACCTCGATTCGTCTTGGCATTATTTCACAAATTTGTTTGATATAAAAATATTAAGTACGGTACCCCTCCATTTGTATAACATTATATACCTACTAGATCAGGTCCCTAGAACCCTTTGTCGGAAGTCTATCGGATTTAAAGATCCTTAAATAATATATATTTAATAGCATTTTTTTTTCTTTTCCGGGAATATCCCATTGTACCTAATGAAAAAAAACTGGCGCTAATTATAATCTGATGTTAGTATTGAAAAGACTACTAGAAATTGTTTAATAATTAACATACTTCAATTAATATAACATAAACCATGATATCTAAAAGTTTTCCTGCAGAAATACCCCGATGGTCGATGACGTTACCGAACTGTATATTATATAATATAATCTCCACAGTATATACGTAAAACATTAAGCGTCCTGTAGCAACAGCGATAACACTCAATTCTCGCTATTTATGTTATTTTGATATATATTTAATGACAACAATTAAAGCTACAATTTAAGAAGTTACTTAAGAATGTAAATTTTGCGATAACTAAATCTTTTGTAAAGTGTTTGTCAATGAATATAGTTTTTACCAAAAAATATAATAGATTTGGATATGGCGGAATATGTGCATCTTGTGATTCTAATAACTTTTAATGTTCTGTTTGTGAATGTGATTGGCGAAGACGATAGCAGATATGTTGCTTTTGTGATAGATGACACGGCCTCTATGGCAAACGATATTGACGGAGTGAAATCACAGACGCACCAAGTGTTTGATGCAATACTTAAAAGTGATGTAACAAAATTTGATAAGTTTGCTTTAGTGACGTTCAATGATCCTAGTAAGTACCTATCTAAGTCATAAATCTCTAATTCTCTGGGTCTGTCTTTCATATTTATAGATAGATTTTTCCCGCAATTTCGTTGCGCTGACCTTTGTTTATCGCGCAGAGACCGCATATCTTTTAATCAAAACCATAATACCTATTATTATTTATATTCTTTCTCGACTCAACGTCTTTTTGCAACTAATTTTAAACAAACGGTAATCATGATGGACTTAATAGACAAACGTTCAGATGGTAATGACCACTTTCGTATTTTCAATATTAAAACAATACTTATAATATCATATTTTGTTCTATATAACTAGTATAACATATGTAACGCTGTTAACACAGAACTTTTATATTTTTACCATTCAGGCCCAGGCGAAGTCAGAATTATTACCGACGATCCAAACGCATTCAAAAGTTCTTTGGATAGTATCAATGTAGAGGGAGGAGGCGATTGTCCGGAATTGGCTATGCATGGTATCCTTAACGCCTTAAACACTTGTCCGAGCAATTCAGTTATATATGTGTTCACTGACGCCGCTGCAAAAGATTATTATAAATTTGAGGAAATCAAAAGTCTCAGTCAAAAGAAATCGATTCAGGTAAGTTTGTCAAAAGCTAAAATATATTTTTATGTCTTGTTACCGTGTGGGGCTCAATGATATGTTGCAGACCAGCGGCATTCATTGCTATGCGGATGATAGTACAAGTGATGCTGTATATACCGGCTCCCCCAATATTTCTCGGCAAAATGTCACTGAGAGTCGAAATGAACTTGTGTCTAAGGTGGAGAATTCATTGGAGAGGGTATGGATATGAATGGGGTAGACGTAACTTGGTCCAATTCAACCCCGTCAAGACACAAGTCTGCGCGTTCATCACTAAAAAGTCACCAATGTCGTATATCCTCGTTTCGAGGGCACATCTTTAACCATCTCCCCTAGCATTGAGATATTTGGCGTCAACATATCGAGCGAAGTCCAGTTCCGATATCATCTAGAGGGTAAGGCCAAATTAGCCTCGAAGAAACTTGGTGTTCTTAACAGAGCGAGACAGTCCGGACCAACGCCTACAACTCTACAAGGCGCAGGTTCGGCCTCATATGGAATATTGTTCTCATCTCTGGGCAGGGGCGCCAAAATACCAACTGCTCCCTCTGGATCGTATCCAACTAAGAGCCGCTCGAATTGTTGACTGCCATAGTGTTTCAAACAACTTGGACCCCTTGGAATTACGCCGAGATGTAGCTTCACTCTGCACCCTCTATCGGTTGTATCACGGGGAGTGATCTGAGGAATTGTTCGGAATCATACCACCTGCAACTTTTCGCCATCGTCCCACGCGAAAAAAATACCATCCTCATCACCTTGATGAGTGGCAGTCTTCCACAGTGCGTTTTTCGCGTAACTTTCTGCCGCGCACTGTAAAACTCTGGAACGAACTGTCACCAGCAGTATTTACGGACCTATACGACCTGCAAACCTTCAAGAAAAGAGCGTATTCCCTCTTAAGAGGCCGGCAACGCACCTGCAGCTCTTCTGATGTTGCGAGTGTCCATGGGCGACGGTAGTTGCTTACCATCAGGTGACCCGTTTGTTTGTTTGCCTCCTTATTTAAAAAATAAAAAAAAGTTCTTCGAAAGGGGTTTGGGTAATATTGGCGTCATTTTCAAATCTCGCATCTACTCACCAAACCGGCATATTATGAAAGAACATAATATTATATTAATATCAAGGGGAGTAAACTTTATTATAGGGGACATATTATAGCTTTAAGAAACTATATCGGAGCCGATATATTAGGCATTTCAAGTTCGTATTTTCAACTAAACGTAAAGTCAGTCATAACAATATGAATATTCAGGAAAATACAAAAAAACGGCATTGTTTATTAGCTTAAAGCCTTCCTCGATATGGGCTACCCAACACACGTCGTACGACGTCGTGTCGTATTTTTGTGTCCCGGCCCTAAGGCGACCCTAAGGGTCTAAACACACTAGGCTGAATTACGCCTCGTTTACGCCTAATTTCCGTGGAGCCGAGTCGAACGTAAAGTTCGGCAGCGATTCGGCGGTAATGTAGCAACACACTACACGCGACGGAATTATCAAAACCGAACATAGCAAATCCCACCTTGTCTCCAAAGCGTTAACGCACACATTACATCTGATAATTTTAAATACTCACTTACGCGCGCGTTCGGCAACAACACCGCGAAATTTCGGTTCTTCGCGTAATTTATAGTGTGTCGCAACTCGCATCAGACGTAAGCGGCTGAACGTAATTTCGGCCACGTAAATTACGCCGGCGTAATTCAGCCTAGTGTGTATAGACTCAGCTGTGTTGTGGTCTAAGACATAATCTTGAGATACAGCCTGGAGATAGACAGACAGACGGACGGACGGACGGACAGACGGGACTTGGTAATGAAAAATTAAATTTCTTTTAGTATATTAAGAGCAGGTTCTTATAGTAATAATAGAAACTTTTATTCGTAATTCGAAACATACTTAGGTTAACGAACCGCTCATTCCATCTTTTTTACTGACCATTCCATAATTTTTACTGCTCGTTCAGTAATTGAACTGATCGATTATTTTTAGAATTGACATTGTATGAGAAAATAACCGTCCAATTGATATTTTATTACTGTCCATGTTTTACTGTCGCAATAATTAATCAACCGCCATTAATTTAAATAACAGCTCAATAATTTTTTCAACTGTTCATAATAACATCTCGAATATTTAAATAACAGCTCAAAAAATTAGCTCCCATATAATATACCCTAACTAAAGTATTATCAATTTATCACTTAGTTTTGTTACAACATGTAACAAATATAAATAAATGAGTGATACAAGTACAATTATTATTCATTTCATCATTTGTTGTTAATTTTAGTTATTCGTACATTTTAGAAGAATGACTTTAACGATATTTTAACATACAACTACGCGCCGTCATTTAATGAGTTTTTTAACTAAGTATTTATTTTTCTTTTGCAAAAAAATGCAAATCCATTTTTTCTCGAATTTCTTAAAGATTTCGTTTTGATTTTTGAAGTGAAAACTTCTTTAGCGGCGTTGAGCACTTTTGTGGAATGGGTAAAAACTGTGAAACTCGCGTCAGATTCTCATGCTGATCGAAAAACCTTGGAAAAAGCGTAAGACGGTTGGAGAGTTTAGTGTTGTAACATCGAAATTGATTAATCGAACAATCGATTGTTTTTTTTTTATTTTTGTCCATTTTGTTAATCGATTGTAAAGGGTTTCGATTAATTTAAAAAATCGTTTTTTTTTAATACTTAACCATGAAAAATGGGTTAAAAAAATGCACAACGATAATAATCAAGTTTTCACTTCTGCCGGCACTCCCGGAGTGCAACCCGTCTTTTTTTTATATTTTTTGTGTGAATGTATAATTACTATTGATTTTGTGAACATAAGGTGCAAAAATAAATGTACTAAAATAATCGTAGCTCAGCTGCGGTATTACTTAGAACAATTTTTATTACTAAGTAATATAATTTATGTTTCCATAATGTAGTGCTACAAAATAGTAATGGTTTTATCCCTGGCCGCTGGAAAAAAAATGACGCCACAGGTCCATACAAAGATAATGCCTTTTGAGGTAACCAGTACGCGTTTGTCAGATTGCACTTGGGAATACAAAGCAAGTAATTTGATTCCATAGGGACCAACTTGGTAGAAACTCTTCTGTTTGGTCGGCTTATCAGGTTAAAATAATCTATGCCAAACAACGATTAGGGATATGAAATTATTAGATATTTATTAATTATATCAGAATTTATATATTCTCATTCGAATGAAATTTTGGTTTTTCTAAAACGAAAAACGAATTATGGATATTTTGTTGGCATACAAATTTTTTACGGCCATAAAAGATAAATGATTAGGTAGGTACTCTTAAAAACAAAAAAAATCCGAAAAGTTTTTTAAGGTTTTCTTAAGACCACAATAATATACTAAATCATTCTTCCATTATAAAACAGAATATATATATATATATATATATATATATATATATATATATATATATATATATATATTGTTACGAAAAAGTACACGTAGTGCCATCTAGCGTCAAGCTAGCGCAACATAAAACGCAAACAAATCCCCTAATCGACACAAGATGGCGCAAGGTGTACGATTGCATGCTCGAACATTCCGCACATGTTTACGTAAACAAGTGTTGTTTACGTGTTTATGCGAATGTTCTCGTACAGTCTAGGGTTCGATCCGGCCCGTATAAATAGTCGCAGACAGTCGAGCCGGCAATTCAGTTTTATCTGAGCTATCTTCGAGGCGACTTCGGAGCGAAAACAAGTGATCAATAGTGAGTGATTGTGATTGTGATAGTGACTCGGCTACGACCTAGGACAGTGATAGTGCTCAGTGATTTGGATCTAGTGCTTAGTGTTTGGACTCAGTGATTATTGTGAGCTAGTGTTTGTGAATAAAGTCTTCAAGAGAGTCACCAGGTCTTTCTCTCCGAATCTTCGAACCCCTAGCACGTAACAATATATATATATATATATATATATATATATATATATATATATATATATATATATATACTATGTTTATTATTACTACAGTTTAAATAATTGAAAATACTACTATAAGAAAATACAACAGCTATAAATAAATTAATATATTAACTAACATATTACATATTATATTTAAGATTTTTATTACATCATACACATATTTAATACACATTAGGCCAGTCATTAATTAGCCTTTCGGGTTTTGGCTTTAATGACTGGCCTACATCCAGACCCGGGAACATTGAAAAACTTTTTGTTCCGTCGGCGGGATTCGAACCCGCGACCCCCGCGCTCACCACTGAGCCACAGAGGTCGTCAAATTAAATATTTTGATTTATTCCAGGTTACGTTCCTATTGACCGGGATCTGTGGTACAGAAGGTTTGACAAACGAGAACTATCTGGTGTACCATAAAATAGCAGAGGCTACATCTGGCCAAGTATTTCACTTGAGCAAGTCGAATATCAGTAAGGTATTTATAGTTTATAATATCTTTATTTCGTAATATATGCCTTTTTTCGACGTATTTTTGTCTAGTTTAAATGTAAAATTTTACTTTACCTAACTTGGTCACCGATCACTTATAAATTATTATAATACTAGCTGTCCCGGCAAACGTTTCTTTGCCATATTATATAAAGTATATCGCCCGTATTATTTTATTGAATTAGTGACTAAATAAGTATGTCACCATGGCTACGTCCATCGCTATCCCATGACCCGCGTCGCATAAACAATGGTCGCTCTTTATAGACAAATAATAATTTGCAATAAAATAAAATTGCGACTATAATTAAAGATCTAAGCTATCCTATCTCTCAAGTTGGAAAAAAGCACACATTTAAATAAAAGAAACATTAAAATCGGTTAAGTAGTTTAGGAATCCATCGCGGACAAACATCGTGACAGGAGATTTATATATAATAGATTTACATGCTATTCCATAAGTAAATAAAACAAAATATCGAATATATTATATATTTAGTAGGGGTTTTCTATATAGATTATTATTGACGTGAAAACTTCTTAATAGCGGCGTTGAGCACTTTTGTGGGATGGGTAAAAACTGTGAAAGTCGCGTCAGATTCTCGTGCTGATCGAAAAACCGTAAGACGGTTGGAGAGTAGTGTTGTAAAATTGAAATTGATTAATCGAACAATCGATTGTTTTTTTTTTCGATTGTCGATATTTTTTAATCGATCGTAAGGGTTTCGATTACTTAATTTAAAAAATCTATTTCTTAAAAATCGATTTTCATAAAAAATGGGTTAAAAATTTAATCGATTATAAATTCGGTTTCAATTAATTAAAAAATCGATTTTTTAAAATCGATTTTCATAAAAAATGGGTTAAAAAATAATGCACAACGTTAATAATCAAGTTTTTACTTCTGCCGGCACTCCCGGAGTGCAACCCGTCTTTTTTTTTAACAACAAATTGAACCCGACTCCCAAGCGAAAAACAATATTCTTAAAATGATCTAAAAATTATGAAATAATCCTAATTATTCTTCATTAGTGCCTTATTCAAAATTCGACTAAACCTCAACTTACTTCTGTACGCAAATAATGAAAATTGAGTGCAGAATTGGTTGAGGTTTAGTCGAATTTTTTAAAATGACTTATTTAGAATAAGGATTATTATTTTCATAATATTAAAATCATTTTAAGAACATTGTTTTTACCTTGGAAGTCGAGTTTGATTTAACCCTGGGCATTTTAATTAATTTATTTATATTTTTTAATTTAACAGGCGGTAGAATATATTACTCAATCCATTGCAAGTGTAAGACATTCGTTAAATCAGACAACAAGCCAATGTCCTCTTGATGTTACTGTAAGTAATAAAGATTTTTTTAGTTTTTCTTCAAAATGAAATAAGAAAAATATTTTTGTAGGTGTATGATGCATTAATAGATTGAATAAAATATTCATTACCATTTTTAATTTTTCAGTTTAAACTGGACGACAAATCAGGCAATGTTTTGATATCAGCCTCAAAGTTTATAGAAAATGTGCCTAAAATAGACGATAAAATGTCCTTAAAAGTCTTTGATGCAGAAAACAATGAAGTCGAAAGCTACAGTATGATAGATCTAAAATATATGAATGTAAGCATTTAACGATTTATATACTATTATACAAGCTATTGCTCGCGGCTTCGCTCCCGTTAAGAAGTATTATTATAATATATATGTTACGCTCAAAGACCGAAATCGCTCAATGAGCGAAAAAATAGCTCACAACGCGTTGTGGTCACAGTGAAACAGCCACGACACGAAATTCGCGTTGTGGCTCTTGGGCAATGAAAACGGCCACGACGCGGTCTGGCAATCACAAAAAGTCCATAACGCGAAATTAGTGTCGTGGCTGATATGCTATTCGTTTTTCTTGATTTGTTCTTGATTTATTAATCGTCCATAGGTATGGAAGATTATATTATTTGAATTACCACGCGTACTAAAAATATTATTTCTTTTGCCTTTAAGCGTAACATATACAAACTTTCATCCCCTATTTTAACCCCCTGGGGGTAGAATTTATCAAAATCCTTTCTTAGCGGATGCCTACGTCATAACATCTACCTGCATGCCAAATTTCAGCTCGATCCTTCTAGTAGTTTGGGCTGTGTGTTGATACTTGATAGATCACCATGTCAGTCAGTCACCTTTGAGTTTTATATAATACTAGCTGTCCCGGCAAACGTTTCTTTGCCATATAAAGTAGGTATTTCGCCCGTATTATTTAATTGAAGTGACTAAATAAGTATGTCGCCATGGCAACGTCGATCGCTATCCCGTCGCACAAACAATGGTCGCCGTCAGTCTCAGGTTGTAGTAATTTACTATTATTTATTCAACAAATGCACTTATCAATATGTATATAAAGTACCCAGTAGCCGATTCTCAGACCTACTGAATATGCATATAAAATTTGGTAAAAATCAGTAAAGCCGTTTCGGAGGAGTTCGTGGACTAACATTGTGACACGAGAATTTTATATATAAGACTAGTTTACTGTTTAGAACCAGAAATAGTAGATGCTTCGCGGAATTGGACTTGCGAAAATATTATTAACTATCCGAAAGAAAAAGCCTATAGTGAGGGAGCCCTAGAACATTTTTGTTTGTGATTACTAACAAGCTAATTTTTTGTGAGTAGCTAGATTTTGATAAGACGAACAACATTTTTATTTTCGAAAAATTTAGAAAGTGGTAACTAACAGAGACAGAAAGGATTCATACTTTGACATGATGGTCCTAAAATCTGGATTGATTTATTTGTAGGATTTAGATTATTAGAATTTGAAAGCATTTCAATATCTATTTTATAATTATTGACCTACCCTTAATCAATAAGATTTTTTCTTAATATTTTGTAAAGCTGTTTTTAATTAACACAAATTATTATTATAATATTTTTGATAAACATTATTTAAAAAATAGATAAAGGATAACATAAAATATTCTTCGCCTTTACAGGTATTACATATCCGTAATCCAAAACCTGGATATTACAAAGTGAAATTGGATTGCCATGACGGTTTACGTACCCGCTTGATCATTACCGGCTCAACGTCTATATCATTTATGCATGGATTTTCAAAAGATAAGCCTAGCTCAATGAAAGAAACAACTGCATTGCCTGTTCCTGGTAGAGGCTTTTTATTTGAATATTATTTGTTTTAAAAGCTTTTATTACTACTATGATTTTTAGCTACGCACAGACAGACGGACAGGCAGCGAAGTCTTAGTAATACTTAATCGGGTTCCGTTTTTACCCTTTGGTTACGGAACACTAATAAATAAAAAGGGTGAAACAAAGATTAATAAGCGCCTTTAGCAAAATTAATTTCTAATTTATCAAAATTAATTAAAGTTCGGAGTTAGCTCTCCGATCATGTTTTGTGACAATATTATATCTTAAATATAATACTATTATTTACTTATTATTCTTGTCACAAAAAGCTACGACGGACGTAATAGATAATGATAATCACATAGCCCTATTACTCTTTGTATTATTTTGATATTATTATTTTTTGCCTACTATAAATTTTAGTAAAATTAGAATATAAATTATTTTCAGATGAAGAATCGTATCTCTCTATTATTCTTGACAATCCCACTAAAGATGTAAGACTAAATACAGTTGAGCTCATCGATGTGGATAGCAATGTAATCGGAAAACCGATAGCTTTGAAAATTGTTAACGCTAAACAACAGCTGTATACAACAACCGCGAAAATTGTTCTCCCAGTTAAAATGTTCAAGATAAAGGTAAGAATTATTTTTGGTTTTTGACTGAATCACAGTAACGCGAATTCCTATTAGCATATTTTTGCATCAATAATATCAAATCTTTATAATATATAATATTTGCAGGTAAATGGACAACACATAAAATCTAGAGAAGGAATAACTCGTGTCGGAGCGACGTTTATTGAACCTCAAAAAGTTTTTGGTAATATAATTTTGTTTTTTTTTTTAGTATCCAATTTTGTATTGATAGAATAAATAATCTTATTTATTCTTTAGGAGAAATTGAAAAGAAATTGCCTACAGTAAACATAATTGGTGACACTGAAATCAGCACAGAATCAAACACGCCAGTCACTTTAAAATGTGATGTTCAAGCCTACCCCAAACCTGAAATAATTTGGGTTAGTGATGATGGAGAAGAGTTTCATCCTGAAATAATTACTGTGGATGTGATGGGCCAATTTAAAAGTATTTTGCAAGTAGAAGAAAGTAATAAAAATACAACATACTATTGTAGAGCTAAAAATTCTATGGGAGGAGATGAAGCTCATGCTAAAATTACACGAATTGAAGGCAAGTAATGATATATAACTATTAATATTATCTAAAGGCAATAAAAATTATTTAAAATATTAAAATGCCAATATAGCACATCAGTGTATTGTGTAAAACACAATCCCTTCCCGCTGTCCTTATTATGTCTCTGTTTAAGCAAGATCTTTTAAACTCCAAGACGGATTTTGATTCAGTTTTTTTAATAGTTTATTCAGTCAATAGAAATATTGCATAATAAATTATAATAAGTCATTAATCTACAAATAATAAAAACTAAGGAAACGTAACTCCCATACTTCAACAGCTTTGAATTTGGTTCCTTTTCACCTTTTCACACACTAAAATATATGGCAATAGCAAAGAAACACTCACACTCAAATTTACGAAATAAAGCTGTTGACAATTGACATCAATAAATTTGTCACTTCTATATTTACACAAAATTGTATACCGAATACATGCATAAAGTAGACCGTATGCATGTATTCTGGTCACAGATGTATATTTAGAAGACTCGCGCACAATTTTTTTGACACAGTTACTCTTCCTTAGATTTTATTATTCGTAGATTATTATTATGTATATGGTAAAAGAAAATGTCCCGTCAGCTAGTTTTGCTGTAAATTATAATGTGAGTATTTTGAACTTGCACAAATTGCCAGTTAATAGCCTCGTAAATCACAAAGTAAAAATTATTATTGTAATCACATAATTTAAAATAAGTGTTTCAAATGTAACTTTTTTAGAGCCACCGGTTATAAAATATGCCCGAAAAGAAATAAAGCGTTTTGAAAAGGCTATGGTAGAAATACCTTGTTCAATAATCAAAGGAAATCCTACACCGCATGTTGAATGGTTAAAAAATAGTAATGTAATTAATGACGGAAGTAAATATCAGATTCTTGAGAATCACACGCTGAGGTAAGATAATTAAATATTATGGACGTATATGTCGCAGGGAGAAGAGGATATCAGGGATTTCACGATATCCCTAGGGATATCACGAACTCCCGGAAAATGCCGAATATTCTTGTTTGTTACGTCTTCTTACTAAAAATATCTAGTGATATGTCATTTCACTAAACTAAATCTAGTGAAATGTCAGAAACGCGGATACCGCCGAATAAAAATCGAGCCACTCATTCCTCTCGCTCGCTCTTGTTCCCACACGTGACACAGGCACTAGTGGGAGTGAAACAAATGCGTCGATCGAGCTGGCGCGGCTCGTCTAGCCTGGAGACAGATAGACAGACTAACCCTTTGGGTACGGAACCGTAAAAACTAGGATAATCGAAGAGCTGGAGTACTTGTAGTACCTGTGCCTGCACAAGAGCCTAACCAAACTAGATATCGACATGCCACCTTTACAAAAAATATTCAACTTGGTCGGCCGCTTCATTTGACTACAAAAATCAAAGGTTTGAAGTATTTGATGAAGAACCCTCAGCTGGTTTAAACTGTATGATTCAGAGATATGGTGATGCCCCCTCAGATCTGCTATAGTTGCATTACACGTGTGATAATAATAATAATAACTCCCACTCTGTTTTTGGTGACGGTGGCCGGTTTCATTGAAACCAGGCCAAGAGTAATTTTATAGTGCCCAAGTGTGTGCGCAGTACACAAGCGCAATCTCTATATTCCTTTACTCGCATAACCCGGTGGGACGGAAGACTGATATGACCGGCGAGAGATCAGGCGCAGGACCGACTTTTTACATGCCCATCCGGCGCATGGATCATCTAACATCTTACTTGTCAGATTCAGATTTTAGATGATCCTATCAAAGTACCCGTGTATACTAGAGCAAACGAGAGGAATGCGTGGCTTGATTTTTATTTGACGGTGTCCGCTTTTCTGACGTTTCACTAGATTTAGTTTAGTGAAATGACATATCACTAGATATTTTTAGTAAGAAGACGTAGCAAACAAGAATATTCGGCATCTTCCGGGAGTTCGTGATATCCCTAGGGATATCGTGAAATCCCTGATATCCTCTTTTCCCTGCGACATATATAACATGTATAAATTCAAAGATTCTGACCTAAATTCGAAATATATAGTAGAATAGAACATCGTGCGTCGATTTATATAAAAAAGCAATACCTTACCGACAAGTTATGTGAAATAATTCATTTTAAAATTTCCATTTATCATACGTAATTTTTGGCGGAAATTTTTTTGTGATTACTAACAAGCTATTTTTTGTGAGTAGCTACATTTTGATAAGACGAACAACATTTTAACAGATATAGACAGGATTTCATACTTTGACTTGATGGTCTTAAAATATGGACTGTTTTATTTGTAGGACAAGGTAAATCTTAAATTATATAACTATTAACCTACCAATATACAAAAAATCTGCTGGTTAGGGTTCCCTTTTAGGGTACAGTAGTCAACCAAGTTTCGTTGATTACAGAACCCTAAAACGGAACGCTAACCAGCTGATTTTTTGTATATTGGTAGGTTAGTCTAATATATATAAATTGCCTGTCACGATGTTTGTCCGCGATGGATTCCTAAACTACTTAACCGATTTTAATGTTTCTTTTTTTTAAATGTGTGCTTTTTTCCAACTTGAGAGATAGGATAGCTTAGATATTTAATTACAGTCGCAATTTTATTTTATTGAAAATTATTTGTCTATAAAGTGCGACCATTGTTTATGCGACGCGGGTCACGGGATAGCGATGGACGTTGCCATGGTGACATACTTATTTATAGTCACTAATTCAATAAAATAATACGGGCGATATACTTTATACAATATGGCAAAGAAACGTTTGCCTGCTGCTGCTGCTGGTAAAGAAGAACTATCAACAATGTCGTTTTTGTATGATGGCAGCGTTAGTTCCTTTTTTCGCCACGTTTATTTAAGGCTTTGCCGAGATTCTAGTCCGCCATTTGCGACCTAGTCAAATTACATCAAAATGTTTTTAATAATTATTAAATGAATACAAGCTGTCCCGGCGAACGTTTCTTTGCCATATTATATAAAGTATATATCGCCCGTATAATTTTATTGGATTAGTGACTAAATAAGTATGTCACCATGGCAACGTCCATCGCTATCCCGTGACCCGCGACGCATAAACAATGGTCGCTCTTTATAGACAAGTAATTTGCAATAAAATAAAATTGCGACTATAAATAAAGAACTAATCATTTTACAAACATTACACAGATTTGAAGCGGACCCATCTGACAATGACGCATTTTTCACCTGCGTAGCGAAAAATCGTATGGGCAGCTCCAAAATAAATTATTACGTTACGGTATATGGTAAGTTTTTACTGATATATGTACTTTGTTATCAGGATAATAATCTAAGTGTCTTTTGTTATAATATTAAGTACCTGCAATACCGACTATGATATTATTCATAAAAACGATTAAATTAATTTAAAATGTAAATAATAAAAACATAGATTTGAAGTCAGGCACATATTTTAAGTCAGTTTTAAATACACAATGTGTCCCCAGTGTCCAAACCTTTGATGTAATGATGCATGGCATATTTTATCGACAACGAGCTCTCATATTAATCTGACCAATATTTCATTAGTAAATCATTGTAACTTCTAAACTTTATGAGTTATGACTAAGAGCATTCTTTAACTTCCTTTTTCTTTTTAAAGTAAAAAAGAACCAGTTTAAATCACAAGATTTTACACTAAAAGCCATCTTAAAAAAAATACACAAACTTTTTTCTTAAACTTTGGTTATTTTTATGTTTTATTCCACTACATTCATAACATCATGTCTGTGTAAGCGTAGTCAAATGAGACATTTTTAGGGTTCCGTACCCAAAGGGTAAAAACGGGACCCTATTACTAAGACTTCGTTGTCTGTTCGTCTGTTTGTCCGTCTGTCTGTCTCCGGGCTGTATCTCAAGAACCACTATAGCTAGACTTCTGTCACAGATTGTGTATATATTCTGTTGCCGCTATAACAACAAATACTGAAAACAAAATAAAATTAACATTTAAGGGGGGCTTCCATACAACAAACGTGATTTTTTCGGCCTTTTTTATGTTCATAATATGGTGTTTTCAAATTAGTATGAGCACCCGAAAAAACTAAAATTGCTGCTACTTTACAACCGTGATAGAGAAAATAAAAATTGGGAGCCAATTTGTCGATGAAATATGCCATACATCATGATATTAAAGGATCGGACACAGGTGTCGGGACACATTGTATATTCTGCATAATATTATTTGTTCCAAGCCTCCTAATATCCGAATTCCATGCCATGCCATGCCATTTTATACAAAAAGGTAGTTTTAGAGTTAGAGTACAATAATATTATTATCATCTCGTGTAGGATTCAAGAGTTCAAGAAAATTTAGTTTCTGATAATGGTAATTAATTAAAGCTTGATATATTTCAATTTTAGCAAAACCAGAAATTAAAGACGCAGAAAATGGTAACATTATAAATATTGCTGAAAATGAAGCCATACACTTACAATGTATTGCTAAGGGCAACCCGTTACCGGAGATCGAATGGTTGAATACAACAAATAAGATAATAACCTTCGAGTTTCGAAGCCGAGATCATACAAGGTAATTAAATATTTCATGTTTTACTAGATGATGTTCAGCTGTTTTGACGTGAAAAGGTATCAGATAGACAGACTTTCGATTTATATAATATATGAGGTATGGATAAATTAAATTTATATGCTGCCTTTATTCCCCATTTATTTTAGTTATTAGATCAAACAGGCAAATTGATAGTATCACATAATTTTTACGTCCATACTTACCGTATAGCTTTTGAACATTAATTTGTTTTTATTTTTCACAGGTCCAAAGCCACGATAAATGATAGTGGTAACTACACCTGTGTGGCCACTAATAAATGGGGTACAGACAAAAAAACCTTTCAAGTTAAAGTACACGGTAGGATAAAAAGATATTCCAATTAACAAAAAATTAAAACCGTCTTCCAAGGTGAAAAGGTGTGAACTAAAAAGTATTAAATAATTCTTACTCTTTAAAAGTGCCTCTTTCAGAATTCGTCTAAATCTAAACTATTTCTGTACATACTATAGTCTTCATTATTTTGAAGTCGGTACCAGCTAATTTAATCGTGAGTGAATCAGTCAATGTCAGAATATATGAAACTTTTAGGATGGTACCCACTTCAAAGTAATGAAGACTATAGTATTGTACAGAAAGTATAATAATAATTAAAGAGTAAGAATTATTTAATACTTTTTAGTTCATATTATTATAGGAGAAGGTGGTAATGTGGCCCCCCACTTTGTTTATCAAGCTTTATTAAAAAAATACAGGAGTCAGAAACTTAAAAAATACATTATAGGACTTCTCATTCATTTGTTTAAACATGTCTTATTAGGGAATAAACAAAACTCGTACAGGATTATCTAAAAAAATATTTATTCTTGACTAATCACATTTGGTATCTTGAGATCAAGTAATGTAATGACGGTAATGTGGCCCCCTGGGGGGGTCACATTAAATGTATTGCAGAAGTGAAACTTAACGGCAAAAATCACAAATGTAATAGCCACCTTCAGAACCTAAACAGGTTACATAAGCCAATAAGTCACAGCTTTGACACTGTACCCATGGCTTTCCAGCTCTGTCATTGGAACAAATTGTGTCGCAGAACATACATGGCTCGTCCGCGTTTTCAGGAACCATATTTGTATACGAGTCGTCATAATCGGTATTTATGGGGTCTTCGTCACTTTCAGAGCTACTGCTGGATATTGTAGTATATCTCTGGCGTCAAACGGCATTCCTACCAAAGCCTACTCCATAGTGGTACTCCCGGGGCCACATTACGACCAATATTAGGGGGCCAAATTACAAGTATTGCTAACATTTAAACAAACGTTCCAAAAATATTTATTAAATGTCTAATTTTATATTTACCTTTTAAATTCCGTAGGAGAAGAGTTTGATGTATCCGTTTTTCGAGCCCAAAAGCCAAATCTTTCTATTTTTTAACAATTATCGAAGCAAAATCACACACGCTTGAAAGTTTCGCAGGTCGCAAGTTTGAACTCGATCAAATTACAATCGAACGTGACAGCATCTGTTGGATTTGCACGGCACTAAATTAGCAGCATGCCGCGAGCATCCCGTTGCACCAAAATTATATTAGATAGCGTTGTTAAAACATTAAAATATTGAAGGGGGCCAATATATATGCAGGGGCCACATTACCACCTTTTCCCAATACTTATTGTTTTTACCTTGGAAGTCGGTTTTAATTTTTTGTTAAAAATAATACTTTCACTCTTTTCAGTTATTTACCGGTAAACATATAAGCTGTCAGTTGTAGATATATAGGATTTAGGTATGATACTATCACAACTACTATACTCAGGCAATTTTCAAAAAAGTTTTTTCCTACGTACATAGATCTCATGAACAAATTGCCAACTTGGTAACCGCAACACCAAGTTTAAATCATTTACTTTGTAACAACATTTATAATATAATATTAAAAATCACTCGACGAACTCGAGTCTCGATCGAAAAGACTATGAAAAGTACCTACCAATAATAGGGTCATAACTCATAACGATGCATCGTGTGATGGTAACTTGATAATGATGATGATGATGAATGTAATTTGCATAGTAGCATACGCTTTCAGTTCTTATAACATCACCGAAAGTCCCAAACTTTTATCTATAAGGAATCCGGAGTTCCCTTCGTATCTTCGGAACCATAGCATGCCTTGGTGTAAAATCTTATTTTGGTAGCATGTGCTTTTTTTTCGTTGGGAAATGCTTGATGCATTCTTGGCGTGCACGTGTCGCTGGGCCGCCGGACCGCCTGAGGCGATAACTGCAGCAGCCCAGACAGTGGCATCTGCTCTGCCAGCAGAACCATCCGCGCGGCTCCTGCCGCTTTCTCCGGGAGAGCGATCCGGGACTTCGGACGCTCTTCTACCGGGGGAGCTCGTGGAATAGGCGACGGATTCCCCAGTCCGTCACCTGAGCCCAATTATGACGAGAGTTGACGCTCGTGTTGAGCGCGTCTTCTGCCTCCACGCCTTCTCCTTATCGGGTCGGCTGCTTCATCAGCCTCCCGATTTCTCTCAGCGGCCTCCTTCTGCGTCATTATGGACTCGCAGAAAGTGGAGACTGCCTGCCAGGCTTCTCTCGACCGGGCCAATGATCTTATTATGACCGGGAGAGTCAGGTCTGGTCCTATAATGGCGCAGAGTTCTGTTCGTTGTGCGACCCAGGCTGGGCAGGCAACGAGCGTGTGCTCCGCCGTGTCGTCCTCGTCCGCGCAATGGTGGCACTGAGGCGTTGGCTCCCGTCTGGCCGTATGGTGCAGGTAGTGGCCGAAACACCCATGTCCTGTCAGCATCTGCACCATCCGGTAGGAAAGAGAGCCGTTACGCTGCGCCACCCAATCCTCCAGTACTGGATGAATTGCTGCGACAATTCTGTGACCGGCAGTTGGCGATGCCATTTGGTCCTGCCAGGTGCGCATGATCAACATTCTCGCCTGGCGACGCCAACGGGCTGAGTGTTCTGGTGGCAACCGTTCCTCTCTTTCTTTAGCTACTGCAGTGTGGAAATAGATTTCCGCCTGCGCCCGGGCTTCCAGGTCCCATGGAGGGGTACCAGCTAATGCGAACGCCGCTTCGGTGGCCACCGTCTGGTAACCGCGAATCATCCGCAGGGCCATTGTACGCTGCGGACTCATCAATAATGCTCTTCTCTGAGCATTGAGATGATCTGCCCAGACAGGAGCTCCATAGAGGGCCATGGATTGAAGGACCCCCGTGTAAAATCTCCTGCAGGCGGAACCTGGACCCCCCAAGTTAGGCAGGAGGCGTCCAAGAACCATGGCCGTCTTTTTTAGCTTGGGTGCCAATCGGCGGAAGTGGGGTGTGAAGAACCACCTGGAATGTAGGACCAAACCCAGGCACTTCATCTCCCTGCCAATTGGTACCCGGACCTCACCTATATGGATGGTTGTGTCAGCGGGAGGCCGTCTATGAGGACCGTGGAAGAAAATGGCCTCGGACTTTTCAACGGCCACACGCAAACCCTGTGCTACGATTCGCGCAATAACTTGGGACGCGCCCACCCTCGCCAGGCGAATCGCCTCCTCAAAACATTATCAGCTGGCCAGCATGTAGGTGTCATCTGCGTAGCAGACTAGGCGTAGCCCGCGGAGAAGAGCGCCACGCAAAACTCTATCTTAGCCGATGTTCCACAGGAGTGAGCCAAGAACGGACCCCTGTGAAACACCACACCACGTTACGATCCGGAGCACCACCCACCGTCCCGACCCACACAGAGAATAATTCGTCGCCTTAGGTATCCGCTGATGGTGCGGCGCAGGTACAGGGGTGGCGCATGGTATTCCAGCCCGCCCTCAATAGCCTCGAAAGGCAAGGTGTTAAAAGCGTTGGCGATGTCAAAGGACACCGCTAACACCACTGCACCGTTCTTCGTCTGCTCCGTGCAGAACTTCTTCATCTCGAGGATCGCGTCCACGGTGGAGCGTTGTGCGCGAAATCCGAACTGAGCTCCGGACAAGTTCGGTCCCGCACACTCGAGATGTTTAATCACCCTGGAGGCGATCACTCTCTCTAGAAGCTTGCCAGCTTCGTCTAGCAGGACTATAGGCCTGTACGCCGAAGGAGAGTCCGTAGGACGGCCATCCTTTCGAAGGAGAACGAGTTTGCCTTCCTTCCAAATCTCGAGGAACTTCGCCTGTGTGAGGCACTCGCTGAAGAGCTTTCGTAGCCTCTCCTTTAGCGGTCCCAAAGCCTTCGGCAAAACCCGTCCGGGGATCCCGTCCGGACCGGGAGCAGACTTTCGCCTGCTCAGCCTGGAAATGGTTGCATCGAGTTCTCCTTCCGAGACAGGTGGTATCTCATCCAGCAAGTCTGGCTCCAGGTGGACTAGAGACTCTGTATTACTGGCGGTCGGGAAAAGTCCAGACACGATCAGCTGTAGCTGCTCCGGAGGCAGTGAGTCAATCACTGGCGGGCGGTAGCATGTGCGTAAGATCCTTCACATGAAACCAAAATCACTATATGTTTCCATATAAATTTTGAGGAGTTCCCTCGATTACTCATGGATCCCATCATCAGGTCACCACTTTTGTGAACATGGTACCAAACTGGAGTTGAACCTTATATAACAAAAGAAAAATTTTGTTAAAATTGGTTCACAAACGGCGGAGTAATCGTTGATCATACACAAATATTATATATATATATATATATATATATATATATATATATATATATATATATATATATATATATATATATATATATATATATATATATATATATATATATATATCCACAGCCGAACATATAACTTCCTCCTTTTTGGAAGTCGGTTAAAAATCATTCATATCATACTTAACTTTTCAGTTCCCGTTAAAGTTAACATGCCAGAGATCACAACGATTACAGCTTCGGTAGGAAGTCCCCTGAATTTACCATGTTCAGCCAGTGGGAACCCGGAGCCAACTGTAAAAATAATCTACTCTTCTAAGGACTACAAATCACCAAAAGTTTTAAAGTAAGCGTTCTTTACTTTAGTATGAATATATAGCATGTGCTTTAGTAATAACTAATAATAATAGCTCTATATTTTATTGTAAGTATAAAGTTGCAAACTGATTTAAAATGTAAAAAATGTTGTCACCAAAAATGCACAAAGCGTTATTATATGTTATATACGTTTAAAATGTCATCGATGTTCACAGAGAAGGTAAATCAGGAGAAAAAGTAATAGAAGAAATATATCACGCTACACAGCAACACAGCGGATACTATACGTGCAAAGCTAGTAATGAATATACTTCGAGCAATTTTACTTACATCGTCAATGTAGAAGGTAATGAAGTTGCATTGTATTTAATACTTAATATAACTTAAGTAATTTAAAACTTAATATAACTTAACCTATCAATCCCCGTAAGGCTTAAGTGGGCCGCGATAGCAAAAGATTTCTAAGAATCAGCGATCGAAGGATTAATAAACTTAATAATATAACTTAATATATTTCAGCACCACCCTCTATAATCGACAATTGGTGTACCTATATTAGTGCTGTTGAGGGTGATCTTCAAGTAAGGATCCCATGCAGATTTCGAGGCAATCCCAAACCAACCGTAACTTGGATATTTCGCGAGCACTCCCTTACAAGTAAGTTACTTTATATCAGGATTCCCATATTTTTATATATTTATTATGTCCCCGGGCACAGAATATATATTAGTTGTACCAACCCCGTTGTTTAGATTAGAGATAGAAAGGATTTCATACTCAGAATTGATGGTCCTAAACACCACCTCCCCCCCTTACCTCCAACGTAAGATTATAATATTATATATAAGATTTGACTTGACACCTTGGGTTGATATTACAGTTGAAAGGGGAAGTGTGTCACTGACACTCACTGTGCGCATTCAATTTTAAGAGAAATTATGAGTTTTGTGTAGGTACTTTAAAGCGTAAAAATATCTGGAAAAATGTGTAAAATGGACGTGAAAAGTTTTTGCTACATTTTCGGAAAATTTATTGAAGTAAGAGCAAAAAAATTACTCGCATCAACAAATAGTAGTATTAATCAAGCCTTCGAAATATATTTTAAACTTCCTATTAAAAATCCAAAAAAGAATATGGGCCCCACATATCTAACGTACTTAGTAAAAATCCACGTTACAAGCTATGTTTGCGGAGTGTGCCACCTAAATACAAAAAATATCAATTTTTAAACGTAATTTCTATATTATTCCCTTTTAAGTGAATGTCAATTATGATATAAAATATGCAATAAATAACTATGTTTTATTCTATTAATACCAAAGTAAGAGAAATAAAATACGAGCGGCACCTGCCTATTCTACAAAATATAGTAGAAAAGTTTTTGCTACATTTGCGGAGAATTTATTGAAATGAGAGTTAAAATATAGTTGCATCAACAAAATAAAGACTTTGTCAAGCCTATGAAATAATTTTAAAGTTCCTATTAGAATTTAATTAGATTATTAGAAGATAAATAGGAGCGCCACATATCTATACCGGAGCACACACCGTATACCCGTTTAGGGTTTGCTTACATAGATGCAAAAAATATTAATTTTTAAATTACGTATTTGTTCCATTTTAATTTTATTTTTGGAATATAAGCAACGATATTAATGAGAAAATTAATCATATATTTTATTATCTTAATACATTCAAAATTTGAAATTTCAAAAGCTCTATGTTTCTATAAAAGCAAACTTTTTTAATTAAAATTACTGATTCTTTAATTAATTAGGTGTAATAAATCCAAATAGGGTGCACAGAACTCAGAGTCAAAAATCGTGTCGACTATTATTAATCTTAACTGTAATAATTTAGCTCTACGCCTACGGTGCAACTTATAAGTTGCAATTTACAAAATTTCAATTTTAAAAAATATATAATACTAGCTGTCCCGGCAAACGTTTCTTTGCCATATTATATAAAGTATATCGCCCGTATTATTTTATTGAATTAGTGACTAATGGCTGGCTTACACGTATTAAGTAGATAAGTAGTAACTAAATTTTAACTTAATTTGAAGTGCCTGCCCGAAATTTGTCAAGTGACAAGCCCCGCCTGCCAACTTAACAGAAATTAGTCAAAATTCTTATTTCCTTGTTTAGTGCTTAACTAAATTTTAACTTGCTACTTGCTACTAAATTGTGTGTTCACATGCAATGAGTAACTTAAAATTAAGTTAAAATTTAGTTAACTACTTATCTACTTAATACGTGTAAACCAGCCCTTAATAACTATGTCACCATGGCAACCTCCATCGCTATCCCGTGACCCGCGCGGCGTCGCAACAATGGTAGCTATTTATAGACAAATAATTTGCAATAAAATAAAATTGCGACTATAATAATTAAAGATCTAAGCTATCCTATCTCTCAAGTTGGAAAAAAGCACACATTTAAAAAAAAAGAAACATTAAAATCGGTTTAGTAGTTTAGGAATCCATCGCGGACAAACATCGTGACATTAGATTTATATATCTTATATAATATGAGTCGAACCTCCTGAATTATCCCATAGGGGTATAGTTGCCAAATTTCGTCCCCGAACCAAATTCCGTCCCCGAACCAAATTCCGTCCCCCTCGATATCTAATTATTTAAAAACTGCCGTCTATCATTAGTGGCACGAACTAGTTGCATCAGTCGGCCATTGTGAAGATGTGAGGGCGCCACGCCGTTCGTATCGACCGGAAACCCGAAAAATCAAAAAAAATCATGGAAATATTCTTGGATACCATAAAATATTGAGATACCTGACTTATTGATACAATTTGTTTATAAATGTTGTAAAACTAATTATTATAACCTCAGATGTAAATCGATTAAGTAACATTTTGAGATTATAACACGTTTTTTGTTTAAATAGATGAACCAAAAAAAAATTAAAATTTCCTAATATCGTCCCCTTACATGAACCTAATATCGTCCCCCAAGACGGTATTACGATCTCAAACGAGGAACTGATCTCGAACGTTCATATCACTTATTTTTGCTTGAAACTGTAGAAAAATATGTTTTTTTAGGGTTGCGTACCCAAAGGGTAAAAATGGGACCCTATTACTGAAATTTCGTTGTCTGTCTGTCTGTCTGTCTGTCTCCAGGCTCTATCTTGAGAACCGCTATAGCTAGACTTCTGAAATTTTCAGGAATTGTGTTACATATATTCTGTTGCCGCTACAACAACAAATAGTAAAAATAAATATATTTTATATTTTATCCCTTTAATATATTAAAGGGACGGAATTAGGAGCCCAAAAATGTTAAAAATATGAGTATTTTTGTTAAATTTACTTTTAAGCTTTTCCTGAAAACGTTAACGCATTTTTGATTATTTTTAAGAATAAAGGAATAGTGAAGCTAAAGTTTGATGTTTGATTTAAAACTGTGGTATTTTATTTTATTTTTTTAGAACGTTTTTAAAAAAGGGGACGATATTTGGCGACTGTACCTTATAATATAATCATGGACGTATATTTTTTTCTACGTTCATGTAGGTATATAATATAATTATGAATGATTAAAAATAATCTATTCAGAAATTTTGATAACCTTTCTACACTTTCCAAACTTTGCCGCCCTGGGCACTAGCACCGACTGCCCCTAGTGTAAATCCATCACTGTTAAGGCCGTCCCCCGAGCAAACGACCTTGGCCATACATTTGCCGCGTTGCCGAGATCGCGCCAAAACCCTATTATTTTTACTTATCTTAGTTCAAAATTGTCCTAAAAAAATTTAAAACGGCAAATATGTAGTTTATGATATTGTCGATCTATTGGCGTGAGTTTCAAATAAAAGTAATTTGTAAATCCTAAGGAGATGCTGAATGTATGCTTGAATTTTAACAAATTGGTATTACTTTGGAAGCTGATATCATGAGTATAAGAAACAAAAATAGAAAATTTAAAACGACAAAAGGAATTTTGATATACTGAAGATTATTGCTGTATTTTTATTATAACTTTGTAGCTTTCAGATTATGAGTTTATAAGGTTTTAAATACGGTGAATTACGAAATCTCCTGACGGAACGCCCTTAATGGATCAAAATAACGATTTTTTCAATTACAGATGCTGTTGCTCATCATATTCTCGACGATGGGACACTTGTTCTGCTAAAACCCTATACAAATTTAAGTGGGGATTACCGTTGTGAGGCAGAAAGTCCAACGGGAATTGCCACCAAGACCGTGACCGTTGATATACGAGGTAATTATATTATACTAGCTGTTGCCCGCGACTTCATCCCCGTGGACTTAAGTTTAAAGCGCGCGGTGTCAACAAAATTAGTGTCAAATTTAAAAGATTTTTAAAACCCTGGTACCCCTCAAATCAAAATACCCAAAAACAGCTGTTTTTTTATTAAACTTGTACCAAATTTTAAAGCTTATTTAGCCCCCCATGACACAACTTTATTTTTACCCATAAATTATTTATCATTAGTAGGTTTATCACTGCATCACTGCATCACTGAATAGATTACAGATTACTGATTAATAACATGTATAACAATATTTCGTATAGAAAGACGTATGAGCAAGCGATAGCGCGATCTAGGCGACTCTTGTTATGAGTTTTTGGAACTAACTTAATTTGAACGTATTTACGCATAAACCTTACAACCCTTTTTTCAGTTAAAAAGTAGCCTATGTCCTTTCTCAGGCTTTAGACTGTATTCTGTGTACTAAATTTCATTACAATCGGTTCATTAGTTTTGGCGTGAAAGCGAGACAGACAGACAGACAGAGATACTTTCGCATTTATAATATTACTAGTATAGATTTCTAATACATATTTTTACCATAATAACCAGAATATTTATAAGAGTTAAGTCGGACGAGTTTTTCAATTTTATTTATTTCCTAGAGTTAGACGTTCAGTGACTTCAAAAGTAAAAAGTGAATTGTAGAGAATCAATGGAAAATCTATACATATAATAAAATCGTAGGGAAGTCAATTCTGTACATTGAATACTTTTGAAAAATAATACTTAGGACGTGATCTAATATGCTAACGCGGACGAAGTCGCGGGCACCAGCTAGTGTTACATAAACATAATATTTTGAGTGTAAATATGATTTAGGTTATTAAGTTTATAAAATTTATTTTAGCATATCCCAATGGACCGGGTGAGGAAGAAATACACAAGACTTTGATAGTAGAGGAAACACCAAGCGTAATACCATGCAATATTCCTCACAGCGATGAAGACCTTGTGCGGTGGTTTAAGGTAAATTTCTTTTTTAACTTCTGATGACCTTTTTAGAATATGAGTAAAAAATCTAATCAACTGATTTTTATAAGGACGAGAAAGAAATCCAAATTGGAGAGCTTAATATAGATAAACCTTCCATGCGAGATAATGGCCTGTACACATGTCGAGTCAGTAACACAGAAACCTCGATATCATATCACACCACAGTGGTAGTTGGGTTTAAGCCAAGATTCATAAACGCTGATCCCACTGGACCAATAGAATATATCAGAGGATCGGATGCACTACTGGATTGTAGTGCTCAAGCAGAACCACACCCGAAGGTAACGTGTTTTAAATTAATAATTAAAATTTTAATAGGATATTGCGGCTTACTTTATTTCACATAACCGACAGTCATGAATGATTCTATTTTATTCTAATGAGGCAATAATATTGCTTTTCCTTTCAAAATTAATTTGTTTAAAAAGGTTAGAAAGAAAGGCTGGTGTAGACGAGATGAATATAAATTATTATGGTTGTGATGCATGTGTAGGTTTTAGCTTAGTAGATTTTAGCACATATTCCATAACAGTGTCTATACCTGGTCTATACTATATAGTGTCTACTTTTGAAGATTGTTTAAGTTAGAGATTAATTATTATCAGTCATATTGAGGTTCATATATAATGTTAAAGTTAAGACAAATCATTTAATTCGTTTTTTCGAGCTTTTAAATATTATTTACTTTTAGATAAAGTGGACCCTTAATGACAAAGCACATGGTATTATTTCAATGGATTATAAAATAACTAATATGACAGCAAAACATATCGGCGTCTACAAATGCACGGTTTTCAACAGTTTTGGGAAAATTACTAGAAAATATCGGATTAAATCGGGAGGTAAGAGTCTTGGGTCATGTGATATTATTAAAAACCTATATATCCCACAGAGAAATAAAGTTCCTTTTTTGCGTAATAAAAATCTGAAACTTTCAAAACAAATCAGATAATATTGATCCAAAAATTTGTAGATCTATTAGTATTGGTATTATTTTTAAGTTACTAACTTCTAACTATTTTTAGTTACTAACTAACTAACTAGTAACTATTTTTAGTACCTACTACCTACCCTAAATACAAGAGGTTGCGATTTGACAAAGAGTACAATTCTAAACCGCATTCTTGTTTATATCTATGTATTTCTAGGTTATTTTCTTGTTTTAGCCTTTTCAGACACCATTTATACGTAGTTGCGTAATAGCTGAACTTACATATTCACTTTTTTTTTATTTCTTTTTACTTTTTATACAATATTTTTTCGTTTCCCAATCGGACATAATACTATTCGTTTTCCTAGGCTTCGCCAAACAGCTAGCCACTTTAAGGCTCGTTTGATGAAATCACATATCTAATCAAAAGATAATGGAATTTCATCAAAAGACAAACAAGAAATAATTATTTGGTGATTTTGTTTCAATTGTAATAAAATGTAATGTTGTAATAATGTTCTCTATATTTTCTTTTTAGAGTGCCAGATCAGTATTTCCCACGACTCGATTGCTTTCCAACCCTTAATTTTAACAGATACGGAAAAGTGGCCAGAACTAGAGATACAAAATGGATCGATGATTGTACCGTACGAGAAGCCATTAATGCTTTATTGTCCAGAAAGCTCTTTCAATTACCCTGGGCTAGAGACAGTTACAAAAGTAAAAGCTGTTTGCATAAGCGATTCAACGTTCGCCATCAGGGATAAAGAGATTAAATTCTCAGACCTGAAGTGTCAAACAGAAGTGAAGGTTTACGCAGTACCTGATAAGAATGGCAGTGAAATTTTTCAATGTCTGCCAGGTAGGAAGAGACAGTATAGCCAACTTTATATGATCGCATACAAATATGAGGGTAAAATGAAAAATTTATACCACATTTGTTTTGATACTGAAGATAAGGTACCGGTGTTTTCAAGGCACAGTATTGTGGCGTCCGTCTCAAATGAAGGTTTAAAAGAGGAACTACCATTTACAAATAGTGGTGTTGACCTGCCGCATGACTTTTCGCAGTTGTACGATCCTTCTCGACAGATTCGTAAATTGTCGGATTTGCTCGGAAGGGAATTTGAGAGCAACTCCTGCCATTTTAAAAAAAAGCAACTAGTGGTTTCGCAGGACATCCTACCCGGACTGTCACAGACTGCGACATTCCATTACCTTAATATAATGCCACATTGGAGTCTCTGTTATCAACAGGTAAAATAAAAATGTGTTGATTCAGCTTTGAAAGCTTATCACCTGTAGTTTACATTTTTACTTCTGAATGATAAAAAAGCTTGTAATTGTTAGAGATACTGCAGATTACAAGGTAACTAATTTGTTGTATTTGTTTTAGAACTGGGAAGAGGTGGAGAATAAAGTAAGAAAATTTGTGTCATCTTTGAAATTTTCCGTGTACATTTGGACAGGAACATATGGTAGGATGAGGCTACCGAGCCAAAAGATTGACTCAGATGTCCATTTTAGTGATGATTCCGGTAACAAGCAATATGTGCCGCTGTATTTATGGAAGGTAAATGTTTCAAAATAAAATACAGTACATACAATATTTATATAGGGGGGCGTTCCACGCCAAGCTGACAGGAAAAAATAGTCGATGTCTCCGATTTTGATAATATTTGGATATGTTATACCTACACGTGTTATTAATACCTACGTGTGCTAAATATTTTTGTAATCTAATGGCTAGATTAAGAATGATGGGACTTTGAAACGTGACTTTTCTATTCGGCGCTCAATCATACTCAATGCTTCAAAGCCGATTATAGATTGAAAAAATTATATATTTGAATAATCAAACCACTGAACTTGTTACTCCATTTAATGAGCTTTTTAATTGCATTTTTTAAAACAAAAAAAATATTTTTTTCATTGAAAAAGATTCAAATCATTTTTTTCTTGATTTTCTCAAAGAGGGACCATTTTCATTTTTTTATATTTTTTGTGTAAATAGCTAACATTCTATAGAACATTCCGCTCTACTTCTATAATGGGCCGGGAAGTGGATTAGGAGCTAGACTAAAAATACTGCTGAAGGGTGGCGTCCAGCGCCATACTGTACTATGGCCAGAAATCGCTAAGTAGTGGAAATTGCCAAAAAACTTTGATTTCGATGTGGGGAAGAGTAACATTCAATAGATTTTTGAAAGAGTAACGGACAAAAAAAGATTTACAAGAAAAAAAAATTATTCATGAAAAAAAATTTTTTGGTCAAAAAATATATTTATTTATATTTTTTTAATTTATGTCACTCTTAAAAAAACTTATCGAAGGGTACATTTCATAACATCGAAATCAAAGTTTTTTGGCAATTTCCACTACTTAGCGATTTCTGGCCATAGTAGGTACAGTATGGCGCTGGATGCCACCCTTCAAAAGTATTTTTAGTCTAGCTCTTAATCCACTTTCCGGCCCATTATAGAAGTAGTGCAGGAATGTTCTATAGAATGTTAGCTATTTACACAAAAAATATTTAAAAAATCAAAATGGTCCCTCTTTGAGAAAATCAAGAAAAGAAAATTGATTTGAATTTTTTTCAAAGAAAAAAATAATTTTTTTTCGTTTTAAAAAATGCAATTAAAAAGCTCATTAAATGGAGTAACAAGTTCAGTAGTTTGATTATTCAAATATATATTTTTTTCAATCTATAATCAGCTTTGAAGCATTGAGTATGATTGAGTGCCGAATAGAAAAGTCACGTATCAAAGTCCCATCGTTCTTAATCTAGCCATTAGATTACAAAAATATTTAGCACGCTTATTAATCACACGCGTAGGTATAACATATCCAAATATTATCAAAATCGGAGACATCAACTATTTTTTCCTGTCCGC
The DNA here is from genome assembly GCA_937595015.1 of Polyommatus icarus. Taxonomy (NCBI): domain Eukaryota; kingdom Metazoa; phylum Arthropoda; class Insecta; order Lepidoptera; family Lycaenidae; genus Polyommatus; species Polyommatus icarus. Next base: position 20,082,555 of record OW569323.1, on the reverse strand, counting down.
TTGGCGTGGAACGCCCCGAGGGTGTAGCAAAAATAAGTGATAATACTTTAGGGTGTGTATGAATTCCTTGTAGAGAGTTTACTGTAAAATTAGCAGCGCTAAAAGACCAATTATTTTTTTTCACTTTTCTATGGAAAAACTCGTGACGCTCGGGCGCTTGCCCATACAAAAGTAAAAAAAAATTGGTCTTTCAGCGTAAAGAGTTTACTTTCGCAGTAAGCTCTTTACAAGGAACACATACACACCCTAAAGTATTATCACTTATTTTTGTTACATCCTGTATAGTATAGTATCATAATAAAAATATTTTTTTACTAATAATTGCTACTAGATGTTCCCCGCAACTTTGTTGCATTGGAAACTAGTTTAACCCTTAATTCACTTCCTGAGTCCCAGGGACTCACATCAAAATTTGAAACGGTCATAATTCAAAAGTCTTAGCAGTTTCCTCCACGTCTCAGTGCCTTCATATAGTGACGCGGGCGACATGGTGCCGAGAGGATGAGTGCGTACATTCCATATTTGGTGAGTTATTACGCCGAGTGAGTCCCAGGGACTCATACTAGTGAATTACGTTATGATTATTTTCATATAATAAAGTTTTGAAATGTTGATTTTTCACCGTTATTTTAATTTAAATTATGTTTGCTTTATTTTTCTGTTGTACAATTTTAAAATGGCTCTAAAAACATGACTTTATCAGTCTAAGAGAACACGGAGCATATTCCATTCTGGAAGCCTGACTTCAAGAAGATTTGGACGCAAAATGACATTCCTGAAGATATGAGCCACCCTGAAACAAGTTAGCTAGGAGGGAAAATATTGCTATTTATGTCACTACAAAAAGAGAACAAAAACTGCTCATCTGTGCACAAAATGTCTGAAGCTGATATGTTTTACTTGCTCAAAAAAGATAATATGCCAACATAGCTTTTAGATATTAAGAGAAACCCACTGCACGTTTTTTTTCTTTGTATAGAAGCATACATTAATGTTTATTATATTTTATTTTGTGTACCTTTATTGATTTAAAAACGTTAAGTTCTTTTTGATTTTTAGAATATTTGTTAGTTTAGAGAAACCCTAAAAATATAATGGTTTTAAAAGACTGATAAGTGCATTTTCTTTAATTTTCAAGAGGATCTCAGAAGTTTCGTTGGTTTTGTTATTTATTCTTATAATTTACTAAGTACTTAAGAAGATTGTTAAACAAAATGTTGATTAAATTTGTTTCATTTCATAAAAACATACATTTAAAATATGTGAGTCCCAGGGACTCATAGAAGGTAATTACGTTAGTAAATTTCACCTAGCAAAATGAGGGTTAATTATCGCGCGTGAATCACACAAACAGTAAAATTTTCCGACACAAAAACTCAACGCAATATCTACATTTAAATCAATAACGTTCAGCAGTTTAACCCTTAAAGGCTACAATTATTAATCTCTTTACTAATACTAATTATAATACTTGGTATTCGATAAAACACGAATAATATGACATTTTCTAAAAATGATTCCTAGCTAGATCGATTTATCGCCCCTGAAACCCCCTATGCCTATACTAAATTTCATGAAAATCGTTGGAGCCGATTCCAATGACAACGGTTGTAAAAACACCCGGTTTTTACAATTAGAAAAACTCAAAATATATAAAAACAGCGTTGTAGCCCTAAATAAAAAAAATAATTAAAATTAAACACCGTTATCCTTGAAACCATCAAATGAGCCCGTCAAAATGAACAATTTTTTTTGAGACCAATGCTGGGAACTCAAAAAAAAATGCCGTCTTCATACCCATACGGATTATGCGGCAATTTGTATGGATATTAAGACGGACTTTTTTGAGTTCCCAGCATTGTTCTCATAGAAAATGTTATTCATTTGACGGGCTCATTTGATGGTTTCAAGTATAACGGTGTTTACACTAATATCTTGTATACATTTTCACATGTAACGGTGCGTATATTTATAGGAATTTTGTTTTTCAGGTGATACAAACTTATACTGACGGCATGGTTGCGATAATTCAAATCAACCTTCCCAATTTATCTGACGCAGAAGCTACAAACTATGTAATATGTACAGATATATGTCACGAAATCAGCTGGTTACGAAGCGAGGCATGGCATAATGTAAAGAGAGGATATATTTTCTGTTGTAATATCGACGAATTTGAAGACAAATTTCATTTCAAGAGAATGTTTCAAGGCCAGCGTAATGTTTTAGGGACATTACCATGGTGATGTAAATACGTGATAGTATTTAAAAAGTATTAATTGTTTCAGTAAAGTATTTTAACATTATTATTTATTTTAGTCTAGTTTTATTTTATGTGGTGCTATGTATAAAATAAAGACTAAAAGTATGCATCAAACATTTTATTTAAAATTTGGCCCACTTCTTATGAAATTTATTATTTGAGTAAATAGGAACAAAACAATTAACATTTACGATTTTTAAGAAATGGGTGTCTGAAATACATAAAAAAACCGACTGCAAAAAAGAGCGTGAGTTATGTGAGTTCACGCACAATCGACAGAACGACATATTTATTTAAAAGATAATAAAAACACGGGGCAAATTATTTGAAAGGGCTTTATCTCATGAACTACTGAAGCAATTTTTCTGTTATTTGGCACAGATAAGAAGTAAATAACGTAATCATGAACTACTGGAGCAATTTTTCTGTTATTTGGCACAGATAAGAAGTAAATAACGTAATCATAGTCCATAGGCTATTTTTTGCGGACTAATTTATCTGTGAAATATCTAATTTACGCGGGCGAAGCCGCACGGAATGTCTAGTATAGATAAGAGTATATAGTATATATCCCAATCTTACAAACATACCTATCTTTTTCAGCCAGGGGCTCCCAAACTTATTTTGTCTACTGCCCACTTTGAGAACAAATTCTGTTTCAGCGCTCCCATTTGTCAATATAAAATGCATCCAGATGAAATAAATTACCATGCCAAGGCTCTAAATTACGCCCCGTTTTTTTCTGGGTCCCACACCGCCCCCCTTTAGACCTTCAGCGCCCACAAGGGGGCGTTTTACCCCACTTTGGGAAACGCTGATTTAAGCAGTTGCGCAAGGATTGGATACTTTCATTTTGATTGTTAGTCTTTGTCATTTTAAAAAAGATTTGTATGTCTTTATATAATATGTCACAGGGAAAAGAGGATATCAGGGATTTCACGATATCCCTAGGGATATCACGAACTCCCGGTAGATGCCGAATGTTCTTGTTTGTTACGTGTTCTTACTAAAAATAACTAGTGATATGTCATTTCACTAAACTAAATCTAGCGAAACGTCAGAAAAGTGGACACCGCCGAATAAAAATCAAGCCACGCATTTCTCTCGCTTGAACAAGTATACATGCGAGTACACACGGGTACTTTGATAGGATCATCTAACATTTGAATCTGACAAGTAAGATGTTAGATGATCCATGCGTCGAATGGGCATGTAAAAAGTCGATCCTGCACCTGATCTCTCGCCGGTCATGTCAGTCTTCCGTCCCACTGGGTTATGCGAGTAAAGGAATGTAGAGATTGCTCTTGTGTACTGCGCATACACTTGGGCACTATAAAATTACTCTTGGCCTGGTTTCAATGAAACCGGCCACCGTCACCAAAACCAGAGTGGGAGTTAATATTATTATTATTATTATCACACGTGTAATGCAACTATAGCAGATCTGAGGGGGCATCACCATAATATCTCTGAATCATACAGTTGAAACCAGCTGAGGGTTCTTCATCAGATACTTCATACCCTTGATTTTTGACGTCAAATGAAGCGGCCGACCAAGTTGAATATTTTTTGTAAAGGTGGCATGTCAATCTCTAGTTTGGTTAGGCTCTTGTACAGGCACAGACAGGTACTCCAGCTATTCGATTATCCTAGTTTTTACGGTTCCGTACCCAAAGGGTTAGTCTGTCTGTCTGTCTCCAGGCTAGTCGAGCCGCGCTAACTCGAGCGACGCATTTGTTTCACTCCCACTAATGCTCGTGTCACGTGTGGGAGCTAGAGCGAGCGAGAGAAATGAGTGGCTCGATTTTTATTCGGTGATATCCGCGTTTCTTACATTTCACTAGATTTAGTTTAGTGAAATGACATATTACTACATATTTTTAGTAATAACTAAGAAGACGTAACAAACAAGAATATTCGGCATTTACCGGGAGTTCGTGATATCACTAGGGATATCGTAAAATCCCTGATATCTTCTTTTCCCTGTGACATAATATGCAAAAGGGTAAAAAAATACTCTAACGTTATAAATCACAATACAATAAAAAATAGTTATTATAAAACGTTTCCGTTGATAAAAAGTCGCACAACTCACGAGCTCACGACCTTAGATGAACTCTAACTGCGTTAAATTAATTATTATTTATTATCTCAGTAAAAGCCCGCCGTCAGTCATTAGTCATTATTCGTTGCCCCAAAAAATATATAATTATATTTTTATTATGATTCAGGGTTTTCTAAAGTGTTCGATGCACTTAAGGGCGTTCCGTCCGGAGATTCCGTAATTGACCGTATTTAAAACCTTATAAACTCATAATCTGAAATCTACAAAGTTATAATAAAAATACAGCAATAATCTTCAGTATATCAACATTCCTTTTGTCGTTTTAAATTTTCTATTTTTGTTTCTTATACTCATGATATCAGCTTCCAAAGTAATACCAATTTGTTAAAATTCAAGCATACATTCAGCATCTCCTTAGGATTTACAAATTACTTTTATTTGAAACTCACGCCAATAGATCGACAATATCATAAACTACATATTCGCCGTTTTAAAATTTTTTTAGGACAATTTTGAACTAAGATAAGTAAAAATAATAGGGTTTTGGCGCGATCTCGGCAACGCGGCAAATGTATGGCCAAGGTCGTTTGCTCGGGGGACGGCCTTAACCACTCATTTTAAAAGCAACAGACATAAATTGAAATTTTGTGAATTACCTTGTGCAGAGGTTCCCAAACTGTGCGCGACGGCGCCCGTAAAGTAAATGGGACATGAATTTTCGGATCGAAGGTCAACGGATCAGGCTGATATTTTTTTGTAGACAGCTGATGCAATTACAAGTCACTTTTATAGATGTAGTTTTTTTTCAAATATGTCTCTACAGAGATCTCTAGAGATATAAAAAATAATTAATATTTTTTGTGTGGACGAAATCATAATTTTGTCATTTTATTCCAAGATTTAAACCATAGAGAAATATAATGCACGGGGTAATTTAAACGTATTCAAAACATTCATAGCACAGCTTATAGAGGGACTCTTGTCGTTCATTTTTGTCATAGACACTCAATTGCGATTTTTGCGGTTTTTAGAGCTCTAGCTACTTTATTTTTTTGGCTTAGCTCATTCATTAATATGAAACCATTGAATTTAATGTTTAAAGGCTAACGTCAAGTGGTTGACTGTAATGTTTAACGTCTAAATTAAAGGCCAACTCGTGAAGTCTTTAACTGTAAACTAAATGCAGCGGCGTAATTCTAACATCCAGGGCCCGTGGCAAGTTGATGGGTCATGGGGCTCTATCAGTAAAAATCGTCACGTTAATAATAAAACAATGTATAAAAAATTTCTGACCTCACAGCCTCTTGGGCCATAGCCCTTTTTAGATTGGGGGCCCGTGAGCCGTGGCATTTTGCCAGCCTTCCCACCCTATAGTTAAGCCACTGACTAAATGGTTTCATTCAATGAATTTCCTATTCTCTCAATAAAATAGCAGATTCAACCAGATGACTGCGACAGATCTACCATCAAGCGCGGTCAGACGCGACGCGACAGGACGCTTCACACCACGTCATGGTCTGTCTGGCCCCGGTAAGTCTGTACCTGAAGAACTTGTGTTACGGGTACCAGACAACGGAAATATATTTAATACTTTTATACAATACAATATATATTTAAGATTTTTATTACATTATGATACACATATTTAATATGTACATCCATGACCCAGGAAATTTGAAAACTTTTTGTTCCGTCGGCGGGATTCGAACCCGCGACCCCGGCTTGAGCTACCAGCAGCCCACCAACTGAGCCACAGAGGTCGTCAAGAATTATACTTAGTATATTATATTATAACAAATGTAAAAAAAGGTCCCAACGCTACTCTGGCAGCAATAAACTTATCACTATTGGTGAAACCCCGCTATCAAACTGATAATAACCGTTAGTAATAAAACAAAAATACGATTTAGCTTCCAAGTTCAGTCTTGTCAGCTCGTGCCTATATAACATATTTCATAATTCTAGGAAACATCGTAACTTGAACATGAAAATAAATTTGGAAGTAGTCATTGTAATTTTAACGTTGTTATTTATCAAAGTTCATGGAGAAAGAAGTGTAGCATTTGTCATTGATGATTCCTATTCTATGAACGACGAAATTGAACAAGTGAAAATGCAAACAGAACAATTGTTTGAAGCGGTGTTTGAAAGTGACGAAAGCAAGTTTAACAATTATGTTTTAGTGACGTTTAATGATCCTTGTAAGTATACCGGTAATGTGATTATTATTTATTGAGATAATATTATATTTTGTTTATTTATTGTTTAAGCCAGTGAAGTTAGAATTATAACAAATTCTTCACAACAATTCAAAAAATATTTGTCTACAAACATAAATCTAAGAGGAAACCTAGATTGTCCGGAAATGGCTATGCTGGGTATTCTGAACGCCTTGAACAGTTGTCAGAGCAATTCAGTTATATACGTGTTCACCGACGCCGCTGCAAAGGATTATTATAGGTTCGAAGAAGTCAAAAGTCTCAGTCTAAAGAAATCAATTCAGGTAATCCAACAGTAACAGGTAATAAAACTGTATCCTTTTAAGTAGAGTAAGGGCGAAGCCAAACGAGCGTAATTTGTGAGTTGTGAGTCGCAGAATTTATTTCGGTTCGGCAGAACTCTGCTGCATTCAGTTTCATACAAAAGTCCCGTTTGATTCACACGAGCGTAATTTTGTGAGTCATGATTTGTATGAAAAGATATTTATGTGGCAGAAAGTCTCTCGACTTACAACTCACAAATAACACTCATTTGGCTTCACCCTTATGCTCCTAAAAAAATTATTTCGCTGCCACGTAGAGGCCCTATGGGATATTTGATTATGCTTCAAGCCCCAAGAAAGGCTATTGTGTCTAGTTTTTTGCATGGTTTTATCGAACGCTAACAATTATATTATTAGTTCATGTGCCTGATCTGTTTAGATGGTTTAGGTCTCGTAGGAATAATACCATCCATTTTCATCATTAACTTTTGGTTCGATTTTTGATTTGCTGATTATATTGGATTTAAGGTTACTTTCCTATTGACTGGGATCTGCGATGACACCAGTTTGACAAGCGAGAAGTATGTAGCGTACTTTAAGCTAGCTGAGGCGACATCGGGGCAAGTATTTCACTTGAGCGAGTCCAACATCGATAAGGTGCCCATATATTATTACCACATTATTTTATTTCTTTAATTTTGTTACTACAATTTGAGTCATCGTATCGTCGATTTTTTTAAGTCTCCTGTCTGTAAAGCTCATCTCAAGCTCACAATTCATCACCAACTTTTGTACCGTTTTTAGGTCATACCTTACATTTCCGAATCAATAAAAAGTCAACAATATTTGTTAGCTGACCGTCTTGCCACCGACTGCCCTATTTTGTTATCTGTAAGTATATAGTTAATAATATTATATTTACAAGGTAATTTATAATTATAAAACTAAAACATATAAAAATGTCTATATATTATTTAAAAATCCAACCAAAAACATATCATGTAAAATGTTGCCGAAATGACTACATAAAGTTTACCCTGTGAAAAAGATATCAGATCTCATGTAGAGCCAACTTTTTAATCTTGACGGTGTAACTCTACTGACCCTGACTTAAACAAATTCTACATAATTATTAGTATATGTATGGCTTCGCCGTTTCGGTACAGTCGTGGAGGTAATGCAAATATTTAGTTTTTTAGAAGTTAGTTACTAAACAGCCGAGCCATACATATTTACTAATATGTAGAATTTGTTTAAGTAATGGTCAGTAGAGTTAGGCCATGTAGATACAAAAGCTTGGCTCTACATCATACATGTATAGTCGTCTCTGTAACATTTTACATGAAATGTACTTGGGATTTACTTTTTGTAAGTTGGTTCTTGTGAGTACTTATTAATTATGTATTTTAGTTCTGTTGCTGTGTATAGTCCCAACTTCCGTGTAAACTCTTACTCTTATGTCCTAATTCATAAAATTAGTGAAAATCTAGGGCGACAGTTATAAGTTTATGAATTTTTTGTTGGGTGTATACTAAACCTCAGATTACATGTAGTTCTTGCAATCTACGAGTGCGCGTCGCCCTTAGTTGTGTGAGTGACCATATCTATACACGCGTACATGGCTCGCTCGCTACTGACTGCTCCGTCGGGTACGCACACTAACGAAAATGTCTATTCACATTTCCAACTATAAATAAAGCCGACGCGCACTCTTAGATTGCAAGAACTATACCAAATTTCAGCTTACTAGCACTTTAGGAAGTAGCCAAAAATGTTGATGATCATCAGTGTCTCAGTGAGTCAGTAATGTCAGCATGTCAGTGATGAAATCGGTGTATTTTAGATATCAATAAAATCTAATGTACCTTTTAGAATTTAGAGCTATTCAATTGAGCCTTTGTATGTTTAATTAGTCTAGCTATTATTGACACCACATCCTGAGAACATGAACTATTTGGTACATTTATAGACATATACCAAGATCTATTTCTGTAGGTACATTGGAAACCTACTCTATGAGGATGCCCCCAGATTATAAGGTGTCCAATGTCCATTATTGTATTCGTAAACCTTGCATAACACCACATTATAAGACGTGGTACTTTACTCGCACTCTATAATAAATTATGTTTAGACTCACTTAAAGACTAAACATAATTTATTACAACAAAAATTACAAACTTCCACTTTTTCAGTTCGACGTGGACAGCAAAACGAGCAATGTAATGATTTCGGTTTCGAAAATTGGGGAAGTTATTGGGTCGAATAAAACGGCTCCGAGTATGTCACTACAAGTTTTAGATTCAGGAAATAATGTTGTTAAATACAACTTTATTATGAATTCAAAATATATTATGGTGAGTATAAAAAACCCAGCCAGTGCATACCTAGGAGTCCTAGGACATATCGCATACATTTTAGGAAGTCCATGGTTAGCTTTAGATAAATTTTTTTAACTATGGCAGAGTTAAGGGCGAGGAGGGCCACAGCCCACTGGCTTAATTAAAAAATAAAAATCCTTTTTAAATGAAAAACCATGTAATAACAATTGCGACAAACAATTATAAATAATTCGCGTCGCTGGCTACGCTCGTCTGTTTGTGAAAAATCAGGCAAGTGCGAGTTGGAATCGCGCAAGAAGGGAATTCCGTACACCTATAGAGCAAAAATAGGAAAAAAATATGGTTTTGTATGGAAGCAATGAAAGCATGAAAGCAATTTTATTATTAATGGAAGCCCCCCTTAATGATTAATTTTATTTCAATTTTATTATTAACTAGCTGTTGCCCGCGACTTCATCCGCGTTAACATATACTATTCAATAACAAAGATGTATAGTTTTCCACTTTTTGTGGTTCCTTATACAAAGGGTAAAAACGGGACCCTATTTAAGCAAATGTCAAACGCGAACATCAATAAACTTTCATGTTTCTAACTCAAGAAATGACGGACTTTCATTGAAACTTTCTACCCCAATTTCACCCCCTTGGGGGTAGAATTACCAGAAACGCGTAGATACGTATCCATTCCATTTTAATCAGTAGCACAAAAATAAAGTTTCATGTTTCTAACTCAAGAAATGACGGACTTTCATTCAAACTTTCAACCCCGATTTCACCCCCTTGGGGATAGAATTTCCAAATACACTTAAATATCTATACATTCATTTTTAATCAGCAGTCCAAAAATAAACTTTCATGTTCCTAACTTAAGAAATGACGGACTTTCATTTAAATTTCAACCCCTATTTCACCCCCTTGGGTGTAGAATTTCCAAAAACGCTTAAACACGTATTCAATCATTTTTAATCAGTACCCCAAACATAAAATTTCAAGTTTGTAACTTAAGGAATAACGGACTTTCATTCAAACTTTCAACCCCTATTTCACCCCCTTGGGTGTAGAATTTCCAAAAACGCTTAAACACGTATCCAATAATTTTTAATCGGTAACCCAAAAATATAGTTTCATGTTTCTAACTCAAGAAATGACGGACTTTCATTCAAACTTTCAACCCCTATTTCACCCCATGAAATCCTTTTATCTCTGTTAGCTACCACTTTCGAGATTTTTCGAAAATAAAAATGTTGCTCGTCTTACGAGTATCAAAATGTAGCTACTCACAAAAAAATTAGTTTGTTAGTAATCACAAAAAAAATATTTATAGGGCTCCATTACTATGTATATGTACAATGTGTCCCGATGTTTAATGTCATGCCCACAAGTTTAGCTATCAAATGAGACCTTTTTTATTTTCATAGCATATTTATATAATGAGAAGTACTGGTCAGATTAGTGTGGAAGCCCGAGAAAAACTAAAATGGCTGCCATTTTACAACCGTTAGAGAGTGAAAAAATTTGAGAGCCAATTTGTCGATAAAATGTGCACTAAATCATGATATTAAAGGATCGGACGCCGGTGTCGGGACACATTGTATATAGCCTGTAGTCGATTTTAGGATGCGATACGGTTTTATTTAAAAAAAATCAATTACCTTTATATAATATTAATAATGATATACTTACTTTATATTATTATTTTTTATAAAAAAAAAATTATTTGCTTCAGATAGTAAAACTACATGATCTGAAATCTGGACTTTACAAAGTAAAATTGGATTGTAGTCATGATGGTTTACGTACCTACATGGCTGTAAAGGGCACTACGTCTATATCATTTGTGCATGGATTTTCGGAAGATAAGCCTAACTCACTAGAAGAAACGTCTACATTGCCGCTTCCTAAGGTTCTTGGTTAGCAGATTTACGTTTTTAGTTTTTTTATTACTTTATAGGTTTTAGTTTTTCAGCCAAATCTAATATCGTAAAGAAATGTTCAGCAATGCCTAAGGTTAGGCTTAAAGTCTGCCTGAGTATTTCCCAAACATGCATAAAATTTGTATTGGTGTGAGTGTGTTTGACAATCAAACAATTTCTAAATGTATACTTAGTGAAAAAAAAACACATTTCCAGGAGATAAAACATTTCTGGCCATTGCTCTCGACAATCCAAAGGGAGATGTTATATTAGATATGATAGAGCTTATTGATGTGAATAACACGATAATCCAGACAGCAATAGCACAGGGGTTAGTTGATGCTGAAAGACAGTTCTATGTGACTGAAAAAATTAATATACCAGACAAAATGTTCAAGATAAAAGTAAGAATTATTTGTGTTTGTTATGATTTGTGCATGTTTTTGTTATTCTTGCATAAAAATCTGTACATTTTTAACATGGTAACAAAACCTTATTAATAATCTCAACCTACACTTTTAGGTGCATGGATACACAAAATCAAAGGAAAAAGTAGCTCGACTTGGAAATACGTTTATAGAACCTCAAAAAAGTTTTGGTAAAAGTGAAATATGTAATAATTGCTAATTACATAAACTACTAGTCAAGATATTGAATATCCATAACTATGGACGTTTACAGTATATTGGGCAGTCACAAAGTTATTTTATTTCAGGAAAGATTACCGACAAATCACCTAAAGTTACCATAATAGGTGACATAGAAATCGTCACTGAACCAAATACACCGATTACTTTGAAATGTAGTGTTGAAGCCTACCCTAAACCTGAAATCGTTTGGGAAAAAGATAACGGAGACAAGTTTGAAACTGAAGTAATAACTGTAGATTTGACAGGTCATTATAAGAGTGTTTTACAAATAAAAGAGAGCAATAGTGCAACGTATTATTGTATAGCTAAAAACACAAAAGGAAAAGCTAAAGCTTATGCAAAAATTACAATAATTGAAAGTAAGTAATGTATCAGTATCAGTTACCTATATAATATAATATTATAATGCCGACAATAATGTTTACGCAGAAAACGCATACTTGTACATCTAAAAGACGAAGAGTTAGTTGCAAATACACAATATAATATAAATAGTTGATGCCCGCAACTCCGTTGCGCCAAAACTCGTTTATCACGCTGGAACCGTACATTTTTCCGAGACAAAAAGTATCCTATGTCCTTTCCTGGGACTTAGAGTATCTTCATGCCAAATTTCAGCAAAATCGGTTCAGCGGTTTGGGCGTGAAGAGGTAACAGACAGACAGATAGACAAACAGACACATTTTTGCATTTATTATGTTAGGTATGGATTGAAACTAAATAATAACAAAAAACAAGTTGGTACTTCATTTTTTAACCGACTTCCAAAAAACGAGGAGGTTATATGTTCGGCTGTGGATATTTTTTTTTTTTTTTTTTTTTTTTTTTTTTTTTTTTTGTATGTTCAACGATTACTCCGCCGTTTGTGAACCGATTTTCGAAATTTTTGTTTTGTTGTATTAGGTTTCACTCCAATTTGGTCCCATTTTCACAAAGGTGGTGACCTGATGATGGGATCCATGAGTAATCGAGGGAACTCCTCGAAATTTATATGGAAACATATGGTGATTTTGGTTTTATGTGAAGTGTACTAAGAATACGCTACCAAAAAGTCAAATATTGGGTCAAGGTATACCATGGTTTCGATGATGCTGAGAGAACTCCTGATTCCTTATAGATACTCGTTTGGGAGTTTCGGCGTTGTTTTAAGAACAGAAAGCATAAACTACTATGCAATTCATATTCATCATCATAATCATCATCATCATCATCGTCATCATCATCATTACCACGTCGTGTTAAGGCCACGAATGTCTCATGGCACAGAATAGATAATAGTACAAGGCATAGGTATGGATATACTAATAATAATAATGATGTACTGTATAACAATTAACAACACCTGTTTGTTTTTAATACACGGCGGTCGGCGTCGGTCGCCGCCCAGCGCCGCCGCGCGAAGACAGAATATCGAATACTTTACTAACTACTTTATAATATACAGATCGAATACTTTACTACTTTATAAAATTTTAATAGACAAATAGAATTAAAATAAAGTTATTTTAAAAAGAGCATTTAAACAAAACAAAGTCATTAAGTGTCTTTTTAATTAGTTATACTTATTAATCGATAGATGGTGCACTAAGTACCTATCGATTTGAATTCTTGATAACAAGAACAGCTGTCAATAATTATGATAATATTAAATATTATGCTACGCTACATCCTATGCAAGTTTGTACAATTTTTTATCTGATAGATCCTTCGATCGTGGAAAAACGAGACACAATAGCCTTTCTATTGTTATCGCAATCGCCGGTGACCGCTTCGGGCTTGAAATATTAAAATTGTTAAATTACTTAGCACAATATGTTCACTTCACTGATAATATTATATTATTTTGTGAGTGTGAGTTGTGACTCTTAACAAATTGTAATAAGATACGTAAAATATACGCGAAGATTTATCTACTAGTGTAACTAAAAAGAGTGAAATTATTATTATTTTTAACAAAAAATTAAAACCGACTTCCAAGGTAAAAACAATAATAACATTAATGTGAACTAAAAAGTATTAAATAATTTTTACTATCTAATAGTGCTTTTTTCCGAATTCGGCTAAACCTCAACTATTTCTGTACTCAATCTTCATAATTTTGAAGTCGGTGCCAGTTCCAAAAATTTTAAATTAATGAAGATTGAGTACAGAAATAGTTGAGGTTTAGCCGAATTCGGAAAAAAGCACTATTAGATAGTAAAAATTATTTAATACTTTTTAGTTCACATTAATGTTATTATTGTTTTTACCTTGGAAGTCGGTTTTAATTTTTTGTTAATATTGAAGAGCTGTCGAATTTTTCCAAAAATATATTCATTCGATTAAAAAAAAAATCGAAAGTGACAAAGATTTTTATTATAATTACGTAATAAAATTAGCTACTTAATTTTTGTCCGAATTTCCCTTTAAATAAAATATGAATCATGGACACTAAGTAAATTACGCGGCTAGACGCACAGCACCGCTAACCTTCCCGCGCTCGGCGTCTATGCGTTAGGTAAATATAATTATTATTTAACTTTAAGCTGCATTTGCTCAGTTATCACTTATCAATTCTTATTGATTTTTTTTTCATCATACAATAGCCAAATATCACGTCCTCGAGTATTGAACATGTCTCACCAGTCATGCAGTATAGTAAATATTTTTATGTACCTCACTTAGTTGAATATATAATTATTAATTATATACTTAGAGGAGAAATAATATTTTAATAAGTAGAAGTAATTTATATTAAATATATATTCTAGTGTTCTTTTAATTGTTTTTTTCATAAAGTCTCGCAATTTTGCTGCATTTTTTTTCGGATATTGTTATATTATACAGTAAAATTATAAAATATTATTTTCAGAACTACCGCTTATAGAAGATACAAAGATAAATGTATCTAGTTTAAAAGGAAATATAATAGAAATTCCTTGTAATGTTATCGAAGGATATCCACCACCTTCAGTTGAATGGTTTAGAAATAATATTAAAATCAACGACAGAAAATATCACATTCTTAAGGATCATACTCTAAAGTAAGGCATACGATGATATTAAATAACCAAATTTTACTGTAAATTTGCATTTTATCCAATTGCAACAACTAGAAAGATTAATGTACGTTAGTAACATAGAATATCATTGGATTAAAGTGTCAAAAATGTGGGTCGACAGTAGATGCATTTCTAAATTTGTAATGATTTGACAGATTTGCAAGACGTCTCACGCCATTGAAATCTGTCAATTCAGTATAAATTTAGAAATGCATCTACACGCCCCACGATAAAATGTTCAGCTTTTCAAAGCCTTTCATCTGACACATTTTTAGATGCTACAGTTTGGTAATGGGCTCCATACAAAATGCCCCATGTCCTTTTTGTTGGTTTTAATTTTTATTGACGTGACAACGTCTTATAATTCGATATGGGCTGCGCGCAAGAAAAAACATGGCGCAATATGCGGCGTTACCTCGCTCTGAGGCGTTCCATTACGGCTATGACGTTGTCACGTTCAACTATCGTCAGTAAACCGACTTTACAGACAACCGAGTTCGAGTCGAGTTCGAGTTTGAGTCGAGTCGAGTTCGAGTTCGAGTTGGACACAAAACACTACTCTCCAACCGTCTTTTCTTCAGTTCTATTTAATCGATTTTAATTGCTAAAAAATAGTATAAAAATTATAATATGAGACTGAGTTATTTACGAATTTTTGCAGGTTTCGAGCAGAAGTATCTGACAACCAGGTTTTTACCTGCGTAGCAAAAAATAATGCTGGCCAATGTAAAAAACATACAAATATTACTGTTTATGGTAAGTGCTATTATTATTGTATACGTCTTATTATTTAACTAGTTTTTATAAATAAACTATTATATAATTAATAAGAGGCTGGGCTTATAAATAAGTGATTAAGCTACAGCATTTTTGCTATAAAAAACGCATAATACTTTGCCTGGTGTTTGCTCGATATCAACCAGTCTTCGTGCCCGAATTAGGCTTCTCACAGACGAAGGGCTTCTCAGCACTGGTCGAAGACCCGCGTCGAACAGTGCCGTTCGTCTGTAAGAAGCCTTAGATTTGCGATTTTAAAATAAGATTTTATTTACGTTTTTTTTTGTTTCACAAATTATTACGATACTGGTCCAATCATATATTTTATAAGCATACTTAACTCGACATCTGTGAGATCATAAGATTTGTGATATCTTACACTAAAAAAAATCAATAAGAATTGATAAGTGATAACTGATAAGTGATAACTGAGCAAATGCAGCTTAAAGTTAAATAATTATATTTACCCAACGCATAGACACCGAGCGCGGGAAGGTTAGCGGTGCGATGTTTCTTTGCAGCACGCCGCCGCGCCGCCGGCCGCATAGTAATATTAGGCATATTACTATGCCGCATACTGCATAGTAATATTAGGCATATTACTACGCGGCCGGCGCGGCGGCGGCACCGCTAACCTTCCCGCGCTCGGTGTCTATGCGTTGGGTAAATATAATTATTTAACATTAAGCTGCATTTGCTCAGTTATCACTTATCAATTCTTATTGATTTTTTTTCATCATACAATAGCCAAATATCACGTCCTCGAGTATTGAACATGTCTCACCAGTCATGCAGTATAGTAAATATTTTTATGTACCTCACTTAGTTGAATATATAATTATTAATTATATACTTAGAGGAGAAATAATATTTTAATAAGTAGAAGTAATTTATATTAAATATATATTCTAGTGTTCTTTTAAATGTTTTTTTTCATAAAGTCTCGCAATTTTGCTGCATTATTTTCGGATATTGTTATATTATACAGTAAAATTATAAAATATTATTTTCAGAACTACCGCTTATAGAAGATACAAAGATAAATGTATCTAGTTTAAAAGGAAATATAATAGAAATTCCTTGTAATGTTATCGAAGGATATCCACCACCTTCAGTTGAATGGTTTAGAAATAATATTAAAATCAACGACAGAAAATATCACATTCTTAAGGATCATACTCTAAAGTAAGGCATACGATGATATTAAATAACCAAATTTTACTGTAAATTTGCATTTTATCCAATTGCAACAACTAGAAAGATTAATATACGTTAGTAACATAGAATATCATTGGATTAAAGTGTCAAAAATGTGGGTCGACAGTAGATGCATTTCTAAATTTGTAATGATTTGACAGATTTGCAAGACGTCTCACGCCATTGAAATCTGTCAATTCAGTATAAATTTAGAAATGCATCTACACGCCACACGATAAAATGTTCAGCTTTTCAAAGCCTTTCATCTGACACATTTTTGGATGCTACAGTTTGGTAATGGGCTCCATACAAAATGCCCCATGTCCTTTTTGTTGGTTTTAATTTTTATTGACGTGACAACGTCTTATAATTCGATATGGGCTGCGCGCAAGAAAAAAACATGGCGCAATATGCGGCGTTACCTCGCTCTGAGGCGTTCCATTACGGCTATGACGTTGTCACGTTCAACTATCGTCAGTAAACCGACTTTACAGACAACCGAGTTCGAGTCGAGTTCGAGTTTGAGTCGAGTCGAGTTCGAGTTCGAGTTGGACACAAAACACTACTCTCCAACCGTATTTTCTTCAGTTCTATTTAATCGATTTTAATTGCTAAAAAATAGTATAAAAATTATAATATGAGACTGAGTTATTTACGAATTTTTGCAGGTTTCGAGCAGAAGTATCTGACAACCAGATTTTTACCTGCGTAGCAAAAAATAATGCTGGCCAATGTAAAAAACATACAAATATTACTGTTTATGGTAAGTGCTATTATTATTGTATACGTCTTATTATTTAACTAGTTTTTATAAATAAACTATTATATAATTAATAAGAGGCTGGGCTTATAAATAAGTGATTAAGCTACAGCATTTTTGCTATAAAAAACGCATAATATTTTGCCTGGTGTTTGCTCGATATCAACCAGTCTTCGTGCCCGAATTAGGCTTCTCACAGACGAAGGGCTTCTCAGCACTGGTCGAAGACCCGCGTCGAACAGTGCCGTTCGTCTGTAAGAAGCCTTAGATTTGCGATTTTAAAATAAGATTTTATTTACGTTTTTTTTTTGTTTCACAAATTATTACGATACTGGTCCAATCATATATTTTATCAGCATACTTAACTCGACATCTGTGAGATCATAAGATTTGTGATATCTTACACTTAAAAAAATCAATAAGAATTGATAAGTGATAACTGATAAGTGATAACTGAGCAAATGCAGCTTAAAGTTAAATAATTATATTTACCCAACGCATAGACACCGAGCGCGGGAAGGTTAGCGGTGCGGTGTTTCTTTGCAGCACGCCGCCGCGCCGCCGCGCCGGCCGCGTAGTAATATGCCTAATATTACTATGCAGTATGCGGCATAGTAATATGCCTAATATTACTATGCGGCCGGCGGCGCGGCGGCGTGCTGCAAAGAAACATCGCACCGCTAACCTTCCCGCGCTCGGTGTCTATGCGTTGGGTAAATATAATTATTTAACATTAAGCTGCATTTGCTCAGTTATCACTTATCAATTCTTATTGATTTTTTTTCATCATACAATAGCCAAATATCACGTCCTCGAGTATTGAACATGTCTCACCAGTCATGCAGTATAGTAAATATTTTTATGTACCTCACTTAGTTGAATATATAATTATGAATTATATACTTAGAGGAGAAATAATATTTTAATAAGTAGAAGTAATTTATATTAAATATATATTCTAGTGTTCTTTTAATTGTTTTTTTTCATAAAGTCTCGCAATTTTGCTGCATTATTTTCGGATATTGTTATATTATACAGTAAAATTATAAAATATTATTTTCAGAACTACCGCTTATAGAAGATACAAAGATAAATGTATCTAGTTTAAAAGGAAATATAATAGAAATTCCTTGTAATGTTATCGAAGGATATCCACCACCTTCAGTTGAATGGTTTAGAAATAATATTAAAATCAA
Organism: Polyommatus icarus; assembly: GCA_937595015.1. Taxonomy (NCBI): domain Eukaryota; kingdom Metazoa; phylum Arthropoda; class Insecta; order Lepidoptera; family Lycaenidae; genus Polyommatus; species Polyommatus icarus. The sequence goes on along the minus strand of OW569323.1, from coordinate 20,063,869 downwards.
CGACAGAAAATATCACATTCTTAAGGATCATACTCTAAAGTAAGGCATACGATGATATTAAATAACCAAATTTTACTGTAAATTTGCATTTTATCCAATTGCAACAACTAGAAAGATTAATATACGTTAGTAACATAGAATATCATTGGATTAAAGTGTCAAAAATGTGGGTCGACAGTAGATGCATTTCTAAATTTGTAATGATTTGACAGATTTGCAAGACGTCTCACGCCATTGAAATCTGTCAATTCAGTATAAATTTAGAAATGCATCTACACGCCACACGATAAAATGTTCAGCTTTTCAAAGCCTTTCATCTGACACATTTTTAGATGCTACAGTTTGGTAATGGGCTCCATACAAAATGCCCCATGTCCTTTTTGTTGGTTTTAATTTTTATTGACGTGACAACGTCTTATAATTCGATATGGGCTGCGCGCAAGAAAAAACATGGCGCAATATGCGGCGTTACCTCGCTCTGAGGCGTTCCATTACGGCTATGACGTTGTCACGTTCAACTATCGTCAGTAAACCGACTTTACAGACAACCGAGTTCGAGTCGAGTTCGAGTTTGAGTCGAGTCGAGTTCGAGTTCGAGTTGGACACAAAACACTACTCTCCAACCGTATTTTCTTCAGTTCTATTTAATCGATTTTAATTGCTAAAAAATAGTATAAAAATTATAATATGAGACTGAGTTATTTACGAATTTTTGCAGGTTTCGAGCAGAAGTATCTGACAACCAGGTTTTTACCTGCGTAGCAAAAAATAATGCTGGCCAATGTAAAAAACATACAAATATTACTGTTTATGGTAAGTGCTATTATTATTGTATACATCTTATTATTTAACTAGTTTTTATAAATAAACTATTATATAATTAATAAGAGGCTGGGCTTATAAATAAGTGATTAAGCTACAGCATTTTTGCTATAAAAAACGCATAATATTTTGCCTGGTGTTTGCTCGATATCAACCAGTCTTCGTGCCCGAATTAGGCTTCTCACAGACGAAGGGCTTCTCAGCACTGGTCGAAGACCCGCGTCGAACAGTGCCGTTCGTCTGTAAGAAGCCTTAGATTTGCGATTTTAAAATAAGATTTTATTTACGTTTTTTTTTGTTTCACAAATTATTACGATACTGGTCCAATCATATATTTTATAAGCATACTTAACTCGACATCTGTGAGATCATAAGATTTGTGATATCTTACACTAAAAAAAATCAATAAGAATTGATAAGTGATAACTGATAAGTGATAACTGAGCAAATGCAGCTTAAAGTTAAATAATTATATTTACCCAACGCATAGACACCGAGCGCGGGAAGGTTAGCGGTGCGATGTTTCTTTGCAGCACGCCGCCGCGCCGCCGGCCGCATAGTAATATTAGGCATATTACTATGCCGCATACTGCATAGTAATATTAGGCATATTACTACGCGGCCGGCGCGGCGGCGGCACCGCTAACCTTCCCGCGCTCGGTGTCTATGCGTTGGGTAAATATAATTATTTAACATTAAGCTGCATTTGCTCAGTTATCACTTATCAATTCTTATTGATTTTTTTTCATCATACAATAGCCAAATATCACGTCCTCGAGTATTGAACATGTCTCACCAGTCATGCAGTATAGTAAATATTTTTATGTACCTCACTTAGTTGAATATATAATTATTAATTATATACTTAGAGGAGAAATAATATTTTAATAAGTAGAAGTAATTTATATTAAATATATATTCTAGTGTTCTTTTAATTGTTTTTTTTCATAAAGTCTCGCAATTTTGCTGCATTATTTTCGGATATTGTTATATTATACAGTAAAATTATAAAATATTATTTTCAGAACTACCGCTTATAGAAGATACAAAGATAAATGTATCTAGTTTAAAAGGAAATATAATAGAAATTCCTTGTAATGTTATCGAAGGATATCCACCACCTTCAGTTGAATGGTTTAGAAATAATATTAAAATCAACGACAGAAAATATCACATTCTTAAGGATCATACTCTAAAGTAAGGCATACGATGATATTAAATAACCAAACTTTACTGTAAATTTGCATTTTATCCAATTGCAACAACTAGAAAGATTAATATACGTTAGTAACATAGAATATCATTGGATTAAAGTGTCAAAAATGTGGGTCGACAGTAGATGCATTTCTAAATTTGTAATGATTTGACAGATTTGCAAGACGTCTCACGCCATTGAAATCTGTCAATTCAGTATAAATTTAGAAATGCATCTACACGCCCCACGATAAAATGTTCAGCTTTTCAAAGCCTTTCATCTGACACATTTTTAGATGCTACAGTTTGGTAATGGGCTCCATACAAAATGCCCCATGTCCTTTTTGTTGGTTTTAATTTTTATTGACGTGACAACGTCTTATAATTCGATATGGGCTGCGCGCAAGAAAAAACATGGCGCAATATGCGGCGTTACCTCGCTCTGAGGCGTTCCATTACGGCTATGACGTTGTCACGTTCAACTATTGTCAGTAAACCGACTTTACAGACAACCGAGTTCGAGTCGAGTTCGAGTTCGAGTTGGACACAAAACACTACTCTCCAACCGTCTTTTCTTCAGTTCTATTTAATCGATTTTAATTGCTAAAAAATAGTATCAAAATTATAATATGAGACTGAGTTATTTACGAATTTTTGCAGGTTTCGAGCAGAAGTATCTGACAACCAGGTTTTTACCTGCGTAGCAAAAAATAATGCTGGCCAATGTAAAAAACATACAAATATTACTGTTTATGGTAAGTGCTATTATTATTGTATACGTCTTATTATTTAACTAGTTTTTATAAATAAACTATTATATAATTAATAAGAGGCTGGGCTTATAAATAAGTGATTAAGCTACAGCATTTTTGCTATAAAAAACGCATAATATTTTGCCTGGTGTTTGCTCGATATCAACCAGTCTTCGTGCCCGAATTAGGCTTCTCACAGACGAAGGGCTTCTCAGCACTGGTCGAAGACCCGCGTCGAACAGTGCCGTTCGTCTGTAAGAAGCCTTAGATTTGCGATTTTAAAATAAGATTTTATTTACGTTTTTTTTTGTTTCACAAATTATTACGATACTGGTCCAATCATATATTTTATAAGCATACTTAACTCGACATCTGTGAGATCATAAGATTTGTGATATCTTACACTAAAAAAAATCAATAAGAATTGATAAGTGATAACTGATAAGTGATAACTGAGCAAATGCAGCTTAAAGTTAAATAATTATATTTACCCAACGCATAGACACCGAGCGCGGGAAGGTTAGCGGTGTGGTGTTTCTTTGCAGCACGCCGTCGCGCCGCCGGCCGCATAGTAATATGCCTAATATTATTTACGTTAAGATTTTATTAACGTTTTTTTTTTTGTTTCACAAATTATTACGATACTGGTCCAATCATATATTTTATAAGCATACTTAACTCGACATCTGTGAGATCATAAGATTTGTGATATCTTACACTCAGTAAATATATTTTTTTATTATAATTTATTGTAAAACAATATTATGTTGATTTTTAGAACGACCGTTTATAGAAAATTCGAATAAATACGTATTCACTTTGAAAGGAAGACTGACAGAAATTCCATGTAATGTTATTAAAGGATATCCGCCACCTTCCGTTGAATGGTTTAGAAAAAATATTAGTATAAGCAGCGGCAGAAAATACCAGATTCTCGAGGATCATACACTAAGGTATATTTAAACATTTTTACAAAGTAACATATCGCTGGTTTCAAGCCAGAAGGCGTTTAAAAAAAGTCGCTTTTTCAGAAAAAAAACTGAGCATACGTGTCTATGAAATTACTTTCTTAATTATGTGAAATGATCTTTTGTATCATAAAAAAATTATTTTGTTATTATTTTTAGCAATATTCCGCGAAATAAACTTCCACCTTTAAGTAAATGAGTGAGTGCACGCATAGGCATGCGTACAGCACCTCCCTCCTCCCACACTGCCTATGCATACACTCGCATGCAAGAACTCGCAAACACCACCACCTCACAAGCAATAATGTTGGCAAATCCGTGCAAGGCCCCTCACCACCATGCAGGTTGAAAACCTCGACGCGCGTTTCGCTCCAACACCGGAGCATCCTCAGGATGTGGACTCTACGAACAACGTCCGTCAAGTGCCGCCGCCGGCCAAAACACCGCCTTTTATACCCTATCGAGCCCCGCTACTATCCCCACTACCCCCACTACCCTCACCAGTACCCCCGAACATATTAATAAGCGGTGACGTAGTCAAGCAAGTTTGGTCATTCAACAATGCAAATCTGTTATTTTTCTTTTCTTTTATGATCTCTAATTGTTCCAACACGCTCAGCCGAAAGCATTTATTGCATTTATGTAAAACTTTATAGGAATGGCCATCGGGCACGGTATGATTACTATCTAAAAGATGTTTAGCAAAATGTGACTTATCAGGATGGCCATTCCTATAAGCCGCGATATGTTCTTTATACCTAGTCTCAAATCTGCGTCCAGTTTGACCCACATAATATACACTATCGCATTCAGGACAATCGATCTTATAGACACCGGACTGATATTTTTCATCAATCCGGTCTTTGTTATGACACAAATTATGTTTTAAAGTATTATTTGTCCTGAATGCGACATGCATATCGTTGTTTTTCATTATTTTGGATAAGCGTGCAGATACCTCTCCCATGTAGGTCAAACTGGACTTATATCTAACTATCTCCTTATCAATAGGACCTGCGTGCAAAAACTTAACCAGTTCTTTCTTGTTTTTATTTTTCAAAATATTATTAATAATTTTTGGACCATATCCGATGGATATCGCAATTTGGAAAATGATATTAAGCTCATTTTGATAATTATCTTTAGTAAGAGAGATCGATAATAATCTATGAATGTAACTATGAAAGGCCGCGAGTTTGTGTTGCCAAGGATGACATGACGAAGCATGAATAGTAGTATTAATATATGTCGGCTTGCGAAAGATTCCAAAACTGTGTTTATTATTAACTCTAGAAATAGATAAATCGAGAAAATTTAGGGTGTTATTATCTTCACATTCTAATTTGAATTTAATTTTAATATGTTTTTTATTGTTTGTTTGTTTTTCATCTTGGCGTTCATTGAGAGAGGCCTATGTCCAGCAGTGGACGAATATAGGCTGATATGATGATGATGATATTTTTTATTTAGTTCTTTAACAAATACGTCCAGTTGCCTCTGTGTACCCGTCCAACAAAGAAAACAATCATCTACGTATCTAAAGTAATATAAAATACTTTTATAAACGATGATATTTCTTTGTTCAAAATCGTCCATAAATATTTCGGCCATCAAAGGACTTAAAGGTGAACCCATAGCTAGACCGTCGTCTTGAACAAAGAATTCGCCGTTAAATCGAAAGTAGTTTTGTTCGATGCAGGTTTTAGTAAGAGTAAGCAATTCATTACTTTCACCAGGAGGTAGTTTTTCTAGTGCATTCCTTAAAATACCCAATGTTTCCTTACGTGAAACATTAGTGAATAAACTATCGACATCAAGTGAAACTAATTTGCAACGAGGTGGCAAAGTCACATCTTAAATTTTGTTGACTAATTGTAGACTATTTTTTATGGCATAAGGTGGCCGAAATGAGAGCTTTTCTTTTATTATGAAATTAAGTGACTTTGCCAGCTCGTATGCTGGTGCACCTATGTATGAGACAACTGGACGCATGGGAATATCAGTTTTGTGAATCTTTGGCAAGCCGTACAGTGATGGTGCGCGAGGATTCATTGGGATGAATTTTTTCTTTGATGATTCAGTTTGAAATAAATATTGATTATTATTAATCGCTAATTTAAGCTTAGCTAAAAACTTGTTTGTTGGGTCAGTAGGAACCCTTAGAAATTGTTCACCCTGAATCACGTCATTAACTCTGTCCAAATAATCGTCGCGCTCCATCACTACTACTGTGTTACCCTTATCCGCTTTAGATATTACTAAGTTATTATTATCTATTGTTTGTTTTAATGACCTCAAAGCCACTCTTTCGGGGTTAAAAGAAGAACCGGAAGGAGTACCTTTGATTTCGTTGGCTAGTAGGCCCTTAACCATGTTATCTTTCTTATTAACTACGGCAGTTATTTTCGAATCCACCGCAAGCAATTAATATTAGGAGTGATATTATATTTAAGACCCTTTTCCAAAAGTGTCATCTCATCCTTGGCAAATTGTACGCTGGTTCAGTTTTTGACGCGAGGGTGGAAGGAAAAAGGATCAGACCTGGATTCTGTATGTGATTGGACAATCCGTTTTTATTTACCAAAGTCTGAAGCTTTTTCTTTTGACTTAAAGATTTAGCGTGGACTTCGATTGCTGCGAAATGGCGTGCCTTTTCGTCTAAGCGATCGAATTCGATATTATGTAATTTAAAAGAGAGCTCGGTATAAAGAACTTTGAGATGTAATTTTAAATTATCTCTAACGGTAAACCAGTGACGTGTCTCTTCGTTAAGCCAGATAGTCTCGGCTTTTTTGATAGCAATATTGGAGGCTCGGCTGTGCGTGTTGGTTCTTACATTACTTCTATTTGTATTATATCTCTTCCAAAACTCCTAATATTGCACTTTTATCTATTTTCTTCTTAAAAAAACGAATTTGTGCGCCCTTATCTGACTTGAAGCCCGTGATATTAATTGTGTACGAACATACAAGGCCATGCGTTACGGTCATGGTCCTGAACAGCTAAGAACTTCCCGTGTAAACTCTACAAATAATAGTTATCAATTATCATAAAGAATAGAAAGAGAACATCTTTTACAGTTTACATAATATAATGTAAGGTAGATTTTTTTCACAATACTGAACAATTTTACTTCATATTTAAAATCTATACGTCATATAATAAGACTGTAGAAATGAAAATTCTGTACATTAAATATATTCAAAAATAATAAGCGTCGGGTGTTACTATATAGCGATAGAAGCCAAATCTGTGGTTAGATTTTTTGTCTGTCTGTCTGTCTGTCTGTCTGTCTGTCTGTCTGTCTGTCTGTCTGTCTGTCTGTCTGTCTGTCTGTATGTTTGTTCCAGCATCACACGAAAACTACTAAATACTATAAACATCCGATTTGAGTGCGGTTTTCGCAGATATATTTGTCTTCTTCCAACTTAACATCTGGTGTATAAAAATGTTCCCCCAAAATAGGGAACGAAAGAGGGGGTCAGATTTTGTATAAGACTTTTGCTTTAACACGAAAACTACTGATCCGATTTGAATGCGGTTTTCGCAGGTATATTTGTCTTCTTGCAACTTAACATCTGGTGTATAAAAAAATCCCCACACCCCTCTAAAGGGACGAAAGAGGTGGTCAGTTTTTGTATAAGACTTTTGCTTTAACACGAAAACTACTGATCTGATTTGCATACGGTTTTCCAAGATATATTTGCCTTCTTCCAACTTAACATCGGGTGCTTCATAACATTTTTCCCCCCACCCCTCTTAGGGGACAAAAGAGGGGGTAAGATTTTGTATGCTGATGAAGTAGAAATACTTTAAATGGCAAAATAACGTTTGTCGGGACAGCTAGTGCCTTAATAATACGGCATGTCTATATCTTCACGTCATGACTCACGACGTCGTCAACATGGCCACCAGCATAGCTAGCACGGCCTTTTTGACAGTTAGTTTCTTGACTCTTTTTTTTTTAATATGGCACTTCGGCTATAAAACCATGGCCAGTGTCGTGTAAATGGCGGCAAATTCAAAAATACGACTTGTAGCAACCCAATCTATAGTCGAAATTATAGTTTTGATCTACGAAATACGAATAATAAAACCTAAAGAAGTTTATTACTCGTAGTTTGTAGATCAAAACTATAATTCCGGCTATAGACAGGGTTGCTATACATCGATATTTTGAATTTGCCGCCATTTACTCGACACTAGCCATGGTTTTATAGCCGAAGTGCCATATTAAGAAACAAAAAGAATCAAGAAACTAAATGTCAAAAGCTGATAAAATTGGTTGTCATGCTTGACATATTATAGATTTTCAAAAGCGGAAGAAATCGAGAGTTGTGTTTGTTTTAGGTTGTAGATTTTTCAACAGACACCGTACATAATTGTAGATTCACCGTACCCTTGTTTGTTCATTACGCCATCTTTTATAGCAGAGTCTACTTCAACACACTCTGACATTGGCAATTCACAAAGGAGCCATAATTTAAAAAGAAGAAGAAGAAATCGAGAGACGAAAGAAACTTTTTCTCCAATGTTTTTCCGGCAAAACTGTCAAAATTTAGTTTCTTTCGTTTGTCGACGACGGTATGCTAGCTACGCAGTAGAAATGCGAAAGTATAGACAAACTGTGGAGATAAACTTAAGTTGTCGTTCCGATCTTTTTTCGTTCCGGAAAGTTCAATTATAATGCTACTTTATACACTTGCTTTATGACAGACCAGCTGTCTCGCTGAACTTCGTGCCATTTAAAACCTTCCCTGGACTTCTACGAATATTTTAAGACCAAAATCAGCCCAATCCGTTCAGCCGTTTTCGAGTTTTAGCGCGACTAAGGGCCGGTTGTTTGATCGCTAGTTAAGGTAACTAATAGTTAAAAACTGTTAGTTAAACTAACTATTGGTTAAAAATTACAAAATGTTGTTTTTCAATCGATAGTTAAGCTAACTGTAGTTAAAGTTTTTGACAAATAGTTAAATAAAATGACCACGCTCGGACTGCGTAGTTAACACTGACCATTAGTTAGATTTGTTTGTTGTTGCGAATAATATCTAGTCGAGTTGAGATATTTTACTGCCTAAAAAGAGTGATTTTATTAAAAAAATATGGATTTAAATGTACTTATACATTTCGATGACTCGGAAAGTTCTTCTGATGAAGAAATCATCCTAGAATACGTTTTAACACGCCGCCCGAAAACATTTCGCTCAAGAATTATGCAGCTAGACTATTGTGATGAAGTTGAATTTTTCGAAAGGTTTAGAATGTCCAAAGAAACAGTACTTTGGATAGTTGCTGAAGTGAAGTCTACATTGGAGAGACCAACTACTAGGTAAGTACGTATCAACAACAACAGTGCTGTATTAGGTAGGTACATAAATATTGAAACCTATTCATCATATCAAAAAGCTGCCAATTCGTTACGATAGGTACCTAAATACTAAATATACCTAATACTTACCCTATATTTATATTTCAGAAATTATGCAGTGAGTGCAGTGGACCAAATGCTGCTAACTTTAAGGTTTTATGCGACTGGAAATATTCAGCAGTGTTCTGGAGATCTATTTGGCTTGCATAAATCTACTATTTGTAGAATCATTCATACGGTATCTAGAGCGATTTGTGTCAAATTTAAAATAATGGTGCACATGCCACAAAATACGGAAGAAATCAGGACGACTGTAGCAGATTTCTATAACATATCGAAATTTCCAAGTGTTGTGGGTGCTATAGACTGCACTCATATTCCAATATTAAACCCAGGTAAGTAATTGATTGATTACTTATATTATATCTATAAGTAAAATTTATTCACCTGTGAAAGTGCTAGGCAATGAAATTTCAATTTTTAATCAAGTTCCTAAAATGGAGGAGGCTCTGGTTTAATAATTATTATAATAGTTTATATTAATTTATATAATTTATATTAATTATGAAAGTTCCTACTTATTTAATTGTTCTGTCTAATATTTCAGGGGGCAACAATGCAGAGCTTTACAGAAACAGGAAGGACTTCTTCTCCATTAATACACAAGTGGTAGCTGATTCCAAGCTCAGAATTTTGGACATAGTAGCGAGATGGCCCGGCTCTGTGCATGACAGCACAATTTTCAATGCTAGCGAAATAAAAAGGAAATTTGACCGGGGTGACTTCGGAAATTGTTGTTTATTAGGTGACCGTGGATATGCATTGAAAACCTACCTAATGACACCCCTCAGTGATCCACAGTTACCATCTGAAAGGTTGTATAACGAAAGCCAAATCAGAACTAGAAATGTTGTTGAGAGAGCATTTGGTGTTTGGAAGCGTAGATTTCCAGCTATTGGCTCTAAGCTACGAGTAAATATAAAAAATGTTCAGCCAATTATTGTTGCCACATCAATATTACATAATATATGTATAAATCATAAAGAAAATATTCCACATGGAACTGCTTCAGACATTGTTATGCCCGTTAATGAAATATCTACTACGCAAGGGAGTTCAGAACAAATATATCGCAACCAACTAATACAAGAATATTTTGCAAGGTCAGTGCCATTATAGGACAAATGTAAAGTTCTTTATAGTATCTTTCATTATGGAGTGTTAATAATAATACTTTTTCTTTGTTACAGGTTGGCCAATGAAAGTACTGAATAAATTTTAATTATGTTTAGTATGTATTAATTTATTAATCAATAAAAAGTTTTATTTTCTAGGTATTTGAAGTTTTTTCAATTTTTCCTCCTCAATCTGCACTTCTATAGATGCTTTTTTCAGCATCAATTCATTTATTTTATTTTTAAATTCTATTTCTATTTGATGTAATTTTTCCTTATGCTCCATATTTTTTCTATGTTCCTCCTCCGCAAACTCTAACAATTTTTCCTCTCTTTTTAAAATAAAATTTACAGTAATTGTAACTTAAAATTATACAATGTCAACATCCATACACATTGTAAGTCATATAATAACGTAGAAGTAGCCTTGCAAGCAGCCATCCTACTCCCAAGATGTGCCATCGTTTATAAAATCATTGACCTTATAATAGGCTTTGGCACACAAACGTTCTTTGATTTTCAGATTCAGAGCATTTAAGACTGTCTGCTAAGACCAAGCATCAATAGACTTGACATGGGCGTACACCCGTAAGGGATGGATATAAAGTGCCAACTTTGTCTGGTGTTACCAGACTATACAAATCTTATTTATTTTCCCCACACCAAATCTTTTTTTTATCATTTTTTCAGATGGCAAAAACGCTATTACATATTACCATTACTTTTTGTATTTTTATTATTTGTGAGTCGTGACACATTCAATTAAAGCCTTGGAGCACTGTATAGAAAATGACAACATGACCGCTACAGACAGAATTCCGCGATTTGAGAATAAAACACACAAATTAATGTATGTAACCGATCCTAGACAGTTGATAGACCTACGTCTGGCGAGACCATAGTAACTAATTCTTAATCTGTGGGCGTGGGGTATTTACAAGAATCTTAATTAAATGGTATTTATATATATACAGATTATAGATAAATAAATAAAAAATGTTTTATTTCCGAATAGATTTGGAACAAATGCTTTCAGAACGTTGATACTACTGGTGCCTACCACCGGTTCGGGAACTATCCCGGCGAGAAGAACCAGCGTAAGAAACTCGCACGGGGTCCCACTTTTTACCAAAAAAGTGGGACCTTTTCCTTTCTCCCGGCAGAATTTTGGGTTCCCCATGTTCATTCAAATAGCAACACAATTGACGATTGTTACTTTTAACTATAGTCAAAAATCTGTTGAAACAACGTATTTCTATTTTAACAACTGGTCAAGGCTTTAACTACAGTCAACTAACTAATGGTTACGGATACTATTAGTCATTTTCGACTAGCGATCAAACAACCGGCCCTTACACATTTGAAAATACATTTTTATATATAAGAAGAAGAAGAAGACTATAGCCCTAAAAATTCAAGTAATATCCTACTTTATGATATTATACTATAGTCTGTCATAAAATGGCAATTTAATTGAATTTTTGTCAGTCGCGATTAGCCGCGGTAGAGATCGGAACGGCACCTTAAGTTTATGTCCACAGTTTGTTTATACTTTCGCATTTCTACTGGTGGCCATGCTAGGGCTACTGGGTATGTTATTCAAATAGAAAAAGTGTACGGTACGGCAACGTCACCGTAAAACTGCACGTCACGTCGGCCGACATGGCTCGATCCGTTGCGCTTGCTCAGTTAATACTTAACGCACAATATGTAGAATTTTACTAGGCACGGCGACGTGCAACGTAGCGTGACGTGCATTTTCACGTTACGTTAACGTTAATTTGCACATACTGTGCCACGTTACCGCGCCGTTTCACGTTGACGACATCGTGACGTGGACATGAGGACAGGCTTGTGTTTAAGTAAGGACTTAAACACATTGCTGGTATTTTTGTGGTCGTCTAATTAGTTTTGAAATCCATACTAATCCATACTTATTATTATAAATGCGAAAGTGTGTCTGTTCGTCTGCTACGTCTTCAAACCACTGAACTAGGACTTTGCTGAAATTTGGTATAGTACCTACTTTGATCAGAGTGTTAATTTTTGCGCAACGGAGTGCTGGGCGTCACCTAGTATAATATACAGAGTGTAACAAAACTAAGTGATAATAAAAAAAAAATTAGTTTGTTATTATTTTTAGCAATATTCCGCGAAATAAACTTCCACCTTTAAGTAAATCAGTGAGTGCACGCATAGGCATGCGTACAGCACCTCCCTCCTCCCACACTGCCTATGCGTACACTCGCATGCAAGAACTTGCAAACACCACCACCACACAATCAATAATGTTGGCAAATCCGTGCAAGGCCCCTCACCACCATGCAGGTTGAAAACCTCGACGCGCGTTTCGCTCCAACACCGGAGCATCCTCAGGATGTTGGTAGAGTCCACATCCTGAGGATGTTCCGGTGAGGCAGTGTGGGAGGAGGGAGGTGCTGTACGCATATCTATGCGTGCACTCACTCATTTACTTAAAGGTGGAAGTTTATTTCGCGGAATGTTGCTAAAAATAATAACAAACTTAATTTTAAGCAATGGATTTCCGCAAAGTAACGCCTGATTCCATTAACTAAGTGAAAGTGGCAGCTCGCTGAAATACCAATTTTTTTTTTCACTTTTGTATGGGGAAACTCGTGACGCCGCGCTGGGGCGCTCGCCATACAAAAGGCATACTTAGTTTTGTTATACCTTCTATTTTGAGTTATTTTCAAATATTTGGCAGGTTTCGAGCAGAAGTATCCGACCATGACTTTTTTGTTTGCAATGCGACTAATGATTATGGCTACCATATAAAAAAGGTGTATGTAGATATACATGGTAAGTGCAAGTATTGAGATGTATAAATATTAGAGAACTTAGATAGTTATACAGTATCTAAACTATAATATTAAACTTGTTTATAAAATTAATTATAATTATTTACTAGATGACCAGGTGAACTTCGTATCATTTACCTTCTAATATTTCTAAACCTTCCCTGGACATAATATATTATGAACATTTCAAGACTAACATTAGCAAAATTGGTTCAGCCGTTGTTCTCGAGTTTTAGCTAGCCTAAAATAATTTAAATTAATTTTTATTTATAAAGATAAATAATTTTTCCTACTTTTTGCTGGATGTTTGAAAAATACATGTATTTTTAGTAAAACCAGCAATCAAGAATACAGGTAAAGATGTAAATATTGCTGCGAAAAAAATGGTAGACTTAGAATGTCTAGTTACAGGCTTTCCAAAACCGGAAGTAAGATGGTTTAATAATTCTGAATATATTGGGAGTGGATCCAAAGCTGAGATGTTTAGAGATCACAAATTAAGGTTTGTTGTTTTTGTTTATGAAACATTTGAATACAAAAAAAAAAGATTTAATCATATCGTTTTCGGCATTTGAACTGCCCCGGGGCAGGGTGAGCCGACAGGATACGGAAACAGCCGAAGTTTAAATTAAGCCATCCCCCGAGCAAACGACCTTGACCATACATTTGACGCGTTGCCGAGATCGCACAAAAAATTTAAAACGGTCCGAAAAAATTTAAAACGGGGAATATGTTGTTAGTGAAATTGTCTATCTATTGTCGTGTGTTTCAAATAAACGTAATTTGTAAATACTAGGGAGATGCTGTGACGCTGAAAGTATGCTTCAATTTTTATTACTTTGGAAGCTGATATCATGGGTATAATAAACAAAAATAGAAAATTTAAAAAGGGGAAAGGAATGTTGATATACTGAAAGATTATTGCTGTATTTTTATTATAACTTAAAATAGCTTTTAAATTATGAGTTTATAAGGCTCTAAATACGGTAAATTACGGAATCTCTGTAGGGGATGGGCCTTGAGAACATAATCTACGTGTTGCACAGTGTACTAGTACTAAGTCTACGTGCTTCGTGGATCATAGGTTTTGTTCGGCTATTTCCGTATCCATTCGGCCTAGGGCATGCAGAACCGGGTCCGGTTCCAGATTTTGCGTACCCGGTTCCAGTGGTAGTCAGAAGCGGTTCACCCGGTGCTACCCGGTTCCTAGCGACCAAATTGTATTTTTTATATTTTTTTGTGTAGATGATAATTGAGAGTTTGGTTAAGTAGGAAATTGTAATGTAATGAGATATGAATAAAAAAGTTGGTATTGGTGTGAAATCAACGTTTATTAAATTATCATTGTAATCAACAGACTAAATTTTGAAACTACACACACCGGCAAAATTAGCGGAACATAGGTAAAAAGGGCCACAACTTGAACTCAAGTAGGTCGGGCTGTGTGAAATCCTTTTTATAGTTTCTAAGCTCATTTAAGAAATAAAATATTGAACAAAACTGGCAAGATGACAGGTTTTTATAGCAATTATGCCCTAATAAGTGTTTTTCGATTATTGACGATGTAAGTGTTCCTGATAAGAATGGCGTTTTAGTGGGGTGCAAGGTATGCTAAGCTCATTTGATTGTTTGGTTTTTAGAAGAACATATTGCTTAGATACAAAATTTGTGATTTCCCAGCATCTACGACAGCTAGAGCTGTAACAACGATAGAGAAAGGTCACACCTACAGTTCGGTCAGTCAGGCCTTAGGTGTGTCGGCTTCCGTGGTCTATTGTAACTTTCAACGCTACAGAGAGACTGGATCTTACGTTCGGAGACGAGAACAAGGCAGATATCAGGTGACAATGGTTGAGGATGACCGTTTTGTAAGGAAACAAACCTTAAGAAATCGACCTCAAACTGCTATGCAGACACGAAACCTGTCGGAACAGGTCCGAGATGTATGTGTAAGTGATTTTACAATAAGAAGAAGACTTAAAGAAGTTAACTTAAACTCAAAAGTACAAGCAAGGGCACCAAAACTTGAGACAGGACACCGAAGAGCCAGGCTAAGATTTGCGTGTGAACATCAAAATTAGACAAGTGAGTGAAATCTTGTGCTTTACAGTGTTGGGAGCAAATTCTATGTACATTTTGTTGACAGACGACAAATAATGTGGATAAATCGTAAGGAACGCTATAGGCCATCAAACTTAACGGAAACAGTGGCCTATGATGCAGACTTCGTAATGGTTTGGGGTGGCACATGATTTGGAGCCCGCACGGAGCTGATGATTATTGATGATGGTACTTTGACAGCACGGGGCTATAGCACAGACATCCTGAAACTGCATGGTGTGCCTTTTACAAAGTTTTAGGTAGTAACTTCAATTTTATGCGCGTCCATAGAGTAAAAAATCGGGCATTATTACCAAAATGATGCTGGTGTAGCCCGGGTTGTGTTGTAGTGGAGAGACCAGCACGGTCTACGGATGTGGATCCGATTGAAGACGTGTGGCACATCAATGGGTGAACGGTACGAGTTTAAA
Organism: Polyommatus icarus; assembly: GCA_937595015.1. Classification (NCBI taxonomy): domain Eukaryota; kingdom Metazoa; phylum Arthropoda; class Insecta; order Lepidoptera; family Lycaenidae; genus Polyommatus; species Polyommatus icarus. The sequence goes on along the minus strand of OW569323.1, from coordinate 20,048,240 downwards.
ATAAAAGGTCCAAAATGTGTCCAGGAGCTCGAGTTGGCGGTACTGGAGGAGTAGGAGAATATCCCACAGGGCAATTGACAATCAAAATGCAAGCATGGAATGGCGTATCCATGCCCTCTTGAGATCCATAGAAGGCCATGACACTCTTTTAACATGGCATTTCTTTAATAAAAATGGAAAATTTAACTTAAAAACTTACTACTGTTCAAAGATTTTCTTAATCTTCGATTTTTGCCGATTTTTTTCTAAGTTTCAAGTTTTTATGCTCTAAGTTTATATAAAATTGATTTTTTAATAATCAATAAATAAACAATTATAAAAATAAATAAACAATTGTAAAAAAATTGAACAATATTTAAAAAATCGAAATTTTGTTATGTTCCGCTAATTTTGCCGGTGTGTTTATTATTGATTACACTATTATTGGTCACAACAAAGGAGTCGGTCTGCATATTTCATGTAATGAAAGTGTTAATAAAGGTTTTTAGTGAACATTTTATGCTAGATTTTGTTGAGTTTTGTGGTTCCGCCAAATAATAAACCATAAGAACGGCCAAAGAATGCCTCAAACACGTGGATTTGACATTAAATATGTTAGTTTCGAACAACGTTTTTGGGCTTTTCAATCGGTATTTTTGTAAGCTAAAAAGATGATTTACAAGTTTAACAATCCCTTAGTGCTATAATATAAGGCATTCGTGCTAAAAGTCACATCAAGTAATAATTTGGCTACAAAAATTGCATAGCTTTTTACGTGTGTTTAGGGATGCATATTACTTGAACTATAGTTTATCGATACCATGATCTAAATGACTTTCATTTCTGGATTATAATGTGCTTCGAAATGATCGACAAATAGAAATATTCAAGAAAATACACGCACACTACTTGTATGAAAATAAATACAAAATGGCCATGCGATGATGGGCTAAGACTCTATCAGCTATATCTTATATATGAAATTCTCGTGTCACAATGTTAGTCCGCGAACTCCTCCGAAACGGCTTTACTGATTTTTACCAAATTTTATATGCACATTCAGTAGGTCTGAGAATCGGCTACTCGGTACTTATTATATTGATAAGTGCATTTGTTGAATAAATAATAGTAAATTATTACAACTCGAGAAAAACGACGACAGATACCGATGGACGTTGCCATGGTGACATACTTATTTAGTCACTTCAATAAAATAATACGGGCGCTTACGGGCGATATACTTTATAATATGGCAAAGAAACGTTTGCCGGGACAGCTAGTACTATAATATAATACTTAATTATAGTATATAGATAGAGGAATAAAGCCACCACCAGGGAGTTGTTAGTGCCACCACCAATAAAACTATGACCCACGATACCACACAAGATGTTGTCAATGAAACTATGATCAATAATTAGACTCACAAGCCAAGCATCAAGCAATTACTATGACTGATAATTGATAAATGATAATATCGACCACAAACTCAACATTACACACAGAATACATGAACATACACACACGAGTCACGAACATAACAAGTACAGGGAAATCCCCCGTAAAGTATCCAGGGTTGCCATTGTCAGAAATTTGAGATGCAATAATAAAATTTATTTTTCATACCCCAATCCTGCCAAGTTTTAAAACGTCACCCGATCATGCCATAGGCCAAAATAAGACGCCAATCCTGCAAAAATGGTAGGAACCTGCCACATATGGTCACCCTGATGGCGCGGGCGGTGGGGTAGTGTGTGTACCCGCGACAATAGCGTGCTCGCGCGGCGTTGCCAGCTCGATAAATATCAAAAGATTCACGATACTTCGACGCGCGTAATTTAAATTAGTAATTAATGCAAAATTTGAAAAATCTTATCAGGATCGGGTCGACCCGGTTCCAGCGCTTAGAACCGGTTCCACAGACTCATTCAAATACCCGGGTATACCCGGGTATTTCGGAACCGGGTAGAACCGGGTGCATGCCCTAATTCGGCCTGCCCTGACTGCCCTGCCCGGGGCAGTTCTAGATGCCGAAAACTCAATAAAATTGTTAATTTTTTTTATTTTTAACAGGTTTAACGCCACAATATTTGACACAGGTGACTACACTTGTGAAGCCATAAACTCCGTAGGTGGAGATAAAATAACATTTCATGTGAATGTATACGGTAGGCTTTACTTTTTTAAACAGAATTATTTAATTTAAGAAATAAAAAAATAAATCGGGCATATTGGATAAGAAATGTGTTATAAATCATAATAAGAAATAGCTCTGGAACAGTTTTTCAACAATACGACCTGTAAACCTTCAAAAATAAAAAGGTCGGCAACGCACCTGAAGCTCTTCTAATTTTTGAGTGCCCATGGGCGACGGTAGTTGCTTTCCATTAGGTGACCCTCTTGCTGGTTTGCCCCCTAATTTTATATAAAAAAATTATATATATAAAATATTTTTGTCTAAACCAGGCTTATTAAAAGGGCAATAATATTTCAGAACCAGCCGAAGTTGCCCTGCCTTCAAATTTCAAATACGAGGTTGAGTTGGGAACACGTCTGAGCTTAGCATGTTCGGCTGCTAATGGGTACCCGACGCCAAAAGTTGAGTTGTTTCGTGTTCCAAAGGATAAAAAGTCACGACTGTCACCGCTTACACTAAAGTAAGGTTATGTCCGAAGGCCGAACTATGGAGTAAATATGCCGAACTAAGGCTTCTTACAGGCGAACGGCACGTGTCGGCGGCATGTGTCGGCGGCAGACGACGGCACGTGTTGGCGGCAGTCGACGGCAATGGACATTGTCCAAAAAAAAATACATGTACTTTTTATATTTTTTTTCGTTAAAATAGGGTATTTTTTCGTTAAAATAGGGTATTTTAAGAATATAAATTCAATAATTTTGAAATTCATTGGCTAGTTTTTTCTCAATAAATTTTTAAAGTTTCGCTCTGACGTCATCATCGGCGGCCAATTGACCTCTGCAGAATGTTTTTTTTCCTTTGAATCTTATTTATAATGGCTGGTTCGTCAAATACAAGTTCTCATTATGTGAAAGCTGATACGAAAAGCTTATCAAAAGTTCGAAACGTAATGTTGGTCGAATTTATTACTAATTTAACGCCATTGAAGGTCAAACTAAGGTTAAACATATTTGTTCAAAAATATAAGTAACTAATGGGTATTTTTTTCGTTTATATACAGAAAAACGATCACTGACCTTATTCCTCGAAATGTTTTTGTAATGAGCAAAATTAAAAAAAAATGGACAATCCCCATTGACGGCACGTGTCGACGGCAGCCGTTGACAGTTTATGACGCTGGCACGGGGCCTACCACGACCTTTCCTGTTACGATCATGTTTCCAGAACACTTTGTTGTAAGATTACAATGACATTACCGTACTCACTTTTTAAATATAGTTTTACTAAAAAACAGAAAAAAAATATAAAACATTGTTAAATCCGCTGTGAAATATCAACTTTTTTAAGATCGCTAGCTTGATGTTAAAGTAATTATCGCCTATCTGTCAAACGGTATCGCTTAGTAGAGGTCGTGGTAGGCCCCCAGTTGTGACGTACCGCCTAAAGGTAAGCGGCCACAAGTCGGTATCATACGCAACGGACGTCTCGCATCAAACCGATATTTTTTTCATAGTACGTCCGCTGAATCTTAAACGTACGGATTACCGACTAGCCTAGTAAATGAATGCTCAAAAGGGAGGTGTGGATGGAATAGTCGAAAGCAGAAATTTTGACTTAGGAACTTTGTTTGGACTAATATAATTTGAAGATAAAAATACTGGCTAGTCGGTAATCCGTAAGCTGCCGATACAGTGGACGTACTGTAAAAAAAATATCCGTTTGATGCGAGACGTCCGCTTCGTACGATACTGACCTGTGGACGCTTACCTTTACACGCTACGTCACAACTGCAAGCTTGATAAACTGTCGACGGCTGCCGCCGACTGCCGCCAACACGTGCCGTTCATCTGTAATGCCCGGGACATACGAGGCTAGTTTTTCAAGCTAGGATAGCAAGCTAGTGTTAGTAAGCTAGCAAGCTAGTACTTCTAGCTTCGTGTAGACAAAACTATCTTCATTTGTAAGCTAGTAAGCTCATGCTCCAAGCTAGGTCAGCATGCCAGGACAGTTTGGTAAAAAACTAGCTTGCTATCCTAGCTTGAAAACTAGCCTCGTGTATCCCGGGCATAAGTGCTCTAAGCTGCGCCAGTCGCCTATCCGCACGCTACGCTATCGAAAGATAGCATTCAAGCTTTGGAAGTTGTACACCCGGCCTTATTAGCCTAGGTGTGATACAACGTGTGAACTAACCACATTGATTTTTTATATATTCAAATGAATGCGATGAGTAGGATTGACAGGAAAATCCTCTAACAGGATTAACTAACCCGGTTTATTGTTTGCAGACCTTTTTAATGTTTTTCCTCTTTAGTCTGAGACTAAAATATACTCTAATTTGTTTTCATGTCTACTGTGTGCAATGAAGAAACAAAAAATATAAACGAAAACGAGCTAAAAGAACTGATGCGGGTAACTACACATGCTCTGCTAAAAATGATTATAGTTTAAGTAATTTTACTTACACCGTCGAAATTCAAGGTATGACATCATATTTTAGATTAATTTCTTTAAGTATAGATAATCTTCCCGGAAATCTGTAGAATTCAGGCGCCCATACAATCCTAGGCAATGTGTGCAGTGCCTGGGGCGACCCCCTGGCTATGTATAATGTCAGACTATTTTTAATTAATTTTTTAAAATGTTTTATTTTTGCATCAACTTAAAGTGTTCCTGGTAAGGAATCATTTCTAGAAAGTAATCGTGTATGGCAAACTTGAGGAAAGGGTTGTATTAAAAAGAACGTTTCTTTAAAATATGTAACAATATTATAAAATACAACACTTTCCTCATGTTTGCCATATATCTACGATTATTTTCCAGAAATTATTCCTTAAGTACCAGCAATTACACTACAAATTGGTGCAATATAATACAGAAGTTTTTGTAAATCATTTTTTTAATAATTAAAAATAGCATGTTCAGGATTTTTTTGGCAACCTATTCTTGATCTATTTATAAATATTTTTTATTCTCTAATTACCTCGGTGCAGGTCGATCTTAAAGTTCGGATACTAGACCTTTTTTTTCAGCTTGGATATATAACACAATGTAAACAGTACTTATATTGATAGATAATTATGTATACATTATACAACGTATTTACCATAATATTATTATTTTACATTTTTTAGAGAAACCCCATATAGACAAGACTACGTCTGAATATAGCGCTATTGAGGGTGATCCTTTTCTGGTGATTACATGCAATGCAAGTGGAAATCCCAAACCGAGTTTTAGTTGGTTCAAAGATGGTCTTCCCGTAGCAAGTGAGTATGTTACTCTTATTAATAAAAAATACTAATTGCGGTCCCTAAACCTACAATAACATTGAACATTACATTTTATTGTACTGCAATAACATTGGAAAGCGCTTTGAATACAAACGATCAATAAAATTGTATAATAATATTACACACAATAATATTATTATTACACCCTGTAGACTTCAAAAAGGAGAAGGTTCAAAACTAAGTGATAATTTTTAGGGTGTGTATGGGTCTTCAATAAAGAGTACGCTTTCTTCTACTCACGTCTTCAATTGTGATTTGTAATTAAAATTTAAAATTTAAAATTCAATGTGACCTTGTTCATTACAGACCCTTCCGAAACTAATGATGGAACACTTGTTTTGGATAAACCTGTTCAAAATATGAGTGGTTCTTATCAATGTGAAGCAACAAATAAGGTCGGTAAGGACACCCATCACGTGGATGTAACAATACTTCGTAAGTAGATAATACGATTTAAAACAAATTACACTGTTGGTTCATATTTTATATCAAGAGAAAAAAGTTCTAAGTTGAAGTTCTTGCCACTGCTTAATGTTTACATAAAGCAATAGATCGTGTCTTTTCTTGTTCTAGCATTTGTTGCATACTATTATGTATATTATGCTAGTAGCTTGTTAGCTACAAGCATAAAATATGCTGGTAAAAGCGGCCTTAAAAATGCTGGTGGCAAACTTTGGTGGGCATTCGACAGATTGACGTAGTGTTTTTTTTCTAGTGTTATTTCGGTTTTTAATGTTTTTTTTTTCTTTTTGAATATTATTATTCATTAGCGTTCACAAGTGTGAGCAAGTAGTATTTAAAGTTTCAATTATTTTTAGCAAAAAATTAAAACCGACTTCCAAGGTAAAAACAATAATAACATTAATATGAACTAAAAAGTATAAAATAATTTCTGCTATCTAATAGTGCCTTTTTCCGAATTCGGCTAAACCTCAACTATTTCTGTACTCAATCTTCATTATTTTGAAGTCGGTACCAGATAACTGAATCTTCAGTCTCTGACAGAATATTTGAAACTTTTGGAACTGGCACCAACTTCAAAATTATGAAGATTGAGTACAGAAATAGTTGAGGTTTAACCAAATTCGGAAAAAGGCACTATTAGATAGTAGAAACTATTTAATACTTTTTAGTTCATATTAATGTTATTATTGTTTTTACCTTGGAAGTCGGTTTTAATTTTTTGTTAAAAATAATAATAATTTCACTCTTTTTAGTTACACTAGTAGGTAAACCTTCGCGTAAATTTTACGTTTCTTATTACAATTTGTTAAGAGTCACAATTAACACTCACAAATAAAATATTATCATTGAAGTGAACATATTGTGCTAAGTAATTTAACAATTTTAATGCTTCAAGCCCCAAGCGGTCACCGGCGATTGCGATAACAATAGAAAGGCTATTGTGTCTCATTTTTCCACGATCGAAGGATCTATCAGATAAAAAATTGTATAAACTTGCATAGGATGTAGCGTAGCTACTCTTAATATATAACATTATCATAATTATTGACAGCTGTTCTTGTAATCAAGTATTCAATTTCAAATCGATACTTAGTGCGCCATCTATCGATTAATAAGTATAACTAATTAAAAAGACACTTAATGACTTTGTTTTGTTTAGCATCTTTGTAAAATAACTTTATTTTAATTCTATTTGTCTATTAAGATTTTATAAAATTAGTAAAGTATTCGATCTGTATATAAAGTAGTAAAGTATTCGATCTGTCGTCTGCCGCCACGCGCCGCGCGGCGGCGCGGCGATGCCGCCGTGTATTAAAACAAACAGGTGTTGTTATACAGTACATAATAATAATTATTATTAGTCTATCCATACCTATGCCTTGTACTATTATCTATTCTGTGCCATGAGACATTGGTGACCTTAACACGACGTGGTAATGATGATGACGATGATGATGATGATGATGATTATGATGATGAATATGAATTGCATAGTAGCATATGCTTTCTGTTCTTAAAACAACGCCAAAACTCCCAAACGTGTATCTATAAGGAGTCAGGAGTTCTCTCAGCATCTTCGAAACCATGGTATACCTTGACCCAATATTTGACTTTTTAGCAGCATATTCTTAGTACACTTCACATAAAACCAAACCATACGCCACCATATGTTTCGATATAAATTTTGAGGAGTTCCCTCGATTACTCCTGTATCCCATCATCAAGTCACCACTTTTGTGAACATGGTACCAAATTGGAGTGAAACCAAATACCACAAAATAAAAATTTCGAAAATCGGTTCACAAACGGCGGAGTAATCGTTGAACATACAAAAATAAAAAAAAATAAAAAATATATATATATCCACAGCCGAACATATAACCTCCTCGTTTTTTGGAAGTCGGTTAAAAAGTACGATATTTTGAGTTTAATATGCCTTCCAAGACTGCAGTCTTGGAAGGCAATATTTAGAGCGCTTATACAGACGAAAGGTACGTGTCGGCGGCACGCGTCAGCGGCAGTCGACGGCAGTCGACGACAGTTTATTATGCTTGCAGTTTTGACGTACTGCGTAAGGGTAAGCGTCCACAGGTCGGTATCGTACGCAACTAGGGAATGCAATACCGGGATACCGGGATCCCGCATACATTTTACGGGACTAATCCCAGTCGAAAATTTTGCGAGATCCCGCGGGACTGGCGGGATTACAAAGAAATATGATTCATACGCGTAACTTTGCGCGCGGGAGTTCGTGAAGTGGCTACAGGCAGCCAGCTAAACAATTTACCTTCAATTCACGTTAAATGACAATTGAGCCAACCAGCGTGGATGCTGAGCGAGCTTTTCCGGAACCGTTTCGGAATCTTTGGACACGATTTTTAGTTTTTACCTATATTTCGATTTTTTTATAAAATATGAAAATAAAGAAGCTAGTTTTTTTTAGTTTTTTTTACTATTATTATAACGAAGATACTCACACACACACACACACACACACACACACACACACACACACACACACACAATTACACACGCACTTTCATACACACCTATTATACACTTCATTATGGTTAATAAATAACAAATATAATAATTATTTAACCTAAGAATATTTTTTTTGTTGCTGTATTAAGATTTTATTAAGTATTATTATTATTTTTACTAATTCCCAGAATATTTTTGTAAATTTTAATTTAAATATAATTTTTTTTTTTTTTTACGGTAATTCGTTAAGAATTCCCCCATAGCATAGTTTGGGGGACTGCCACTTTGAAAAACATTTGTTAATTATGTTATGACAATAAAGATTTGTATTTGTTGTATTTCCAAAAAAAATTATAAGTTTTTCTTTAAATTTTTTTATAAGTCTGAAGTACAGAGGTGTTAATAAACCCTTGAAAAAAGTGTCCGACAAAGTTTGTTTGATTTAAGATTCTAAGAATAAAACGGGCTCTATCAAGTAAATTAGTCATTATAACGATTTATTTTAAAAGATTAAGTCCACCCGGCGGGATCCCGCAAATACCGGGATCCAGCGGGATTGTGATGGTTCAATCCCGCAAACACCGGGATTGAAATTCTCTTGCGGGATTGCATTCTCTACGCAACGTACGTCTCGCATCAAACGGATATTTTTTTCAGAGTACGTCCACTGTATCGGCAGCGTAAGGCGTACCGACTAACCAGTATGTTTATCTCCTAAATTAGTTTAAACAAAGTTCCTAAGTCAAAATTTCTTTGAGCATTCATTTACTAGGCTAGTTGGTAATACGCACGTCGCTGCCTATACAGTGGACGTACTATGAAAAAAGTATTCGTTTGATGTGAGACGTCCGTTGCATACGATACCGACCTGTGGATGCTTACCTTTAGGCGGTACGTCACAACTGGGGCCTACCACCATCTTTATTACTTTAATGCCAAACTAGCGATCTTAAAAAAGTTGATATTTCACAGCGAATTTAACAATGTTTTGCATTTTTACTGTTTTTGACGTGACAACGTCTTATAATTCGATATGGGCTGCGCACACAAAAACATGACGCAATATGCGGCGTTACCTCGCTCTGAGGGCTCATTTAAGGCTATGACGTTGTCACGTTCAACTATCGTTAGTAAACCGACTTTACAGAAAACCGAGTTCGAGTCGAGTTCGAGTTCGAGTCGAGTTCGAGTTCGAGTTCGAGTTCGAGTTCGAGTTCGAGTTCGAGTTCGAGTTCGAGTTCGAGTTCGAGTTCGAGTTCGAGTTCGAGTTCGAGTTCGAGTTCGAGTTCGAGTTCGAGTTCGAGTTCGAGTTCGAGTTCGACACAAAACACTACTCTCCAACCGTCTTATTTAACCGACTTAAAAAAATGAGGTTATCAATTCGACGCGTATATATTATGTAATATTTCCAGAACTGCCCAGTTTTTGTATACGTTAGTCTATTTCAGTGTCTGAACAAATATGCCAAATTTCAAAAGTGTATGTATGTATGTTACTTACATACACTTGTAATTCCGGATATTATCTCCGGAATTATAAGTCCGATTTAAGGCCCTGTATTCCCAGAAGCGGACGATTTTCAAGATTTAAAAGTGACAAGGAGACATAAAAATATTGTAATTTAAATTCTGAAAAAAATATATTATGTGTTAGTTAAGGATCTAACACAATGGAATTTATATTCCATAATACAATATCGTGAACTTCACTCCATAGAAAAAAATCCCGAAGTTACCTCTTCTTTTAACGAAATTTCCATACTATGTCCAAATTACTTGGAATTTTCAGGTAATTTTTATACTGAACGGAAGACAAAGAATAAAATATTATTATCTAGGGATTCTTGTTTTTTTGACTCGATTGAATAATGTATAAAATAACGACGATCAAAAACTATAAAATCGCACGCGCAAAGGCTTTCAGTCGCGCTCAGGAGCTCATGAGCTCAGGATCATTAACTAACACATATATTTTTTTCAGAATTTAAATTACTATATATTTTTGTCTCCTTGTCACTTTTAAATCTTGAAAATCGTCCCCTTCTATGAATACAGGGTCTTAAGTAATTATTTTTTTGTTGTACTAAGTATTGCTCAACTTACGGCCGTTCCCAATATTTGATCTATCTCTGGTTTCGCCCTACCAGAGATAGGAATAGCTCTCATTAGACATTAGAGACATAACATATTTTATGTCAATTCAGTGTTAGCTGCGATCGCGTCGGTCGTATGTCAAACCAGAGATAGATTGAATATTGGGAACGGCCATTAGGGAACACTACAAGTTTCATCAAAATCGGTTCAGTAGTTTTTGAGATAGGGCAATTTTAAATCTCAATTACGTACAACGTCCGTGCATTTTTCCGGGATAAAAATTATCCTTTGTCCTTTCTCGGAACTCAATGAATCTCCATGCCAAATTTTAGCAAAATCGGATCAGCAGTTCGAGCGTGAAGAGGTAACAGACATACAGACAGACAGACAGACAGACAGACGGACTGACAGACAGACAGACAGACACACTTTCGCATTTATAATATTAGTATGGAAGTATGGATATTTGGGACTGGTACCGACTTCAAAGTAATTAAGACTATAATAATATGTACAGAAATAGTTGGGATTTTGACGAATTTTGGAAAAGGCACTATTAGAGAAAGAATTATTTAATACTTTTTATTTAATATTCTTATTGTTTTTACCTTGAAAGTCGGTTTTAATTTTTTGTTAAAAAATAATAATTTCACTTTTTTTTAGTTAATTATACATACTTAATTATAATGATAAACACATTATGTATCAGTTGTAGATAGATATAATTTAGGTATGAAACTATCACATCTATTAACTGTACCTACTTAACTTGAATTACGTTGAATAGAATTTACATAGTAGCATATTATGCTTTCAGTTCTTAAAACAACAATGAAACCAAAGAGTCAGGACTCAGGAGTTCTCTAAGCACTTTCGGAACCATGGTATACCCGTGGCAAAATCTTACTTGGTAGCGTATGCTTAGAATACTTCTAACTAAATCGAAATCACTATAATTTTTTTTAAAGAAGGCAGGTCGCTATAGCCCTGGCGTCACTGCAACCCATGAGGATCTATTGTGACTCCTTCGCACTAGAGAATCATCCCCAACCCAATACTGCTCATAAATTGAACGATATGGTCGGGGCTGGTGCCACGAATTTCCTCTGTGGTTGAGTATTTGTGGCGACCAAGGTGCCTGTTCCTGCTCTGTAGTAGAGCAGGACAGTCGAGGAGAAGGTGAATAGGTGTTTCATCCTCCTCCTCACAGAATCTGCAAGTCGTTATGCTACGAATACCCATTCTGTTTAGGTGTTTGTTGAGCTTGCAGTGCCCAGTTAGGCTTCTGGTAAGGATTCTTAATTGGTTTCTACCCAGGGTGAGCACTAATTCTGATAGTTTCTTGTTGAAGCCAGGAATTAGTGCCTTGGAATGTTCAAGGCCAGGGGTCTCAGCCCATTGCTTCCTGCATAGTCTGTGACCCCATTCCCTGAGCACTTGCTTTGTGGTACTGGGAGTTATACCACAGACTGGTTCTGGGCCATATATGAGACTCTCGGCCCCAAGCCTAGCCAGTACTATAATATTATGTTTCCTTATAAATTGAGGAGGAGGAGGTAGTGCTAGCGTTTGCTAAGCCATTTCATACCGACCAAATTTTTGTCCAGCGGTAGCTTAATATTTATCAATCAATATAATCAGCGTCAGTCGCCGCACCCGTTGTGGAATGTTAACTGAGAGTATTTCAAAGTTGTAAAAAAAAATAGTTGCGAAAAGTGATTTTATACCGAATGAAACTTTGATGGATGATTATTGAGGTCATGTTAAACCAAAAAATCACCGTCAGCCGTATTACAGACGAGGGATTCAACGTCAGTCGTGTTACTGAACATGTAAAAAATTTTTGTATATAAAGTCATTTTATACCGTACAAAATTTATACAGGTGAATGTTTCTTCTTTGTAAATAATAAAGAAAACCGTCAGTCGCTAATACGATGGTGGAAAAACCGTCAGCCAGCAAAATAAGTTATGACCAATATAGCCCTACTTCGCGCTCAATGTATCCTAGGGCGTCGTTTGAATTAACCATAAAATTATCTCACATAGCAATTTTAAGTAATTAATTCGATAGTCAATATTTATGAAGAAGAATTATATACATTTTACTTTAAAAGCGCCATCTGTTGTTAAATACTAAAACAAAAATAACACCTACCCAACCTAAACGTGTATAATCTAGATATGAACCTTTATTGGGTGCGAATTGGGATCTTTTTAATGTCAATTCAATACGATTCCCAACAACAACTTTGAGATGCTCTCAATTTTTATTCCACCCATTATGAAGTGGCTGACGATCTTAGTGGAATACTATTATTGTAACGATTTTCGCTCGGTATGAAATTACTTTTTAAACTGAGCGTGACCTCCCCTACTAATACGTCTTATTGCCTGCACTTCAACGATTTATTTGGATTTAATCGTTTGCACTCTGGATATTAAAGTAAAATCTAAATGGGCATTATTTTTTTTTTTTAATTCACCATTATACCTCACAATAATCTATTATTATCTAGAAATAAAAAATGCCTACAACATTGAACAGAAGTTGATTTTAAATATTATAAGTAGATAGCGAACCTACGTAAATTGGTCGCGTTATGTCAAACCCTGTCGATGACAGCCGCCGACTTCAGTCGACAAGTGTCAATAAATATCAAAAAAATCCAGGGGCAAGTGCCGTTCGTCTGCAGTAAGCGCTCTAACATTGTATCGACATGGCCTGACCAAATAGCCGCGTACTGACAAAGCGAACCGCCTCGCGAGGCAGTTGCTCGGTCGGTCAGGACGTGCCTCGTCCGAGATAAACGCACGTGCTGCCTCGCCCGAGCGAGCCGCGGCCCAAACCGAGCACTGTCGGTTTTTGTCGATGTTCAAAGGCGCCTCGGTACGTTTGCCGCGCTCACTAGCCACATCCTGGCCGACCGAGCAACTGCCGCGCGAGGCTGCCTCGCGAGGCGGCTCGCTTGGTCAGTACGCGGCTAATAGACGTACGTCCGCCGTCTGCTTTTGAATCAATTTCGTCGATAGTACTTTGGTATAATTTCTGACTTGATTTTAGCCTATCCAGAGTTAACGCCGGGCCCTAACGACATAAAACGGCCGGATGTCACATTAAATGAAGGAATACGAAGTACAGTACCGTGCAGTAATAAGCCTTTACGACCTATCGACCATGTACGGTGGTATAAGGTTAGTATAGTTTCCGAATTACAATGTGCCAAAATTACAACACCAAAATAACTATTTTCAATGTAAAAATAAAGTTACTTAATAAAGGTTTGATTAATTCTTTTTATTTTAGGGTCGAAAATTAATCTCCCGTGAAAAAATCTTGTTAATCAATCCATCCAGCAGAGATAATGGTGAATATATATGTCGAGTAAGTAATGTAACCACCTCCGTCTCGTATTACACCCAAGTCGTAGTAAAGTCTTGAGCCTGGTAATAATAGATTTGGATTGATCATTATGGGACCCTTGATACTTCCACTCACGTCTTCAATCTTAATTATTATATTGTATAATATTAAATATATTAAATTAAAGTATGATCTTTGTGTCAAATATAATGTGTAATATATACGTCTTACTTTCGATTATTTTATTTATAAACTAGCTGATCCCGCAAACTTCGTTTCGCTGTTCTAAGAAAGTAATAATTGTTCTAAGAAAGAAATAAAAGTAATAGCAAGTGCACCTGTGTATTGAGCACACATTTGGGCACTTTCATCTCGCCAGCGTATTTGGAATAATATCTCGATGAAATCGGCAGCCGGTTGTTTGACTTGGAAAATATTACTATCATTAAACGTTCGTGGTAGCCGCCACCGTCAGAGCGTTGTTTTGAGTTTGGGCTACCGCACATTAGAGACACGACAGTTTTTAGACAACCTTGTTTCACATAGACGAGTCAGCTTTACGATTAAAAAGAAACAGTTGTATCTACCACGCGGCGCATACCAAGACGAAACTATTTTGTCTACGACGACGCAACGCATACATCAGACTAGGTACACCGCTAGACAGTTTTATCGTTGATCTGCACGCTCGCATACACTTCAAAGGGAAACCGACAGCTGTTAGTCAGACTTGTCGCCGTGCAGTTCTTGTACGCATTAGATGACTTTGTCTATGAGACGTTTTGTTTCAAATGTGCGCGTATAGTACTTTTTACTATGCGAGAGTCTGTCTAAAAACTGTCGTGTCTCTAATGTGCGGTTGCCCTTTCAATCAAACTGCCCATACTCCTAAAATATTTGCCCGATCGTAATACCGTAAAGGAAAATTATTCTATTTTTTACATAATGCCAGTATAGTTGCCACTTTACGTGATAAAGTGTAGTGTGATTGTGTGTGTGAATGTGTAAATAATATATTATATTAGGATAAAATTGTTCGGCGTCAATCCGTTGTCTGATTGCCGTAACACAAGTGTTTACTTAGCATGGGATTAGACGACGTGATGTACGCTACCTACCTTTTATACTATTGTTTGATAATTAACCCCCGACAAAAAAGAGGGGTGTTATAAGCTTGACGTGTCTGTCTGTCTGTCTGTCTGTCTGTCTGTTTGTCTGTGTGTGTATCTGTCCGTGGCATCGTAGCATCCAAACGGGCCGATTTTGATCTAGTTTTTTTTGTTTGAAAGCTGACATGATCGTGTGTTCTTAGCTATTGTTCATCATCATCAGCCTTTTTTTTTTTTTTTTTTTTTCCGGAGGGGGAAATGCATTACGCATACCACCCAGGCGCAGGGGGCGACCCGAGTGGTGATGTGGGACTCCCGTAGCTAATGAGACCACGGTATACCCACTAAAACCCCCCCCATCTTCCGCCACGCCGCCTTTTGACGGGGCCACAGGAACGATACACACATCTGCGACCCCGCCAGCGGCCCGAAGACTCCACGATGGGCGCACAACACGTGCGCCCTCCTCCTCGGCCCCCACCAGGGCTGTAGCAGACGCCCCCCGAGTCTGCTACTTGGAGGCCATGTGGCAGATCAGGTCTGTGGCTCTGCCACCGACCACACCTCGGCCGCAGAGGATAGGGCAAGCGGCGCACCGTAATACCTACTTGCCTCTTCCTCTGCGGCCCCACCTCGGTGCGCATCCGCAGCGGACTTCTCCAGTCCGCTGGGAGCGCCCTCCTCGGGCCAGGCGGCGACACCGGCCGGCCCTGGTTGCCTCTTTGCTTCACCGCGGTTGTCCAAGCCGCGGTTACTAGAGCCCCACCGCCGCGACAAGGCGAGCAACCATCGGGGGGATCATCATCAGCCTGCTCAGTGCTGGACAATCAGGGTTTATCTGGTTCATGTTTGTGGCATCGTAGCATCCAAACGGGTGGACCGATTTTGATCTAGTTTTTTTCTTTTATATTGAGAGCTGACATGTTTGAGAGTGTTCTTAGCTATAGTTCATCATCATCAGCCTGCTCAGTGCTGGACAGTCAGGGTTTACTAGTTCATGAAAGGCCTTTAGCAACTTGTAGTCATTTGATGGGTTTTATATTTCATTCTAGTTCGTGACATTTGTGAATATACAATATACGTATTACACATAATAATGAAAAGTTGGCCTGGTGATGCACCATCACCTGATAATCACTAGGATATCCAACTCCTCGCCAACTTAGAGTAGATGGTTTCGTGTTTAGGCTCATTTTAATTGCGACAACTAGTAAGAAGTAGATAAACAGTAAATATATTTTATATGCTGCTGCTTAGCATCACCTGGATTCTATAGGAACCGAGCTTCGTATGAACCCAAAGGGGAGGTTTCATGTTTGGGCTCATATTGACAGCCTCATCGAAAAGGACATTGATAGATGTTAATCATGAGAATACTTATGGTTCTGTTGATAGGAATTATTCTGCACTTTAACCAACACAAGTTTAAAAAGTATGAAATAAAATTAAATTAAGAAATTTAAAAAAAAACCCCGCCAAACAACTTTAAAAAGTAATAAAATAATATTTACTGCGTTTAAGTCCAAATAATTCCTAACTTGTGTAAAGTAATACTTTAGTCCATAATTGTTGTCAAGGTGTGTCGGGGGACCGCTAATGTAGATGTTTGATTTCACAATCAATTCATAGCGAACAGAATCGAGATAGTCAGTGACTTGGCGGTTAAGTTGTATGTTGTAGTTTACTTAGCGGCGCGGTCCCCCGACACACCTTGACAACAATTATGGACTAAAGTATTACTTTACACAAGTTAGGAATTATTTGGACTTAAACGCAGTAAATATTATTTTATTACTTTTTAAAGTTGTTTGGCGGGGGTTTTTTTAAATTTCTTAATATTGTATGGTTAATAAAGAATTTGAATTTGAATTTGAAAGAATTTGAATAGTACATTACGCACCTAGGGCAGGAAAATAAGAAATGTCTCAGATCACATGTATTGTTGACCTCGGCTTCGCCTCGGCCAACAATTATTATATGTAATCTGAGGCTTTCTTATTTACTGCCCCTGGAGCGTATACTATTTTTCTCATCGACGGAGGCGGAAAACGGCAATATCGGTAATTGCAACGGGAAGAAAGTTGACGCTTTCCGCCCGGAGGTGAGAAAAATACTTTGACATTTATAATTCCCCATTGATCGGGCACCAGTCAAGATACAAGACGTATCGGCAACTCAATTATCGCACACTACAATATTTGCGCGTTGTTTTACACACACTACAATATTGAGTTGTCGCATTCAGGAATCAGTTTTTCCTTTACAGCGACCAATCATTAATCTAAGATATATATTATGTCACCGTAAGATTGTAAACACCGCGAGATTGTAATATGACGAAGTGATGGATTGTAAACAAACAGTTACCCGGTGATTTTAAATTAATTATTTAGTATTTAAAATAACTTCAATGCCAAACGGTATGAGATGTATAACATAAAATAAAATTTATATACTCATATTGAAGGGCTGTTTGAACGTTCGGTTATTATAATTAACTTCATTTATAATTGAAACTGCACTTTAAGTATATCTAAATTTTATTCAATGTTATACATCAAACATATTCAGGCAATGGAAGTTATTTTAAATACGAAATAATTAATTTAAAATCACCGGAAAACTGTTTGTTTACAATCCATCACTTCGTCATAAAACAATCTCGCGGTGTTTACAATCTTACGGTGACATATACAAATTATATTTTTGTCTTCATTGAAACTAATCTCAAAACGCCATGCTGAGCGGGCAGCTATTAGTGATTCTTCTATGTCATATATCCTCCAGACTAATATCATTATTACGAATAGAAACTTCTCACTGTTATCTCTTCACGCTAAAGAGTTAAGCCACTGAACAGATTTGCAGTGAAATTTGACATCAAGATATTTAGATCTTGGGAACGAACGTATTATTACTATAATTTTAATGATGGGATTTTTTTTCTGTGCGATACAATAAATGAATTTCGGAGCAAAAAATTTGCCATTATTATAAAGAACACAGACTAAGCTGGCCCCTAGACGAGCAATTTATCGTCAATATCACGCTTCAATTTTATTGAAGAGTTCATTTCACAATTTGATTAAAGGCGTGCGAACTGCGATGTTCAATATCAACTTAGACTACCCCAGACAGTGCATAATATTACGCAATATGTGATATTGACAATAAAATTGGTTTTCGAGGGGCCGGCTTAAACACATAATAATATTCACAGACATTTAATTTAATGAAAATTTTAAAAATTGTGAGGAATCTATAATACCTACCTTATTAAATTAAATTTAACTAATCAATAAATGTTTAAATGAATTATATTCTTATAATAAGTAATACATTAATCAATATAGGTTGTGAAGACGTGCAGACGAAACGGATGCCGTCACACAGCCTTCACTCATGCCCTTAGCAAATGAAGAGGATAGTGGATGAAGTGGGTAATTAACATTTTACAACATAAGAGCAATTGTCTCCCTTATAATTTGAACAAACCTTGTAACTTACCTACTTCATCATCTAGCTAATATATATCTAGCTATACCACAAAATACATAATATTAGTAACAAGCTATACATCGAATTCTACATTTTTTTGATAAAAATTATTTTTCTCACCTCCGGGCGGAAAACGTCAACTTTCTTCCCGCTGCGCTTACCGATGTTGCCGTTTTCCGCCTCCGTCGATGAGAAAAATAGTATACGCACCATGGGCAGTAAATTAGAAAGCCTCAGATCACATGTGATCTCAGACATTTCGTTTTTCCTGCCCTATGTGCGTAATGTACTATTCCCGGTCCTAAAACTTCCATTTATGCAAAAAGACGTCAGTTTTCAAATTGTCAGTTACCCACTTTACCCACTTACATCTTTAATTACTGTTTATAATGCAAGCTAACTGAGTGATGTGACCATGGACATACACCACCTAGGGAAGACTTCGGATCAAATAAACGATAATCTACAGAGTTCTTAAAACAAAGCCCGGTTAGAGTAAGCCTTATTGACACTATAATAATATAATATTACTAGCTGTCCAGGCAAACGTTTCTTTGCCATATTATAAAGAATATCGCCCGTATTATTTTATTGAAGTGACTAAATAAAGTATGTCACCATGGCAACGTCCATCGCTATCATGGTCGTCGTTTTTCTCGAGTTGTAATAATTTACTATTATTTATTCAACAAATGCACTTATCAATATAATAAGTACCAAGTAGCCGATTCTCAGACCTACTGAATATGCATATAAAATTTGGTAAAAATCAGTAAAGCCGTTTCGGAGGAGTTCGTGGACTAACATTGTGACACGAGAATTTTATATATAAGATAATAATATCACTATATATAAAGAAACTTCTTCTTCATTAAATAGATACCCCTTAGTTTCAAGCACTGAGCAGGCTGATGGCTCTATAATCTATTATAATATAGCTATCTAATTAACATTTGTGAAAATTTTCATTAAAGTCCATTACTTTTAAAGCCTATTCAGTATTCAACGCAAGAAATAATCTCTTCGATAATATTTCATCTTCATAATATTTCTTAGTTCGTGCACTGTGAATTCCCTAGTTATGAGATATCAACGCTGCAAACTGTTATTCTCTAATATTGTGATGCTAAAATAGTGCTAGAAACAATAATATTAGAATTTAGACACTTAAGGTCATTGATTTATCTTAAGGTACTTAAATCAAATTATTATTTTACGGAGTTTCTTTCTTAAGTTCAAAACCTAAATATTGTTTAAGCATTTATGCATAAAACAAATAATAATAATATATTGTTTGTGGTACCATTACTACCATAAACAATATATTACTTATTTTAGTTATTATTTATTATTACTTAATCAAACACAATACAATGCAAGGCTCCTATATAAAAACGGACGTAGCTCTGTTATTTTGGATGTTTTTATTTCCACTTCCTGAAAAGTTCATCCATATTCCGCACTTTCTCACTTGTTTTAACCCATCAATCCCCAAGCGGCACCCGGCTGTCGCATAACAATTGAAAACCTTATGTGTCTGCGATTCCCACGATCGAGGTATTAAACAGATTTTATGCACCAAACCACTTTATTATTTACTACAATTATTTTTAATCTCTTACAAGACCAGTTAGAAAAGCTCCGAATAAAAACGCCTGAGAATCAGAGTAGCAAACATAAGTAAGTTACATTGCTTTTTTTCTAGGTACAAATATTGTTTGCACACTGATGCGACGCTCTGAAAAAACTCTGAAAGCATAAAAGCTGCTTTGCGGCAAAATTTCAACCTATACGTATACATATTATATTTACTCCTGTGCAGCATGGCAAAAAAAAATTCGTCTTAAATGAGGGCGTTTTTCTTTTCTTCATTATAATGAAGAAAAGAAAAACGCCCTCATTTAAGATGGCTCTAGCTGGTTCTAGGGTTGTGGTTTGCCTATAGGCAAACCACAACCCTAGAACCAGCTAGAACGCTTGAACGTTTTTGATATCAAACAAATGTATGAGGGTTGACAAGGATTGTAATGTTACCATAAATAAGGGAAAAGACCTAATGGCAGACACTTTAAGGAAACATGAAACATTTGAATGTTATAAAATATATATTTATGAAAATAAAGGATTGATAACTTCTTCCATGTCTTCAGTAACTCTTACAAAATAAAACTATTATAATAATTATTCTCTGACAAATCAATAAAAAAATATATTATTGGTCTTTTTGTAAACTTAGTCATAAGTACTAATAGATGACATCACAAAAAACGAACATCACTAATAGTAGGCACCAATTTGAACTAATAGTTGACATAGAACATTACATTACATTTTACATTTTTCCAATTATTAGGTTTTTATTTGCCATTTTTCAAAAGATTTCATTTACTTCATCATATAGTAGCTACATACATCAGAAATATTATCCACGTTGTCTCCAGATTCTATTTATTCTTCTTCCATGCTGAAACTATCTTTCCTTTTATTTTTATTTTTCATATTTTTTCCTAGCAAAGTTTTCAGTCTTTAGTCTACATGCTTCTTTTGCCTCTTCTTTTTTCTTCTTTCTTTTCTCAGCTCTCCTTTTTCTTCTTTTTACTGCTAAAAAACTAAAGCCATCGATTTTTAGATCAGTACAAGGTCTAATATTAGACACCATGTCCATTTTTAGGTGCAGTAGTTAATAGTTCTAAATTGTTAATAGAAATATATTTTCAGAGAATGGTGATGATTTTTGCAGTGGAATAAAGTACAAAATACCTTTAGTATGTATTGCAAAACTCAAAGATGAGATCCATGTCATCTATTAGGTTTTTACATTTTCAAGAACTAATAGTAGACACCCTTTATATTGTTAGGGAAAATTGATAAAAAATCTTAAATAAACATCAATTATTAGTGTATACAACGTGACCATTAATCCAATGAAATCAATAGAAATTACAAAAAATCAAATAAATGTATTCAAAACTTACGTGCAAAATTTCGCCTTTCTTAGCCTATTTGCTAAGAAATTGCAGAGCGCGTGTTGACGTGGTTGATAATACGCGTCATATTATTTATGAAAACTGATCCCATTTTAAAATTTTGTTCCCGAAGGCGTCTCTAATATATTTTTTCAATTCAACAGATAGCTTGAGAAGCTTATAAAATTTACAGTGGTGAGAAATAATTAGAGTAATTCTTATTTTTATGGTATTTTTGTCATAAGTGTCATCAATTAATTCAGTGTCTAGCATTAGGTCTTTTACCTTAAAAAACTTTGAGTTCCAGCTGTCACCGTGCCAGTATAATATTTTTTCCAAGATATACATACCGCAATAGACATAACTACCAGTAGTTCGACTGCAAAGAAATGGACAGGTTTCAATAGATATTGAAACCTGTCCATTTCTTTGCAGTATAATGCAGTATAATAAACCCGACGAATTTGACAGATGTCAAATTCGTCGGGTTTGGGGGTGATAAGTTAGAGGCTGGCGCGCTGGCTGGTATAATTTATTTTTAAAAATAAGATTTTGAAATTGAATTCCGACAGTTTTCTTTGCATGTTCCAAAATATAAACAACAACTAAATTTGTAGGTAACGACCCTAGCGTCGATTTTTGTCATAATACGTCAAACTTAAAAATTCTACTCTGTACATACCATGTTTTGAATATAATATAAAAATAAGAGTGTTTAGACTCCAAAAGAAATTTATTAGATGTATCTCCAATGTCAGCTACATCGACCCTTGTAAACCTCTATTAAAGCAGTACAATATATTATTACCGTTACCTACCTTGTCTGTATATCTATGAAATGTGTTTATTTGTGAACAGAAATGTAGATCGCTTTTTTGTAAAGAAAACTGAAGTAGCCACCAAGAGCTCTAGACACAAATTTAAATTGGTTGTACCCCACCAAAGACTAAGCATTTGCAGTAGAAATGCTTACTGTATGGCAGTGTCTATTTACAATAAGCTCCCTGATCACTTTAAAAAACTCCCTGAGAGAAAACTACAAAAAGACCTGCATGCATGGCTACTTCATAAAATGTATTAAGTATGCTATTTTAATGATAGAATGGATGACGTTAAAACCTAATATTTTCTGATATGATTCTAATTTTATTTTAATTGTAATACTTAAAACATTGACATTATATACATTAAAATTAACATTTGACATTATTAAATATTCATTAATTGGACAAAATAATTTTAAGAAATTACAGTTACTTAACTAATTAAAATAGAATGATACAGGGAAATTATTTTAATAACTATGTTAATAGTAGAATATGTCTGAACCCATAAAAATGTAAACACCTACTGTACCATATTCTTAGTATAAATAAATTCGATTTGATTTGATTTGTTAGACAAGTCGACAGTTAAGGACTATAAATATTGTACTATCAGAGAAGTTGATTCCTAGGCAGATGGGGGTCCTATGTAGTTTGATCGCGATACGTCAAACCCAGCCGACAGATCACAATTAACATAAATTGACATGATTTGATCAAGTGACGTTGGTCTGTCAACTGCCTTAATTGGAATGAATTTCCTCGATGGCACAACTAACGCCTGCATCATAGACATAATATATACTGTCGTGCATAGACCATGGTCCTTGTATAAGTTTGACGTGTCTGTCTGTGTATTATGGGGATAAATGTTTGAACGTTTTCGAATGAGAAAATAAATAAGTTGCAGTCACACGCTGCTTATGTTTTACCAGAAAACCTTGTCATTGCGATATTAACACAATACGAGTACCTAGATACACAAGATGTAGATAATATTTTATTATTATAATTATCATTTAATGACATTGTTCTCATTACAGTAATATTATTAAAGAATTTAAATCAGAGTCCTGCGCAAGAGAGTGGTATTGTTTTACTCATTGATTAAAGTAATATGTTGCAGTTTAATGTTTCTTTTTCATCATAATATATTATAGATACTAGCTGTGCCCCGCGGTATTACCGGCGATTTAAGAGATATTCATATAATAAAAGACTATGAAAAGTACCAATATTACGGCCAAAACGGGATGATACATGGTTCTAAAATGGTTTATGGTAGTGATGGTGATGATGATGAAGAATGTAATTTGCTTAGTATCATAATATGCTTTCTGTTCTTAAAACAACGTCGAACCTCCCAAACTTGTATCAATAAAGAGTCAAGAGTTCTCTCAGTAACTTCCGAACCATGGCATACCTTGGTGCAAAATCTTACTTGTTAGTAGTAGCACAGTATAGCAATATAGGGATATTCAATATTGCTATACTGTGGTAGTAGGTATATGCTTAGAATACTGCTCAGGAAACCGAAGTCACCACATGTTTGCATATAAATTTTGAGGAGTTCCCTCGATTCCTTACGGATCCTTTCATCAGGTCACCATTTTTATGAATACCAAATTGGGATGACAATTTTTTTCTGAAAATCGGTTCATAAACGGCGGAGTAATCGTTGAACATAAAAAAACGAACATAACACCTCCTCCATTTTGAAAGTTGGTTAAAATTGTAGCATTTCATTAAAATCCGTTCAGTAGTTTTTTTTTCTAGATTTTGTGTCTTTCAAATTTTCGCCTTTATAATATTATTAATAGGATATAAGACAGACAGATTTTCTACAGCAGTCGACCAACCTCTTAACTCTTTACTCCGCCGTTTGTGAACCGATTTTCGAAATTTTTGTTTTGTTGTATTAGGTTTCACTCCAATTTGGTACCATGTTAACAAAAGTGGTGACCTGATGATGGGATCCAGGAGTAATCGAGGGAACTCCTCGAAATTTATATGGAAACATATGGTAATTTTAGTTTTTTGTGAAGTGTACTAAGAATATGCTACCAAAAAGTCAAATATTGGGTCAAGGTATACCATGGTTTCGAAGATGCTGAGAGAACTCCTGACTCCTTATAGATACACGTTTGGGAGTTTCGGCGTTGTTTTAAGAACAGAAAGCATATTATACTACCACGCAATTAAAATTCATCATCATCATCATCATCATCATCATCATCATCGTCATCATCATCATTACCACGTCGTGTTAAGGTCACCAATGTCTCATGGCACAAAATAGGTAATAGTACAACTTACAAGGCATAGGTATGGATACAATAATAATAATTATGTACATAACAACACCAATTAATAATATAGGCTGTTTATATCCGGCGGTCGGTGCGGCGTGTGCGTAAACATCGCGGCATTGCGTCGTACCCACAGGTCGTACCTATTCAAGTTCTAATGTCAAGTAATGCCGCGCTGCGAGCATTTTGAGTGTCATAATATGATTTTAAACTTTATCTTCATTTAAGGGGCTTCATTACGTGAAAATACCATATTACCCGCAGAGTTTTTCTTTATTGCTCATTCAAATGTAAAGAGAGTACTCAATAAAAAATACGCGATGATAGATAATTTATTGACCTTCATTTCCATTTTTTAAAATCCTAATTTAGAAGTATAGTTTACGAGAAAAAAAATAAATTTTAACGCAATAATTTTCCTACAAATATTGTTATAATTCCGTTGTTTCAAAAAATATTGCCAGAAATTTTGGCTCAAATTATGAGTATTTATGTCATTTATAAATTTGCCTTTTTACATTTTTATTTAATGCAATATTTTATAAGTTATGACAACTTATAGCTGTTTTTAAGGAGAGGGGTCGGAGCGGGACGCGGGCGGCAGACGGCTGCGTGCCTTCGTAGGAGGAGGTTGTGTCGCTTCGTGTCGCTGCGCATACGATTTAAATTACGTAAAATAAGGCACGCCATCTGTCCTCATCATTCAGAACTACAATGAACTTGTCTTGTCTACAAGTAATACGCACCGAATAGACGGCAGCGCCCGATTTCAAGGTCACAATTTATGCACTGCGATTGCGATGCAAAATTATTTTTAAAAATATTATAATAAGTAATGAATACGTGCAAAATATTTATCTGTACAAATAAATAAAATTGGAGTAAAGAAATAACTGTTTTTACTACATGTAAGTATATTTATAATATGATTAATAATTATTATATAGACATATAATAATAATAAATAATAATAATAATATTAAAAAAATATAATATAATAATATAATTATTATATTATGTATTCATAATATTATAAATACATGATATAATAATAATATTATTATATTATATTTTGCACGTATTCATTACTGTAGGTATAATATTTTTAAAATACAAACAGACAAAAATTGAAAAAAAATATATTTTGATGTATACAGTAACATATAATATTATAGGTAAGTACGTTACATACCTACATCAAAATACATATTATTTTTGTACAATTTTTGTCTGTTTGTTACGGCAATCTCTGTAATGCTTAGACCGATTGAGACTTTTTGACAGTTCAGACTAAATATTATAATACATAAATTATATTTTAATTTTGTAGGTAGGTGATCGGTTTTAAATAATTGGCCAAGTGCGAGTCGGACTCGCGCACAAAGGGCTCCGTACCATTATAGAGCAAAATTAGGCACACGCGTTGGACGACCGCCACGCGCCGCCGCGACGCGGGCCACGAATCCGCGAGCGGGCAGTGGGCACCCGTCGCATGCGCCCATCTGACATCTCATTTATGATTTAGCGCTGCTAGTATAATTTTGGTCTCGAGCGTGTACACTGTACAGTTGTGTCGAGCTGTAGATTACCATGGATTATATTTTACTAATTTATTATTTAGCAAAAAGACGTCAACGGAAACAACGTCGAGTCCTGCAAAAAGCGTGCGTCCGGCGTCCGCGCCGTGTGCCCGCCATCCGCCGCGTTACTTCTGAATAGGGCATCGAGACCGGGTTTTCCCGAAAACCCGGGTTTTTGGGATTACGAAAAAACCCGGGTTTCAAAAATGGAACCCGGGTTTTTCGAGCTTTTCGGATTCTTTGTTTTTTTGATTATTATTAAAGGCAAGATCTGATTTAAGGTATTTATAACAAACTAACACACAAATTCTTTATCTTTATAGCATAAGTATTAGATTTAATTATTTCTATTATTCATAGTTAAACAAAATATAATATTTCAAAGTAAAAGTTTAGTTCTTAGAGCGTCACAGATTAATCGTCACAAAAATATTTATTAATATTTTGAACACCCTACCAAAACTATTCAATGTAAAAAAGCAAAGTCTCTTCAAGCAATCTATCCATCGCAAAAAGTTTTCAAATCTCATAGACGTATAATAGTTTTCAATCAACATTCAGTGACTGGCCACAGTTTTCTTCATTTTGTGATCAAAGCCTACCAAATAAGGAAAATAATGTCAAAAGAAAACAGCTTCAAAGAGTTCTAAGCCTGCTGAAAGTAAGGAAATTGATTCCTAAGCAGTTGACAGACCAACGTCATTTGGTCGGATCATGTCAATTCAATGTTGATTGTGATCTGTCGGCTCTAGGAATCAACTTCTCTGATAGTAGCTTAGACTTTTGATAATGGGCAAGTCAGCCGCTAACAAAACGTTGTAACTTGGATCGACCGTTGCTGATAAAAAACACCCATCAACAAAGTCTTTATGAAAGAATAATATCTAAAAACCTGTCATGAATTTTTGAAGACCGTGAATGTAAGAATGATAGCTTATATTTTTACAACACTTTTTCGAATTTTATTGTTTCTAAAACCATCACAGATTTTCCTAAGTCCAATGAATCTAAAGCCCAATGAAGCTAAAATCAATGATACATCAACAAATCTTTATTTCGTCTTATAAACTAGAATTTTAATTGAAATGAGATATTTTTATTGCTGATTGTCAAATTTAAAATAATAAATAATAATTAATCAGGGTGAGCAAAGCAAGCCCTAGTAATATATCCCACAACCTGAGCATTTTCGTGATACACTTTACTGAAACCCGAAAAAAGTACCACGGAAAAAGTACCACGTCTAATGATTTTTATATATGATTAATATAGTAAGGTTTATTTACACTCGTATGTAGATGTATTTTCATCGGTTAGTCAAGGTTTGGTTACTGCTTTAAACCACGGAAAAAAACGACGTAAGCCACAAAGCTCGGCTTTTAGCTAACTTACTAATTATTATGTATTTTTAGGTAAAATATAAAATGTATTTTTAGGTAAACATCATTACCTAAAAATACATTTTTGTGTCTTGCTGTGGTATGGGGCCCAGTCTTCTTTGCAATTTAAAGTCTTTTTTTACAGTCGATTAACTTACTAAAAACCTCTAGAAGTTTTTTTGTCGTTATTTGTTATATATTCACAATAAACAATCATATCTGATAACTGTGGAGTCCACAGTTATCAGATATGATTGTTTATTGTGTAGGGCTAGTCCACAGTGTGGACTAGCCCTAAGTTGAAATAATCTGGTTAAATTAACCCAATATTAAGACAATGCAACCAGTAAAAAGACTCCAGGAAAGCAGCCCATAGAAACCGACAAAACCATCCAGAGGAGTTTCCATCAAGTTGATTCTTACCATTTTGTATTCCATGATTACAGTCTGGTAAATGCAGCAGATTGCTTTTCATGAGCTTCGGAGACTGATAATGGTAACACATAATAGGACGAATGATCTTTCCATAGCCGGTCGTGGATGGCATACTCACTGCGGAATCTATACTATAAATGAAGAGATACTTTCGCATTTATAATAATATTATAAATGCGAAAGTATCTCTGTCTGTCTGTCTGTCTCGCTTTCACGCCAAAACTACTGAACCGATTGTAATGAAATTTTGTACACAGATAGTCTAATGCCTGAGAAAGGACATAGGCTACTTTTTAACTGGTAAAAGGGGCTATAAGGGGGTGAAAATGCGTTAATTTGTTCAAATTAAGTTAGTTTCAAAAATTCATAACAGATGGCGCTAAGAGTTGCCTACATCGCGCTATCGCTTGCTCATAAGTCTTTCTATAAGAGGTGGTACCATGTTAAGTTGGGTTTTTCGATTCTTTCGATTGTTATAATATTGTTATTAGAACAACTCACTACTCAGTACTTTATCTATGTAGTGACGTAACCTTAAACCCACCAATGATAAATAGTTTATGGGTAAAGCTAAAGTTGTGTAATGGGGGCTAAGTAAAGGCTAAATAAACTTTAAAATTTGGTTTAAATAAAGTTTAATTTAAAAAAATGAAACATTATGTGCACACTACACAGCTGTTTTTGGGTATTTGATTATTATATTATTTTTCTGTTCTACACTGTCCAACGGCGGGACTAGTACTGAAAGTCGCGAGAGTGTACAGTAGTGCGCTCGTTTTCCTCGCGAGACCCCTTGTCTCAGGCGCAAAATACCCGACAACGGGCCGAGAGGGTCCGAGACACGCGAGACGAGGCGAGCGCACCCATTTACACTCTCGCACTCGGGCCGCCTCGCTGTGTCTCGGCGAGAGTGTACAGCCGGCTTTAAGCTTTGATAAGATCCAAAATGTAGAAGAGGTTAAATAGTGGCTTCAATAAAAGTATGATATGGCCGTACCCGTTTAGCCAAGACTTGTTTGGGCACTGCTGTGACCCGAAACTATGGTATTTAACTGGGTAGGTGCTGGCAATCGCAGAAAATCATATGTAACGTATTTTCGAATGGTTAATATTTGAATTGTAAAAAAAACCGAAAAAACCCGAAAAACCCGGGTACCCGGTTTTTCATTCTAAAAACCCGAAATCTCTGGTTTTGAAAATTGTTTCTGGGTTTCGATGCCCTACGTCTGAATTAAAAATTAAAAAAAAAAGGTCAATAAAATATAAGCTATCATTCATTACGTATTTTTTTTAGTAAGTAATCTAGTTACATTTTATGAGCTAAACATTTTAACTAAAGGTATTTTAAAACAGCAATTTGAATAAATTATATTTTGAAGAAATTACATTTGTTTTACCGAATTAATATTGAAATAATAATATTCCAAAAAAAGTTGTAAAATAGAAAACTAAATTTCATCGCGCAGCGAACCCGAGATATTGCAGTGTAGAACTCATGCTTCTATCCATTGCGCTACCGTGACTCAATGAATGTTTGTGAAATAGGCAAACTATCTATAATAGTTTTTCTCTTTACATTCAGACTGCGTTGTTGTTGATTGTTCGATATTGAACTAGATGTCGTTATTTCAAATGGCGCGGTGGTGAGGTAGGAAGTGGAGTGCGGAAACACTCGTTTGCCCAAGGTCGTTCGCATATTGAAGCCCCTATTACAATATAGTATCGCTTGAGAAAGGCGCAGGCGGCCGCGAGGCCGGCTTTCCAAGTTTCTCATGCGATAGTACTATGTATTACAATAATGAAGGTAAAGATTACTATCATAATATTATTATGACACTGAAAATATACTCGCAGCGCCGCTGGGTGTGATTCGGCTCATCCTTCGATCGCGGATTCTTGGAAATCCATTGTTCTGGCGGCCGCTTTGGAGTTGAAGCGTTAAATTGTTAAATTACCTAGCACGCATAGGGTTGTGTTCACTTAGATTTTTTAAAATGTATTATTTAAATTTATCTACCTGATATTTGGGCCTTGGGGTATTACAAATTGTAATAAGATACGTAGAATAAACGCAGTAATTCGACGCGTAGGGTGGTATGGTCACTAAGTCACTACTCACTAGTTCACTACCACGGACGACCACTTATAAACTCGCGGACTTTGACGGAGGTCATCTTGGAGGGTTAATTAATATTTCTAATAACAATACGAGATCAATAATTACCACTCAAAATGTTGACAATGCAAATTTCAATGCTCACTGCTCACACCAATGGTGACACATTTCTGATTTCACACAGCCAATGCAACTATATAAAACTCCTACGTACAAGCGATACTACGATTCAGGAGCACCTCAGCGAAACCTAATGAATACATCGTGTAACTAAAACTATATGAACAACAATCGGAGTTCGGACAAGCGATAGCGCCGACAGAGCGCCTCAATGACATATAGTGAAGACAATATAAAATTATTTTTTATACAATGTAAATTGGCACTAATTATAGTTTATCTACTAGGTAACTAAAAACAGTGAAATTATTATTTTTAACAAAAAATTAAAACCGACTTCCAAGGTAAAAACAATAATAACATTCTTATAATATGAACTAAAAACTAAAAAGTATTAAATAATTTTCCTCTCTAAATGTGCCTTTTTCCGAATTCAGCTAAACCTCAACTATTTCTGTACTCAACCTTCATAATTTTGAGTCGGTGCCAGTTCCATAAGTTTCAAATTTTCTGTCAAAGAAAATATAAAGATTCCGCTATATCTGGTACCGACTTCAAAATGAGGTTTAGCTGAATTCGGAAAAAGGCACATTTAGAGAGGAAAATTATTTAATACTTTTTAGTTTTTAGTTCATATTATAAGAATGTTATTATTGTTTTTACGTTGGAAATCGGTTTTAATTTTTTGTTAAAAATAATAATTTTTGGAGTTTATTTTCATATATAAGGCGCCCCGTATGAGAAAAATACGAGGGGTAAAACCTATTAAAGAAGTAACGAAAAAATGTGCCACGTTTTTGGAATCATCGGACATCGGAATATTATATACACACACATATATATATATATATATATATATATATATATATATATATATATATATATATATATATATATATATATATATATATATATATATATATATATATATATATATATATATATATATATATATATATATATATATATATATATATATATATATATATATATATATATATATATATATATATATATATATATATATATATATATATATATAAATATATATAAATATATATTTATATATATAAAAATATATTAAAATATATGAAATATATTATATAAAAATATATAAAAATATTTTTATATTTATATATATTTTTTTACAACTATAAGAAAACATAACATCTATAAATAATTAATATATAAACACTATTTATAAGTAATATATAAACACTATATATATATATATATATAGTGTTTATATATTAATTATTTATAGATGTTATGTTTTCTTATAGTTGTAAAAAAATATATATAAATATATTTTTATATATTTTTATATAATATATTTTTATATATATAAATATATATTTATATTTATATATATTTTTTTACAACTATAAGAAAACACAACATCTATAAATAATTAATATATAAACACTATTTATAAGTTTTTTTGTTATCACTATTAATGTTTTTTCAGTTGAATAAACTCTTTTTGCGTATGGTTAGATACTCGTACTTAAGGAGTTAAACTCCAGTCGTGCGTCGGAGCTGACACACTTTTCTCATTTTTCTGGATTATAATTAGATCACTTTGTTCAACCTAAAACATACATTACCAGTATTAGTAAATAATATTATTATGTTACAGGCTCTATTTTTTTTATTTGGGTTCCGTAGCCAAAGGGTCAAAACGGGACCTATTACTAAGACTTCGATGTCTGTCTGTCCGTCTGTATGTCTCCAGGCACTCTCTCAAGAACCACTATAGAGCCTAGGTTTCTGAAATTTTCACAGATCATCTATATTTGTTGACGCTATAACAACAAATGCTAAAAACAAAATAAATTAAATATTTTTGGGGGCCCCCCATAATATAACAAACGTATTTTTTTGCAATTTTTTGCTCGATATCAATAATGGCAATAGGTAGGCACTTGAATTGTTCACAGAAGGGGGCAAACGAGTATACGGGTCACCTGATGGTAAGCAACTACCGTCGCCCATGGACACTTGCAACATCAGAAGAGTTGCAGGTGCGTTGCCGGCATTTTAAGAGGGAATACGCTCTTTTCTTGAAGGTTCGCAGGTCGTATAGGTCCGGAAATCTGCTGGTGACAGTTCGTTTCAGAGTTTCACAGTGCGCGGTAGAAAGTTACGCGAAAAACGCACTGTGGAAAACTGCCACTCATCAAGGTGATGAGGATGGTATGCTTTTCGCGTGGGACGATGGCGAAAAGTTGAGGTGGTATGATTCCGAACAATTCCTCAGAGCACTCCCCGTGATACAACGGATAGAGGATGCAGAGCGAAGCTACATCTCGGCGTAATTCCAAGGGGTCAAAGCTGTTTGAAACACTATGGCAATCAACAATTCGAGCGACCCTTCGTTGGATACGATCCAGAGGGAGCAGTTGGTATTTTGGCGCCCCTGCCCAGATGTGAGAACAATATTCCATATGAGGCCGAACCTGCGCCTTGTAGAGTTGTAGGCGTTGGTCCGGACTGAAGTACTGTCTCGCTCTGTTAAGAACACCAAGCTTCTTCGAGGCTAATTTGGCCTTACCCTCTAGATGAAATCGGAACTGGACTTCGCTCGATATGTTGACGCCAAGTATCTCAATGCTAGGGGAGATGGTTAAAGATGTGCCCTTATACTTAATAATAAATTTTAAATTAAATAAATAATTAAAATCCCATTAAAAAAACACATTTATAAAATCTATTTTTGCTCTATAAGGGTACAGAACCTACGAATAATAAAACCTAAGGAAACGTAACTCCCATACTAATACAGTTTTGGAACATGTTTTTTGACGGAGTTACTCTTCCTTCGTAGTACAGAACCCCTTCGTGTGTTAGTCAAACTCGCACTTGTTATTACAGGTATCGACTGCAAACATTGGCTGTCATCAGTCATCACGCACGGATGCTTAACTTAGTTAAGTGAATCTGGCGTTGTTAGCACGTTTTTATGTAGAGCTTTTTATAAAACACGAGAATAATCTATTAATTTGATGCTTTGTATTTTTTAACCGCAGCCAAACGTGCGTGCCAATATAAAATCTGTTAGTATAAAAACGTAACGTCAAAATCTTATTGCGGATGTAAGCAAGGTTTTAATTTTCATCGATAATTAAGTTAATACTTAAATATAAGTAAGTATTTAACTTAAAAATTTAAGTATTGACTATTCTATTGTGTCTCGTTTATGCCACGATCGAGTGACTAAAGAACTATATTATGTTTGCCGGATTGGGGGAAACAACTGCAGTTGATTACTGCAATTATTTAACTAACCGGCATGTACTGCGACCGTGAGTCAATAAGTACAGTGTGTTTGGACCGCGAGTCCTTTAACACAATCTTTATTCTATATGCATCGGAATTGATTGCGGATCTCTGACGATGTTTTACCTATTCTATAAATAGAACTATTATGTTTGCCCGATTGGAGGAAATAACTGCAAGTTAATTACTACAAGTGTTTAATTATTAAGTTATTTTATAAACCGCCATAATGTGTGGATTGACCGCGGGTCTCTAAACACAATTTATATGCATCGGAATTGACTGCGAGTCTCTGACGATGTTCTATATTTTCTATAAATAGAACTACACCTTGGCCGGTTTGGGGGGTTAATAGCGAGCTATTTAAGAAACCGCCATAATGTGTGGATTGACTGCGAGTCTCTAAACACAATCCTTATGCATCGGAATTGACTGCGGGTCTCTGACGATGTTTTATCTAATAATAAAAGTATAATATGTTGGCTGGTTTGAGGAGATTAACTGCGAGTTAATTACTATTTAAATTTAAAATATATCGATATTTTTAAATCAACATAATGTATGGATTGACTACGAGTCTCCGACAATATTTAAAAGTAAAAATTAGCAACTACCGCGCGTTTTCTCGCGCTCTTCTATTTCTATAAATAGAACTACATAATTATTATTATAATATTAATATCTTTGCCGCTTTATAGAGCACAGCTATTTCGAGCTAATAACTAGATTGACTGCGAGTTTCATCAGCTGTTAACAACCAATGCGCGTTTCGCGCGATTTTTTTGTTCTAAATATAGAACTACGATTAATTATAATTTATTATGTCTGCTGGTATATAATTAATTTTGCACCAATGTTGGGACTCGGAATACACCGCGAGTGTATAACGAAACTTAATATCTACGTAACGTGATAGTTACTACCCTCCAATGAAACCGGCCACCGTCACCGAAACCGGTGTGGGAGCTATTATTATTACTACCCTCAATATTTTTTGTAACATATTTTATCGACAAATAAGTCGATTATAATGAGCAATTATGCTACCCCAATATTTATTTTTTTAGGTCACTAAGACCAGACAATCGGGGAAATATCAGTATACGGGTCGATGGTGACTGTCGGCTGGTGCCGCTAGTACTGTACGGCTACAATAAACCCTCTTCGAATTCGAAGAGCGTTAAGGCGACTAAATGCTCAACACCGCAGCAGTAGTGCTGACAGTTATTTTTATATATTATATTTTATAGATGTTACTATTATAATTATTGTGGGCTTAATACAGCTATCCCCATCCCTCGGACAGCGGGCCACATGCGGGCCACCGGGACTTTATTTGTAGCCCGTGTGATGTTAAACCAATTTGAAATTTACGCCCACCGGCAAAATATTATACAGTAAACGTGAAAGTCTTTTTTCACTTGTAGATCGTTAATTTTGAATAAAGCTATTTTTCAAACCTAAAAATGTTTGTTGCGGCCCGCGACACCAAGACCAAAAATGTTTGCAGCCCGCATGAAAAAAAAAAAGATTTGGGAACTTCGTTCCAAAAACAAAACTAGGTTAAGTACCACTGGCTTAATATATTATACATCATGACATCAATAAATTATTAGAATTTAAGACTATATCTTCGTGTACCCCCAACGTAGGTACCAAGGTTACCTTATTTCAAAGATTTTCTTTCCCCAAACAAAGCGGCGGAAAATATTGTATTATATTTTAAAAACAATTATTGAATTATTTTAAATTTGAAACCACTTCGTAAGTTTATTTCGAAATTACATGCTAATTTGGAAAATTATCGTATAGCTTTCAAGCCAATACCCAAAAGTGGATATCTAGCAAAAATAGATTTAAAAGTCTACTTCTTGGTTCCTTTTAACTCACTAGTCGATTGAAAGTTTTTAATTTACGTATTAAGAGCCTTAAGTCTTGACGTACAGACTATCAGATGTGCTAACATTTTTTTCACAAAAAATATAAAGAAGGAAACCAGACCAGGCGTGGGCTTTATCTCTACTGGATTTACCATGCTTTAATAATATCAGTGTTCTAGGCGACTATTCTTCAGCCTCAGGCGCCCCTTTGTTTACGTTTTATTGTTAATAGTGCCATGGGTGTATTAAATCCACAACAAATATCTAATTATTAAAGTCTTAACGTTTATAATATTTATATTATTAAAACATAACTAGCGGTCCCGGCAAACGTTGTTTTGCCATATACAGTATTTCGCCCATATTATTAATTTGTTGAATTGACTAAGTAAGTATGTCACCATCAAAGTCCATGATTGCTAACCCGTCGCACAAACAATGGTCGCCGTCGGTCTCGAGTTGTAGCAGTTTGCTATTATTTATTCAACAAATGAATACACTTATCAATATAAAGAGTAGATGTTTTCCGATTCTCAACTCTAGCTGATATGCTCGCTAAAATTCACGAAAATCGGTCGAGCCGTTTCGAAGGAGTTCAACCACGCACACCGTGACACGAGAATTTTATATATTAGATATAGTATATAATAATATATGCCAATTAAAAACGGTATAACATAGAACAGTTAAATCCGTGTACTATTCGTGAGCTAGCTCAACTGAGAGATGTTTTGACACTTTCACATCCTGATTCCTGATTCCCGGCGCGGAATGCAACTGGTTTTCAGCGATTAAAATTTTTAATACTAAATTAAATAATATGCCATGATAAATACGATAACAGAATCATACTTATTCTTGAATAATAATTGTTAAAATATTCAGCCTGGTGGACTGAGAACACAATATTCTCGACTTTCAATCATATTTATATGCAATAATCACATTATCGACGACCACAGAGCCGGACCTGAGTACGGTTAAGGCAGTAGACTCCTTAAAATTTATTCTAAAATACTTTACTTCGACTTACATTTTAGATAAATCCTCTCTTCAATCTTATTAGTTATTAGTTAATATACTTATTACAGAGATCTACGTCCGCTCCATCGAAACTTTAGCCAAACAATTTGACAATGTCTGTAATACGATATCTTCTACAGCAATCACTGTGCACTGTTATTGTTTATGAACAATATTGACATTATTGGTTGGTGACATTGGCTCAGATGAATGTGTGAAGCGTCTTTCAAAAGAAGCTTTCCGGTAAAATCCTAGCCCATACCTGAGTAGTATAGTACCCGGGATCCACTTATAAATTATTTGTTTTTTCTTGAACACTGAACATTGACTTAAAACTTTCTGCCTAATAAAACTCGGCAAAATAAAAAATTATGGTTTTAAATATCGGTATCGAAATTTGTATTACAAAGACATCCTCCCGGGCGTGATTGGATCGGTGATGTTATTCAATTATGTAATTTTTTTTATTAAAAAAGAATAAGTTATATTTAAGGTATTACGCCGTGCGATGGTTATTCAAGATTATATTAAATAGTATAATGCTACAGTACGGGTTATTATTGCTAACGTTTAACGCTCTGCACAGAACAGCCACCTCTCAGTCGGTTAGCCGCTGGATAAATCAGGTGCTGTGCGAGTGCGGCGCGGCGTCGACACGAGCATCGACACGGGGACTGATACTGGATACGATTAGTAAGACGACAGTCGACAGGCAGGACTAGCAATACTTTCGCTATTTTCCTTAGCCATAATTTTATCGACGAACTAAGTTTTGCTGAATCAGTTATATAATCACCATGATCCCAATACGTTATCATTTGAATCACAAACCATAGAGGTCTCTTAAGTTTTGTTTCTACTGACTATTATTATTTATGGTTCTTTCTCGAATATAATGATTACTATTCATAATGTTACATATATTATATTATATTGTATTATGTAAAAAATCTTTCTTTTGTTACTCTGAAAATCTACCTGGTTAATTAATATATCGAAGAATGAAGCGAAGAAATATAATAAATGATCAAACGAACTTACCAAGTGAAGTTCGATCATTATTATATGAGTCGCTTCATTCAAAGATATAATCTCCCTCCCACCCACCCTGCACTAAACTTTGTTTGCTGCAGTACCCAAAGAAATAAAGAAAGATTTTTTGCATTACCTCTCTCTAAACATAATGAAGCGCGCTGATGACAGAGTGATCGTACGATATTTTTATGTACCCACATACGTCTTTAAAAAAACGCGATTGCCTAGCAAATAAACAAAGGACTACCTGGTTAATTAATATATCTTTGAATGAAGCGACTCATATAATAATGATCGAACTTCACTTGGTAAGTTCGTTTGATCATTTATAATACATAATATCGTTAGAAACCTATAAGAATAATATTATGCTTGTTCTAGATACCTACGTCTTATCACTTGGTTTTGTGAAAAGTGTGTCTGTCTATTTGTCTTTCTGTCTGTCTGTTACCTCTTCACGCTCAAACCGCTGAACCGATTTTGCTGCAATTTGGTATGGAGATACTTTGAGTCCCGCGACAGGACATAGCCTACTTGTTTCGAAAATGTGAACGGTTAACGCATGATAAACGAATTTAGCCATAACGGAATTTCCAGCGTCATCTGGTGTACTATATTTGATTGTTTTAATAAGAAAGAGTTCCTTGATAAATTATAATTCTTATAGACTTGACCTCCCAGTGTACGTCGACCTTAATGAGCTGACGGGTTTCTGAACAGTGTGCCAATTTCCAAAAGTATCCGGTGTCACGAATTCCAACGTTTGGTGTCTTATTGCATAAGGTGTTAGCAAAAATTTTGTCGGAAATTAATGTTTGTGTATTTTAATTAATCGTGTAAAATTAGCTATGGTGCAATGATTCTTCCTAGTTATTGACCTCTGACATACGGACATTCGCTGTGTTTCCTAGTCCAGTCCAGTAGGCTGATCCATCCATCCATCGTAGGTCATGTATCCTTTCGGGTCATCTGACCACCTGCTTCTCTCCCTCATATAAGTTGTAATCTTAATGCTATTTATAAACCTTCAAACCCTTATACGAGTGTTTAATAACATAATTTTATGATATTAAACTAGCTGTCCCGGCAAACGTTTCTTTGCCATATTATAAAGTATATCGCCCGTATTATTTTATTGAAGTGACTAAATAAAGTATGTCACCATGGCAACGTCCATCGCTATCATGGTCGTCGTTTTTCTCGAGTTGTAATAATTTACTATTATTTATTCAACAAATGCACTTATCAATATATAAAGTACCCAGTAGCCGATTCTCAGACCTACTGAATATGCATATAAAATTTGTTAAAAATCAGTAAAGCCGTTTCGGAGGAGTTCGTGGACTAACATTGTGACACGAGAATTTTATATATAAGATTAATAAGTTTGTATGATTCTTAAAATTTACATAGTTATAAGTTTAATCCTTCTAATTTCTTAAAATGGTTTAAGGTACTGTAACGTTTGATACAATCACCAATTTTTTGTCATCTATTCCATGTTGTCCAAAATATTGAATAAAAATTAATTTTTATAATTAAATATTTTGTTTTTTTGTATCATCGCTAACTTTATCCTGTTTGTCAGTTATGCCCGCTGTACACTCTCGCCGAGAGCTCTCGGGCGAGAGTCTCGTGCGAGAGCCCCTTGCCCAAATGCGATGATGTACATTCTCGCTTAGTTCAATCGCAGCTAAGAACTCAGAGAAGATGGACGAAAACGACCATTCACCATTCACCATGCATCGAAATATATCATTAAATCCAAAGATTTATATTCATATTTAATTTTATTTCTCACAGATAATGACAGATAATGACGTTTATTATTGTTATTTTTCTGTTCTACACTGTCCAACGGCGGGACTAGTACTGAAAGACGTGAGAGTGTACATTAGTGCGCTCGTTTTCCTCGCAAGACCCTTTGTCTCGGGCGCAAAATACCGACAACGGACCGAGAGGGTCCGAGACAGGCGAGACGAGGCGAGCGCACCCACCCAGAGTGTAATCACTCTCGCACTCGGGCCGCGTCGCTGTGTCTCGGCGAGAGTGTACAGCCGGCTTTAGAGGCAGGCTAGAATTATAATTTTATGACGCGGTTTTATTTAAATATTTTGTTATAATGTGTCAAATAAAACGATATATTGTTATTCAAGGATGTTATAATGTGACGAAATACGAACATTTTTTGGGTTATGAAATATTATATTTTTAATTTTTATATGTCTTTTTTTTACTCTATAATAATAATATTAGAGGTAAAAACTATGGTCTAATATGCGTATTAAGAAAATTAATAATACACAAATACAAGATGCCGTCCGCAACTCCATTGCGACGAAAGTACTTTTTCTCACCTCCGCCCTCCGCGCCGAAAACGTCAACTTTCTTCCCGCTGCGCTTATTACCGATGTTGCCGCTTTCCGCCGCCGTCGCGTCAATGAGGAGCTTCGCCTCGGTCAACAATATATAATATAATTTTGTTATCTGAGACATTTCTTATTTTCCTGCCCTAGGTGCGAAATGTACTATATCGTGCGGCAGCCGTACATTTTTCTTTACAAAAACTAACTTTATTTTGTTTCTTTATTTTTATTTAAGGCTGCTCTCTCAAATAAAGCGTGCAGATGAAACAACTTTTCATCGGCATTAACAGAGAAATTATATCTGAAAAATATAATTAGTAATCTACATGATATAAAACGTAATTTGGTTTTGCCATATTTTTTCTATCGGTATCACATAATAAAGAAATAAAAAAACAAA
The DNA here is from genome assembly GCA_937595015.1 of Polyommatus icarus. Taxonomy (NCBI): domain Eukaryota; kingdom Metazoa; phylum Arthropoda; class Insecta; order Lepidoptera; family Lycaenidae; genus Polyommatus; species Polyommatus icarus. Next base: position 20,008,110 of record OW569323.1, on the reverse strand, counting down.
TCACCTCCAGGCTCCAAATCGTTGAATGTAACCACTTTACTCCTTCATTATTTATTAAAAAGAATATATAAAAAATATCTACTGCTTTGCAATACATGAGTGAATAATTTGGTTTGGTTACTTTTTTGAAACATGTATCATATTAAGCCTTTAAAAGGTTTTTTCTCCTATTTCGCCCTATCATGGACGCGGCGAGAGTCGTAACCGCCACCATACAAGGCGCGCTGTTATGAATGTTATTTTAATGTTATTTAAGTCGATATTCGCACTGACAGACAATCGACTTGTTAATTTAGGAAGAGAGGGCCCTTAATACTATTATGCACAAGAAACAATTACAATATAACAATATACACAGTAAAACGACACAAAGGGTCTGCTTAGTGCTTATTTCTAGTAGAAATCTCTTCCAGCAGCCCTTCGGAGAGAGAGATAGGATTGAGACAGCAGATAGAACGATTTTCCGATTTAGGGATCCATTTAATGTATTTACAATAATTATTGACTACACGTAATACATTTAAGAAATACAATTTTAGGTTACAGTAAAAACGCATACGATATGAGGAATCTCTGTATTAGCTCCATGTGAAGAATATAATAAAATTCACTTAGCAGCACAATCACTTTATTCAGACTTGGCAAAGCTTTTCCTTACAAAATCGTTCAGTCACCACCGTGTCGGTTTACAAAAGTGCCGTCATTTTTTTATATCACTCAAAACAATAACCAACAGTCACTTTCAAATATTACAATAACTTCTGGAATTACAAACAAATACAAATCAGCAGTATACATTCAAATTCAGTACTTATAAACAATTAAAAATATTATATGAATATTAAATTATCATGTTAAATACATGATAATTATATCCACTAAATTAAATTCTCAATGTAATAATTTATAATATGAGTACGGATATGTATGTCACGTAATTGGTAATTTACTCACTAGCGTTTACAAATAACTACAATGGCACAGAATACATATTAGTTTTAACAAACAATAGTATTTAAGAAAGTACATTAATATATTTTTAAAAATATTGTCTTAATTTGACAAATTTAATTAACATAAATTCTATTTTTACTACTCAGTTTACGTATGTTCCTAATAACATATCAATTTCTTAAATACAAACACCGCATTCACAATATCATAAAATCAACCAAAAATATATGATATTATTGTATATATATTTAAATTATTTTAAGTTACAATTTGCTTTAAGTATTAATATATCTATCCCGTTGTCTATGTCCTTGACGGCTCCTCAAAGTACCTCTATCTCCATATTAATCTATCGAGATGAGGTAACTGACAATTGACAAAAAGACGTAGGTAAGAATATTGTATAATATTATTAGTAAGGATTTCTATTTTTAAAAGGCTCAAATTGAAAAGCCCGAATGGACAACCTTACATGTCTCTTAGGTGACCATTTTTAGGATTCCGTAGCCAACATGGAACCCTTATAGTTTCGGTCTGTCCGTCCGTCTGTCTGTCTGTCCGTCTGTCTGTCCGCAGTTTTTTTCAGAAACTATTCATGGTGCCTCCCATACACATTAAGAGCGGGGGGTGATTTATTTTTTCCGCATCTATCACGTCCGACGTATACATACCACCCCACCGTGTGGGGTGTCGTTGGATAGATTTTTTAAAAATATTATGATTTATGAGTATTCAAAGACGTTTTCAGGTTTAGGGATCCGTTTGTGAAATATTAAGTTTTAATGTGGAAAAAATCGTTAGAGTCCGGTGTCCCCACCTTCTACCAGCTAAACCCGCTATCCCCAACCCGCGGCCCGCCGGGACTTTATTTTTGGCCCGCGTGATGTTAAAATTTTTTAAAATTCACGCCCACTGGCAAAATAACGTAAAGTCTGTGTGATAGTCGTTAATTTTTTTTCACTTTAAAATCGTAAATTTTGAAGAATGTTATTTTTTAACCCTAAAAAATTTTCGTTGCGGCCCGCGACACCAAGACCAAAACATATTTGTGGCCCGCATGAAAAAAAAGTTACGGACCACTGAGCTAAACGGTTGCTTCTGGAAATGTGAAAAAATACGGGGGTAGGAAATATGCTGAATTTAAAAGAAAAACTATCACGGCTAAAAAGACTTCATAAGTTGTCGACCAACTAAAAAAAATATTTGACGAAGTATAAATAAATTTTCGTTAAAATTCCTTTGAACGTAACTGAGGATGATGTTGTTAGTAGTGTAAAACACGTTATAAATATACATTCATTGATCATACAAAAATTATCAAAAACTAGCGGTACTATACGCATATACATAATATATTGCGCGTGGCCCGACATTTCTATTGGCCGGTTCTTAATTATGATAGATATTTATTAGTTTATTTGCTTATAATGTAGGTAATACAATAATATAATGTATTAATGTATTTTCCAGATCCTTATATCCTTTCACTGAGTATACTTTTTCTCACCTCCGGGCGGAAATCGTCAACTTTCTTCCCGCTGCGCTTACCGATGTTGCCGTTTTCCGCCTCTGTCGATGGGAAAAATAGTATACGCACCACGGGCTCGGCTACGCCTCGGCCAACAATTACATGTGATCTGAGATATTTCTTTTTTTCCTGTCCTAGGTGCGTAATATACTATTTTTTACAAATACTGATATAGCCTCTGATTACATGTAGATATGTGGTGAAAAATATCTGGACATGAAATCACCGCTAAGTGGCCTCTTTGTTTTTCATTACAAAAGAAGATTTGTATCGTGGAATTCTATTTTCTTGTTTTTCACGTTATAGAGCGGCTGTCGCATTCCAGACGCTTTGTTTAACATTCATATATCTAGATAATTCAATTTTACTATTCAAATTGAATGGATATTATGTTTAAATCGTAATCTACTTGAGTGTTTACTCTTCAGGGTATAACAAAACAAACTGATAATACTTTAGGGTGTGTAATGTGTATGTGCCCCTTTTATAGAGTTCACTGTGAAAGTAGCCATGCTGAAATGCTGTGCAATTTTTGTGTTTTTTGTATTGCTAAGCGCCCCAGAGAGATGAATTTTCCCATACAAAAGTTTAAAAAAAAACTCTTTTAGCTCAGTCTAGCCCCGTGCTAAGTACCAGCTGAATGGCTTATGTTACAGGTACCAGACAACGGAAATATATTTCATCTTTTTATACTTTACATGTATTTAAGATTTTTATTATACTATACACATATTTAATACACATCCATGATCAGGAAACATTGAAAACTTTTTGTTCCGTCGGCGGAATTCGAACCCGCGAACCCCGGGGTGAGCGCTGACAACACGCTCAACCACTGAGCCACAGAGGTTGTCAAATATGAAATAACGAAGGTGTGCCAGCTACAGGCCATGAATTCTTTTCATGTTTTGTCATTGAAGATAAAAAACGCGATTTTAATTTTTATAATACTTACACGATTTAAGAAATTAACAACGCAAAACTGCTCACAGTGCATCTAAAAACCATTTATTGTACGATTCCCCGCTGTCTTCAACTTGAAGCATTTCTCAAGATTACTCAAATACAGCACTTGACAGTTTGACTGATCTTTATTTACGATCCTATGTAATCACTACAATAGATAACAATATAATTTGTGACTTGTAAATAGCTACAATACACTTCGTCAAAGGTTCCCTTTATAAGCAGATATTCGCTAATCACTTTGGTAAGATGGTAATTGGTCATTACTCATTACTCATTAGGCGTTTACATTCAAATTGATATCTTTGATTAATTCTGTGGTTAATTCTCTAATCGTAAGCCAACGAGTAGTATTCCAGAGTCAGTAACATATAATAATAAGTCTGCTAGCGAACTATCTGAATTTTGTAACTTATTCTCATCTTTCTTCTTCTCTGTCTTTGAGCCCTCCTCCATTCCGCATAACTATGATATTAATAGCCTCGATGTTCACCCTGCTGCAACTATCCTAACCGACTTAAAAATTAACGAGAGTGATGTCTTAAAGGAACTATAAATAATGAATATAAATAAAGGAATGGGTCCAGACAATATCTCCCCTGTATTTCTGAGAAATACAGCAAATAATATTTATAAACCTCTCTGTTTCCTATTTAATAAATGTCTTTCCGAGGGAGTCTGTCCTAAAATATGGAAATCAGCCAGAATAATTCCTATTCATAAGGGGGGCTCCAAAAAAAACGTTCAAAACTATCGACCAATCTCCATATTGTCAGCTCTGTCGAAACTTTTTGAGAGACTTATTTTTAACAACATATTCATAATATCATTAAAGATCAACAGCATGGCTTTGTACGTAAACGTTCCACTCAAACCAACATGATTATTTATCTTACTGACCTTTTTAAAAATCTAGATGCCAACATTCAAACGGACTGTATCTAACCGACTATGTATCTGTAACCGACTTCCGTAAAGCTTTCGACAGAGTTGACCATAGAATTTTGTTGGAAAAACTAGCTTTCAACGGTATTCGTGGAAACCTATGGCGTTGGTTTCTCTCCTATGTCTCCAACCGATCACAAAAGATGGTCATAAATGGTTTTACTCCGACACAGTTTTTGTTACCTCAGGGGTCCCTCAGGGATCCATACTAGGACCTCTTTTATTCATTATATTTATAAACGACATTAATAATTGTTTTCTACACAGTAGCTTCTTACTATACGCCGACGACCTAAAAATCTATCATACCATAAAATGTATTGATGACCAATATAAGCTCCAAGAGGATTTAAACCGCCTTTCGTGTTACTGTCTAAAAAACAAATTAACTTAAAGCTTAAATTAATTAAGCTTAAATAAATGTAAATCAATAACTATTACAAAAAACTTCATAATTTAAATTTTAACTACAACCTATGTAATTCTGTACATGAAAAAACTAATAATATTCGTGACCTAGGCATTCAAATTGACAGTAAATTAACCTTAGATTCCGATATAAATAACATCTGCAATAAAGCTTTTAAAATGTTCGGATTCGTAATGAGAACAACCAAAGATTTCACTGATCCGTCCGCTTTTATGTACCATCGAGGAAGTTGATTCCTATGCAGTTGAGAGACCAACGTCATTTGGTCGATTATGTCAATTCAATATTAATTGTGATCTGTCGGCCTTTAGAGTATTCAGTTGTAGTCTGGGATCCTATTTATAATGTCTATAAGGACCATATTGAGAGAGTACAAATAAATTTTTTTAAGAGATTATATTATAAATTTAAAATCGAGTTTGTGTTATATGAATACGTACAAAATGTTGAGTTTAAAACAAAGACGACAACAATTATAAGCAATGCTTCTGTTTGACCTCTGCAAGAATAAATATGACTGTAAAGATATCATAGGAAAACTTATGTTTAATGTTCCTAACAGGCCTGTGATGAGAGCGACTCGCGCTCGCCACACGTTTGCTCTGCCCCTATGCAGAACAAATGCTGGTAAGCGAGCGCCAATATACAAATTAATGTAAAATTATAATTTAAACTTTAATGAAATAGATTTATTTAGTAATAAAACATGTTCTTTTAGAGATAAAATGTATAAAAAATACATATAAAATGTTTGAATAATTTAAAAATTGTAAAAATAATAATACTAATATAATAATAATAATTATAATTGTAAGTTTTAAAAATAAGAATAGACTAATAAGAATAATTAAGCGAATAGACTAATAAGAATAATTAAGTTTTAACAGTATTGTGCTACTACGTAACTATACTCACTCACTTACTCACACACATACACACACACACACACACGCACACACGCACACCTACGCACAACTACCCAAAGAATTATTGTATTATCATTAGTCACATATAAATATGTGACTAATGTTGTTGGCTATACAAAATATATTTTTGCTATGTAACTAGTTTAAGAAAATTCTGTATAAGCTGTTAATTGGTCCCTAAATAAAAAAATAAAAAAAATCCTTCAAAATCCATATTATACATGGGATATGTGTCTGTCTGTTTCCTTTTCACGCCCAAACCGCTGAACAGATTTTGTTGAAAGGTACGGAGATACTTTGAGTCCCGGGAAAGGACAAAGGTCATGATGGAAAATTCTGTGGTTCCCGCGCGATAAACGAATTTTGCCGAAACTGAGTTGCGGGCGTTATCGTTCTAAACTGTATGTAGTACTAGATAACGTCCACAACTCTGTTAAGGAACTGGAATAATTAAACGTCCAGCGCTGCGCAATCCAGCGCTGGATTGGATTACTGGATTGGTATAATGTAAGCTGGCCATTAAGAAAGTTATAAAGTTATATACGTCGTGTGGGCTTAAAAATTGTAGATCTATTTCGCAAGTAGCGAACGGGAGCCGTTCATTGGCATTGTTTAGAAATTAACATCCATTTACAGTGAGCTGATAAAACAAACAACCGACACATTTTGAAACTATGTAAATAAAGTTACAAAGTTCGAAATACGTAATCTCCTACTCATCTCTACAATCTATACTTCTATACTTATTATAAAACAAAGTCGCTTTTTTTCCCTCATGTCCCTTTGTTCCCTTTAATCTTAAAAACTACGCAACGGATTTTGATGATTCTTTAAGTGTTAGATAGCCCATTTATCGAGGATGGTTATAGGCTATATTTTATCGCGCTAAGATTAATAGAAGCGAAGAAATAGAGGAAAATGTGGAAAAAACGGGGAAAATTATTTGAAACTGCTAACTTGAACGCGCCAATCTCAGGAAGTACTGGTCCGATTTGAAAAATTATTTCAGTGTGAGATAGCCCATTTATTGAGGAAGGCTATAGGTTATAATATTTTATCAAGCTAAGACTAATAGGAGAATGTGGAAAAAACGGGGGAAATTATTTGAAAGGGTTTATCTCGCTAACTACTGGAGCAATTTTTATGTTATTTGGCACAGATAAGAAGCAGACCACATGAAGGATCGTGATAGGCTATCGATTTTAATAATATTTTCAGTGGCTATGTATTTTATACCCGCGCGACGCCGGGGCGGGTCGCTAGTAATATTATAAAGTTATAATTTCGCATCTATGCAAAAATGTATGTCTGTATGTCACCTCTTCAGAATCGATTTTGATAAAATTTGACATATTTTAGAGATACTTTGACTCCCAACGAACTTGAATTTTGGCGCAACGGAGTTTTGGGCGTCATCAGTCTAGTCATCAAATTTTTTTTTAATAAATAAAGGGGGCAAACGAGCAAACGGGTTGCCTGATGGTAAGCAACTACCGTCGCCCATGGACACTCGCAACATCAGAAGAGCTGCAGGTGCGTTGCCGGCCTTTTTTCTTGAAGGTTTGCAGGTCGTATAGGTAATTTCAGAAATGTGATATTTTTAACCACCCATACACTCGTAGCCAAAAGTTAGTAAAGTATAACAAGATGTCAGAAGTAGAGATAAACTACGATAACATGGCGCGCCCCTCCAAATTATTGTTTCAATGTGTGTAGTCACATTCTTGATCCTCATGAAAGAGTTTGTATGTTGTAAGTATTCAACCATGTCAATTTATTACCAAGATTTGTTGATCAACTAATCATAACTAGCCGACCGCGCAAGACAATGCACATCAAACGTTTTGAGCACTTCAAACGTTTTGAATTTTGGAGGGGTGCGCCATGTTATAGTAGTTTATCTCTATTTGACCAACCTCGGCTTACTTTGTGAGTAGTCTAGAGCCAGCTATAAAAATTAATCATTTTTTAATAAACAATTTCAGATTCCATATTATTTACTTTATTAAATCATAAATGTTTTTGAGCGCGGCCATAAGATTTAATTTAGCAATTTTCTAAGCTACGAGTATATTAATACTAATGTGTCTGAATTCTAAAAGTGCGTCAGTCAGTCTGTTTGCCTATAGCCTCATCTCGCCAAAACCGCTGAAATGCTTTGAGTCCCGATTCCCGGGAAAAGACAGGATACTTTTTATCCCGGAAAAATGTACGGTTTCCACGCGATAAACGAATTTTGGCGCAGTGGAGTTACAGGCTTCATCTAGTAGCAAACAAAATAAGTTTATACCTTGAGGGTCAAGTCAGACCGCAACACGACTCGTAGATGCATTTCCTAAGTACTGAATTGACAGATTTCAATTGCGTGAGACGTCTTGCAAATCTATCAAATCCATATAAATTTAGAAATGCGTCGAGTTGTGGTCTGAATTGACCCTAAACTTGTAAAACTTACAAGTTATTCACTTAACACTTAACATTATTCACTTACGCGGGTTCAAGCTATTTAGCTTGAATGTCATTGACGAAAAACGTTTACGAAATTATCATAGACATAATTTAATTAAATGTAATGGCTTTTTAATGTATGCAAAAAGATTAAGCTCGGCGTCAGTTCACACGCGTACATTTTCATTGACCTTGTTAATATTATGTTGAAGAGTACCAAAATATACTTTACCAATTTTATTGTTTAAATAATTATTGCGACTTGGATTGGGAAGTGAGTAAGATTATAATAGCAAGGATCGCTGAGTAGAATTTGGGGTTTCTAAGTTTCGGAGATAGGGACGCCGTTTTTTTTTAACGCAGGGGAAACCCATCATGGGTGCCCCGGGTTGGGTACCCCGGGTAAGAAGACCGCCGCCTGCCATGCCTCATCGCTCTCGAGCATGCAGCGCACCACGCTCGGGAGTGAGAGGTCTCCACCTAGCACCGCCACGAGATCGTGGCGCTGCACGGCCCAACGATCGCACACCTCAAGGGTATGCTGGGCCGTGTCCTCCGCAGCGCCACATTCATGGCAGGCTGGCGTTGGCTCTCTCCTGGCACTGGTACTCACCGAAGCACCCGTGCCCGGTGAGTACCTGCGTAAGGAGATGGGGAAGCCTAATAAACACCTGTAATAAGGAACAAGAAGAAAAAGGCGAATTGCTAGTATTGCTGTGTTAAAAAATCTTTCTTATTTCGTATTGCAACTCTTTTTCGTCTCGTCTTCATTCGTTTCATTCGTCTTGTAACTCTTTTGTAAGTTAATTCTTGCTTATCATCGGCACATCTCTGTTCTTTTCTCGTTCTTATAAGGAATTGCCTGTTGAGAAATTGCGACATAACTGATGAGTAATTTTCTCATTGGGTCACCGACCACGGTGCCAAATGTCAAAGGAACTGTATCCGAGCAATCGACTGCCTATAATTATCATCGACCTTGATGTGCCATATCTATTTTTCACACTCCTCTAATGATACGTGTTTATTTGTTGCGTCTATTCTAATGACCGGGCCATAGGTTACGCGTGGCGTAGGGTTATCAAGTGCCATTGAGTCCGTGCACATTTTGAGGGCCGCACCGGTGTGGGCCGCAACTTTCAAGCAAGTATTATGACCGAGTGCACGTATATCAAGAAAAACGCGACCCATAGTGTTCTTCTTTAATAGTTTAATAGTTGTCAATTAGGGGGGGAACAAAGTAATAAAAAAAAGATATAATTTTTTTTAATTGGAGACAAACGAGCAAACGGGTCACCTAATAGAAAACAACTACCGTCACACCGTGGACACACTAAACATCAGAAGAGCTGCAGGTTCGTTGCCTGCCTCTTAAGAGCGAATACGCTCACTTCTTGAAGGTTTGCAGGTCGTATGGGTACGGAAATACTGCACGACAGTTCGTTCCAGAGTTTTACTATGCGTAGCAGAAGCTTAGGCCAAAACGCGCGGTGGAACACTACCAAAACTACTAAAGACTCATATTAATAGAAATTTAGAATTTAAAAAATGTCAGTCAGTATCGTGGCGCTTATTAATTTGCCACTACCCAGGAATAATGAAAAGTATTTGCTATAGCAACCGTTAGGGTCAATTCAGACCGCAATGCGACGCGTAGATGCGTTTCAAAATTTTTATGGATTTGACAGATTTGCATGACGCTATTGAAATCTGTTAATTCAGTATAAATTTAGAAATGCATCTACGCTTCGCGTTGCGGTCTGAATTGACCCTTAGCCATATCACCGTTATTAAAACAACGGGAAAATCATTATGTATTTCATCACACATATTAAGTAACAACAGATGTCGGTAATCACAGAGATGACAAGGTCAAGGAAATGATGGCTGGTGCGGCGGCTGAGGGGTAAGGCCGGAAATTCCTGGTGAATCGTGGAGTGAAGTTCAGAAAACAGCTTGGAGCTTAAGGCCGGCAACGCACCTGCAGCTCTTCTAATGTTGCGAGTGTCCACGGGGAACGGTAGTTGCTTCTGTTTGCTCGTTTGTTATCTTATAATAAAAAAAAAAACACTTAATTCGTAAACTTTTCCAATGAGCAGAAATATATTTCCGAAATGATTGGGATGACTGCAATATTGGTCATTATAGATAAATAAATATATTATGATAGTATCATATCGTTAGTACAGACATTACTAATTTCATCATAATGTTAGATTTAGTGTTATTCTTATTATTTTTGTCGCAGATACGCTCTAGGGCTCTATTTTTAAGCGTCCGCCTGAACGCGCGGTTTGAAGGCTACACTATCTGATCACATTAATAATGTAAATGAATTATTATTATTATAAATTGTTGAGGTGGTGGAGGATTCATTTTTAGGGTTCCGTACCCAAAGGGTAAAAACGGGACCCTATTACTGAGAAGTTGATGTCTGTCTGTCCGTCTGTCTGTCTCCAGGCTGTATCTCAAGAACCGCTGAACCGCTTTTGTATATAATAATATTATCATCTGTTTTGCTGTAAAATGGTACGGAACCCTTCGTGCGCGAGTCCAACTAGCACTTAGCCGATTTTTTTGTGTTTTAAATTATATTACTATTATTTATTATTATTATACTTGCGGGAGATCTAGTCATATAAACATTTAAATAGATGAATCACGACAGCCTTCAACAAATTAGTAAACTATTAAAATATTTTGCATTTCAGCCAAATTCTGATCGGTATATTAATGAACTCTTGCGCAAACTGTCAAATGTAAAGTAATGGCTGGCGTTGTAAGCGCATTGACATTTTCAAAAATTAAAATACAACAGAGCATAAAATAATTAATAAAATAGTGGATGAAGAAACTGTTAGAGCAATGATTGTATCAAGAATAATCCAAAATATATTATATTTATATGACTGATTTTAAATTACTCGGAGACAAAAACTTTCATTTACATTTAAGTTATGTAGTGCTTCAAGGTATTTAGCCTTTATGATGTTTTAATTTATAGACAGAGTTTCATAAATTATATACAGGCTCAAATATGTAACACCTTAATTCTATTAACCTGTTATATTTGGCAAACATATAAAAATCATCCTTCAATTGTGGGCGTGGGTGACACAGCATTGCACCTAGTTTTGTATTAACAATATCAAGACTAGCTTACGCAAGCAAACCTTGTAGCATAGGTATAAGGAATTTCTTACAAAAAGCCGAATAAAGCCCACAGTATTCGATTGCTAAAACCTGGTTTAAACCAAAGACAAGCCTATATCGTTTAACCTCTGAACTCTACAATGGGTTCGAATATTTGTTAGCAAATCGTTAAATTATATAGATGTTTCGTCGCATCCTTATGATAGAGCGCATGCAAGTTTTTGCATAGTAATTATAGAATGGTAATTCACTTGCTTTGAAAGGAAAGAGCAGGCCTTTGCCGAGCAGCGCGACACCAATGACAACAGTCATTGTGTCAGAAAATCCTATTATTGGCAACCTTAGTAAGTTAATGATGGACACTTGTAATACAGGTAGGTACCAGATAACGTAAATATATTTAATACTTTCATACTATACATATATACAGTGTGTAACAAAAATAAGTGATAATACTTTAGGGTGTGTGTGTGTTCCTTGTAGAGAGTTATCTGTGAGAGCACAGTTAACTCTCTACAAGGAACACATACACACCCTAAAATATTATCACTTATTTTTGTTACATCCTATAAGTATATAAGATTTTTATTATTTTATATTTATAGTTTATACACATATTTAATACACATCCATGAACTTTTGAAAACTATTTGTTCCGTCGGCGGGATTGGAACCTGCGACCCCGGCTTGAGCTACCATCAGCCCACCAACTGAGCCACAGAGGTCGTCAAACCTTAGAATTTCCGACCCAATCAAGAAAAAATTTATTTAAGCTTTAACTATAATTTTATGTGTTAATAGCTATTTGATGTGCACTTAATCCTTCGATCGGAGGTTCTAGGAATTCCCATAATATAAATGTACTCATAACTCAATAGTCAATACATTATTATTATGCGGGTTAGTATAATATGTATTATGTAGTATTAGTATATTTTAGTATATTATGTAGTATACGAATGCTTAACAGCGTCCATTAGTATATTATATCTTGGTAATATTTTATGCTGATTATCACACCACGTCACTTCGTTTCCTGACGGCCAGTCATGACTTTGATGTCTTGTTCATGTTCATTACCCTTCATTACACGGGTTCAAATGTTTTGTGACCTCTCAGCTCAGGCTTGCCCGCGTAGGTCATTGCCAATCGTCCAAATACTTATCCATTTTCCACTATAATTATATGAAGAAGAAGACAAAACGTGGCATTGTTTGTAATATCGATCCCATCGATCGTGGCAAAACGAGACACAATAGCTTTTTCATTGTTATCGCGGCCGGATGTGGCCGCTTGGGGCTTGAAACTAGACGACGCCCGCAATTTCGTTGCGCCAACATTAGTTTAGGAGCCGTATATTTCTCCGGGGTAGAAAGTATCATATTCCGGGGCTCAAAGTATGATATCTGTGGTATCTCCATACGAAAATTTCAGCAAAATTGGTTCAGGGGCTTGGGCGTGTAGAGGTAACATACAGACAGACAGACACACTTTCGCATTTATAATATTATTATGCACTAGTGGCCTTAGTAAATAAAGTTTAGCAACTACAAGGCACTTTATACGTAAGTTTCCTTACAAATAAAAATATTTATAAAGCGCACACAGTCTTTTTCTGACACACACAACAAGACGGGGACCAGTCCTAGAATAGTCATACTCTGTGATATTATTATCATTAACAATAAAGGAGTTAATTTAGCACGACATCAACAATTAATTACTTGTGCTTTTAATTACTCGTTCGAGAAACTTAAAATCAGTAAGTAATTCTATATTGCACTAGCCATTAGATGACGATTTTTTAATACGAGTATTCATAATTAATAAATTGATGAATAGAGATAATAAATGCATATCTGTCAATGAAAAATATATTTTTAAATAAGCAAATTATTATTCAACGTCAATAAATAAAACGTTATGTTGCAATTTGTGTGATAAAATTATTATAAACTAATTTTTATTTTTAAATTAAAAATTTATGATGAATTCAGGAGGTTATGCATATAAGGAAATGTTAAACATTTTAACACATAAATGGATTTTCAAATGTGTTAGTCGCGCTAAAACTCGAAAACGGCTGAATGGATTGGGCTGATTTTAGTCTTAAAATATTCGTAGAAGTCCAGGGAAGGTTTTAAAGTGACACGAAGTTCACCGGAACAGCTAGTTTAAAATAAAAATTAATTTCAAATTTGTTAGTCTTGCTAACACTCGAGAACAGCTGAACTGTTCTTTTTTTTGCAAATTTATGTCCTGAAACATTAGTGGAAATACAAGGATGGTTTATGCGGTGAGAAAATTAAGGTACCTATCGCTTATCACTTTTAAGTAACTTAAAAGTGATACGAAGTCCATATGTATTTTGAATAATGTTCATAAAGTTATAAAATAATATAATTATTCCCTATTTTCCTTGGCAACGCCATCACGTACAAAATATACCGCATTGACATTAGGCGCAGATATTAACGGTTTTCATTGAATTTTCTTTCGGGTTTTTCACTTGTATACTATAGCAATATTTAAATACTTACAATAGAGGTTTGTATACTCCATATCATTCTAAACATTTGTAAAATCAAATAGTAATCTTCCAATCCTCTTTCGGTCGATGTCAGGGGCATTAGTTGCATGAATTCACCTTAGGAGTACATGTTGCAAACATACGAAATGTACCTCTACATAATTGACTCGAAGGGTATTGTTCTTTCAGATAATAAATCATGTCGGTTCATAATAAATATTAATGGCCATTCAAATCGGCAATTTTTATGCCTAAGAAACAATTTGTAAGTCATTGATTATATTCATAATGATTATATTATATTAGCAATAGAATAAATAGAATAGTCCTTTTATAGTATTTCTAAGTGATATACTATAATATAATAATTATAGTCTATAAAAAGTAAAGTATGACAGACACATAGAATATTTTCCTCTTATTATTATCCAGGTTCCATTCCTGCGTTGGTAAAAGACTGTCCCTAATTTTGATTAGGAAAATGCGGGATGATCGTCTGACAAAATGGTGATACATGCGTCTGATTGGCATGTAAAAAGTCGGTCCTGCGCCTGATCTCTCGCCAGTCGTGTCAGACATCCATCTCATTGGATTTAATGAAAATAAAGGAAGAGAGAGTGCTCTTATATACTGCGCACACGCTTGGGCAATATAGACTTCAGCTTAGCTAGTCAGGTTTCAACGAAACCGGCTGCTGCCACCGTGGATTTTAAAGTATATTTTATTTGTTATAGCGGCAACAGAAATACATGATTTCTTTATAAACTAAGTGGGCAAACGAGCAAACGGGTCACCTAATGGAATGGCCTGGCCCATGGACACTCGCAACATTAGAACAGGTGCGTTGCTGGCCTATCCGAATCTGTGAAAATTTTAGCGGCCTAGCTATTGCGGTTCTTGTGACAGACATGCAGACAGCGAAGTCTTAGTACTTATTATTATCCTTTAGGTACGGAACCCTAAAAAGGGACTATAAGATTATCAATCCAACTGCAGACGCATCATATAGGTAATTAAAATAGTTGAATATTAAATAATCATCAAGACTCCACATTGTTGCATTCCATTTCTCTGACCATCGTCACCGGATATTGTACAATATACTTGACATTTGCCATTCATTCCATAAATGGATAAAACATGATGTCGTTATACTAACCTACAATAATCTTTAACATTTCAATTTGTATTTCATAGCGATTATATTAATGAGGTTCTAACAAATTAATTTTAAGTGTGACCAATCTAAAACATATTATTAAAATGTAAAATACTGACGGTATACATACAAAAATACGATAAAAAAATGTTATTTAATGATAACTTACAGGTTTTGATGAAAGAAAAATGTGAGACTACTTGTGACAATTTTTTTAAGAAAAAATTCTTGAGATTTTTTTGCTACTGGATAAAAATGTGTAAAATAAAGATGAAAATAGAAATATGTTATAATTTAAATATCCAGTTTAATGTATACCTACGCTACACGCAGATGCAGAAGATGCCAACATTGTTGTTATTGATTGACGTCTCTATTTCTGTTACTTTCTCTGTAATGGGGCTTTAAATATATTTCCTACACTTCCAACATAATATAATGATGCTGCAACCGATGTATTATTGAAGGCAGATCCATTTTACCATTCTTGAACCTTATGAAACAAGAAATAAGAACGAAAAATGATAACCGGATGTGTCGTCAAATGTACTCAGTCGGAAAACAATTTCTGACAGCAGGTGTTTCCTAGGTTTTACATCGGAAGTAGTATTAAGACATATTTAAATTATTTTAGATTTTTAGTTTAATTGATTTTAGGTGTTTATAGGTACCTAAAGGATTTTTTTTTAGTGGATAACTTGTACAAGTGTGCTAGGCCTCTGTCAAAATGTGTAAATCTTTCTAATAATATAAAATATTTTTTTATAAATAATTATTATTATTGTATAGCAATGTTTGTTTGGTAAAATCCTCTAATTTTGTATGTTTTGGGCTAGGTATGAGAATTCGCTATCATTATATTATTATATCATGTCCAAAATAATGTTGTAAAGAAAATTATACACTATACTGTACTCGGCGAAACATGGCAGTAGCAGTCATTGACTCCCTGTCAAAAATTTGTCATTTTCTATATAAAACGCGATTGACAATGAAGTGTCAGATGTTGTCGATCGCGGCTTTGTGTAAAAAATGACAACTTTTTGAAATGGAGTCAATGACCGCTTCTGCCATGTTTCGCCGAGTACAGTATATTTTCCTTAGTCTATGTAATGGTTGTACCAAATAGTGTCCGGAATCGCGCTTTTGAAGTTTGTCTAAAATTACAGCATTTGAAATGGCGACTCTTTGCTCTCTCGAAAGATCCTCATTGGAGACTCTCAAGCTCCTGATGATATTGCAAAACAATGTATGCCGGATTGGCTAGTACCAGCAGAACTTGTGGTAGTGAAGTAGAATGTGCAAAATAAACACACTGTATGCCTAACCTAACAATATAGTCTGCCAAACTAACACAAAACGAAGTATTTTGTAACACGCAGGAATAAGGTCATCAGACTAGATAAAGTTTAAACAAAAGGCAATTTGATGACGAATTGGCAAGTCGCCTGAGTTTATAAAGCGCCGAGGACGTACCTACTTTATAATACGAGTATATCCCTGTATATAAGTCACATTATGTTGTTTCAAAGAATGATAAAGAAGGTACAGTCATTTTGGGTAACTTTGAATTGCGGTTTTAACATTGAACAATACATTTTTATACATTTTTGTATTGTTCAAAGTTAAACCGCAATTCAAAGTTACCCAAAATGAGCTTACTGAAATAATATCTACGACCTGATCAAACTGTTTGCTAGTGTGTAAAAAATTTGGCAGTCCCTCTCCGTTATTTTTCTTACAAAATTAGGGGCAAACGAGCAAACGGGTCACCTAATAGAAAGCAACCAAGGTCGCCTATGGACACCCGCAACATCAGAAAAGCTGCAGATGCATTGCCAGCCTTTTAAGAAGGAATACGGTCTCTTCCTGAAGATTTTCAAGTCCTTTTAGTCCGGAAGTACTGCTGGCGACAGTTCGTTCCAGAATTCTACTGACTGACATAAAGTTAAATTACGAACCGGATTTAGGTCAACAAATAGATAACTTCTAAATGCATGAGGCTCAAATTAATTATTAATAAGCTGTCAAGCCAACTTCTTCAATTAAATATCCTGGACATGGATAATTTTTTTAACCGACTTCCAAAAAACGAGGAGGTTATATGTTCGGCTGTGGTTTTTTTTGTATGTTCAACGGTTACTCCGCCGTTTGTGAACCGATTTTCGAAATTTTTGTTTTGTTGTATTAGGTTTCACTTCAATTTGGTACCATGTTCACAAAATTGGTGACCTGATGATGGAATCTATGAGTAATCGAGGGAACTCCTCGAAATTTATATGGAAACATATGGTAACTTTGGTTTTATGAGAAGCATCCTAAGCATATGCTACCAAAAGGCAAGATTTTGCACCGAGGTATATTATGGTTCCGAAGATACTAAGAGAACTCCAGATTCCTTATAGATACAAGTTTGGGAGTTTAGGCGCTGTTTTAAGAACTGAAAGCATATGCTACTATGCAAATTACATTCATTATCATCATCATCAACATTACCAAGTCAGGGTCACCAATGTCACCAAATTCAACCTTATCTCCAGACCATAAGGCACACATTTGACATTACTTCTGAGAAGTTAAAAGTTGCTTCGATCATGTTACATTCTGTCTCACTTCGCCGAGATATTCTGGAAAACAACCTAATTTCAACCTTTTACATATCGCATATCTATGCGAGACGACAGTTATTGTACTATGAACGCTAAACGCAATGTTAAAGGTCGCTTGACAGCCCTGGCAGATGCCAGGGCTGTCAAGCGAACGGCGCGGCGCGGCGCGGCCGCGGGCCGGGTACCGTACTATACAGTGCGAGGCGTGTGCGACAAGTCGAGCGAGCACCCTATTGAAACTAGTCCGGTGACCGGCTACTTAGCACGTCACACATGTTCACTTCGATTTTTTTTTAATGTATTGTTTAAATTTATCTGCAGTCTGCAGCTGATATTATATTTTGTTAGTGTGACTGTAATAAGATACCTACGTAGAATAATATACAGGTATATTATTCTACGTATAGTACGCTTACTAGGTAACTAAAAAGAGTGAAATTATTATTTTTAACAAAAAATTAAAACCGACTTCCAAGGTAAAAACAATAATAGCATCCTTATAATATGAACTAAAAAGTATTAAATAATTATTCCTATCTAATAGTGCCTTTTTCGGAATTCGGCTAAAACTCAACTATTTCTGTACTCAATCTTCATAATTTTGAAGTCGGTGCCAGTTCCAAAAGTTTCAAATATTCTGTCAGAGAACTGAAGATTCATCTGGTACCGACTTCAAAATGATGAAGATTGAGTACAGAAATAGTTGAGTTTTAGCCGAATTCGGAAAAAGGCACTATTAGATAGGAATAATTATTATTTAATACTTTTTAGTTCATATTATAAGGATGCTATTATTGTTTTTACCTTGGAAGTCGGTTTTAATTCTTTGTTAAAAAAATTAAAAATATAAAATTACAATTATGTTTTAGTCTCAATAGATTACCTACTGCACGATATCAACATTTAACAAGATAATCTTTGATAAAATCAATACAGACTCCAAATATCATAAGCAATTTTATATTATGTACTCAAATATAAGATGAGGTCATGGACGGCAAACCTTTTTTATGCGATTGCAATTTTTCACATTTTTTAAAGAGCTTTACACCCACATTGTGTCATGATGGTCACATACAAGGCTTGTGACAGTTAATTAATTAGCTATATTATTAGATAATAGTATCTAATAATATAGCTAATTAATTAATTGTCACAAGCCTTGTCAATAGTCATAGGACTATTATTATTATTATTATATTGTATATGACAATACTTATTTGCCCTAGTTTACTAGGTCCTAGTAAAGTAGGGCAAATTAGTATTGCTTTAATATTTTTAATACCTCAGTTTCTGATTTGGAAATGCTGCGTGTTTTCCTATTAATATGAAATACTTTATTTAACTACCACAGGTCGGTAACTTCTGAATAATCTGAGACTCGATGATGGCATTTACAAATCACTGGAGGTTAATTTGTTTCAGATTTGTTAGCATTTTGCAGATTGTCCAATTAGCCGTTTTACTGTTTATTTTATAGTCTCTAGTCTCTAGCCGACATAGTATATCATGAGAGAGCCATACTTCAGCGAATGAGCCAAATTGAATATTACGGCGTCAGAGAAAACCGGTGAAATTTTTAATGTTTTCCTTTTGTCATGATATGGTCCCAAGGATCACACGAAAAGTATCTAGGTTTCACCTATTAATGCGTGATAAAATTTGATAAAACACATCCAAAATTTCAAGCTGCGTTGACAAGACCTAGCCTGCATATTGAGTTTAGTCACGCCTCATAGAAAAACACTAGTATCTATGTAGGATTCGCCTCATTATTAAAATCGTATTAAAATGCATAGGCATTGACTATAGAGTCAAAAAGTACGAGACGAGCCCTAAGAATTAAATTCATCTATATATATATAAAAGAAAATTGTGTTAGTTACGCTACTTATAACTCAAGAACGGATGAACCGATTTGGCTGAAAATTGGTGGAGAGGTAGCTTAGAACCAGGAATAGGACATAGGATACATTATGTCCCGGAAAAATGTACAGTTACTGCACAATATACTTTTATGATTTGCGCGTAAACTATTCAATCGACTTTGGTGAATTTTGGTATGGAGATACTTTGAGTCTCCGGAAAGGACAAGGGATACTTTTGGTCCCGGAAAATATACGGTTCCCGCACAATAAACTTTTATCTCAAGAACGGATAAACCGATTTGGCTGAAAATTGGTGGAGAGGTAGCTTAGAACCAGGAAAAGGACATAGGATACATTTTGTCCCGAAAAAATGTACAGTTACTGCACAATATGCTTTTATGATTTGCGCGTAAACTATTCAATCTATTTTGATTAATTTTGGTATGGAGATACTTTTAGTCTCGGAAAATGTACGGTTCCCGCACAATAAACTTTTATAATTTTCGCCTAAACTATTCAGTCTATTTTTATGATTATTTTATTATTCGGTATGGAGATACTTTGAGTCTCGGGAAAGAACAAGGGAAACTTTTTGTCCCGGAAAATGTACGGTTACTGCACAATAAACTTTTATGATTTTCGCTTAAACTATTTATTTTATTTTGATGAAATTTGGCATGAAGATACTAATTTTAATCTATTGTTTTCTTAATTATACCAATTAGAATTAAATAATCATCGTTAAGACAGGACAACGCCTGTCGTGTCAGCTAGTATTATAATATTTTGACATGATTACGAGTATATTTTAATATCAAGATATAGTTTAATAAAGAGGTTAGAAAATGGTTTTTCCTAACAACATTACACTCTGACATACGCTAATAATTAAAAAGTCAGAAAATCAATCAATTTTATTTTACACAAGTCTATGAAATCGATCTTCTCACGGGCGCATCCAAGTCAATGTGGTATCGATCATAGATTAACAATTATTTCTCTTAAATAAACTATTAAACAAAAATAATGAGGCATCACTGAACCCGCTCATTAGTACCAATGTTGCGCACGACTGTGATTCACTAATCAAGACACGGGCTCTTGGACTATGACTTATCTCCCTTAATTATAACGTACAACTTCGTATTTATTTTAAATACAGACTAAGCTTTATACTGCTATTTATTTTTAATCATACGCATGTATGAATTATGGTTTTATGATAGACGTGTGTATGATGTATTTATGTGCTATGTATGATGCATGTGTATTGTGTAAAGCTGTAATAGTTACTTAATTAGCAACAATAATAACAATAACACAACATTATCGACGTTCTATAAAAATTTCCGGAATTGAAAACTTTTAATAATGGAATTAGTACTCGTTATATGGATGCTCTTCAAGTTTCTAGACCATCATTTAGAAAACTTTATAACCAGATAAACTGTGCTAAATACTGTGCTGTGCTAAAAACTGGAAAATCGAATACTATTTGCAGCTTATGATTTTTTATTATTTCAGATACTTCACTTACCAACATCATATTATAGTAGGGGAGGGAAGGGTGCTATTTGTGCAGTCACTCGAGTGTCATGGAGACCTAGTAGGTTTTTTACATTAGGTAAAGCTGTTAAAAAATAATAAGAGCGTTTTTTTTATTTTAGCGGTGGGTTCAGAAACTGCAACCATTTAAAAGTTTTGAAAAAGAAAATTTATTCAGAAAATTGCTTATTTAGGTAAATTATAAATATTATTATATTTTAGACAACAAGACTCAATCATTTAGCTTAGTTCAAAATAAAATATCTGCGAAGCTTAGTAAGGAAAATATGAAGCTTAATTTTTTATATTTTAAAATGTCCCTACAGGCTTATCTAACCTTTGAATCGTCAGTGCTTTATATAGTAGCTTCTTTGAGGTATACTAAACATTCCCTATCTTTATCTGACAGGTCCGATGACATTTCAATATTTAAAAAAAATTTAACCCATCACGTGAGAAATCTGATTTCTATGCCATGATAACTAGACACATATCGGAAGCCTATACAAGCTTAATCTGACACGCTCGAGCTTGTCCCGAAATCCCCTCGTCTCCTCCCCAACTAATATATTGTAATTTATTTACCAGAATATATGGTATTTTCTGTACAATATTATTCGTTTTATCATTTATTGAAACCCTAGCTTGAATAACCGTTATTTTGTATACAGAAAGCTAATTATAATATTTTTATGTATTATCATACCTGCACAACATGTAACCTGAAGTTAGGATAGTGATTTTTTTTTTAATATACACTATCCTGAAAAATTTTGTCAAAGTCTTTATTTCTAAAGGTGAATCCTGAATTACGGATCCAAAAGAGACGGATTGGGGATTGTCATACCTTTAATACATACCATAATATCATACTCAATAAAATATATGTAATGTCCAAAGCGTTATGCACTTTTGATGTTGTTATTTTAATTCTGAGTTTACTTTATAAGTAGTAAACAATTCGTTTACGATTTATTACACTAGTACTAGTGTCTCAAGGCTTTTTGTCATTTTGCTCATAAAACATTAATATTATGAAAACTTATAATTTTTTGTATAGAATATCTTTTAATTAACAAACCAGAATTATCTTTGAATTCGGAGTTCGAGTTTTTGTTAATTTCGGATGTGGTATTGTCTGACCGGCCTTATTAAATCTTCATCATCTCTTTCTTTCCTGAAATGTATTTTACACTATAATAGTTATGGAAGGGTGTCCACCTGATACAAGTGTCTCAAGATACTTACTTGGTGGATCTCATCTCTTTTGTGTAAGTAAAAATATTGTAAAATAAGGAAATTAATTATTTTTTATTAAGTATTATTATTTTTTATTATTATCATGCTAGCACACGTAGATCATGTTAAAGCCTAACATTTACTTTACTATGAAATTAATGTTTAATTATCTATCATAGTAATAATTATCCCTGAATTGGCATTTCAAACTTTTGTAAAAAAATTTTATTTCAGATGCGGTATTGTCCTACCGGCCATAAATTTTTATAATGTATTACACTTTAAAGTTAGATACAATTTTTTTTTCAAAAAAAATTATTGTTAACCTATAATTCCCTGATTTTTCACTCCTTGAATTCAGATTTCGAATTAAGTTTTTTTTTTTATTTCGGATGCGGTATTGTCCTACCGGCCATAAATCTTCATGATGTCAGCGCATGCACCTGAGGCTATATAAGCACTTTCACTGTTTGTGCTCGCGAGTCGCGGGATGCTACGCACTCTGACCCAGCCACGCGCAGACAGAGGACAGAGTATTAGTTTGTGTTTGTGACTGTGTCTCGTGATTTTTATTTGAGTGCAGGTGAGTGCACTTCTGTTATCGATTGTCCTTTTTAGGGATTGCTGTTTATGGTATTTTGATGATTTTATTTTTATTGTTTTGTGTTCAATATTTAATTGATTAATTAGTTTGTTGTCATAAATAGGACATTACGTTTTTAAATTAATTTAATAAAATACAATAATATTATAATTTTGATTAAGTAATTTCAATAGATACAAGCTGCAATTGGTGGAGTTAATTATATAAATAAACTTCCCTCAACAACTACTTTTATGTAAACTTTTATTGAGATAATTATTAAATAAATTTTCGTTTTACTTAAGCTTTCAGTTTTTCAGTTTTTGTTCAGTAAGTAATTTTTATTAATATGACTTATGTTTATTATTTTGTAGGTAGTTTCAATATAAAACTCTCAACTCTCTCAGGCTATGATATTATTAGTATTTATAAAACATAATATTATTATTATATTTCATAATGACCTAACGAGACTCGTCTACCAACTTTATTGTTATTTGGGTCAGTGTGACTCGCCGAGTTCATTGTCATTTGCTCTAAACTTGTTTAATTATTCATTTTATGAATATTTTAAAACATAAAATTATTATTATGAATAATTATTTAGCTAAAATATAATATGTCTCTTGATAATTTTATTGCTGGATGATATTTTCCAAAGAGTAAACCAAATACTATATAATACGACAATATTAAATTACGTGACCTTAATTTAAATACGAAACTTATTAGGCCAAGAGCCTATCCTTCATCCGATAAAGATTGTACATTTAAACACATTTTCCTTTTTTTTTAAGTCAACATTAGGTAATAGCACCGCTAAAAGCTGAAGGTCATCTTCCCCCGTGACTGTGCATTTCCCGCAACTTCCAGCAATAAGTTGCCAAAGTTTTATCGCAATGGAATAAACGGTTTGACATTCTAAGATGTGTACAATACTGCAAATATGTAAATTGACATTGATTTTGTACAATCGTTCTAACGTTTAGGCTTCTCATGTTGTGCAAATTTTAATACATGATTTTCATGCTATAAAGTTCACGCTCAACTAATTTTGTATTTCGTTGTAGAAAGCTTCGGGCGTGCAAATGTAGATTCCATGAGAACTGTGCATTTTGTCCCCAATATAAGGTAAAGAAGGTCGCACATCGTGATTACTATATCTGAACCGATGAAAATTCGTCTATTATTTTTAAGCATGTTAGAAGAAAAAAAATCAACCTCCTTTTATGTAATTATTATATTATGTAAACCTTCTTAAATCCTATTTAGGTCTAAAGATTAATCTAGAATCTAGACGTATCAGTCAACTTTCTAAGCATCTTCCTCTATAAAGGTTAAACATAAGTAAATAGAGGAAGGAGTTTCGTCACTCCGCCGATACGAAAGACATCAACGACATACATTCGTGCGATGCTCATCTTTTTGCTGACTTCTATGTTACACATGGCGATGATATTAATACATTTTCTTTAGATATTTATATCTTGATATTAATATATCTTATTGAAATATGCCTGCCATGAATGAATTATTTGATTTAAGGGGTACCAGGGTTTTAAAAAGCTTTTAAATTTGACACCAATTTTGTTGACACCGCGCGCTATAAACTGAAGTCCACGCGGACGAAGTCGCGGGCAACAGCTAGTATTATAATATTATACTATTCTTCAACGTGTGTGATGGTTAATACATAATTAAGTGCGAGCGATATTTATATAATTATAGTATCGTAATTCGCAGCGGGCCTTTAGAATATGGCTTGAAGCTTCAGTTAAAAGAATCATGCTAGGCTCAATCGCTCCTGAAACCGTACCGAAAGTTCATTTTCTAGAAAACAAACTTCATATTCGCACTTGAAACATACCCTCTTGACTTAGTCGTATAATAAACTGTTAACTTAAGTTGTATTATATTTAAGAAGATGACGCCCGCAACTCTGTTGCGCCAAAACTCGTTTATTATGCAGGAATCGCACAATTTTTCGGGATAAAAAATATTCTATGTCCTTTCCCAGGACTGAAAGTATCTCCATGCCAAATTTCAGCAAAATCGGTTCAGCGGTTTGGACGTGAAGAAAGACAGACAGACAGTCAGATGGATAGACAAATAGACAGATACACTTTCACATTTAATATTAGTATGGATGTTTACAAAACAATAACAACCTGTACATAGCACATTAGTATGCAGTAGAGCGCGGGATCCGCTAATAGCAAAGGTCGTCCGATATCGAAGCCTTATGAATTAGTCACGACTTACGTTTTACGATAATCACGTGTGAAGCGGCCGATAAAAAGCTCATAATTATTTATTTTGTTTCGATTTTGATGGATCACTTCGCTATTGTAAACAATTACCGCCATTATAGTGATACATCACATTATTTAAGTTTTCTGAGTTTGAAATCTATTGTTTTCAATTTTGACTATGCAACATAATATTATGGGTGCACTCCTGAATATAATTAACTTTTCTATGATAGCACCGTTTCTACTTACGTAGAAAGAAATCAACAGTTTCAAAGTTATTGCACAGGTAAAGTTTAAAATCCGTATAATATGTATTTCCGCGTTTATGAGTTCCGAAGCCTTTATTATTAAGCTTTTAGTAATACTATATTACCGTAGCAGTAAACGCCTTATTAAGTACTTGCCAAATCCCACTTAAGTGCCTCGTATAAAGTATTAGGGGTCTTAATTATAATGATAATTTGTTAGTAGCATAGTTTTACCGGTCACTTGCAGATGTAATAGTGTGACGTAACAGCGATGCGCAGATAAAAAACCTGTGTAAAAACAGTTAGAAATGGCCAGCCAGTGAAAATATATAATCATGTTAATGCCATGCATAATTTCAATTTAAAGGCAGCGCATAATATTGTCCATGATGGTCACATTATAAGATCTAAGTATGTAAATGTAAAAATATCAAATTGCTAAAAAATATTATAAGAAGGATGAAATGTCATATTGTGCTTATTTTTCTTATTCATATATCAATCTGCTACTTTAAACAAGCAAAATAAATTTCCGCAAGAACTAACATTTTCTTGCAGTTACAGAGTCTGTAATACTACGACGTGGTCCACATATTATTATGTGTCCAATTTCGATCATTGGAGTCCAATTTTACCAAAAGTGACTCACTTAAGGCTGCTCTCTCGAAAATGGGGTGCAGATGAAACCACTTTTCATCGGCATTAACAGAGAAATTATATCTGAAAAAAAGAATTAGTTATCTACATGATATGATACGTAATTTGGTTTTGCCATATTTTTTCTATCGGTATCACATAATAAAGAAATAAAAAACCAAATCACCTCCAAATCGTTGAATGAAACCACTTTACTCCTTCATTATTTATCAAAAGAATATATAAAAAATATCTACTGCTTTGCAATACATAAGTTAATAATTTGTTTTTTTTTTCCTTTTTTGAAATATGTATTATATTAAGCCTTAAAAAGGGTTTTCTCCTATTTCGCCCTATCATGGACGCGGCGAGTGTCGTAACCGCCACCATACAAGGCGCGCTGTTATGAATGTTATTTTAATGTCATTTACGTCGATATTCGCACTGACAGACAATCGACCGGCTAATTTAGGGAGAGAGGATCCTTAACTGCACTTTTAGAGAGTATTCGATATTATAATCGATAAAAAAATTACTGTCTCTTTTAAAAGAGTTTTATAGATACAGATAACAACAGATTTAAAGACAACAAACATGTAAAATAAGAAATGTCAATGTAAAAGCAAGTGTGCGCGGTTCCTAATATTTGGTCTTGAAAACTAGTCTAGCGTATTATACGCTATTTAAGTCTTCTGGAATTCTTGAAATTAGTATTTTAGCAATAAGCTTTATTTATGAAGGCACGTTAATTTATCAAAGGCTGTCAAAGGTGAATGCAGCTATTAAGTCGGAATTACCATAGATAAGAAGACATAATATTATTGGTAAATACTAGCATAATATTATGACTTTAGGCATCAAATTGCTATAATATAATGATTATAGTTATTTATAGCGGGCTTAAATTATTTCAGTCCAGTGATTCGTGTAAGCAGGTAAAGTCCGTGCAATCCACGAAGACGCGCCCCACCAATTTTTGGGTGATCTTTCCCTTTGACCGTAAGGCTTTTTTCTTAATTTGTCTATTTATTGTTGTGTGCGCGTGCACTCATAGGTAATTTGTGTGTACCGATAACACTCAAACATTGGCGAAAGCTTGCACACATAATATTTTATCTTATATATGTTACGCTCAAAGACCGAAAACGCTCAGTTTTAGCGCGACTAACACATTTGAACATCCATTTTTGACCGACTTCCAAAAAGGAGGAGGTAATACGTTCAGCTGTATGTATTATTATTTTTTGTATGTTCAACAATTACTCAGCCGTTTATGGTCCGATTTTCAAAATTCTTTTTGTGTTGTTGTTTGATTCGAATTTGGTACCATGTTCATAAAAATGGTGATCTGATGATGGGATCCATGAGTAATCGAGGGGACTTCTTGAAATTTGTATGGAAGCATTCAAGGTAAATGCTACCAAAAACTAAGACTTCGCACCAGGTTATACCCTGGATCCGAAGGTACCGAACAGAACTTTTGAATGCTTATAGGTACAGGTTCGGGGATTTCGGCGTTGTTTAAACAACTGAACTACTATCGAGTCAAAATAAGTGAATCGTGTTTTCCGTTAGCTAAGTATCAGATAAATATACAATGATTAAATAAATCTCAATTTCATTTGAGTCAATCGCCTTCCGGGATCGTAATACTTATTAGAAAACACAGCAAAATTGCATAGCCCGCTCTTAACAACTGAAAGTATAAGCTAACACATCAATTTGATTAATCATCATCATCACAACCATAATTATACCATGGGTCATCACACTATGACCCAATTATTGGTACTTTTCGCGATATTTTGCATCGAAGCAGTTGTTTTTGATGATGATTTCGCTGTTTGTGGACCGATTTTCAAAATTCTCGTGTTGTTGTATAGTATATAATCTTAATTTTGTATAAAAATTACGAAAATGGTGAGCTGATGATGGGATCTATGAGCAATCGAGGGAAATCCTTGAAATTTGTAAAAACACTCATAGTGGTTAAAATGTTGTTTTTAGTAAGTTAAACATATTATGTTACGAATAAGAGAAATTTCATACGAAGGTGTCTTTTGGTCCAAAGGCACTGAAAAGAACTCCTGAACCTTTACAGATAAAAATTTTGAAATTGCAGCATCGCTTAGATAACTGCAAGCATTTACCACAATTTCGCTTACAGTAACATAATGTGAATAGTTAACATTCGTATTGGAGCCTTATTTTGTAGATAACTAAAAAGAGTGAAATAATATAGTAATAAAACAAGGTAAAAATAATATAGTAATATGAACTAAAAAGTATAAAATAACTCTTACTCTTTAATAGTGCCTTTTTCAGAATTCGTCTAAACTCTAAAGCTATACTATTTCTGTACATACTACAGTCTTCATTACTTTGAAGTCGGTACCAGACACCAGTCCCAAAAGTTTCAGATATTCTAAGTTCTGACATTACTAAACTCACGAATAAATTAGCTGGTACCTATACCTATAACCTGGTGCGAAGTCTTAGTTTTTGGTAGCATTTACCTTGAATGCTTCAGAAAAAAACGAAATCACTAAATGTTTCCATACAAATTTCAAGAAGTCCCCTCGATTACTCATGGATCCCATCATCAGATCACCACTTTTATGAACATGGTACCAAATTCGAATCAAACCACAACACAAAAAGAATTTTGAAAATCGAACCATAAACGGCTGAGTAATTGTTGAACATACAAAAAAAATACATACAGCCGAACGTATTACCTCCTCTTTTTTGGAAGTCGGTCAAAAATGGATTTTCAAATGTGTTAGTCGCGCTAAAACTTGAAAACGGCTGAACGGATTGGGCTGATTTTAGGCTTAAAATATTCGTACAAGTCCAGGGAAGGTTTTAAAGTGACACGAAGTTCACCGGAACAGCTAGTCTTCTTCTTCTTCTTATATATAAAAATGGATTTTCAAATGTGTTAGTCGCGCTAAAACTCGAAAACGGCTGAACGGATTGGGCTGATTTTAGCCTTAAAATATTCGTGGAAGTCCAGGGAAGGTTTTAAAGTGACCTGTGACACGAAGTTCACCGGGACAGCTAGTATTATACTATAAACGATTAGGAAGAATAGTGGGGCGCGTCTTCGTGTATTTAAATACACTGGATTGCATTCCACCGCCCGTTTACATTAGTCCAGCACTGGATTGGATCACTGAATTTATGTAAGCTGGCCAATAAATATGAGGCTTTATAAGGTTCTTGATATACAATATAAAACAGTTATAAATACAAGACAATACTGAGTCACTAATGAGGATCCTTATGTATATTAAATATCCATGACTTTTAATTAACTTTTTATCGCCGTATGCATCATTGAACATACTGTTTTCTGCATAGATATCAGAAACAAGTGGTTTTAACATTTCTATGATTTTCTGTGTGTTAACAGGATTATATCACAGAAATATTTTGATTTACAAAGGAAAAATGTTATTTCCATCATTTTCAATAATCTGTCGCATTCATTTTGACCCATTTGAAAAGAGACAGCATAGGAATTATCATTTGGGTCAAAAAAACGGCGTCTGCATCAAGGCCTTTATCATTTACTGAATTATTAATTGACGTGTTGTTAGTTTATAAAGGCTAATTTAGGCTTTACAGACTGATATTTAGCATTTTTAAGTTGACACTGTTGGCCCATTAGACCAATAATGGCGGTTACAAACTTGTAGAAAAACGTATTCGTCTTCCAGATGACGCCCGCAACTACGTTACGCCAAAATCCGTTTAGCGCGTGGAAACCGTATATATTTTCTTAACGGACACTATTTTATGTCCTTTTCCATCTCTAAAAGTATCTCCAGACTAAAATTCATCTAAATTAGTTCAGCCCTTTAAGCGTGAAGTGACAGATATGTCTAACAGACAGACACACTTTCGAATTTATAGTATTAATAAGGATTATGAACGACGTAGGTTGTACTTAATGGTGACAATCACGATTATCCATCGTTACCCAACGTGGAGAGATGCCTTTAGATAATAGTTACTTATTTGATCGGAGAGTGCTGAATAAATTATCCATAATAATATATGAAAGGGCCCATCTGCAATTATTATCTTATAGGGCGCATATTGTTAGAGCCGAGTTAGAGCAGATTGTATAGTGAGCATAATATTACGCAGCATTATTATGCCTATTTCATATTAATGCAATAAAGTTCAAGTAAATAAAACTTCATTCATAAACTCTTAAGTAATTCTTGAGATGTGACAACTTCATTTAAATTATTCACACGTCTTGTGCGATGAGTAAACATCAAAATATGTCCAAAGAAAGGTGCTATAAGATGTTTCCTATATTCTTCTATTATTATTAATTCATTATGAAAATATGTCGGATATTTTTAAAGCTGAAGATTCCACAGAATTGACGTTTTAAAAACGTGAATCTGACTTTTTACAAACGTCATTTCTATGGAACGCAAAGTGTTGTGTCGTGTCGCGCAGTGCTTATCTCTTAAAATAAACTAAAAAATATATCAGACATTTTACAATGAAACATAAAAGAATATAGGAAACATATAGCACCTTTTTAAATCAGGAAATTGACAAAATATGTAACCGAAACCTAAAAAAAAGTTTGGCAATTGTATTCAAATGTAATTAGACCTATAACCAGGTAAGGCCGTCTAATGTCATAGGTTACATGAAAGTGAAGACGAGTGGTTGCGCAACCGTTACATTGGTTGCGGCTCACAATGGTTGCGGGTAATACGTCAAAAATATCAACAGGTGTAAAAATGTTTAAATACTTTATATAATTTCTGAGTCATAACTCATAATAAAATACATTGAAAATAACATTTGAGGAGAAGCTAATCTTTCTTCGATCATACAACTGATAGATATTTTGATTGTACTGTTCAGTATATTAATAAAAATAGAATTTCGTGTAGGTACTCGAAAGAAGCTTTAAATCATATTTTAATTACTTGAAATAATATTGTGGTCAAATACAGGATACAATTCAATTTAATAATTCGTTTTAATGTAGCTTCTATTATAATATTATTATAATATTACAAAATCTTAAAAACATTTGTCGAATTCTTGCAATTTAATAGTTCAATACGCCATTTAACTGCAGGATAAAGATATCAATCGTCAACACGAGCGCTATGTGCAGAATTGCGCTTATCCATACATCTATAGTGTGACATTTGTCGCAGAAATTGAACCGACAATTATTGGAATAACATCGTGACAACTTTATACAACCCTACAAGGACGTCTCAGAAGTAACGCCATTTTGTAAAGTGGTACCTGAGTGACAGCTGTTTTACACCCACGCCCTTCTGTCAGTATAATTATTCATGTGTCCAAAGTATTAATGATTGCTGGTGCTATTTTGACTGAAAGCTACTTCGCCTCCACGCCCCCAAGACAATGTTATCTATGCGTTCATCCTTGCAGGTCTGTAAGAATATAATGAATGTATTGCAACAACAATGTGACTATCACAATTTTCGAAATAAATTAATATAATGTGTCAAAAACAATATGCTTACTAATCTAATAAAGCTTGCTTACCAAAACTAAGCTTTAATTAGTTTGCATTAATTAGGTATCAAGGAAGAGACTTGTGAACTGTAGCTGGTATAAGATAGAAATTGGTTCTCGTAAGTATTCAACATTCAAGCTTCTGCTTCTGCAAACTACGATTTAATAAAATAATAAATGTACTTACGCCACGGTCGCTAAAAATCTAATCGTACCCATCAAATTCTCTGCAGTGAACATTAACTTTAGACCTACGTTAAGTTATTGCAATAAACATAGTTCGAATTAGACGCGGTACTATACTCATAGATTTGACTCTTAGTTTCACTCAGAAACTACAAAACACCCAATCTTGTGCGCCATGAAATCAATAAATTACATATTCGTGACTCCTCGTGTGTACGCCTATTTGAAAATTTGTACAGCACTTATACAACTATTACGAAAGAGGATAATTAGAATGTAGGTACTGTAAATTTTGTATAATCAATATTTTACGCGCATATAAGTATCTACTTTATGAATCAAAGGGATAAAGGGGAAAGAAAAAAATAGGAAAATTTCGCGTTGACTTAAGAAATTTTATAAATTATCATAGATTATCATCGTTATTTTCTCGCGATCAAAAGTAATCTATGCCCTTTTTCTGGGTCAATATCATTATTAATGAACGAAGTACAAAAATAATAAATTAGGAACCTGTATAATATGTATATTATATAATATTGTATCGATCAAATAAAAATCTTTCCTCTTTATAATATTACTAATCAATAATCATACAATGACAGCATTTTCAATAAAACTTTGTAGTACTCTAAGAGTTATTTTACAAAGACGCCATGCTAACATAATGAGTCCAGTCAGCGCGTTCGTGACCCGCATGGCATAATATAGTATGATTAATATATGTTATTTCAATCTGCGGATGCTAGTGAAGTGACGTACACACTGACTAACATATTGTGCGTGTGATTAGATCATTAATCATATACTATGATGACAAGTTGACTTGTTAAATTGACATTTGGCGGCGAATTAAGAACAGGTGAATGAATTTAGGAAGCTTTGGCCAATCATTGTGTTTATTTCATAATTAGTTAGTTGTGGACACTTTTTCCGTAACTTATTAAAATAAAATCTGACAAACTGCACATAAACGTCTTTGAGTGTGGCAGTTAGTGTATAATAAAAAGTTTAACAATTTACTCTTGAGAAAATAATATTATGAAAAGTTAAAAAATATTAAATAACCTGATTAATGCGTGGACACAGGGTGATAATCCAAATTAGTTTTCGAGACGCTTAAGAATACTATGTACCCTGCAAAGTGCTGCATGAATTCAATTTCAAGCACACACAAGGCCGGTAACGCAGATGCAACCCTTGACGAATGACGGTAGTTGCTTTCCATCAGGTGACACATTTGCTCGTTTCTTCCCTAATTTTATACAAAAAAACATACTTGTACATTAGCATAGTGACCGTACAGTCAGACAGTAAAGTGTGTAAGTGTGCCGTACGGTGTACCTTCCGTGAGAATCGCTCGGAACAATGTCTGATAACATCTCGTTGACCCCAGAACAGATACATTACCATTACGTTGCAAAACTACGTGTTAAGCACCTTTATTTTTAACCTATAGTGACGATTGTTATGTAAGGGATTGACAAAGAGGATGAAGACAGTCAGACATCAACGCTTTAATCCATTCTATTCCATACTAATACTATAAATGCGAAAGACCTCCCTCCAACCTCTTTACGTCCAAACCACTAAACCGATTTTGCTAAAATTTTGTATTTATATACATTGAATCCCGGGAAAGGACATAAGGATACTTCTTATCCCGATTTCCAGTTTCCGAGTTCCAGTGCGATTAGCAAATGTTGGATTGCGGTTGTTGATTTTCGGGAGTCGTCTAGTACTTTTATAAATGCAAAAGTATCAGTGGCCTTTTACGGTTATAATGAAGAACTAATTGTAAAAGGTATGAATATAAGTCCCGGATTCTCAGGATAAAGAAAACATTTTCACCTGGAAAATATACTGTTCACCACACCAATGATATTATATAAAAAAAACTCAAAGCAGATATGTTACTACCGCGCGCGTTGTGAAGCCATTAAATACGGGCCAATTGACCCGTCTTTTGTATAGTCTGTCTCTTTTATGTAAATGTCATTTCGTATCTTTTGTTTCACTTATCTGTAAAATTTGACAATTGAATTTGAAAATTTTTCGGAAGCAATTTAAGCCGGAAAATAGTATGAACGTAACAGATCTGTATTTAGTTGAATATCATTGTCACCACACATAAAACAACAAAAAGAAAAATTAAAAAAAAATTGGTTCACAAACGGTACGTTGAACATACAAATAATATCCACTGCCGAACATAACATAGCCTTTTTGGAAGTCGGTTAAATATAAAAAATGGATGAACGTAACATCAATGCACAATCTAGACTGTAACAAATGCTTATGTCTCACTAACGTTAACTCTGAACTTTACAAAGAATAGCTATGTGTTATCCTTGACAAATTCATGATCGATGCAACTGATATATTGGGCAACATCGTACGTAATTGGTGTTTACCATTAATTTTTATATTACGATGAAGTAATGACTATTATTTTCATATTAGTTACATTTCCCACGCTTCGTATTTTAATGGAGAGCCATTATGATGCGCCTTGGAGTTATGGGCTTTGGTTTTAAACAATTACATACGCCTGTAGGAAATAGGTTGCGTGAAACTAAGATCATTTAAGGAAACTGGATGCCAAACGGTACTTATATAATAAATAATACTAGCTGTCCCGGCAAACGTTTCTTTGCCATATTATAAAGTATATCGCCCGTATTATTTTATTGGTGTGACTAAATAAAGTATGTCACCATGGCAACGTCCATCGCTATCATGGTCGTCGTTTTTCTCGAGTTGTTATAATTTACTATTATTTATTCAACAAATGCACTTATCAATATAATAAGTACCGAGTAGCCGATTCTCAGACCTACTGAATATACATATAAAATTTGGTAAAAATCAGCAAAGCCGTTTCGGAGGAGTTCGTGGACTAACATTGTGACACGAGAATTTTATATATAAGATTATGTATTATGTCAAATATTGGTTATGTCAAGTTTATCTTAATTGCTTTAGTATGTCGGCTGGTTGTAACATAATTAATGCAAGTTGCAACCCAATAATGTTTTTTGCCCAGAAGTCTCAAAGTTGCGAGCGGTATATACCAGTGTTATGATGCAACGAAACAAACTTTATTATATCATTAAAATTTATGCTCACTCCTAGTATCAATAAAATAAATTTAACTGACACTAAAACCCAGTTACAGAAGTTTTAGATGAGTCTAAGGAAAATAAACAAAAATACTTATTGATTGCATATAACATAATATTTGATTTGATAGCTTTCATCTGGCAAAACTTTTACATAATTTAATGTAATTTGAGGACATTAATTAATTTGAGTAGTTCGAGGGTAAGTGGAATTTAGCGCCGATAGTCTACGTATTGGAGGCGAAAGAAGTTAAAAAAATAAACGCACTCTGTCACAGATTTACTAAGTCACTATGCTGTACGTTTTATACAATTAGTCACACTAACAGAGCATTCGATCTAAGATTTAAGAGGCAACAGAACCCATTTAAAATAAAATACATAAAATGCGGATATCCAGTATTCTAATTAATAATAATAATTGACGAGTCTAGCTGTGCCCATTACTACTGTATTTAACAATTCACGAAACAAAGGAACCACAAATATCAATCAGTTATATAACGATCAATGATTGATCAAATGTCATTTTTGATAAATGCAATCTCGGAGTCGATTGAGGTAATCCCATAATTTGATATAATCAATGGTGTTGCAAAACTGATTGCCATATTGTTCGCGGGACATCTTCACAATGACATGAATGGGCGGCGCGGTAATGGGATTTCTGAATATAAGGATTCAGAAAATGTCAGCTTTTAATATGATTATGCAAACTTTAATAAGTAATAAAGTGGTCTAGTCGTTTAGAGCTTGGGTGTCGATTAGTCGCGGTGGATTCAATATCGCATTAACCTATCAAGCCCCTTAAGATCACCGGTGATCGCGACAATAATAGAATAACAATAGATTTCCAAGAATCCACGATCGAAGGATTAATAAACATGTTGTGTCTAAGTTTAGTTACGATAATAATGCATGATGAGTGATGACTTATGGGATGATCATGTATAATATAAAAATTGGTATAAGATGTTGTTTGAATGCTCTTGTGGAATGCCCAACATTTTGGACAATATTCAACTCCTGCGTAGCTAATACTCAGTGAAACCGGCCACTCACCATAAAAATATAATACCGACTAAATTCTTTTCTGAAA
Organism: Polyommatus icarus; assembly: GCA_937595015.1. Lineage (NCBI taxonomy): Eukaryota > Metazoa > Arthropoda > Insecta > Lepidoptera > Lycaenidae > Polyommatus > Polyommatus icarus. The sequence goes on along the minus strand of OW569323.1, from coordinate 19,972,152 downwards.
ACCCTTTTATTAAGTATCGTAACTTTGATTATTTTATTATTTTCACTAAAATCACTACACGAATCCCTTGATAATATATAAATATGCATTTTGCTTGGGAGAGGTCATCTAGGATACTTTTATTCGCGGCAAAAAAAATATTGTGTGCAACAGAGTTTCGATAAACATCTATACCTACAATATATGTAGTTATAAATAAGTATCTACTTTCACATGACGGTGCAGTACACTATATACACAGTAGGTACACTGTACACGCATGTACATTTCCTATATCTCACGGGGAAACCTTTGACAACCATCGGGTGCGAAATTAGTCGCACACGACGTACGGAAAGCGAAAGTTAGACGTAACATATTCGCCAGATGTTATTTCCATATTTACTATCGGCGTCATCGGATTTAGGAGTACGAATTATGACTTAGAAGTACCGTTAAATCGATCGCACTCACGCGTTCCTAAAACGTAAATACAAGGTTCAACGACGTATGCTGTTATTTATTATTTTTTTGGGATCCTGTTACCATAGTTCTTTTGCGTTTGGTGCAGTCAGTATTAATAACCTACTGCCAAAGCCTAAACTGCAAGGCCCAAAGCATGAAATTGCCTTACTTTGGTGTAAGTCTGATCCCTTTTATGGAAGACTGGTCGGTCTTGTGTTTGATAGATCATACCTACAGCTGATGAAAAATCGCAGGGTGGTTTAAGTGGGTAGGTTCAGCGCTTTTTATCGGCCAGTACCACGTCCCGGGGTGTTTCAGCTTAACTGAGGCACAACCCCAGCCAACAAGAAAAGTCAGCATAAAGTAGCAGCAATATTTAACACTTTGGCAAATATTATAGTATCCACAGTCATACAATATATTATGATGTCGGTTTGAATTAGCTTTATAATTTATTTTCCAAAGCAAAAACTACAATATTGGTAGCACAAAAGACTACCTTTATACCTATTGTCATTTTTCGTATACAATTAGAGAAGTTTGAATGACGAAAATGTCAACTAGTTATGTAGTATTTTACATAATATGTCAAGTGTGAAAGTAGAGTCCGTGTGTATGTTTTGCTGTAATCATAATATTGAACTGCACCGTAGGCGGCTACTTGAGAGTAGCAAAGGGTCATTAATATAATATTTAGTTAAATACATTTTGAGGTCTCAATAATAATTAAAGTGTTGGGTAGTAGATGTATCTTGTATAATTTTGTATTATGATAAAAAATCTTTCAGAAAACAAATTTACTAATTTAATATCTTTGACAGTTGCTAAATAATAATTTTAAAATATTTATAGTCTAAAATTTATTAAAATATATGTACAGCCTAACATGATTGCTGGTCCAATTTAGGAAGGTGATTAAAAGCGTAAATTTTGGGAATGCATGTCACAACCCGAGTTAAAACCGTACGCGAGATTGCGTTGATGTCTTTTGTATGAACGATTTGATTATTTGAAATTTCTTATAATTTCCTCCCTAGTTTCAAATTTGAACACATGTTAAAATTTGAAAATAAATATTATTTACTAAAATAAATTTTATTTACATTTAAAATAACGATATCATGATGTAGATATTGCAGGTGTTTACATTTTTGGCCCGGAACGACATGTGCATACGTAATATTATCATCAGCTATTTAAATTTATGTTTTCTATGTCAAGTTCACTTGTAGACATTGTGTGAATAATAACAGGTATTTTTAATCAGAAATAAATATAATCTATATTTATATTATAAATGATAGGTGAGTACACATTGATAATTAATGTCGAATTTCCAGAAAATTACTTCTGGAGCCTTAAAATGGCCATCATTGTGAAAACGGCTGCCTGGCCAATTTTTCTTACATAATTTCTATTAAATTCCAATAAATTGTGTGTAAGCTAATCGTTTGTAATGCAACGAAGATTTATCGTGTTGCAAAATATTTAAATGTCCATTCTAACCGACCAAACGTGTTATGGAAAACGAGAAAGCGACTGAAAGTCAAGTTCACGATTCCTGATCTATAGTGGTAAACAGGTAGAAGTACACTTATTGTAGTTTATTCGTAAGTACATACTAAATATATACTAATAAAGATTAAATAATAGTATTTTCGTATGTTTGTTTCCGTATCACATAAAAAGTACTGAACCTATTATGACGACAGTTTATTCACAGTGTTGCAGTATTCTCATTATTAACCTATCAAGCCCCATAAGATCACCGGCGATCGCGACATCAATAGAATAAGAATAGTTTTCCAAGAATCCGCGATCGAAGGATTCAATATAATATATTTAAGTGATAACGAATATTATTAATATTACACCCAGCGTTAACAGTAGTAGTAGTTTGCTAGTAAAATTCAGAAAATAGTACAGAATTTAAAAGTTTCTGATGAATAACTAGTCTATTTCCCTGTTAAAATAAAAAGTAACAATTTTTATGGGAAAACTTTTCATGACGATAGATGATTACGAAACAGGTTCTTTCTTTAATATAATTCAGTAGATTTGCTTAAATAGTATTGAGAACTCCTATTTGTCAATCACCGAGTCATTAATCATCACAGAAAATTGTTGACATACAGTTGCCTATAAACAATTTAATTGCTTATTGATACATACCAATTAAACAATGTTGTAATAAAGATTTATATTTATTGCGAAAGGTTAAAAAACAGCCTTAAATATATGACATAATCTCAATACGTAAAATCTCTTTTTGTTGCAGTTAATTGAACTTTTAATTGACAATCATCTTTGTTCGCCAAAATAAAAATTGTTCGTTGTATATTTTGAAGCAGGTAAGTGCGTAATACTACGCTTATTCATACTAACAATAAGAATACTTATGTGTGTCAGTCTATTGCCTCTACACTTTAATAGTTAAACCGATTAAGATTATTTTTTGATGAAAAAAAATTCTTCTTGATATTTTAAACCATATTAATCCGTCGATCACCAATTCCTGGAAATCTTTTGTTATCGCGGTCCATATGCCATACGGGGCTTGATGGGTTAAACATTTTTCAATTTACTCCATGGAAAATAGAAAATGTTTACTGTTTACTTGAAAAGGAGATGAACTTCCTTTTAACTTCGGCGTAGTACGGTTAAAATACCAAAACAAGGTTTAAATTACTACGAAAACTACCGTAATAACCTAAAACTGGTTACTAAATATTCGTTGACCTTTATTAGAGTCGCGGGTATTGAATTCTGTTCCTTATTAACCTTTGCCTTAATGAAGCTGAATATTTCCGGCCGTAGCTATTCGGATGTAAACGCAGCGATGCTTATCATTTAATTATTATTTTATTACGTATCTTTAATTGTAATGTACACGGTTATAATCGCTAATAAGCATTTAAGTAATTATGTTTCGATTAATTGCATTTTGATTAGACATTTGACAAAACGGAATTAATTAATTCAATGTTATGTTGAATGGTGCTGCGTTTTGAATAGGTTTTAATTTTCCATAATATTATGAATATTTAACGTATATTTTAATAGCGAGTACAGCAATTCGGTTTGTACCTTCTTGTGAAATAAATAAAATTTAGTTTTAAATGGCAAAAAAATGATCAGCATTGAATGTGGATTGGCCCTTACTCTCAATTTGTGGTAGTTAAGCCTCTTTTATCTCATAATCGAAATTATCAGTAACACGACACTTGTCTAAGTGTGTGCTATATTATGTCTATAACGCAACATATTTGGACACGGATCCGCTCTAACCACCGACAATTCCTCAATGTTTGCTCAAATAATTTGCTTAGCGTATTGGCTTTAAGTTTTGTAAGATCACTTACTGTTGCAATATGTCCCGAAGTGCATAATATAAGTGTTTCTATTATCAGTCATCTTAAAAGGTCACGGTGATTCGTTTATCGAGTTATCGAATAAAAAATATAGAGCTCTGCGAATGACAAAGTGAGGCTGGAGTCAAATTTTGTCCATTTCGTCGTGTAGTTTTATAGATATGTGTTGGTAACAGCGTGTATGATAAAACTTTAGTTTTTTAAACTATATTATGGCTTTAAATTTGATCTATTAATACTGAAGTATGTAAAAACTGGACTTAAAATTTGATTTCCCCGCCAAGATCCAATAAAAAGTCAGTTTATTACAATTTTTACCTTAATCTTAAACCTTTCAATTTTGATTATTAAATTAAATTAAATAAAGACTTCATGAATTTACATTTTCATAATATTTACTACGTATTATGAGTATATTAATAAGGCATTAAAAATTAACTTTTAAATTAGTTTAAATCGTCCAAGGATGTATTTTGGAATATTTAACGGTAGATCTAATATCATCTAACAGGATTCATCGTTTACCTTGACGTGGTCAGGGGTATAAAACATTTAATATGATAATCATGTTATTCGATTGTAAATATCAAGTTGGATTGAATTTCGTAACGTGTTGAATATTGTCGCTATTATCATAAATCGATTGTCATTTTTAAATATTTTGGCAGACATTATGTGATAATATAAAATATAACTTAAAACCACAACACTGCAAAGATTAACGCTTAAAGTAAGATGATTAAAAATATAATTTTTCCTTTTAATAAGTAGTTTTTTCAAACATGATGGATGTTACGTTCAGTTCCTGAATCCTAGTCACGAAGCGTGATATCAACACCTAACAAATGCATTTTTTGTGCTCATCTATAAAATGAGGTAATGTTGAAAAAAATATTTCATTTTTTTATCACTCGACCTTTAACGAAGTATCCGCTAAGCTGTATGGGAAATTAAAAACAAAGCGCTGGGTAATTTCACTCCATCATTCTTGACTAAAACAACGTCTACGAAGACAATTACAAAGACAAAAAATATATTGTACCATTGTTAGTAGAGAATGCCAGTCGCGAAGGAGGCTTTTCGAAACAGCTTTTCCAACTCATTTACTTTTAGGGAGTTCACATATTAAATTATGTACTTATCTTCTTTAGATACATTTTGATCAATTTACTATTGCCATCATAATAATAAAATCCATACAAATATTAAAAATGCGAAAGTGTATTTGTCTGTCTGTCTCTATCTATCTGTTACCTCTTCACGGCCAAACCGCTGAACCGATTTTGCTGAAATTTGATATGTAGATATTTTGAGTCCCGGGAAAGGACATAGGATACTTTTTATCTCGGAAAATGTACGGATCCCGCGCGATAAACGAATTTTGGCGCAACGGAGTTGCGGGCGTCATGTAGTTAATAAAATAAACATCTACAGGGTGTTACGAAATAAAGTGATAGTATTTCATAGATATTAAATTTTATGTCAGGTAAACATAATATTTTATTTTAGGGAAATACTAAAATACCTTACTTAAGATATTTTAACACGTACTCGCAATTTAACCAAAAATGTTTAACCATCCTGATTGCATTGCGTATAAAAGTTCACATCTGCATTTGCGGAAATAGTGTAAGAGCCGACCTCAATCGAGACTCAAAACAGTCGATCACGACAGTGAAAGCACTAGACGTGGGAAACATCAGATGGTCAATTGTTTGAGGGTGACATCAATCTAGCTTTTGTTCGTCATATTGCGTAATGTCAGATTGACAGATGTCCCAATACTATCTAAACACAAGCCAAGTGTTCACGCTTTTATCTATGTGTCGGCTGCTTTGATACTACAATCAAAGCCATGTCGGCTTCTTTGATAGGATACATGATCATTTCTCTAACAAAACTAAAACCCTAATTACTTCTCTTTTACCCTAGCAAGATGTAACTTAAAATTAATATTTAAACGATATTTATACTAACGAACGTTGTTTAAAGTGATCTATATTATTTTACTAGATGCTGCCGCGAAATTCGTGGCTCTGAAACTGTAAAAATTATGTTAATATCCATTCCTAGGAGTTGAATTATCACCACACCAAATTACACAGATAAGCAGACATACATTCCCATGTATAACATGAATATGAATAATTCACTTCTCAGAATTACATTCGTAAGCGCATGCGCTTCGTTTTTATTACTATGCAAATTATAGACCAAGAGCCAATGACCGTATTTTCTCAACAATAAACTCTCACCGTAAATCACGCTACAAAAATATATCAGTAGGTAAGCGCAACCTTCCATTGCTTCGATTATATCACACGCGCACAATAGCTATAATAACATTGCATCACTGATCTGACAATAGACGTATTAAATGTGCTTTATGATCGTTAACATTACTAAACACACTTTTACTAGCACACCGGATTCATATACATATTATGCGATCAATTTGATATTCTTAAGATTAAGATTGAGCCACTGATATAGTCCTTAGTAATATTCTAAATTCCAATATGTGCCTGCATGTCTGTTACGGCATAGATTAATCATTAGTCGTAGCGCCGCGCGCGAAGACCAATGATTAATCTATGTGTTACGGGTTAACTTACCTCTTCATGCTTAAACCGCTAAACCGATTTGACGAAAATTGTTATGCACAATGCACATACTTTGAGCCCCGAGAAAGGACAAAAGAAGGTTTACACCCCGGAAGTATACAGCTCCCGTGCGATTAACAAATTTTGACGCAACGGAGTTGAGACTTGCGGTCTACCTATTGTACACCATAATTTTGATATTCTTGTGATAAATATTGAGCCTAACTGATACTGTAATGTATCAAATTTAATTCTGTATTCTCTCATCTCTGTCATAATTCTGTCATAATTATGTATACTCGATTACAAGCAAAAATTGTTTTATTTCGTTATTTATAGTTTGAATCAGTACTACAAGTAGATAAGTGTACATAATTATATACAAATAACTATTTGGCCCATTCTAAATTGTTAAGTATACACAAACCGAGTTGCTCAATAAATCCATTTTGTATTGGTTTTGAACAATGTTAAGTATTATTACCTTGGAACATTATTTTGGGTTTTAATTTGTCTTGGATGTCAACGATTGAATCGTGATGATGAGTCAATTAACACTTGTAAATGTTGTCAATAATGTCAGCTCGAAGGTCCCGGCTCTTCGTCTATAATGACAAATGTTATCAATGGAATAGACATAGTAGTTGATTTATTAACAAATAAAAATTAATAACTACGTCAGTATGCTACCACATTTCAATATCCACAACAAGTATTTTAAATGCGAAAATATGTCTGATACCTCATAAAGCAGAAACTATTTCACCGATTTTGATGATATATTGCGTAAAATACTTTGAATCCCAAGAAAGGACATAGAATAATTTTAACGAAAAACTGTACGGCTCACGTACAAAAAACGAAGTTAAAGGCAAAATCTACTACATATAAAATGTTTTGTTCCAAATTTTATTTTAAAATTAATTCGTATAGATTAATAATACTTGATAAACAACATAATTGCAGTTTTGGAGTTTGTGAGAAGTGTATTGTCTTGATGAAATGACACACATTGCCTAACAACCATTGTTTACTAGAACAAAATTAACCTTGGATCAATAATTTATAACAACGTATTAACTTCAGGTTAAAAATCATGAGAATTTGCATGGGATTTAATTAATCGAGCCATTCATAGGTTTTTGTTAAGATTCAAGCTGTGTATAGGAAAATGCTGTAATAAAATAAATTGCATAAAAACATTAATGTATAATTTTAAAATTGTATATTTTGAGTTACTTACACATAACAAATTGTAAGTAGTTGTTAAAAATGTTATCATTAATGATAATAATAATAAAGATTTAGTAACTGTGGTCTAAGCGTCACGATGGGTCAAAAATGTCACACAAAGTATGTCCGTAGTTCAGAAGGACAGAACTTAACAACTAATTGTTCACGAATTATTTGTCAATGAAACCAGCAGGGATCAAAAGGTCTCAGATACGTTTATGAGAATCTTCGCTTCGGCCTTGCTAAATGTTAGAACAGATGTATATTCTTAATGAAGCATCGTGAGAACTAACTGACTTGAGCAACTACGGTGTTGCGACAAGTGAAAATCCCTTTAATGCGCCAAAACTACGGATTATATAAGCATTTGTTACGGAATAAATGAAAACACAATTTTGTGTATTCTATAAGGTATCTAAGCACACTATGCTGAAATTCCACATCATTTCGGCATGATGTGTCATCGGTAATAGGCTTGATGACTAATTTTTTTTCTTATTGGTAATTGAAAGACCCTTAAAAAATAAAAACATCGCTGAAAGAATGACTCTCATAGCTTAAAAATTCACCAAGATATGAACAATTCAAGCATCTCATAAAATAGACCTGCGCGAAACGCTCCATACAAAGTGACACGAAAGACTGACGTCAGTCTTTCGTAGTTTGTACGGACCGGGAGAGAACTTTGTTCGGTAGGTATATTAAACATTGCGTTTATGAAAGTGGTTTCATACCAAAAGTTGCTTTTAATTGCATAAGTTATCGAATGGTATACAAATATTAAGAAATTTAATGGAAAAAAATTCGACTTGATTATCCAACTTTGAAGGCGCCTAACAAAAAAATAATACAAATGCTATCGAGCTGAAATTTTGGTAACGCTTATTTTTTACCGTGCTTTCTTTATTTTATGAACAAAATTCGCTAACTTTGACCTTGTCATCATCCCTATTTAAAATACACTGCAGGCAGAATTAAGCCGAACTTCCGCCGCGGAAATTCGGAATAGTGTGTTTAGACACAAACTATTAAGTAAGCCACAAGTCCCCTACAAACTTTCAAGAAGATTGTATATTCTCTCGGCTACACGACCGTTCAGGTGCTGTGGCCAGGGGCGGCGGTATCGATCAGGTGATCCATTTGCTCTTTCTCGTCCGTTTTCATAATAAAAAGAATACACAAATCTTAAATATACAATGTACCCTTTTGTTTGGGTTTACAAGATTAGTCGCAGTGAATAACCTAGAAGTCACAATAGGCCATAACATTTTCTGCGAAACGCAGTTTTCTTGAACATATTTCACAACAGTCTTGTGAAGAGGGGAGCCTGCTTCAATCAGAACACAAGTTATTCTATCACAAACACTAAGTTCACCAAGGTTAAAAAGTGGCTATTAATGCTAAATGCTTGGGGAGTAGCAAATATCAATAATATATAAATAGTTTCTCCCCAGTTGATCAAAAATGTAATGAAAGGTTAGTGTCTCGCTAAAACTCGGGAACTACTGGACTTATTTTTATCTAAATCTGAGACAAAAGCCTCAGATAAAAAAGTTAGGAAAGTTTTTTTTTTTTTTTTAATTGGGGAAATACTGTATTTAATAATAATTAATCCATACTTCCTATAAATTCGAAAGTGTGTCTGTCTGTCGGTCTGCCTATTACCTTTTCACGCCCAAACCGCCGAAACTATTTTGCTGAAATTTGGTACAGAGATACTTTGAGTCCCGGGAAAGGACATAGAATACTTTTTATCCCGGAAAATGTGTGGTTCCTGCACGATCAACGAATTTTAGCGCAACGGAGTTGCCGGCATCATCTAGTGATAACATAATATTGGTTATCCGTCTCGTGGTTTAGACCCATACTGTAAGATAATAAAATTATTAAAAGCAAAGACAACTTTAATAGTAATTTATCGTTGTAGAAAGCTTCTGTGATTACTTGAATCGCCTTTTAATGAATGTCAACCCGACCTGAGGTCGCAGGCTATTAATTTTTATTGACGTTTTCTTAGAGCAACTATATAAGTATGTAACTTACTATAAGAATCGTTAAGTAATTTATGAGGAAAATACTCCTATTTTTGTTTATGATTATTTTTTTCGATACCATTTATATGACACTTAATTATTTAAGACTAGATGACGCCCGCAACTCCGTTGCGCCAAAATTCATTTATCGCCCGGGAACCGTGTATTTTTCCGGGATAAAAACTACCCTATGTCCTTTCTCGGGACTCAAAGTATCTCCATGCCAAAATTCAGCAAAATCGGTTCAGGCGTTCGAGCGTGAAGAGGTAACAGACAGACAGACACACTTTCGTATTTATAATATTAGAATGGATGTGTCTATCTGTCTGTCTGTTACCTCTTCACACTCGAACCGCTGAACCGATTTTGCTGAAATTTGGTATGGAGATTCTTTGAGTCCCGAGAAAGGACATAGGATAGTTTTTATCCCGAAAAAATCTAGTTTATAATATTAGTATGGAAGTATGGATATAATATGACAAAACACATTTTAATATGTCTTTTTGCTTCTTAAAATTTAAGTACAGTTAGGCAGAATGACACCCATCAGATACATTTGTAATTAACCATAAAAATTAATAACAAACCTACATTTATTTACAAACAAAGGATTACAAAAGCTTTTAACCGGTTTATTTGTAATACATGATATAATACACTATAATCACAGTCGGTGTCAAAGGCCGACTGTATATCATAAAATTTTGATTATATTCCACACATAGTTTCGTAAACGTACGACGTAACATTTAGCGATGATCTTTGCTCATGAGGTTCAGTCGTGCGACCCAAAAGGTTACATTGCTATATACTTAGCATTAGAAAAGTATTTGCTAATAGAATCTAGGTTTTTCACGTAAACATACTTATTACTATAGAGTGTAATAAAACAAAGTGGCAATATTATCGAAGCGCATACTTGTAAGTCTACAGGGTGTCTACAAAACAACAACACTTTTGGTTTTTCACGTACCTCTAATGTCACGTACATCAGCTTATCTATCTATAAAGTTCACTGTGAAAGTAAGTAGCGCGATAAGAGTTTTTTTTTTTGTGATTTGTTGCACTCTAGCGTCATTAATTCATCGCTATATATTTTAATTACTCTTTTAACGCTGCTGTTTTCACGTTGGACTCCTGTACAGAGTCATCATAGACTTCCTAGAGTACCACTAGTTTTGTTATAACCTATAGCATTGCAATTATGTGCTTTGATAATATTTTTACGGGGACATGTAATAAATGAGAAACGGCAAAATGTTTAGAGTGACATTTAGAAGAATTGTTTTATTATTTTGTTTATATCGACCTCAGAGGAAATGAAAAAAAATAAGACAAAGATTTGTCAAGCAAAAAGTGTGGCCGATAATATACATGTTTTACTTTGAGCTACATGTTACATACTCCAAAAATCTATCGCTCCAGTGATCTAAAACAACATATTTAAGTATAAGAATTAATTTTAAATTTATTTCTACGCCACCGTCCAATGAGGAAATATTATATTATAGAGAACATTGTAATAAATTAATCAAATTCTTATTGTTTACGTGAACGGCGATATGAAAATTGACAAACATTAATAGGACCTTGTGGTTTCCGTTATAAATATTATAAATGCCAAGGCCTTATTAAGATAACCTTTTGATAGTTCATTGAAGAGGATGGTCTAACGTTAATGAAAAATGTTACGTAGATCCTGTTGCATGCATTCGCCGACCTACTGTACCACATTTTGTTCATATGACAATTGAGTCAAATTATATAAAAACTAGCCCCCTTACTAAAAATATAGACACAAAGATATATAGCGAATAACTATATAAACAAAACAACAAACAACAGTCTGCTTGTCGCTGTCTGGCATGAAAACGTCCCAAAAATACAGAGGTAGTACCTTGAATAGTCGAAGTTAACCTCAATATTTATTAGTAAAAGAGTATATTTCCCACGATAAGCTAAAATTAGGGTACGAGTAGTACCCAGGAATCTTACATTTTTCGGGATAAAAATTATCCGATTTTCATTAAAATCGGATGGTGGATAGCGTGATTAAAATGTCTTGTGGTAAAGATTTCTTAAACTTTGTTTCGATATTGAGCGAAATCTTTATATAGATATTTTAAATTACACACATTTGTTGTATCACTGTATATTTATTCCTAAAAAGCCTATTAAGGCTAATAGCCAATTCTTATCTCATTAACCAATAACAGTAATTTTCGCGTCGATTTGGCTAACAAGCAAATTGAATTCGTAATAGTACTTAAGATTTTGTAGTAATTATGATGGCTTAAACAATAATGAATATGGTATTCCAAGGGCGGGTTGTGCAATATGGAATTACAGACAAATTGATCTTCAGACCATAATTAAGGATTCAACTGGTCCCGAACATTGTGAAACTGCTAAAAAAGTTGTATGTTCTTTGATTATTAAGCTATAACTTGGGGGCATTATACACGCAAGTAGAAGACTTCAAAATTAAGTTTCAACTTCGAAAACAAAAATTTTTTTCGTTCTTTTTTCATCCATCTTCCAGAAGATTTATTTATTTTTCTCATAAGTACATTTATCTTTTTCAATATATTTAAGTATATATCATAAAAAATAATTATTAATATGCGTTAGAAAACACAATATCAATGATCGCAACACAAATATAATATCCAAAATTTAATTTATATTTGACGCACGTGTTTAATAAAATCATAAATTTTATCAATGCGTTTAATACAAGGCAAACAACATAGTATATTTTGTTTTGATTAATGAAGTATAATATGACTTGTTTTATTTTTATTATTCGCATTGAGATTTATTACTGTTTAATAAATCTATCAACAAATGATTACCTACCCACGCTCGATAAACTTTTAATATTCCGGTTTACTACTTTACCCAATTTGATAACAATCGGTTTTATAATTTTATTTTTCGTAAAAAAATATAATATCATTATACACACATCAGAAATAAAAGTAGCGTACAGCTAAAACGACTGTGTAGCATTTAGAATGGTATAGTTATTATAGTTAGAGATAACCCGAGCTTGCTTCACTAGTAGGTCCGTATTCGCAAACACAACATTATTTTATGTAGTTTATGTCTACTGGATGCTAATGTTTACATACTTAGAATTAATTGTGATGCTAGCGATGAGAACTTGGCTATAAGTAAAACACAAGAACGAATAGTCTTTTTAAGTGTTTATTAAAGCTCTATAAAAATTTAAACTACTTACCACTTGTAAGAGCGACTAAATTTTGCCCGCAAGTAAGTTTTGCAGGAATTCGTTTACCTACTTATTTCCCGGGACTCAAAGTTTATAGATTTCATCTCAATCGATTCAGCGACTTTACCTTTTCAGACAGACACATTTTCGAAATGACAATATCAATATGGATTGTGGTCCATATTGATATTAATAAATTATATGAAAGTGTGCTTTCCACATAAAATACTTTGAATGAAATGAGATGATTGGTGCATTTTTACCGTGACAGATGTCGGTTCGCAATTTATAATTCAGTGCTGAAGAGGCGCAACCCGCAACCCGTCCGGCCGGTCAAAGGGCCATGATGTCACCTGACCCTGACACCAAACACAAAAGGCTAAATACAATCCCACAATAAATTTTCGATCTTATAATAACCTCCTTAGGTAACAACAGTTTTATTGCATAAGCCGAAATATTCGACCGAAATGGCTAAGTTTTTTTGGAAAATTGAACCGTTTACGACACCCAGAAACGATTGTTTAACTTTAATTTAATGAATGTATTTACTGAAAATATACAGAGCGTATATCAAAATCTTTAAAATAGGATTAGGACATCATTAAATCCCTCTAAGTGCAGCCTTTAACGTGACAATTTTTTATTCGAATTCAAATGTAACTCGGTTTGCGGTTAGTCGTCATTGGGTCAGTAATTATAGTTTAAGTTCGTCTATTTTGATACTTATGAATCATTATTATTTTGGCCTCGCCTTTTGTAGCTTGCGGTTTTCTAAAATGGTAATTTGTAGTGCATTATCTGAGATGATTTATTTTAATCAACAATAAAAATAAGGTGGTATCCAACTTGACTGTCATAATAATAAAAGATTCAAGAAGGTGAAGATACTCAAACGCATATAGGTATAGGGTGTAACAAAGTGGTACTACTTTAGGGTGTGTATATTCCCATAGCTGATATACTGCATATTATAGAGTTCACTGTGAAAGTACTAGCGCTGGGACATTTTTTTGTTATTAATTTGGACAAGCTGCTAAGCGTATTGCCCATACAAAATATAGGTTTTAATGTTGTAAAGGTAGGTAGGTAGGTACCTCAAATGTAGTCTCCCTTTTTTCCGTTGATGGTTACAATTTTTATGATGATCGGTTGCGCAAGAGTGCAAATGTCAGATCGCACCCACAGTGAATCAGATGAGCCGCGATAACGACCGCGCCTCGTCTAGTGTGTAACCTTGGTCCTCATTTCAGCGATTATCATTTGCGCTTAATTCGCTTAAGTTAAATAATTTACATTTTTGTCAAGAATAAGTGTAAATGTTTACTTTTGATAAAACGTACGCGTCAATATCTTGGCTGTATAATTAGTAGATTACGATATTAAAATTGTAGTAAAATTTTCTAGTAGAGCATCTGCTCAGCTTGAGTTAGAATTTAGCGTACAATATTATTTTGCGAATATTTTATGTACACTTATAAGCAAAAGCACATTTAAATATTTTATTTCGAGTAAAAAATCAACGGTTATTTTTTTTTAGCTAAAATAAATTTGCTAAAGGGTAATAAGTATGACGTTAATTGAGATTTAATTATCTATTCACACTATTGAATGTGAATAATGTTTATTGTTTAGTAATGAAATATAACGCCGATTGTCTGCGAGAATGTCGGAACTATATTGTCCGGATAATTACTATTTCCGATACGTATCGTAGACACAATAGCTAGATCGCAAACAAAGACAGTTTCTTTTGCGACATTCGTTGACATGTCGATATATTTCCATAATTATAATTGGTGCTAACCGAATATTTTCCAATTCGAGATTTTTATAGTCCGTGCAATCCACGAAGACACGCCCCACCAATTTTTGGGTGAGTATCTTTCCCTTTGACTGTGATGCTTTCTCTTATCGATACGATACGTATCGTAGACACAATAGCTAGATCGCAAACAAAGACAGTTTCTTTTGCGACATTCGTTGACATGTCGATATATTTCCATAATTATAATTGGTGCTAACCGAATATTTTCCAATTCGAGATTTTTATAGTCCGTGCAATCCACGAAGACACGCCCCACCAATTTTTGGGTGAGTATCTTTCCCTTTGACTGTGATGCTTTCTCTTGTAGACTATGTATTGTAAATCGTGCGCGTACACTCATAGGTAATTAGTGTGTACCGCGATAACACTCAAATATTGGCGAAAGCTTACACACATATTATACTATAAAGTATAGACGATTAGGAGGAATAGTGGGGCGCGTCTTCGTGGATTGCACGGACTATATCCGCCTGTTTGGTGCTTAATCTTATCAGTTATCACGCAAGTACTTACATTTTTCCGGGATGAAACCTATGTCCTTACCTTTAGCCTACTCAAGTAGGTATACCAAATGATGAGGGGCAAAAATGTATGGGCTCTGGTATAGTGCTCAACAGGAATGGATTGTATATTTTTAGTAAGGTATACCCATGTACATTAAATGACCATTAGGGCGCTTGTCAAGATTCGTTGTAATTTTTGAGTAAAGCCATGTTAAAAGTGACATCAGCGCTCATACATTTCATGCTGATAACATCACGTTACACTATAGCATGATTATTTTTAGAGTTCCGTAGTCAACAAGGATATCATAGTTTCGGTCTGTCCGACTGTCCATAATTATATCAGCGTTTTTTTTTTAAATGCTCCTGTCCCTGATTTTAAATTGAGGGACGTGTACTGTCTAAGTCAAGACATCCGTAACCTTTCTAAGCGCAAATAAGTCTAACCACATCTACGACAAAAACTATACGTCGGTAACACTGGCCTTGTACGTTGACTGCACATTATTTCAAAAAGTACAGTTGCTAGGGGCTGGGCGCCATATAACTTTTTTACCTACCATTAGATACCATTAGATAGCTCTTAGTCAGTAGACTAAGAGCTATCTAATGGTATATATTTTATCTCTGTTGAGCAATATACCAAAATGCCCATGATCCTTTAATTAAAATCGTTTTAGTGGTTGAAGCGTGTGACAGACACTTTCGTATTCATAATATTATGTATGACCAATCAATATTATTATACGTTCGTTCATTCACTTTCGATTTCTGACCCGTCGTCGGCGATGGCAGACATGTTGGTGCCAGATAAAATCAATTGTTTTTGAATGTGGAACGAGAGTTCAACATGTGACCCGCCGCTAGCGTTTTTATGCCATTTACAAATCGTGCACGGAGTTACGAAATGTAAGGAAACGTGTGTAGTGACTCATCCTTTATTGAATAATTGTTTCTATTCTCTTAAACTGAAAGGTGAAGGATAGGTACATCTAGTGCCTACGTATAATATATAAATTAATAATAATTTACGTTTACTTTAAATAAGAGGCTGCGTATACACTTTTACATTAAACTACTCTACATGTGAGAAAGAAAAATTAAAGTGGTTTTTACTTTTCACTATATTTAACACGCCGCCTTCATAAAATTATAAGCATTTTTTATATCTTTATTGTACTACAATATTTGTGTGTTTGTGTGTGTGTGTGTGTGTGTGTGTGTAGTAATTTGCCATAAAAAGACATTAAACGTAAGGAAGAATTATTAAACCTGCTTTTGGTATATTTACCGATGATGTAAAGCTAATTAAAGTGATTAATTAACTTAAATAAACGATGTCATAAAAAGTCATGAAGTTGTAAATTCTTTTTATGTCGTGGCCGGTGCAATCCTCGATGATATAACATCTTTATTGTAAGCACCCGCTGCGTTTTGCCATTCATACTTTAGGCCAAGAGTGGCGAACAATATTTCTACACCGCCATAAAAATTTACATCACAATTAATATTTTCTGTATTAAATGCATTAACAGCAATCTGCAATGTGCATACTCCATTTTATGTTGTTGTATAAATTATTTTTTGCGCCTAAAAGTGATATTAAAATTAGTAGCAGTGTATTTACCTAGATGGTTAGTTTATAATATTTTTGTCAAAATAAAATACATATTTCGGGGAGATATCGTTAAACAATCTAATAATTTGATTGTAAATATTATGTAGTAGAATTTTTATAGAAACTTAAAAATTAAAATCTATAAAATTTAAGTATAAACAATTTAATATGACTAAAACACAACCATAAAAATCTATAAACCTTTACAAGCAGAGCCCACACAAACATTGCAACACACGACCTGTACATAAACAATTAAGTTTATAACCGAAGTTTTAATGAAGATTAGGCCAATGTGGCAACTCACATTGACCTGTCGAGATGCGAAAATAAAACGGCATTTACTTATTGGTTAAATCGTGACAAATCACTCATTGCGACACCTTGCAAAATACTCTCTATTATACCATGGTCCAGTGCTTTAGAGCGCGACTCTTGACTCGGAGGTCGTGGGTTCGATTCCCACATTGAAAACTTACGTTATTTCCAAATTAGGTTAGGAGAATACAGGCTGATCACCTGATTGACAAGATCTATGCGTCGGATGGGCATGTTAAAAGTTGGTCTTGGCCCTTGGGCCAGATCTCTCGCAGTCGTATCGGTCGTCCGTCCCATGGGGCTATGAGAGTAAAGGAATAGAGAGAGCTCCTGTGTACTTCGCATACACTTGGGTACTCCTGCGTAACTGGCCTGTTTTTATTAAACTTGCTACCGTCACTGAAAACTGTGTGGGAGATATTATTATTATGATCTTCTTGACACTAATATGGAGAATATGCACATTCAATGCTTTATTGGGATTGCAACATAATAAAAATCATTTAAGGATTACTGCCTTAAAAGTCTTAAAACCTTTAGGAAAACATCATTAACACCGCAGTCCAGAAAATGACTTTGAACATTTTTATTCAGTTTTCTTGGATCTTGTTGGAGAAAATCAGATTATTTAGGTCTTATCTGTAGGAAATTGAACACATTATACTATGAAATTATGTCATTCTTTCGTCATAATATGACGAAAGCATAACGAGAACAACATAAAAATACACGTGGTATATAATATAGCACGAGTATTTTTTACGCATTTAGCTAAACGATAGCGTTTAGCTTTTAGTATTAGAAATATTTATTTAATTACGATATTAAACTTAAATTTCACCAACGCGACGACTGTTAAATTTAACGCTTTTGTTTTTCTTATGAATGAAAGAGAAGACATGATATTTTAAAAAGCTGTTAACACTAACATATGTTGGTGAAATTGGGGCTTACGGCCTGTCCAGTGTCCACATCTCCACGTTACGACGTCGTCAACGTGGAACTGTGCGGTAACGTGGCACGGTATGCTGACGTGACGTGAAAATTTACGTCAACGTAACGTGAAAATGCACGTCACGGTGTAGCAACATTTTACGTCTTTTTGACGTGACAACGTCTTATAATTCGATATGGGCTGCGCGCACGAAAAAACATGACGCAATATGCGGCGTTACCTCGCTCTGAGGCGTTCCATTTAAGGCTATGACGTTGTCACGTTCAACTATCGTCAGTAAACCGACTTTACAGACAACCGAGTTCGAGTCGAGTTCGAGTTCGACACAAAACACTACTCTCCAACCGTCTTTTTAATGTAAAAGAACGCCTGTTTTTTTAATCTCTCTCTCCGTCTTCTTAACAATAGCAGAAGCAGAATACGTATTATTCGGTCCATATCTAAACAAGTAGTGAAGAATGTATCAGTTTACAAGGCATGGTGACGTACAATGATGCTACATCGTGTATTTTTACGTTACGTTGACGTAATTTTCACGTAACGACAACGTACCGTGCCACGTTATCGCAGCTTTTCACGTAAGTCCCGTGTTTGTTAGATCCGGGATATCCCTCCTCTATACGGCTGAAGGCGAACCGCAGGTGGTTTTAGTGAGTAGGAATCTCACATACACCCGGGGTACCCAACCCGGGGCACCCATGATGGGTTTCCCCTGCTATATAAAAAAAAAGCTTTTCACGTAGACGACGTCGTAACGTGGACATGTAGACAGACCTTTAGACATGTAACACATTGCGATAGAAGGTAACGCTTATTTTACACTACATAAACAATTTTCAATTGTTTCAGGTCCCCATGAAGCGGCTGTCATGCGCATAGCGGCACTGATAGCAATCGTTCAGGTAATATATATTTACATAGTGCTTAATAAAACCGTAAAATGAGCAGATTTATTACCTGCTGATATGATTACATCGCCAATTAATATTCTTATAGGAAAGATATTTAATCCTGATCAATGATTATTGTCGCTTGTTCTGCTTTGCTTGTATAATTAAAATTTAAAATCTGTACTATACTGGAATGAAATAAACAATTTTACTCCAGCTTTCGATGGGACCCTAATATCTCACTAGTCTATAGTCCTCATTATACCTTTAAAGAAACTTGAAACAAAAGTTCAGCAAATAATGACAGACTAGATGATGCCCGCAACTCCGTTGCGCCAAAATTAGTTTATCGCGCGGGAACCGTACATTTTTCCGGGATAAAAAGTATCCTATGTCCTTTCCCGGGACTCAAGGTATCTCCATGCCAAATTTCAGCAAAATCGGTTCGGCGGTTTGGGCGTGAAGAGGTAACAGACAGACAAACACACTTTCGCATTTATAATATTAGTATGGATAAAATAAATAAAGTCGGTAGTTCAATGTCGGTGACCTTTGATCATAAAATTTCGTTATTAACCTAAAGTTTTATAATTATAATCTTAACCTCTGACCCTCTTAAGGGTTACAGCAAGCGACCCACAGCCACGCCTATTATTAGTCACAACAAACGACTGTAACAACTATACAGTTATACAACTATGTAGTAACACAATATTAGCTTTTGTCAATGAGCACAAGTTAAGTCATACAAGATGGCCATGATGTTCGGAATGATTTAATAGTAGCCTATCATCAATAACTGATTGACTTATTATACAGTGGGTAACAAATCTAAGTGGGTGTATGTATATATACTTACAGTTCATTGTGAAGGTAGCAGCGCTGACAGAACAAAATATTATTTGTCATTTGTTTGAGTCGTTAATTTGCCCATATAAAAGGTGAAAATAGTTGCTCTTTCAACGATGCTACTTACACAGTGAACTAAATATATACAAGAGACACACCACACACCCTAAAATGTTATCATTTAGTTTTGTTACAGCCTGTATATCTATTTACATACTTATTTCTCGAAAGAGACAGAAATCCTAGAGCTTACATAAGTGATCTTAATTTTAAAATTTCAGAAGAAATGGGACATCTTTATCTTTATTTTTTATTCCGTGGGCAAAGTTAAGTAAATTATAAGGTGTCCATTCAACTCCATTCGACGTCTGTAAAGTGTTTTGCCTCAGTCTGAACTTACCGTCTGGGACATAACCCCCACGGTGAATTACAGAAAATATTATGTCAATTACACCGTTGACCATCAGTGGACGAATATAGGTTGATATTTATGTATGTCAATTACACAATATTATTAAATTAATATTACTCAGTTAAGGTATTTTTTGTAATAGGAAAATCTTTTTGTTTTGTTCGTAGTCATTTTTGCCAGTCATATTTTGTTATTTACCAGTGATTATCAATATCACCTCATATGAAGGGACTAACAACTAAGGGCATTCATCATTATTGCAGTGGCCCCTTCATAATATGCTATAGCCGCACCATACAGACGAGACGAATTTATCATACATTCGATAACCTTTAGGCATAGACAGCGGGCCGCCAAAATCTACCACCAATAGAGCTATCTAACATCAACATTACGTATCTGAAGCTAGTTATTTACTCAACTCGGAAAGAATAACAAAATAATTCGTGAGAGAGAAAAAAATCGCGTTGAGAACATGCCTAACAATAAGAATCAAGATAACGTGATAATTTGAAACATAGACTTGTAATATCTCACGATTGGACCTTTTGACAGAATCCAGTGAGTTAGACGAGGCCACTTTGAGCAATATGCATCACTAATCTAAAATCTTTTTGTTAAACACAATATTTTTTGTTAATTAATATCGTCGTCTAGATCATTTCATTATATTATTGTCTTTAATATCAGCTTGTCTATTATGATGAAGGCTAACGTTTATAAAGATTTGATTTTTTTTATTACGCTACATTCAGAATCCCAAAAACAATAGATTTTTTGGAATTTCTTACGAATAGTGTTAAATTGTTTTCTACCTATATGACGCTATACGAAATTTCAGAAAAATTCCCGGGACTAAAGTATCCCCATACAAAATTTTAGCAAAATCGGTTCAGCGGTTTGGGCGTGAATTAACAGACAGACCGATACACACATAGACTGACAGACAGACAATCAGGTCTCAAATTCCATTAAATTTTGACATCTAACTTCGTTACCAATTGTCGAATGCATTTTGACTAAGCACTCTGTCTTTACATGTAGCTGTCGCTAGCTACAGCTGTTTCAGATGGCACGCTCACAGCGGCGGAGCTGAATCGCCAACTAGCGGGGAGCAATGACCTCTCCTTCTTCGAGGAGAGTTCGGAGGAAGGAGTGAGGTTCATGAGAGGGTCCAGGTCGGCCGACTCTCCCCTCTCTCCCGACATCGACGTACAATGCGGCGCCGGACACATAGAGGTCACAGTCGAATTCAACGATGTCTTCGATGGTATCATCTACAGTAAAGGACACCTGAACGACCCTAAGTGCAAGTTAGTAACTCTTGATTCACACCTTTATTTTGCATAGGTGATCTCTGATGTAAGACTAAGTTTCCATAAATGTACCAATAAACTAAAGCAACAAGTCACTGTGTGCACTATTTGTATCTACAAATATGCGTAATAGGTCTTCGGTTCTACGAGTAAAATAAGTGTACTTTGATGGTACGCCCATCCAATCAAATAGCCTGTCAAGTGTCAACACTCCAAAAATATCCGTTGATGAAAGCCGAGGCTAAAAATTACATTGAGACGTCTTCTAAACGGCACCATAAGTTTCAGGATATTAGCTCCGATTGTCGAATTCCTTATTCGACAATCAGATTTACAGAGAAAGACTTTCAGAATTTTCATATTATTACTTCCTAGTCTTTTTTCGACCTAGGCACTATCATAGAAGCTAATTCCTAGGCAGATGACCGACTTAAGTAATTTGGTCGCGTTACGTTAAACCCATCCGAGAGATTACAGCTAACATTGAATTGACATGAGCCCACCAAAATATGACGTAGGTCTATCAACTGCCTACAAAATAAAAGTAATCCCTTTCTCACCTACCTAATGCATATTTCAGGTACGTATCATCTGGCGGAAGTCAGACACGATACTCGTTCCGTGTGCCGCTGGACGGCTGCGGTTCGCGGCCGCTGTGTAACGCCTGCGGAACCATTGACAACATCCTTGTCTTCCAGTCAGACGACTTCGTGCAGGGGCCATATGATTTCGCTAGAAAAGTAAGTAATATCTGACTATTTAGCCAAGACTTTTTAGTTATCACTTCATTATAGAATTACAGATTTAAAATGTATAAAATTGACATAAACGTTTGTTAATATGACGTTGACGTTCGACTCGTCTTATGTCAATTTCATACATATTGATCGGCGATTCTGTAACGAAGCGATAAAGAAAAGATCTTGGCTCGCCCATGAGTTTTAACTCTTTGAAAGCCTACAGGTTTGAAACGCAAGAAATTGAAATGCATCAAGTTTGTGTTCTAATTCAATCACGTCTTTAATGCATTCATTTACTTATGTCATTCGTTTTAAACAGTGACAAAAAGGGTGTTTTACTGGCTATCTATTATATTCGGTTGAGCCTAATGGATAGATATATTATATCTAATAGATATACTAGCTAGCCAAAGATTTATTATATTAGTCATCTTGTTACAAATAATAATCAATTTTGAGCACCCGATTACCACCGATTGAATAATGAATAAAATAACTAGAACGGTTTTAATGACCCTACAGAATAAAACATTATTAAAACAATAGACTATGTCAAAACCCATGAGCCTTGTTCATTTTATTTTGAAATATTAATGTTTTAAAGACTAATTGTTATCATATTTTAATTTTATGCGCGGTTTACATTGTATTAAAACAATTATGTATAATTTAACAAGCATTTATATAATTAATGTATAATATTTATTAAAAAATGGTAACGATGTAGCATAATCATCAATAGATAAATTATAAAAATTACTGATGACTGTATCAAATAGTTAAGCTGCAATTAATTAGTATTTAAATTTCAAAACTTTGACATAATAAAACCACTCTACTATATATGCAAAGCATATTTGTCGACATTGTCCTATCCATGTGACCTACGGGCATGATGTATCTTGGGACGGGTAACTAAATAATTAAAATGCCAAACAGGAGTGTCCACTTTCCAGTTATCCTGATGATTTCCTTCATCATTCCAGGTATCATGCGCAAGCACTGCACTCGAAGTGTCGACTGGTGGACGCAGGGAGGAATCCCACACGCTCAAGCTGCGTCCATTCATGGTAGACATGCTGGATGTAGTCGCTGTTCAGGGTCCGGCTGGTGGCGTGGAGTGCTGGATGGACATACAAAGGGGTGTCTTCCCCAATGTAAGTATAGACGAGATCAAACTTGGAAATGAGGAGTTGTAGCCAAATCTTGAAGATGTTTAAAGATTCCGTTACCAATTGGAATGATGATAAGGTCAAAGATAAGCGAATTTTGTTATTAAAATAAAGAAATAACGGTAAAAAATAAGTGTTTCCAAAATTTCAGCTTGATAGCTTTTGTATTTTTTGTTATGCGCCTTCAAATTAGGATATTCAAGTCGATTTTTTTTTTCAATAAAATTCTTAATATTTGTATACCATTCGATAACTTATGTAATTTAAAGCAACTTTTGTTATGAAACCACTTTCAAAAACGCAATAATTAATATAGCTACCGAACAAAAATCTTCCGCGATGCCTACAAACAACTCTAAGGTGACGTCATAATCGAGTAGCATTTTGTATGGAGCGTTTCAGGCAGGTCCATTTTTTGAGATGTTTGAATTGTCATATTATCTTAGTGAATTTTTAAGCTATCAGAGTCATTCTTTCACCGATGTTTCTATTTTTTAAAGGTCTTTAAATTTGTTGAAGACTTTGGCCGTAATCGTATTGAGTTTACGTGAAAAAATTCGCAAAGAAAATCCTAAGTGATCATTTAATGTCTCTTTGAGTACGCTGTTTGATAAAGACGTTAATTGACACCAATGACAAGTACATAATAAAAGTTAATGTAGTGAAAAGAAGCTTAAAAATCCATACCTAATATTATCATTCCTTATTTTCAGACCTCTCCGTTACAAAACTCGATCAAGATAGGAGATCATTTGACGATATTGATATACCTGAAGGATCTTAGGAAGCAATACAACCTGAAAATCCACGACTGCTGGGCGTACGATGGCGAGTCATACGACGATCCTAATACGAACAAAATACAATTGACAGATAAACAGGGCTGTCCGAAGTAAGTGATGAAGAACTTTAATATATCGAACATTAAATAAAGTAAAGCTTGGACGCTTTGACGGATAAAATCAATATCAGTGAATTAATGTTTATTTACATAAAGGCTCCATTCCACCGCGGCGCACGGAGAGACGACACGTTCGTCAAGCTTCGCTTTGTAAGAAAATATATGTGACTGTGTCCACTGCAACCCACGGACACGCCAAGCATGAATTGACTCAAGTCAAAGAAATAAATCCGTGCACGTCCAGTGCGCGTGGCCGTGCACAGCGTGCGCCGCGGTGGAATGGAGCCTTCATTTTTTATTACACAAATCTTCTTCTTTTGATTGTGATGCTAGTTCAATCAAACAAAATCAACCACCCTGATTATAACTATAATAAAAAAATCTATATTTACCAACACAAGTGACATCTGTTACAGGAAACGAAAGTTAATAGAGCCTTTCGCGAAGTCGACTAATACAGGATCAAGTGGAGCTACGCTAATTGCCTACAGTAAAGTCAGCGCCTTCAGATTCCCCGACACGGATCAAGTATACCTTACTTGTAACGTCGAAGTAAGTGGTTACTCAAATACTTGTTTATCTCTTCTTCTTCTTGTATATTTATGTATAAATGTATTATATTACATTTATATAGAAATATAAATGTAATATAACAGTAAATGGTAAACATTAAAGAATAATAAATATATTAATAAAAATATAAATCAAAACAAATGTAATATAAAAATAAATGTAAAAATTAAATAATAGAATGAATTAAAAATTTGTAATAAAACTAGGAAATAAAAATGAATCATAAAGATGGTTATGAAAGTATAAAGTAAAGTAAAAAATCTTAGTAAATAAAACATAAAAATGAATACAAATGTAAAAATTCATAAATGTAAGCAATTGTCCCTTCTTCCTGGAGGGGGAACAAGAGGTCCCATAAAAAAAATACTTGTTTATCTTATCTTCATACCTACATGAGTTCTCAATTACTTTTTTTTAATTAATTTCAGTTATGTACATCAGACTGCGAAGCCTCGTGCACCGGAGTAACGAAAGAAGTATCAACAACGATCCGTCCACAACAATGCGATCCAGGATCGCCAGACCCTTCATGCCAAAGAGCACCAAATTGTTACCCAGGAAGCAGCGACCCACGTTGCAGCATACCGACGCCAACAGCTCCTTCATGCTACCCCGGTAGTACTGATCCTCGCTGTCCTCGCCCAACTTATACACCTACTACTGAAAAGCCATCATCTTACCTTCCTCCTGAGCCAAATTGCTATCCAGGTTCGACAGACGAACGATGTCCCAAAATAACAACCTATGCTCCTCGCTGTTTCCCAGGCAGTACAGATCCTCGTTGTCCTCAGCAGACAACACCTACTCCACTTCGCTGCTACCCTGGCAGCACTGATCCACGGTGCCCGCAACAGCCCACCTCATCTTCTCCAATAAGTACACCGAATATTGGTACAACACCTCAACAACAATGTTATCCCGGAAGCGCAAATCCTAACTGTCCACAACCGAGCAAGCCAACTACATATGAACCACCAACGTATTTACCGCCTAGTCCTACAACCCTTACTCCTGCCAATTGTGTTGAGGGTAGTTCTGATCCCCGATGCCCTCAACCGACACCAATTCAATGTTATCCTGGTAGTACTGACCCTCGCTGTCCACAATCCGAGCCAGATCGTACGACTTCTACTCCTCAGTGTTACCCTGGCAGCAGTGACCCACGTTGTCCTCAGACAACAAAATCTATAAACTGTTTCCGTGGAAGCACTGATCCACGTTGTCTTACGACTACGACAACAGAGTTACCTCGCTGTTTTTTGGGCAGCAATGATCCACGTTGCCCAAAAGTAACATCTCCACCACCCCCAAGATGTTTCCCAGGAAGCATAGATCCACGTTGTCCAAAACCAACAACTCCGGTTCCTCCGCGCTGTTTCCCAGGAAGCACGAATCCTAGGTGTAGGCCAAGTACATCACCAACAACAAATCAACCAATTACGAAACAAGATTGCTATCCAGGGTCTCCAGACCCTGCTTGTCCGCAACCTTCACGGCCTACAACTTTAAATCCTCCGACTTACCTACCCCCATCAACATCTGGACCGAAATGTTTCCCGGGATCAAGTGACCCTCGCTGTCCTCAACCTCAACCAACAACACCTGAACCTCCAAGATGCTACCCTGGTAGTACCGACCCTCAGTGCCCTAAACCTCAGCCTACAACACCTGCACCTCCGAGATGCTACCCTGGTAGTACAGATCCACGTTGTCCTCAGCCTCAACCGACAACACCAGCACCTCCAAGATGCTATCCTGGTAATACCGACCCTCGCTGTCCTCAGCCTCAGCCTACTACACCTGCACCTCCAAGATGCTATCCTGGTAGTACCGACCCTCGATGCCCTAAACCTCAACCAACAACACCTGCACCTCCGAGATGCTACCCTGGTAGTACCGACCCTCGGTGCCCTAAACCTCAGCCTACAACACCTGCACCTCCGAGATGCTACCCTGGTAGTACAGATCCACGTTGTCCTCAGCCTCAACCGACAACACCAGCACCTCCAAGATGCTATCCTGGTAATACCGACCCTCGCTGTCCTCAACCTCAGCCTACTACACCTGCACCTTCAAGATGCTATCCTGGTAGCACAGACCCTCGTTGTCCAAAACCAACTACACCAGAACAAACCAAACCGGCCTGCTATCCAGGCTCAACAAATCCAAACTGCCCGCAACCATCGCGGCCAACAACATTAAATCCCCCGACTTATCTACCTCCTACAACAGCGGGACCAAGATGTTACCCTGGGTCAAATGATCCTCGTTGCCCTCAACCTAAGCCGACGCCTCAACCAACAACACCTGAACCTCCAAGATGCTACCCTGGTAGTACAGACCCTCGTTGTCCTCAGCCTCAACCGACAACACCTGCACCTCCAAGATGCTATCCTGGTAGTACCGACCCTCTGTGTCCTCAGCCTCAACCTTCAACACCTGCACCTCCAAGATGCTACCCTAGTAGTACTGATCCTCGCTGTCCTCAGCCTCAACCTACAACACCTGCACCACCAAGATGCTATCCTGGTAGTACCGACCCTCGTTGTCCCCAGCCTCAACCGACAACGCCTGCACCTCCAAGATGCTACCCCGGTAGTACCGATCCTCGTTGTCCAAAGCCTCAGCCAACAACACCGGCACCTCCAAGATGTTACCCGGGTAGTACAGACCCTCGTTGTCCAAAACCAACTACACCAGAACCTACCAAACCGGCCTGTTATCCAGGCTCACCAGATCCAAACTGCCCGCAACCATCGCGGCCAACAACATTAAATCCCCCGACTTATCTACCTCCTACAACAGCGGGACCAAGATGTTACCCTGGGTCAAATGATCCTCGTTGCCCTCAACCTAAGCCGACGCCTCAACCAACAACACCTGAACCTCCAAGATGCTACCCTGGTAGTACAGACCCTCGTTGTCCTCAGCCTCAACCGACAACACCTGCACCTCCAAGATGCTATCCTGGTAGTACTGACCCTCGCTGCCCTCAGCCTCAACCTACAACACCTCCAAGATGCTATCCTGGTAGTACCGACCCTCGATGCCCTAAACCTCAACCAACAACACCTGCTCCTCCAAGATGCTACCCTGGTAGTACAGACCCTCGTTGTCCTCAGCCTCAACCGACAACACCTGCAACCCCAAGATGCTACCCCGGTAGTACCGATCCTCGTTGTCCAAAACCAACTACACCAGAACCAACCAAACCGGCCTGTTATCCAGGCTCACCAGATCCAAACTGCCCGCAACCATCGCGGCCAACAACATTAAATCCCCCGACTTATCTACCTCCTACAACAGCGGGACCAAGATGTTTCCCTGGATCAAATGATCCTCGTTGCCCTCAACCTAGGCCGACGCCTCAACCAACAACACCTGAACCTCCAAGATGCTACCCTGGTAGTACTGACCCTCGGTGCCCCAAACCTCAACCCACAACACCTGCATCTCCAAGATGCTATCCTGGTAGTACCGACCCTCGTTGTCCTCGGCCTCAACCGACAACACCTGCACCTCCAAAATGTTACCCTGGTAGTACCGACCCTCGCTGTCCTCAGCCTCAGCCGACAACACCTGCACCTCCAAGATGCTATCCTGGTAGTACCGACCCTCGTTGTCCTCAGCCTCAACCTACAACACCTGCACCTCCAAGATGCTATCCTGGTAGTACCGACCCTCGTTGTCCTCAGCCTCAACCGACAACACCTGCAACCCCAAGATGCTACCCCGGTAGTACCGATCCTCGTTGTCCAAAACCAACTACACCAGAACCAACCAAACCGGCCTGTTACCCAGGCTCACCAGATCCAAACTGCCCGCAACCATCGCGGCCAACAACATTAAATCCCCCGACTTATCTACCTCCTACAACAGCGGGACCAAGATGTTTCCCTGGGTCTACTGATCCTCGTTGCCCTCAACCTAGGCCGACGCCTCAACCAACAACACCTGGACCTCCAAGATGCTACCCTGGTAGTACAGACCCTCGTTGTCCTCAGACACAGCCGACAACACCTGCACCTCCAAGATGCTATCCTGGTAGTACCGACCCTCGTTGTCCTCAGCCTCAACCTACAACACCTGCACCTCCAAGATGCTATCCTGGTAGTTCCGACCCTCGTTGTCCTCAGCCTCAACCGACAACACCTGCAACCCCAAGATGCTACCCTGGTAGTACCGATCCTCGCTGTCCAAAACCAACTACACCAGAACCAACCAAACCGGCCTGTTATCCAGGCTCACCAGATCCAAGCTGCCCGCAACCATCGCGGCCAACAACATTAAATCCTCCGACTTATCTACCTCCTACAACAGCGAGTCCAAGATGTTTCCCTGGGTCTAATGATCCTCGTTGCCCTCAACCTAAGCCGACGCCTCAACCAACAACACCTGAACCTCCAAGATGCTACCCTGGTAGTACAGACCCTCGTTGTCCTCTGCCTCAACCGACAACACCTGCACCTCCAAGATGCTATCCTGGTAGTACCGACCCTCGATGCCCTAAACCTCAACCAACAACGCCTGCTCCTCCGAGATGCTACCCTGGTAGTACAGACCCACGTTGTCCTCAGCCTCAAACGACAACACCTGCACCTCCAAGATGCTACCCTGGTAGTTCTGATCCTCGGTGCCCAAAGCCACAACCTACTACACCTGCTCCTCCAAGATGCTACCCTGGTAGTACAGACCCACGTTGTCCTCAGCCTCAACCGACAACACCTGCACCTCCAAGATGCTATCCTGGTAGTACTGATCCTCGGTGCCCAAAGCCTCAACCTACAACACCTGCACCTCCAAGATGCTACCCTGGTAGTACAGACCCACGTTGCCCTCAGCCTCAACCGACAACACCTTCACCTCCAAGATGCTACCCTGGTAGCACAGACCCTCGTTGTCCAAAACCAACTACACCACAACCAACCAAACCGGCCTGTTATCCAGGCTCACGAGATCCAAATTGCCCGCAACCATCGCGGCCAACAACACTAAATCCCCCGACTTATCTACCTCCTACAACGGCGGGACCAAGATGTTTCCTTGGGTCAAATGATCCTCGTTGCCCTCAACCTAAGTCGACGCCTCAACCAACAACACCTGAACCTCCCAGATGCTACCCTGGTAGTACCGACCCTCGCTGCCCTCAGCCTCAACCTACAACACCTGCACCTCCAAGATGCTATCCTGGTAGTACCGACCCTCGTTGTCCTCAGCCTCAACCGACAACACCTGCACCTCCAAGATGTTACCCCGGTAGTACTGATCCTCGTTGTCCTCAGCCTCAACCGACAACACCTGCACCTCCAAGATGTTACCCCGGTAGTACCGATCCTCGTTGCCCAAAGCCTCAACCAACAACACCTGCTCCTCCGAGATGCTACCCTGGTAGTACCGACCCTCGTTGTCCTCAGCCTCAACCTACAACACCTGCTCCTCCGAGATGCTACCCTGGTAGTACCGACCCCCGTTGTCCTCAGCCTCAACCGACAACACCTCCACCTCCAAGATGCTACCCCGGTAGTATAGACCCACGTTGTCCGAAAACAACTACGCCAGAATCAACCCAACCAACCGAACCAGTTTGTTATCCGGGTTCACCAAATCCAAAATGCCCACAACCATCGCGGCCTACAACATTAAATCCTCCGACTTACCTCCCTCCATCAACAGCAGGACCAAAATGTTTCCCAGGATCAAATGATCCTCGTTGTCCTCAACCTCAAAAAACGACACCTACACCTGCTAGATGCTTCCCTGGAAGCACTGATCCCCGTTGCCCTAAACCTACCGATGAGCCCAGATGCTACCCAGGTAGTTCTGATCCTCGTTGCCCTCAAATAACAACTCAAACTCCACCAAGGTGCTATCCTGGTTCCTCTGATCCACGTTGCCCCAAGCCCACAACATCGGTAGGGCCCAGATGTTACCCTGGCAGTTCCGATCCTCGTTGTCCTCAAACGACTCCCGCCCCACCTAGGTGTTATCCTGGTTCCTCCGATCCACGTTGCCCTAAACCGACTACCGATGGACCTAAATGCTATCCAGGCAGTACTGATCCCCGTTGTCCTCGACCTACAACACCAGCACCAACAAAGCCAAACTGCTATCCAGGCTCCTCAGATCCAAATTGCCCTCAGCCATCACGACCTACGACTTTAAATCCTCCTACTTATCTTCCGCCATCTACGGCAGGGCCAAAATGCTACCCAGGTTCTAGTGACCGACGGTGTCCCAAGCCCACAACTCCAGAAGAGCCTAGGTGCTATCCTGGCAGTACTAATCCACGTTGCCCACAACCAACAACGACAGAATCACCACGCTGCTATCCTGGTAGCACCGATCCCCGCTGTCCTCAACCAACAACAAAAGCACCTCCCAGGTGCTATTCCGGCAGTTCAGATCCACGTTGCCCCAAGCCTACAACTACCGAAGAGCCTAGCTGCTACCCAGGCAGTACCAATCCTCGTTGTCCTCAAACCACCCCCGAACCACCTAGGTGTTATCCGGGTTCCTCCGATCCACGCTGCCCCAAGCCTACAACCACCGAAGGGCCCAGATGCTACCCTGGCAGTACCGATCCCCGTTGTCCTCGGCCGACAACACCAGCACCAACAAAACCGGTGTGCTATCCAGGCTCCCCAGATCCAAATTGCCCTCAGCCATCACGACCTACGACTTTAAATCCTCCGACTTATCTTCCCCCATCCACAACAGGGCCAAAATGCTACCCAGGTTCTAGTGACCCACGGTGTCCCAAGTCCACAACTCCAGAGGAGCCTAGGTGCTATCCCGGCAGTACTAATCCACGTTGCCCACAACCAACAACAACAGAATCACCACGCTGCTATCCTGGTAGCACCGATCCCCGTTGCCCTAAGCCTACCGAAGGGCCCAGATGCTACCCTGGTAGTGCTGATCCTCGTTGCCCTCAAATAACAACTCAAACTCCACCAAGGTGCTATCCTGGTTCCTCAGATCCACGTTGCCCCAAGCCCAGTACAACGGAAGGGCCCAGATGCTACCCTGGCAGTACTGATCCCCGTTGTCCTCAAACGACTCCAGCGCCACCTAGGTGCTATCCTGGTTCATTTGATCCACGTTGCCCTACACCTACGACTACCGAAGGGCCTAGATGTTACCCTGGCAGTCCTGATCCTCGTTGTCCTCAAACAACTCCCGCGCCACCTAGGTGTTATCCTGGTTCCTCTGATCCACGTTGCCCCAAGCCTACAACTACCGAAGGGCCTAGATGCTACCCAGGCAGTACAGATCCCCGTTGTCCTCGACCAACAACACCAGCGCCAACAAAGCCAAACTGCTATCCAGGCTCCCCAGATCCAAATTGCCCTCAGCCCTCAAGACCTACGACATTAAATCCCCCGACTTATCTTCCCCCATCTACGGCAAGGCCAAAATGCTACCCAGGTTCTAGTGACCCACGGTGTCCTAAACCTACAACTCCAGAAGAGCCTAGGTGCTATCCCGGCAGTACTAATCCACTTTGCCCACAACCAACAACAACAGAATCACCCCGTTGCTATCCTGGTAGCACCGATCCCCGCTGTCCTCAACCAACAACAAAAGCACCTCCCAGGTGCTATCCCGGTAGTTCAGATCCACGTTGCCCCAAGCCCACAACAACTGAAGGGCCAAGATGCTATCCTGGCAGTCCCGATCCTCTTTGTCCTCAACCGACAACCGCCCCACCTAGGTGTTATCCTGGTTCCTCTGATCCACGTTGCCCCAAGCCTACTACTACCGAAGGACCTAGATGCTACCCTGGCAGTACCGATCCTCGCTGTCCTCGACCAACAACACCAGCGCCAACAAAGCCAAACTGCTATCCAGGCTCCCCAGATCCAAATTGCCCTCAGCCCTCAAGACCTACGACATTAAATCCCCCGACTTATCTTCCGCCATCTACATCCGGACCAAAATGCTACCCAGGTTCTAGTGATCCACGGTGTCCCAAGCCGACAACTCCAGAAGAGCCTAGATGCTATCCTGGCAGTACTAATCCACGTTGCCCACAACCAACAACAACAGAATCACCACGTTGCTATCCTGGTAGTACCGACCCACGCTGTCCAAAGCCTACCTACAAGCCAACTTGCTATCCTGGTTCTAAAGATCCAAGTTGCCCGCCTAAGCCATCGACATATGTGCCTCCTTTAGTTACTAAGCCAACACCCAGTTCGTGTTATCCAGGATCAAAAGATCCAAATTGTCCACAACCTTTTGCTCCAAGTAGCACTAATCCGCCATCGACGTACCTCCCACCCTTTCCTCCTTCCAAAGGTGGAGCGCAAAAAAGGGATATATCAGAAAATGAGCCTTCCGATGACTACGAATCTTCTCAGACTGATATAGGTACGAGGATTTAATTTTTTTTTAACTTTGAATATAAAAATATTTTTTTTCGTATCACTGCACCTTTTCTTTACCATATTTTAATATTAAAGCTACTATTAAAGCTTCTTTTTGGTTTTACAGATGCCTTCGACTCCTCACGAATTGAGCCACGTAAAAGAAACGTTAGGATTATTAGGGACGTCAGCAAGCAAGAGACATTAACTTCGGCTCACACAACAAATGACACAGCCGGCTTCGTCTACGTAGCTATTGTCGGATCCACAGTAATGGTATCATTAGCATTAGTTGTACTTGCAATTGTTATCAAATATAGGCGACGGATTCCACACAAACAGAATACTTTGGATACAAGATTGTCGTGTTAACAGACCTAAACAACATATTGTATGATAGATGTAAACGAATTTCGGAAAATGTACAAGATAATGATTAATTAATAAATTTTTAAATAATCTTCATTTTTCTAGAGCTGATTAACTCTGGAAAGTTCGATTTCACTTATACTAGAGGAGACTATTTACATTGATTATTTAGAAATCCATTTTGATAATTCATTCATGCATTATAAAATTCGCCTTATATGCTTTATATTGGTCAGAATTATATTTCCTATTGCTGTATAGTAGTGCCATAGAAATATCACCAGATGTCTGGTTGCTATGTTTTGATTATTCCTGTGAAACAATACATGCCTAGTCAATATTATTTGTTTCATGGTATGTACACCAATATCCGATGTTCTGCTTGTCATGAAAAGTTTAATATTTTTAAAAAGTTTATTATGAATTGAATTGCCTAATTATTTCGATTTCATTCCGATTCACAGTGTATTACAGTGGAACATCGTGAATTTGGAAGTTTATGTAGTATATATAATATATAATTTTGTACGCGTTATACTCATTGTGATATTCTTGTAAATAATTGCCTGTATCGTGGCCATTTCTTTTAGTTAAGTTTGTTCCGTGCCAAATATCTTGGACTCTATAATATAAAAAATATATTACACACTTGAAAAAAATATATACTTCTATAGATTTTTTTAAGTGTGCAATTTTTCATATTAGATTACAAATAAGATCAACAAGTTGTACACTGGATCTTTCAGTAATCTAACGAGTGTGTCCAGGATGTTTGCACGAGTTAGTTGGATTACTTTTTGAGACAATGAAAGTAAAACATTCTATGAATGTGCATTTTAGTTTTATTTCTGGGCCTTTTCCTTTCTAATATATTTTCTTTTTGTCGGCCTTTATGGCTTTGAAATCAAGAAGTTATTTTTAACACTGACTTTCGAAACTAAAGTATTATATAATACCTTTGGATGCTCATCGTAATTCGTACGTCCATGTGGACACTTCACTTTGAGTCAGAGTGTCAGTATATCATTTGTTGCGGAGAGGACTTAAACTACATATTAATATAATGATTTGTATAGGATCGAAACAGCGCCTCTAGTGGCAAACAATAGTGGGTATAATAGTAGGTAACAATTAATAGTAAACAAAAACCCAAAAACTTGTGACACTGCTGGAATCGACAACAGAAATAAATTAAATATCCTTATTTTATATGTACCTATTATTTGAATAGATAATATTATTTTAATTTGTAATAAAAAAAATCCCAATAACAAAAATGTATATTTTATTATTCAACAAAATACATACAGTACATAGTTCCAGTAAAAATTATCAAGCCATGAACAATGAAAAGCTGTGTTATGAAAGTAGTTATTTCATAGCACATAATATAATGCTAGCACTGCTCAATAGCTGTGTCCACATTATGCAATTTCATCTTCAATTTTCGTCATCTTCTTTTTATTCAACTTTTGTTTGGCATATATAACATATTGTTCAATAATTGAATGCGTCAAAACTCAAAATACACCCGCATACATACATACTTTGAAAGAAAAGTGTCATAGCGAGCGCTACGATTTCAACGCGCGTCACAGGCATGCCTCACGTTCACTGTTGACTGCGCTATAACGCATGCCCTTGATGAACAAAAAAAGGCCCAATGTGGATAAAGCTAATGTGTCACTGCAATAAAAAAGGGTTTCGAATTTCTGTTTATTTTAAGTTATGGAACTGAAAACAATGAAATAAAAAGGTTAGCTGGTTTTTATTATTCGAAGGTTATCAGATACAATTTGCCAAAATATGATAAACATTTGCACTAAAACATACCTCTAACGTACATACATGCGCACACACACGCATATACAATGCTGGTTTTTATTATTCGAAGGTTATCAGATACAATTTGCCAAAATATGATAAACATTTACACTAAAACATACCTCTAACGTCAATATATACAATGCCTTTTTATATAAGATCGCGCACTACCTGGCAATAGCGCCACCTATAATTTAATTATATGAATTATGGTAAAACGTATGCTTAAGGCCGTCCCCCGAGCAAACGACCTTGGCCATACATTTGCCGCGTTGCCGAGATCGCGCCAAAACCCTATTATTTTTACTTATCTTAGTTCAAAATTGTCCTAAAAAAAATTTAAAACGGCGAATATGTAGTTTATGATATTGTCGATCTATTGGCGTGAGTTTCAAATAAAAGTAATTCCTAAGTAAATCCTAAGGAGATGCTGAATGTATGCTTGAATTTTAACAAATTGGTATTACTTTGAAAGCTGATATCATGAGTATAAGAAACAAAAATAGAAAATTTAAAACGACAAAAGGAATGTTGATATACTGAAGATTATTGCTGTATTTTTATTATAACTTTGTAGCTTTCAGAGTATGAGTTTATAAGGTTTTAAATACGGTCAATTACGGAATCTCCGGACGGAACGCCCTTAAAGAAATAAAACTTTACACAATCCTTTGTACAACTGAAACTAAA
Source organism: Polyommatus icarus (assembly GCA_937595015.1). Classification (NCBI taxonomy): domain Eukaryota; kingdom Metazoa; phylum Arthropoda; class Insecta; order Lepidoptera; family Lycaenidae; genus Polyommatus; species Polyommatus icarus. The sequence goes on along the minus strand of OW569323.1, from coordinate 19,935,906 downwards.
TATACAAAACAGTTTTACAATCACAAACATTATCACTACGAGTACACGTCTATCGATCCATTAGTTTGATGCGTATGGGTCCGTCCGGCGTGTACATCGGATGGACGTGGTAGTCCATCGGCGGGTGATGGTACTCCATCTTGAATGATTGGACCATCTGGAAGATAATATCAATTGATATGGAATTCTGAAACAGTAAAATAGCGAATAACTTGAACAAAGTTGCTTGTCTAATATTGTGTTGGAAAAGTCTCTTGACAGACAAAGACTTCTGAATCTTGTACTATCAGAGAAGTTGATTCCTATGCAGATCGGAGACCTAAGTAGTTTGGTTGCGTTACGTCAAACCCAGCCAACAGATCACAATTAACATTGAATTGACATATTCGATCAAATAACGTTGGTCTATCAATTGCATAGGAATCAATTTCCTCGATGGTACATTTTTGTGCACGCTGTGTAAACATTTTCAATGCAAATACCAATGAGGACAATCAAATTATGAGTCGTACAGCTTGGTTTTGCTTATATTTAAATGCCAAATGGGCTTCTGTTAGGAGTTTATTATCTTGCAGAAGGTAAACAACAAGCTTTTGACAGCATTGCACCATATCTGCTGTCAACGTAAACAAAATTTCTGACAGATAGCAGATGTCATCTACCTTACTTATTGCAACGGTCTTAGGGCCTGTTTCACTACTTTTTGAGAAGTGCAGGACAGGCTATCCACCACTTAACATGACAGATAGAGTATGGAGAATTTGACAAATAAGTTGTAGATAGCCTATCCGGCACTTTATCATGAAGTGGCGAAACAGGCCCTTAGCCTCCTTACTTGATATCAAGATAATGCATACCTTGCATATAATAATATGAATCTCCAGCTCAGCGAACCGTCGACCCAGGCACATGCGCCTGCCGAAACCGAAAGGCAACGACGCGAACGCGTGCCTGATGCCAGTGTCGGCTTCACCGCCCCGCAGCCAGCGCTCGGGGGCGAAGCGGTGGGCCTCCGTGAAGTACTCCTCGCTGTTGCCCATCACGTAGTGCTGGAATATCACTTGCGTCTGGAATTTAAATAAAGTCAGAATTGAGTGAGTTAAAGTCAGACAAAAACGTATTTCCTGCAAAACTATATTTTTTTTAAACGGAAAAGAACATTCGATGCTTTGCTATTTCTATTATCCAGTGAAAACAATTTTACTATTTAACTTTTGGATTGTAGAACTATTTTTAACACTCGATACTTATTACTTACTCCTTTTGGGATGTTATATCCGCAAATAACTGTGTCTTTGGTCAGCTCTCTACCGTTGCCAATAACGACTGGGTACATCCTGAAAAACCACATCAAAAATGTTACAAAAATAATTGTAGATTGGACTTGCTTGCAACATCACATTTTAGAGCCAATTTTCACCGCTGTTGAAAATCTAACAGTAATTATGTACTATCAGAGAAGTTGATTCGTAGGCAGATAGCGAAGTACTTCTGTCACATTATGTCAAACCCAGCCTACAGATCACAATTAACATTGAATTTACATAATTCGACCAAATGACGTAGGTCCAACAACTGCCTATGAATCAATATCTCTGAAAGTACAATATTTATGTATCTTAAAATAATAATCATACCTTAGAACCTCCTTCACACATGCCTTCAGGTACGGCATCTGGTTAATGTCTCCCGGTCTCAGCTCGCGCCCCTGCAGCACCCCCGATATCTCGCCGTATAGCCGCTCCTGCACGTCCGGTCTGCGGGACAGTTGGTAGAGGGTAGACGCCACGGCGTTGGACGTCTGGAATAATAAAAAAGATAAACTTATTCGCTGAAATCACGAATGCAAAATAAATACAAGCGGTGAGGCGCGTTGATGTCTTTTGTATGAGAAATAGGTTGTAAATATGCTAAAGGTTCCCAACTAGTTGAAATACACTGTGTACGGACTACGGAAGTACGGTGAAGAAAACATCACGAGGAAACCCACACCCGAACCCCCAGACGTATCGTATTGACCTGTTCATTCCACTGGACTAGGCCGACTATGTTGCGAGAATGTCGTATGTGCTTGGGCATACGGACATTTAAAATATTGTCCCAGGCATTACAGTATTTGAAGAGTGGTTACTTCGCTCTGAAGATACTGTATAAATTATCCACAATGGACGCAAAGGCCTTCTCCATAAAGAACATACCGTATCGATCCCCACTAGGAACATGTCTAGAGATGCCACCGCGGCGGTACGAGGCCCAGCCGCTTCCAACAGCCGCTGCAGCAATGATCTGTTGCTCGTTGTCTTCATCTCCTCCAAGGCACGCTCCACGTGTCTTAGGGTCACGCTGTTAGAAAAAAAATATATCAGTCAGCTTGTGGCGGTACCCACAATTCGCCTAACAATCCTACATCGCGCTATCGAAGTTTCGCAGAACGGCAAGATATATACAACGTCTGAAATAACGTCAGTGGGCTTCGGCCTGACCGAGCATGCTATCTCACTCGGTCGGAAGATCTTCCTTTTCGGCCGCCACTAACAACGTTAAATTGGTGACCACCGACAAGAACACGCATCCTTCTGGACATCAATCATCATCAACACTCCCCGCCCATCCGCACCACGTCAGCAGACATCAAGCATAACCGGGTCGCCTCGACCATAAGCCGCGTTGGAGGTCCGCGCCGGTCGAACCCGTGTCCGGCTTGAACGGGGCAGCCATAGGCTACAACGACCGGTCAGCAAGCAGAGCACGGGGTCCCTCTCCTGGTCATTGCACGCGTAGCTTCGGCCCACACCTGACAACACAGGCGCATTGAAGAATACCACAGGTCTTCGGGGGGGAGTGATGTGGCGGTACCCACAATTCGCCTAACAATCCTACATCGCGCTATCGAAGTTTCGCAGAACGGCAAGATATATACAACGTCTGAAATAACGTCAGTGGGCTTCGGCCTGACCGAGCATGCTATCTCACTCGGTCGGAAGATCTTCCTTTTCGGCCGCCACTAACAACGTTAAAAGCTTATATGAACAAATAAAAAGGCAACCTAAGCCATAAGTGGCCGAAAGGTATGAATACACTGCAGCGAAGCGATACGACACTTCACATCCCACAGCATTGGAGTACCGTGTACCGTAGTGCGGTATGTGTTATACTATGCCATACAAACAATATTTGATTGTGACGTGTCTCAAACGACTCAATGTCAATTGTTTTTCCAAGATAGCAATTGTTAACTTTGAATTTTTCTTATACTATAGATTCCGCCTGCAACTGCAACCAAAATTCATTTATGGGAACCGTAAATGCTTTGCAAGAAAAAGTCCTATGTCCTTTCCCGTGACTGATACTATCTCCATACCAAATTTTTGCAAAAGCAGTTCAACTATTTGAGCGTGAAGAGATAACAGACAGAAAACACTTTCATATTTATAAAATTATAATATGGACTAACTGTCCCGGTGAACTTCGTGTCACTTTAAAACCTTCCCTGGACGTCTACGAATATTTTAAGACTAAAATCAGCCCAATCCGTTTAGCCGTTTTCGAGTTTAAGCGCGACTAACACATTTAAGAATCCATTTTTATATATATAAGACTAGCTGTCCCGGTGAACTTCGTGTCACTTTAAAACCTTCCCTGGACTTCTACGAATATTTTAAGAGTAAAATCAGCCCAATCCATTCAGCCGTTTTCGGGTTTTAGCGCGACTAACACATTTGAAAATCCATTTTTATACATATATGCTACGCTCAAAGACCGAAATCGCTCAGTGAGCGAAAAAATAGCTCACAACGCGTTGTGGTCACAGCGAAACAGCCACGACGCGAAATTCGCGTTGTGGCTCTAATGAAAACGGCCACGACGCGTCCTGGCAATCACAAAAAGACCACAACGCGAAATTCGTGTCATGGCTGATATGCTATTCGTTTTTCTTGATTTGTTCTTGATTGATTAATCGTCCATAGGACGTATGGATGATTATAATATTTGAATTACCACGCGTAATACAAAATATTTTTTATTTTACTAAATTACTGCATAACGTGTAAATTATCATTATTATTATTTATAAAATATCCAGTTCCATATAACTATCCGTACATACAGACAGACAGTAATAATATTAGTACGGATAGTAGGGAACTATGGATATTTTATAAATTATAATGATAAGCATGTAATGCAGTGATTTAGTAAAAGAAAAAATATTTTGTAGTACGCGTGGTAATTCAAATTTGATCTTCCATACCTATGGACGATTAATCAATCAAGAACAAATCAAGAAAAACGAATAGCATATCAGCCACGAGTCACGACACGAATTTCGCGTTATGGTCTTTTTGTGATTGCCAGAACGCGTCGTGGCTGTGTCATTGTTACCACAACGCGTTGTGAGCTATTTTTTCGCGTAACATATATAAGAAAGATATGGATAGAACTATCAACGTCACTTACTTCAATATAGTATCCAGTGCCGCTACATATCGTCGGAACATGGCGGTAGGGTATACCCGCCACCAGGGCGCACGGAGTTCCAGCTCACCAACACACGTGAAGAACGTGTTGACGGCATCGATGAGCTGCTGCGTCTCCGAACCCTCGGACGACTCGAAACACCCCAGCCGCGTGTCCAACGCTATGAGTGCTAGGGCTGAAAAATATTTTATTTTTTTTATTTTTCATTTGCACGGAAAATATACAATGATAAACATGAATTAATAATTTCTATGCACTATTAATATGTTTCCACAATAAGATTATATTATAATAAGTTTTATGTTATAGTGCGACAATATTAATAATAATAATAATATAATATGTATGGACGCTTCACACCACGTCAGTCTGGCCCCGTGGTAAGTACCTGTAGGACTTGTGTTACGGATACCAGACAATGCTTTAAAGTTTAAGTGAACGTGACGAAAAAAGGAACTAACGCCGCCATTTTACAAAACGTCATTTTTAACAGTTCTTCCTTTAACTGCAGCACCCCGCCCACGTTCATTTTACCCGTAGACTTATGGCTTACGGGTAAATTAAACTGGAAAGATGCGATTTTTGCTAATACGACAACTTACTTGACAACTTGCCTCGCTTTATCTTGCCGTTGAGTAATATGTATGCCGCAGCCAATGTAGTGCATTTAAAACTAATAGAGGAAGTTAGTTACGAAGACAAGTTAATACTTACATTCTAACGACCATTTGTGGACCTCGTTCAGAAAATCGTCCGGTGTCTCGGACTTGCTGTTTCGAACTTTTCTTATTCTGAAATGATACATAATGACTGTTAAGCTACTCGTATCATTTATAAGCATATCTTTTATATCGGGCTTTGAGGGCAGCGACCGTTAAATAAATTCTGTAACGAAAATAAACATTACACTCGCCTAACGCAGACTTCGGCACGGTGATTGTTTGCATGCGACTAGACGTATGCGAGTACGATATAGTTGCATATTGAGCCGTCCTATCGATTTACGTCCAATGCGAAAAAGGCTTTAAATGAATGTGGGTGGGGCGCTGCTGGTAAAGGAGAATTGTCAAAAATTGCGTATTTGTATGGTGGCAGTGTTATTGTTCCTTTTTTCACCGCGTTCATTTAAAGCCTTCTCTCTAGAATGAGACAGCGAACCTCTTAATGAACTCATCGGCGACTTCAGCCACTTGTCCGGTGTACTGCGCCGCGGCGCTCGTACTCAGCGCCACCCGCGACACCTTCGTACGAAACGCCGCCCACGAGTCCCCGTGACTGAAAATACAATTCACTTACTACAGATACAATATTATCTTACTAAAATTAATGAAGTAAAGAATAAAATATAACAATATGCATGGTAAATTTACCCGTCAATCCCCAAACGGAACCCGGCGCGGCTGCCGCATAACAAATCTATTCTGTCTGCGGTACCCACGATGGAGGTGTTAAAGTACAGAATCAAATGAATAATAAAAGCATGCATAGTAAAATTATTATTAATGTTACGCTTTGATGCAAGTGCGTTGATAAAGAAATTAACAAATGAAGGAGTGAAAAAAAGACACTAAGTCGAAGGGAATGGATAGAAAAAATTAATAAAATAAGTTGATATTGAGTTACTCGTATTCGCCGAGTAAATAAAAAATTATATCTTAGATATGAGTAAACTTACACTGCAATCACTCCAGCACAATCTTTTTCAGCTCCGAAAAAGTCTTTCCTCAGAGTATGTTTGTAATAGTTCAGGGACGGCATTGAGGGCCTGAAACAAAATTTAAAAAACTTAAAAAGTGAACAGTGAAAAGGTGATATTGAATTTTCTATTAATAACTTATTACTTAACTAGCTGGTGGCTGTATGTAGTATGGTTAGCCTTTCATAAGCGCTACAGCGCTTATGAAAGGCTAACCATACTACGTCAATAATCAAATACCCAGGTTAAATTTTTTCAATGGGCATTGGGCTGATATATATTATCTTTGAAATATTGCAGTAAAGTTGAGCTGACGCATCACTATCAGTTTCATTGATAAAGCCTATTACAAATGTATTAAGTATGTTGTGTGATAAAAATGAAGCAGCATGTTCATCGTTTTTTTTTTGTTATTAACTGAAGTGCCTATTTATTTTAAGTGTATATTTTTATTACCTGTGCGGAGCCGCGTCCTCTCCTCTGAACACCCTCTCCACTTCATCAGCATCAAACACGAACAGCATGTCAGGTCGGCCCAGCAGACCCGCCATCTTCACGCACTTGCCGTACTGCTTACGGACAGACAGACAGACCTTGTCTACGTGCTCGACGGAGTAGCCACCTGGAATGAGAAAAAAATCAATATAATATACTAACAAAAATATAAACGACACCGAAAAAATGCGTTTTGTCTACACTACACTCTACACTGATAGTAGTCAAAACGCATACGCAAAAAATTATATCGTCTAGCCGGCCTCTAGATGATCAATTGTATTGTGCAATATCACGCTTCAATGTAATTGAACAGTTTATTTTACAATTAGATTGTAGGTGCGCGATGTTCAATATCAAACTAGACGGTCAATAATATTACGCAATACGTGATATTGCACAATAGAATTGCTCGTATAGGGGCCCGCTTCTAAACAAAAACTTTTGTATCATGTATGGTAGTTATACTGCTGGTAAAATTTCGTAAAACACAGATTAAGCAGGAGGCTTTATTATGTATATATTTTATTTTGGGGTACTGCCAATGTAACGCATCGTCTTAACGATAAAGGCTTACACAATCCTCGTATGTTTAATACAATTTGTCTGTAATTTACTTCAGCCTACGATTCCGCGACGACATAATATTAATATTCTTTTAACCTTCTTAAATGTCTAGTAAGAGGTACCTTAGATCATCAGATATCATTTATTAACTCTCTAGTCACGACCCAACGTTTCCCATACAGTGAGAGTTTGTGTATATCAAACAATATACAGTATACAACAGCTATACACTGAATAATATTCTCGCGGTTTACCACCGTTTATGGCTTTACTTTGCTACGTACTAAACACATTGAAGAATCAAATTTCAACACAACATTTAAACTTTTATGGCATGGAGCTTGGCTCTCGGCTTGGAGCTTTTGAGGTTGATTCCAGCGTTCGTGAAGCCAAAAATGCGGTTATTGATTAGTTTATTTTAGAAATTTCATAGTAATTACTTGATTAACTGACTAAAAGTGTCAGACGAACAGGTTTCGCCCGACCTGTCCTGCATCTGAATTTTGATCACCAATCCCGTGGGACAGATGTCCTACTTTGTAACAAGTTTGAAGACAACAAACATACAAATATATCAGTTTTCATACTTACTAAATATAAAAAAATTATGTGCATAATTATAACTTTCATTTCTCTCCATACAGACGTACTTAATTTGTTTATTTCTTTAATTACAATGTTTATGGCAAGTTAATTACTAAATTCAACAATTATTCACTAATTTGACGGTTATTACCTTAAGGTTTTTCACCTCGACGATTATGATAATTACCGTATGTTACGAAACACTTGCATTGGCGGCGAAACGAGGTTATGCGCAACAGCCAGCAGCTGCATTTTTCACATGCAGTCACGGCAATCAGCACCATCAATATCGCAAATTTCGAAAGTGAATCTGTCTGACTTTTGGTCTATCTGTCTGTTATATCTCAATGCTGAAAGCATTAAAGTGATTCAGATAAAATAATACAACAATAGGTAAGGTAATGCTTGACGTGGGAGAACCATGCTTCGGCACGAATGGGCCGGCTCGACCGGAGAAATACCACGTCCTCACAGAAAACCGGCGTGAAACAGCGCTTGCGCTGTGTTTCGCCGAGTGAGTGAGTTTACCGGAGGCCCAATCCCCTACCCTTTTCCCTTCCCTATTTCCTTCCCTACCCTCCCCTATTACGCCTTAAAAGGCCGGCAACGCACCTGCAGCTCTTCTGATGCTGCGAGTGTCCATGGGCGACGGAAGTTGCTTTCCATCAGGTGACTCGTTTGCTCGTTTGCCCCCTTATTGCATAAAAAAAAAGATAATATTTTAAATGAATCAAATCTTTTCAGAATGTCTACATGATGATCTACCGCCGGTTCAGGAACTAACCCGGAAACTCGCACGGGGCCCACTTTCTACCAAAAAAAGCGGTTCCTAATAAACTAAGACCTCTAAGAGAGATTGAAATTTTTTGTTACGTCAGCGGAATTCGAAACTATGACCCCCGGCGTGAACCACCATACGCTCTACCATTGTGCATTGAGCCACAGAGGTCGTCGGAATATGTTATAGAATACTAATTAATACTTTACTACTACTCAGAAAACGACATAGGAAAGTTTATACTGGCGCTAAATGTACAGTTCGTATGCCATATACAAATTATTGTTGTAATACATACATCTACATCTAATATAATCTACTAAATAATTTGTTTTTACCAGAAATTCAAATTGTTTTCGTTAAAACGCAATAATGGCCACTACCATAAAGAAAAATAACATATAACTCTATTCGTGTCCGAATATAAAAGTTTTAATAGAGTTAACAATTAGTGTGAAATCTAGTATTTAAGTTGATTTCATCTCGTTAGCAATTAGCATTTACGTCTATATAAAGCTGTAACCTACTTAGCACTTGAAACGTAAAAATACAAGACCCAGCCACTCTCACTTAAGTCACCTCACTTTTATTGAGAAATACATGTATGACATTTCGCTCTCCGTATCCTGATGACATACATACAAAACATACCATGTCGCGACCCTATATTCTTAGGTTTTTTTAAAATGATACCAATGTTCAGAATATTGTTACAATCGTTATGAATGATGATACTCTATTTCGATCAATTTTAACGTAAACGGGACCGAATTCATAATCTTGGTATATTATGTGTTATACATATAGAATTACATAATATAATACTCATAGTAATATAATATAGCTTATTATATGCCCATACTGTGCTTATGCTGAGTTTATTTACACTTTCAACACAACTTGAGTGCTTTTGATAGAATTTTTTACTTAGATTATTATAAAAAATAGCTAGGTTCTGTAATGTTTATATTTCTAGGCTTCTTTAAAATCTCCGCAATTGAATCCATCAGAGCAATTATTGTGAATCGTAGTTATAACATAATTGATATTCACATGGCATCTCATCCTTTTCGGTACAGCCATTACAACGGAACGTGCACAGATACTACCTCATGTTGTTTACGCAACTTTGGTGACTGGGACATAATATCAAATTACATTAGAACATATATTTTTTTTTAATTTTAAAACAACGAACTTACTATCATATTATTCTATAATATTTAAATGAAAAGCTAAACATACAACTATAGCTGCTAAGTAGTAGCTACATATTATAGTATAAACAATAAACATTTGATATAAGTAGCCAACAAAGTCTCGAAACTTATTTGCGGCAAAACAGCATCATGGTGAAAATGACTTCAACGCGCATGAAGTTGACGTAAAAATATAACTAACACCTTATTAGTCCTTACTCGTTACTAATAAAAAGATCACTATCTAATATCTATACAGGGTGTAATAAAACATAGTGATAGTACTTTAGTTAGGGTATATAATATGTGTACCTTACATAAAGTTCACTGTGAAAGCAGCAGCGCTTAAATAACTATTTTTTCTTGAGATTTGTACGGGCAAGCGGCCAAGTATCATGAATTTTCCTATTCAAAAGTTTAAAAGAAAGTTACTCTTTCAACGCTTTTCTTACACAGTGAACTAAATCTATGGAACCCATTCACACCCTAAAGAATTATCACAGTTTTGTTATACCCCGTGTAATATAGTGTGGGTTTATACTTTATACCTTCAATATGTACTGATTAATGTACCACTGGTAATTAACAATGCGTGATTTTAGTTGTTGAATACCGGAACTGGCAGATACGTAACACTCGATTTTCCTTATACAATGTATAGGAGTTGTTGATTTAATTGAATAGTATTGTTTAAACAGTTGTTTAAACAATAGTGTTAGTTTGTGAGATATTTGTTATGAAAGCACATTTTATTTATTTGGAATATAATATAAGAGTGAAGCTCTTAAAGCTATGCATCGTAACAACTAACATCTAATAAGTAGGTAATAACTAATAACTAATTAATAGAAACTGGAAAAACTATATATTGAATAAGCCTTGTAAAACGACACACGCTTGACTTTTTTGATAATTTTATTTAAATAAAAACTTAAGCGTTATATAGAGGCGTGATTAGAAGCCGTAGCTTTTTAATTATCTGTCTGTATGTAGTATACAGTTATCAAACCGAAATTCGCAACCGGCTAAACTGGTGATACAACTTTTGCCCGTGTACCGTTCTTACTACTTTTATAATTAATGTATCAACTTAAACCACTTAAATTATAACTGTAGCCTTCGTCGAGTTTCGTAATTCAACAAAGTTATAGGAAACGTGAAAAAATTATAGTTATTATTTATTTCTATACTGTACTCGGCGTAACATGGCGGTAGTGGTCATTGACCCTGCCAAAAAATTGACATTTTCTACACAAAGCCGCGATTGACAACATCTGACACTTCATTGTCAATCGCGGTTACATAAATCGCGGTTTATATAGAAAGTGACAAGTTTTAATAGGGAGTCAATGACCGCTACCGCCATGTTTCGCCGAGTACAGTACAATTCTACGCATTTTTAAGCAAAACATTTCCGACTGTGTAATTGAAAATTTTATTCTAGAACTCTATATAATTCTATTAGAATCTAGGTATAAGAAGTTATTAACGTTTTGAAACATGGTTTAAATTCGCTTGACAATAATTATATTTAACTAGATGACGCCCGCAACTCTCTTGCATCAAAACTAGTTTAACACGCTGGAACCGTACATTTTTAAATAAATATCCTATGTCCTTTCCCGGGATTCAAAGTATGCATATACCAAATTTCAGCAAAATCGGTTCAGCGGTTTGGACGTGAAGAGTTAACAGACAGACAAACTTTCGCGTTTATAATATTAGTATGAATTCTTTTTCGCTCACCGATCATGTATCATTATTGCTTAAACACGATCGTAACTATGTAATGTGTTGAATTTTAATTCTTATAGCAATGTTACAGTTACGAAAAACAATTGGAACAAGGTCAAAGATGTCTTTGACCGCGGATGCCCAGTGGATTTTAACCGATTGCTACCAGGCACCAGCTCTGGTTTTATGTATAGGCAGAGGCCATGATCTATAGCTATGTCCACACTATGCGCTTTCGTCTTCAATTTTCGTCATCTTCTTTCATTCGTCCTGAATGCGTCAACGAACGCAACGGCAACATTGTCATTTTTGAAGTTTTGAATATGGTCAGAGGGGTGTGCGTCGCGGGCATGCCTCACGTTCACTGTTGACTGCGCTATAACGCATGCCCTTGACGAACAGAAAACGGCACAGTGTGGACAAAGCTAATGGGCGGCAGCGTCTTAGCATGGCGGCAGAGTATGTACTTACATGTACAATGTACCATAGTTCTTGCAATCTACGATTGCGCGTCGCCCTTAGTTGTGTGAGTGACCATATCTATACACGCGTACATGGCTCGCTCGCTACTGACTGCTCCGTCGGGTACGCACACTAACGAAAATGTCTATTCACATTTCCAACTACAAATAAAGGCGACGCGCACTCGTAGATTGCAAGAACTATATCAGAAAAATTGATTTCTATGCAGATGGAGGACCTACCTTGATTGATTGATTGAGAATCCCGCCTTGATTGCTACAAAAGAGGGTTGTATTTTTCAAATGTACTTAACATGTTTGTTCATTTTCTGGGCATGGGTCAAAAACCTAAATTATGGATTCGAATTTAAAGATGTCTCTCATTTCTCTACATTCGTGTAGTCGTTACACTTCGTTAAGTGCATAATATCTATTATTCAGATCATATTCTTCTGACTGCTACACTCAGAGATAAATATTATCAATTTTATTAACCGACTTCCAAAAAGGAGGAGGTTACATATTCGTCTGTTTCTATTATTTTTTTTGTATGTTCAACGATCATAAAGTTTAGAAATAAACTGTAATTAAATGAAGATTTTACCATAAGACCCGCACATTATCTGTCAAACGCTTCATTAAATTTAAGTTTAATCATTATTAAATGTCTCTGAATGCGGCTGTGAGAATTAATTTGATGTCTAAGTTATATATCTCTGTTACATACAGGGTGTAATAAAAACAAGTTAATACTTTAGGGTGTGTACTTGTTAACTGTAGAGAGTTCATTGTGAAAGTAGCAGCGCTGAAAGGCCAAAAATTTTTTTAACTTTTGTATGAGGAAACTCGTGACGCTCGGGCCCTTGCCCATACAAAAGTGAAAAAAAAAATTGATGCTGCTACTTTCACAGTGAACTCTCTACAGGGAACACCCTAAAGTATTATCACTTGTTTTTGTTACACCCTGTATATTCGACGGTCATTTAGTAGTAAACCAAAATTATAGCTCTGTGATGTGAAGGAAGATGTTATGGTTTAAACGCTTATCAAACCTTGTGTTATTAATCATTATACATTCAGTAGGCGACGACCATAAAATAATCATCAAGTGCTTGACCTTCTTCATGGCTATATTTGTATCTATACATAATAATTATTCGTTCTTTCGGTTTTAAAGCATACGAGTACACTAGCTAGAAGGCTTTGTGCTCGCGTCGTTTTTCTGCGTGGTAATAATCTTTAAGGCAGTTTTTTTATATTTTAATTTTTGATAGTAACCAAACCTTGACTGATCGATGATAACACATCTACATATTGTAATTAAAAATTACTTAGTAAAAAACAAAATTACTATGTTATACCACAAAGTCAGGTTGTAGGATATACTAGGGCTCACTTCGCTCGCCTGTGTAGTCAGGCGAGCGAAGCGAGATAACATGTTATAGCTAAGATTACAAGTAAAATTTCTGCATATAGAGGAGACGAACATATTAACTTAAAATATTTTTATTAAAGAGCGATAAACTTTCCTTAATGTAACTTAAAATTGTGTATTAAAACATTCATTTTAATATTTAAATGTACTTTACAAATTTTAGAAGTAGAACGAGAGAAAGTCTGGTTGAATATTATTTAAATCTTATTTAAAATACAGAAAACAGTTACAAGTAGGCCTGCCTATTGTGTGGCTAAGACAATAAGTCTCATAGAATGTATTTTCATCTTAACAATCGAACAATCAACATTTTTGTTTGTTTTTCTTTAGATATCTACTTGTCATTGAAGTATTCAGTAGGTCTTTTGATCATTAACCTATCAACTCCCAATCTGTCGGATTCGACCGCGTAAACTATAGATTTCCAAGAATCCACGATCGAAGGATTAAAACAAAATAATATTATTATTTAGCATATTAGATAGGTAGGTACCTATCTAATACGACAAATATAACAAATTATAGGTATAATTTGTAGTCACGATGTTTTTATTTGAATTATTTCATTGTTTTAATTTTAATTGATATTTTAAGACTACTTTTATCTGTTACCGTAAAAGTCATATAAAAACTATAAGAAAAGATTATTTATGAAGCCTCGACTAGAAAGCTAGAGGCTGACATGTATTGTGTACTATAAAAACTGAATCATATCAATATCAGTATGTAAATTGGTTGCAGTTATCAGTAAGACGCTAGATTCGCTAAATTCGGTACAAAAGTGTTCAAATTGCTACAGTAAACACTGAGACAATACGGATACATACAAATGTTATGTAATGTAAATATTAGGATGTCATTCATAATGCATGAATATAATATTATATATTTTATCAAAATTTCATCTCTTATCAACGTCTAATATAGGCAAAATTATTTCACTGCAAAGTTTTAAGTGCCAAAGATTACTCTCCTATCATTGCGCTTCACGCATACTTACTTAATATTATCAATGCGAGAGTATAATATATTTCTGTCTTAGATTTCCTACCGTATAAAATACACTCAGATAAATTTTAGTATGGGGATTGGGGATGTTTAACTGAGTCGGGGGAAAGGACATAGAATACTTTAAATTGCGATAAATTAACGTCTCCCGTGCAATAGGTACAATATGTACATACATTTCCGCGCAACGACTTTGCGAGTAACATTAAGGGTCAATTCAGACCGCATCGCGACGCGTAGGTGCATTTCTAAATGTATTACTGAATTGACAGATTTCAATTCACGTCTTGCAAATCTGTCAAATCCATACAAATTTATAAATGCATCTACGCGTCACGTTCGTTCTGAATAGACCCTTGCTTAGTATATTATAGTACTTACCGATATAAGGTATGAATCTCCAGGTGTTCCCAACCAGTGGCAGTGGCTTAGGCCCAGGCACCTCCTCCCACGGTTTGACCACGGAACCCAGGGTTTCCAACCCGGGTTCCACCACCGCAGCGTGAGTGGACCTGGCTCGACCATGCACTGGACATTTCGGTTGAGTTATTCCTGAAAATATCAAAAAGATACAATTAATATTACGTATAACAACCAATTTGTTACTTCCATTACAAATACAGACGATGAATGGAAATGGACGATTTTTAAAAATAATAATGATATGTCGCACAAGTTGTTTAAACTAGTATTTTTATTCTGTAGTCTGTGATCGCGATATAAGTTATTCGTGATGATTTATCAAATACTGCCTACATGAAATTCATTTTAGTTCAAGTTACATAAGTTTATTTTTTATAATTTTCGTCAGAAATAATGACATTATTTTATAGTATTTGATTTCACCTATTTGCACTAGATAAACAGACTTAAGTTATTAACAATATAAGTTTTAGTGATAACTGATAAGTTAATATTGACTTAACCCTGACTAAGCCAAACATGGCTTTGTTTGACGGACATGCCCAAAACCGCCTAACTTACATAACACTGTTTAACTACGAAGTTTTTCGTTTGACAATGGTTTAGTAATTAGCGAATATTTACATAAGAGTATAGAATTCTTTGTTTTTTGAGCCTTCTTGGAGGTTTGGACAAATTATATAGAGATAAAAAAAACTTAACGTAAGTACTACAACTATTTAAAAATTTGTATATCTCATACGATATTTCTATGTTCTTTTTACTTATAAACTGCTGAATGTTAGTGGTACATAATATGGAGTTTATGACGTGTTTAATTCCGGAAAGGACACGTGATTAAACAACGGCAAAACGGTTTTGTACAAGATAAGATAAGAAAACATTTATTTTGACAACACACAACATACACAAAACAGAACAAAAAAAAAAACCGGCCAAGTGCGAGTCGGACTCGCGCACCGAGGGTTCCGTACAAACCTGCAAGGTTTACAAAGTGCGTTCATGAGGAAAAAAGTAATAAGTTTATATTTATTAAAAAATATATATTTTGTAATGTAACTAAAAATTTAAGGTTTTCGGAATTTTTCCTTTATGTGTGCTATAAAACGTTGCTTCATGCCAAATTTCAAGATTCTAGGTCGACTGGAAGTACCCTTTAGGTTTTGATTCCCTTGCGAGTACTTGCGAGTTTCAAAATATGCAGCTTAAATTGCTGTTTCTTTTGATTGCGTTGACATAGAAGTTTGATTTTGTTACAGCTTAAAGGTATTATAGACCTGAGTATTTGGTATGAATTTCAATTTAATACCTCTTTGCGTTTATGAGGAAATGGGTAGTAAGTTTAAAATTATTAAAAAAAAATATATTATGTGATGTAACTAAAAATTTATGGTTTTCGTAATTTTTCCTTTATCTATGCTATAAGACGTTGCTTCGTACCAAATTTCAAGATTCTGAGTTCACGGGAAGCACCCTGTAGGTTTTGATTCCCTTGCAAGTGTCGAAAATTTGCGGCATAAACGGCTGTATCTTTTGATTGCGTTGGCTTAGAAGTTTGATTTTTTCACAGCTTCAAGGGACAGTAGACCTTAGTAATTGATATAAATTTCAGCTTCATACCTCCACGCGTTCCTGAGAAAAAGGGTCTTGACAGACGGACGGACAGACGGACAACAAAGTGATCCTATAAGGGTTCCGTTTTTTCCTTTTGAGGTACGGAACCCTAATAATAATAAAAAAGGACATAAGCTACATGTATATTATGTGATGTCAGAATTGACCCCAGCTCAGTTATACGCAGCAGTACCATGCACTGCACTGGTATTCTGCAGGGGCCAAATATGAACGACGAACGTATTTCTATTTGTCACTTGATTGAAGTTGCGGTGGACATCAAGTATTTTATAATATTTGCTTCGTAATAAAAAAATATGAATTAGTAAAACTGAACAGTTTCCTACGTAGAATTTTGTACTATCAGAGAAGTTGATTCCTATGCAGATGGGGGACCTACGTAGTTTGGTCGTGTTACGGCAAACCCAGCAGACAGATCACAATTAACATTGAATTGACATGATCCGACCAAACGACGTTGGTATGTCTGCCTAGGAATCAATTTCCTCGATGGTACATAGTTTTAGCACTAGCAAACAACTCTGCAAGCAGTTTATGAATTGAAATCTAGCAATTACCAGCTATAAATCAATATCTGAAGGTTAGCATGCGAAATCATACTTAAAGTGTACCTTTATCATAGCCTTCGGCCTGCCGCGTCGGTACTGTCGTGCTCAGAAGCCGCTTGTTCAAACTCCTCAGGGGCCATTTCACCACGGACACGCGATTTCTCATGTTATCACCTTATCACTGAAAGACAAAGAGTTTGTTTTCTTACCTTATTAAGCGAAAGTTTTTAACCCCCATCAAAAAAGAGTTAGCAACCAAACGGGTGTACCGATTTTGGTCTATTTCTTTTTTGTTTGAAAGCTGATATTATAGATAGAGCTATAGTTCATCATCATCAGCCCGTTCATCTAAGTACTTAATTTTTTTTAAATCGGGGGTTGTTTTCAAATTTCTTAATTTTTCATATTTAAATAGAACTGTTTTAAAGAGTGCAAAAACAGAAGAATATATTACTTTAATTGATTAACATTTGAGGCATAATTAGAGCCAAGGTAATATACCTACGTAGCTTTAGGATAAAAAAAACTTTCCCTTTTGCAACATCTTCTTTAAAATTTATTGTTAATTTTAATTCTTTTTATTGTCCAAGAGGCTGTCAAAATTAACTGACGATATTTTTTACGGATGTAAAAGCTTTAAAATATTGCATCTGCTATATAGTATATTACCAGCTTTACGTGTGCAATATCCAACTTTATGAAATGTCAATATTAAATTGACCCAGAATTTTCAAATATCTTAATAATTATAAATAACAAAAATTGTATCTTAATATTTTCCTTTGCTTAAGCTCATAGTTTACATAGAACTGCAAAGATAAAAAACAAACTGTTCTAAATTTAATTTAATTAACCTATCAAGCCCCATAAGAGGACCGGTGATCGCGACAACAATAGAATAACAATAGATTTCCAAGAATCCGCGATCGAAGGATTAATAAACATACATTTCCTACCTTTTTTAACCACTTCCAAAGGCTTTTTATCACACCGATGTTTTTTCGTAGCACAGACACACACAACCCGACGGTAGAGACTGTACGTCACTCGCACCACGCTCGGACTAACCGTCTACAAGGAACCGCGGCACGGCTTTCTTCGCGCAGCTCCATTGTCGACCGTCAAAGGATGGAGGCTCGCGTTATGTTGTTGGCAAAGGGTTGAAAGTAAAATATTTTGGTACTTTCAGATTTTTGAGATTTTGATAGCGATAAAAAAATATCGTTATCATCAGATCATAATATCATTTGACGTAGACTATACAGTCTTAGTAGGTTAGGTCTGTTAGTGAATTTATACAAAGTCATTAAACATAACCTCCTCGTTTTTTGGAAGTCGGTTAAAAATTTAAAGATATTATGAGTGGATTAAGCCGTTTATCAACATTTTACCACATAATATTTTTTTTTTTTTTTTTTTTTTTTTATTAGGTTCACAAAACAAGATACAATTCATAATACATGTAGCTATAAATAATAGAGTATAAAGTTATAATACCAGAGAATGTATCTCTCTAAGGAGTGAACACAACATGCACATTACAAAATATAAAAGTTGTGTCAACTAACTATTAATAATTCAAAAACACATATTATTTTGTAGAGATAGTTACAAAAAAAAAAAACAAAACAGTACCCTAGCTGAAGATATCCTTAAGATTATTTTTAGAAGAGACAAGAGAACCACAGAATATGTCATAAGTCATATTGATAGCATTACATGATGAACACATGCGGTACAAAGGGCCATGTTGTCCTAAATTTGTCCTGTATGATGATAGGGAGAAAGTTTTACGATGTTGGAAACGACTACCTACTCTGGGTACGCTAAATGACAAGGATTCCAACAAGTCAGGCGCATCAACCAGTCCATGTGTAACCTTGTAAAGGAACATCATATCCAGCATTTTGCGGCGCGCTTTTAACGTTGATATTTGGAAATGATTTAGTCTATCTTCATAAGTAAAAAACCCTCTGCACGTAGGATTATTAAAACACAAAAAATAAACAAAACGTTTCTGTATCCGCTCGATGCGCTCACAATGTATCTGATAAGTTGGATTCCATACCGGTGAACAATATTCCAGAATGCTGCGAATGATAGAATTAAATATTAGGATGGATATACTTGGTTCATTAAAGACTTTCATTCGTCTTGTTACAAATCCCGTTAATTTAGATGTCCTGTTTATTATGCTTTCCATATGATCACGGAAACTAAGTGCAGAGTCCATGATGACTCCGAGATCCCTAATGCTTGAAACCTCCGATAGAAGTTGACCGTTAATACTATACTCTGCAGTAAGTTTATTACGCCTTTTAGTGAATCTTATAAAATAACATTTGCCAACATTTAAAACCATGTAGTTACTGCAGCACCATCTATAAACAGTGTTAAGATCTTCCTGAAGTTGCTGAGTATCATGACAAGTGGTAATTGCCTTGTAGATTTTCAAATCATCGGCGTAAAATTTGAAATATGACCAATTACTCCTTTTTTTCCCGTATAATTTAAACAAATCTTGTAACTGTCTACTTCATCGTCTGGTTATATATGGCTACACGTCAAAAGTTTAACAGTTTTTTTTTATCTTAAATCAAATTTAAATATGCAAAAAACGGCAATTTTTTACTGTTACCTGGTTCTTTTATTTATAATTTTTCATTGATAGTATAATATTATTATATTCTTGTAAACCATTTGGTCAATAGCTAAAGAGCTGCGACAGTTTTTGGTAAGTCAACCAAACTTTTGACTTGCCAAAACAACCGTTTGTTTAACAATTTCCATGTGAATGGTCCATTTATAGATCAAATTTTCTAGAACTTTAACAAGAGTTCGTAGATACCATACCGTCTTCTATATAAAATTTATTTAAAATTTTGTTAGTCTCGCTAGAACTCGAGAAAGGCTGATCTGATTTGGCTACATGTAGTCTCGAAATATTTGTGGAAGTCTACAGAAGGTCTATATTAAGAGGGAAGTGATACGAAGTTGACCGATTCATCCTGCAGTTTAGTCCGAAATTTAAACCGTCCGAATGCCGTCCGTGTAATAAAAGTACAATGGAAACGTGAACGAAGACGTAGTCTTCGATGACAAGTTGCTATTGACATTGAATGCTGAGTGTTTGCTCAAAACATAAGCCTGTTTGACACCATACAACATAATCGTTAACAGCGAAAGTGTATCGTTATGCAGACGATTTACGTTCCACAATATTTATTTATTTTTATGTATAATTATTTATTTAACGAAACATTAAAACTAGGTAATACAATTTAACCTAACCAAACCAAGGTTTGTCGGCGTACATTCTTCATGATCATACACAACAGCCATATAATAACATCCCCTTTTGGAATTAACTTCAGCTGAATTCTTCTGTCATAAAGTTCGACTGTTAAGAATTTAATGTATGTTAATTGTCAGAATTGATTTCTGAATAGATGAAAAGCTAGTGGGAAGTCTTTTCATTTCTATAAATTTTAAGTATCCAGTTACGATTATACAGTTAAGAGCGCCAAGTATTAAAATAAATATTTATTTTAAATATTTGACACACCTACATTCCAAACATGTAAAATATTATTGTAAGCGCATATTTAGAGGTCTCCGCTATATCAGAGTCGGGGACGTCGAGACCAGCTACACTACTATCTACTAACCAAAATATCATGTGTCAAAATATAGTGTGTCTGTCTGTCCGTCTGTCTGTCACTCTTCACCCGTATGCACGCGCGATAGAGTTGCGGGCGTTGCATCTATACTGTACTCGGTGAAACATGGCGGTAGCGGTCATTGATTCCCTGTCAAAATCCTGACCTTTTCTATTACTAAGCCGCGATCGACAACATCTGACACTTCATTATCAATCGCGGTTTGTATAGAGAATGATAAGTTTTTGACAGGGAGTCAATGACCGCTACCGCCATGTTTCGCCGAGTACAGTATAGTGATTTATATTTTTATTCCTACCAGTTGTTGCCCGCAACTTCGTCAAATTCCTTTATCGCGCAAGAACCTTCCTTTTTCCCGACATAAAAAGTATGTCCTCTCCCGGGACACAAATTATGTCCATGACAAATTTCATCCAAATCGGTTCAGCGGTTTAAGCGTCAAGAGGTAACAGACAGACCGACACAGTTTCGCATTTTTAATATTAGTATGAAAATCATATATGTTAGAAGTTAGAACATACAAAAACGTTTTTTTTTTCATATTTTTACATACCCGTCTAGCCCCTTCCTTTCTAAAATTTCGAAAGTGTTTCCTTGGCCGACTGGCTGACGGCCTACAATTTATATTTTTTATTACTGACAAATTTCAAATATTAATATTATCACTTATCAGTGACAATATTAATGCCACCAAAACATGAAATGTAAAAGGAGCCCAGCAAAATAGTGCATAGCTATTCAATACTTCTGTCTTAAAAAGTTTTCAGATCACATTCAAGCCAAGCCTTCAACTTATTTTGTAATTTAAATCAACATTCAGTAAATGATTTAATAGATTTCTTTATTTTATAATTATTATAGTAGCTTGGCAATGAGCACTAGAGAAATAATCAGCGACAATATTAAGGTAGCATCAACAGTATTAAAATTTTAAATAGGACGCTTCACACCACGTCAGTCTGGCCCCGTGGTAAGTACCTGAAGGACTTGTGTTACGGGTTTGAATACTTTTGCTAAAGTAGTAGTAGTAGTAGTTTGAGTACTAAAAGAGCTTTGAATACTAACGGAACCTGTTTTCAAAACAAACGGATTATTTCGTAGACCATTTTTCTTTCGTAGGCCATTTTTCTTATTCCCGACGTTTTGGTTACATTTCCAGCAGACGTGATCACGGGTGGTGGACAGAGGTGATGTTCAAATTAGGGAAGTTTTTTAAAACTACCTTTACCCGAAGATTTATCAATTATATTGTCTTTTATGTTCAAATCCATTAACTGACTCGTTTAAGACACGTAAACCTAAAAAACAGGATTCAGGTTTTTAGGGCTCCGTACCCATCAAAGGGTAAAAACGGGACCCTATTACTAAGACTTCGTTGTCTGTCCGTCTGTCTGTCTCCAGGCTGTATCTCAAAAACCGCTATAGCTAGTGAAATTTTCACAGATTGTGTGTATCTGTTGCTGCTAAACCAACAAATACAATAAATTAAATGTTTAAGGGGGGTCGACATCACACGTATTCTTTTGCTATTTTTGCTCTTTAACTATAATGGTCACAGGTAGGCACTTGAAATTTTCACAAAATACTCAGTTGTATTTAAACTTTAGTTAATATCAATAAAATTATTAAAATAAAGTTAATAATTAACTCAATAATTAATACAGTAAACACATTTTTGCCTGTTTTTGCCCTATGGTATGGAACCTATGTTGCGTGGACTCACGTACTTTGGTAATTTTTATATTATAATAATTAATAATAAAATTATTTTTCTTCTCGGATATTTATGTGCATTTAGTCTGTATGACTGGTGGTTTGTACTTTGTAGTTGTACAAGTTGCACGTGCCAGTAACCTGTTCTAGACTGAAAGCTGATCTTTTGCGCGTAGGTACATATTTATACCATATAGCCTTGGTGAAAAGTTTATAGCAAACCTGTAATATATTTAATTGAGTACTCCATAAATTGGAGTAGTATTATCGTTATTGGTGAAATAAACACAGAGGGCTTTGTTTTACTTCTTGAGATGATGTCATAAAATATTTCGTACTCAATGAAATATTTCATGGTATGTGACTCAGCCCTCAATATGCCTACCAAAAAGAGTCTATTTCAGGTACGACAAATGTGGTTTCCTTCCAAGGACCCAATTTTTATACTTAAGATCTACGAATAATAAAAACTACCTGAAATATCTATTAATTCGCAGGCTTGTTTCACTCTATCGCGGTTGTATATTCCGCATATCGACCTAAAGCGGAAAAGCCGGAACACCGTTGGGGTTTTGGTGGGTATGCCCAAACGCGGCCTACCTCCGGGGAGTCCCACATACTCCAATGCCCCCTCCCAGACTGCCAGGGATGCGTAAATGCATTTTTTCTATGAAAAAAAAAAGCCTGGACACATGCTGTCAGTTTCCTGAGATCTAAGGGATATTTTTTCGTGTAAATTGAAAATTCAAATAAAATTATAATCGAGATTCGAGATGCGAGAATTGGCCAGTGTAACCGGATATGCAATCTAAAGGGAAAAGCCTGGGTGTAATGTTCCTGATCTTTCACCACATGTCGAGCGGAACACATTGTTCTATTCACATGATGGTTCGGATTAGTTACGGCTTAGAATAGAAAGGCCTTAACGACTCTACTTGTGGTGACACTGGTGGTGGCGATAGTATAAAAATACTTTATCATGTACTTAGATTCAATTTGTTTTAATTTTTGCCTTGCATGGCCTGTAAGAGCCTGTCCACACAGCGCGTTGCGTCAGCCTTCCGTCGACGCAGCGCTGCTGTTTGACGCATAGCCGGCCACATGGGCGCTGCGTCATTGCGTTATTACGAAGAAGTCTTGACGTAAACACCACCTCCCGATTCATCTCGGGGGCTGCTATCCATCATGTGTGCTTTGTGCGCTGCTGTCAGGATGCAGCGGCCCGTGCTATTATGCCCACCTTGGTTATTTGTACATATAAAACAACGCAACGGCAGCGCTGCGTCAACGCAACGCTGACGTAATGAGCCATGTGGACTGTGGACAGACTCTAAGGCCGTGTTTCCACCTGCAAGCAAACTCGCGCTGCGCGCAAGTCTGGCTTGCTGGTTGAGTTTCTTGAAATATTGTTTACATTTCATACTAATTCCTGCAATTTATTACTGCAATAAATGTCGTGCGAGAAGCTCGCGGGTAAATGCCATACGAAACTAGACCGCATATCTGCGGTGACCCGCAGCGAGATCTGTCGCGAGTCCTCGTAGACATGTTTAGAGTTTAGACATGCTGTCACAACTAGTCGAAGGAAGCGCTTGACAAATTGTCGCGACAGCACTTGCTACGGGGTTTACACTTGCAAGCTGCTGTCAGATAGACTGTCAGACACTTCTCGCGATAGTTGTCTTGCAGGTGGAAACACACGGCCTTAGGCTTATGTGAGGTCCCCCCGATGGTTGCACGCCTTGACGTGGCGGTGGGGCTCTAGTAACCGCGGCTTGGACAACCGCGGTGAAGCGAAGAGGCAACCAGGGCCGGCCGGTGTCGCCGCCTGGCCCGAGGAGGGCGCTCCCAGCGGACTGGAGGAGTCCGCTGCGGATGCGCACCGAGGTGGGGCCGCAGAGGAAGAGGCAAGTAGGTATTACGGTGCGCCGCTTGCCCTATCCTCTGCGGCCGAGGACGGATCGCGGGGGGGAGAGGCCGCTTCCTACCCCCCCTGTGAGCTGGCGGGGCCGTTCCGTTTGAACGGCATTGGTGGGGCCGCAGAGGAAGAGGCAAGTAGGTATTACGGTGCGCCGCTTGCCCTATCCTCTGCGGCCGAGGTGTGGTCGGTGGCAGAGCCACAGTCCTGATCTGCCACATGGCCCCCAAGTAGCAGACTCGGGGGGCGTCTGCTACAGCCCTGGTGGGGGCCGAGGAGGAGGGCGCACGTGTTGTGCGCCCATCGTGGAGTCTTCGGGCCGCTGGCGGGGTCGCAGATGTGTGTATCGTTCCTGTGGCCCCGTCAAAAGGCGGCGAGGCGGAAGATGGGGGGGGTTTTAGTGGGTATACCGTGGTCTCATTAGCGACGGGAGTCCCACATCACCACTCGGGTCGCCCCCTGCGCCTGGGTGGTATGCGTAATGCATTTCCCCCTCCGGAAAAAAAGAAAAAAAGGCTTATGTGAGGTGACAATCAAGAAAGTTCACTATAGTTTATAGCGTTAGCACGGTCCTGCACTTGAGACTTAGGGTGATCGCAGACGTCTGATGGCGCGCGCCATGCAGATTGTATGTAAGCCACAGACTCGATCATACAAAAAGTGTGACGTCTGCGATCTCCCTTAAAAAGTTAAAACGAAGAAAAGAGTAAAAAATCTTTTTCCTATTCGTTTTACCCAACACGATCAGCGATAATAATATATCAATTCAATGCTTGTTTATAGTTATACAAGAGGTGGCGGTAAATATTGGCAGATTACACAGTTAACGCTTACTTTACATATTATACCATCTACCTATCCTACCTTTTTGCTGAGAAATGTCGGATTTTCTCCAAGGTCGCAATTTATATCAATGTGTAACATACGATAGTTCTATCCACTTGTCACACATGGCTCTACATCTATATGAATAGTCAAGACAATATTATGTATTGTCAGCTTGTATTGTATCATGTCAAGTGAGAGTTTTTGTCGTAATTCAGAACACCGGTCTGTCTGTATGTCGTCACATTTTTAACTTTCTCGAGCATAATTAGTTCGAAACTCGAAAGCGGATTGGAACGACATCTGGATCTACATTATGCTCATTTCCGGATACATGTAGAGTGACTAATGGAAATATGCATTAGCTGGTCATAATCATTTCTGACTGTTTATTTTTAAACTGATGAATTATAGAAGTAGTTATTACAAGCAGAGGCGGATTGAAATTTTTTATGAGTAATGAGCCACTTTAATTTTGCCGCCCCTATGTACGAACTCTGCCGCCATCCTAGGATGCCAATATACTTATATACTACCTAATATACTTACCTACTCCACCTAAAATGTCAGGTCTACCTGACTAGTGACTACCTAGTCACTAGTCAGGTAGACCTGACATTTTAGGTGGAGTAGGTAAGTATATTAGGTATGTGCATACCTAATATTACTTACCTACTTCACTACACAGGGTAAATTGTGCAATTATTACCCTAAACTTTAGTTGTTAGGTTTTCAATAAGTAGATACCGGTAAAACATGCCAACTTTGCCACATAGGATAACTTTGCCCTAAGATCCATTCTTAAGCAAATCTTTGATGTACGGAGGTATTTTAATATTAAGACAATATTTGTCTAATTTGGCGGAAAATAGGTTATATGACTGATAACATTGACAATACCTCGTAGTGCTAACTTTATTCAGTAATTTGTTGGAACATCTGAAAAACGGTACGTATTTTTGCGGGCAAATTGTGGTGCAGATTTGTGAGTAAATTGTGCGTGATGGTGAAACCACAGGTTAGTTTGCTTTTGATATATTATAAAATAATATCTATAGAGTATTATAGTGATAATGTAATTAATCAGGGAATTATATAATAAAACTTATGATGGTGGGCAAACTAACCCAGCAGTGTTCCGATCATCGATTGACAACATTGCCCGGTATCAAAAAATCCTTAGGGTTGTCAAATCAGACATTTTTAAACACTTTACTAAAAATCAATGTCATTTTTTATTACTGTATGCCTTGCTCATCAGCCAAATAATATAATGGTGATAATTAACTTAATTCTGTTTATAAATAAACAGAAGCAATTTAATATTTATACTCGTAATATATTCCTGATAATAATGTAAAAGATGATTAAGCAATTTTATAGATATGTGGCAGCCCTAGTACTTTTACAGATCAAAATGCAAATTGTATGGAAAAGGAAAAAAATGTAAGGGTAACATTGCCCAGTCAATTTAGTAGGATATTATTCGCGATATCGTTTATATGTCTATAGTAAACACCATCTTTTCCAAAATTCTTTCACTGGATTTTGATGCCACCTGCGCAAAGTTCATATTTACGTGAAAAATCAAGGTGGGCAATGTTGTCTACAAGTCCAGGTAACTTTACCCGGCATGAAAATCAATCATAAATAGAATTAAATGAACAGAAGTAATGTTTTTGACATTCCTACACCTGCACATGAAGCCTTGTAGTTGCAGAGGGCAAAAAAGAGACTTACACTTCCATACATTTTTTTTACAAGAATTAAAATTATTCGAAAAAAGCTGGCAAAGTTGGCATGTTTCGCGGTACCTACTTAGTTGATGTTGCGATATAACATTAATAAAATCCGCATAATTTACACATTTGTCCACAAAAGTGATAATTAATTCAAGTTTCGAAATTCAAGTTGTCACAAAACTTTGTATTGATTATGCAAATCGGCTCTTACAATATTTATTTTGTAACTTTTTACTTTGACTTTTATGTTTACCTACTTTTTTACTGTTATTATTTAGCATTTCAAAATTAACTACTTGGTAATTTATAAAAATAATCTTCTTATTCCTGGGAAGAGATTGCCTCCATTCTCCTAATTAATTGTTGCTAAAGGTAAGGCTTCACTGGATTGCCTTTCGTTCGTAAACTCAACCATGGTTTAAACAGTTTTGAGAAACGCAACTATTGAACCATTAATCGTTTAAGGGTCAGTATACACTGAAACGAGACGCAATGTGGCGACTGACGAACAACGTTTGCCGCGCCACCTACACCACAAGGTGTTTCAAGTCAGTACCATTTAATGTCGGTACTATTTTTTTAATTTTATCACTGAAATGTGTCGTTTTGTGTAGTGAATGAGGTTTTTAAATGGCTTTTTAATACATCATCTCTTTATGTCTACTTTCGTTGTTACTTCTCACTTACCTACTTTGTACTCAGCGATAGTGACAAAACCTTTTGATTAAATATTTTATTCGTCACTTAATTTCGTATTGCGAAACAAAGCCCTAAAGGCCAACCCATCTTTAAAACTAAAATTTTTCAAAGCACCTATAGAGTGGGGCCAGCTGACATGTGTGTCACGGTTATCTTTTATGTAGTTGCTAAATTAACCTTGACTTTAAATGACTTCTTCCCATTGCAAAACACTCCGTAATTACGACTACACAATACAAGCTAAATCGACATTTAAATCTGTAGACTGCAGTTAAGATCCTTTCACAATTCGGGGGTTGCGATTTACCTACGTAGTAACTGTGGTTGCGATACGAGGATTTTGATCTCAAAAATGTAAACGCCTGCATAAATTTAATAGCAATTTAGTAATTAGATTTATACTCGAGTACACTCTATATTGTTTGAACGTACGGATGTAATAATTTAGTTTGTTTCAAATTTTATTTAGGTAGCCATATCACGATTTCTGCTATATCTTGGTTTTTGATAATGTAAGCAATGTTTGGTTAATTAAATAAAAAATAAAAATAAAAATATCTTTATTAAACATACAAGGACAGAGCACAGCCAGAGTTTATAACACAAAAGAATAACAACAATTTGACATGACGCACTGTAACATATAACATAATTAGACATAATTTACTACTTGTCTCTGTTCTTTGGTTTTGGATTTATGTATAGGTAGTATAGGCCTATGGGCGGCAGCGTCGTATATTGGCATCCTAGGATGGCGGCAGAGTTCGTACATAGGGGCGGCAAAATTAAAGTGGCTCATTACTCATGAGGTAGGTACCTCAGAACTTTTCTCCGAATCTTTACACCGATGACCGAATGAAGAGGAAATAAAACGTGACTTGGCCATGCACTAAAACAATAGAATTCAAACTTTTTTGGGTTACGTACGCGTACCCTTAAAGGACAAAAACTATTACTATGACTTCGTTGTCTGTCCGTCTGCCTGACTGTCTGTCTGTCTGTCTGTCTGTCTGTCTGTCTGTCTGTCTGTCTGTCTGTCTGTCTGTCTGTCTGTCTGTCTGTCTGTCTGTCTGTCTGTCTGTCTGTCTGTCTGTCCGTCTCCAGGCTGTATTACAAGAACGGTAATAATATAGCTATTACCTTGCTTTATTCGATAAATTTTCAAAAATTATGTATTTTTGTTGTCGCTATAACAACAAAATATACTAAAAATAAAATAAATTCAATATGTATTTGAATTCAATATCCCATACGAGTAGGTACAACAAACGTTATATTTTTACCTTTTTTACTCTATATCGGAAAAGACTACGTAGACAATTAGTAGGTATTCATAAAATACTCAACTATATGCGGACTTTAAGAATTCATAATAAAATTAAAATAAAATAAATGTTTTTTCCATAGGAGGGTTCAAAAACACATTTTTTGGCCTATTTTTGCTCTATATCAGTAGGTATCTACGGAACTCGCACTTGGTCGATTTTTTATTTACCGTACTTATTTATCTATTTTGAGGCGACGCGTCGCGTCACATTTCATCGTTTTCGGCCGTTAGTATTAATTTAGTGTAATTAACTGGCCCTTAGTATAATTATAAAATATAAGTATAAACTTTGATTAATAGAATGCGAATTGTGAATTATTCCTTGAATTGTCTGTGGTTTAATAAAAATACACTTGTAAAAAATCATTTATTTACATTTACAATTAAATATAGTGATATTATTATCAGTATTATAAGTACAGAGTTAAGAACTAGGTGTACATATTACAATAAAAATAAAAATAATATAGACCAATATTATTTTACCTAAACTCAATAACGATAACTAAGTATCTGAATTCTATTGTTTATACATATTCTAATAACTTTCCCTGCGTAAAAGAAAATTATAACAGAGTGTAAAGGTGCTCCCAGACAGAATGTTATGTATATAGCGTTATGGTGCTCCCACACCGCAGTCAGAAAATGTTTAGTAACGTTAGTAAACATTTGTTAGCAAATATTTAATCACAAATGTTAAAAAGATTTTAAAATGTTTTCATGTTAGAAAATGTTTAGTGAACGTAAGTTAACAAAAAAATATAGCAAAACAAATAAAACAAAATAAAACATATTGTGTTACCTTTTGTTTGTAAACATTTTCAAAGGACGAAGGGGTATGCGGTGAGCCAATACCAGCCTTAAAATATGTTATAAAATGTTAGTAAACATTAGTAAACATATTCTATGGTGTAGGAGCACTTATAACATGTGACAATACTTAACAAAATGTAACACTTGACAACATTTGTTAGTAAATGTTTTTATGTTAGAAAATGTTTACAAACATTATCTAACGGCGGTGTGGGAGCACCAGTAGATAACATTTTTAACAAGTTAAAACAAAAGACACGTTTATTTTTTGACATGTTGTAGCATATGTTACACGATGTTATAAATTAATGTTGCCGTGTTACCATGAACGTAGAAAAAAAGGCGGACGGAGTCTTATTATACACAGAACTGCAACGATGTCAATACTTGGATATGGCATACGCCATCAAAACTGTAGCAATGTTTTTGCTTGCGAGGGTGACACATTTTCGCGCTGACGATTGTATGGAATGCCTTTTCTTAAGGTTTTAATTCTATGCAGAACTTTGTCTTCAGAGTCGGCCACGCACACATTCTTACGCCTGTCAAATGGTATGGACTAGCGTAAGAATGTGTGCGTGCGGACCGTTTACGCATTTATATTTTTATATATTTTATATTTTTATATTTATTTTATTTATATATATTATACGTCCATGCGTGTTACACAATGTTTTATAACGTTATATATATATATATATATATATATATATATATATATATATATATATATATATATATATATATATATATATATAACTTCTGTCTGGGAGCACCTTAAAGCACGGTGATGTTACGACATACGGACCTATGTCACTAGGACGGGTTACGTCAATTTAGGGTAAATTCAGACCGCAACGTGACGCGTAGGTGCATTTCTAAATGTGTATGGATTTGACAGTTTTGCAAGATTTCTCACGCTCCGCTCACGAAATCTGTCAATTCAGTACAAGAAATCCATTTACGCCGTTTACGCGTCGCATTGCGGTCTGAAATTACCCTTAGTGGTTGTAATCTGTCGGCTTGATTTGACATACCGCGACCAAATTACATAGATCTGCCAATCCTGACCTGAAATCTTCTCTGCCGCACGGACTATAATTATAATATGCATAGCTGGGCACCGTTAATCAAATAGTTAACTTCGTTTATCGTTAATCCGCTACAAAAAAGTTAGCTTCGTTAAACGTTAAAGCGTTACATTTTGGAAGAATTAACGCAAGTTAACGTTAATCGTTAATCCGTTAATTATTGTAAAATTGCATTTTTATATCGTTGCTTTAGTGTAGGTACTTAAAAAACCTGTTGGTTTAGGTTCTGGAAGCTAACACAACTTTAAAATGTAACACTTTACATAATTTTTAAATCACATAAAAATATGAAAACCTTATTAAATCGAGATAAAAATGGGCAAGGTGATAATATTTAAAGTGTATAAGCGTTCTCTGTGAAAAAACAAAGAGAAAACCACCTTTTGAGCGTGATTACGTTTAGAAAATTTTATACTGCGTCTACGCTTTCTTGACAGATTGTACTTCTGAACCTGTTTATCGCGCCACGCCGCGGCGCTGTGCGCTAAATAGTAGGCATTGGATTAACGATTAACGGACTTCTACATATTAACGGAAGTTAACGTGTCCGTTAACATTTTCTAAATTTAACTTAAAAGTTAATTCGTTAATCAAAATGTTAACTTCGTTAATTAACGATTAACGGATTAACGAGTTAATGCCCAGCTATGATAATATGTATATTTATATCAGTTGTCATGGTTATCGCGGCAGCATGCGCAGGCGCAGCGGTCCGTCGGGCGCGTACATGAAGGTGACGGCGTACTCCAGCGGCTGGTGGTGGTACTCCAGCCGGTACCGCCGCAGCAGCTGCGGGAGAGAGATAGAGGTATTGGAGAAAGAGACGGCATGGGTGTTCGATGTTTGTCTTTGATATCTTTCAAAGATATCGATTAGTCTACGTTATCACTGTTATGGTAGTTCATGTTTTAAGCTAATTTTGAATGTGAAAATTTTATCACCGTATCTATTACATTCTGAAGAGCAAGTTAAATCTTCTAAAATAGACAAAAGAAAATTGATCGTTTTTTTTCAGTCTATATTAGGTGTTTTTTTTTTTTTTTTTGTGATTTGTTTTTTTTTTTTTGTAGGTACTTATGACACGTGATTAACCCGTTATTATGATAATGAGTAGCCGGAAAATTGTTTTTCTTTCACACAAATCTAAGTTGCTTTCTTTGTTTGATACGTTGGAACTTGGAAAATACATTGGACAAACAAAGTAAGCAACATTATTGTAAACCTGAGGGCTGATTGATTCACGATTTCCGTTTCACTCGGATTCAGAAACTTTACGTGCGACCTGCAGGCTCAGCATAACAATACTAGAAACGGGAAAGAATCGACATACTGATAGATTTTAGTGAAAAAATGGCGGATCACCTTTGTCTATTCTTTCGTAGAAAGTCATTTTGTCTATTCCTTCATAGAAAGAAACTGTTTCTATGGTGACCATGCTAAAGCCTTCTGGTAAATGCCTTGCGCGGCGACCGTCCATTGGATGTCACGCGATGAAGTTTTCGAATCCGAGTAGAATTGCGCATGATGAGTCAGGGGGCAGGAGTCCACGTTACTAAGCAAAAAGTTTTATTTTCTCACCTTAGCCAAAAGCACTTGTATCTCGAGATCAGCGAACCTCCTGCCCAGGCATATCCTGGCGCCGAAGCCGTAGGGCAGGGACGCGAACGAGTGGAGCCGCCCGCTACTTTCCAGCCAGCGCTCTGGTCGGAACTCCTCCGGGTTGGAGACGAACTGATCCATGTTGCCTGTGACTATGGTTGGGAATACCACTTGTACCTGCGCAGAAAAAATTAATTAGGAGAAATAACCTGAAAGCTTTGTGACAACCCTAATTTTAATTTCCTTGTTTTAAGATTAAAGGTTTTTGATACGGCCTCATAAAGTACTCGTAACTCACGGGAAGATGGTTCTTTTGTGTTGTGGGAAATAATGTGTGCCCACGTGATACATTTCAGCTGTCGTATATATACCGCCGCGCTCAGAAAAATTCGATAGCGCGATGCAGGAATGTTAGGCGAATTGTAGGTACCGCCACATCACTCCCCCCCCCCCCCCCCCCCGAAGACCGGAGGTCGAATCTTAAAGTCTTGTCGCTTGAGTCACCGGTGCCAGTGAGTTCCAGTGAGTCGGAACTGTTGCAGTGAGTCTCAGTGAGTCGGAACTGTAAGCTGCTGCACGGGATCCAGTGAGTCGGATAAGCTGCCGTGCGGGGCCGATGCTACGTGCTGACCAGGAGAGATGTGCTCTGCTTGCGGTCGGTGTAGTGAAAAAGCCCAATGATGCCGATGCGGAGTCGCCCAGGCCGCGGTACACTGCGGCTAGTGGACGATGTACCCTATGAGGCGATGCTGGCTGGCGCGGTGCGGAGGGGCGGGGAGTGATGATGATGATCGAAGGAGGCGTGTTCTGTCGAGGGTCACCAATGTGGGATATGCGTGGTGGCCAAAGGAAGATCTTCCGACCGAGCGAGGTGGTATGCCCGGTCAGGCCGAAGCCCACGTGATACATTTCAGCTGTCGTATAATATATACTGTTGCGCTCAGAAAACTTCGATAGCGCGATGCAGGAGTATTAGGCGAATTGTGGGTACCGCCACATCACTCCCCCCCCCGAAGACCGGAGGTCGAATCTTGAAGTCTTGTCGCTTGAGTCGCCAGTGCCAGAGAGTTGCAGTGAGTCGGAACAGTTGCAGTGAGTCCCAGTGAGTCGGAACTGTAAGCTGCTGCACGGGATCCAGTGAGTCGGATAAGCTGCCGTGCGGGGCCGATGCTACGTGCTGACCAGGAGAGATGTGCTCTGCTTGCGGTCGGTGTAGTGAGAAAGCCCAATGATGCCGATGCGGAGTCGCCCAGGCCGCGGTACACTGCGGCTAGTGGACGATGTACCCGCTGAGGCGATGCTGGCTGGCGCGGTGCGGAGGGGCGGGGAGTGATGATGATGATCGAAGGAGGCGTGTTCTGTCGAGGGTCACCAATGTGGGATATGCGTGGTGGCCAAAGGAAGATCTTCCGACCGAGCGAGGTGGTATGCCCGGTCAGGCCGAAGCCCACGTGATACATTTCAGCTGTCGTATAATATATACTGTTGCGCTCAGAAAACTTCGATAGCGCGATGCAGGAGTATTAGGCGAATTGTGGGTACCGCCACATCACTCCCCCCCCGAAGACCGGAGGTCGAATCTTGAAGTCTTGTCGCTTGAGTCGCCAGTGCCAGAGAGTTGCAGTGAGTCGGAACAGTTGCAGTGAGTCCCAGTGAGTCGGAACTGTAAGCTGCTGCACGGGATCCAGTGAGTCGGATAAGCTGCCGTGCGGGGCCGATGCTACGTGCTGACCAGGAGAGATGTGCTCTGCTTGCGGTCGGTGTAGTGAGAAAGCCCAATGATGCCGATGCGGAGTCGCCCAGGCCGCGGTACACTGCGGCTAGTGGACGATGTACCCGCTGAGGCGATGCTGGCTGGCGCGGTGCGGAGGGGCGGGGAGTGATGATGATGATCGAAGGAGGCGTGTTCTGTCGAGGGTCACCAATGTGGGATATGCGTGGTGGCCAAAGGAAGATCTTCCGACCGAGCGAGGTGGTATGCCCGGTCAGGCCGAAGCCCACGTGATACATTTCAGCTGTCGTATAATATATACCGTCGCGCTCAGAAAACTTCGATAGCGCGATGCAGGAATGTTAGGCGAATTGTTGGTACCGCCACAGTGTAAAAAGTCAAAAGCTTAAACTACTATATACAAAATATAAAATACAAAAATCTTTATTCAACCTTTAAAAAATTATAAATATCATTTATCCAACCTTTAAAAAACATTGCATAAATGGGTACACTAATTCATTTTGATGTTTAATTAAATTACAGGATAAATACTCACTCCCTTGGGTATGTGATATCCGCAAATGACGTCGTCCTCTTGTAATGTTCGACCGTTGCCGATTACCGTAGAATACATTCTGGAATACAGAAAATATATGATACAACCCATTTAAACAAAATTAAACTCAATTCATAGTCACAGACATTCAATTCAGTCCAGTTACTGGAACCACTTATTTTTAGGTCCCGACAAAAAGTCTGTCTGTCCGCAATGGCAACATCAAAAAGACAATGTCAGAGTGTTTCTACTTCTAGTAATAGTCCTGGACAGGTTGTAACCAGTGATTTGATTGATTCAATATTTTGCATTCTGATTACTTACACTTATTAAAGTTTTGTACACACAGAACAGTAACAATAATACAGGATGTAACTTAGTTTTGACTAAGGTCTAAATGATACTACTTTAGGGTGTGTATAGGTCCCCTATACATAGTTTTTTATGGAAAAATTTACCGGCACTCTGGGGCGCCACTACACACATTGCCCATGCAAATCAAAAATTACCTTCAGCGCTGCTACTTTCACAGGGAACTCTATATATAAGGACCCTCCCTAAAAACTCTAAGGTTCGCTTAGTTATATTACACCTTGTAATAAACCACCACTTAATACACACCTGAAAACTTCTCTAACGAAGGCCTTAGTGTAGTGCAGTTTGTCGAGGTCGGCGTAGGTGAGCGGCTGGTCGGGGTCCGGCAGCACCCGCCTGATCTCCTCCGCCATCTTGTCTTGCTGCTTCAGCCTGGTAGCTGCCTGGTAGAGGATCGAGCATACCGCCATCGATATCTGGAAGCACATTAGTTTGTTCTGATTGCTATTGCTATCACTGTAGACACTTCCAGCTGCTATATTATTTTGATTAATTTCGTAAACTCAAGAAAGATTTAGGGCCTGTTTCACCACTTCCTGATAAAGTGCCGGAGAGGATATCCACAACGTATTTGACAGATTCTCCATACTCTATCTGTCAGTAGCTTATCCGGCACTTAATATCAGGAAGTGATGAAACAACCCCTTAGCATTTTCCTTTGATCTGAATTCTGATATCGAATCAAAGGTTTTTGTGTCGGTTGCTTCTGTATATCTTGGCTATTCAAAAGTTGCGGTGGTATGCCGTATGAATGTGTATTGAGTCTGATATAATATATATCATATCAGATAGTCAGCAGTTTTTAAGAGTATGCTATTTTGTTTTTGCGTCCTTGTAGATTTACTTAACAATAATTAGTACTAAAGTTATTCTTTATAAAATTCAATAAAAATCATTTGTGGGTTTGTTTAAAAATGTCATGTTATCTCTATCTGGTTATTTGTGGGTATGAATGAGAAGGAATGACATATAATAGATCAAACAGCCGAAAGTGTCTTACCGTGTCAATTCCAACAAGTATAAGATCGAGCGCCATGATTGTAGCGATTTTCGGGTCACCCTCGCTGCGAAGCACGCGCTCCAG
Organism: Polyommatus icarus; assembly: GCA_937595015.1. NCBI lineage: Eukaryota > Metazoa > Arthropoda > Insecta > Lepidoptera > Lycaenidae > Polyommatus > Polyommatus icarus. The sequence continues at coordinate 19,899,727 of OW569323.1, read as the reverse complement.
GAGCGACAGATCATTCTCTGACGTCACCTTCTTAGTCTTCAGACGTTCTAGCGCTTCGTTTATGTAGCGGCTACATAATCTGAAAATACCATGCAACAATTTTATCAACAGGGACTTGCATTAATTGAATTGAATTATTATTTCAAGTATTTCGACAAAATATTTGAGAGGTAACTTTTGAAAATTTTCATTTCTAAGAGATCATTAATTGACTCATAAGTGAAAAGATTAAATAATTACTAAAGAATGTGTTTTAAATCACACTGCTCTAGTGTAGGCTCTAGTGAGTCTAGTGCATAATGTCGTCATATTGTATGCCATATGTACTCATTGCTCAATTCATCTTCTGAAATCTGAGTTCTGTCCGTCTTTTGTCTTTACATCAAAACGACGCAGCAATGTGGCACATCATAAAAATATATGTTAACGTCGGAGCGGCGCTGCTGCGGCGACACACCGTAACGCAACGGAGCAGAGCTTTCTACTAATATTGTAGTTGTTGTGTTGGAAGTGGAACGCGACAAAGCAATGCGTTTTCGTTGTAAGTCTAGTGTTTTCTGTGTCATTTTCGTTCAGTGATGAATCAACTGTCTTCACTCTTAATACTTACTCGACGAAGAAGTTCATATTGTTGACGTATTTGGTCCACAGCGGCGTCGGTATGTATCTCCAGTAGGGCGCCCGTAGCTCAAGCACCGCGACGTTGCGCAGCGCAAACTTCGCTGCGTCGATTATCCGCTGCGGTTCGGAGTCGCTCGCCCAGTTCGGTGAGAGACACCCTAACCTCACGTCTAGGGCAACTCGGCCGATACCTGAAGGGTTGATTGTTTTCCATTAAGTAGTTAGTATGACAGTACCTTATAACCCTTGGCAGGGCCGAATTTATTTTTTATTAGTTTTACATTTTCTATTAGTAAGCCACTTTAATTTTGCCGCACCTCCTAGGACGCCATACAGGACCTAGGACTCAGCCGCCCATAAGCCATGGCCTTACTGCTTATACAGTATACATAAATCCAGAACTGACTCTTGGTTATTTAAATATACGTTATGGTTACATGAAGAAGTAACAAACATGACGTGTTTATTACTGCTTCATGCGAAAACCACTGCTGAACGGATTTTAATCAAAGGCATAGGTACCTAGTACTAGATTAAGCTCTTAATTTACTGGCAGGCACTATGTACTTTGTATTTGTGCACCTAAAAAGTACAGCATTCTAGTAATTATGAGACACTGTTATTTTCGACTAAGTTAAAATATAACGTCCTTAATTTTATCGAACAATGAGCGGACAATGTAACTCTCATCAGACAAGAAAGTGCACTCGTTTACACTTCACGCACTCATGCTTCCGACATACAATAGCCATAACTTTTCCCTTTATTTCGACCAACCTTCTGCCTTCTGCCATCTGTGTTTTACGAGTACAAGTCAAATGTGAAAATAAAAAGATTCTAAAGTGTGTCTACGAACATTTTTCTTATTTGGACCACGGAAATAATACAGAGGTTATTAAACTTATACAGCTTTTGGTTTTTCCGTTAGGAAATTAATTTTCTTTAAGTCTAGTCTAGTCTAGTTATGTCAATTACATAATATTATTATAATTGATAAGCCACTTATTGTATAGGTACGTAATTAATTAGCTATTATTAAATAACAAGGACAAAAACACAGACTAATGACAAAAAGTTGTATAGATAATCGTAACGGTATAATATATCATGCGGTATGGATATTTTTTGCCTTTGCCCAGCAGTGGGACACAAACGGCTAATAATAATAATAATAATGGATATTTATATGGGCGAAAGAATTAGTACATAATTCTTCTATGGTATCATGCCTCCTTAATAAGCAATCTAAAATCACTCACACTCCAAAGACCACCGATGTATGTCGTTGTCGAACTCATGCGGCAGATCTCCGTTCTCATCCCTCGCCCCCTCCATGTAAGTGATGAAGTCCTTGGTGACGTGCTCTATGGGCGCGACGTATTTCTTCACAGTCTGCGGCTGCAGGATCGGTCGTTGGACCTTCGAGCGGAAAGTACGCCATTGCTCGCCGTGGCTGAAATTAAAAAGTTAATAATACTCATTATTTTGTATGCCTTTATAGTAGTTTATCGTAAGATTCGATAATGAGGAGTAATTTAGTTCTTTGAACGGCAGACGAGCCAAAGGATTGTCTGTAGAAAATTATTCTATACGAATAGTCCGCAACTATAAAAGTAACCTAGAACGTAATCGAAAATTTTCACTGCAAAGTTAGACACAAATAAAATTGATCTAACGCATATCTATACTATCGAATACAACTTGTGTAACGTTTTTAGGAGCTACAAGATTTTATTCTGGGTTCTTTCAAATTTTTCCACCATAGTTTGTAAAGAGCATAGCCTAGAGTCTAGACTTTTTAGTTGAAGTAGGTTTTAAGATTAAATGTTTAAGATTAAATTCATAACCGTTATTTGCTAACCAAGAGGCGGTCACTTACAAAACCCGTGCCGTCATTAACACACTTTAGCTGAAGGTTGTGTTTACATTTAACACTTTACATCAAAAATATTTTATAGTATTGTTTTACAGACGAAGTTTATAAGTTTTAAGAACTATTTTTGGTGATATAGCTGAGCTCGTAGTAAGGTAATTAAGTATCTGATAAACAGGTACCTACGACAGGGTAGTAAGAACTTAAAAAAGGAACTCCTTAAAATAGAGCTGTAATTTAAATATATTCAGAAAAAACGAATTAAGAATACTTTCAAAATGGAGATGTGAACGCAGATCTCTCTTCATTCGAATTTTTCAAAGGTGATGGGCCGAGACGCCTTGTGTCGTAATGGATAACAATGCTTATGAGGTTTATGCGCAAAAGAAGATGACATCCTTTACATTCGTAGTACTAGCCATGGAGCATCATGGGCCAAAGTCTATAAAGTAGGTACCTACAATCTGCAATCTCCGCAGTGCGGTGCGGCAAGGTCTACGTTCACCTTAAATAGTACTTAATGTTTACCTTCACCTTAAACTTATTTGCCAAACTGAACGAAACGTGTGTGGAAAGGTAATAATAGCTCGCTAGCAACACGCATCACACGCAGAGCATACTAACACAGTTCATTGATCGAAGGTTCTAAAAACGTTTGTCAATATTTAAAGACAGCACACGTTTTAGGACTCTGATGATATTATCAAGTTGGTACAACGTACTATCAGTGAAGTAGATTCCTGAGTAGATGGCGGATCTATGTGATTTGGTCGGATTATGTCAATTTTACGTTATAGCTTTGGATTCCGCGACCAAACTCAATCTTAAAACTTCTCTGATAGTATCAACTTCTCTGACAGGACATAGAGAACACAGAATATTGAGAGTCAAAAAACAAAATATGTTAGTCTCGCTAAACTTGAGAACGGCTGAACCGATTTGGATAATTTTAGTCTTGAAATAATTATTGTGTAAGTACCTGGGAAGGTTTATATCAGGAGGAAAATAATACAAAGTTTACTTGGTTATCTAGTAAAAAGATAAAAAATAAAAATATCCCGACTAAGCAGTTTATATTATGTATTATACCTAGTATATGCCACGCAGAAATCAGGACACACGTAGAATCTGCCTATAGGTACGAGTATGTAGAATCATTCATTAAAATTAGAGTAACTAGGTTAGTAGTTTGGGCGCTAAGATGAAATATACATACATACACAGAAATACTGCCAATATCTTAAACAAGGAAAGAGGGATTTGCACGCCATATTTTAAAAAAAACTGTTCTAGACATTGATGGTTCTAGACTCTAGTAAAGATTGTTTTGTGACCTAAATAAAGAAAGCCGACACTGAACTAATCATTGCCTATTTTTGGGCCAGTAGCACATTACAGACCAGTGCCAGGGGGTGCACTTGCACCCCTTGGGAATCTCGGGATCAACAGGAATGATTGAAATAAAAAGCATTTTGTAACCCAAAATACCATGCCGTACAAAGATAGTTCGTAATGTTTCGGCACTAAATTTATTCTGTTGACGTAAATAGATGATCACTGTTGTTCGTAAAAAGTAAAAAGAAAATAAAAGGAAGAAAACTAAAATCTGCACCCCTTGGGAATTATTTCTGCCGGCGCGCGCGGCGCCCATGATTACAGACAGCTGATTACAACATGTACATACTTAGACATAGGCACCTAAGTACCTGCAAATGATAGTCGCAATCATAATATCGTAACATCTAATCTATTTGATTATTGTAATGTGGATGCGTTAATACATATTAATGTCACAACAATGATCCTGGAACATGCGTTCAGTTGTTTCATAACATTTATGCTTTAATAATGTTATAACAACTAGTAGTTTTAGTATTAAGTATCAAGATAATATGAGAGTGATTACAAGGATTGAGAAAAGATCGGTGGTGTAAATAAATTGATATGTAGAAAATCATTTAAACCGCTCTTTAGATCTTTACTTTCTGGATTGAAAAGATAATATAAACATTAAACATCCTTAATAATGTAGTAAGTACAGCATTTACTCAATACTGGAATAACAACATGTTTTAATGAATAGAATAAATTATTCAATTTACCTACAGTGTGCTCTTGTCTTTATAGCTAGCATAATAATATATCTACATATAAAATCATTAGTATGAGGAAACCGTATCGAAAGATGGCTCGATGATCGGTGCGTGACGTGAGACTATGCACTCCCATGATCTACTTTACGATGATTCACGGAAAGTCCGACTCAACACTCAAGTCGACTAGTATCAAATAGAATGTTTAAAAATTTTAAAACTCTGAATATGGAATAGCTCTACATTTGAAACTAGATGATGCCCGCAACTCCGTTTATCGCGCGGGGACCGTACATTTTTTCGGAACAAAAAGTATCCTATGTCCTTTCCCGGGACTCCAAGTATCTCCATGCCAAATTTCAGCAAAATCGGTTCAGCGGTTTGGGCGTGAAGAGGTAACAGACAGACAGACACACAGATAGACAGACACACTTTCGCATTTATAATAATATATTAGTATGGAGATACACCATCCCTTCAAATCAGAACATAAGTAACCTTAATTAATCTGTTTCGATATACTTTTTTAAATTGATTTGATTATTATTATTTTTTTGGTATAGAAAGCTCTGTGAGGTTTAATGCTACCGTCAGAGCTGTGCATTAATTCGGATGAGTTTCAACGTTTTTATTTACACTTAGATCAAAATAAGTTACCTAAAACGGATACTTATCCTAATTTCTAACGAACTCTCTCAAAGAAGTGCGGCTGTTTTTTTATAAAAAAATCATTCATATTTTAATGATCATTACATTATCTGCTAAACTGTTTATTAAAAAAGTTAAGTTACCATAAAATGTATATTATCTGAGTAGGGCCCTAATATTACCAAGCATTTCTCGGTAAGTAAACGCTCACAAACACATTACGTGTGACAAAGGTATGGGAAGTGTGAATTTGTCAGAGGATGTGTACTCTGTGGTTTAGCATAACTAATAACTTGAGCATACAAAGTATTATCAGTAACAACTAACATAACCGAGTATGATGAGCAAAAACTACTTTTAGGCTTATTTTTAAAAATTTTTGACAAATCAAACATGAATGAATGAATGTTAAAAAATGATTCCTCAGTTTTTTTTCGGAATATATTAAAATCATTGTTTTCAAAATAAAATGATGATGCAATATACCAATACTGCCATGATTTTAAACTATCAATTTATGTAAAACTAATTTAAGGATAATGTACGTACAACGTATTTCCCATCAGCATTTTGCATGTACAAGTAACTAACTACTTACAATACAAAAAAGATAAGTCGTGACTGAATTTCAAAATACGAAAGGATCTTATTTTGTACTTTATGGCAAAGGAGTTAAGTAATTAACCTCAATATAAACTCGTAACTGGTTTTCGTTGGGTCCACCTTTCTCAGAATATACAGACATGTCCTACATACTAGGTACATTACCTAAATTACGTTCAAAACTGAAATACTGGTTTTTATCGCAATTTCGTTTATTTAAACCTAAATTTATTAATTTATTTATAAGTACGTAAATTCATACTAGCCTAAAATAAAGAGTGCAAAAACATTTAAAAATTTTGACATACAAAAGACATCAACGAGCTACAATAATTTTCAGCTTTTTTGTGGTTAAGATGATTTTTTTTTAAATTACTATCATGCTAATTTTATGTGAGTAGCTTCCTTTTGATAAGACGAACAACATTTTTATTTGCAAAAAAATCTCGAAAGTGGTAGTTAACAGAGATACTTAGATAGGATTTCATAATTTGAAATATGGAGTGTTTTATTTGTAGGACAATAGTATAGGTAGGATTTGTTATCACTTTTTTAAGTAAATCCTATCTACAAAATATAATATGTACTTAGTATTCGTGGATAAGCATGTATAAATAATTTAAAATATTTTAACAAGTCAAGGCAGCAAGGTAACCTGTTGTTGCAAAAGAACTTGTGTAACTTAGAAGTAAACAGCTGATAATTGATATTATAATATTGTTAGATGAAAAGCAATTCTGTTTATGTATCTGTTACGCTCAAAGACCGAAAACGCTCAGTGAGCGAAAAAATGGCTCACAACGCGTGGTGGTAATAGTGAAACAGCCACGACGCGGATTTCGCGTCGTGGCCCTAGTGAAAACGGCCACGACGCGTTTTGGTAATCACAGAAATACCACATTTCGAAATTCGTGTCGTGGCTGACGTGCTATTCGACCACAACGCGTTGTGGTAATCGAGTAAAGCCATGACGCGTTCTGAGCATTTAAAAACAGTCAAGACGCGAATTCGTGTTGTGGGCCTAATGAAAACAGCCACGACGCGTTCTGAAACCAGGCCGTGTTACGCAGGAGTAATTTTATAGCGCCCAAGTGTGTGCGCAATACACAAGAGCACTCTGGTTTCAATGAAACTAGGCCAGTTACGCAGGGGTAATTTTATAGCACCCAAGTGTGTGCGCAATACACAAGAGCACGTTACGCAGGAGTAGTTTAATAGTGCCCAAGTGTGTGCGCAATACACAAGAGCACTCTGGTTTCAACGAAACAAGGCCAGTTACGCAGGAGTTATTTTATAGTGCCCACGTATGTGCGCGTGTAAAAGTCGGTCCTGCACCTGATCTCTCACCAGCAGCGGCCAGTCATGTCGGTCTTCCGCTCCATTGAGTTATGAGAGTAAAGAATAGTGCTCTTGTGTATTGCGCACACACTTGGGCACTATAAAATAACTCCTGATTATTTGGCCTGGTTTCATTAAAACCAGAGTGCTCTTGTGTATTGCGCACACACTTGGGCACTAAAATATTACTCCTGCGTAACTGGCCTGGTTTCATTGGAACTAGAGTGCTCTTGTGTATTGCGCACACACTTGGGCACTATAAAAATAACTCCTGCGTAACTGGCCTGGTTTCTTTAAAACCAGAGTGCTCTTGTGTATTGCGCACACACTTGGGCGCTATAAAATTACTCCTGCGTAACACGGCCTGGTTTCAAAACGCGTCATGGCCGTTTTCATTAGGGCCACAACACGAATTTGCGTCGTGGCTGTTTTTAAATGCTCAGAACGCGTCATGGCTTTTCTTGATTACCACAACGTGTTGTGGTCGAATAGCACGTCAGCCACGACACGAATTTCGCTATGTGGTATTTCTTTGATTACCAGAACGCGTCGTGGCCGTTTTCATTCAGGCCACGACGCGAATTCCGCGTCGTGGCCGTTTCACTATGACCACAACGCGTTGTGAGCCATTTTTCGCTCCCTGCTCGTTTTCGGTCTTTGAGCGTAACATATCCATAGTAATTGATTCATAATATCCTTTATTTAGGTATACCTACTGATAGCGAAATTGTCAAGTAAATCTGATTAAACTGTACGTAACCAGCTACGGCCACCATTTTTACTAAAGTATAGACTAAATTAAAATTACAGATTAATCCTTCACTCTGGTGTTTTGTAGGTAAAAATATAATATATTTGGAATGATTATTATTATCTAAGATTGATGTTTGACCAGCCTTAAAATGGAAATTATATTCGCAGCGTAGTTTAAAACAAAACACTAACAACACCACGCTATTTGCTGACCTTGCTATGAACCGCTAATATCGGAGTAAACACATGTAGGTGACAGAGCAGATACCCATTGTCAGACGTGTTAGCACCTACGAGTATTAGTTGTGTTGTATAATATTGGTCACTTCTTCAGTCAAGGACAATACATTTTATGCAGACTCATACTGGCTGTTCAAATTCGGATAAAAGATATTCTGCTAAGCTCCACTTGCAGAACTTGGTAAGGGTGTGTTTCCACTGAAGCGGAGCTCATCGCTCTTATTTCTTAGTCTTTCTATTTCTGTTTATTCAAGAGACCTGACTTGGTCCCCTATATCTTCATGGGAATGGCAACTAACTGGCCAGGGATGGCCCATATCACATAACACTAATTTCAATACATATTGTTGTTTGTTGTTCTGTCACCTTTTCACGCTTAAGGCTGGTTTTACAGTCACGCCGCTAGACGCGCCGTTGGAGCGCGCGCGCGTTCGAAGATGTATGGGGGTAGTAGTAGCGTTTCAGAGTCGCGCGCTTGAGCAGCGCCGTTCGTCCGTACGTTTTCTTCGTCTTCAAACGCGCGCGCTCCAACGGCGCTGCCAAACGCGTGACTGTAAAACCAGCCTAAAAGTCTAAACCGATTTCTGATTCCTGCGCGATAAACGAAGTTGCGGGCATCATTTTGTACGTAAAATTTTAAGTTACAACATTTTAAGTTTTATTTTAAAAAGATGATTTTTCCCTGGCCTCGTGCGAGTTTTTTGCGCCGGTTCTTTTCGCCGGGTTAGTTCCCGGGCGGTGGTATAAGGTGGTATAAGTACCATGTAGACTTTCATTCAGGAAACATATTTTGTTTCCCTCTCTCCAACGTAAGATTAGATGAGACCCCCTCCCCCCGGTGCTCGCGCGGGGTCTGAAGGATTAATAATAATAATTAACCTATCAACCCCCATAAGGACACCAGCGACCGCGACAACATGGCGACAACAATAGAATAACAATAGATTTCCAAGAATACGCGATCGAAGGATTAAATGTGTAAGTAATAACTAATAAGTTACAATATTAATAATATTTTGTCGTTGTTTTCACCATTTTTCTCATATTATAATATGTACTAGGTACATCAAGATATTTAAAGGAGATTCTTACTCCTTATTCATCAAGATGACAATGATACTCTAAGGGTCAGATTACACAATATTGATTCTATTAGTACTTCACGTCTTAGATCAATGCTTGGCAGTGACATACATAAAGATTATGCTCCATCACGCCTGCATACATATTCAAGGACGTAACTTAGACCTAGGTGGTAGGTACTTGCATGTATTTGTAATGCGATCGTGTAGAGTGTAGAGCTATCTAATATCTATGGCAGGACATTATTTAATACTAGATTTTATCCGCAAACTCGTCAGCATATCGTTTACGTGGGCATACATTCTTTCGGACAAAATCTTCATATTAACACAGAATATATATTAGTTGATATTAATAATAATAATATTATGAAGTGATTCGGTATAACCATACCCATCAACATTCGAAAAGTAAGGGATTTAAACGTAAATAGAAAATAAACCGTAACCTTTTCGCCTTTTTATTACTAAATAATAATTGATGTGTGACTAATTTGTCTGTTTGTGACTGATTATTTTTAGATAAATAGAATAGGATAATAATAAAAATCGCAGCTATAGTCTACAATCCACACAAAGCTAAGGTGCCTTTTGTGCATATGGCAAAATACATAGAGCTCCTGTGGGGTTTCCTTTAGGTTCAGGGTTTATTAGCCTAACAAGTCACGGGCATTTAATTTCACCAATAGAGAACATCGCCTAACAAAACTAGAACTGATCGATTAATAGCTCCAAGCAACCTGTCTCACAAGACTTGCATTCGTTAAAACAACATTAACCTACTTTCAAGATTTACTTATTCGTCAGAATTTCTAGTTGTAACTGTTACTTTGGCTCATTAAATATTTTTAGCAAGTATGACGTACAATGTTTACAAAAAAGTCTTTAGAAATTAGCTCCTATTAATCCAAGTTGATTTCACCGAGCCAAAACGTCGCATGTCGCATGAAGTGAAAGCAGAATTCCTACTATGAATCTATTATTTGACATTGGATACTTTTCAATTTGTGAAACAACGTTTTGTATCTAACTAAGATTTTGCCAAATAAAAAGTTTAATTTATTGAAAAACGTAACGGAAATTCCCTAATAGAACAAAATATTGTGAAATTAGTCAATTACTTCGACATAACTTGTTGTCTAATATAGGCTCGTAATGATGTGACTTACTTCTTATTCCATCTTCTATAATTGAAGAATTTTGAAAGAATCAGTAACAGAACATTAAAGTACTTACACTCCGACAACACCCGGCAACTCCCCGAAGAAATCCTTCCTGACTTCCGACTTGTATTTCACCAGGCACGGCATGGCGGGGCGGAACGGAGTCGGGCCCTCGCGCCGGTACATCCGCTCGATCTCATCCGCATCGTACACAAACAGCAGATCCGGCCGGCCGATCAGTCCGCCCAGCCGGACGATCCGGCCGTACTGGTCCAGGAACTGCTTGGTCACCTTGGCGAACTCGGAGATGTCGAACTGGCCGATGACGGGGATCATGCGCCACGTATTGCCCAAGATCGGGATGGGCTTGGGCCCCGGGACCTCGGAGTAGGGCTTCGCGCTGGCGAAGATCTCCTCGTTCAGGGCTGCGGTTGGAGCGACCTGGGAGCGTTGGCGCTTGGAGAAGGGACATCCTGTGGTGGCGGCCCTGGCGTTTGGAGCGACGAAAGGGCGCTGGTAAACGCACAGCGAGCGCAGCGCACGACCCATAGCGGTTAAGGCCGAGTCGATGACTGCGCGCGTACCACTTCGAGATACGGAGATTTTACCGTTGCTCGCTACGAGCTGTGGCGACTGGCGACTCGCTCACGGACGGGCGTTCTCTTTTTTAATTTCACTCGATGTAGTAACATAATTTTTAAGGTCACTTGTGGTAAACAATGTTTTTGAATGAATATAACATTTTTCCGTAGATTTTTCCTTTCTAAAATATGTTTGTTTTTTTTATTCTGCTTTGCGATCCTTCGGCCTACTACGAGTACCTACTACAGTCTAGCGAGCAGCAGTTCTCAAACATTTTTTGATGGCAGAACTCTGTATCGCAAAATGTTTGACGGAACCCCAAAATAAAAACGTGCATTCTTTATTACTTAAAGTCAATCATTATAATGTGAATATTAATACAGTGGGGCGTTCCACGCCAAGCGGACAAAAAAAAATAGTCGATGTCTCCGATTTTGATAATATTTGGATATGTTATACCTACACGTGTTATTAATACGTGTGCTAAATATTTTTGTGATCTAATAGCTAGATTAAGAATGATGGGACTTTGAAACGTGACTTTTCTATTCGGCACTCAATCATACTCAATGCGTCAAAGCCGATTATAGATTGAAAAAATTATATATTTGAATAATTAAACTACTGAACTTGTTACTCCATTTAATGAGCTTTTTAATTGCATTTTTTAAAACGAAAAAAAATATATTTTTTTTTGAAAAAAAATTTTCTTTTTTTTTGAAAAAAAATCAAATCAATTTTTTTCTTGATTTTCTCAAGGAGGGACCATTTTGATTTTTTTTATATTTTTTGTGTAAATAGCTGACATTCTATAGAACATTCTTGCACTACTTTTATAATGGGCCGGGAAGTGGATTAGGAGCTAGACTAAAAATACTGCTGAAGGGTGGCGTCCAGCGCCATACTGTACTAAGGCCAGAAATCGCTAAGTAGTGGAAATTGCCGAAAAACTTCGATTCGATGTTGTGAAATGTACCCTTCGATAAGTTTTTTTAAGGGTAACATAAGTTATAAAAATATAAATAAATAATATTTTTTTTCGACAAAAAAAAAATTTTTCACGAAAAATTTTTTTCTCTTGTAAATCTTTTTTTGTCCGATAATCTTTCAAAAATCTATTGAATGTTACTTTTTCCCACATCGAAATCGAAGTTTTTGGCTATTTCCACTACTTAGCGATTTCTGGCCATAGTACAGTATGGCGCTGGACGCCACCCTTCAGCAGTATTTTTAGTCTAGCTCCTAATCCACTTCCCGGCCCATTATAGAAGTACTGCAGGAATGTTCTATAAAATGTCAGCTATTTACACAAAAAATATTTAAAAAATCAAAATGGTCCCTCTTTGAGAAAATCAAGAAAAAAAAATTGATTTTATTTTTTTTTCAAAGAAAAAAATATTTCTTTTTCGTTTTAAAAAATGCAATTAAAAAGCTCATTAAAAGGAGTAACAAGTTCAGTAGTTTAATTATTCAAATATATATTTTTTTCAATCTATAATCGGCTTTGACGCATTGAGTTTTTTTTTTTTTATTGAATAAGGGGGCAAACGAGCAAACGGGTCACCTGATGGTAAGCAACTACCGTCGCCCATGGACACTCGCAACATCAGAAGAGCTGCAGGTGCATTGCCGGCCTTTTAAGAGGGAATACGCTCTTTTCTTTAAGGTTTGCAGGTCGTATAGGTCCGGAAAAACTGCTGGTGACAGTTCGTTCCAGAGTTTTACAGTGCGCGGCAGAAAGTTACGCGAAAAACGCACTGTGGAGGACTGCCACTCATCAAGGTGATGAGGATGGTATGATTGAGTGCCGAATAGAAAAGTCACGTTTCAAAGTCCCATCATTCTTAATCTAGCCAGTAGATAACAAAAATATTTAGCACACGTATTAATAACACGTGTAGGTATAACATATCCAAATATTATCAAAATCGGAGACATCGACTATTTTTTCCTGTCCGCTTGGCGTGGAACGCCCCACTGTATATTATTTATTAAGTTATTCAAGCGATATCGCACATACATATAAAAAACTCAATTGGGAATTTGGGACACTGATTCATAGCAAAAGTACATATATTATGTGTATTTTCTTGGATTCTCACGGAGCCCCTACAGAGGCTTCGCCCCAGGGCTCCGCTAAGCGAAGAATCGCAGGTCTACAGTTTAGACTTTAGAGACTATGCTTTGGTATAATTATTATAGCATTTAAATATTATATTTTATCGCTTGTCAAATAAACACTAAATTTCATACTAGCCACAATTTGTATAGTTGTTAATGGGCGCTTCGCCAATGACCTCAATAAAATTTGCGCAATCTAAATTAATAGTGAATACGGCTGTACGCTTTTATAGGCCTGACGAAATTTCATAGTTTGTGTGCATTTTGGTTAATTTTAAAAACATAATTTTATCAATTAAATAATAGTCTTTAAATTAAAACAGGAAAACTGTAAGCATGCAATACATTTTTTTCAAAGTTTCTTGATAAATGCATATTATCGTCTAGGTACACTCTACTGCCTAAGAATCAATTTCCTCTATAGTATTTTCCCGGCACTCAAAGTATATCAATTCAGCGGTTTGGTCGTGAAGAGGTAACACACAGACAGACACACCTTTGGATTTATATTTTATAATAATACTAGCTGTCCCGGCAAACGTTTCTTTGCCATATTGTATAAAGTATATCGCCCGTATTATTTTATTGAATTAGTGACTAAATAAGTATGTCACCATGGCAACGTCCATCGCTATCCCGTGACCCGCGTCGCATAAACATTGGTCGCTCTTTTTAGACAAATAATTTGCAATAAAATAAAATTGCGACTATTTTTAAAGATTTAAGCTATCCTATCTCTCAAGTTGGAAAAAAGCACACATTTAAAAAAAAGAAACATAAAAATCGGTTAAGTAGTTTAGGAATCCATCGCGGACAAACATCGTGACAGGAGATTTATATATATTAGATATAAGTATGGATTTTTATAGAGATGGAATTTCCGATGAACTGTGGGACGCGCCGTAATGACGCGGACAAAATCCCGTCTACATAATATTATATTTTGACTGGAGTGTAGTAATAACTAGCTGTCCCGGCAAACGTTGTTTTGCCATTTAAAGTATTTCTACTTCATCAGCATACAAAATCTTACCCCCTCTTTTGTCCCCTTAGAGGGGTGGGGGGAAAAATGTTATGTAGCATCAGATGTTAAGTTGGAAAAACAGTTAATACTTAATATAAAGTAAGTCCATTAAAGAAAAAAGTTTACTTAATACAAAATCTGACCCTCACTTTCGTCCCTTTAGAGGGGTGGGAGAATTTTTTTTATACACCAGATGTTAAGTTGGAAGAAGACAAATATATCTGCGAAAACCGCATTCAAATCGGATCAGTAGTTTTCGTGTTAAAGCAAAAGTCTTATACAAAATCTGACCCCCTCTTTTGTCCCTTTAGAGGGGTGGGGGGAAATTTTTTATGCACCAGATGTTAAGTTGGAAGAAGACAAAAATATCTGCGAAAACCGCATTCCAATCGGATCAGTAGTTTTCGTTGATAATGGAACAAACATACAGACAGACAGACAGACAGACAGACAGACAAAAAAACTGACCACATTTTTGGCATGTATAGGGATGTAGTGACACCCTCCGCTTATTATTTTTTGAATATCTTTAATGTACAGAATCGACATTTCTACAGTTTTATTATAGACTAGGTAATAATCTATTACTATGGTTAACTCATGTATGAGTATAATAAAAAAAATGTATATTAAAATTATTATTTATTATGTTACATTATTATAGTCCAATATAATAATGTAACATAATAAATAATAATCTTAATATACAACCATTGGTAAATAATATAATTTATATATTTTATTATTCAATTATTACAGCATTTATTCAGGTACAAAATGTTACTTAATATAAAAAGATTTTAATGCCAGTTTTTATAAAAATATTACTCACTTATTAATAATACGAAATTCTCTCTGCTACTTAGGTATAGCAAGACCCGCGGCGGATTTTATTTATCTTTATCTAATCTATACCATTTTATTTTTGCCTATCACCATATATCTTTGGCTTGTTTGGGCGTATGGCTAACATACAAAGTAAATTAACCCATCAAGCCCCATAAGCTCACCGGTGAACGAGACACAATAGAATAACAATAGATTTCCAAGAATCCACGATCTAAGGATTAATATTATATTGCCAATTTATTACCTAAAGCCACAACATATTGTATCACATAGATTCAAATTTAAAATTATTAGGGTTCAGAGGATTATTTGGATCGTACAATAACAAAATACCAGTTATTTTATGTATAGCCTGTGAAGCTTGCCATGAGTTCATCTCGTTTAGTTTTCTTGTTACTGTCCTTCCTATTTCATCATACTCGGTATTATCCAAGCCGAATGCATCATTTTGTACACCTTTTAATATTGTCACTAGATTTTGTGCTATGTTACTGCAAGTATCTTGTGCATAGCTATCACAATCTCGAAAAAGGAAGTCATTCTGAAACAAGATAAATTATCTTAATTTTAAATTTTATTTTGCTTACGTCTAGCATATCTTGACAGTACAAATAATCTTATATATAAAAATGGATTTTCAAATGTGTTAGTCGTGCTAAAACTCGAAAACGGCTGAACGGATTGGGCTGATTTTAATCTTAAAATATTCGTAGAAGTCCAGGGAAGGTTTTAAAGTGACACGAAGTTCACCGGGACAGCTAGTCTTATATATAAAAATGGATTTTCACATGTGTTAGTCGTGCTAAAACTCAAAAACGGCTGAACAGATTGGGCTGATTTTAGTCTCAAAAAATTCGTAGAAGTCCAGGGAAGGTTTTAAAGTGATACGAAGTTCACCGGGACATCTAGTTATTATAATAAAAATTATCGGCCAAGTGCAAGTCGGACCGCACCATTATAGAGCAAAATTAGGCCAAAACTTGCGTTTTTTGTATGGCATTATTTACTATTTTTTATTTCAATTAATTATTGTTAAATATTAAAGAACATATTATATAATTTAGGACTTTGAGAAAATTTAATTACCTACCGGTTGGCTGTTGCCATTATTGATATAGAGCAAGGCCAAAAAAATCATGTTACTAAATTATGGGAGCCCCCGTAGAAGCCCTCCTATATTAGTTTTATTTTGTTTTTAGTATTTGTTGTTATTCCCTTGGTCATGGAAAAATGTGACAGCCTTTCTATAATTGTTATCACAATTTGATATATATTTCCTTTCCTTAATATTTCCCCTTTCTATAATTCCTAGAACCTCTGATGGAAGGATTAATAGCTCTTTAGCAGTTCTTGAGTTACAGCCTGGAGACAGACAGACAGACAGAGCGGAATGACAATGAAGTCTTAGTAATAGGGTTCCATTTTTACCCTTTGAGTACAGAGCCCTAATAGGGGTAAATTTTTCTACGTATTAATAAAAAAGAAATAGGTGCTGATTGCTGAAGGCTCAGTATCAAAATTTTGTTTGGACAAATTATTATTATTAGCTCACATTTTCAGTTACTTCATCTTCACAAGCCTCATCCACATTTTCATGTTTTATCCCTTTATTAACAGTTAGCAAAAACTGGCAGGCATCCCACAAATGCCAGTTTACTTTATATTCCTAAAAAAATAAAGAAATGTAAGTATCAAAGGTATTTATTTATTCATGTGTAGGGTAAATTGGGTGTTAGTGGTTAGAATAGTTCTGCTTCATAGTAGGTATGTGCAGATAGTGTGTAGGTGTACCTAACTATAAAAGTATGCTAATAATTAGAAACTTACTTCTCCATTTGTTTTGGTTTTACCATTCTTTATCTTTCGTAAATAATTGGCAAATGTTGACCGTATATTAGTCCACCTATCTTTCACGGCCTGTCCAGTAAACTCGTTGCCATATTTTTCTGCAAACTCTGCGTAAGTCCGATCTCTTATTGCCACAGAAGTGTATTTAGGATGTTTGGGATTCCAAATATGAGGTCTCCTCTCAATAAATTTAACCAGCTTGAGGTTCATCTTTTCGGTCCAAAACACTTTTTCTTTGACAAAATCAGAAATCATGATTTATGTTACTAAAATAAGTATTTCCTTGTCCTAAGTGAAATATACTCCTTGAATAATTATTAACTAAAATATAACAATTCAATTATTAATTAATTGTATATTTTGTTTGTTTACATTTCAAATTTCAATTTTCCATTTTCTATTCTACTTTTTTTTTCGAAACTAGGTAGTTCTTCTTCTTTATTAAAAATCCATAACGAGTTGCTAATAATTATTTAGGTAGGGTATTTAGGGTATTTACGATTCATTAGAATTTTTTAGTGGATTTTTACACTTTGATCGTAAAAATAAAAGTTTGTAGTTTTTATAAGACGTAAATAATAATGGAATTAATATTGAGGGGCATTCACGCTACAATAAAAATAGAGTATTTTTTATCAGGTTGCGGTGTAACCAAAATAAAATATATTTTTGTCGCCATGGTCATCACGTGCGCCTTGGTTTTGCAAATGAAAAGAGAAAATTAAGAAACATGCCAAAGTTTTTATAGGTGTACCAGAGTCTGATGGCAAAAAGTGAGAAAATAAATTGACTCTAGCAATACCGGGGTAATAGGAATAAAACATTTTCATCCTTTTTTATTCCTTTAGCGGCTTATTTTGTGTGTGAATCATGCAAATATAAAAATTTATCCGATGATCAAGGATATTTTTTGAAAATTTGCTGTCAAAAATTGCCATCAGATTCTGGTAGACCTATAACAATATTTTTTAAGATACACATTGTGTTAATGTATAAGTAACAATCTATTAAGTATTTTTTGTTCATTCTCAATAACCTTTTATCTCATTTAAAGGTTTTTTTTGGCCTGTCCTACTACAGCTGCTGCTGGTATTGTGAAAATGCTGAAAATAAGTTATTGGACGTTATTAGATGAAATAATACCATGATCAACTTGATATAATATATTCGAAAGATGAGAGTATTATTCAATACGAAAGTTAATTTGCAGCTGACGTAGTGTGTCTTCTGAATACTTCAATGAAGTATGACTTCTGAATACTTCAAGAACCTACTTGTTGCCATTAATAGTTGTATGGAATGAATAAGTGAACGTAACGCAATTTGGGGGCCTTGTAAAATGCTACGGTGCGTTGCACAAGGGCTGATATTTAAACAACGCGATAATAAGGGAGAAGACCTAATGGCAGACACTTTAAGGAAACATGCAACATTTGAATGTTATAAAATATAATATATTTATGAAAATAACTTCTTCCATGTCTTCAGTAACTCTTACAAAACAAAACTATTATAATTATTCTCTGACAAATCAATTAAAAATATTGGTCTTTTTGTAAACTTAGTCATAAGTACTAATAGATGACATCACAAAAAACGAACATAACTAATAGTAGACACCAATATGAACTAATAGTTGACATAGAACATTACATTACATTTTACACATTTTTTCCTATTAAATTAGGTCTTTATTTGCCATTTTTCAAAAGATTTCATTTACTTCATCATATTGTAATTGTTTCGATTAATTAAAAATTTGTTTTTTTTTTAATAATCGATTTTACGTTACGTTAATAATCAAGTTTTCACTTCTGCCGGCACTCCCGGAGTGCAACCCGTCTTTTTTTTTCCTAGCAAATTTATTTTCAGTCTTTAGTCTCCATGCTTCTTTTGCCTCTTCTTTTTTCTTCTTTCTTTTCTCAGCTCTCCTTTTTCTTTTTTTTACGGCTAAAAAACTAAAGCAATCGATTTTTAGATCAGTACAAGGTCTAATATTAGACACGTCCATTTTTAGGAGCAGTAGTTCTAAGTTCTCAGATTGTTAATAGAATTATGCAGGGTGTAATAAGACCACTTCCGATAACTTTGGGGTATGATTATACTACATTTTCTGATTACGAAAATGTATTTTTTTTTATTTTATTTATTTATTATTTATTTTTTTATACCTTTTAAACATGATAATAAACCACATAGAAAAATAATTTATAATATTTTTTTTTATTTTATTATTTTTACTCCATTATGCAATAGGCAGCGCCGCAGCGCGCGGTCAACGATATCGTGTGTACAAAGTACCTACGAACACGAGAACGTTGGACGCGCAATCAGTTGTTAGCACTTAGCTCCGGCCTACGCACGATTCAAAAGGTCGTATGCGACGAATGACGATACACTACGACAGAACACACAGAAACCCTTATGTATGTGGTGTCTTTTCAATTTTAAACCCATGAAGGTCGCCATGACGTGGAACTTAGAACTCTGACCTTTGACCTCTTATCTAAGTTACTTGCAGTGTTAAAAGTTTAATAGTAACTCATGTAGAAAACTGTAAGCAACTGTCTGTGCACAACTTACTACAGTACTTAATACTTATGGCAAACTTAGAAGTTTGCCATACTGTTGTAAGTACTTGTAACTAGTCTAAGATTATTAGACTACATACCTAGTTACAAAAATTTCATCGTAAATAACGAAACCAATATGCGGATGAACTGTCTATCCGCAATCGTCACTTATCAATCGAAATTACGGATGATACACGAAAAAACCTCATACATAAAACTGGCAATTAACTTACGTGAACAATGTTGAGTTCAAGTGTTCTTACTTCTTTATCCATTTTGAAAATAGTCCTTAACACCAAGCAATAAGATCAGTCAACACCAACAACGTCAAAGACACTTCTCGCTTTAAACGAAATCTATCAGACCACAAAGTATTTTAACACAACTAAAATAATAATCAATTAACACTTAACACAATAACTACTACCACGTATTGATACTTTAATCAAACTTATCACTAACAACAACCTATTACCTCAATGCCCAAATGGCTACTAAATTAGAAACAGGCGGCGGCGGCTTGCTTTATCCTTTGATGCGATAATAAATTCAGAAAATTTTATCGGGATAATAGTCAAGTTACATTCGATAATTTCGATACCTACATTACCGTGATAAAGTGATTGTTATACTTTGGTACGCGTTATGCGTTATGCGTATGCGCGTATACGCGTTTACGCATGCAATGAAAATACTTTAATAATTCCTAATTAATTAAATAACTTTTAATTATTATTGTCGCTATTCTTAACATTGAGTAGGTATTTGTTTTTTTTAGTTTGACTGTAATCATAACATACTCGTATGTAAAACAATAACGATTTATCGATAAAAAATTATCGATAACTCAAACTATGCAGAGGGATACATCCCTATTATTTTACAAAGTTTTTTCTTTAATTTTATTTAGTCTGCTGTAAGCACGCGCCGCGCTGGTGTACTGTGAAGTTTTTGTTTAAGTTTTGTAATTTTACGGATGTTCTGGTCTTATTGCTTGTTTTGTGACATTGATAACTATTTTTTCACGTGATACGTCTGTGAATGTGAATGAACTTTTAATACTCGTAAACATTTATGGAACGAGGGTGAACATCGGTAGACGATATTTTAAAAGGATTGGAATGTCTCCTGTTTACAAATTTTTTGTGTTGAAAAATTCTGCAATCTACATTGAGTTAAATGGAGCACAGCTCGAACTGCATTTCATAAAAGCAGACAGCAGCTGATCACAGGTCAGTGAACATGTTATCAAGTATTTTTTCCATAGTAACTGTGTATTGTATTTTTACAACTTGATTCGGATGTGAATTATGATTACTTTTCCTTTTTGGCCGGATGTAAAAACTGAGTATTTTTGAGAAATAAACCTAAGAAACGGTAATTAATAAATTCTAACATTTTATTAAATCGTGAAAACAATTGTAATTTAATAATCATTACAATATTGATGGTTTATTCACTACCTACGGGCTAGGGCCTAGGGCACACCACGATCAGCTGTTTTGTCTAGCGCAGGGACGCGCGCGCGGGACTTGGCGCGGGCGGCGCGGGGGGGCGCAGCCCGGGGTTGGCGGGGCTCCACTGGCGCGCGATACTATCGCGCATTTACAATTTTACATTAGCATTATACATTGCGTGTTGAAAATTTTGACTATTTTAAAAACTGTCGATTTAAAGAAAATTACTTGCACCAATGGATATATCTCATGCCCTATAATAACCCCACGAAGTTATCGGAAGCGGTCTTTTGACACCCTGTATTTTCAGAGCATAGTGATGATTTTTGCAGTATAATAAAGTACAAAATAACTTTAGTATGTATTGCAAAACTCAAAGATGAGATCCATGTCATCTATTAGGTTTTTTTACATTTTCAAGAACTAATAGTAGACACCTTTTATATTGTTAGGGAAAATGGACAAAAAATCTTAAATAAATATTAATTAGTATATACAACATGACCATTAATCCAATGAAATCAATAGAAATTACAAAAAATCAAATAAATGTATTCAAAACTTACGTGCAAAATTTCGCCTTCCTTAACCTATTTGCTAAGAAATTGCCGAGCGCGTGTTGACGCGGTCATATTATTTACGAAAACTGATCCCATTTTAAAATTTTGTTCCCGAAGGCGTCTCTAATATATTTTTTCAATTCAACAGATAGCTTGAGAAGCTTATAAATTTTACAGTGGTGAGAAATAGTTAGAGTAATTCTTATTTTTATGGTATTTTTGTCATAAGTTTCATCTATTAGTTCTGTGTCCAGCATTAGGTCTCTTCCCTTAAACGCGTTTTTATAGAGGAATTGGAATTTTCAAAATCAGCTATTCTTTTTGTTTATCTTTTATTAGGAAATAGCCCGGGAAGTCAGTTTTTGTTAAATATTGAATTAAAATACCTTATTTTGCAATAAATAATAAAAATATGTGTGAAAACCAAAATTATTTATAATGTTTCCTACTTACAATACCAATTATCAAATTTCAATCAAACTTTGCTTGTCCAACTACTGGTTGTGGGTGTCCCAACTATTGTAATACCTACCATTCAGTTTTTACCAAAAAATCAATATAAACTGAAAAACCGTCGCATTTTTATGTTTGCATATCTTAAGCTAGATAATTTATGAACACAAATATTATTTCTATTTCATGCAAAGTATTTAATGTTTTAGAGCTTTTTCTGTAAAAAAAAATCCTTGCTGTCCAATGACTGGTAGTTTACCGTAATTGATCTCGGCACTCGGCAGTCGGCATTCTACGATACGATGGTTTACATACTCTTTGCCTACAGTACAGTACGACATATAAAAAAACAATCAGTGACATTGACACAATGCCAATGTCAAATAGGTGCGTTCCTTTTAACAGTATACTAACCATCTAATGTAAGTGATGTGATTAGCCATTGTGACGTCAGATCTTTCAGCTCGTACTTGCCATAGACTAGAACTTATTTAGGAACGCTTGGTATATTGCTAAACTTTTGTTTTGCAGTATAACAAAATAAATAAATTAAATTTTATTTTATTGTTTCAAAACTAATAACTATACTAAAAACAACAAATGGCTTTCAATAATTTCTTACATAACTACAAATCTATTTGGTGTAAGATATATGTTAAGAATGGTATATTTCGCTATAAATTGAAAGATTCCGAAGAAAGAATTTTAAATGAAAAATATTTGCTTACAGTAAGTAGGTTTGTCCTTACTTTTAGATTTATTTATTGCAACAATTGCTAAAATATTATATTGTGTAAATTTGAATCAGTAGGTACTCGGACTGAATATTCATTTAGCTATAAAACTTTTATAAAAGTTTTACAGCTACTTATATGAATATTTATAAATAACTAGATTATGCCTGCACTCCGTTGCTCCAAAAACCGTTTATCACGAGGAAATCATACAATTTCCAAGATAAAAAGCATCCTATGTCCTTTCCCAGAACTCAAAGTTCAATCCATACAAAATTTCAGCAAAATTGGTTCAGGGGCTCGGGGTGTGAAGGAGTAACAGACAGACACACTTTCCCATTTATAATAAAAGTATATTAGTAACATTAGTAATAGTTTATATTAGTATGGAAGTATGGATTATTTTTTAAGTTTCTTTTTATTGTTTAAATAGTTGAAAATGTACACTCAGGGAAGTTGATTCCTATGCAAATGGGGGATCTACGTAGTTTGGTCGCATTACGTCAAACTCAGCCGACAGATCACAATTAATATTGAATTGACATAATCGACCAAATGACGTTGGTCTCTCAACTGCATAGGAATCAACTTCCTCGATGGTACATGTAAATTAGCAATAAAATAATATCATGGGCGAGGATGCTGGCCTCTGCAATACAGTTTCCACTAGTGCAGGGGTCAGAGGCTGCTTTATGTACAACAGCTTTGGTTTAAATAAAGATATTATTATTATTATATTATGGATATAATCAATCCTTACAATTTTTTTTAATACATAATAATATTGAGTTTTATTGTAGTATAATGCTGAAAGAGGTTACAACAGACGCAGCCCACAAGAAATTCACAACATTTGCCAACCATTCAATGAAAAGAAATTTAACTTCAATAAAGTGAGTCCAGAGGAAATAATGTTTACGTTCTCTGATCAACAAAATGGTATAGCAAATAATTATTTTCACTTTTGATGATTAATAATTATTATGTAATGACTACATTGAGAAGCATATCAATACATGCTGTTTTGTTTTGCAATTACCAGTGGTGGCCTTACCCATAATTGTGAAGCCCAGGGTGGCAGGTCTTTGTGAGGCCCCGGTCAGCAGGTCTTTGCAAAGTCCTGGTAAGCAGGTCTTTGCTAGGCCTTTTGGGTGTCTGTCCACTGCTGCAGACACTGAGACCTCACCTGCAAAAATTCAAATAATATGCCACTTTATGATTTTTATTATTATTAAAAAGATATCTGAGCTAAGTAAAAAAATTTGGACAAACATTAGGAAAGAGAGAAAAATAAAGAGACTCCAGACATTAGAAAAACATATAATCAGAACAGGAGGGGTGAGCAAGGCACGTCTCATGGAACTCAAAGGACACACTAAAGAGTGGATACCCAAACTTAAAAAACGTAAAACTACCAGCACAAATAGAAAAGGCATCAGCAAAATAGCTACAACTTTTTATAGAAATTTGTATGCAAACCCACAGAAGCAAAATACAGCAAATAGAGAAAGCTTACCCAAACCTAGCTACGAAGCTAGTCAAGTGCCGGAAATTCTGCTATACAAAGTGGAAAAAGCCATTCGCAGTCTAAAAATGGAGAGAGCCCCAGGCCCAGACAAAGTACCAAACGAAATCCTAAAAGGCACCATCAGTGAACTCGTACCTGTTCTTACCACAATATTTAACGACATACTAAAGACCTGCACAATACCGAAGCAATGGAAAACATTGCATATCATCTTAATACACAAGAAAGGTTCTAAAGAAGACTTAGGGAACTACAGACCAATAAGTCTCTTGTCAAATATCTACAAGGTCTTCTCCAAAGTTATCTTAGAGAGAATCAACAAACAGCTGGATGAAAGCCAACCGAAAGAGCAAGCAGGATTCAGGAAAAACTTTTCTACATTAGACCACATACACACAGTAAATCAGATAATAGAGAAGTACAATGAATACAAGAAGGAACTGTATATTGCATTCATTGATAACTCAAAAGCCTTCAACAGCATAAGTCATAAAGCTATCTGGAAAAACCTAGAACAGCAAAGCATAACCGTAACTTATATTGATATCATCAAAAACATATACCTAAATAGTGAAGCCAGAATAAGACTTGAAACAATAGGAAACAAATTTCAGATCGAAAGAGGCGCAAAACAGGGCGACCCCCTCTCTCCAAAACTATTTTCAGCTGTACTGGATTCCATTTTTCGAGAACTAGACTGGGAGAAGTATGGCCTTAATGTGAACGGAGAAAAGCTAAACCATTTAAGATTTGCTGACGATATAATTATCTTTGAAGAAAACCCAAACAATCTTGAAACAATGATAAAAGCTCTTGATACAGAAAGCAAAAAAGTAGGCCTCAGCATGAATAAGGATAAAACCAAAGTACTTACAAACTCCAAGCAAATCACCATAAAAGACGACGATCAACCTCTCGAATACGTAAAAGATTACATCAACCTTGGACAACTAATCTCCCATGAAAACCAGACCACAAAAGAAGTCAACCGTAGAATTGCAAATGGTTGGAAAAAGTACTGGTCAGTGGTCGCTCAAAGAAATATCTAAATCTGACTTGAGTTTAACTGTAAATAAGAAAGCGTTTAACACCTGTGTCCTACCCGTTACAACATATGGCTGTGAAACCTGGGCCCTCACAAAACAACACAGAGAAAAGTTGGAACGATGCCAGAGATCCATGGAGAGAAGCATGCTAGGTATAAAGAGACAAGACAGGATCAGAAACACTACAATAAGAGAAAAAACAAAAGTAATAGACATACTTACTCAAATAGACCAAAGAAAGTGGAGATGGGCTGGACACATGCTAAGAGACAAAATAAATGGAGCACAGCCATCACTCACTGGTGCCCGAGAGATGGTAAACGGAGGTCGCCAACAAACCAGATAGGGAGATGATCTAGCATTAACAGCTGGACGCCACTGGAGAAGAGTAGCACTAGACAGAATTGAGTGGAAAAGGCTGGAGGAGGCCTATGCCGAGAGGCACACTGACCTTCGAGACATCCTTTAGCTTGAAGGCAGAATAAGGGGCTTGTAATGTAATGTAATGCCACTTTATGACATTCAGCTTGACACAAGACCCCTGTAAGAGTGAGGACTCAGGCGATTGGCCTATTCACCACCCCCTAAGGCCGCCACTGGCAATTACACTTCAACACGTCTACTACCAACTATTTTTGGACCATGTAATGATCTTTTTTTTTTTTGCTTTTCTTTATATCAATGTTTTTCAATCTTTTTATGAATAATTTTACTCAAATCAAGTAAAATAAAAAACTGGTAGGTACCTACTGTTTGAACCATATTATTTTAATTTTAGGTGATCACCATTTATTTCTAGTAAATGTCAGCCCTATAGCAAAATATCACACTTTGCTCTGTCCCTCAGTCAATAAGTGTTTGCCTCAGGTTGTCACTGAAGAAAGCCTAAAATTAGTACTTGAAATAATGCTTGCTTCTTTGGACCGGTGAGTGTAGGCAAGTACCTTGGTTTTCTGAATAACTAAAATATCTACTTATTTAAAAATATTTTTTTTAACAAACTAAGTACATTTTTTTTGTATATTTTTACAGGGATTTAAGAATAGCTTTCAACAGTCTATGTGCATTTGCTTCAGTAAACCACTTGCACTATCATTTGCTCATAGCCAAACAAAATTTACCCATTGAAAAGTTGGTAAGCATTGTATCTTTTAATGTTTTTACATAAGTATAATCTGCATATATAGGAGGGAAATTTATAGGCATACAAGCTGACTGCTAGATGCATCAACACACAGACCAAAAGCGGGGCCTTTAGGTACTGATAAAAATATATTTAGGCAGCATTAAGCATAATATTGTGGGAAATGCGTATGGAGGCCAAAGGAAGATCTTCCGACCGAGCGAGGTGGTATGCCCGGTCAGGCCGAAGCCCACGTGATACATTTCAGCTGTCGTATATATACACCGACGCGCTCAGAAAACTTCGATAGCGCGATGCAGGAATGTTAGGCGAATTGTGGGTACCGCCACAATATTATAACATATAACATTCAAGGTTTTGATATGTTTTATCATAATATTATGTTTTATAAATCAATGATTATAATATTATGCTACAAATAGTGTTCTTAATAAGGCTAGTTTTAACCTGAATCATACGCAAGCTTAGGTCACAGAAGGAGAAACAGTTTTTGCATAGTACATCATGATAAATATTCCCAACTTTTTTCAGAAATGCAAGCAACTGAGAGGACCTCTCCACATATTTGATGACTCATATCCAGCTTCTGCCTTCAGTTTTGAAGTAACATCACCAGAAATACACAAGGAAATATATAAATTAATTCATCTATTCCTACAAAAATCAATAGCACATAACATCTTCATTACTAGAGGTGATTCATTTGATGGTAGCAAAGAAGTAATAAGATGTATAGTTTATCCAAGAAAAAGTAGTTCAGGTATAAAACAATTGCATGACTTTAATATAGCTGCTTTAGAGCTCAGTGGTTGGATAACTGTGTATGGTAAGTTGCTTTTAATAATTTTAGGTCTTAAAGTTATTGAATAAATACAGAAGTAACCCAGTTATTACAACTGCCAACCGCAATAGTGAAAAATGCAATGTCTCTGCACCCCCTCTAAAGAGGGGGTGCAGAGACATTGCATTTTTTTTGATTTGAGACAGAATTAATAGATTTGTCTGTGTAAACATAGACAAATCTATTAATTGTATATGTACTATGAGAGAAGTTGATTCCTAGAATCTATTAATTGTATATGTACTATGAGAGAAGTTGAGCAGATGGGGGACCTACGTAGTTTGTTTGCGTTTCGTCAAACCCAGCCGACAGATCACAATTAACATTAAATTGATATGATCCAACCAAATGACGTTGATCTGTCAACTGCGTAGGAATCAATTTCCTTAAGGCGCATAGAGTCGTCGATAACCTTGGACGTTTGGGCGTGGCTTAGGTCCCCCTGCTCTGCACTCCCCGCACGAAAACATCGTACATAGATTAAGCGCGCGTATGACGAACAGAAGCACTCCTGACTTATCACTGCCTATTTTACTCGAATCCACTACCTACCTACTACTTGCTTTAAAATGTGCAATTTATTTGAAAATGAATTACTATTGTGAATAAATAGATGTTTGACGAATGACTTTAATACGTTTAATGCTACACGAATTACGATTTACGCTTAGTATCAAGTATGATATTTATGTCTAATTTATTAAGAGGCACTGAAAAAAAAATGAAAAATTAATCAGTAGGTATCTAGATAATTTTTCAAGTCTTGGCTGTCTTAGTTAGGTCCGTGCTTGTCTTGCCTAAGCTAGGGCATCGCAACCCGGGCCCAATTTTTAAAACCCGGGTTTTCGGGTTTTTGTTGATTGAAAACTGGGTACCCGATTTTTTTTCTTTTTTAACATTAATTATATTTCTTCGCTTCATTCTTCGATATATTAATTAAACAGGTAGTCCTTTGTTTATTTGCTAGGCAATCGCGTTTTTTTAAAGACGTATGTAACGACGTATTTCTATCGACGGTCCCTATGTATAAAAGGTCATGTCCATAATAGCAATTTTTTTATTGCATCATGCACTTCCATAATATTATAATGAGACGCATATTCCTACATTTTTTTTTCTATCACAAGTAATTCCGAAGATAAAAAGACGTAAACGACGACAAGTTGGGAGTTTTATTAGATTTTACTGTGGTAGATGCGGACATCTATACTTACCGTCTTGTACCGCGTTGGAAATTACGCGCCGTTCCGCGTCATGTCGTACTTGTCCGTTTCTACCTCTAAGGTAGAGAATTATTTATAGACTTGTTATCATTTACGTTCAGTTATTATAAGATTTTTGTTCGTTTTTAGTGGGACTAGTGCCACACATTCAATCAAATTTGGACTAATATGAATATTTAAGTGTTATAAATAATCTGCGACGTGATATAATAGCTGCGACGGAGGCTGAGGCCTGAGGCTTCTTTGCATGATGAATTAATAATTATTCTAAACTTTGCATACGTATTATGATTTATGAGCCAATGGAAATACAAAATAAACACATCAGGATTCATCAGCTAAAACTTTATACTTCTATTTTTTATAACGACATAGGCATGTAATACTGGGAACTACAAAAAAAGGGTGCGCCTTTTATTATTCTGGCAACTCTGTCTTTACGTCAATGACACATGAGGCGGCATGTGTCAGTTTACAGCAAGATGGTGCGTGAAGTTTGTTTGTCAGTGCCATTAGAATTTAACGAAATACTCCATAATACGAATTTTGCGGATATAAGTTGTCGACTCGAAATCAATATTTTCTATTATTCACATAAGGTTTCGATCGAGTCTATCGTACCCCTGCACGAAATCAACAAAAATTTCGAAAATCGGTTCACAAACGGCGGAGTAATCGTTGAACATACAAAAATAAAAAATAAAAAAATATCCACAGCCAAACATAATATAACCTCCTCGTTTTTTGGAAGTCGGTTAAAATTATGACCTTCATAAATTCTTAAAAGTCAGTAAAAATTTACCTTGCTCAAGACGTATCCGAAAAGACCAATAAGAAGAAAAAGGCAACTTCAACATTATGATGTTTAGTTTTACCCTTTAGTGAAAACAGAATAATTAGTGAATACATATTTTATACTAAAATTTGTAGACTTTTGAAAACTATACAGTTTAACTTATCAAACAATCACATTTTATTAGAATTTTTCACTATGGACCTATAGTTATTGATGACGTGTCTTTTTATTCGTTCATTATAACAGAAAAAATTTCTTAAATTAGCAGCGTATAGAAAGATATGTCTGTGTTTTTAGTTTTTCTTACTGAAGAGCCAAAATTTCTATTACATAAATATTATAAACTATGACAATAAGATTAATTTTATAAAGTGTTGAATGAATTTAGGACCTAATATAATATTTTTATTCTTACAACTAAAAACGGACACGTACAACTTACCCGTTTTTACGCTGACAATAATTATTCAAGACTCGTCTTGAATTGACAGAGTCTTGAATTGACAGAGCGTAAAAACGGTCATCTTGTAATTTTGGCGAAAATATTGAAAATATTTAAAATTGTGTTATATCATCCAAACGGTAGGCCGTTTGGAGGATATAACACAATTTTAAATTTACATTAGGCTTTACGAATCAACCAATAACTGTGTTCATGTTTAATGATAATCTACAGTAACAGTTTGAATCTTAAAAACGCGAATTGCAAAAATCATGAAGTAAATAACAATTTAGGTACTGTTCATAAGAGCGTCCATACACCTATACACTTGTTTTATTTAAATAGGTACTTAAAATATTAATACTATAACGTCTATACGCGTGGAACAATCAACTTATAACTTTGATGACCTCCGTGGCTCAATGGTTAGAGTGTGTGGCAACTCAAGCCGGGGGTCGCGGGTTCGAATCCCGCCGACGGAACAAAAAGTTTTCCAATGTTCCTGGGTCATGGATGTGTATTAAATATGTGTATGATATAATAAAAATCTTAAATATATTATGTATAGTATAAAAGTATTAAATATATTTCCGTTGTCTGGTACCCGTAACACAAGTCCTTCAGGTACTTAGCACGGGGCCAGACTGACGTGATGTGAGCGTACATAGATATTATAATATTAGATATTATATTATTTAACTAAAAATAATCATGAAGTAAATAACAATTTAGGTACTCTTCATAAGAGCGTCCATGCGCGAACCACATTACAACCTTTTTACGTTGATTGTACTCTAAGTCTAACTACTCTACATAAACACTCATGCAAATATTGTAGTGATCTAATGCACACAAACAGACGCTCGATAGCACACACACAGGCGCAAGATTTAGCAACGAGTGACACAGCCTCCCCGTCTGAATGCTAGCGGACGACTGCCGCCCGCGCCCGCGCAGACCACCTTTGAACCAAATCGTTCGGAAATACTGTTTTTCGATATCTTTTCAAAGAAAATATTGTTTGATTTTTATAAAAAATGCTGATATTCAAGAAAAACAGATTCTAAATATATCTACCCAAAAAAAAACACTGTATATCGCAGCCGTTTAGGAGGAGTCCCGATTTCAAATCGAAAATCGATGTCACGTATTATTTTTTTATTGAAGCAAGGGTAAGACATAAAGCAGAAAAAATATGTTGATATATTAGTTGTTGAACTGATCTTTCACATATATTTTTTTCAACTTTTTCCTGCCAGAAATGAATGAGTAGTTACAAAAACAAAATGACCATTTCACGACTCTATACGCCTTAAGGGGCCGGGTACCCTTGGAATTTCTCATACAAACGTAATACCAAAATAATTTTCACATACGGAAATATTTAACATGTTTGAGTTATTTTTCAGTTTAGAATAGTAATTACCTAGATTCCTGCACAAAAATTTACTTCAAAATATTTAAACAAAAAAAAATTTTTGTTTAAAATTTTTTTTTTGTAAATTTACTACCTAATATTGAAACACTAAAAAATAGAGTAAAACAGTAAAAATAAATAATAAATTTACTACTAAATATTTAAATACTAAAAAATATTTTTTAGAGTTTAAATATTTTGTAGTAAATTTACTATTTATTTATATATTTTTAGTGTTTTACTCTATTTATTAGTGTTTCAATATTTAGTAGTAAATTTACTAAAAAAAATTTTAAACAAAAAAAATTTTTTTTTGTTTAAATATTTTGAAGTAAATTTTTGTGCAGGAACCTAGGTAATTACTATTCTAAACTGAAAAATAACTCAAATATGTTAAATATTTTCGTATGTAAAAATGATTTTGGTATTACGTTTGTATGAGAAATTCCAAGGGTACCCGGCCTCTTAATGGTACATAATGTCTTTTTCCAGTGATAAAAACCTAAAAATGAAAAAACAGTATTGTTCAACAAGTTGAAATTAGCATTTTTTAACAAATTCAATTCTAGCTAAAGTCATAATGTCACAAAAATTTATAAAATGAACAAAAAGTTTTTAGGCAGTCATAAGAAATAATTGAGGTTCCCTAATCCCTACTGATTATAATTTCAGATAAAAATACATACGAAAATCTGAAGGAAAAGGACATTGAGGATGAATTAAGAAAATGGAAGTATGAGGCATTTGAAGATTTATGTGAAGAAATTAAAATGCTGTACTAAGCAGTATAGGCACAATCTATTCTAGTGTAAATTATGAAAAAGGTAAAAATACATAATTTATTTAATTATAAAATCTTTCATTTCTTTTAAATGAACAAATTAGGACTTCGAAAAAAATCCAGATTATCTAAAAGTAAAGCAGACATAGCTTAGCCTAAATAAACTAGATTGATACTTTATCTAGTACGTCACAAGATATTTTAAATAGATAACAGTGTATAAGAATCCGAAATTGTATATAAATGAGTACCTATACTAAAAGTAATTCTATAGTTTTAGTAGCATTTTCGGTATTTATATTGCAGATAGTGACTGTTTTGCAGTGAGTCTCTCTAGTATCGATTTTCAAGTTTAAAGTTCAATGGTCAGACATGATTCATTGACAAACAAATGAGTAATCACTATGCGTTACTACGGCAATTGATATGTTTGTTTACTTTCATTAATTAGATTAGAATAAAGAAGCTTGCGGAAATCATCGGAAATATAATATTCTTTTGAAAATACCACTAAAGTACACACTTAGCTTGTAAATAGAAAAGAATTGAGACACACTGCACACACAAATCATTTTTCTTTTTATATCTATTAAGTTAATAACGAATATTATTGTTATTGAAGTTCTTAATAATATTTCTACAATCAGATTGTTATTGTCCGTGACCTAGCGCTGTCGGGACACATTGATAAATACGCCCTATTTAATAGCTTCAGTCGTTCAGACAAGCTCGGCCGGCGAACTTGTGTACAATGAAGCTAACATTCATTCTGTTTACATTAGTTCTCATAACGATCTGTGAAGCCCGATATACAGAGTCGTTCACGCACAATATAGTGGATACTATTACGAACAAAACCTCTCAGTTCACCAACTACGTGAAGACAAAAGGACGAAGCTTGAAGCAATTCTATGTGGACAATGTGAAGAATAAGCTAACGTCTTACTTGGGCTGGACGGGCAAGACTGAAACTATAGACGTTGGCAGCGACGTCGAGAGAGCTAACAGGAGATTTAAAGGCTATCTGGATGAAGCTGAAGCGAATAATCAAAGTGTTTTTGACGCTATCGCACCCGAGAAAACCGAGTACAACTGCAACGATGATGATCCAACGATCCACATGACTACGCCTCAGCTGATAGCGGCCAACGGATACCATTCCGAATCCCATACCATCGTAACCGACGATGGGTATATTCTCACCGTGCACAGAATTCCTTACTCCAAGAAAGATGAAAATAAGGTGGTCCCCAAGAGAACAGTGCTGTGCCATCACGGGTTACTAGGAAGCTCCGTAGATTGGGTCATGGCGGGCCCTGAAAAGGGATTAGGATACATTCTGTCTGACGCCGGCTACGACGTTTGGCTCGCTAACGTCAGAGGCAACACCTATTCGAGAGCACACGTATCGCTGAACACCGATACATTCCAATTCTGGAATTTTACCTTTCACGAGGTGGCTCAACACGACGTACCATCGGTTATTAACTACATAATGGACCTCAAAGGCAAAGACGCCAAAATCGACTACATCGGACATTCGATGGGAACTACCATTCTTTTCGCACTCCTGTCCACCAAGCCGGAGTATAATGATATATTGAGGGCTGGATTCGCGTTAGCTCCAGTGGCGTATATGACTGACATCAGAAGCCCTATTAATCTTCTAGCGAGATACAGCAGCAACCTGGAATATCTTTTGAAACTTCTCGGTGCGAACGAGTTTTTACCCCAAAATTCTGTCCTGCGCTGGCTGTCTAGACACGCCTGTGAGATAAACCACTGGGAGGAAGCTATCTGTGAGAATTCCCTGTTCGTGATCTGCGGTCATGACTCCAAGCAGTTCAACAAGACCTTACTACCAATGATTCTAGGCCACACGCCGGCTGGTGCATCCACAAAAACGTTGGTGCACTACGCCCAAGAAATAAGCAATGCGGGACGCTTCCAGCAGTTTGACTACGGAAAGGAGGGAAATTTAAGGGAATATGGGACCGATACACCCCCGGCTTATCCTCTTCATAAAATAACATTACCCGTCGCTCTATTTGGGGCTCTAAACGACTGGCTGGCAAGTGACAAGGATGTAACGGAACTTTACGTGCAACTAGCGAACCCTATCGAACATTACATTGTGCCATTGAAGGAATTTAACCACATAGACTTCCTGTACGCTATTGACGCACCCACACTTGTGTACGACAAGCTCCTGCAGTTGATGAGAAGGGATTTAGGGAAATTTCGTGTTTATAGTGACCCAGTAGTTCAAAATTACCTGTAATTAAGTAACGACAGGGATGATAGTTGTAATTATCTCAAAGCTTTAATCATTAATTCTATATAATAAATTGTTGCTAAGTAGTGTGTTTTTTTTCATTGTTGTAATCTACTTAAGTACTTACCAATCTGAAACCCACTTCCGAATACCAAAAATTACTTAAGTAGGTATCAAATAAGTAGTACCTAAGTAAGTACATAGCTTATCGCGTGGTAGTAGTATAATTATTTTAATTACGCATAGGTAAGTACAATATTTTGATTCAACTCGTGTGCTTTCTACTCACAAGGAATGTATGATTTTTTTTATTTTAAAATATAGGTACACTGAGCTCGCGCATTGAGCGAATTCTGAGTGTGAAATTATAGTAATGTAAGTACAGAGGCGGCGTAAGGCGTAGGCGACGTGGGCGTCCAACCACGGCCTCGTAGTCCAAGTGGCCTCGCGCCACTTGGACTACGAGGCTTTTTAAGGGTTCCGTACCCAAAGGGTAAAAAACGGGATCCTATTACTAAGACTTCGATGTCTGTCCGTCTGTCTGTCTGTGTGTCTCCAGGATGTAACTCAAGAACCGCTGTAGCTAGACTTCTGAAATTTTCACAGATTGTGTACTATATCTGTTGATGATTTGCCGCTATAACAACAAATACTTTTGTTTTTGTTATAGCGGCAACAGACAACAAATACTAAAACAAAATAAATATTTCAGTGGGGCTCCCATACAACAAACATGATTTTTTGCTCGATATCAATAACGGCAATACGTACCTAGGCTCTTGAAATATTCATGAAATACTCAGTTTTATTTGTACTTTAATAATTTATTACAAAATTTAAATAAATGAAATAATTAAGGGGGCTCCCAATTCCCATAATAAAACACAATTTTCAGCTAGTGATGGGCCGAATGTGGTTTGAACCGAATACGAACTTCGGCCGAACATTCGGTAAAAATGAAAAATTCTTGAAAACTTCGGTTCGGCACTTTTTCGTGTTGTGACTTGTTTACGCACTTGCTGCAAATATTGCTAAAGGTATACCTTGACCCAATATTTGACTTTTTGGTAGCATATTCTTAGTACACTTCACATAAAACCAAAATTACCATATGTTTCCATATAAATTTCGAGGAGTTCCCTCGATTACTCCTGGATCCCATCATCAGGTCACCACTTTTGTGAACATGGTACCAAATTGGAGTGAAACCTAATACAACAAAACAAAAATTTCGAAAATCGGTTCACTAACGGTGGAGTAATCGTTGAACATACAAAAATAAAAAAATATCCACAGCCGAACATATAACCTCCTCGTTTTTTGGAAGTCGGTTAAAAACACATTTTTCTACTTTTGCTCTATAATGGTATGGATAACGGAACCCTTAGTGCGCGAGTCAAACTCGCACTTGGCAGATTTTTTAAGCATTTACGAGTTTTGATACTCAAATATTCATTTAAATAAAAAGTTTTATAAATAAAAGTTTGAGTATCAAAAAATTCTTTCTCCCAACAAATCTGTACTCTTGCGGCACACAGAACACTTTTACTCCTGTTGCGGCATCCATCAGGGGGTCTCGCAAGATATTATAATAGCTTGCCCCGCCACTGTAAGTATATCTATAATTAACATGCAAACGTAAACGAGCTGATAAGAATAGCACGCGAAAGGACCTAAATGGAATGTAGTTTAAACGGAGTTAATGAGCTTTAAATGGTAATGCACTTCTGCCTTATCCTAATGACAACCTTCGCTAACATTCCAAAAAAAAAACTGATGAGGATATTTTTTATTGGAATTTCCGTTGCCTAGATAACCAAATCAAACTTTAGTTGAAAAAACCCTCCCGCGACGACGCGACGATGGACCGGCTGGCGGGCGGCGGCTATGCAGTTGACTTCAAGAAAGTGTAAATTACAATTTACGAATTACGACACAGTTTTTTTACGCAATATTATATCAATGATATAGGGTAAATGACTAGTAAATTGGACAGTACTAGTCATTGGACAAAGCAGAAAAACACAATAATATTTATTAAGGTTGCTTCAAAAACTGCCTATTTCTAAAGTAATAGAACGCCTGATTTAAAGAAAAACAGGTAGTTTTTAAAGCAACTATAATAAATATTGTGTTTTTGTACTCTGTCCAACTACTAGTACCACGCTAGTACTGTCCAATGACTAGTCATTTACCTTATTATATACAAAACTCAACTATAGTCTATATGTAGAGTAGAATATCATTGTATTATATTATTATTAAAAATTTTAATAAGTCGTAAAGTTAGTTCTTCGCTAAATAACAAAAATAAATAAAAAAAACCTGCGAGATATGTCAGACGTCAGTGTCAAAAATGACATTGACAGTACTTTCAAAACACCAATTACCAAAATTTCAAGAAACAATATTTTATTGAATTATTATAAGATTATGTAAATAAAATGTTGTACTAAACAAACGCTACTAATACTAATTAAAATAATGGCTATAACTAGGGGTACAGCGGCTTTAGCTGCATTTCTTGGCGTTTTAGGACTCACACTATATCCCATAGCGATTAGTCCTATGATAGATTCTTCTGATTATAGTAAGTTTATAAATTATGATATTTTGAACATTTGATTAATAAATAATTAGTATGATCTAAAACTATCTTTATGCCTTTTTGAAGGTCAGTTATATTTTTAAAGTAACAATTCAAAACTTCAACTGAAAATTTAGAAATGTTTTACATTAGTCCTTACTGAAGTAGGTGAAATTGATATTTTAAAATTGTGAACATGCTTCGATGTAACTTGTAATCTTTATAAGTTCAAAAAATTTTTTATAGAAGAAATCCAGAAAGTAACAAGGAAGAATATAAAACAAGAGGACATTCAACCAGGCAGTAAGTGCAAATTATTAATTATTTTTAAATGCAAACTGAATAAAAAGTGTGGATTGGGTAGACAAAAATGGAGATGGTGTTTCATTTGAAGGATCCACAGCAATATTGCTGAATGTACAAAAAAAATTTTTGATGAGTAACGCCATTTGGTCACTTGAAATTGATTGTCTAGGGGCCACTTAGCACTTATGCAACTCTACAGCCACTTAACCAACATTTAAAATATATAAACAATGCAATTTACCTTTGTTTAATCCCTTATAATAATAGAGTGGTCTCAGTAATGATTTCTTAGTTTTTATTTTATTTAAGCTTATCACATTTACTCTGATATTTTATTTTCAGATATGAAGGTGTGGTCTGACCCCTTTGGTCGTAAATGAAATAAAAATTAGCATAATGCATTATTTATTAGAAATAAATCAATTAAGGGATGTTTTAAATAAATAACAGTTATTGATAAAAAGATGTTTTATTTATATTGCAAATCTATGTGATCATATTTTCACACCAAGCATAATAATTATAAAAATCATGTAATACCAACATTGACACAATCCCCTTTTAAAAAAATATTTCTAGATTATATACATTTAGATATATATTATAACATAATATTGTGTGCTACAACTAGACTCTTGTAAAAATTTAGAGCAATTTGTATTGTGAGAATGAACATACCAACAGCACTTATTTTGTACCTATCGCTCAATTTTTTATGAAACTGACACACCGTTGTTAGTTATAATAATATTATAACACCTTAAAATATTTACATGGTTATAAACAAAAATAATATATTCATATTTCAGTTCTATTACACATTAATAATAATTATTATTTAAACTAGTAAAACTATTACATTATAATTGTTACATATTTAAATTGAAACAACTATTCCTACAATACATACAAAATAAAACTAGAAATTTATGTAAACAGTAAGTATCTTACAAGAATGAGCAAATGCAATATCAAAAGGTAGGATAAAAGTAACCATAATAATATTATGTTTTCACAAAAAATAAGACAGTTGCTACATAATTTTTTGAAATTGACTAAATCATAAAAATAATAACCAACTTAGAAGTCATACTCGTAAATTGCGCGATTTAAAACAACCACCATTTGCGATGGATTGTTTTAATCATACAGAACAATACGATTTGAAACTAAATATAAAAAGAAACCTTTTTGATTGAGTCAAGTGATCAAACCAATTTTATTCCATTTCCAGTCATCCATTCGTTAACACTCCATTGCCAATGGGTAGGTTCCCTTGACATTCACAAAATTAGAATTAAAATAATGAATTTATGTTTTAACATGCATGTTGGACCCATAATATAGAAAATTATTGTTGACAACCACAAAAGCACACTATCATAGGGTAACAAAATAACCTCTACAGTTAAATGAATTCACCTAAGCTGCTTATTAGTTATGAACATAATGTTTATTAGGATTGTCTATTCTATACCTACTTCATGAATTTTTGTTATCAAAAATTATATGCCCATCTTATCTGCTTATAATATTACTGCCAAGAAAAGATGTGATATCTTAATTTGCTGCTTACAGGATATTAAAAGATATGTTTGAAATGAACTAGAGTTGTGCGATTACATACTTAAAATAATTTGTCTTATGTGTAGACACAAAATTATTTATTTTACTTACTTATTCAAACATGAAAACTATTAAAATTAGGTTGACTATTACTATTTAAATATTTGAAAGTGAAATAGGTTTAGTTGCAATTAATATAAAATTATTCTATTAATTGCAACTAAACCCTATTAATACAAAAAATCACATTAAATAAATTATAGTGCTGTCGCGAACTATAGAGCCTATGGCTCTTGTCTCTTTATTCGCGTACAAAAGTTATGTGCTCCCGTTCTTTCACGTAGCTGTAGCTTTGAACAAATTATCGGAAGAACGTCCGCGGACGTTTTCATCGGATGCGGCTTGTTTCTATCTGATCAATACAAAATACGCTAAACTGTGCACATTG
The DNA here is from genome assembly GCA_937595015.1 of Polyommatus icarus. Lineage (NCBI taxonomy): Eukaryota > Metazoa > Arthropoda > Insecta > Lepidoptera > Lycaenidae > Polyommatus > Polyommatus icarus. The sequence continues at coordinate 19,860,712 of OW569323.1, read as the reverse complement.
TCTGACATAAGTCGCGGACGCGACCTTGAGCGTTCGGACGTCCGAACAGAATCTGGCTGGCCGAATGTTTTTGCATCCGCGGACGTCTGCCATTGACATATTATATGTAAGGTATTTGACGTCCGCGGATGAACCGTGCACATTGTTAAGCCGCATCCATCAGCCGCGACTTATGGATGCGTCCGTTATTTGTTTCTAGCTAATTATTGTGAACACGAGGAAAGAAAGAGACAGCAAATTTTTTTGTCACTCGTGACCGGATCTTAGATATTTAACATGCAAAATATTTCTACTCTGCCGTTTTATAATAAACAAAAATACATATTATATTAATCAAACATAATATCTAGTAAACTAAAAATCATCTAGCATTGTCTAATGTAGGTAAAATCACAAAAAAAAAAGAAAATATGGTTTCTATTATTTGCATTATTGCCAATTTGGTATTTACAGTCTCATTTAAAATTATAATTTTTACAAAAAAAATATAATACATTATAACTACTCAAGGTTAATAGTCAAATGTTACCATTTATAAGTTGCGCATAACTCTAATGGAGGCACTTCACATGGCTATTTGTATTTGCTATTGGCTATTTGTTGCATTTGGCAAAATTATTGACGTATAGGTACACAAACAAGCAAATAAAGGCAAATACGGCCTTCCACACATGGACGTCAAATACCAAACTTTTACTTGATTTTGTTAACAGTGCGACAAAGCTTTAAATGAACGTGAGTAGTGGCGCTGCTCGTAAAGGAGAACTGTCAAAAATGACGTTTTTGTATGATGGCAGCGCTGGGTTTCTTTTTTCGCCACGTTCATTTAAAGACTTGTCGAGCTGTACTATTACGTAGTATCTTTTATTAGTCTGTGGCTATACTTGCCTATTTGACTCTTTTGATGTGCGTCAAAAACCGACCAAGGTATTGGTAGGACGTGTATTTGGTATTGGTCATATTTGTCAAACAGGCAAATAAGTCCAATATTTGTCAATCATACCGTCTACACATGGTGATTGTTTGGCAAATACATCAAATACGCAAATACAAATAGCCATGTGAATTGTGAAGTGCTTCCATAAGATCTACTACAGCTAGAACAGACGTTATTGGTAGCCCCTCCAGTTTCGCCAAAGAGTCTTAAAAGTTGTGCGCGGTTTTTATATGTTAAATTTTTCATCAGCACAACCGTTTTAAAGTTTTTTTTTTTCAGACAACTAAAAAATTGTGTACCATGGTAAGAAATGACTATTGTATAAATTGCCACAGTGCGCCATAAATTTAGACATCTATATTATGTAAAGTAGACAACAAAAGCTACAGACTTGTTGACAACTTCACTAAAGTTATATAACCTTAAACTATCGCACTGTACTAAGCCCAAAACATCGTAGATTTATTACACAAAATTATAACATATATTATTCAACAATTTCTCAATTTACAATTATATTAAATTGTACCAAAAATATATTTTTTGTATATAGAACTATTCTTAGAACTTCTGACAACGTCATTTTCTGCGCAGTCATTGCATCGAAATCATCATTGACGACGCAATAAGCTAAATACGACAACGCAATGAATTATGACATTCGGTACAGTGATTCCGATGCAGTGGAGCGCAACGTTACGTATAGCGGGCCTATGCGCTACACTTAATTTATTCCGAAACAACAATTTTGTTGAATATCAATGCAAAAATTCGTCGTCATCTCCCACCTGAAAAAGACGATAAAGTTTAAGTAAAATATCATGTATTTATTTTATATTGTACCATCGAGGAAATTGATTCCTATGCAGTTGAGAGACCAACGTCATTTGGTCGATCATGTCAATTCAATGTTAATAATAATTGTGATCTGTCGGCTGGGTTTGACGTAATGCGACCAAACTATGTAGGTCCCCCATCTGCATAGGAATCAACTTCTCTAATAATACATGTGTTTAATATTATGTTAGGAAATAAACTTTTGTAAGTGGCAAAGAGAAATGTAAAGGGAAAAGGGGAAAATACAGTATTAATATAGCTATCGAAAATTGTTAAAACTTTATACTACCTGCAAGAAGTATTCAAAGTCACTACGGTGGCAGTTTCCTTCAGCGGAGAACGTAAATTTGTGGAAAGTTCCGTCCTCACATATTACTGTAATAAAAATATTTCTTTAAGGCAGCTTGTTTAAATCAATTACTTATTGTATTATATGAAAATAAAGTACCATCGAGGAAATTGATTCTAAGCAGTTGACGGAGGAGTGTATTGTGATCAATCTGATGGGTTTGACTTAACGTGACCAAATTACTTAGGTACGCCATATGCCTAGGAATCAACTTCTCTGATAGTACCTTTCGTCTGTCTATGATAAATAAAAATTGATTTTGTCGATCACAGCATTGAATCTTTGATGAAGGCTTTGATCAACTGCTAGTCAAATTGGCATATTGTGGGCGCTATTGAAGTCTAAGAAGCACTTATTTGCGCTGGTGCCTTTTTCCGCACAGCATTTGATCTCCTGTCTGACGCATCAATTGTTTGACGTGTGAGACAAACTAGCTGGGAACAAATTATCAGACGAACGTCTGCGGACGTTTTACCGGATGCGGCTTGTTTCTATCTGATTAATACAAAACACACTAAACTGTGCAGTGTGCACATTGTCTGACATAAGTCGCGGACGCGACCTTGAGCGTTCGGACGTCCAAACAGAATCTGGCTGGCCGGATGTTTTTGCATCCGCGGACGTCTGCCATTGACATATAGGTTAGGTCTTTGACGTCCGCGGATGAGCCGCGCACATTGTTAAGCCGCATCCATCAGCCGCGACTTATGGATGCGTCCGATAATTTGTTTCTAGCTTAAAAGTGACTTTCCGAGCTTAGCGGCACGCAACCGTGATCGACCAAGATTCAAATAAAATGCCACTATATGAACTAGGCTATGGATTTCATTTTGCAGTTCATAAATTGCATTTTATTTGATTTTTTTTGGCCACGGACGCGTGCCGCGAGGATCGGTAAGCCACCTTAAGATAGATAGTAATCCGTCATCGCAGCATAATTACGAAGCAGTATTAGGGCCGATTCACGCCGGATCGGCAGCGGCCGGCAGCGGCGCGAAGAGCACTTTTAGTGTGAAATAATTTTAAACTTTATTTACATACTTATAAGTACTAGTATCACTTGAAAACTTCTAAAAGGGCTCGAGGCGCCGCGGGCGGCCGCCAGCGGCGCCTCGAGCCCTGAATCGGCCCTTAACGTCAACACGTCCCGCTACGTCTCGGGGGTGCTGTCAGTCATGTGTGCGTTGCGCGCTGCTGTCACGACGCAGCGCGCCGTGCGAATACCTTGGTTATTTGTGAAACAACGCAACGGCAGCGCAGCGTCGACGCAACGCCCCGTGTGGACTGGCTCTAAAGGTATGGACATACCGACGGCGTTGCAGTCGTCAGCGAGCGCACACAGCGCGGGGCGGGGCGGCGCGGCGGGCGCGGCGCACAATCGCCCGTACGTGCGGGCGCTCCACACGTGCAGCGTGCCCTTGTCCGACACGCAGCACAACATGGAGCCCGACCAGTTGAAGTTTATACTGCAAATACAACCATGACAAAATTAATGACAGAAAATACATTATTGGTGAGTCGTGACAATAATAATTTTAATATGCACTATTATAACGTGCAGAAATTAAGTTCCTATTACATAAAATGCTTACGCTTGGACGGTCAGAGATTATCCTGTAAGATTTATAGGCCATATTATAGTATCAAATAATAATTAATAGGTAATAGATTACCAATAAATATCCGCGTAGTCTGACCCGCGTCGCAGTTCGTGCAGCATGTGCTTCGTGGCGGTGTCCCACAGTCGGACAATAGTCCCGCGAGCGGACGCCGTCGCCAACTTCGCGCCGCTCGGCGACACGCAGACAGCTGCAATATCACTCTGGTGGCAGGAGAGTACTGCGGGCGAACTGGACGCAGCCCCCTTTACCGCCCGCGACACGTCCTGAAGCGAGATATAAATACATTAGAAAGGGATGGACGTCAGCTCCCGCCATTTGCTGCCCGAGACATTTAGCATGGTCACCATAGAAGTGGTTTCTTTCTACAATACAATCTAGAATAGACAAAGGAAATCCGCCATCTTGTCACTAAAATCTGTCAGTATGTTCATTCGTTGCCCTTTCTAATACTAAGCCTGCTGGAGGAAGATAGAAATAAATTAGAAAGAGATGGACGTCAGCTCCCTCTAGTGGACTGGTGTGACATTATGGCTGGTTAGCTGGACGTCACAACGACTATTTTATAAATGTTCGAAATAGGCCATTGTGATTTACATACAAGCAAACAAAGTTTAGCGTCTGTATAACCACTGATTGTCTAATTTAAATGCCTGTTATTTGCAGTAAATAAATTACAGTAGCACAGATGATCATCGACCACAATTCTGTCCTGCAGTGGGCTTTCGACAGCAATGCAACAGGTGTTTGACAGCAGATAGTTTAATTGCTGTTGCAAGATACATAATGACCCTGCGGAATGCGGATATAAGTAAAAGAAGACAATTTCAAGTAATTTCAAGTTTCAAGTATCTTGTTTAGTGAACTAAAAATACTCACCAGTAGCTGCAACGAGCCCTTTCGATGCGCGGGAGCAGCCAGTATCTGCAGCGCGTTAGGGTCGGTCGCTATAGCGCACAACGGCCGCGCGGTCGCCGGCGTCCGCAGCAACGCGACGCGCGTTAACGTCGGTAGCGACAAAACTTGGACTGACGACGCTAATACTACTGCCACCCTGAAAGTTATTTATAATAATTGTATAAAATATAATGCGCATTTGCGTTTGTTATATTGACATTCTTAATGTGTGACGATGTGGTTTAGGTAAATATTATGAGCAATAAATATTATAACGTACTCGTATCATTGGAATCGACCATTTACCATAGATAGGTTGACGTAATTACAAAATATATAATATAGTGTCCTATACTACGTAAATTGTTGAGGAACTTAATTAGTGTAACTTGTAATATTAATTTAGAAAAATAAAATACGTCTTAATACAATTTGAGAATCTAATTGCGAAATAGTTTTTATCAGGAAAAACCTTGAGTTTATTCAAAATGTCTACGTGGTATATTATTTAAAACAAAGACATTTGGTACGTTATTGTACAGCATCTGCATGCTATTGGCTTAATTATAATCAGTTTTAAAGGACAAAATATAAGTCTAAATTGTAACACAATTTTTAAATCTAACAGAGTTAATGTTTACTCTTTTGGAGAACAAATTGATACACAATGTACAGTATTGATTTTTTACCAACAAATAATGTATACTAGGAAATGTCACCGTCATGGTTAGGAACGTGACTTTATTACTATAACTAGATGACGCCCGCAACTTCGTTGCGTCAAAATTAGTTTATCGCGCGGGAACCGTTAAAAAGTATCTTATGTCCTTTCCCGGGACTCAAAGTATCTCCATACCAAATTTCAGCAAAATCGGTTCAGCGGTTTGGCCGTGAAGAGGTAACACACAGACAGACGGACAGACAGACAGACAGACACTTTCGCATTTATATTCTTAGTATGGATAGCAACGACTGCCTAACATTATTATAGGGGGACAAGATGTAGGTACCCCATCTTCTGGGTATATATTTGATCGAAGGGTTCAGAGTATCTTATAACAACTGCCGTCTTGTCGACAACAGTAGACTTTAATATTATAGATCCAGACTAGTTACTGAGTTCTTACGTAATTTTATAAGAAAAAAACATAACTTATTATATTTAAGTAGATAATATATATTATTACTCTATTCCGCTATCCCCAACCCGCAGCCCGCGGGTTCGCATGCGGCCCGCGGGTTCGCATGCGGCCCGCGGGTTCGCATGCGGCCCGCTGGGACTTTATTAATTTGTGGCCCGCGTGATGTTAAACAATTTTGAAATTCACGCCCACCGGGCAAAATAATGTAAAGTCGTATTTAAAGTCGTGAATTTTTTCCACTTTTAAACAGTTAATTTTGAAGAACCTTATTTTTTAACCCTAAAATTTTTTTGTTGCGGCCCGCGACATCAAGATTTTGATCTTGATGGCATGTTTGTGGCCCGTGTGGAAAAAAGGTTGGGGACCACTGACTCTTTTAGGTCAAGGTCACATAATATCTTATCATAATATGCGCATTGAAATGTGTTACAGTTAACAACGCCACGGTGATTCAAACAATTTATAGATTAGGAAGTGTTTGTAAAGTGTGCTAAGGTTGAAAACTTGAAACTACACTTTTGCACTGTATTCTTTAATGTTTAAATTACAGCTAGATGCAGGTATAGTACCTAAATATAAACTACCTTTAAAAAGGTGTTATTTTATTTAGGCCCCATCATAATATTATGTTTCGTCAAGCCGAGAGCTAAACCTAAACTGACTGGATTGGACGAAAATAATCTACTTATTATTATATGTCATGCATTTTCCGTTTTGAGATTAGAACATCCCATTTTTTACTAAGTAGGTACTTACTTATTAATCTTCCATTGTAGGTCGATGGTCGATGAATAATAATGGGGCTATTGTTAGAGCTATGTTTAATGTAATAACTCACTTATCCCTTCTCGCCTTCAGCGCTCGTATCGGCGACTTGAACAGGACCTCTGCCTTGAAGGCGCGTTGCTGGTCGTCTAACAGCATAAGGGCGCAGGGCCGCCGCGCGCGCACCACCAGTAGCCAGTTGGTGCGGAATACCATCTCGCATAGCGACACCTCGCCCAGCTCCTCCTTGCCTGGTGACGTCAGCACAGAATGAGAGAGAGATATATAATTATAGCGTGCTAGAGAAAGAGAGAAAGGGGTATGGGTAACGTGACCATACGTCCCGCTTGGTGTTAGAACTGAAAGAATTTTTCAAATCGGACCAGTAGTTCCTGAGATTAGCGCGTTCATAAAAAACAAACTTAATATTGGAGGGGGGAGGGGGTTTCATAGGGAAGCGGCAGTTTTTTGCACTGAAAAAACTGTCGGGCTATATATTACAAAAAATTATGCTACTGGTTACCTAAAAATAGTGACAACATAACTATTGCCATCAGTAGCCAAACCCAATTATGTAATTTTCTAACATAATTTCTTTATTTAATACCAATCAACTGTGTTTGTAGCATATAACTAAACTATTTTGTATTACATTAAAATATCGAAAGTTGTTAGTAACAAAATAATTTTGTTCCGAATAAACTACATCGTTTGTTATTCACTGTCAAACAGTTTGGTTAAAAATAGCTAGGTTTTTGTAGGCTTATGCTTAACGTTATGATTAATTTTAACAAAACTTTTTTGTTACTATTAAATATAGTATTTACTTATTAATAGCTTAAGCTTGTTCATTTACTAGTAACCAATCTTTTGTGTAATCAGAACCTCTCAGAGGTGTTATATATTACCTAACTCTTTGGCTACTTTTAACCACACTGTTACGTAACTAATAGGGGGAAGGGTTTAATTTTTAACCAAAATTATTGTAAACCGTGACTCGGTGGTCATTAAGGGCGTAACCAAATTTTTGGGTGCAACAGTGGTGCCCTCATTAGAAATAAATTATTACTTATAAGAAAACTTTAGACGCAATTAAAACTGCTGTTTTCACCAGATCTTAGATAAACCCATAAGTTATTTATATCTATACTTACTAAATAACTTATGGGTTTATCTAACATCTGCTGAAAACAGAATTTTTAATTGCGTCTCAATTTTTCTAATAATTTATTTCTAATTGCAACCACCGTGGCACCCAAAAATTTGAGTACGCCCTTAATGACCACCGAGTCACGATTTACAATGACTTTGGTTAACAGAAATATGAATAAAACAATTAGATATAATTAAGCTAGTTTTATTTTCAAATCAACTGAAACAATTATTACAGTCATAATTATTAATTACCCTTCGACAGCGAAGTTCCAACAGTCATTATAAATGGTTGTAGCTGAAGACTCATACTCATAAGCTTATCACGTCTTCTAGTGATTGTTTCTGCTATTTCAGCTGTACTGTTAACATGAGTAATAAAACCATCTAACACTTCTTGTTTTGAGGGTCTCCATTGCTTTTTCGGTGTTTTTTTGTTGACATCATCACATTTAATGTGTTCGTCAGAAATGGAAGACTGGTCAAAGCAACCACATCTAATGCTTCTTCATTATATTCTGCAAAATAAAATTTGAATCAAATGTTTGTAATTTTGTATAAGTAAAATTATAATTTTATAGTCATTATTATGTACTAATGAAATAGAACGAAAAAAAATTACATTTATTTAAAACCTATCCACTTGATTCATGATCAAGTGGTAATTGATTATACAAAACAATTTGTTCAAGCTGACAATGTCTAGTCCCTACAATGTCCATAATGCTTTGTTGTCGTGTCTTAAAACGTCAAGTATCAAAAGGTCTATTTCCCAAAATGACTATGATATTAAATAATATTTAAAACCTTTTAAATAGTTAAGAGTTGTTCCATAATAACCAACCTTAGGTTATGGCTGGCTCTTCATTAAAAATAAACTGTATCCAAAGAAGTATACTAGGTTAAGAGACTACATAACAATATGATGAAATTCATAACAATAATATAATGAATTACTAATAACATCCGTTCTATGTTCAACGCTATTTTTAATATCTAATGCAAAACATCAGCCCCCTTGACAACTGGCAAAACGCAAACGCTAACGTTACAAAATGTATGGATTTGACATTAGTATTCGCTAGAGAAGCGATGGCTTATGTCAAATCGCATACATTTTGTAGCGCTAGCGTTAGCGTTTTGCCAGTTGTCTACGGGGGCAGGGATTAATATAACTTAGGAAGCAGAAAGAATTAAATATGCTTACCATCAGTGTCACTCAGCAACCCTTTTATCTTTGCCATTTCAATCAGTCGAGGCCTTATTAATAACCAATTTTCATCAAATGTCCCAGACTTCGGAAACATTTTGTTGAAATCTTTTAATATCTGTAAAATAAAACAAAGTATGATTATGTTCGCATAATCGTGTGTAGGTAAAAGCTTAAGACGGCATATCGGCTACAGTGCTGCCGCCACGAGAAATAAATCATTTAAATACGGAGATGTTTTTAAAATTTTTGGTCTAGTGGCCTTTAGATAAATGGTAATGCTTGTTAAATGCAATTTATTTTACAGCCATCCACTTTGATTTACATTATTGTCAAAAACGGATACTTTTGTCGGAAATGTGAAATATATATTATATAACTGGTGGCAGCAGCGCTGTTGTGTCCTGTTTCTTGTCTTGTTAAGAGGACACAGATTCCTCTTAACAAGACAAGAAACTATATAGGAAAGTAGTATAACATCTTTGTAACATACCAAATATATTCCACCTGGTTGATTAACAGCTTTATATTTGAAGAAATATTCATCTATTGTCATATTATCTTTTGCTAAATCGCTTAATCTCTTTTTTGTAGTGAGTTCCCAGTACAATTCTACTGTGCTCCAAGGATCAGTGTTATTTTGCAGCCATGATAATTTGTCTTCGACATCAGTGTCATCTAAAGTATTTTCTTTCAGGTGGCTTATCGCTTCTCGTGCTCTACTTGTACTAGGGCTTGGGGAATCAGGCCCACTAGAATAGTTAGATGATGTCGATGAACATCTTTTTTCCTTTAATTTTATAACGCCTGACTTGATCAAGCCCCTTCTGAATTGTCTATAATGAATAATGATCCAGCAGTTTTCCTTTAGCATAAACTTTCTGGAGTGGGCTAAAACTTGCAAAAGGTATGAAATATACAGAGGAACTTTCTTTTTTAAATATTTTGGTAATCTCATAAGCCAACTGATAAAATCGAGAACTACTAATTTTTTTTCCGGATCATTTTTCAATTCGTTTTCTATTATAATATGGCACATCCTCCGCGGAGCTGCATTATTCAAGAGACCCTTTTCCTGATACTGTAGCAGGAGTCCTTTGCCTTCATTACAAGTATTCAAGATTTTATACACATCCTAAAATACAAAATATTAATAAATTATTTACCAATATATGATTCAAGCTCTTTCTAGTTTATAACCCACAAATCAATGAAAAATACTTACACCATGTTCTGGAACACAATCACCATCAAATCTAGTGGATGCTGATATCTCTGACACCTCCAGGTCAGTCAATGTAACCTCCTGCCCCTCCTGGAGTGTGTTTTCATATGAGACGTTGTTAGTTTCATCTAATGTTATTATATTTGACTGAAAAGAAATGGAAATTGTGATGTACTTAATACAATAATGTTATTTATAAGTACGCCAACTAATATAAATAATAATTATTATATTTGTGAACATATCACAACAATAATTGAGCTAGGCACATGTACCACTGGCGAAGCCGAGGAGGACCATTAGTGTACATAGGGATTAGGGACAGACAGACGGAATTAGCAACTTAGTTTTATACTAAGTAGTAGAACGATACAATATGTAATATAGATTAACCAAAGGCATGTGGTGATAGGTATAACTGAGCCACAAAAGTCTTTTTTTAATAATTCAGAAATCATAAAGTCATATTTTAATGCACTTACAGAAACCACACTTTTTTGATTCGGAGTTATGAAAGCATTTTCCATTATGTCCTTGAGTAATTTAATTTGTATAGCCAGTTTCGCTCTGTGCCCAATAACAGGCACTAAATCTTTTAAGTCGGCATCTGACAACATTTGAAGTGTCTCCAGGTCGATCGCATGTTCTGAAAATAATAAAAACATAATAAAAGGCGTTCTTTTAGCCTGAGTCAAGGACATTATGTATTTCGTTTCTTTTTATAATTATTAACCGAGAAAGATAAAAGTCGAGAAGAAAATCTTAGAATAGAACTCTCTGGAAAGTTACAACTTTTCAGTAAATTTTTGGTTTAAATTTGTTTTATTTGTGAATATAATCATATAAGAAAACTTGGGTCAGCGGTACTGTGCTATGGCCCTCTGGCATCGCATGGGCCGACCCGGGGCGGCGGCGCGGCTCGGCGACGCAGGCAAAAATGTAATTTACCTATCTAACAAAATGTCGTTTCTTTACTCGGCATTAGATATAGGTAAAATGTAATAGACTTACCGTTGAACTTGTCAATCTGAGATAGTCCGCGATGGTCAATTTTTCAGGTGCCTCCTCTGATGGTTCCATCGTGCGTTTTAATTTCGTGATACTTTTACCTAATAAAAACATAGGCAGGTGGAATTATAGTAGAAAGTAGAAACTCTCCGGTCAAGGTCTTAATGAATTGAGCAATGAGCAATAATGAGACCTTTTAACGCTAGCGGCTGGCTTCACTTCACGAAATCACGACGAAAAATGGCGGCGCGGATAGCGTCGGTAGCGACTAGCGATGCGAAAACACAGGAATTAACATGAATGCGGGGTGGAGGGGCGCGCATCGGACGCGGGCGCCGCGCCGTACAAAACTTTTCGTTCTACGCAACATTTTTGTTGTGTAAATAATAACGTCTAAATTCTTACTTAACAAATATTGTATGCTGCAATTAACATAACTTATAGTAAAACAATTTGTGTTGTTGGCTACAAGAAGGTTGTGTAATTAATTAAGAATTGTTTGCATAATTATAATCTATATAATTTTGTTGAAAACTACCTGAACCGTTATTGGTTACCATTAACATAACATTTTTATAAAGAATAGCCTAACTCAATTACCATAACTCGTTTTATACGATGTAACTGAAGTGGATTGTTTGCATTTAAACTGACTTTGCTTATGAGTATACTAAGTTATGCTACATACACAATAGCCAAACTGTTTTTGTTAATTAGTTTTTTCAGTGTGTGTCATGAGGCGACGGAAATAGAGTGGCCTACTGCACTTATGAAGTATAAATCCAGCACTGAGGAGAGTAAGAAATAGAGGGAAATGTTCATTCCAAAGGGCTTTTAAATAGGCTACATTGTAATATTATATTGGTTATGATGTGTATTATCATGAAAGGGGTATGAAGATTTTGGCCGACCTATAATAACTGTCCGCCATTGTGTTTTTTCGCGTTTGCCCTAAGGGCCTTATCACTCTGGCGATTAGCGAGCGATTTGAAAGCGACGCGATTGCGCAACGCACACGCCGCGGTTGCGCGACGTGCACGCCGCGACAGCGCAGCGTCGTCGCGGCGTCGCGTGGACGCCATTTTGTACACTCGTCTAGGGAGTATACAAAATACGAGTGTACAAAATGGCGTAAACACCATGCCGCGATGACGCTGCGCTGTCGCGGAGTGCACGTCGCGCAACCGCGGCGGCGTGCGCGCTGCGCAGTCGCGTCGCATCCAAATCGCTCGTTAATCGCCAGCGTGATAAGGCCCTCATTGGCGCATTTTCATTGGTCGATAGGGTCTGCATGCGGGGTGCGGGAGATTTCTGAAACACATGCCACGACCAATGATAATGCGCCATTAGTTGTCAATTAGTTGTCATAGACTCCCCGCGTGCTGTATACGGTACGATTTAACGACTAATGAAAATGCGCCCTAACAATAGCGGTAGGTACTGTGTATGCGTCACACTCACACACGTAAACACGCATTATCGCGCCACCTGCATTGTTTAAGTAGAAAAAAATAATTATTACGATTAATCATTATACATTAACTTCTTACTGTAATCTTTTGAACATTCATATTTCATGTGTACAATAATTGATAAGTTTTTTTACATTAAGAAACAATGTTCTTAAGAATAATAATAATCAATAGAAAAGTCACTCAAGTAGTTACTCTTTTATTTTGTGATGTGATTTTCTAATTAATGAATTAAATTTCTATATCATAAAAAAGTAGAATAATAGTATTAACTTATAGTAGGTAAATAAATGCTTGTAAACAAGAACTCAGCGATGAATTTTTTTGGAGTTATTGAAACCAAAAGATGCAACTTACTGTAGTGCGCCTTCTCGACAAGTGGGTCGACATTGTAAACGCGCAGACCAGATGTTAGGCAGCAAGTGAAGCAGCCTGAAATATAACAATTAAAAGTATATTTTGTCGCTTTATCTTAATATTGTATTTTATTCTATACAATGACTACAAACTTATTTGGTATTCAGATTTATTTAGAACATAGAAGAACTTTTATATAAAATGAACATTAAATAATTAAATATAATATTAACTTTCAACTACGTTTACATAAAGAATTGTATTTTTAAATGTGTGTGAGTTGTCTGCTGTCACTTGTATTAAAGGCAAGAATACTGTGTTTTTTTTGTAAAAGGTATAACCGTATGAGTCACTCACAGCCAAATCATTAATATACAATGGCCTCTTAATACAATATTGTTTTGACTGCAAAGGTAAATGCTTTGCATGACATTAGTACCCTCAAAAGTTAGTGAAACTCAAACAAAGAAACTAGGAAGAAATAAAATCTTACAAATAATATTTTATAGTAATGTAGCTGTCCCGGTGACCTTTTTGTCACTTAAAACCTTCCCTGGACTTCTACGAATATTTTAAGACTAAAATCAGCCCAATCCGTTCAGCCGTTTTTGAGTTTTAGTGTGACTAACACATTTGAAAATCCATTTTTATATATATAGATATCTCCCATAAATACCTAGCTTTCAATTATTGTATTAATAAATATTTTGCATACATTAATTAATTATCCTAATCATGGGCGCCGGCAGAAATAATTTCCAAGGGGTGCAGATTTTGGTTTTCTTTATTTTCTTTTTATATACGAACAACAGTGATTGTCTATTTACGTTAACAGAATACATTTAGTGCCGAAACATTATGAACTATCTTTGTACGGCATGGTAATATTTTTATTTTAATAATTCCTGTTGATCCCGAGATTCCCGAGGGATGCAAGCGCACCACCTCGCACCCCCTGCCGGCACCCATGATTGAAGGGTTAATATTCAATCACAAAACAGAAAAGGATAGTTAATTAGGAAGGTGAGGAAAGTTAATTTTAAGTTAAGAGATAACTAAACTGGTATCGAAAGCTAACAAAAATTTTGTAAAAAGTTATGGACAAGCAAACTGGTTTTAAAATATGAGTCACAGTTGACACAATGCTATTTAAAAAATAAAACTGCAGCAATATGGACAGCGAGTTCAGCAACTTTGTTTATGTACATAAGTCGTGATATTGGTCGCAAGATTTATAAGCTGGTCAGTGAATTTGGTATAGTACATGCGTAAATAAAATTCTGCGCGGGTGATCGACTAAAAATACAAACAACACGTGGTAGAGCATCGAACTATCACTCGCGCGTGGCGATCATAATAAACGCAATAACATGAATTTTAACATGCTGAGTGCACGATCTTATTTTATTCAGCAGTACTATTTATGACCATGTAATATGTTGTTGTGGTGCTCTGAAATATTGTTAAATGAGAACAAAGAACGCAGGTTGACGAACTAGGAAGTAATTCAAACCTTGGTCCTGGTTAAACCCCAGGCTCGTGATCCCGCTGCTCCTCCGGCGCGCCATGTTTTACGCACAATAGATTTATCATAAACATTGAGTTGCCTTTTTATCGATTGTCTTAAAGGACATTTTCACATTAAATTTTTGAAATACGCATATATTTTAGTTACATTGCGAACAATGTGTGAAACACAGCTGATATTTTGATGACTGATGACAATTGACAGAAAAACATAAAGTGTTGCCATCAAAGAAATTATCTACTTCTTCTTCGTCTTGTCCGTTAGATTAAACTTTGGCCAGTTTTTTTTTTATAAAATAAGTACCCAGATTCAGCGCAAGGCGTGGGCAGTGTGGGCGACCGCCCACGGCCTCGCGGTCCAAGGGGCCTCGCGCCTCTTGGACCCCGAGGATTTTTTTTGGGAATTTACGCGTTTTGTGACTCAAATTTTATTTATAAAAAAATGATTGTCTAAAAATAATTCATTTGGGCCTAGACGTCCTCGCAAAATGTATCTCGCCCACATAAAATTTTGGTCTTGCCCCACTACTGAGTACCTAGAGGGGCTAGAGGCGAAAACACCACCACCACCAGTAGTAGTGCAGTTGTTTCATTCATTTTTTTGAGAAGTTTGTTATATTATTGCTCCTGTTGCTCTTGACAAACATTTATTTTTTTTTAAATAAAAAAATGGAAAACTTCAAAATCATTTTGTCTTCCCTGGTCGAAGAAATTATTTTTCAAGTAAAATTTACAGCTTTAAAAACGGTTTTAAATTACTTTGGGTGCCATTTAGCTAAAATAATAATTGGAACATTAAGACATGTAAATCTTATAAATTTTTAAAAGTACGTTACAAAATATTTTCACATGTCGAAATTATAGGAGTAAGCACGGAGTAAGGCTATTTTTATACTTTACTTTCAGGAGTCCAGTCATCGCTAGTCTAAAATGGATTTTGTAACAACAAACAATAATGACTTTCAATTTCCTTTTCATAAGCAAGTTGTAGGAAAGTAAGTGATCTAATTTTTATTCCACTTCCATTGTCTTTCTACGTCCATTTACCTACTCATTACCTATAACTAGCGTGAAGCATACCGTAGACCTAATAATAATATTCAGAGGCGGCGCAAGGCGTGGGCGGTGTGGGCGACCGCCCACGGCCTCGCGGTCTAAGGGGCCTCGCGCCCCTTGGACCACGAGGTTTTACGAGTAGTGATACTCAAATATCCATAAATAAAACTTTGAGTATCAAAAAAATATTTCTCTCAACAAATCCGTTCTTTAGCGTCATCCATTAGGGGGCCTCGCAAAATATATTAGGTACAATTCCGTGCATCGCGATCGATCGCGGTCGCGCACGACCTACGACAGTCGTAGGCCCCGCGCGACCGTGTCAAAGTTATATGGCACGGTCGCGCGCGTCAGTCGCGGGCCTCGGAAGCGGTGCCATACATTTTCATACGTTGACTATGGTCGCGAGCGTCCGACGACAGTCGTAGTTCGTGCGCGACCGCGATCGATCGCGATGCACGGAATTGTACCTTTAGGGGCCTCGCAAGATATTATATTTTGCCCACATAAAATTTAGGTCTTGCCCCGCCACTGATAATATTGTAAAATATAATATAACACGTCACATAATATTATAATCATAATATACGAGACATACCGCAGCACTGGTAAGTGGTATCATAAGATGTATTACATGTATACCTGCAGCAAACTGCCAAATGCAATATTTTTCTCTTATCCAATTCCGATTTCAGGCCATGTGAGCCTCCCAAACCAAACTCCACGCCGCTGGCACGCCCTCCACCTGTCGCTCCATACTGTCACTGCGACTCCCACTCCTACTCCCCCCGAGTGGAGCAATACAAGCAGCTGCTAGAGAAAGAGCAGAAGCTCTGTCAAGATTACGAACATCTTCAGAAGCAGGTTCTTTCAAGCATTTCTTGATTGTGATAGAAGTTGTAGGTGTTAGTATTGATTGAGTACTACACGAGAAGAAAGTAAATTTTATTGCTTTTAATTTTTAACAGGCGTATGGATTATGAATTTTATTACTACAATAAATATTTACTACGAAATATGTAGATAATGTGTACCTAAGTATTGCTAATAACTTACTTACATAAATTATTGATGATATTCGCACTTTCGTAGTAATAAAATTTTTTAAAATACTTAATTAAATTATCTTTAAAAATCCAAACAACAATGTTCTTTAGCTGTTTATGTTTTAAATCCAGCTGGTGGACGTGACAAACGACATCTTGGACCATCCCTGCGATGACCTGGACACAAAAATGATGACGATGTACCAAGCCACATATAAAAAGAGATGTTAGTATGTTTGTATGAATTCTTAATACATAAATTAGATAAGGTAAAGCACCCATTACCTACTGGCGTCCTGACACTTTAAGAGTTCATAGTTACAATAGGTAGATAACAGAATTACCTAAGTATATTGTGGAATTGCTAGTAATTTCTACAAAAAACGTATCTTATAGTGCTATAAATGATATTATGATGACTGCCAACGATGGGATAGTTTGCCCTAAGTATGATTATTAAATTGATAAATAACTTTAAAAGTAGGCAGTAGCGTAACTGTAACATCCGGGGACCGGGGCCCCTGGCAAATTGATGGGGCCCTGTCAGTAAAAATCGTCACCTAAATAATAAAACAATATATAAAAAAAATCTGACCTCACGACCTCTTGGGCCAGGGCCCTTTTGGGTCGGGGGTCCGTGGCATTTTGCCAGCCCTGCCACCCTATGCTTACGCCACTGAAAGTAGGCAAATATTTTATTTTGGTTTGATCATATTTTAACGCATAAACGCGATGAATATTCAATAGTCATCGCGTCTTGTATTCAATGCTTTGCAAATAGGACGAGTACTTTGACCGCAACGATAATTATTTGGTCAGAGCGTGATATGACACTTTGTCATCGCTCGATAAGTAAATTACTTAAAAATACAAGTAATTTACTTTATTATTTAGCTAGTCAAAACCACAAGACTAGTCACAAAACATTGTGACTTGTTACTAAAATAAAAAAAAAATAATGCTAGGATAATATTATTAAAGTGCTCCAAGGCTTTAAATTAATATGTCAATGGGCGCTGCTCAAAGCGCTGCTGGTGAACTGGAGAACTGTCAAAAATTGCGTTTCTGTATATGATAGCAGCATCTAGCCAGCGTTAAGGCTGCGTTTCCACTGAAGCGGGGCGGAGCTTAGCGGTGCCGAATTGACCATCAATCACCATGCTCGAAATCTCCGCTGTCATTCCGCTGGAATAGCACGATTGGTCAATTCGGGCACCTCCGCTTCAGTGGAACGCAGCCTAGGCCTTGTCGAGCTGTATATTATGTATTATGCATATTATAATATACTTACAGGTGTAACAAAACTAAGTGATAACTGATAATACTCAAGGGTGTGTATGTATTCCTTGTAGAGAGTTTACTGTGAAAGTAGCAGCACTGAAAGACCATTTTTTTCACTTTCGTATGGGGAAACTGTAGTGACTGCGGCGCTTGTCCATTCAGAATTGAAAAAAAATAGTCTTTCAGCGCTGCTACTTTCACACGTACACACCTTAGAGTATTCTCACTTAGTTTTGTTACACCTTGTATAATTATGCATTTTCTATAAGTACATCTATACATATACTTATTATAAAACAAAGTCGCTTTTATTTCCCTCATGTCCCTTTGTTCCCTTTAATCTTTAGAACTACGCAACGGATTTTGATGATTCTTTAAGTGTTAGATAGCCCATTTACCGGGGAAGGCTATGGGCTATACTTTATCTCGCTAAGACTAATAAATGCGAAGAAATAGATGATAATGTGGAAAAAAAAACGGGGAAAATTATTTGAAAGGGCTAACTTGAACGCGCTAATCTTAGGAACTACTGGTCCGATTTGAAAAACTCTTTCAGTGTTAGGTAGCCCATTTATTGAGGAAGACTATAGGCTATATTTTTATCACGCTAAGACTAATAGGAGAATGTGGAAAAAACGGGGGAAATTATTTGAAAGGGCTTATCTCGCGAACTACTGGGGCAATTTTTATGTTATTTGGCACAGATAAAAAATAGACCACGTGAAGGATCATAGGCTATCGATTTTAATCATATAATATTTTATACCCGTGCGACGCCGGGGCGGGTCGCTAGTGTTGTATAATATAAAATATTAGATATGTGTACTGTGTAGTTATTAACTTATAAGTTATTTAACATTATCTATTTTCAAACTTTACAAAATACTGTTCAACAGCATTCCCAGTGACTGAATACAGAAAGATAATGGCGGCCTCGCAATCCGACGCACCGATTCCGATGGAGAGTCACAGACTGGGTATCCTACGGTGTTACAAGGATCCCACGCACTTCTCACCGAAACCTCCAACCGTACGTCCCACCATCCAACCGCCGAGGACGGTGCATACGGGCGTAGCACCGAAGGCAGCAGAGGTCTGGTTCTCCGACTATCCTGGTAGGACAGAATACATGGACACCTACAGCTCGTCTGCGAAATCCTCCTGGAGATCCATGCAAAGGTACAAAGAACCTCTGCCCTCGACTCGTCGAAGAGCGGATGTGTGCTTATAAGCTCCAAGCCTCCAACACAAAGGTTTTTCTTACCATATTATATATTTGGCTAATCTCATAAGCGTGACCGTTATCAATTAACCGATTCATGGCCAATGCCGCGCCCAGCGCGTCATTCAAAAAGTTTTAGTGAGGCCGATGACGCGCCAGACGCGGCATATAAGAATTGTTAAAAAACACGTTAAAACTAATTTATTATACTGTAATTACAATTCCCTTGTCTAAATATACCTTTTGAACTCAATTTTATGCGTGGCCGTTTATTTTAGAATTAAAGGCTTCTAGTCAGAGATCGTCAATCATTGGTTCACTCGAAGAATCCTTACTTTTCTGCGATTAGCGTATTTATGAAACTTTTTTTTCTTATTAACACTCATCTTCATCAGCGTCAGTAATTGAGCTTCGATGCTACTGTCTGTTGGGTTATTTTTTGCGTCATGACAAATACGAGAACTTTCAATTACTTAATGTCCTTTTCAATGTAAAGTTTTGCAATATTGAGTGACTATATTCTGGAAAACTTTCATTCTCCTTATTGTTGTTTTCCAGGCAATTTTCATTTGAGTATGTTTGTAAATCGTGGCTGGCTATATTCAGGAAAGTCATTATATTCCTGCTGATTATCCAAAACAAACGTATTTCATTTGTTTAAATAAACCTTTTTCTGAGAGCTATTAAATTTTAATACAAATTTATATTGTCATAGCTACACAACTACTCTAAGTTATTTATTCTTCAACTAAAATAGATGAAGTTGCTAGTCATAATAAATCCCACAACCTTTACGGAAAAACTACCATGCCTATTGATTTGTGCTTTAACATGTAATTAGGGTTCTAACTTCCGTACCCAAAAGATAAAAACGGGACTAATAGGTACTAAGGCTGGCCTCACACAGCCGGAATGTCTTTCTGAATTCATATTATTAATTCAGAAAGACTGGAATTCCATACAATATCAGTAAGTATGCTCCACGTACACATTCTGATTTTTTTCAGATTATTTTTCTCAGATCGATCTGTAAGAATGATACTGACGAGCGTTCTGAATTCCGGATCGATAAATTTAAGATTATGATTTCATAACGCGTGTATTCCCATACATTTTCTTCTTCAGAGACTTCGTTGTCTGTCCGTCTGTCTGTCTGTCTGTCTCCAGGCCGCAACTCAAGAACGGTAATAGAATTGAAATTTTCACGGATTATGAATATCTGTTGCCGCTATAATAACAAATACTAAAAACAAAATAAAATTAAATAAATAAAATAAAAAATGAAGGGGAGCTCCCATACAAAAACATAATTTTCGGCATAATTTTGCTCTATAATGGTACGGAACCCTTCGTGCGCGAGTCCGTGTTATATGTGTTATCATCAGTCAGTCAAGGTGTGACGACGTGAGCCCTCACAAAGCTCGGCTTTTAGTAACCAGCACTAATTAAAATCATTAATACCTACATACTCGTATGAGCAAAATTTGTGCCAAAGGTTGACGACTACTTACACATTTTGTTAACAGTATGAATTACTACTTTTATACGCCATATCAGCTTTGAATTACAACTAATACGAACACTGCACACAAAATTTATCTTTTCCCCCTCTGATTTACGCATATTTACAATAAAATATGCATAAAACACAACCAGTGGCCAATGCCGCACGTGGCGCGTCATCGTTTAGCAGGGCCGATGACGCTTATGGTGCGTCATCGAACAAAGTACTTGGCCTGTCGTAAGAATTTGTTGAAATGAAGGTGGCAACGAATCGGTTAAGCCTCAATCCAAAATATTGTTAAGATAGGTTGTTCTAAATATCTTTAATGTTGGAAGATAGAAATTAATAAAGCAGGGAAGATGAAAATGTTTTTTATTGATTTGTAAGTGAAATGCTGGCACTCATGGGCGTACCCAGGATTTCAGCTCGACCGACTTCCAAGGTAAAAACAATAATAACATTAATATGAACTAAAAAGTATTACTTAAATAATTTTTCCTATCTAATAGTGCCTTTTTCCGAATTCGGCTAAACCTCAACTATTTCTGTACTCAATCTTCATTATTTTGAAGTCGATACCAGATAGCTGAATCTTCAGTTCTCTGACAGAATATTTGAAACTGGCACCGACTTCAAAATTATGAAGGTTGAGTACAGAAATAAGGACCCTGAGCCATGTAAGGCCAATCAAACGGGAAAATGCTTGTTATTCATTTATTAACTAAATTAAGAAAACAAACTATCAAGTAATGCTCTGTTTCATAAGGTATCATATTATAAATCTCTTTTTAATCTAGCCTCAATAGCCATTCAATAAACTTAAGTTTTTTTAAGGCTCTTCCAAATGGCCTTGAAAGGAACACAGCTCCAAACAAGGCCAATATTATACGTCAGTCGTTTAACTTGAAAATAGAGTCACAATTATTTATTTATTTGCTTTTACTAAAACAACATTATAATTTCTTTCAATTAAGCAACACATTAAATGCTCAATATATTTATATAATCTAAAAAAACTATGACGAGCATTTCTTGAACATCATTTTATAACTAAGAATATATAAATGGAAATTCTTTAAAAATAGTAGCAATTAGTGTCACATTGACACCTTATAACTAATTGCCAATGCGTTTTATAATACAGACAAAAAAAAATCTAAAATGGCCTTCTTATGGGCCCGTTCTTTATAAGGCCAAAATGTTCAATATGCGTGTATAAGTTTAATAATCCTAATAAGTAAAGATGTTATAAAAAACAACGTTATTTTAATTGTTACGGTACGCATCTATAACTAAAAAAAACTGTTTATATGTTAATGATGTTTAGATGTTCCTCGTAATGTTTATGTTCCCTAGCAAGGCCAACTATCAAATCTTTGGTTGGGCCTTATAAGGAACCACCGGCCTTCCTAGGAACATTACCAATATTTTAACGTAAATCGAGGCACAAGTAGATTTTCTTTTATTAGTACCATATATATTATATCCCTATACGATAATGCCCTGTAATAAAATTTGAGATAGATATAGGTTATGTAACTAAAAAGTAAAGTTTTTCAGGGTGCGGAAATTACAATTGTAGCCTCGAGAACCAAAGTCTACAAACAGTGAGATCTCACTGCCACAATAGCGGCGCGATCGACTCGGCGCCGCGTTTGTGGCCGTATTAAGTTTGATGGATCTAAGTGTGTAGTAGAAAGAAAATGTCTTTACATGACGATAACTGCGACTTTTTGATAGTTGGCCTTCATAGGAACATGGCCTTACATGGCTCAGGGTCGTTAGTTGAGGTTTAGTCGAATTTGGAAAAAGGCACTATTAGATAGGAAAAATTATTTAATACTTTTTAGTTCCTATTAATGTTATTATTGTTTTTACCTTGGAAGTCGGTTTTAATTTTTTGTTAAAAATAATATTTTTACTCTTTTTAGTTACACTAGTAGGTAAATTATCGCGTATATTTAACATAATATCTTATTACAATTTGTTAAGAGTCACAACTCACACTCACAAAATATATTATCAGTGAAGTGAACATTTGCTAGGCAATTTAACAATTTTAATGTTTCAAGCCCCAAGCGGTCACCGGCGATTGCGATAACAATAGAAAGGCTATTGTGTCTCGTTTTTCCACGATCGAAGGAGCTATCAGATAAAAAATGTATAAACTTGCATAGTACCTATGTACCGTAGCTACTCATATTTAATATCATAATTGACCGTTCTTGTAATCAAGAAATCAAATTGATACTTAGTGCGCCATCTATCGATAATAAGTGTAACTAAAATACCCTTAATGTTTGTTTTGTTTTTAAAATAACTTTATTTTAATTATTATTGTATCCATACCTATGCCTTGTACTATTATCTATTCTGTGCCATGAGACATTGGTGACCTTAACACGACGTGGTAATGATGATGATGATGAAGACGATGATGATGATAAATATTAATTGCAAAGTAGCATATGCTTTCTGTTCTTAAAACAACGCCGAAACTCCCAAACGTGTTAGATACACGTCAGTTAGGAGTCAGGAGTTCCCTTCAGCATCTTCGAAACCATGGTATAACTTGACCCAATATTTGACTTTTTGGTAGCATATTCTTAGTACACTTCACATAAAGCTAAAATCACCATATGTTTCCATATAAATTTCGAGGAGTTCCCTCGATTACTCATGGATCCCATCATCAGGTCACCACTTTTGTGAACATGGTACCAAATTGAAGTGAAACCTAATACAACAAAATAAACATTTCGAAAATCGGTTCACAAACGGCGGAGTAATCGTTGAACATACAAAAATAAAAAAAAATAAAAATATCCACAGCCGAACATATAACCTCCTCGTTTTTTGAAAGTCGGTTAAAAATCAGGAACACCGTTGTGGTTTTGCCTGGTAGATATGCCAGGGTGCGGCCTTCACCGCTCCCGGGGAGTCCCACACACACCGGTGGTGGATGCGTAAACGCTTTTCTCCAACAGTTAAAAGCTCTCTGTGTGTTACTATAGCAATATGAATCAACACAGGTAGAAACAAATTATCGGACGCATCCATAAGTCGTGGCTGATGGATGCGGCTCAAAGTGCACGGTTCATCCGTGGACGTCAAAGACCTAACCTATAGTCAATGACAGATGTCCGCGGATGCAATTAAACATCCGGCCAGCCAGATTCTGTTCGGACGTCCGAACGTTCAAGATCGCGTCCGCGACTTATGTTAGACAATGTGCACAGTTATTATAATGTATTTTATATTAATCAGATAGAAACAAGCCGCATCCGATGAAAACGTCCGTGGATGTTCGTCCGATAATTTGTTCCCAGCTTTAGTGTCAAGACTCACAAGTACTATCAGCACAGCTATCAGGGAAGTTGATTAATAAGCAGATGGCGTATCTATGTAATTCGGTAGTGTTACCCAGCTTACGACCTACTTTGAATTGACATAAACCAATTAAATTACATAGGTCTGTCGACCGCCTGTGAATCAATTTCTTCGACGGTAGAGATAAACTACGATAACGCAAACGCACTTCAATCGTTTTGAATTTTGGAGGGGCGCGCCACACACTCCAAAATTCAAAACGATTGAAGTGCGTTGTCAAAACGTTTGATATGCGTTGTCTTGCGCGGTCAGCTAGTTATGATTAGTTGACCAACAAACTTTGGTAATAACTTTATAAGTGACATTGAGTGAAATATTATAAGTCTGGTTGATTGGTAGAACACTTACAACATACAAACTCTTTCATACGGATGTGACTACACACATTGAAACAGTAATTTGGAGGGGCGCGCCATGTTATCGTAGTTTATCTCTACAAAGAGTTTACTGTGACATTGTCATTTGTCTCTGTGTGCCGTGTGTGTGTGTAATGAACTCATAACGACTGAGTCAGCTGATCATTTGTCCCTGTTTCTAAAATTAAGACTGCTCGTGATTAATAAAGGAGCATAGAACGTTTTTCATATTATTACCTAAGGCTGCGTTGCACCAGAGGCGTGGTTAAAGTTAAAGGTAAAGTTAAGGTTAAAGTTAAATATGGCGTCCTTAGCTTTAACTTTAACTTTAACCGGAAAATTTGACAGATGTCGTATGAGCATATAGGGTGTTTGGACGCCATATTTAACTCCAGAGATTTGACATTTCGCACTGTTGTCAAAGTTAAAGTTAAAGGTAAAGTTAAAGTTAAAGGTAAAGTTAAAGGTAAAGTTAAAGGTAAAGTTAAAGGTAAAGTCAAAGTTAGTTCTTGCAATCCACTCTAAGTACCTATTAATTATTTATTTGTATCGTGGCCTGTTTTGATGGTTTTTGCTTTGGTTGACTGAAGTTTATCTATTACTTAATTAAAGACATGACGCCCACAACTCCGTTGCGCCAAAATTCATTTATCGCGCGGGGACCGTACATTTTTTTCCGGGACAAAAGTATCCTTTGTCCTTTCCGGGTAACTCAAAGTATTTCCGTACCTTTCAGCAAAATCGGCTCAGCGGCCTGGGCGTGAAATGGCTACAGACAGACAGATAGGCACATTTCCGCATTGATAATAATATTAACTATTTATAATTTAGAATTTATATTAACACCTTAAACCTTATTTTGTTGCAACAGTCAAATTGAAAGTAAACTCGAGCTGCACTGCGCTGCGTAGCGCAATTTTTACAATGAAAAGTTGCAAGTAAATTTTTCACGCACTTAAAATTAGAAATCACCATCTTAAAAGTGTAGCTTCGCATCACGCCCGCGTGTGACCTAACCCTTATCTAGATAACAGCCAGTTACTAGTAGGTACCGGAAACCACATAATCTGTACAATGTCTGTCCTTGTTGTATTTGAACTTGTGACCCGTACACTATACAACACATAGAATAATTACAAACACATTATGTGATAACGTTGGAAGTTGGAACTTGGCAAAAAGAGGACGCAGTCCACATAATAATATCATATCACTAGCTGTTGCCCGCGACTTCGACCGCGTTAAGGCCCTGTATTCCCAGAAGGGAACGATCAGTGACAAGGAGACATAAAAATATAGTAATTTAAATTCTGAAAAAAATATATATTGTGTTAAGGATCACATTGGAATTTATATTCCATTACACAATATCATAAACTTCACTCGATGAAAAAAATCCCGAAGTTACCTCTTCTTTTAACGTAATTGCCATACTATGTTCAAATTACTTGGAATTTTCAGGAAATTTTTGTACTGAACGAAAGACAAAGAATATATCTAGGGATTCTCGTTTTTTGACTCGATTGAATTATGTATAAAGAAATATAAAAAGAGGAGGTAATTTCGGGAATTTTTTCTATCGAGTGAAGTTCATGATATTGTGTTATGGAATATAAATTCCACTGTATTAGATCCTTAATATATATTTCAGAATTTAAATTAACATATTTTTAATATGTCTCCTTGTCACTTTTAAATCTTGAAAATCATCCGCTTCTGGGAATACGGGGCCATAGCCCATAACACGCACGAAAAATCAGTGGAAAAATGGGGAAAAGTATTCATCTATATATTCTACTAGCTGTTCCGCGCGGCTTCGCCCGCGTAATTTAGGATTTGCACGCAACCGTACTACTTTTACGTACATTTTCAAAAAATTGCCTATGCACCTTCACGTGGTCTATTCTTCATGTTTGCCAAATAACATAAAAATTGCTCCCTAGTAGTTCTTAAGTTAGTAAGCAATTTTATATAATATCCCCCGTATTTTCTATTATATCTCTATTTCTTAGCTTTTATTACTTGTAGCGCAATAAAATATAGCTTATAGCCTTCCCCGATAAATGGGCTATCTATCACTGAAAGAATTTTTCAAATGGGTTTCCAGTAGTTCCTGAGATTAGCGCGTTGTAATAAGCCCTTTCATATAATTTCCCACGTTTTTCCACATTTTCCTCTATTTCTTCGCTCCTATGAGTCGTATTGTAAACCTTATAGCCTTCCTCGATAAATGGGCTATCTATCACTGAAAGAATTTTTCAAATCGGACCAGTAGTTCCTGAAATTAGCGCGTTTAAATAAGCCCTTTCAAATAATGTTCTCCCGTTTTTTCCACATTTTCCTCTATTTCTTCGCTCTTATTAGTCTTAGCGTGATAAAATATAGCCTATAGCATTCCTCGATAAATGGGCTATCTAACACTGAAAGAATAATCAAAATCCGTTGCGTAGTTTTAAAGATTAAAGGGAACAAAGGGACATGAGGGAACACTGAAGTAATTTTTGAAATCGGAACAGTAGTTCCTGAGATTAGCGCGTTGAAACAAACAAACAAACTAACAAACTCTTCCGCTTTATAATATTAGTCTTTTCCCCGTTTTTTCTACCGATTCTTCGCTTCTACTGGTTGCAGCATGATGTTGTATAGTCTAAACTCTAAATTCAAAAATCTTCCTCGATTTAAGTGGATTAAACAACACAAAAAATAATATTTTTCATTCGAAGCCGTAGTTCCTAGAACAAATTTTATAATTTTATAATTTACTAGTATTACAAATAAATGCAGACGAGGGGCTGGACACGCCTCCATCCGATGACGTCACGCCGAGCGACTTGTTTTCAAGTGAACGTTGAGGAGAGGGGGTCCTGACGACGCCTGGCGAGGCCCTTCACTTTTCTTGCGACTTTCGAACGTGGTGGACGCTTAGAGCTATTAGTTAGATTTTGAAGTTGTTTGTTCCTATTTGTTTAAAGTTTATTGTAAAGTGTTGATTAAGTACAGTTTTGCATAATGATTTTGTGTTTTAATTTTAACTTCTAAGTTTTTTTGTTATTTTAAAAATAGATTTCTAATATCAGAAGTTGGATAATCACGTAGCCTGCTTTAATAGTTATTCTGATAACGATTGTTCTTTATTTCTTTTAATATTTTGTGATTGTGGGTAGATTACATTTCAATTACGGCCTATTTTTAGAATCTTTGTGCTAATTAGGTTGCATTTGTTGCTGATAATTATCGTTTTGATTGCATAATGTCAGGGCGGTCTACAAAAAGGAATAGGAGCCGCGAACGTGATAGGTCTCGTCATCGTAGTAGATCTAACAAGCGTCGGCGTCGTGATGGTTCTAATAACCGTCATGACAGCCCTAGTATACTGGCTTTAGATACGATACTAGGCAGGTTGAGTGCGATTGAGAGCAGATTATCTGCCACATCGACATCCTCAGTACCTGAGCGGCCACGTCCACCACGAGATTGTCATACACCAGAGCTACCAGCTTTAACGCCAAGTGTGAACTGTTTTTCCTCTTTGGCAAAAGGCACGGTAGAACAAAATTCCTTTCCAGCTCAAGAACCGAGCTCTCTGCCAGGACAAAGACCTAGGGAGCTTGATACCGATGACGCAACGCACGCAACGGACAGGCTGGTGGGCGCGTTGACCTCTTTGATTGAAGTAAGATCGCCCCATTACTATATTTCTGACTTTGATCCCAGTGTACATAACTTTGATGCTTGGTGTACAGAGGTCGATCGCGGTCGTATAGCGAATCGATGGGACGACCGCGAGTGCCTATCACGAGTGGGTAACTGCCTTAAGGGTGATGCTCGCTCGTGGTTAAGCGACTGGGTTACTGTCGATCGTACCTGGACAAATTTTAAATCGGAATTCAGATCCCTATGTCCGTCAAATATTGATGTGGCTTCTGTTCTTTTTGATGTGATGTGTACAAACTCTAATAGATTTAATACCTACTCCGAATACGCTCGGAAGTCATTGTTGCGCCTTAACATTGTTGGTGGACTATCGGACGACCTAAAGACGGCCATTGTTATTCGAGGTATCTCTGATGTCCAAGTTAAAGCTGCCGCCTCTAATGCGAAACTTCAACCGAATCAATTAGTAGAATTTTTGTCCGTTTATAGTAAACCAAAAAAAGATTTTCAGTTTACCCACAATTCTTCCCGTTTGTCTAGCCATATAAAGGGTTCACATCCTGGTAAACGTTTAAATCAAAAGCCTGATATGCGCGGAAAATGTTATTTTTGCGGAATAGAGGGCCACAAGAGGGATGCATGTCCTAAAAAGCAAAAATCTGACAACTCAGATATCGTTTCAGCAGCGCCTAGTACTTCTAGTAAATCGTCACTTAACTGTAGCTATTGTAAAAAGACAGGGCATACTAAAGATAATTGTTTTGCTAAGCAGCGTGCAGAAACAAACCGTAAAAAGTTTAGTGATGTTAATTTTTGCCAGGAAGTAAAAAACCCTTACAAAAACAATGTAATGGTGGTAGTCGTAAATAAAGTACCCATTGACGCGATGATAGATAGTGGTTCTGATATTTCGCTAATTTCAAACACCGTCGTAGGTTATTTAAACTGCAACAAAAAACCTACCAATAGAATAATGCGTGGTATAGGCAGCCAGGAAATAGAGTCCACAAGTTATGTAACGGTGGTTATCGAGTTTCCTGAAATATCACTGGAAATAGATATGTTCGTTGTTCCTTCGGATTGTATAAGCGCGCCTTTGTTAATCGGTACTGATGTCCTTAACCGCGAAGGAGTAACGTACATACGGACCAGTGATACACAAAGACTCATAAGGACTCACACCTCATCAGCTATTGTCTATAATTTGAGAAGTGTCGATACAGATAGCTTAGTAGATACATGCTTGACCGGGGAGGATAAGCAACAATTGCTTTCACTTCTAAGGGAATTTGATGAGTCGTTCGTTACGGGTACTGCGACTTCAACGGTTAAAACTGGAAGCATGGAAATAAAGCTTAATAGTAATGTACCGGTGCACTATCGACCTTATAAGCTATCTGCCGACGAGAAAATACGCGTTCGTAACATATGTGCTGATCTTTTGAGTAAGGGAATCATCCGTGAGTCGCAATCTGAATACGCAAGTCCTATCATACTCGTCAAAAAGAAAGACGGGTCTGATAGGATGTGCGTTGATTATCGGGCGTTAAACGCAATCACTGTAAAAGAGAGATTTCCCCTACCATTAATCGATGACCACATCGATAAGTTAGGCACTAGTAAACACTTTACAAGCCTTGATATGGCCACGGGCTTTCACCAAGTACCTCTAAAGGATGATGAATCCATAAGCAAAACAGCGTTTGTGACTCCAGAAGCTCAATACGAATATTTGAAAATGCCATATGGACTCACAAACGCTCCCGTGGTCTATCAACGGATAATTTCTAGGACCCTTAAACATTTGATAGACACAGGGAAAGTCCTAACGTACATCGACGATGTACTCATAATGTCAGACACTATTAAAGAAGGACTTACAATCTTGCGGCAGGTGCTTGAAACCCTTACCAAGGCAGGTTTTTCCATAAATTTAAAGAAATGCTCATTCTTAAAAACAGAAGTAGAGTACTTGGGTAGGTTAATAAGCCAGGGTCAGGTACGACCGAGCCCAAAAAAAGTAGAAGCGTTAATAAAGTCCCCAAAGCCTAGGAGTGTCAAACAGGTGCGGCAATTTTTGGGTCTTGCAGGTTACTTTAGGCGTTATATAGCCAACTATGCCATAAAGTCCGCGTGCATTGCAAATTTAACAAAAAAAGGTCAACCATTTATTTGGGGTGAAGAACAAGACTTAGCCCATAAGTACATTGTTGACTGTTTAACACAAGAGCCCGTGCTAGCAATATTTGACCCAAAATTGCCCACCGAATTGCACACAGACGCCAGCACGATTGGTTTTGGCGCTATTCTTTTTCAAGAACATGATAGTAAGCGTAAAAGGGTTGTTGGGTATTTCAGTAAAGCGACACATGGCGCAGAGTCTCGCTATCACAGCTATGAACTTGAAACGCTGGCGATAGTGAAGGCTCTGCAGTATTTTCGTCATTACTTAATGGGAATAGATTTCAAGATAATTACTGATTGCAATTCAATTAAAATGACTGAGCGAAAAATAGATCTTGTACCCCGTGTAGCTAGGTGGTGGGTTTATTTTCAGGATTTTCGTTATACGTTAGAGTACAGAAAGGGAACGTTAATGCAACATGCTGATTTTCTAAGCCGAAATCCGGCACAAGTCTCACATATTCGTAAGCCTAAAAATTGGGCTCAGATCGCACAAACAGCAGATTCTGAAACCCAGGACTTAATAGATAAGTTGCGAGACGGCCAGCTAGATTCATCCCGTTACTTGGTCAAAAATAACATTCTGTACTATAAGTATAGCTCACCTGGCGAAGACTCTCGCCACCTTTGTTTCATTCCCAAGGGCCATAGATTAAGCCTGTTACGGGTATTCCATGACGACCATGACCATGTAGGGATTGATAAAACAACTGATCTAATTCTTCGTCATTTCTGGTTCCCAGGATTAAGGCAATTCGTTAGAAAATACATCACCCATTGCATAGTGTGTCTCTCACATAAAAAAGTTCCACGAGCTAGTCATCAGCCAATCCAATCATGGACTAAACCTGAATCCCCCTTTTCTAGTGTTCACCTTGACGTGCTGGGTCCCTTAGTTGAATCTAATGGCTTTAAGTATATCCTGATCCTTGTAGATTCTTTCTCAAAATACTGCCTCTTATACGCACTTTATAGGCAGGATACTGATGAACTAAAAAGGGTGTTTACGAATGCCATATCCCTATTTGGAACTCCATCTTTGATTATATCAGATCAGGGTAGGATGTTTGAAAGTGCAGGATTTCAAAATTGGGTAACTGAAATGGGGTGTGCTACTCATCTTATAACACCAGGGATGCACCGCGAGAATGGGCAGGTAGAGCGGTATTGTCGGACGCTTTTAAATATGCTCAGAATTGAAGTAAATGTTAAGGGCAATAAATGGTCTAATATTTTGTGGAAAATTCAATTAACACTTAACATCACTAAGCAGTCCACCACTCGAACTTCGCCGTTACTTCTCTTAACGGGCATAGAAGGCGCCACTCCTGTACTCCGCTCACTTGTAAGAGATGTGGCTTTAGAAGATAGTCATGCAAATCGTGAGGCGATAACTACACTCCGTAGACAGCGAGCTTCTGAACTGCTTAAAGATAACCAGCGACAGCAAGACCGCCGTATAAATGTACGTCGTAAAGAACCTCGATCCTATGCTGTTGGGGACTTCGTGTTCGTTGGCAAGGCCTCCCAGGCTTCTGGCAAGCTTGACTCGGGCATGAGGGGTCCATACAGGATTGTTCGTGACCTTCCCCATGATCGCTACGAATTGGAGCTTATGACAGGTTCCTATGGAAAACGAACACAGGCAGCCGCCGAACATATGGTTCGATGGCGTGGCGAATGGACACCCGATGCCTGTGCAGCCTTCTTTGAGAGTGTTGGTAAGTTGACGTCAACTCAAAAGTTTGTTTCGGCCGGTTATGTTTTGTTTAGCGAGCTCGCTGAGGGGTGTTTACCCTAAGACATACATGTGGTATGTGATGAAGTGATCGTTCGATCACTCCTATCGTGGCAAGCGACTGTGATGCTTCGTGCCACGGGCATAATGAATGCATTTGCAGACCTAATGCTTTCATAATGCGATTAGGGGCCATATTACGCGAATGGGATGCCTATGTTATGGTCAAGACAATCGTGGCAAGCGACTGTGATGCTTCGTGCCACGGGGCATAGCTTTAGCATTTAAAACCTTAATGCTTTTGTTGTGCGACACGACGATAAGGATCCGGAGCTTTTCGTTCGTGTTTCGTTATAAGAAGTTTCAAATTTAGAATCATTCCTTGTAAAACCATTTCGATACCTAGCTGTTTAACAAGCAAATGAGTGAGGGCGGTTTCGATTGCGATGGTTTGAGTGCACGCAAGCATTCGTATTCGGAATCGCTTTCTACCAAAAGTCAAGCAGAAAGTCGCTTTTTGACTGTATTTCTTAAACGAATATTAATTTTTCAGATGACGAAGTATCTGACGATCATCAGGGCATGTCAGCGAACCAAGCAATCGAGGATGCCGCTGACCAAGCGGTCAATGATACTGCTGTCACAGCGGTCAAAGATACTGCTGTCCAAGCAGTCGAGGATATCGCTGGCCAAGCGGTCGAGGATATCGCTGGTCAAGCGGTCGAAGATAATGCTGACAAAGCGGTCGAGGACGCCGCTGACCGGTCAGGAGAGGCCGTATTACAAATAAATGCAGACGAGGGGCTGGACACGCCTCCATCCGATGACGTCACGCCGAGCGACTTGTTTTCAAGTGAACGTTGAGGAGAGGGGGTCCTGACGACGCCTGGCGAGGCCCTTCACTTTTCTTGCGACTTTCGAACGTGGTGGACGCTTAGAGCTATTAGTTAGATTTTGAAGTTGTTTGTTCCTATTTGTTTAAAGTTTATTGTAAAGTGTTGATTAAGTACAGTTTTGCATAATGATTTTGTGTTTTAATTTTAACTTCTAAGTTTTTTTGTTATTTTAAAAATAGATTTCTAATACTAGTATATACTTAGCTGACGTTATGATCAATTATTACTATCATATAGGTATTATTATGTCGTTGTCCGCAGGTAATACTAAAGCCATCTTAGAGGATTATAATTAGAATAAATTGTTATTATCTACTAGTAGTACTTATTTCTAGTAATTTATCTTCTAAAGCCCATTTGCGTCAGTCTAGGACTCTAAGTTAAAGCACAGAATACATAATTAGTACGTAACTAACGGTAGTTAAAGTTAGATCGTTGCAAAATATATCGAGTTAAGGTGAACGCAGATTTGGCCGCACCGCACGCACCGCAGTCGCCGCATTTCGAATTCTTCATATTATAAAGAATGTAGAAGTTGCGAAGACTGCGGTGCAGGTAGGTATGCGAGCTTGCCTATAACTTCATAATATTATAAAGAATTCGAAATGCGGCGACTGCGGTGCGTGCGGTGCGGCCAAATCTGCGTTCACCTTTAGTCGTATTTCAAAATTTAAGAAAAGGTAAGATAATTTTAACACAGCGCCAATTTTAGCTCAAGTTGAAGTTAAAATATTATTTTATTTTAAATAATACATACGTACTATTACTATAAATAGGTAGTTATAATAAAGCTATAGTTCCTATAATCTTCGGATACATTTCTTGCAGTCTTTGGTTGGTTAGCGTCTAACTTGTTAACGACACTCGGTAGGACGTGACCTCTCATCAAACCAGCCAGCAGCAACAGGCAGAAAATTAGCAAGATCTGAAACGAAAGAGACATTATTAAATTATAATTTCAATGATAAAACGATACTTATATTATTCTGATGATTGAAGAATCATTAAAAGATTTTTTTACAAGTTTTTACGAGTTAGAAGTACTGACGTGGGAGAGCCATGCTTCGGCACGAATGGGCCGGCTCGCCCGGAGAAATACCACGGGCTCACAGAAAACCGGCGTGAAACAGCGCTTACGCTGTGTTTCACCTGGTTTCACCGAATGAGTGAGTTTACCGGAGGCCCAATCCCCTACCCTTTTGACATTAGAACGAAACACACCTAAACAGCTCATCTGATGCTGCGAGTGTCCATGGGCGATGAAGCTGCTTTCCATCAGGTGACTCCGTTTGCTCGTTTGCCCCCTTATTTCTTATTTATAATTATGATAAATAGTTTTTTTTTTATGAAATAATGTTTCATAAAAAAATCTTTCATAATATAGTTACAATCAGGTAATCAAAAGCTGAAACGGCTTATATTCATGGTTAACCAGGACAGAGGAAATTTTTGATCTTTACAGTTGAGGAAGAGTAGGTTAGTCGCTTGTGGATTGCCTAATGGAAAATGCTTTTTTATTATGGTCTCTTTTATTTACCGTAATTGGAACAGACTGAGATCAAAGCGACATTCGTAAATTACTGGAATTAAGCCCTTGTAGAGATATGCCATAATATTTTGGGAACGTCTAATTTACAAAAGTAAATTATTTTACTTAGTACTATAATTTTATTTGAAGTTATCCAATATCTATTAAGTTTAGTTTTTAAATGTTTATTAAATTTTTTTTTTTTAAATAAGTGAAGTTTATCGATTCAACAGCGCTGTTGATGCTAGACAATTTTTTTAAAAGCCCTAAGTGAATAGACTCAAAAACTCAGGAACTGGATAATGGATATTATATGCCATGTATAAGTAATACATTATTAAACAAGTGGCCGGCCTCATACAGCCGGAATTTCATAATCGGAAATTCATAATATTATTAATTCATTATTAATTCAATAAATAAATAAATAAATTCAGAAAGACCGGAATACCATACAATATCAGTACGCTCCACCCACATTCTGATTTTTTCAGATTATGAATTTCATAGATCGATCTGTAAGAATATGAATTTCCGATTATAAAATTCCGACTGAGAACAAGCTCGTTGACAGCCTTACTCTGTCAACGAGCTTGTTCTTAATTTATTTGTTTCGTTAGTGCTGAAAAACAATTTTTATTAGCGTTGAACACACACAGAATCGATTTCGAGTAATGGCTAATATTATAATAGTTAAAGACACGAGTGGATGAACCACATAACTGACATAATATTATCACAACATAAGAACAATAACATATTTTTTACCCTTATGATTTGAACAAACCTTGTAAGTTGTAGCAGCATACTTCTTTAGAACCCACATTTTTTATTTGTTTTTTTCGGTTTTAGCGCCTCCAATTCTACAAAGAAGCGGCAGTTGTAAATTATTAATGACAATGTTGGCGTTGCGTTCGTTGACGCATTCAATTATTGAATACCTACGCGAATATGACAGTTAAATAAAAGAAAATGACAAAAATTGAAGACGAAAATGCATAAGTATGGATAGCTATTCAAAGGAATATGCTGCCAGCAGAAAGCGTAAAATGCATCGTTGCAGTGTGAAACGACCATAAATAAGGCCAAATATCCAATATAACTACAAAACCAACCCTATAAATCTACAAGAAACTTATTAACATTTAAAACTTCATCAGAAGCTGCAGTTTTAGTTACAGTCTACGAACAAAAATAAAGTATTTCACTCCCAGGCTATTGTCTAGAATGTCTAAATTATTATGGTATGATACACGTAGTTTACTAACAATTAACTAATCTGTAGCTGCTAAGTCGTAGCGCCTGTCTGGAATCGAGAGAACTGTTGCTTGTGGCACAGAATACATGCTTGCGGTAAAATCGAATTTAGACACGTTCGATTTTAAACGTAGATAAGAATGAATGATTCTATACGATTTATCAATAGTCAAATTCACTATTTAACCGTTTTTGATGATTATTTTTTACTAAAGTGATTCTAGGTACCTACATGAAATTGTTATGTAGCCAGAATGAAGAAGTTGGATAGGTGCAAGTAGCATGGGCCCAACATAAAGACCAAAACATTTCTACCCCTACGCAAGCCAATATTTCTACCCCTATAGGCCAAAATATTAATCTTCATAAGAGGAAATATTTTGGCTTGTAGGGGTAGAAATATTTTAGTCTTTATGATGTAAAAGTGTACCTACTTGACAACAAAAAGTATTTATTCAT
Source organism: Polyommatus icarus (assembly GCA_937595015.1). NCBI lineage: Eukaryota > Metazoa > Arthropoda > Insecta > Lepidoptera > Lycaenidae > Polyommatus > Polyommatus icarus. The sequence continues at coordinate 19,824,644 of OW569323.1, read as the reverse complement.
GAAATCGGGGTTCTGTATTTGACCCCTTATTAGTAGTTAGAGGTAAGTCTAATGACCAGCAACAGCTATGGATGACATTTTGGAGTTTCAACTTTCAGTCGCAGTTACTTTAGGAGGTATACAGTTCTGAATGTTTACCTTATCATCGTTAAAGTTTAATCCTTCGATCGCCAATTTTTGGAAATATCTGTTATCGCGGCCCTTTTGGGCCTTACGGGGATTGATAGGCTAATATCTATTATACTTTACACATATACATTATCAAAGCTTAGGAGTTAGGAATACCTTCAGAACTGGATACAATTCCTAATCCCTAAAGCAATAGCGACCGAAACTCCATCCGAAACACCTTTGCTGGTCGTTCTTACCTCTTTAATACAGGTACACCACTACTACACCGTACATGACTGTAATCACATACAGGTAAACTTTCAGCTTTTATAAAATGACGAAAGTCTGGTTGTCACTGGCTCTTGAGTTAGTTTTCTGCCTCGCCTTTAGACTTCGGACTTTACGTGATATAATATTTTAGAAAACATGTACTTATTGATTTTGATTATTAGTTTTACATTTTATGTATTAATGTCTGATTCATTATTCATCAAAAGGCCAAGGTAGGATGTAAAGTATGAACTAGGATTTGTGAAGTACACAATACATCACAAATTCATGTATACGGTATGCCTAGCTACATAATTTGAAATGAATGTGATGTACATTGTATGCACTTCAAATACATTCACTATAATTACTAAAGTAAAACTGAAAGTAAGCACAATTAGATGGTTGTTACGATTTTAATAATTTTCCCTTTCTCCATGTAATAACTAAAATTGCAAGTAGATTAGTAGTTACACCCCTTATCAATTCGCTTAGTACGGTCACAGTATTACAATATTCCATAAAGATTGTTGTTATTGTTGTTATATTGTTGTTGTTGTATTGTTTTCTAATACTGTCATGTCGTACGGTAGACGGTAGTCGGTATCTATAATGTTTTGGTTAGAGCCCTTAAAATTTATTTTCTGCGGTCAAACATTTTAAGAACAAAAATAGGGGCAGATAATAAACAAATGCACAATATACAGTTTTTGCAACTGTTTTGAGAAATACTCAGTATTTCTATGATTTTAACACAAAGCTATATTAAAAATAGGTATATTAAAAATTTAAAGTGGTTTACCTTCTTTATTCTTCTGTACAATTTGTTGGATTATCAATTTATAATAAAATGATGTGTTAACTCATTGAACAGAAAGGAAATAAACACGACGTGTTAATAAACAACAAAATCGTAATAAACATCAAATATTCTTCAGAACTTACCGATCTTAGTCTCATGTTTTCCACAATGTATTTCACATACGCCACACGTTTATAAATAGATTTTTTCGGTCCAAATTAAACCCACTGGATGACGTCTGCCCACTCCGACAGTTTGAGTGGCAATGATATTGTAATTTGTATGAATGAATCAAGAATTCTAATTGTTAATACGCTCTATCAATTAGAGCTTGCTCCACAGTAAACATTCATAGAAACACAAATGGGACTGGTACTTAGATACTCCTTAGATAACTTACATTCAATAGTTTTTACAACGAACAATAATTATTTCATACTAATCTTTTAATATTTTTTACTAATTAGTACAATGTAATATACCAAGAACCTTAGCCACAGCAATTCGTGGCTGGGTCTGCTAAGTATTATTATAAGTGCGAAAATGTCTGTACACCCAAATGACTGAACCGATTTCGCTGAAATTTGGTATGGAAATACTTTATGTCCCGGTCCCCGGACCCTCGCGCGATTAACGAATGTTCACCAACATCGATAATATTTTGCAGTTTGTTTCGCCATGTCACTGGTTGTCTCAATTCGGTTCGCTATGAACTGACCCTTAAACTAGATATAATGTTATGTGAAATCAAACAACTACATTAGGGGTCCCCGGACCCCGACACACCTTATGACAATAATAATTACGGACTAAAATATTACCTCTAACTTAGGAATTATTTAAACTTAAAGCCAGTAAATTATTATTTCATTACTTTTTAAAGTTGTTTGGCAGGGTTTTTTTTAAATTTCATTATTTTATTTTATTTCATGCCTTTTAAACTTGTGTAGGTTATAGTGCAGAGTAAATCCTATTAACAGGATCATAATTCATTATGATTACCATCTATAAATGTCCTATTCGATGCGGCCGTTAATATGAGCCCAAACACGAAACCTCCAACGGAGCTCAGCTCCTATAGAATCCAGGTAATGATGCAGCAACAGCATGCAAATATTAACTTTTTATCCACGTCTTACTAGTTACTGGTTATAGCAATTAAAATCAAAAAAGAGCCCAAACTCGAAACCTCTGCTCTAAGCTGGCGAGGAGTTGGATATCCTATTGCCATGATTACCAGGTGATACTGCAGCACCAGGTCAACTTTCCATTAATGTGTATAATATTATGAATACTGTATATTCACAAATGTCACGAATGAAAATATTAAACCCATCAACCGACTGTAAGTTGCTAACGGCCTTTCATGAACCAGATAAACCCAGATTTCTCAGCACTGAGCAGGTTGATGATGATGAATTATAACTTAAGAACACTCTTGATCATATCAGCTTTCAAACAAAAAAAAACTAGATCAAAATCGATCCACCCGTTTGGATGCTATGCTATGCTACGGACAGACACACACACAGACAGACAGCCAGATGGTCAGACAGACAGATAGACAGACACGTCAAATTTATAACATCCCTCTTTTTGTGGGGGTTAAAAACTAATAACACCCCTCTTTTTTGTCGGGGGTTAAAAAGTTTAATAGCTAACATGCATGATGCATTCGATGTTTGCGATAGCGAAATTGCCGACCTGCAATCTCCTAAACAGTCACGTCGGAATCTTGACTCTTGAGGGAACAATCAACACTGATGATCGGTAATCTAAACAATAATGCTAATTACTATGTACCTAATTAATACAGCTGAGATTTAATCAACGAAAACTTTCATAACTTATCTTATATATAAAATTCTCGTGTCACAATGTTAGTCCGCGAACTCCTCCGAAACGGCTTTACTGATTTTTACCAAATTTTATATGCATATTCAGTAGGTCTGAGAATCGGCTACTGGATACTTTATATATTGATAAGTGCATTTGTTGAATAAATAATAGTAAATTATTACAACCTGAGACTGACGGCGCCCATCGTTTGTGCGACGAGAATGACGAGATAGCGATCGACGTTGCCATGGCGACATAGATATTTAGTCACTTCAATGAAATAATATGGGCGAAATACTTTATATTATGGCAAAGAAACGTTTGCCGGGACAGCTAGTATTATATAAAAAAACATTCGGTCTTCGGATACAACATGACATTGACGGTACTGCCAATTAATATATCGTATCTTTTGGCTGTCATTGAAATTTTTTGTGATTTTAGTCAAAATGTCGCAAATTTTTTGTAAATTTTAGTCTTTTTAATATTAATAATGCTTACAAATTGGTTATTCCTTATTCTATGTATACCGAATGTTAAACCGCCCCGGACGTGCCGAATAAACGCAAGGACCTTAGGGGAACCCCTTCCAGTCATCATTCGTAACGGAAAGCTCCTGGAGCCCACTGATAAATATGGCAACGTGGATATGGACGAGGGTGAGGTCCTTACCCTGAGTTGTGTGAATAATCATCTAGTCCACCCGAATGCCAACCAAAGTCTTGTCACAGCTAACATAAGATGTATGGCCGATACTACCTTCAGCAACGAGCAGTGGCTGGCGTCCCCCTCGGAGTTCGCATACTTCAGGTGTGATTACTCCCCCGACCACAGCAGTCTGCGGACCTTCAGAACTTGCTACGCCGGCCACTCCGTAATAGAGGTCGGTTATAGAGTAGACAATCAATTTTACCCGCAATACGAGTCGTGCTTCGATGAAAGGAGAATGAATCCGATATACACGAAGTATACCCAGAAGCCCTACAACGCCAACTATCAGCCGGGAGTGAACAGATTGTTTTTCATTGACGACGGTCCGTACTACGGTTCGATCCCCGTCCACTCGTCCGTCTCGCTATTCTCCCCGTGGAACCAGAAGAGTGCTGTTGCTCGAAGGGTGGGTTCGGTGATTAACCAATATATCAACCGCCACAACGAGCTCTCCCGGGGTCATCTAGCCTCGAAGACCGACTTCGTGTTCGCGTTCGGGCAGCGAGCGTCGTTCCACTACGTGAACTGTGCGCCCCAGTGGAAGGACTTCAACGGCGGCAACTGGAATACACTGGAAGTGGACCTCCGCAATCACATACACCACGCTGACTACGAGACGATCGTCTATACCGGCACGTACGGGGTCACCGAGCTCGCCAACGACGCTGGAGTGAGAGTCGAAATATTCCTCGAGAGGTATAACAACGTCGATGTGATTCCGATCCCGCAGTATTTTTATAAGGTCGTCTACGAGCCCAGCACGAGGCGAGGGGTAGCTTTCGTGGGCCTCAACAATCCTCATTACAGTTTGAGGGAGGCGGACGATCTGGTATTTTGCGAGAACGTTTGTGAGAATAGACGTTATAGCACTGACTATACCTGGTTAACCTGGGATCCAGAAGATCTGCACGAAGGGTACTCATTTTGCTGCACGGTGCCAGATTTCAGGAACACTGTGCCACATCTGCCGGACTTTGAAGTGACGGGTTTATTTGTTTAGGAACGATGAGGTCAAATATAAACTGTTGCAATTTTTTAAAATTATTTTGGTGTATATTGTACCTAATACGAGTTTTTGTTTATATTGGTGTTTGATTTATAAAATAGTACTATTATGTACTTTTTTGCGATTTAAGATAAGTATTCCATAGTGTTATTCAGTTACCGTAGTTATATTTTTTTTCAGTTAGCTATAAGAAAGTTGTAGATTAATCATGTTAATATTTACTTTCTTCACTAGGGCTGCCCTGATTGCTATTACTAAGCGGTTATTAGGATTATTGTATCTTATTACTAATAAATACATCTACAGTGTAAGTGCAACCTTCTGCAACTTTCCAATTTCCACTGTACGTAAAATATATTTTGACCATCAAGAAATTCGCTTTCGAACAAGTAAATAGCAAGTCCCTAAATTATTATTGTTGTGTCACTCGGGTCAGATCTGAGTTCGTCGAACGCTTTGGTCGTCATGGCCTTATCAATGGACTGAACTGTGCAATCGCGTTATTATTACTTCTTTATTGAGCACATTGCACTCAATTATGGATATCAAAACTTTTTTTCATAGCCCACTCTGTTACGGCGCGTTCAGACTTGCGAGTTTTCTGCTGCAGCGTACTTTGGGAAAACACGCGAGCTGAACCCGCGTGCGCGGAAAATGCGCACATCTGAACGTACCCTTATGCCCGCTGTACACTCTCGCCGAGAGCTCTCGGGCGAGAGTCTCGTGCGAGAGCCCTTTGCCCGAGTGGGATCATGTACATTCTCGCTTAGTTTAATCGCAGTTAAGAACTCAGACAAGATGGACGAAAACGACCATTCACCATTCACCATGCATCGAAAGATATCATTGTAATCCAAAGATTTATAATCATATTTAATTTTATTTCTCACAGATAATGACTAATAATGTCGTTTAATATTGTTATTTTTCTGTTCTACACTGTCCAACGGCGGGACTAGTACTGAAAGACGCGAGAGTGTACAGTAGTGCGCTCGTTTTCCTCGCGAGACCCTTTGTCTCGGGCGCAAAATACCGACAACGGACCGAGAGGGTCCGAGACAGGCGAGACGAGGCGAGCGCACCCATTTACACTCTCGCACTCGGGCCGCCTCGCTGTGTCTCGGCGAGAGTGTACAGCCGGCTTTAGGATGCGTTTCCATCAGAGATGTGTTGCGAGGAATGTGTTTTTGAGAACCAATAGAATCGCTTCATTCACGATGACGGACGTGAGCTTGCCAAGACATCGCTCAGTGCGGCAATGCTATTGGATTAAACGAGTATTCATTTAGAAAAGTAAAGACAACATTATTTATATTAAAAACGTTTATTTCGCTACTAAAACTTACGAAGACAATAATTAAATTTACATCTTACCCTACGTAAATCATAATGGCAAATTCTCCACACTAATCTCCAAAACTTATTTCACTATCTTACAGCATATAAAATATAGTATGGGACGATGGGGTAAGATGGGACATCTAAGGTATAACTCTTGTCAATAAGAGGTAATTTTCTCTGAACCTTTGGTACCCAGACTTACCCCACGATTCCCTACGCTACGGCAAGTCGTAGGTTGGTAACCGAATTTACGTTGAATATTGTTTTATTTAAAGTTCATTTGAGATCGTAGCTAACCTTTGTGTACAATAGAACCAAGTAGGGTGGGGGCAAATAGGTCCCTTAAATTCAAAGCATAGTAATTTTGTCGTCTTGTTGTAAGTCGCTATTATTATCTGAAAATTAGGTACCGCAATTTGCCCCTCTGTCCCTACATAATTCACACAATATTTTTAACAAATTCAACGCCACCCATCATTCAAATAAGTATCAAAAGCATGTTATTATTATTAACAAATACCACATTGCAATCAAACTACGTATATTTAAAATTACTATTACAATAAATTATTATGCGACCAAGTACCTACTCATTGTATACAGTATACTACTTAATATGTAACTTCATCCTTTATTTAAAAGGCATTATACAAGGAAATTTCCACTAAATTGCTTGTCAAAGTATGTGCTATGTTTTTATTAATAATAAGCTCTCGAGTATTCCTCAGGGTTTTTTAAAAATAAATCCCTTACTGTACTTGAATCTAAAATTCAGTTTGTATTAACTCGGTCCAGCCGTTTTCACTATCATTGGAGTATTTGTTCATTGTTTAAAAAGAATCTTAACATTCCATAAAATCTAACATACTCAAACTTTTCATTTTCCGATTTATTTTTGTGATCAAGTTACTGACATTTCTATTGTTTTAATGAACGCGACGTGTTTTCTGCATTAATAAAAATGTACCATAATCGTTCCCGACTTATCGTTTTAACATTGATCATACTGGGTTTGTCGTATCGCATCAATGTCGTATGCGATTTGTTGTACTTGTGTTAGGACAGAGGCTGGTGTGGGGTTAAGTCGTCAAGCGATTTATCTACCCGCTGTTTACCCTAAAACTTGCTAGGGTTAACTTTGTTCTTATAATCAAAGGTCTTTTACACATTTTTGCTAATATTATCACTTTTTTAAAGTACCCTGGCTTGACTTAACCCTCTAGCGTGTCGGTGTCTTGTCTTCACTTCTTCAGGCCGAAAATGTCGTTGAGCGGGGTGTATGGCGAGCGTGTTGGGATGGCGTTGTAGTTGTATGCCGGCTGCGCGTCCGCACGGAGTATCACCACACCTGTAGAGGGGATTGAGAAAAATTAGAATAGGATATATTATGGTTCATGCAATTTCAATAGGGCTGGTTGTGGTACCCACTACCTTAGATTCAAATCATAATTCAGTTCTGTCAATAAGAGCTAATAATTCATTACGATCTGAACGTTAGGTACCCAATCTGACCTTAGCGTCCCATACTTTTAGACCGACCATACAGTTAGTAAGATGTGGAAACCTCGGTTAAAAAATATTATAAGAATAATTTTCTGCATCAAGTCATTGCTTTAGAGTATTGTTCTCTCTCATTATATCTCTAAATAGGTATTCTACGACCTTCCCGCCTTTTTTTCTTATACCCATAAATATTACAATTATTTATAATATTTTAAAAATGTTATAAATAATATTTACACCATAGCACCGTGCACCAAGTGATATAAAATACATTTAGTTCTTTTAAACCCTTCCTTTGGAAACATTTACCCTTCGGCTACTATCCCGTTGGTTTTATTAGTAACACTCATAATATAATCATAATATTATTATGTGTCCGTCACAGTCTGTGTGACCATTAAAACAATTAAAATTCCACATATGTTAATCTTTAGGATTAATTACTTCTTGCAAATTTGCTCATCTGCGGGCCCCATTATAACCCTTTAGTGATTTTAACATTCCTGTTCAAATTGAACCGTTTCCAAACCGACACACAACTTTCTTATTACAAGTATTTTCCAGTGTACTTACTCTCTACATTAACCCGAACCTGTGAATTGTTAAACTAACTACTGGTTACCTCCAAATCCCGTGCCATAGTAACAAACAATACTTTCTACCTGAGGGGTTGACCTTCACTTTGATTTTGGTCTGCGGCGACAGCACGCCGTAGTCTACGTCCTCATACAGATCCTGAAAGGTAATACATTTTATTTTATGTCTCTGGTTATGTCCAAGAAGTTTAATGCACGTTTAGTCACTATACGTCTTATCAGGATAGAAATGGTTTCTAGTTTCATTAATGCTCCATAGACCATAGTACCAACGCCAGCTGAAAGCTTTCAGTTGGAGTTGGTAGAACATCTTAACAGAGAAGTACTAATTGTTATATCAAAAACCTTTAAAAAGTTTTATACCCAGAAGTGTTGCTACGCTCGATTGCATTGGGCTGAAGCCTAGGAAGGTCCAGGCTCAAGCCCAATATTTTAACAATCACATTATATTAATGATCTCAAACATAGGCATTTAAGGTAGTACGCTAAAAGATTGTTTTTTGGTTGGACTGGTAATCTAGGCAGTTGACAGGCCAACGTCATTTGGTTGGATCATGTCAATTCAATGTAAGTCGTGATCTATTGGCTGGGATTGACATAACTCGACTAAACTACGTAGGTTCGCCATCTGCCTATGAATCAACTTCTCTGATGGTACATATTATCGACAATAGAAAACTCAAAACTATAGTTCTTGCAATCTACTGTGAGTGCGCGTCGCCCTTAGTTGTGTGAGTGACCATATCTATACACGCGTACATGGCTCGCTCGCTACTGACTGCTCCGTCGGGTACGCACACTAACGAAAATGTCTATTCACATTTCCAACTACAAATAAAGGCGACGCGCACTCGTAGATTGCAAGAACTATACCACTTTTGTCTCCAGAATCTGTTGGTATCTCAGTTTTTTTACATTTTAACTATGGTTACTCGTATGCTGTTAGTTGTGTTAGGCAATATTTATCATCTTTGGTTCAAATGTTAGATGATATTCACCTCGACTCTATACCCGGAGGGGTTGTTGAGGCCGAGCTCCCGCAGCGTGACGGCGACGTCGGAAGGCGTGCCGTCCGTCCGCCGGTTGACGAACGCCACCGCGTACGAGTAGTGCTGACCCTGCACCGGCAGGATCGGCCGCGACCAGATCTCGATACCACGGTGCTGGAATATCAGACACAGGGATAAAATAATGATGGGAATAATAGGAAAACTTGAAGGCTTACTTATAAAACGAAGAAATGTGAATGGACAGACCAGTTATGTGATATTAGACATAGATAAAATCATTCTGCCAGATTTTCCAGTTTTTGATAGGAGTTCATCTATTCAATAGAACTTTTGGCTAAAGGCAAAGACGCTAAACGATTAACAAACGTATTCGGAAATAGGCAAAAGCTTTTGTTATCACGCTCCAAGGTACCATCGAGGAAGTTGATTCCTATGCAGTTGAGAGACCAACGTCATTTGGTCGATTATGTCAATTCAATATTAATTGTGATCTGTCCGCTGAGTTTGACGTAATGCGACCAAACTACGTAGATCCCCCATTTGCATAGGAATCAACTTCCCCGAGTGTACAATCCACTCTACGATTGATTTCTTTCATTTATATTCAGCCTTTAATGGGCCCGTGTATTCTTATTTATTTGGTGAAAACATTCGATGATTGTTTTCATTGTGGCATTCTCTATGATATCTAAGCAACTGAACTAGACGTATTGGCTGCTTTATTATGACAAAAGCATTATAGTCCGCGCGGAACTAGTTGGATGATCTGCCCGTATACTCACATACCGGCAGAGCGGTCAACTAGTTCCGCGCGGACTATAGTTTGATCACGTCAACTGACCTTGTATATCCTCCTGCCCTGGATGCCGAGCGGGTCCTGGTCCACCTCGATGATCTTGCGGTTGAGGAGTATGGCCTTGTACTCCGGCCTGATGGTGCGCAGGTCCACGCTCATCAGCAGTGGCGCCGCCAGGATCGCCCAGATCGCGAACTGCGTCTTGCTCTGCTCGTACGAGAGGCCGAAGTTGCCGATGATCAACTGGAAGTGAGAAAGAACTTGATTAGATTAATGAAATTCTGAACTTACGATTATGTTTTTTTTTTAATTTAAATTAATTAATGTTCACAACGACTTTGAGTGTCATGAAGGTCATTTACTATCTGCCCAACGAAAATATCCCAAGTGTCTTTTTTAGCATTTTAGCAATAGTTGCAATCTGTACTTAGGTGGAAACATTTTCGTAATTAAAATTAGTTGCTAATTGGCTCTTCAGCTACAGCGCAGATCCACTTAAGAGGAAAAAGAATGCACCAGTGTGTGCATGTGTCTTCTTTTTTGGGTGTTCTACAATCGACAGCCACTAAGTAGGATAATGACTGTAAAAGACATCTAACCATGTCCGGGTCGTTCCAGTGTCCAGGTCCAGCGTTGGGCACGATCGAGTCCTGGTGGTTTCCGTAATAGTCTATGATAGACTCGACGGACGCCCACGAGTCTTGGATGTCGTCGAAGTTGCGCCACAGGTTGCAGTGCTCGATGATCGATGAGAAGTTGGGCTGAAAGTGAAACAATAATTTACCATTAATGATTAATTACCAGTCAAATCTAAGACTTGGGAAATACCTTCCTCAAGATGAAAGTGCTACAGGTAATTGACAAAAATTAGTATTTTTAAATTAAAACAAAGTAATTTTTTTCTTTACAATTTTTACTCGAAAAACAAAAACAAAGTATCTATTTTTTTCCTTACAATTTATCCTAAGCAGCATGTTAATATAGGTATTGTTATGATTTTACCAACTTTAATAATTTTGAAGATAAGGAGGCAACGCATCAAACTGATGTAGCAGTTATTTTGTTCAGGCATTTATTCAATCTAATCGAACGTTCATAAAATAGATGTCGCAAAAATTCTCCAGGCGCACGCGCATTCGTATCAGAATTGTTATTTTTACATAGCCTAATAATCAAGTGAGTGTACCTAAGAGCTACCCATCTGCTCTGAGCTATAAGGAATCTCATGACCCAAGGAAGAATACCCTGCTAGCATCATTTTCTACACAGTGAAGGACTTAATGATAATAATAGCTCCCACACCGGATTCGCTGACGGTAGCCGGTTTCATTGAAACCAGGCCAGCTACGCAGGAGTAATTTTATAGTGCCCAAGTATGTGCGCAGTACACAACAGCACTCTCTGTTCCTTTACTCTCATAACCCAGTGGGACGGACGACCGAAACGACTGTCGAGAGATCAGGCGCAGGAACGACTTTTTAAATGCCCATCCGACGCACCGATCATCTTACTTGTCAGACAATCAGGTGATCAGCCTGCATTGTCCTAACTCCTAACCAAACTTGGAAATACATGTTTCCAACGCGGGAATCGAACCCACGACCTCGAAGTCAAGAGCCGCGCTCTATACCACTAGACCACGGAGGCTATATAGTGAAGGACTTAGGGACTCATAAAAAGATCATCGGATACAGCACGTAACACAAATCACAGTAATCACCTGTAGCCCCGCGTATATCTGGTAGACGGGCCAGCTGCAGGAGTAGACCATCTGTTTGCCGGTGGCGTTGAGGGCGCGGCCGAAGTCCGGGTACCCGTGGTCCATGTCCACGGGCAGGGCGTAGCATCCATCCAGCTTCACGTAGTCCACGCCCCACGAGGCGAACGTGTTGGCGTCTGGAATGGAGGAGTTTCAATTAGAATTATAAAATAGATTAATAATAATACTCCCCACACGGGTTTTGGTGATGGTGGCCGGTTTCATTGAAACCAGGCCAGGTACGCAGGAGTAATTTTATAGTGCCCAGGTGTGTGTGCAGTACACAAGAGCACTCTCTATTCCTTTACTCTCATAACCCAGTGGGACGGAAGACAAGACATTTTTACATGCCCATCCGACGCATGGATCATCTTACTTGTCAGACAATCAGGTGATCAGCCTGCATTGTCCTAACCAAACTTGGAAATAACATATTTCCAACCCGGGAATCGAACCCACGACCTCCGAGTCAAGAGCGACGCTCTAGAAGTCTAGAGTCTAGACCACTGAACTACGGAGGCGTTTCTTAGATCCTTTACTAGCCAAGACCCTGGAATAGACTCATCAAATCCATTCCAGACGCCTACATGTTTAGGCATTTGGAATGGACTTGATGTGTGAATTGGATTTATAACGTTTAGATAAAGTGTTAAATAATAAATAATTTTTATTATAATAAAAAATATATAGAAGTTGAGTGAGTTAGATTTATTTATGCTTAAAGTGAAAGCTAGTGAGAGTTGAGATATTAAAATTAAACATTAAACAGTCAAAGATAGATCCATGAGCATCAAAATAAGTAACGAAATAACAGTAGAATAAAGAGATACACAATCAAGACGGAATCTTCGTAGTACGGAAAATAGATAGGTATAGGGTTGTCAACGGTTTTTCAATTTCCTGTGCTACAATTTACCAACTTATATACCTGTAAGCTTAATGCTTTCAAGTTTACTGCATCTCATAAAATTGCACATCGTGGGCACTAAATGTGCTCGATTTGGTAACATTATTGTGTTTTATAATACCTAATTAATTGGTAGTCAATAAACGTGTTTCACCCTAGTTCGTGTCTGTACTAAATGAGCAGTAAAACGTTGCAAAACTGATGCATTGCACTATCGAATAACTTTAGAAACTAGCATTTTTCATAAGCCTCAATTAGTATTTAAGTTACATACTACTCAGATACTCACTAACTCACTATAAATATGAATTATAAGCTAACGACAAAATGATTGGATTGTGTAAATACAATCTAAAATGTACGTGTCCAGGCTGGCACGACGGTCGAGAAGGTCGTGGACTACACCAGGAGCAAGACCCACTTCGTCTTGAGGGTCGAGCGTTTGGAGTCCCGCCACAAAGTGAATTTAAGCTCCTTTGTGGTGAGAGTCCTGACGCATCATCTACCGACCTTCGAGAAGGAGGAGTTCTGGCCAATTGGAGTCGTCTACAGGAGGTCCCGAGGACGACTTCCAAACATGTTGCGCCCCACGTCGCAGACAATACGTGTTTAGTGTAAGTGTTAGTTTTAGTATGTATGTTAGTCTATAAGATATTTATAATATTGTCCAAGATGCCTGACTCAAATAAATAAAAAATAAAAGATTGTGAAAAAAATATAATAATAGACGCTTTAACTCTGTAAGCATTGGCGTAGCTACACCAGTATCAGGCTTATTAGTAACTAATTAAATACGAATGATACAGTGGTAACTAACGCTACAGTATGACGTAGGAAAACATCTGTGTAAGCAGTAAGGTAATTTACGCAGATGTAGGTAAAGACCAAAGTAGGCGATAGCCATTCATTCCAATTCCATCTATTCTACTGCTCATTTAACGATTCGCCTGCTCTGCCAAAATATAACATTAGAGCAAATTATTCCTAAACAAGTAGATAATAATCTACCTTATTAGATCACGTTAAGTCAAAACATTAAGATTACTGTAACTACAGGAATCCGCTATCCCTGATATTACATTAAACACCTAGTGGTGGAACAGGGGGTGATGCTGGTTGAAACCTGCATCACCCTCTAAGGTTTGGTCTTAAAATGTACCGCCATTATACTGACTTCCAAGGCCTGACGCAGGCCGACCAAATACTATAGATCCACATCAGCAGCCTGAACTATAGTACTTAAAGCTTAAGAATAATAATATAAAGCATGACATACCCTCCTCAATATGTCCGACGACCCCGGGGTAGCCGGCACACGTGAAGTTGCCGTAGTCCTCGTAGATGCCGAACTTCAGACCCTTGCTGTGCACCTGAAACAATAATGAACAAACTGTTAATACCTTTTATTCTAATAGTTTACCAACTGTGTACACTGTACGTACTATATGGGTGTACAAAAAAAAAAGTATCCACAGCTGAACATAATATTATAAACTCCTCCTTTTTGGAAGTCGGTTAAAAATCAACGTTTACGAAAAGTCGACTATCGGCTTTTTGTATATTCACTGTTCATTTTATAACAAAAAAAAACAAAATTTCATGAGCAACCCCTAATTATTGTCAGACAGTTTGTGAGCTGACGATAATGAATTAACTTAGAACATTCTCGATATCTTCATCTTTGAAACAAAAAAAAAAACATCAACGGTTCATATTATGTTTGATAGCTACAAACTACAATGTCGAGGATAGATGAACGCCCTACTCCTTTCACATAAAAAAGTAATCCCTATTGACTGTAATAACAATTAACAACCATAATCGAGAAATAACAATTAAAAACAATAGCTGTGTTGTAATTTGATTTGTTTTGCCACAATTTAGTTGTTATATCAATCTATGTAACACTGTAGTTACAAAGAGCAAAAACTTCAATCCGAACCGAAACAATCAAACTCAAATCATTGTTCGACAATTTGTAGATAAAAAATCACCTATAGAGATAATTATTTTGATTGTAGACAGGTCATTCGCTCTAAATTCAAGGTTGTAATATAATATTGCAAATCAGATTTTTCGTTTGATATAACCGATCGTGATATTAAATTCATATTACGATGTAACAATACAAAAAAGTTTAAACGGAAGGTCAAAGGCATGGCATTAATATTTTTGTAATCTAAACAAAAATCATTCCGTATATCGACGATCTGTTTTATAGTTTTGCAAAATAATTTGATTTCTTGGAGAAGATTTTTAAAGGTGTAAGTTTTCCAAGATACCAAAATGAAGACTTCACAGATTTTCATGTTGATTCTGTTTAGCCAACCTGCGGCATATAATACTATCAAAACTATTCTAGTGGTTTTGAATTCTATTGTACTAAGAAAACATATCAAAGACAGGTATAAAAGTCTGAATTTACTTTATAACGTTAGAAAAGGTCGCTATTAAATTAGAACAAAACATTGTATAACTTACTTTGCAACTTTATTGTTACTAAGGGGCAAAGTATACTTAGCATAATAAGTATTAATATCTTCATAGCATAATTACGATCTATACAAAGCATACAATAGACATAAGCCTATTAGTATGTCAGTGAAGTTTTTCAGGCACTTGCCAAACACCTTATATCACGCTATGTCGAAACATAGTATGTGAAACCCGGCACAATACGCTACAGTACGCTGCTCTTGAAGTCTAGACCTTGGTGCTGGTATCGTGGGAGTAACATATGAATAACGAATGAAGCTTGTAGGGCTGTGTAAGAGCTTTTGTTTTGAAAGTTTTGTTTTGATCCTTGAGCGTTGTTTGTTTTTAAATGAAATCGGTCAGTTACAAAATAGTATTAGACGTTCATTGTAATCATTAGTATGATTGTTATATTTTAATCCTCCGATCGCGGATTCTTGGAAATACTATTGTCACCTATTGTATTCTATTGTTGTCGCGATCACCGGTGCTCTTATGGGGCTCGAAGGATTAATTTCTTTCAGCAAGAGGGACAAAAATTGTTGCTATGATACAATTTTTATCTCTCTTTTGCAAACCCAAACAGACTTTTCAATTTTGTTTAATTTAATTTCAATTATATTTTAAGCCCAAATTTATTATAATCACCATAATAATATTATATATATCACCAATTTTTCATAAAACTAATACCTTTACACCTGTATTTCTGTGGACAGGCAGCAGCCCTTACACCAGTATACAATGATACACAATTACACATATCATCACAATGTATGACGCACAAAATTGCCAATTTAAATACGTAATTATTCAATTGTCGTGTTCCTTGAGTGATACACAATGCATCTATATTATGCATTATAAGTACATTTCTTATCATAATAATATCATCTCTCTATATAGAGTAGACTGAACTAGAGGGATATCTTTACTCAAAAATAGTAGATCTGTTCTCTCTTGTAAGAGACTGTTTGGATAAAGCACCAAATCGCTATTTAGAAAAGCCATCAGACAGACATATATTATTAGTATTAATGATTTATAAGAAAACACAGTAATGAGTTGTAGATTATAGAGATCTATAACTTTGTACTATTGAAGATATAATCATAATTAAATACCCTTGTATTAATCTATTTTAATAACATATTATTGCAAATCGACCAATTAAAAAGGTAGTTAAATAAGTGATAAATAATAAGTGCTAAGTTTATTGTAAGGAATGCAGACTGTAGAGTTTGGACACATAATATATTTTATCTTCTACCAGCATGACGTTGAAGGTATACCTTTATTACATAATTATTATAAAACATAGAATGTATTTATGTTGTGGGTAAAAACCACATCAAATATAATTATTACAAAATACCACTAAAATTAGTGTTCCGCATCAAGATATATGTAACTATTGTTTTCACTTTCTCCCGCTGGCAATTTTACTTTGGCTCATTAATTAAATCAGTGTACCTATTAATTATTAAGACGTGCAGTGCAGATACATTGCAAATTATAACGGATTAACAGTGGGTAATAAACACGACTCTCGAAACGTTGTGTTGATTTAAACCGAACATTTAGATCAAACAAGAGCAGCTCTTGTATAATTTTACAGCGCAAAGTTGCAGAAGCTCTGTTACCAAAGTTCAGTTTGAGTTTTTACGACTCCTGAGTCCTGACGTCTCCTACTCTTGTATTCATAATTTTAATGCCCATTTAGAACAGAAAAATACGGGAAATTTCCGATTTCCCGGCTCTGTGCACTGCATAGTGCATACACTGCTGGGGCTCGATTCTTACACTTCGAATCAAATCAGAAAAAGCAACAGCAGCAACCAAGATTGTTATACCTGCGAGAATAGTTGGACTCTTGCTTTTATATGCCCATAATGCAAATGCGATTAAAGCATCGCTAAAAGTAGCTCATTTTGGTTCTGATAGCGTGTTTTAAATATAAAGTGTGGCCACAAGTACAACGTTTGTTGGTACATCTTTCTTCAACCTTTTGTCTATTGCAGTAACTTAGTTAGGCAATATAATATGCAGTATGACATCGGTTTGCCAACGTACAATTTGCCAGCGAGATGGAGGAAGTCATTAACGGTGGCAAATCTGCTTTTCGTAATCGTCTGAGACGCCATTCTCACGCTTGTATTAAAAGTTAAAAGAAAATGTCTTTATCTAAAAAGAAATCTAAAGGAAATGGCATAGATAAGAGGGTCTAAAACCACAGAATATATATTAGTAGTACCAACTAAAACAGAAAACAAAGTATAAGATCAAATAGCTCATTCAATGTGTGAACTGTGAAGGTTGGTAATGGACCTTCACAGTAAAAGTAGTAAACGAAGTAAATTTTCTGTGACAAATATCAGAAAATGTTGAATTCCCGTTGGATATATTAATGACAGTATGCTCAAGAATTTGGATTTCAATTATTTATTATAACCTTGAATTTCGATTCGAAGCGACATTCGAGTATGAGAATTTTGAATTAGTACAAAGGAAAACGAGAACACTATACCATTGTCCTCGCCTTTCTGAATCATAGATCAAAATTGAAATGGACAGGTCAATAATTCAATATTATTAGCATAAAACAGCCGATAGCAATTACCCAAAATGGTTGACATTGAATTACTCAAAACCAGCTGACCTTATTTCATCCGCCAAAACCCGACTTTAAATTCTACTTAATTGTAAGGCCAATACTTTCATACGTTTAGCAATAAAATAAATTAATTAAAACTGCAAAATGCAATAACGCATGTTCAATTTATTTTGTAACAAACACATTTCACAAATTATTTTCATTTGAAACTCATATCTGCATACAATAGATGCAATAAGCTATGATATTTTATTGCACATTGCCACTAATGAACTTATATCAAAATTAAGTTGTAGGCATTAATAATTTTAAATTTCTTTTGACTTTCAGGCTCTTTTGGGATTCAGGAAGCATGTCTATACTTTGTAGACAATAGACCTAACTAACTGCCGCATTCAGAGATACTTAATTTTTTAAACTTCAATTTAATGAAGAGTTTGACAGATAATGTATGGGCCTGGGGTTAATGTCAAAACCTTCATTTCATTATAGTTAAGTAATTAATGTTCTTCTCTGGGGGCGGCAGTAAGTAGAATAATAATTTAACAAAGTGTTAATTTTTTGCAACCGTTTTTCATATCATGACATTGCATCCCAACATCACAAAACTGATTAAGTTTTTATCAATTGGTTACGCATACTTTTTGTAGCGTGTGTCATCGCGGAAAGGTTGTTTTTTTAAACGTTCCATTGATCAGGCACAGGGGCGCGAAGGTCGCGGTAAAAGTGTAAAAAGTATTGCTCTGGTTATGGCCAGTGGGCTGGGAACTAGGTCAAGTTTCAAGTTTAATAACGCACTAACTGGGGTCGTACACTTCATCTTACGTTGGCGGAGACAGATAATTCTGTACCCACTCTTAGATTAGATGTATAATATTTTGGTACACCCAACGTCTAGGTTAATGGCTAACGTTAATAATGGATTAAATATCAAGCTGTCTCTTCATTAAGGAAGAGGCGCTGCCCGCTCGTTTGAGATTTGAAATCCATATCATCCAACAAAACTTCATCTGTGTCTTCAACAAGCGTGAAGGGAAAACGGACAGACATATTTCGATTTTCGTGTTTACATGTGTCATGTGACATATTAAATCGCTACCTAGTAATAGCATAATCTAATATAGTTCCGAGGATAAATTATACCAACTGGCAAACCATAACAGCAGCCTACAGCATACCATTTTACACACGTAACCTTGACGTGGGAGTAGAAACAATAGCGTCGATATTCTTATCTTTGTCAACTTCAATTCACCCAAAAATGAACTTGAGACATTTTACATGTGATATTTTATAAGTCCTAAATATGCAAGCTACCTTTTACAGCTACTCGAGGTTAGGCCTGTTATTTCTTTTAATTTAATGATATAGGTACTTTGACACGGTTGAGCTCTAGAGCAAATGGTTTATCAGATATGAGGTCTAGCCTCTAGATGTACCAGGTTTGTGTCATGTCCGGTTTCTGATTTTGTTTTGTTATTAGTCCATGGAACAGTGTTGATTGTACAACCGTTAAGAAAACCTTAGAAATCGGGCATTCGTAGATTGGACTTTTTCTTAAAAATCGAATCAGTTTATTCATCAAGTTTAGCCCTTCCAGACTAATTAGTAATTACTCTTGCTACTATAATTATAATTACTAGCTATTTGACCGAGCTTTGCTCGAATTTGATAAAATACGGATAAAATGACATTCTCTAAAAATGATTCCTAGCTAGATCGATTTATCGCCCCCAAAACCCCCTATATACTAAATTTTATGAAAATCGTTTTTTTTATACAAGATTTGCTCGTTTTAGATATAATAAGATATATTATATCAAGTAATAATATGCGAGAGCTCTACACTTCCTCTACAATTTTATTTTCACCTTGACTACTAACGCTAACGCTGGCGCCTCTAAGTTATACCAGTTTAAATATTATTTATCTCGTGTTTTAATTAAAACAATATCCGCTTTAATCTATTTACATACACGACCGAGTAATTGCCGTGGGAAACTGGAACAACTCGTACACTCGTTATTTTTGTACATTTTATTATTTTAATGTATGCAAAAATGAGTAAGCTATTGTTACATTGTATTCAGGTACATTAATTTTATTACATATATATTACATAGTATAGTAACAACAAAACTAAAATTCAGGTAAAATAAATTAAAACAAAGAAAATAATAATATTCTCATTCTTCACCACTAGTGTTGCACCCGCGTGCAAAATCGGTGTAAGTATGTATTTTTTTTATAACACCAAAATCTACAATATGGCAAGATCTCTCGCCTTAGATCTTTGGAGGTCTTACTTCAAGGACGACTGATGGATACTGGGCGTAACTGCACAATGCACATATCATTTAAATATCTCTTATGGATTATCCGACAATACTGCTAATTGCGAATATCGTAAGTCATAGCAATGACCTGTCATTAGGCGCCATTCTGCGCACGCCCACTCAGTTCTCACGCAGATAACTATCATGAGTTTCAAATATAGGATGTAGATCAAGGTTACGGAGATTAGAACACGCGAACATACATCACAAGGGTCCTCACACAAAGACTTTGTAGAACATAAAAGTTCAAGATAAAAGGGCTACTTGAAATGGAACATAAAAGTTTGATGTCAATTAAAACAATGTCACGTCCAAGATGAAAATACGATAAGTTGAATGGCAGATTTAATTTGACAATAAACTTTCTCTGACATTTCCTTAGCTATGACAAAATGCGTGCTTAGTAAAATGTTTATGACTCTTATAACTTTAATTTATAAAAGTTACGAC
Organism: Polyommatus icarus; assembly: GCA_937595015.1. Classification (NCBI taxonomy): domain Eukaryota; kingdom Metazoa; phylum Arthropoda; class Insecta; order Lepidoptera; family Lycaenidae; genus Polyommatus; species Polyommatus icarus. The sequence continues at coordinate 19,804,118 of OW569323.1, read as the reverse complement.
TTTTATTTCATAACTACCTACTTAAAACTACGAGTTTTGCTCAAGATAACGAATTGATAATTGCTTTGTCTTGTTCGTCAAACAGCACGTAGTCTTAACACCATAGAACCTTTCAACCTACAAAGAAAATTAGCAGACATCATTCTGTAGAGCATTTTTTTCGTTTTTGAAGAAGGGATCCGGATCCCAGATAATAATTTTCACCTTAAAACCCAGTTGAAGCAATATCTAAAGAAAGTTTACCCACAAAAGGCAATTTTCTAGTCGCAGAGCGTAACTGACTGACGGCGAGGAAAACTCGATTTGGAATCACCGCGGACGTTTGCTATGAAAGTGGATTCATTATGCACTCCCATGGAAACTGTGCGAAAATCATTATAGTTTAATACAACAATAATTATATAATCCATATTAATATTATAAATACGAAAGTGTGTCTGTGTTTCTGTCTGTTGGTCTGTTACTTTTTCACGTCCAAACCGCTTACCCGATTTAGCTGGAATGGAAATTTGAGTCCGGGTAAAGGACATAGGATACATTCTATCCCGGAAAATGTACGGTTCTCGTACGCTATAAACGAGTTTTGGCGCAACGTAGCTGGGGGTATCATCTAATAGTACAGTTAAACAAGTGTAATGTGTATCTTAGCTCCCAAATTCCAATAGATTTTAGATTCACGAAAGCTATTAAGTAATTGATTGCCAAATTGCTATTCAGCCCGTGCAGAGGCTCGTCTCCTATAATAGGATATACCAGTGAGTGAATAACAATAGCGACAAAATATATAAGAAAAGAAAAACTAAAATATTTAACAAACAAGGTTTCTTGGTATAAGATATTTAGCAGTTTTTATGAAGCCTCAAATCTTTGTTACGATTTTTATGAGTGCTTCTGTTCAAAGTTCTTGGAAGTCGTCTGTCGTTTAGTTTATAGTTCCTGCGACTATGACTATACCCGTGACTCTACTCTCAAAAAGTCTAAAGTTTTTTAACAAAATTTCCTTTTCATAGCAGTTATACTTGAAGTGGTTGTTGATTTCTTTCAAAATATAATAACATAAGCACATTTAAAGAATAAATAAGACAGATAATTAACAATTATTATTATTAATACCCTATTTAACAACCATGAATGTATCTTTAATAGAAAAACTTAGATTTTCATTTTGCTCCATTAGCTATATTATCTACTTATATATAATTTTATTTCTCACATCATTAAGAGTTTCGGACGATTAAGTTTTATTGCAGTGTTTATACCATCGACTATTATTATTATAGACTAAAGTATTTTATTTTAGGTCAATTTTATTTAAATGTAGAATGTTTAAACGTATTAAAAACTGTTCAACGGAGTTTATTAGCCGCATTTTAAGATTGTGTAGAAGTTTATCCACAAAATTTGATTTTTCTATCAAATTTATTATAGATGAACTTGATATCTCAAAATCTAGCACAAAATTATTTTCTAATTTATGTTAAACAGCAATAACAAAATATACAATAATAAACAATAATAATTCAAAAAGAACGTTTACCTCATACCTACAACGTAATCATTTTTTTCACAGGCAGTTTTCTATAAAGCCGTGGGAATTTGAATAAATTATGTATTTTCTATATTGCATCAACTGTAATTTGTTTTAATTAGAAATTTCACTTTCCAGAAATATTATGACATACTTGCTTTTGTTTTCTGTAATATTTGGAAGAAAAGTTTCTAAGTTAATATTTCTAAGTGTTCAAATATATCTAGTTTTTTTTCAAAACATGAATCTTTCATTATTTACTTCACACATAATTATGTAGCACCTATACTATTATATAGAGTTTTTAGGTGAATGGAAGGCTAAGATGAATAATACTCTTCAATGTAAATATTATCTTTATTCATACAGGTGAAGACGAGTCAAGTAGCTCTTCACATGTTATTGTGCATACTATTATGTACAAGTTTGTTAACCTTTTAACTTGAACTTTTCGGTTCAAGTTTCACTGACATTCAACTTTATATTGGCTTCTGAGGCACGTAAAACTGGCAACCATTAACCTTTTGTTATAAGGGATGATTGCCTATACTACTAGGGGTACTATACTGTACCCCTAGTAGTATAGGCAATCATGTGGCTTTGTATAGAAAATGACAAGTTTTTGACAGGGAGTCAATGACCGTCATCGCCATGTTTCGCCGAGTACAGTATATATACTACTACCTAATGTCTAATACATAAGGGGTCATCTATAAAGTATGTATAATAATATTATAATTATTAAATCCCTTTTTATTAATTTTTTAATATTTATTTATTTATTACTTGTGTACTATTACAAATCGTAGGTACCTACTTCACAAATTTTACTAGGTGACCCGGGTAACTGATAGTTACCCGGGTCATCGAGTAAAATTTGTGAAGAGGAGGGACCTAATATAATGCATTTCCTGGACGTCCACGAATATTTCAAGACTATTATTATTTTTAACAAAAAATTAAAACCGACTTCCAGAGTAAAAACAATAATAATTATTATAATGAACAAAAAAGTATGGAATAATTCTTACTATTAATAGTGCCTTATGCAGAATACTCCTAAACCTACTATTTCTGTACACAATCTTCATTATTTTGAAGTCGATACCAGCTAAGAATGGCGAGTTCTTAGACAAAATATTTTTAATTGTAAAGACTGGTACCGACTTCAAAATTATGAAGATTGTGTACAGAAATAGTAGAGGTTTAGGAGTATTCTGCATAAGGCACTATTAATAGTAAGAATTATTTCATACTTTTTTGTTCATTATAATAATTATTATTGTTTTACTCTGGAAGTCGGTTTTAATTTTTTGTTAAAAATAATAATTTCACTCTTTTTAGTAATTTAAGTAATTTATAAGGTTTTCTGTAAATACTAATGTGTTCTACTAAGTGACTTTGGAGCCAGGATACACATTTATGATATGAGAACTATAAAGTTAATATGCCTAGCTCTCTCGGAATAGAGAATTGCATAAGCAACTCCAAGAATATACTCGTATCACTGTATAATTAATAATATAAGCTTGGCGTTAATCAAGCAATGATAAAATTAATGTTCATGCGCCTTCTCTAAAGGCTCTAAAGTTCTGTTCAGTGACTTTCTTTCTATCACAACACTCCTGGAAATCACTATAATCAATCACTATAATTATTGTTCAAATAATATTATGCTTAAACTACTTAGAACTACGTTAATATAACTATTTATTTTGTCCCAATAACAAGGAGTTTCCTACATACGGACAGACCTCACAATTCATAGATCTCATAATCAAATTGCTAACTTGGTAACTCACCAAGTTTGAATCATTTACTTTGATATAACAATATAACACCAATATAATTTTTGAAATAGTTCGACAAATTAAGAGTTATGATTTAATGATTCATGGTGTGGTGGTAGTGGTGATGATGATGAATGTAACTTGCATAGTAGCATATGCTTTGAGTTCTTAAAGCCGAAACCCCCAAACTTGTATCTATAAGGAATCCGGAGTTCTCTTAGCACCTTCGGAACCAAGGTATATCTTAGTGCAAAATTTTGCTTTTTGGTAGCATATGCTTAAGATACTTCTCATAAAATCGAAATCACCATATGTTTCTATATAAATTTTGAGGAGTTCCCTCGATCACTCATGGACCTTATCATCAGGTCGAAATAATATAATAAAATAATTTTCAAAATAGCTTAACTTTCTACAGAACAATGTTTAAAGACATCCGTGATCCGTTTTGATCTAAAAATACTATGAAAAATACCTACCAATTATAATATATTACCATAATGTGAAGGTGTATGGTGGAATGGTGGTGATGATGATGATGATGGTTAATGTAATTAGCTTAGTAGTATATGCTTTCAGTTCTTAAAACAACGCTGAAACCCCCAAACATGTATCTATAAGGAGTAAGGAGTTCTGTTCACCACCTTCGAACCATGGTATATCCTAGTGCAAAATCTTACTTTTTGGTAACATATGCCTGGAATACTTCATATGAAACCAAAAGAAACATATGTTTCCATTTGAATTTTGAGGAGTTCCCTCGATTACTCATGGATCCCATCATCAGGTCACCACTTTTGTGAAAATGGGACCAAATTGGAGTGAAACGTAATACAACAAAACAAAAGTTTTGAAAATCGGTTCATAAACGGCGGAGTAATCGTTGAACATACATTAAAAAAAATATATCCACATCCGAACATAATATAACCTCCTCGTTTTTTTGGAAGTCGGTTAAAAATTTGCCAAATCGGTGCAGCGGCCGTTCTCATTTAATTACGATTAACCTTCAATTTAATGAAAAGTTTGACAGATACTGTATGCAGTATGGGGCTTATGTCAAAATTTTGAATTAATTACAATTAAGTACTTAATGTTCCACTCTGAGTACGGTAGTAAGGTTCATTCATTGTAGATTTTAATTATAAAGATTTTGTACTCTAACATTTACCTTTTTAAAGGAGCCAAAATTAGTTTGATATTAAATGTACAAAATTAAAATTCACGGTATGTTGCCAGAATCCGGTTGGCGTCCGTATACAGTCCGTCTGAATTTGGATCAGTGACGATCACATTTTGCAATTTATTTCACATTTCACACTTTAAGGTCACTTCATTTAAGGAGTATTTGGATTGGTATACCATTTTGAAATGATTTTGGCTACCTCAGTGTGTACCTAAGTGTGATAACTTGTAAGTTATCATGGTCAAAGTTATGGTTATAGTAAAGGCTAACTTAACTTTAACCTTAACTTTGACCACAGAATTTGAAAAAAATAATTAATTGTTAACAACACTTTTAGCCATAGTAAATTTTCACGAAAAAATTTCGATATGTATGAGCGGTTAAAGTTATTGTTAAATATGGCGTCCTTATCCAAAGATTTGACATTTTGCACTGTTGTTATAACTTGTAGTTAAAGTTACAGAGTAAGTTGGTGCAACCCACCCTTATTATAGAATTTAATTGGTACTGTATAACAATTTATTTGGGAGTTTTCAGTTCCTATTGAAACTTTAAACCTAATCCAAATCAAATGCATTCCAATTTTCAACTCAACTTTTCAACTCTTGCAGAGTGCATACTAATATTATAAACGCGAAAGTGTGTCTGTGTGTCTGTCTGTCTGTTACCTCTTGAGTCTTGACGCCCAACTAAACATGACGACAACTACCTAAAACGATTTTGCTGAAAATTTTTATCCTGGAAAAATGTACAGTTCTCGCGTGATAAACAAATTTTTGCTCAACGGACTAGTTGCGGACGTCATCTAGTTTATTTTAAAACATCCACTTTGTTCAAATCCAAATATAATCATTTTATTCATGTCAATACTAGCAAATATTATGGAAAAACGTTTTCCAACCGAAACAAAAAGTAAAAGTCGTAAGTATAGGCCGAATTAAACACATAATATCGGTCATATTATAAAATTACTACTTGCCTTACTCGGGTTACGACATTCGATACACTTTCACTCAAATTGTATGTGAGAATAAAGGTACTAAATGATATCACGACTTCGCTACAAAACTCTAACTTTTCATTTCATAATCGCAAATTACCAGAAGGTACTATTTACACGAGTACCATTAGGGTCAGTTCACAACTTGACGTGGCTTACTGTAACCTTAGAATAAACTCCTAACTCCAAAGTCCTAACCTAAGCAGATTACGTTGAACCTAAAAATTTATTTTAGAAAGATTGAACATGGAAAAGACTTTGTTTTTTTCGTGTCTATAAAGCATGCATCAGGTTTTTTTACGTAATAAAAATAAAACAAGGGAAGCATTTACAATATCTATATTAGTTATATTTGTTTACGTTAAATATATTCAATAAAATATGATTACCTAATTCCTTATTGTACAAAATATTTAATTATATAAGTCAAAAAAGGAAGTCAATTTTAATGGATTACATACTGCGTACTTAGTACTTTGTCAGTTAAATTTGGCTTAGGCCTTAGTAATAACTAATAGGTTTAGAATAAGGGATGAAAGTCTTCGCTCTACACCCAATGCTCACAATTCTACGAAGTTGTGAAAATAGAGCGGAAACTGCCTTATTTTGCTTTAGTTTAGACTTTGCGTTAAAATACTTCGGTCCCCCTAGTCGTGAAAATAAAACAATCTATACCTGTGGTAAATGATGCGAATATCAATTTGTACTAATAGATTTAAGACTGTTTTAAATATGATATACTTATTTTCACCAAATAAACAATAAAACTTTTTTGGTGCATGGCTTTATAAAAAATAAAAGAATAAAACAAATCTCCTTGTGTACGTGACTAGGAAGCAATCTTGGCATTAAACAAAGGCATCAGACCGCAAACCTAAGCTGTAATGACAGTGTTAGTAACATCAAACAGCTTCTGTTGCGTCGTGACAAATGCACAAATTATACCGCACCGATGATTGTTTGTTTTCGCAGTATTTAACGCAGTCACGCTATATCTTATCATGTTTCTATGACTAAAAAACCGTTGAAATAGATTTCTTGTGTTGATCACTGATATCTATTGAACGATTTCATTATGGCTGTCCACAAACAGGTAGATCGTTTAATTTAATTTTTATGTACTATCAGAGAAGTTGATTCCTAGGCAGGTGGTGGACCTAAGTAATTTGGTCGCGTTATGTCAAACCCATCCAACCGATCACAACTAACATTGAATTGACATAAGCCTACCAAACGACGTAGGTCCGTCAATTACTGCCTAGGAATCAATTTCCTCCATGGTACAACTTAGGTCTGACATTTAATCTATGAATCAATTTCTATCATAGTAAATGATCTGCTAGACATAAGTATGAAAGACACCTGTTTTGTTTGAAAGGTAGTTTTTTAGATTGAAACTGTTTCGTAGTCTTCTATTTCAATTAAGACGTTTTTGAGGTCTTTTCGATTTAGTTACCTTCAAAAATTGATGATGATTTAAAACTTTGGCCTAGCTGTAGTCTTTGGAGTCTTAATTACTTTATGATTTCATTTTTGTATTCATAAAAAGGTCAAATATTCGGGATGTTGGTAAATAAATGTTACAGAAGTGCTAAAATTTTGTTAACTATTTCAAATTGTGATTTTATTCAAAAACTCGCTGGAATGCGAGAAAAGAATGTTATTTTGAATTAATATTTATATTAGCTTCAACATTTGAATAAATTAACAGATGAATTGATTATAATGAGCTTCTGAACCAAAAACCGCTTTAAAAGATTTTCTGCTCCAAAAATTTTGTTGTTTCAATATCTTATCATTCAACTTATGAAAGATGCATCAAGTAATTATCTAATTTGTCGGAAAGATACAGATAGTATGATAAAAGGCGGTTTGAATCGTAATAAATCTATCAATTATTGATACGTCGCAATTGATAAATCATTGAAAGCAATACAATTGAAGACCATCACGATTCAATGAGGTCAAAGACCGTTTTGACAGCCGCCGACAGCGCTATAAACTCAATAGATAAATAATGTGAGAAAATTAATGATACATACATGTCCCCTTTGTCTGGTAGAGAAAGGAAGTTTTTAGTTGACACTTGTACTTATTGGTTCTTGAGATAAGATTTTGATATTGATACTTTAGAGTTTAAAATTTGAATGGTAGTAGATAAACCAACTGTTTTTTTATTGTAAAAATGGGGCTTTTAAAGGAAATAGAGATATAAGACAGAAAAGGAAAGGAATGTGTAGAAACAGACAACAAAATAGAGGTAGATAGAAACTTATTTAGCTAAAATTTTATTTCATTTTTTCTTAAGCCTTATGCTCTTCCACATATAAATATTATACATTGACAAGGATGCATTAGGTGAAATAACGTCATGTTTCGGAAGAAATAGCTACATTCCATATCTCACTCACGGCAACTAGAGTGAAAAAACTCACGTGCTAGAAAGAGCAACGTACGAACTACGATCATTATGTCATTGAAATCAATCCACAAGTTATTCCATAATGAGATCTAAATGCCGTGGACGTAATAACAGACACGCACACGTTATTAGTACGTTTATATTATTATTATAATAATTATGTAATATCACATACGAGTGGCGGATGTGGAGCGATTTCGTGTCAAGGGTACTAAACCCTTAGTAAGTAATATGTTCTTATTAACTTGTCAATCGAGCTACCAGGCTCAGCTGTGGGCCAATTCTAAGTTTTATCTGGCCCTCGAGCCAAGAAGTTTTCACCGATTCAAATGTACGGTATCGATATAGTCAAGAGTCAAGATAATATAGTCGAGTGTCTACTTTACTTTATCGAACGCTTATGTCAATTCATACATTTTGATCGGCGATTCTATAAAGAAACGACAAAGATAACGTCTTGGCTAAAGGGCCAGACCTTCTGATAAAGTGCGCTTTCTGCGCATTCGCATCTTCATCTGATATTTATTTCACATTGACTTAGCTTACATAGAGTCTTACAAAAATGAGTATTAAAAACATAATAAACTGTGTATCATTTTTTTTATAACTTGTTCTATATTTTATGTAATATTTGTTTGATACATAAATCTATATCTTACTATGTTATGCTAGACTTGTAGAATGACATTACATAACAGTTATATAAACTCTATGCTCTATGAATACGACAACGTTCCGGGTCGTAACAATTAATTCTATTAAAAAATAAATAAATCAGAATATCAACTTGAATAAATTTGGTTAAATAACTATTTTATTATAATAAAGAACACTAGTAATGTGGTGCTTTATTTTCTACGCTTGTTTATGATACATTAATTATATAGCTCTATTTAACTCCGCGAAAATCTTAAGGACGCTATCACATTTTTCCACAAAATATATCAGCGATCTTAAAGTTTAGATATTCAATTGTTGAATTATAAAACCCCTGCCCCCTAAATTATAAAACAGACTGCTGGAAAAGAGAGCTACTATATAGGTACCTTAAAATTTTCGCTGAATATGAATGTGATACGAAAATAGACAGTTTAAGTAACAAGCAAAAATTATTATTGTAAGAATTAGATATCTAGCAAAAAATATAATATTCTAGTAACTCTACGTAGAGCGTCAAAAATCCCTTCGACAAAGAATCATCTCTATTGGAAGGTCTAAAGAAGGGATTACGAAAGAAACATCAAAATCATTAGTGCAATTTTCCGAGAAACCAATTACTTTGAAAGAACTTGATGTACTTAAGATGAAGAATGAAGATGTCTTAATCCAATGTAATACAGTAAGTACCAGTTATTATTATAATGATAATAGTATTAATTATAACTATTATAACAATGGTATTTTCACGCAAGGGATAAGAGCGAAAGTGCGTGGTGATCGAGATAAAAGATTTGAACACCTTGACAAACTCTTACGAAAGATTAATTGTTTTGTATTTTATTACAATCGGCGAAAATCTCCGAGAAAATCTTGGGTGGAATTTAGAAATGATTTCAAATATCAGATTATAAGTAGAATGGGCATCTAAATCATTTGAACTATGTTTGCAAGTTATGATAAAGTCCGTGCTTACTAAATCACTACGGAAAATCAGCGTTCGAAAGAATCTAAAGGCAATCAAAACCTTGATAATATGTGCTATGTAAAACAAAACTGTTTTAGCGATGTTACTTTTTAAACTCTAGCTGCTGTGATTTTTAGACTTAACTTTAAAATATAACGACTTCAGTCAAATCGATCAGTTCCTTGCAACTTGTGAAAATAATAAATATATTATCGTCTAAGATTTTTAGACAAATTTAATTTCTGGGCCTAGTAATATATTAAAGTCCGGAACACACCTGCGGCTTCTAATATTGCGAGTGTCCATGGGCGACGGTAGCTGCTTTCCATCAGGTGACCTATTTTCTCGTTTGCGCCCTTATTTGATAAAAAAGTCACTTACGTAATCAGCCAAGCTCTTCATCCCATACGGGAAGCGCTCTCTGTCCGGGACCAGTCGGCCCCTCGCGTCGCGTTCCCGCTCGGGCCAGCAGTCGTCCACGTTGATGTACTCGTAGCCAGCCGCCGCGTACCCCTCCGACACCAGGATGTCCGTCATCGTGCGGAACAGGCGGTCGCTGGAGGGTGAAGCAGATGGTAAGGCAACCAGCTTTAAAGAAGATGAATACTGTACGAACTCCTGCTTTGCGCATTTACTTAGGCTGGTTTCAGTGTTACGCGGACTGCGGTACGGATATCTTCGTATAGACCGATCTGTGTGAAGCTTTAAGGAGTAATGCGGACGGGTCCAATACTCTTATACGCTCCATTCATGAAGCCCCAAGCGGCCACATCCGGCCGCGATAACAATGAAAAAGCTATTGTGTCTCGTTTTGCCACGATTAATGGGTTAAATTAAAGCTTTTTACTGATCGGTCGTTATACGGAGAGATCCGTAGCGACGCGACGGTCCGCGTGCCACCAAAACCAGCCTAAGTATATGCGCAAAGCAGATGTTCGTTTAGTAGTTCGCTGGTGTCCTTATGGGGGTTGAGAGGTTAATCTCATTGTGAAAATAGATACAGCAAAATGACGGTTGAAGCTGAAGTTTCTTAAGCTCATTTGAACTGGTACTATCGTGTCGCCTATGCAGTGCACAACTAAGACGTGGGAGAGACATGCTTCGGCACGAATGGGCCTGCTCGACCGGAGAAATACCACGTCCTCACAGAAAACCGGCGTGAAATAGCGCTTGCGCTATGTTTCGCCCAGTGAGTGAGTTTACCGGAGGCCCAATCCCCTACCCTTTTCCCTTCCCTACTCTTCCCTATTTCCTTCCCCACCCTCCCCTACTACCCCTTAAAAGGCCGGCAACGCACCTGCAGCTCTTCTGATGCTGTGAGTGTCCATGGGCGACGGAAGTTGCTTTCCATCAGGTGACCCGTTTGCTCGTTTGTCCCCTTATCGCATAAAAAAAAAACTGCAGAACCAGAGACTCGCAGACGGAGTAAGACTAATTGATCAAGCACGTTATGTCGGCTTAGTTTGATAATGGCAACCAATTCACGTATCCATCTCACACGCCTACGAATCATTTTTTTCTGATAGTACATACTTACATAGGCATGTAAAATAGCTGATACGAGTACAAGTGGTACTTACTAATGCAGCTTATAGATCTTTGGAATGTACAAACAAACAAAACGGTTATGTCAGGTACTTTGCACCTTGCAGTCATTCTACAATCACCGAACTGATATCTATCTAATTGGCTTCTCTCCTCGTAATGTGATGATTAATCTTTAGACCAGTAAAGGTTTGAAATGTGTATCTCTTCCTATTTGTCCGTAACTGCACAGTGAAAGTTTTTATCAGCGATCTGATGATCGGTTTCCGACAATCGACTACCTGTAGATCGAAAGTTAAGAACAGTTGCAAGGTCATAAGTTTATATAATACTAGCGACCCGCCCCGGCATCGCACGGGTATAAAATATATAGCCACTGAAAAAATGATTAAAATCGATAGCCTATCCTTCGCGTGGTCTACTTCTTATCTGTGCCAAATAACATAAAAATTGCTCCAGTAGTTCGCGAGATAAGCCCTTTCAAATAATGTCCCCCGTTTTTTTCACATTGTCCTATTATTCTTAGCGTGATAAAATATAGTCTCTAGCCTTCCTCGATAAATGGGCTATATAACATTGAAAGAATCAGCAAAATCCGTTGCGTAGTTTTAAAGATTAAAGGGAACAAAGGGACATGAGGGAAAGCGACTTTGTTTTATAATATGTATGTTATAGTCAAAGTCCGATACACAGTCTTTTCGCGGAAGGACTGGTTTATCCTAGGTTTGGCCAAAGCCGTCAGGCGATCCCCGAAATACATTTCAATTTCGCCCTTTGCCTGAAGTATTTTTAGTCAAACCCAGGAGCTCCTAACTTTTCAGTCAAACGTCGAAAGTAAATTATTCTGTTTCGGTTTTGGCCTAGTCAATCCTAGAAGCGACTGCAAAACTCGGTCAAACGTTGATCTGAACATGTTTAAACAGGTTCATAATGTCTCTCGCGGTGTTCCGACCGATTGTTTTGTCATTTCATACGTAGTATCTCTTATTAGTCTGTGGTCATTTCATGTTCATTCATTGAGCGTGCGGGCGTGTAATTGTGTAAAATTGAAGATGAGTGAATCAAACGGTGTTGTTGTTACTAAAAACGTGGATAAAGAAGCTTTAAAAGTAAAGTTTAAAGAGAAAATTTCTAATTTGAATAAAAATAAGTGTTCATTTCACATAAAAAACAAACAGTTGTATGAGCAGATTATCAGTGAGGTAGAATCCGCTAAAGTAGCTAAAAAGAAAACGTCTTTGCAGTATCGCCGTCTCAAACGCTACGACGTTGTTTGTTTTGGGGACGAAAAAAAATTGATTAAGCCGTTGTCAGATACAAAAAATATACAATACTACGTTACGGATGACGAGTTATTCGATGTGATTGAATGTGCTCATCAGGAATGTGGTCATGGTGGTAGAGATCTCACATTGAAAGCTTTAAATAAAAAGTATGCAAATGTCACAAAAGAGTGCGTAAACTATTACTTGGATTTATGTGAAACGTGTCACAAGAAAAAGAGTCAGCCTAAAAAGGGACTCGTCGTTAAACCGTTATTATTTAAAGAGACTCACGCACGGGGACAAGTGGATCTTGTAGACATGCAGACGTGTCCTGACCGTGATTACAAGTATATTTTAAACTACCGAGATCATTTGACAAAATTTGTGATTCTTCGTCCCCTACACACAAAAACAGCACAGGAAGTAGCGCACACTCTCCTTGATATATTTTGTACTATAGGTGCGCCTTCTGTGCTTCAATCAGACAACGGACGAGACGCATTCTCTCAAAGCATCTCAAATATAAAAGTGAAAATCACGTAAGCTGACCAATCAGGTGTCAGAACTGGCAGAGTTAAGCGGTTAAGACTTGAAAGCTGCTTAAATGATAAAATGCTTCCAAATATACGAAGATAAGACACTTCATACCTATATCGGAGTTTGACTCGTCAAACCCCGATTTAATAAAATTGTGTTTTGACGTTTGCCTGACCAAATTAGTCCCTCCCAGGTTTGACGAAAATTGTTTAGTCATAGGCCGAAAATTTACATTTGTTTGGGCTTTGACTAAGTCATTCAGTCTGACCTGAGGATTGACCAGTTCAACCTAGGAGCGCCGGAGCTTCGGAGTTTGCCTATAACATGTATATAGATTTTTTTTATTACAATAATTAGGGCCGTCAATGGGCCAGTCGCCCATATCCTTTGTTTGTCAATAATATATAGATTACTTAATTAACTTTAAATTAAAAAAATATAATTTGCAAATTATACCTTGCAGGCGAGCTCGAAGGATATGGGGATAAGGAACAATTGGACGCGGTGTCGTACTCGACTATCGGAAAATTCGGTAGCGGACCACATGAAGATTCAGGGATCGAATTTTAATTAAAAATCTCGCTTGCTAAATGTCGCTTGTTGGAAGTTAAAAAAAAACGGTAAAATCGTTGCGATATTAGGTACTTATGTCGCTTGCTTCATGTCGTCCGACTGACACATCGCAAACGTGGTCCGAAGATTTCCCCAGAGGATCCATTGTTTCGTACAGAGCTCTGATAAACTTCTGGGGTAATAGAGTAGGAAATATTGATTGTCACTCACCTTATACAATTTTCGGGGTCGTTCTTGCAGTCGGTGTTACACCGGAACCGCTCCCAGGCCAGCCAGCCCATGGGCGGGGTGAGGGCCAGCCCATTGTCCAGGCCGGAGATCTTCCCCAAAATCGACAAAACTATCGTCACTATCCACGCACATGACTTCCACGATGCCATCACAATAAGTTAAGTAAAGGGTGGGTATAATTTAATTTATCTAACGAACGCTATCCGCATAGTTTTTTAAATATTAAATTATATAAATATCAATTTGAATTGATACTTTACGCGCGCAATGTAGCTGTCAAAGAGCAAATGTCATAATGAGCATTGAGCACAGATTATGCGAAGGTGGCAATAGTTTATCTGTCACAGCCGGAGTTATCTGAAACAACGGAAACATTTCATTAGGTGAGAAAGTTCATGAACGATATTGATGTCATTTCCTATTTCAAAGCAATAACAACAATAAATAAGGTGGAACACACACTGGCGATTTTTATAATTATAATCACGAGAAAGCTACACCCGAATTTTGTCTTTTTGTTTCTGTTGCAACTTGCAAGCTTGCTATTTATGAATGTAAAATATGTATATTTTTAAAATACACAGGAATTCTATTTAATTAATATTTTTGTAATATTATGATCCTTAATTAATTTATATTTTAGAATCTAGGTCATACAAATATCATGCATTTTATGAAATTAATATAATAACATTCAGTTTTTTTGCATAATTACCTAGACGTAGAAAAATAAAAAAAATTGTATAAGTAGTTTTGAAATAACACCACTAATAGCGCTTTTAAAAAATTATCTCCTTTACAAGATATTTAGGTTAAACATTGACAAAAATATCATAAAGATAAAGATTTAAGGTCCTTTCAAATTGGAATCCATTTTATAAAGCCTTAAAACATTAGCTAATCTTACTAAACGGTGGATTTTCGCAACAGATAATACTCCAATCCATATTACGGATGCGATAAATTGTGAAAACATCTATCTTTAAATGTTTTAAAGTTGTAAATTATATGCCTAAGCTTTAGCTGTTCTAAGCGGGCTAAATGCGAACGTTTTAGAGTAGGTTTTAGATTATAATAATTCAAAAAGGATTTATTTTTAGTCGTGGAAAAATTTCAAGTTACGGATAAAAGCTAAACTTTTGCAAGATTATCATCAAATTGTCCATAAATAATGCAATTGATAAGGTCATAATCAGCAAATCAATGTTATTATTATAAATATTATATCTTAACAAGCGCATGTTTATCCGCCATGCTCAAGTTATCCATGAAACACTTTAACCTTAGTCCTTACAATGAATTGCAGAAACACTTTAATATCAACAATTTATTATTATTATGCAAATTAGTGTGCACCTGGCTTTATTTACTTAAGATAGACAAGTACGGCAAACTAATTTTGCTAAATAGTTCTCACGTGAATAATGGCCGGTTTACATTATTCCAGTGATCCAATCCAGCCCTGGATTATCAGGGCGAGCGAAGCAAGCCATAGTATATCCTACAACCTGAACATTTTGTGGTACACTTTACGGAAAAACTATCACGCAGCTATTGATTTGTGCTTCAACATATAATTTTTATTTATATGTACTATGTAGACTAGCTGTCCCGGCAAACGTTTCTTTGCCATCTTATCTTATATATAAAATTCTCGTGTCACAATGTTGGTCCACGAACTCCTCCGAAACGGCTTTACTGATTTTTACCAAATTTTATATGCATATTCAGTAGGTCTGAGAATCGGCTACTCGGTATTTATTATATTGATAAGTGCATTTGTTGAATAAATAATAGTAAATTATTACAACTCGAGAAAAACGACGACCATGATAGCGATGGACGTTGCCATGGTGACATATTTATATAGTCACTTCAATAAAATGATACGGGCGATGTACTTTATAATCTGGCAAAGAAACGTTTGCCGGGACAGCTTACATCTAATATATAAAATTATCGTATCACAGTTTTCGTTGCCATACTCCTTCGAAACGGCTTGACCGATTTTCATGAAATTTTGTGAGCATATTGAGTAGGTCTGAGAATCGGCCAACATCTATTTTTCATACCAAAAATTATTTATATGGCAAAACAACGTTTCCCGGGACAGCTAGTAATATATAAAATTCTCGTGTCACAATGTTCGTTCCCGTACTCCTCCGAAACGACTTGACCGATTCTCATGAAATTTTGTGAGCATACTGAGTAGGTCTGAGAATAGGCCAACATCTATTTTTCATACCAAAAATTATTTATATGGCATAACAGGCCGGGTCAGCTAGTATTATATAAAGTATATCGCCCGTATTATTTTATTGAATTAGTGACTAAATAAGTATGTCACCATGGTAACGTTCATCGCTATCCCGTGACCCGCGTCGCATAAACAATGGTCGCTCTTTATAGACAAATAATTTGCAATAAAATAAAATTGCGACTATAATTAAAGATCTAAGCTATTCTATCTCTCAAGTTGGAAAAAAGCACACATTTAAAAAAAAGAAACATTAAAATCGGTTAAGTAGTTTAGGAATCCATCGCGGACAAACATCGTGACAGGAGATTTATATATATTAGACTAGCTGTCCCGGCAAACGTTGCTTTGCCATAATATATTATGTATTTGCCATATTATTTTATTGAAGTGACTAAATATGTATGTTACCATGGCAACGTCGATCGCTATCCCGTCGCACAAACAATGGTCGCCGTCAGTCTCAGGTTGTAAATAATTTGCAATAAAATAAAATTGCGACTATAATTAAATATCTAAGCTATCCTATCTCTCAAGTTGGAAAAAAGCACACATTTAAAAAAAAACATTAAAATCGGTTAAGTAGTTTAGGAATCCATCGCGGACAAACATCGTGACAGGAGATTTATATATATTAGATATGGTATCATCAGTTAGTCAAGGTGTGACGACGCGAGCCCTCACATAGCTCGGCTTTTAGCTAGTTATTGGAATAATGTAAACAGAATCTGGAATGCTATTTTTCAAATAAAAAGTTGGGTTGGATCACTGGATTGAAATGTAAACGCGCTATTAAGCACCGTTAAAAAGTATATTTACTGTGAGACTACTGTGTTTTAATTTAATTATTGCAACTATAATACATATTACGAGTATATAATAAAATATTCCTTGCAATTTTAATTCCCATCTGATTAATAACGTTTGATATCAAGAACTATAACATAATTATGCTTTGATAATTGCAATCAGTTGTAGCAATTATAATTAATTAGAAATATAATTATACAATTGTAGGTATACTTAAATAACTCAGAAATGATGTGTAATGTTCAGATTTACAAAGAAATAAAATACAAATACTAGTAATAATTGCTAAAAAGCTTGCAAGCCTATAAATTATTACAAAGTAATTATATGTAATTAATTAGATACTAATTAATAATTGTATACCAACTATTGAAAAAATTGTAATTAGACCTATTTAATATGTGATTATATGAGCGTTACATATATTGGTCATTTCACTTTGTTATCCTATTATTTGCCTCTAGTGACAGAGAATGATAACTGATAAAATATTATTGGGATTATGCATCGCAAGCGTCATGGGTCATTCAGATACTCTGCGACGCGTTATGACACTATTTGACACACCCCCAACGGGCACCATAAAGGGTTTCCCCTGCGCTTGGTACAACTAATATATTATATTCAGTGCCTGCGCACCTAAAAAAAAGTTGAGACCGATCTACGTGGCTCTACGCGATACTACGCGGCAGCGACGCGACACGACACTCACTGAATAGAAGTCAATGTGAAGCATACTATCAGAGAAGTTGATTCAGAGATAGATGTAGGACTGTAATTTGGTCTCGTAACGTCAAATGCAGCCGACAGATCACTACTAACATTGAATTGACATAATTCGACCAAGTTATGTAGGTCCGTCAACTGCCTATGAATCAATTTCTTCGATGGACAATTTTTAAACATCTAACTTTGCATTCGATAATTATAGTATAGTTCTTGCAATCTAAGAGTGCGCGTCGCCCTTAGTTGTGTGACTGACCATATCTATACACGCGTACATGGCTCGCTCGCTACTGACTGCTCCGGCGGGTACGCACACTAACGAAAATGTCTATTCACATTTCCAACTACAAATAAAGGCGACGCGCACTCCTAGATTGCAAGAACTATATCGAACACTATATTATAATATAGACTTAGCAGCTGTCTTGAGTAATTAACTAAGCCACAATCGATGCAACGTTTGATGTTTGCATTAATTACCCACTTACTTGTCAGTAGTTAGTATAGTTACTACACCAGCAATAAATCTACCGTTAACGCCCATTATTTCGTGATCTTGATCAATATCAGGATTAACAAATAAATGTGTATTTCATTCATCGTTTAATCGAAGAAAGATCTATTATGCCAGCGGCCTTTAAGATGGCTGAACGGTTGAACAAACGTTTAAGTATACCTTTGAGAGTTATTTTTGAAATATTTTGTAATAGATCCTCAGATTTAT
Source organism: Polyommatus icarus (assembly GCA_937595015.1). Taxonomy (NCBI): domain Eukaryota; kingdom Metazoa; phylum Arthropoda; class Insecta; order Lepidoptera; family Lycaenidae; genus Polyommatus; species Polyommatus icarus. Next base: position 19,785,900 of record OW569323.1, on the reverse strand, counting down.
TTACTTGTAACATTATAAAGAAGTAATATTTGTTAGCTTTGAAACGACTGGAGCAATTTTGAATAAACCCAGTACAACTATACAACAGAATAAATTCAGTGAATTACAGGAAATGACATAGGGAGTGAGATATGATACAGTAAATATGTAACGAAAAATTGAGTGCACTCCGAATAAAGACCTACCGTTATTTGACGTGATGAATCGTTAGGGGGGCATGTCAAAAGGTCACAGAAAAATTAAAAAGGTCGTGCTAATTGCTGTTTTTGAGAAATTCAAAAATGAATAAAAAAAATTTGAAATGCTGATTTCTCGGAAACTATTGGTTTTAGGAAAAGTTTTTTAAATAAAAAATGTAGAGGGCATTGCGAACTATATTTTTTGTCATTAGAGTGACGTCATCCGACTTAAAATACAAAAAGTATAGGGCGCTAACGGATCAAAAAAAAGTTACTTACAACGGTTAACGGCTTGTTTTTTTTCATAAAAATATAAATTAGAAAGTTATTCGTCACAAAATTAGCTACAACTTTTATTCAAACATTTAAAAAAAAAGGTACCTATGTAAGTCAGCGCCATAAACACTAAAAAGATCGGACTTTGCGTATATCTAGAAGGTCTGACCACACAAATTAAGTTTATCAATTTTAATTTATTGTTGTATTTGTTTCTACTAACATTTAATAACATTAAGAGTAAATAAAATCAAGAGAATCAAAAGTTGAAATACGAAATGAAGAAAGAGAAGAAATTTTCCAAAGCATCAATAATAAAGTAAATAATGATAAAGAAATCTTTCAATTATTAGCAAAGCAAAATCAATTAATTAGGAAATACCAGTTTCTATGTAAAAAATTGCTTTTAAAAATGTAATTAATTCACTTATTAATACAAACTTCAAATTGACAAAAAATTATTATTCATTTTTAATGTACCTAAGTACTTACTTACTAAAAATTTATAATCGTATTTCTCATCCAATTTCAAAATGTCTTCGTTCTTCTTAATTACCACAGAATTCACCTGAGTTCAAATTTTTGCTCAACAAAAGTCATCAAAATCAAGTCATGTTATCAAATATTTTTTGATATAAAAATTAGAAAACAATTACTAATATTTTATTTGAATTAAAAAAATGCATTGCATGAGGACTGTGCAACGACAAGGTACATAATGTACAATTTGTACATATCGACAAGTTCCAGCTCGAAAACGGTAAGTTTTAGAAAAATTTCGTATGAATAAAAGTTGTAACTAATTTTTTGACGAACAACTTTCTGATTTACATTAATATGAAAAAAATATTTTTTCCTATCGAAAATACCGTTGTAACACTTTTTTTATCCATTAGTGCCCTCTACTTTTTGTATTTTAAGTCGGATGTCGTCACTCCAATAACAAAAATGTAGTTCGCAATGCCGTCTACATTTTTTATTTTAAAAACTTTTTCCTAAAACCAATAGTTTCCGAGAAAAAGCATTTCAATTTTTTTTTTTTTTTTTTGGTTTCTCAAAAACAGCAATTAGCGCGACCTTTTTAATTTTTGTGTGACCTCTTGACATGCCCCCCTAACGATTCATCACGTCAAATAACGGTAGGTCTTTATTCGGAGGGCAAATTACATATTGATTGTACTAATAGGGATATGTCACATGGGGTACTTTTAAATGCGAGAAATGAGTTTGAAACGGGAATCATCCAGTCATATAACAGTTATATTTCAGCGCAATAATTAACTTTAAGCAACTTAAATACAGGGTAGTTCTACTAGCGCACTGTTTTGTATTCATTAGAAAGGAGTTAGCTCATAATGACGGTTGGCAATAGATAAGTGGATCGTTACTGCGCTGGTGACGCGAGCGGTCAACGTGTTGCGTCCAATTAATTATAATATAGGTACGTTCGCTGCTAAATTTAAGGCCACTCTCCATGCTATGATGGAACACCATGTTTATACAGTTGTCGATGTACCATAGATCAAATGGATACATATTACATAGGCAGATGGCGGGCCCATTTAATTTGATCTGGTTCCTTTATGTGCACATTGCATCAAAGAATTGATTCATAATATGCAGATGAGAGACCTATTTCATTTGATTGCTTCATGTCAATTCAATTTTGGTCGAAATCTCTTAACTGGGTTTGACTTAACGCGACCAAATTACGTAGGCCTATCCTCAACCTATTAATCGACTTCTCTCTACATAGTACAATTGACGTTGATGGTGAAAATTACTGACGAATATTTCATACGTTCGTAATCGCTTCGTGAATGATGGCGAATTCTCCACGTCTTACGTGGAGAATTCGCTTAGTTAAAGAACTTTATTCGTTAGAAACTTTATGTAAGCATATGAATTATGAAGAACATCAAAAGCACAAAGAGGAAGAAATCAAGGAATTGAATTGAAGAGAATTGTCTCGTATAAAGTTTAAGATTAAATCTTAACGCAAAACAATAACATTTTCAATGGCAATTTATGATAATTGTGATATTTATGATGGTTATGATACAGCCGTTTATGAGAATTAAGTTGTTCATGTTGCAACGGCAGGCGATTATTGAAAACGATAAAATTTAATAACAGTATGTATGACTGTTCACGGACGCTGGGCAAGATTGATGTAAGATAATGGTCTTACGTTTGATATACATAAGGCTCAAGGCTTTTGTTTTAGCGATGACGCCACTAAGGCCTACAAACCTATAATCATAATCGGTAATTATATTATATGCAGTATAAAGAATATGGTTTCAAGACTGCAGAATAAAAACAGTTACTAATTGGTGAACTATTGTGCTAAATGCTGAGGCGCTTAACGATTTAATATAAAACGGAATATTCCCTCATATCAAGTTTATGTGACTGCCATAAAAGTTGTTTATATTTCGAGTTTGTTTATTCTCAACGCCTTGAAATGGAATAACTTTAGAGTCACTGCATTTTCATTCTTCCCGCATGGGGCGTAGACCACTCTCCTGTCTCCATCCCATTATTGGAATGGACTTTATCGTCATTTTAATCTATCTAGTGTTCTATCAGTAACAGCTTCCACTGAACCAGTTACCCGGTTACATATTTCACGTGTTGTTTACATCAGTAGTAAGGCAACCTTGTTGTGGATGTTTATGTAAAGTTACTTTTACTGTCGTTTAAGACTTAAGAGGCAGTCGATGTAATAGCCAATTAGTTGCAACACTAACACTGTTGACTTCTCCAGTGACCTGCTAGTACTACATCACACTTACTAAACGAGCACAGTCAGTGATTTAATGAAGAAATGAGGCAAGAAATGAGTACTAAAACCTTCTGGAGGTCTTAACTTCAGTTAAAGAGAATGTAAGATGCATATTTCTAGATGACGTCCGCACTCCGTTGCGCCAAAATTCGTTTATCGTGCGGGGACCGTAAATTTTTCCGGAGTAAAAAGAATCCTATGTCCTTTCTCGGGACTCAAAGTATCTCCATTCCAAAAAGCAAAATCCGTTCAGCGGTTTGAGCGTGAAGAGGTAACAGACAAACAGACAGACGGGCAGTCAGACAGACACACTTTCGCATTGTTTATATTTCGCACTATTAGTAGGGATTAACATTCAATGACGTGCTTTTATACGCTGCAAGTTCCGACATCGGATATCGTATCGGACTATACTATACATCATACGATATTCGTTTTATGTTCGGAAACTAGAGGAGATGAGTTGCGACGGCAATAACAATGTAATACGAAATTTAAATGTCCAACGGTGACGCTGCATAACATTATAGTTTGTATAGCTTTTGCTTCGTTTTCTCGTATCGGTGTCACATGTGTCATGACCCTAAGCAAGTATAGTTCTTGCAATCTAGGAGTGCGCGTCGCCTTTATTTGTAGTTGGAAATGTGAATAGACATTTTCGTTAGTGTGCGTACCCGACGGAGCAGTCAGTAGCGAGCGAGCCATGTACGCGTGTATAGATATGGTCACTCACACAACTAAGGGCGACGCGCACTCGTAGATTGCAAGAACTATACCATTGGAGAAATTGATTCTAAGGCAGTTGACGGACCTACGTCATTTGGTCTAATTATGCCAATTCAATGTTAGACATGATCTCTCGGGTGGGTTTTACACAACGCGACCAAATTACATAGATCCGCCATTTGCCTATGCATCAACTTCTCTGATAGTACCTACTGTAAATGTAACAATTTTTGTCATGTTACAATGGGCATTGTCCAAAAAAAATCACATGTACTTTTTATATTTTTTTTCGTTAAAATAGGGTATTTTAAGAATATAAATTAAATAATTTTGAAATCCATTGGCTAGTTTTTTCTCAATAAATTTTTAAAGTTTCGCTCTGACGTCATCATCGGCGCCCAATTGACCTCTGTAGTATGTTTTTTTTCCTTTCAATCTTATTTTTAATAGCTGGTTTGTCTAATGCAAGTTATCATTATGTGAAAGCTGATACGAGAAACTTACCAAAAGTTCGAAACGTAATGTTGATCGAATTTATTGCTAATTTAACGCCATTGAAGGTCAAACTAAGGTTAAACATATTTGTTCAAAAATATAAGTAACTAATGGGTATTTTTTTCGTTTATATACAGAAAAACGATCACTGACCTTATTCCTCGAAATGTTTTTGTAATGAGCAAAATTAAAAAAAAATGGACAATCCCCATTGCGGCAATTAGAGTCAATCATAAAATTACAGGGAACGAAATGCATCAGTAATTTTTCACTTATCTGTTAGAATTAACAATTGTAATCAAACAGGACGCGAACCACTGAGTTGAATTAAATAGATGCTAGTTGGGTTACTCAATTTACAATATTAGTTACATGATATTATTATGTACCATCGAGGAAATTGATTCCTAGGCAGTTGACGGACCTACGCCATGTGGTCGGGTTATGTCAAGTCAATGGTAGCTGTCATCGATCGGATGGGTTTGACTTAACGCGACCAAATTAGGTACTTAGGTCCGCCATATGCCTAGGAATCAACTTCTCTGATAGTACATCCTTGGTGCGTTAAACCAGCTTTTTATTCCTGTTCGAATCGGATTCGGAAAATTACTGCGTTTTCATTGGTCAACGTGATTTACTCGCCTGGCGCGACCATTAAGAGCGCGGTACGTTTCCGATTTCAAGACAAAACGGGGATTGCGAATACCCGTTTAGTTTTAGCCGAACTTTTGTAGAGCATTTTAAATATTTATTTAGTTTTTTTAGGCAAATAATTTTTTATTATAATGACCTTCACAAATACTCAGTATCAGTCATAAAAGTAATTAATAAAGATATATTGCAAAGCGGTAACTTGTAGTTAAACCTTGGCCCTGTATTCAATTAATCGGCCAAGAACGATCCGTATTTACAATAATAATTATTATAGTGTTCAGTAGAATATAAATAGTTTTATAGAAGAAAAGAAAATAAGATGAAAGCTCTCACTTGGCGAGCCCTAGTATATCCCACCACCGAGCACTTTTGTGGTAGATACACTTTACGAAAAAACTATCACGTTCACGGCTATTGATTTGTGCTTTAACATAGTAATTTCTATTTATATGTAGATGTGTTATCATCGGTCAGTCAAGGTTTGGTTACTATTAAAATATAAAATAAACTGCTTAAAAACGACGCGAGCACTCACAAAGCTCGACATGAGCTACTTGCTATCTACGTTTCACTATCTACGGAATACTACGGATCCCTAATAACAAGTATTAATTGTGATCACGAGACTCGGTCTAGCTTTATGTAATTTTTATGTAAGAGCCGGGCAAAATATATCGAACTGCTTTACGTGCAAATATCGAGTACACTCAAACACAACACGTTTATCTAAATATGTACCATATAACATTTTGCAACTCATATTATTTTAACCCCAACTTAAATATTCTTATATTTATTAAAAGCTAGACGCTAACTAAAATATTATGTTTGGGTCATGATAGTTAATTAACTTAAGGAGTAATTCATTATGCAGGGTTTTAACGAAATGATAGTATAATACTTCAGGGCATGTATGTGACACAGAAAAAAAATTTGTCGTGGCAAGCGCGAGCGTTATAAATTCGACCATAGAAAAAGATTTATACACATTACGTTCCAGCTTCTTTCTTGCTAAAAGTAAAAGGCAAAAAGCTATATAAATATGAAGGTAATTTTACTCTTTCTACCGAGCGGTTAAGTAACGCAAATAGCATGCGCAGGCGCAGGATGTGGGATATTACGGCTCTCAGTTTGCGCAGTTTCCGATGATTGCGCGATCGTATCACATTCTATCGTAGATCATGTACCTACTGAACTGCATAGCGAAATCGTCTGACTAATTTTAGAAAAGTATTTTAAAGTAGAGAAGAAATAGAATAAAACCGACTTCCAAGGTAAAAACAATAATAACATTCTTATAATAATTATGAACTAAAAAGTATTAAATAATTTTCCTCTCTAAATGTGCCTTTTTCCGAATTCAGCTAAACCTCAACTATTTCTGTACTCAACCTTCATCATTTTGAAGTCGGTACCAGATATAGCTGAATCTTTATATTTTCTTTGACAGAAAATTTGAAACTTATGGAACTGGCACCGACTTCAAAATTATGAAGGTTGAGTACAGAAATAGTTGAGGTTTAGCTGAATTCGGAAAAAGGCACATTTAGAGAGGAAAATTATTTAATACTTTTTAGTTCATAATTATTATAAGAATGTTATTATTGTTTTTACCTTGGAAGTCGGTTTTAATTTTTTGTTAAAAATAATAATTTCACTCTTTTTAGTTACCTAGTAGATAAACTATAATTAGTGCCAATTTAAATTGTATAAAAATAGTTTTATATTGTCTTCACTATATGTCATTGAGGCGCTCTGTCGGCGCTATCGCTTGTCCGAACTCCGATTGTTGTTCATATAGTTTTAGTTACACGATGTATTCATTAGATTTCGCTGAGGTGCTCCTGAATCGCAGTATCGCTTGTTTGTAGGAGTTTTATATAGTTGTATTGGCTGTGTGAAATCAGAAATGTGTCACCATTGGTGTGAGCAGTGAGCATTGAAATTTGAATTGTCAACATTTTGAGTGGTAATTATTGGTCTCGTATTGTTATTAGAAATATTAATTAACCTTCCAAGATGACCTACGTCATAGTCCGCGAGTTTATAAGTGGTCGTCGGTGGTAGTGAACTAGTGAGTAGTGACTTAGTGACCATACCACCCTACGCGTCGAATTACTGCGTTTATTCTACGTATCTTATTACAATTTGTTAAGACTGTTATGAGTCATACCCCAAGGCCCAAATATCAGGTAGATAAATTTAAATAATACATTAAAAAAAATCTAAGTGAACACAACTCTATGCGTGCTAGGTAATTTAACAATTTAACGCTTCAACTCCCAAGCGGCCGCCAGAACAATGGATTTCCAAGAATCCGCGATCGAAGGATGAGCCGAATCACACCCAGCGGCGCGGCGAGTATATTTTCAGTGTCATAATAATATTATGATATTAATCTTTACCTTCATTATTGTAATACATAGTACTATCGCATGAGAAACTTGGAAAGCCGGCCTCGCGGCCGCCTGCGCCTTTCTCAAGCGATACTATATTGTACTACATTAATGAAGATAAAGTTTAAAATCATATTATGACACTCAAAATGCTTGCAGCGCGGCATTACCTGACATTAGAACTTGAATAGGTACGACGCAATGCCGCGATGTTTACGCACACGCCGCGCGGCGGCGTGCGGCGACGCCGCACCGACCGGGGTGTATAAACAGCCTATATTAATAATTGGTGTTGTTATGTACATAATTATTATTATTGTATCCATACCTATGCCTTGTAAGTTGTACTATTACCTATTTTGTGCCATGAGACATTGGTGACCTTAACACGACGTGGTAATGATGATGATGACGATGATGATGATGATGATGATGATGATGATGATGATGATGATGATGAATTTTAATTGCGTGGTAGTATAATATGCTTTCTGTTCTTAAAACAACGCCGAAACTCCCAAACGTGTATATATAAGGAGTCAGGAGTTCTCTCAGCATCTTCGAAACCATGGCCCGAATTGACCCAATATTTGACTTTTTGGTAGCATATTCTTAGTACACTTCACATAAAACTAAAATTACCATATGTTTCCATATAAATTTCGAGGAGTTCCCTCGATTACTCCTGGATCCCATCATCAGGTCACCACTTTTGTGAAAATGGGACCAAATTGGAGTGAAACCTAATACAACAAAACAAAAATTTCGAAAATCGTTTCACAAACGGCGGAGTAATCGTTGAACATACAAAAAAAAAAAAAAAAAAATAAAAAAAAAAATATCCACAGCCGAACATATAACCTCCTCGTTTTTTGGAAGTCGGTTAAAAAGTTACATGTTTCACTGTGTTTCATCATCAGAAGGCTGAAAGAATCACAAGTACTCCTGGGTAGGTTTCGAAATTGCAGTGCTTATGATGTCTTGAATGTATAGCATACAGCATTTTTTTAAATTATTAAATAAGGGGGCAAACGAGCAAACGGGTCACCTGAAACTACCGTCGCCCATGGACACTCGCAACATCAGAAGAGCTGCAGGTGCGTTGCCGGCCTTTTAAGAGGGAATACGCTCTTTCCTTGAAGGTTTGCAGGTCGTATAGGTCCGGAAATACTACTGGTGACAGTTCGTTCCAGAGTTTTACAGTGCGCAGTTTTACAGCATACTGTTGATTCGTTCCAAAATACACGCCATAGCATGGACGTAAATTTGACTTTGTTGGAATATTACGTCACACAAGTCACAACACACTTTTCTTACAAGCAGCACGCTAGTACCACCAGTGCCCTGCAGTACAATATGGATTCAAGTCGTTATAGCCCAGTAGGGTTAGTTCAGCCTTGTATGGGAATCTGGAATTAATTATAGTCAGAATTTTTTTGCACCAGTGTTTAGAGGAGGTCACAAATAGCTTAAATTCGAAAACTCGACCAGCCACGAGTCACGACGTGTGCGTTAGCCGCCATATTGGTTTGAAGTTTCAATCTTTTTTTTAGCTATATCTCCTTTATTTTATATTTTTGTACGAAAATGACTAGAACAAAATTTGTTGTAAATTTAATTTTCTACATTTTGAGTTCTTACAATTTTCATTGTAAAATCAATATTTACGGAGATAAATGCAAAAAACAAGTCAAAGCATAATTGCGCTTGTATGTCAATTACTATCGAATTTAGCGAAAATAATTGTAGAAACAAAGTTGTAGGTGATAGATCATTAAATTTCCTACAAATTTGATTCTTATGATTTTTTTTAGAAATCAATATTTAAGCTCCTACACCTATGGTAAATGTACCGGGACCCAAGCGACTGGATAAAGCTGAATGTTTCTGATCATGAATTAGACCTTTTAACAATTACGGCATAACCTACACCTGAATAATTATTGAAAAATGGCCAAGTGCGAGTCGGACTCGCTCATGAGGGTTCCGTACCATTATAAGGCAAAGATAGACAAAATTTTGTGCTTTTTGTATGGGAGCCCCCCCTAAATATTTATTTTATTTTAATTTTATTATTAATTATTAAAGTACAAAATTAATACATTTAAATATTTTATGCATATTTTAATTGTCTTAGTACTGCTATTTTTGATAAAAAGCAAAAAAGGCGACTAAAATCCTGTTTGTTATATGGGAGCCCCATCAAATAATAAATAAAATATGTTTTTTAGTATTTGTTGTTATAGAGGGAAACAAAATACATAATATCTGAAAATTTCAAGTCTCTACCTATCACTGTTCTTAAAGCCTGGAGACAGACAGACGGACAAACAGCGAATTCTTAATTTTAATTGTGGTTAATGTAAAGAGCTACAAGTTTATTTCTGTTTTTTTTTTCTGTATTTGACAATACATAATCGCGATACAAGTCGAACAGGTCGAAATTATACTTTGACTTGTTTCTTGCAGTTATTTCCTTAAATATTGATTTTACAATAAAAATTATAAGGACTAAAGTTGTAGAAAATCAAATTTTCGACAAATTTGATCCCTATAATTTTCTTGAAAAAATAAAAAATAAAGGAGATATAGCTAAAAAAAGATTGGACCTTCAAACCAATATGGCGGCTAACGCACACGTCGTGGCTGGTCGAGTTTCGAATTTAAGCTACTTGTGACCTCCTCTAAACACTGGTACAAAAAAATTTCTGACTATAATTAATTTAAAAAAAAATCTAACCCTACTGGGCTATTATGGCACTGGTCAGTATACAAACTGGTTTAATTTTCGGAACTCACGCTCCTTATTTAAATTTATTATATCATATTCATTTCCTATGTGTCATGTCATGAATGATTATTGATTATATACACACGTCATAGAGTTCGAGGGTCGTAGAATTTTAAACAGGTGACTTTCGCGCGCGTGGTATGAATTCCAATAAATTGCAATCAATATTGGGCAATCGAATTTGCCTCGTGCTAGGTCACAATGTAGGTTCTAATGTTGTTTACAATAGCACAGTTCAGTCATAGATATATCTCGAGAAACTTGAAACAATCGTGAAATATCGTATACGTTTTACGCGCCCAAATGACCCTACCATTTGGGCTCTTATTTGGCTTTGAAATCTATCATCTATTTCTGTGTATATTATGTGGTCATGGGCCTTCGCTTACCATTAGAGTTTAGACCGTTGGGCTCATATTTGGCTTTAAAAACCGTCATCAATATTTGTGTCTGTATAGTGATTCTTGTGCAGTGGCAACCGCTAACCTATCAGTACATTATGTTCATTACTCCACACATTTTCGCAACTAGGCATTTTTGCAACTGGATAGATTCGCATGGATCTACGTTATACTTTCTAGCACCCTTAGATACTGGACCCACTGGCATCTTTTCAAGCCTTCTCTCTCTGTCTTTCTATCATCTAATGATATGTAGCACTTTAGTTACCGACCGTACTAGCGTTTGGACTGGTTTGTATATGTGCCAACCGGACCAGTTCACTTGCACTTTCGGTCGATAGCCCTGCCTGGCCCTTCGCACAATGTCATTGCACAATTGTTCACTAGACTCACTTTTATGCAGATTCCTGACTCCTGATTGAATCGCTTCAGGTGACTTTTAACTACAGTTTTTGTGAAATTGTAAGGGGATCAAAATATGTTAGAAATTTTGGAATACTTGGATGCTAAAATAATGAATGCTTAGGAAACAAGTTCTTGTCGGTTTCTGAACCGTCGATAGGCATCATGAAAAGGTTGAAAAAATATCTTTTACATAAAATTAAGTTTCAATTTAAAACAAAAAATACACTGTCCTAGCTGTAATAGCTTATTAAGAATTCTCGACTTTACGAATAATAAGAATATTTTTTTTACAATATAGCCGACATAATCTCTAATAATGACCGTAAGGCACGTCTCAAATACACAGACAATCAGACACCTATTGAATCTGCCACCATTCAGCTCCTAAATCAATAGACTCATTGAATAATTTGATAGATGATGATACGACACGTGACAGTGATAAACATATACATATTGATCACGTCGTTATCAATTATACATCTCGTTTGTATATTGATTCATAATGATGGATTATTTATACAGAGGCTGATAATATGATAGAGGATTAATATGCTGAAAGGAACAAGAAAAAGGAATAATAATTAAATAATCTATGAATTATAAAATTATGATCTCTATCTCAATAATTTATAATAAAAAAGCCTTTTTCTATCATTGTTTCGAAGCTTAACAATGAAAGAATTTCCTCCACCTAGTAGTTTGTTCAGCTCAATGTAGTCGCCTCGTTGGCCTAAGCCTCCCCTATCCTCTACAAGTCTACATTCTACACCTATACCTATATCTAATACATTGTTAATCATGGAACAATTATTCCATGATTAACGAGCCTCTTACGAGGTTTTTTGAATAAAGCAGAAGTTAGAACTCTACCTGCTTACAAAATGACAACACTTTTCATAACTCTATCTTATTATTCTACTCTATCATCATTCTTAATTAATATTCTACCCAGAGTTTTTTTCTCAAATGTAGTAAAGATCGAATTTTCTAAAGAAATTTTGTAAGAGTAAGATTAATGGTAACCATTCGTTGATGTATTAACAGAATTTGATTGACCCTTTATGCGACGTAGAGTCTAAGATTTAGTATCTTGTTATCTATAATTTATTATCTGCGGTTTAGTGGTCATATATTATGGCCTCCGTAGCCATTTGCTCATTTCCGTCGAAAAAAAAACAATTTTCCGCTCTACAAGTGATATGGCTATCGTAATTGCAATCTTATCTATGTGTGATAAGGTTTAATTTTGTAGCACATGTCTTTTTAGTCCGATTGCATCACAACTCGCAGGCATTTGTTTTCACTACTTTCGATTTTATTCGCGGCTCGCTGTGTGCAGACAGTGTATTTAATTTATTGTACGATTATCACATAATTGTTGATAATTTCATTGTTTGTAATCTAATTGTGCATAATCATATTAAATTATATAAACAGAATACATTACTTGTGACTTGTGAGATACCGCAACGTAGCGTAGATAGAACTAGAGTATTTGAACTAAGTAGAGTACTTACTTGGTTGCAAAGTCTATGCTGTATTCACATGGTCTATGGATTATGTACTATGATGGTAGTTAACAATATATTTTGCATGCAGTTATAGTTCTATCTAAAAATCTAACTGTGAAAAATTAGGCAAAATATATAAATTCTGCCACAGAGTTATGCACGGTAGCCACGTATGACGTAAATTAAGATTGAATAATTCAATTAGGAAGACAAAACTTGTAATCCACGTTGGCGTAAAATGAGGAAGATTTCATTGTAACCTGTTGAAAACGAAAGTTGTAATAATTAGCGAATATTTAGGTACATTGAGTAATGAGTAATGTTTTGAAACACTGGGTTTCTGCCTAATTCATAGTAAACTTCGTTATGTATTATACTAATATCATAAATGCGAAAGTTTGTCTGTCCGTCTGCCTGTCTGTCTGTCACCTCTTTACTCGCCAAGCGCGGAACCGATTTAGCTGAAATTTGGTATGGAGATACTTGGAGCCCCGGGAAAGGACATAGGATACACTTTATCCTGAAAAAATGTACGGTTACCGCGCGATAAACGAATTTTCGCGCAAGGGAGTTGCGGGCATCATCTAGTAATTTATAAATCTATATTGTGCGTACTATCAGAGAAATTTATTTACATGCAGATAGCGAACCTACAGTTTTTATTAATCGAAGGAACCTGCGTAATTTGGTCGCGTTATGTCAAACCTAGCAAACAGACCACGAAAAACATTGAAATGATATAACTCGACCAAAGGACTTAGGTCCATCATCTGCCTATGTATTTCCTACATTAAAGTATACCTCGTGGATATTATATGATACTACATTAAAGTATAGCGAGTGCTCCTTGTTAGCGAGTTGTCCTTGCTGCGCCCTATCGATCTATAGACACAGCCAACCCTGAACCCACATAAAACTTGGCGGTACCCTACGCCCTGAGCGCGAAGGTACCTACCATCGAAGGAATTGATTCATAGGCAGTTGACGGACCTATGTCATTTAGTCGGATTATGTCAACATAATGTAAGTCATCATCGGCTGAGTTTAACAAAACGCGACCAAACTACGTAAGTCCTCCATTTGCATATAAATCAACTTCTCTGATAGTACTTTTGATACCTTGGTCATATTCGTATGTTGTATTGTGTTCACAAAAGTTTCTCCCAAGTCCTTGCTCAACTTGTGAATGATATGCAAATAACATAACAAAGGCTGTACAAAAACAGTAGGTACGAGTCGTGTTAAGCGATTATTCATGGTTTCAACATCCACGTATACGAATATCGATACTGTTAATTCGATCGCTTCATTACGATGGACCGTGAAATTTTATTTTGATAGGCCTCGTTATGTTTGTTAAAATTGGTAAAGGAAGTCACGAGTATATTTTTGAAAAGAATTCAAACGATGTAGCTTTCGTTTACTTTGTTAAAAAAAAAGATCCACTGTGTTAAAAGTATTTTGTGTTATACTTAAATATTGTTTTGTTTCTATATGCAAGAGCCCTAAGTGCAGATCTTTTAATAAGCGATGGTTGTTAAATTTTTTTTTTTAATCTATACAAAAAAGGACTTTATCGTTTAAACGATAATGCCGTCCTTGGTTGTTAAATTTGAGCTTGAAAACCTCATCAGTTACTGTATTTATGAAAAGTCCTTTAAAAATTCAACAAGTTTTGCTTTATTAATCCTTCAAGCCCCATAAGAGCACCGGCGATCGCGACAACAATAGAATACAATAGCATTTTCAAGAATCCCCGATCAAAGGATTAAATTAAAGGAAATTCTCACAATGATTTAAAAAAAGCTCTCATCAACACATCATCAATATCCGCGATGACCTGTGAGTGTATATTAATTATTCCATATATGAAAGGTTATTGCTTCGAGGAAAACCAACAATTATTTCCGCAACCCGGTAACGAAGAGGAGAAAAAATTCACTTAATAATTATGCTTCGTCAGTGTATTATACTGTATACAGTGCTGACTTGTAGTTAAACTGCTCAAAACACAAAATGAAGCCATTCGTCATAGTAAAAAACGAATTAATAACTTCCTTTTGGACACAGTAGGATGTATCTGTAGAGATTTACAGAGCCATTTCTAAAAACGCACACACAGTCTTCGAACCCGGAAAGAAATGTCAGGTACGTCCAAAAAAGGTGCGTCGAAGGAAACCGGATTTTGTCCTATGATGAATGAATATTGTGACACTAAATGACGCCCGCAACACCGTTGAGCCAAAAATCGTTTATGGCGCGAGAACCGTACATTTTTCCGGAATAAAAAGTATCCTATGTCATTTGCCGGGACTCAAAGTATCTACATACCAAATTTCAGCTAATTCGGTTCACCGGTTTAGGCGTGAAGAGGTAACAAATAGACAGGCAGACACACTTTCACATTTATAATATTAGTATGGATATGGGTGTTATCAATATGCTAATTATGCTTTGGTCGGGCTGGGGCCTGGGTTCAGACTTAGGGCTAGGATCGGGATATCCCTATATTATAATTCAATTTCTTCGATTGTACGCACTTACATTACTTACATACCCTTCTGAAATGTGACGGTCTCCATCACCGTCACAGTATAACCAGAGTAGACAGAATTCTAGAGTATGCCGACTTAGAACTGATGTTGAAATTTTTAAATTTGACGTATTATGACGAAAATCGTCGCTAGGGTTGTTAACTTGTTACCTACTAATTTAAAACTATGACATATTCGCTGGACGTGTTCCTCTTTGATCGTATTGTTGTTTGTGTTTTGGCACATGCGATTAAAATTGTCAGAATCCAATTTTGAAATATTTATTTTAAATACTTATTTAAAAATAAATTATATCAGCCAGCGCGAGGCACATTCCGTTCATAATCCTAGTAAAACCTGACGAATTTGACAGATATTGAAACCTGTCCGTTTCTTTGCAGTCGGACTACTGGTAGTTATGTCTATTGTGGTAAAACTACCTTGTAATATATAGATAGCCTATAATATTATGTTCTCTTCTTTACCTAAGCTTAACAATCTACAATTTATCAAATCAGGTACTTTTCTCTTGGAAAATTTGTTTTTCTAGAACAAGACTAATGACAACAAATTTATCAGTAGAGGCTTTCTTAAATTATTTACTGTGTTAAATAGCTACATGACAAAATCGTACAAGAATGATAAACTGTGTGCAATCATGAAATATTTTCTCATTTGCATATAAGATTAATAAAGCAATTGAAATTATCTTTTCATTCTTTTGTTTTAACTTTATTAAGTATCTTTGTCATTCGAATTTGGAATACCTACAATGATTGTCAAGAACCATGCAGAAAATGTGCGGAGTGCCCGATTACGAAAAAGTTGACACGCTCCTTACGTATAATATAGACGTAAAACGATGTTTTGTCTTTCAATCAATTTTACATATTAGACAAAGACTTGCATTGACGTGTAACTAAAGGTGTGTGAACCTTTTTATTATAAAGGCGTTGATGTTTGTAAGGCTTCAAATCAACATATATTTCACCAAGATAATACTTTACAGTTTACACGCGTCTGTAACAGTTTGTAATGACTTGTCGCAATTAAAGCTTTTTCTGAATAAGAAACTACAATTAGTACAATTACTGTTTTATTACATTGTCTTGTATTTATTTCCTTTGTTAGCGATTGTAAAAACAGAGCAGTCAAGACGTTTCTTTATAGAATCGCCTATGAAAATGTATGGAATTTACACTGGAAGAGTCGAACCTCGAACGTCAACTTCATATTATTAATAATGAAAGCAAGTCAATTGTCATACATTTTCATCGGCGATTCTATAAAGAAGTGATGAAGAAAAGTCTTGGCTAAAGGGCCGGTTTTTTTATTAGTTATCTCTCAATAATAATAATAAAGGATTTTCAATGTATATTTACGTTTTCTTTACAACTGAGTATAAAAAATTCAAAAACGTTCTTCTCTTTTGTGCTTGTAACTTTTATAATTCATTTTGGATCATGATTTCTGCAACCTTCAAGGCTCAAGAGCTATAAAAAACGATTAAAAGATTTTGAGCTTGCGTGGGCCTCTTTGTTTTTTAATTTACATATTATGACTTGTAATGAATCAAATTTAATTTAAACCATAGACTAGAAACAAAAGGATTGGGCAACCAGGGTTTTGATGGGAACGCATTATGCCCACACAGGTGTAGCAACCTGTTATGCTTTGATAAATTACACCGTCCGTCTGTGCCACTATGTGGCTTTGTTTCGTACACACGTAGGCAACATTGTACCATAATTTGAGCTCTGTAGTTTAGACGTTGCAAAAACGTCTTTGCAAATGATCTTCCAAAGTCAAAGATAAAGAACGTCTGCTACGCTACGGGATAATATGAATACAAATAAAAATAGGAAAAGGTTTTTACCACATCATAATCAATCCTTCGATCGCGGATTCTTGGAAATCTATTGTTATTCTATTGTTATCGCGGTCATCGGTGTCCTTATGGGGCTTGATGGGTTAATTGAATAACTATTTAGGTCCTATAGTTATCCTTTTAATGTCAATATCTAAAAGAGTATAATGGTGGAATATAAAACTTCTCGAAAAATATTTTCTGTCCAGAATTTAATTAATAATTTAAAAAAGTATCTAAATCAACGCGTGTTATTCTTGATTGATAGTGTATATGTAAGTCATTTCCTAATTGTGAATAACTGTACTCAACTCCTAACGTTGTTTACTCACGTAATACTGTTGACAGTATTTGTTTAATTTAGATTAATTTACCTAATAACTGATTCATTTGCTTGAACAACGTTTTGTGATTGTTTGTATTTTGATTAGCCAATCAAAAGCACCAGAGAAAAGATAAACTTGAACCGAAACATCTTAGAAACCCGGTTTATCAGGGCGAGTGAAGCGAGCCTTAAGTATTTACGGAAAAACTATTACGCCTATTGATTTGTGCTCTAACATAGTTATTTTCATACATGTGTAATTTTATCAGTCAGTCAAGGTGTGACGTCGCGAGCCCTCACAAAGCTCGGCTTTTAGCTAGTTATTTGGATAATTTTAATTTTAACTTAATAGGTACATTATACAGTAAAAATTTAGTTCTTTTCTTTCTTCTGGGCTAAATAGAAATCATGTTATCGCTTTCGTTCTACATATTAATGAAAGACAGGGCATGAATAATGATGTTGTAACAAACTTGTGTGAGCGAAGTCCAGTTCCGATACCATCTAGAGGGTAAGGCCAAATTAGCCTCGAAGAAGCTTGGTGTTCTTAACAGAGCGAGACAGTACTTCAGTCCGGACCAACGCCTACAACTCTACAAGGCGCAGGTTCGGCCTCATATGGAATATTGTTCTCATCTCTGGGCAGGGGCGCCAAAATACCAACTGCTCCCTCTGGATCGTATCCAACGAAGGGCCGCTCGAATTGTTGACTGCCATAGTGTCTCAAACAGCTTGGACCCCTTGGAATTACGCCGAGATATAGCTTCACTCTGCATCCTCTATAGGTTATATCAGGGGGAGTGCTCTGAGGAATTGTTCGGAATCATACCACCTGCAACTTTTCGCCATCGACCCACGCGAAAAACATATCATCCTTATCACCTTGATGAGTGGCAGTCTTCCGTTTTTCGCGTAACTTTCTGCCGCGCACTGTAAAACTCTGGAACGAACTGTCACCAGCAGTTTTTCCGGACCTATACGACCTGCAAACCTTCAAGAAAAGAGCGTATTCCCTTTTAAAAGGCCGGCAACGCACCTGCAGCTCTTCCGATGTTGCGAGTGTCCATGGGCGACGGTAGTTGCTTACCATCAGGTGACCCGTTTGCTCGTTTGCCCCCTTATTCAATAAAAAAAAAAAAAAAAAACAAAACAAACGTTTACCAACAGCCGTACTTAATTTATTTTCATGGGCGCTCTCAGGAAATTGCGTCCGTAAAACGCGCCCTTTTATGAACCATAAATTGAGTAATGTTCATAATTCATAAATATTACTTGTAATTAGATGAAAAGATTTGTTTAATGTGTTTATTCAAGGTCTGTATGATCTGGCTCGATACCGTTTCCAATTGGTGGCCGGCGAATTTCCGCCATGATTAAAAATGGATTTTGACTTCCGGCGGCGCGTTTTGACTTCCGCATCCGTTCATACGAGATCCTTTATGAAATAATTTATGGATACCATATTAAGATTTAAGACTATAATGGGTTCTGTTTTTAGCAATGTAAAAGCTTTTACATTCTCCATACAAATTTTATAAATGCCGAAATACATCTGTCTGTAATCTGTAGGTATGTCTGTTTATACCTCTTAAAGTTTTTCGGAATTAAGTATTAACATACTTAAGTCTTTATGGAAAGAATATAGGGGATTTTTCGTCGCAGCAAAAAGTACGGTTACCGCGATACTAATGTCTGTACAAAGTTGTAAAATCTAGCAATTTATATTCTGCAGGTGACATAAGCTATAATCTAGCACGATACAGTACATAAAGATATACGGTACCTTACATAATCTGCCCTGGTTTACTTCGAGTGTTGTCTGTCGACTAAATTAATACTAGGTAGGCGAAACACCTCATTATATATTAATAAGAAGTCGTTTATTTCTATTTTAGGCTTTATTAAGCAAGGCTATATTCAATATTATTTATAGATTAATAATTTTATAGTCTGCTTATTGCGAAGAGTCGTTAAAGTTAAAACAGAAATTTCATGTTTAGCTCTAACTTCCTTTATCAATTACAATAACAATGCTTTTGAATACAAGAAATAATTGTATTGTTTATTAATTATTTCCGTGAAATCATTAAAACTAAATTAATTTAAGGAAATGCTTCGAGAAAAGTTTTCTTTCATATTTATTTCAAAGGTCAAAGACTCTGTTCTCACATGATATAATATATTGTATAGACACACGCATAGAGATCATCTCACGCGACCGACCATGTTTTGCTCTGTCATGTTATTCAGTATTATCCACGCGTTAACGGCCATCTGATCCAACATAATATATCTTAGATAAATACATAATATAGTATACTATCTTTATGCTAGATGGACACACACACAGTGCGTTTCAGAGAACCTGCAGTAGCAAAGTAATGTATTAACGTAATGTACAAAACTTGAGTCTGTGTTGAGCGAATTTGAACACGGCTGAGTTACTATACTACATGATTTTTATACTATGTCTTCAGTCTTAGGGTCCTAATACACATAATGTTATCGTGCGATCTTCGGAATGCTTTAGCTGTTTAGTTTTATTTTTTTGAATGCAAGTCTGCATAAACTTAAAGGGATAAAAAGAGTTATGCAATGTTAGCGTCATTCCCTACCTATTTTATTTTTATTTCTACGGGCACTCCTACAATGCAAGCCTTTGTTTTATTTTTAATAAAAGGTAAGTTCCGAAATTCACTTCCGAGTTCATGAGATCTAGAATCGATGTTATACTAATAATAATTCCTTTTGAAATAAACTCCTTATTGAAATATTGGGATGTCATTATACGTAACACGTCTTGTTGAACTAGCGAAACACCAGCGGAACATGACATCGGATTGAGCACTGGCCAGTATACTGGGTTTTATTTGGGAACCTAAATATAAGTACAAATATACGAGTGTACCAATAGTGATTAATTACACTTCAGAGTGTGTATGTGTCCCCTAGATAGAGTTCGCTGTGACTTTCACAGCAGCGCTGAAAGAATTTCTTTCATTTTTAGGGTTCCGTACCCAAAGGGTAAAAACGGGACCCTATTACTAAGACTTCGTTGTCTGTCCGTCTGTCTGTCTCCAGGCTATATCTCAAGAACCGCTATAGCTAGACTTCTGAAATTTACACAGATCGTGTATATCTGTTGCCGCTATAACAACAAATACTGAAAACAAAATAAAATTAATACTTATGGGGGGCTCCCATACAACAAACGTGATTTTTTCGCCCTTTTTCGCTCTATATCAATAATGGCAAGAGGTAGGCACTTGAATTTTTCACACATTCTTTTGTTATAGTGTACTTTAATATTTAGTAATAATATTAAAATAAAATCAAAATTTAAGAGGGGCTTCCACACAAAAAACACAATTTTTAGCCTATTTTTGCTCTGTTATATCGGTACGGAACCCTTCGTGCGCGAGTCCGACTCGCACTTGGCTGATTTTTTATTTTTGTATGGGCAAATTCATGACGCTGGGGCACTTGCCCATACAAAATAAAGAAATTTGCTCTGTCAGCGCTGCTACTTTCACAGTGAACTCAATATAAGGGAATAGGGATACAACATACCCTAAAGTATTTTGACTTAGTTTTGTTATACTTACTCTGTATATTTGTAGGTTATCACGTAGTTTTATTACAACTTGTATTCGTTACACTTGACGCACCAGTGGCACATCAGTGGAACATGTTACATGGCATCGGATTGAGCACTGGGCACTGGTAGTATACTGCGATTATTTTGGTACCATTAACTTATATTGTAGGTATACAATATAAGTTAATGGTCACATGGCCATCGTCCAGCTCACAGCAGTAAAGTGTACGCTTAAACGAGCGCAACAAATGTTTTTCCGGCCGTCCGGTTCCGCGACATGCGAGCGTGAAAGTTCCACGTAACGCGAAAAACCGCGCGAGCCGACACTATAACAACGATGTACTGTTGTAGATAAATAATATTATGTATATTATATTATACGAGTGTATTTAAAAATCTAAATCATGATATAAAAGTATTACAAGTAGTTTTACTGGTTCCAAGTGATCCAACTGATTTTCATCTATTTGCAACTTTATTTGACTGTGCATTTAAAAGTGAGGTTTATATTCTTATTATCAAAATGTATTTAAATAAATGTTATCTTAATAATCCATACTTTGTAATGTATACAGAATTAAAGACGTCTTAGTAACACAATGGCGTTTAATCCTATACTCTACATTCGCTAAACACTTTGCAAATTGTATTTTTAATAAATTCATTATTAATAAACATTTCTAATTTAATAAATAACACATTAAAATGATTAATCTACCACTATATATCTATGAACTTGAGTATACATTACGTAACTATAACAAGGTTACTTTGGGCGATCGGTAGGCAAACCTCAATGGATGCATGCACGCAATTTTTGTGCCTTACTTTTATTTACTTACGCAACGTTTGTTTTTTATATTAAGTATGTCGGTTTGTAGGCTATTACCGTTTTTAATTAAACTTTAACTCGATGGATAACCGAATAATATTATGTAGAAAATTAGTGAACAATAACTTTTTTGAATTATGGAAACAAAAGTTAAGATTCGTTTTCATATTTTGTAAAATCAAATTAAAATTGCGCATTACTTAATTATTATTCTGTAAATTAATGAAGCACAAACTTATTGCTTTAAACATCATAAGTCATACAGATTAATGAAATAATAATTAATCATTTATGTAAGTCATTATTTAATTTCAATACTAATTTATTTAATGTCTCAAGGTTTTAACCCACTGTTTTTACAAGGTTTAGTACTCTGAAGTCAGTACGTCGAAGCGCTCGCATGTTATGTCATCTAGCGCATATCAGTATAGATTTATAAATAGTTTTTCGTAGGATAAAATATATAAAACAAAAATCTATTGTAAACAGGCAATAAAGGTAATTTCTAAGACTTCAGTTTCACAGTCAGTCTGGCATCAGTTCAGTCCATTAGTCTCAGACTGACGCCAGAATGTCGATGGCTGAAAGTACACAATAAAGGAATGATCAGCCCGTCAATCAGCCGGTTAGACGATAACTCTCCCATCATTCCTTACCAAACTAATGGTCTGAACTGATGCCAGACTGACCGTGAAACCGTAGTCTAAGATCGTACATGTACTGCCAACAGAACATTATAATGTGCTTTTTACTCGGCATTACAGTACAAAAGAGATACGCCGTATGCAACTTAGATCTACTAAGATCGGCTCAAAGCGAGCCGCGTTTGGACATTTGATAATATGCGAGATTTCATATCTGTACTTACATACTGTGGTCTGTGACCCAGGGTAAATGGGCCATTATACAATACACATATCGCGGATCTGATCAAAAGAATATTTTGTAAGACGTAGAGGTATGTTTTTGTGTGTAAAATTATTGTCTTGTACCTTCCTACTAATAAAGATAAGATGCGTATGAGTATTTTAAAGTTCGTCTTTGTCTGAAATAATATGGAAAAGTTATATAACTGACAAAAAAGCGGACCTTTAAGAGATTTACATTATGTTGTTTTTAGGGGGATACTTCATACTATACTATAAAAGTGACAACAAACCCGATTAACAGTAAAATAGCACAATGCTACGTATGATCCCGCGATAGAAGGGACTTTCGAACTATAAGAATCGGACCCCAAATAGTAAATTGCGAAATTTCCAGATAGTGGTCAGGTAAAATGTGGTAAATTGAGGGAATCATTAGCCGTTTGCCACTTAACATTCTGCATTACCTTTTTCGGAAAATAACTAGCAGACTTATTAAGATGGTTGACCGAAGTTATTTTACTCACAATTTAATTAATGGATATCGTATATTATACGTTATTATTATTATTATTAATACTCTCCTTAAGTTATGAAAATTTAATGTTTAAAAAAACTATTCGTAAAATTCTATTATGCTTTATACATAGAAATAAAAATGATATACTTAACAATATATTATACTTAGTTCACGATTACCTCTAACCCATTGCCACTGGTAAGTAGGTAAGGCTACATAATAATATTATGGAACGTAATATATATTAATACCTAATATTAAATATTGTATAATTGAATATCATTAAAAGATAATTTAATTAAGTATAATAATATTATTATATAAAATAAATTAGTTATTCCTTAAATATCGGAATAAATGGGAAATATGCATTGCTTTATTGAAATTAAATTAGAATTTTAAATAATTAAATTGCGACTATTAGCCATTAGGGTACAGGTAACAGACGGAAATTTCGTTCATGTTTCAAGGATATTATTAATTTAATTTAACATAACTGTAAATTGAATAGTTTGTCAATATATTTTATGACATATTATAATTTAAAAATTAATGTTAATATTTATGTGATATACAAATAAAAACAGGGAATAAAAAATAGCCCATGTAGGGGCAAAAAAAATGTAGGTAATATTCTTGAATCCAAACTAGTAACTACTGAACACCATTTTTGATCAATTGCTATTAAAAAAATATTATCTAACCGGAGGTAAGAAATATGCAAAATGAACCGGCAAATGACCTGTTCAACAAACAAGTGGCTACACAATAGAGAATACAATAAAAGCAAAACTGATACAATTGCGACCAAAAAACTATATTCCCTGTCGTGAGAAAAAACCTTACGTAACGTGCACGAGTCGTTGATATCTTTTCTACCGCACAACGATCGATCGATTTCTTGCGATGGAAATTATTCTTTTTTTTTACTATTTTATTATAGTGAGACTAGTTCTCTATTCGAGTTTGAAATAAATGAATGAGAATATTAATTTTATTACTTTTAATTTTTTTTGTGCGGCAAATATTAAGTTTTATTTCGATGAAAATTAATGTAAGCATATTAAATGACGAAAATAATAATATTATCATGATGTGTTAAATGCTTTTACAGATTCGGAGTCTGATACGGATTTTTGGCGTCGATTTTTGGGCGCGATTTTAAAATCGAGGTTAGAAAAAATAAATTGCAGCCATTGTCAGCAATAATGGGTGCGATTTATTTAAGGATACAAAGTTTTGGGCTTGATATTAACACATTTATCTTTGTAATGCCTATATTTAAATATATTCTACTGAAAAATATAAATTACCTTATTGTTCTTTTGAATAAATTAGCTATAATCGTTATAATTGTGAAGATTTTTTGTGTTTATAGCCAAAACTTATCAGCAATTTGCATAAACGTTTTTGGGAAGTATTGTTACTAGGCTAATATCCGTATTTTAAAGGACGAAAAACTGCTACTGAAGGTTTTTTTACTATTTAAAGATTTATTTCGTAAATTATTTGTAACAGTTGTGTAGCTACTAGCTACTATTCAAATAGTTTTCTACTTCGTGTTTCCATTGTTTAATCTCTGAATTAAATTAATAAAAACAATCACGTACGTCGCTTCTAATATAACCATAAATAAATGGTTCTTCGAACTCGCGTTTTCGTTTGGGAGATAGAAAAAGAAATTATACATTCTCACACAAGCACGCTATGCCGTGATGCAACGGAATTAACTCGATTATACTCCACAGAACTCGTTCTGAACCAATCTTAGCCTAAAAATATAATATTTTACTTATTAACCTATCAAGCCCCATACGAGCACCGGCGATCGTGACAACAATATAATACAATAACATTTCCAAGAATCCCCGTTCGAAGGATTAATAATTATGAGTGAAAAATTACAAATACAGCATTATACTACTATCGTATTGTCTTCCACTGAACACTCAATTATTGTTAAGTGGCCTTTTAAAATTGTATATTACAAAAATGCTAAATATTGACTTCAATAACATTTCTAGCATTTTCAACAAAAATATAAGCTACCAATAATAATGGGATGGTTTCCAACGACGGGGTAGTTTGCCCTAAGTCCAGACATAAAAAACTATTTTTCCGATTTTCACTCACCGTAAGGGAGACGACGTAGTGCAAATCCTTTTTTTAACAGGCAACACCTTCGTCACTACCGTATTCGTTGTGGTTCGGATATGTCTGTACGCGTGCGACGGCGCTGCCCACGACGCGTCGACTGAGCGACTGAAACTTGAAAGCGAAGACCGATGACCGCTGCGTTATTATAAACAGCATACAGTTTCCGAGCTTTTGACAAACCCGTTACAGTGTCTTTGACATTTGTCTAGGATTGAGGGTCCTTGGGAATATAATTTGGAAGCGGGATCCGTACAAAATTCTGTGGAAGTACGAGCAAAAAAATCTATTTGATGCGAAAATGTCTTGGTCAATGGTCTGTACCTATCTTAAACCGCCTTTCGCGCTCATTCCGTTGAATATTGATAGGTGAACTTTTAGTTCCCGGGCAAGGGCATAAGGTAATTTTTTAAATCCATAAAAATGTACAATCTGCGCGTGCAAAACAAATAATGCAAAGATGTTGCAAGCCATACCAGATTTGATAGTTATTATGAGATATCAAATTGATACAATTCGTGATTGATTAGATTTTTAAAATGCAAAAAAAATGTAAATTACAAGTTTATGAAGCACTAAATGGCACCCGCAACTCCGTTGCGTCAAAATTCGTTTATCGCGTGGGAGCTGTACATTTCTTTCGGGATAAAAAGTATTTCAGGGACTCAAAAAAACTCCATGCCCAGTAAAATTAGTTCGACGGCTTGGGCATTAAGAGGTTACAGACAGACGGCACACTTTTGGAATAATAATAATGTGTATTATAATTTATAAGTGTGTTTTTCAAAAAGCAGCTCGTATCTAATTTCAATGTTCTCAAACTGTTAAATTATTTCGGGAAGTGTGAAAGTTTGAAATCCGATATTTTTGATCCCAACAGTTCAATGATCGTTTATAATTGAAAAAGCCTCATAAATATGGAAATATATAGTGTTTATTTATTTTAAATAAAAGTCTAAACTAATAAATAAAATGTGATTGCTAAATTCAAGTTCGAATTATTTATTAGAAACAATATTTTTATTAGTTTACTTTAGTAGCGGATGTCATAGCCGTTATGTTAATTACAAACATAATAATATATCAAATTGTATAACTGTATGCTATTAACGGCACTATTATATTATATTAAAAATATGCAAACTTGAAGTAACAAGTTTTTTCTTAATTTTATTGAACTCATCAATTTTTGGTTGCGCTTTAGTTTTCTTTGAAAATGTAATTACTAATTATACAAATTTTATAACATACTTTTTACTGTAATACGAGTTAATGATTCTTATTATTTTTAGAACTGGGAAGGAGCTAATTTAGCTTTACCTTGCTCTTGGTCTTCACTTTAGACTAATTATAATCTATATTCTATTCTTATTATAAAACAAAGTCGCTTTTTTCCCTCATGTCCCTGTGTTCCCTTTAATCTTTAAAACTACGCAACGGATTTTGATGATTCTTTCAGTGTTAGATAGCCCATTTATTGAGGAAGGTTATAGGCTATATTTTATCACGCTATGACTAATAGGAGCGAAGAAATAGAGGAAGATGTAGAAAAAACGGGGAAAATTATTTGAAAGGAGGAAAGGAAGTTAGTCCTTGAACGCGCTAATCCCAGGAACTACTGGTCTGGTCGGATTTGATAAATTATTTCAGTGTCAGATAGCCCATTTATTGAGGAAGGGTATAGGCTATATTTTATCACGCTAATACTGATAGGAGAATGTGGAAAAAACGGGGGAAATTATGTGAAAGGGCTTATCTCGCGAACTACTGAAGCAATTTTATGTTATTTGGCACAGATAAGAAGTAGACCACGTGAAGGATCATAGGCTATCGATTTTAATCATATTTTTTCAATGGCTATATTACTATATTTCTACTAATATTATAAAATGCAAAAGTATGTCTGTCTGTCTGTCTGTCTGTCCTGGAATGATTTAGATGAGATAATAATATTATGTAGTTACTTTAAAAGACGGGAAAAGATGCGGAAATGTCGTATTGCGGCATCTTGTCTCTACTTAGTCCTAATATTATTATCAAAAATATTTTAAAAAAACTGTACTTCAGTTCTCAGTATGTTGTTCAAACGATATATTAGGTAGTTATCCTAATACTGAGTTCCCAATATAGAACTCCAAGTCCATTGTGAAACTGATACCTACCTCGTTATTGTGTTACAATATATTTTTGGTCGAATCAACATTTTGCAATGTCGTATTAGCTCGTAATAAATCGGCTGAAATAATCTTCTTAGGACATAATATAGGGACCACATATTATAGACATACTCGTAACAAACAAACCTTCACGCCATCAAAAGATTGTTGAATTCACCAACTATAATAATTTTACAAGTTCGCTTCAATCCTATTGCTTTGTTTTTCAAAATATCGTCTTCTGGTTCAGAAATACGAAAAACGAAAGAGATTAACAATGCTATGTATAAATATAGTCATGTGGGTTATACAGAATGTTTCAAAAGTAGTATAGTAAGCCAAAAGGATCAGTGGATCATTCTGAACTAATTTTGTTCAACGAATTTTGGAAATTAGCGAAAGATCAACTTTTGAAACACCTGTATACAAGTGTTCTCTATAAGTCTCTACCTATAGGTAGAGTCTTTAAAACATATTTCTCCATTGTTATGCATTTATAGTTAGTTGCATTACTATAAAATCCATTAAACTTCACTAACACCTATTTCGGAGTGTCTGTATTAAATGATTGTATTAATCATCTAAGATACGAGCCGTGGGAACCGTGTAATTTCCCAACTGCTCCTCGAAGATTTCCGTTTAGAAAGGACTCTATTATAGATTCAAGGCGGTTGACTGCACCTTACGATAATATTGTAGGTTGTATGCCTAAATCTATTAAGGTATCGTCCTAGATTGCTAACGTCTAGTAGCTTTTTAGAACTTGGGAAGCAAATTATTATTTTATTTTACTTAATATTTAATGGGTTGCTATTATTTTATTTAGGGTAGATATTTCGTAAAAAGATTGTGTAATATCCTATAATAATAATAATATTATGTTATCAATATTCAATTAAAAACAGACATTCTAAACGTTTAAAATTATTTTTTAAACCTTTGCTCACATAAAGAAGTAGTAGGTAGGTAATTAAGTATACATATTACATATTATACCAAAATTTTCGTTGTTTCTCATTGAGATGTATGTTTCTTCAAATTTTTCGTTTTCATAATTTTGTTGGGTTTATTATTATATGTTACAGAATAGCTTGAAGGTACTATGTTACATAAAGATATTAAGTAATCTCAGCAAAGATCAGTATTTTTATTATATAATTTAGAGATAGAATTACGTGTTTGCCTACATTTGGTACCACTTACCACTAACATTTAATGTCTTAAATGTCGACTTTCATTAATAAATGGGAAATTATTTACGTAAAATAAAATTACGTCTCGTTTTGTGCATCCAACCCGAATCTTTTAGGGTGGGTTGCACCAACTTACTTTAACTATAACAAAATGTCAAATGATTTGTCAAAACTAGTAAAAGTCAATAATGGACGCCATATTTGCCGATAACCTTCACCTAAGGGTGCAACCTACCCTTACAAAATAAAAATGTTTCACCAACTGAGAATCATTTCGGTTTTAGAATGCACGTAAATAATAAATTTTATTTTACAAAATCTGCAAAAACATTTGAATATTATGTAACAACTAATAAGTAATAACTATTATACATCGCATCGACTTGAACTTGTAGTCTGAATACAAAACGTGTTTAAAAAGCAAAAAATACTCCTTCGAGCCGGATTTGAACCAGCGACCTATGGATGACAATGTGAGAAACGCTACAGTCCACCGCTCTACCAACTGAGCTATCGAAGGTTACTTAATGGTGCCGAAATTATCAGTAGGTTACTATTTATGACATAATTAATTTTTAACTAGTAGTTTCAAAACATGTATTTCAATCAAAACAATAACAATCGATTAATAATCGTGGCTTAAAATCAATCTTGAATGTGATAAAAATTTAAAAACTATATTAATTAAATTTTTCAAATTGCTATTGCAAAACTTATTTGTGTGCAAAATATTTTATAAACTCAAAACTGTAATAAATACTAATAATAAATTATCCAAGCAAAGCAAAATATATAAAGAAAGCAAAAAATAGACAAAACGTAACGCCCCCGGGTGGGCTCGAACCACCAACCTTTCGGTTAACAGCCGAACGCGCTAGCCGATTGCGCCACGGAGGCGGATGATGACACAGTTGAAATTGTTAATCATACTCATTACGTAATGATGAGCAATGATAAAAACTTACACGTGTGAGATAATTAATAATTATTATTATATTATAAATAATATTAATTGATCAATTACCTATTATTGTTGATTTTTAATAATTATTATTATAAATTGACATGACATGCACAGAGTAGACGAAATGATAGAGTATGCCGACTTAGAACTGATGTAAAAAAAATTAAGTTTGACGTATTATGTCAAAAGTCGTCGCTAGGGTCGTTACCTTTTTTTTTTTTTTTTTTTTTTTTTTCCGGAGGGGGAAATGCATTACGCATACCACCCAGGCGCAGGGGGCGACCCGAGTGGTGATGTGGGACTCCCGTAGCTAATGAGACCACGGTATACCCACTAAAACCCCCCCCATCTTCCGCCTCGCCGCCTTTTGACGGGGCCACAGGAACGATACACACATCTGCGACCCTGCCAGCGGCCCGAAGACTCCACGATGGGCGCACAACACGTGCGCCCTCCTCCTCGGCCCCCACCAGGGCTGTAGCAGACGCCCCCCGAGTCTGCTACTTGGGGGCCATGTGGCAGATCAGGACTGTGGCTCTGCCACCGACCACACCTCGGCCGCAGAGGATAGGGCAAGCGGCGCACCGTAATACCTACTATTGCCTCTTCCTCTGCGGCCCCACCTCGGTGCGCATCCGCAGCGGACTTCTCCAGTCCGCTGGGAGCGCCCTCCTCGGGCCAGGCGGCGACACCGGCCGGCCCTGGTTGCCTCTTTGCTTCACCGCGGTTGCCCAAGCCGCGGTTACTAGAGCCCCACCGCCGCAACAAGGCGAGCAACCATCGGGGGGTAGGGTCGTTACCTACAAATTTAGTTGTTGTTTATATTTTGGCACATGCAAAGAAAACTGTCAGAATTCAATTTCAAAATCTTATTTTTAAAAATAAATTGTACCAGCCAGCGCGCCAGCCTGTAACTTATCCGATTGAAACCCGACGAATTTGACCGATATTGAAACCTGTCCATTTCTTTGCAGTCGAACTACTGGTAGTTATGTCTATTGTGACATGCATGATGATGAAGTGAAATCAATAATAATTTAAATCAGAGCTTCAAATCCCAGCAGGGCAACTCGTGGGCTGGGCTAAAAAGTACAAAACTTCATATAATTTATGACCGGTTAGGTTGCATACCTTATAATTTATAAACATTTCGTAATATTATCTGCCATCATAAACAAATTGCATATTTTATTGTTGTAGGTAGCACCTGGTACCTAAGTCCTTTATTTAGGAGCACGGTTCGAATGTTCAGTTTTCTTTTGACAAGCTTTAAAAAAGTGATATAAATCCTTCAAAAAATTATCCAAAAGTTATCCAACTTATTGATGGTTATCAATAAGTTTTTAACACAAAAGTACCTCAATTTATATTTAAACCTATTTTTGTGGTAGGTAACTTGGTTGGGTTGTTTTAATACTTTATGGTGTAAGCCGTAAGGCATGTAAGCATGATAAAATATTTTTATGTTGTCGAAATGGTAGGTGCTTAAAACGACTCCTGGGACTACTTTAACTAACCTTAACATTAACATTTAACAACTTATTAGACTACTAAGTAATATTATAAATGCGAGAGTGTGTCTGTCTGTCTGTTCCCTCTTCACGCCTAAACCGCTAAACCGATTTTGCTGTAATTTTGTATATAGAGATAGTTTGAGTCTCGGAAAAGAACATAGGATACTTTTTATCCCGAAAAATGTACGGTCATCTACGAAAACGTACACACGTACGTACAGTTACAGCTCGTTATAGAACTACGTCAAGATCCTTTGTCACAGAAACCAAAGGGTTAAGTACGAATACATAGAAGTTACAGCTTGTGCTAATAACTCTGTCAAGTTTCTTTGTTACAGAAACTAAAGATCTGCGTAATATTATCTATGGTAATATCAATACATCCTAATGGCGAGCGGGCACGCCCCGACACTGTACTAACCTTATGCCTCACCTTCACCTTTCCTGCAACTGGGCCAGAGACAACCAGGGGCGCCATGAATCATGGTAGCGACGGACAATGACTATATTGTCGATGTCAGAGAGGAAAAGGACTTGCAACATACATTTGCTGTAAATAGTTAATTTTAATATTATTATCTACCCAAAATACCTAGTATATTAATAATTATCATTTGGCCACCTGCAAAGCTTAAAATAAATACTTAATTGTATTCTTAGGGTGGGTTGCACCAACTTACTTTAACCATAACTGTAACTTTAACTATAACTACAGTGCAAAATGTCAAATCTTTGGATAAGGATGCCATATTTTACGATAACCATAACCTGCAAACCTTCAAGAAAAGAGCGTATTCCCTCTTAAAAGGCCGGCAACGCTCCTGCAGCTCTTCTGATGTTGCAAGTGTCCATGGGCGACGGTAGTTGCTTACCATCAGGTGACCCGTCTGCTCGTTTGCCCCCTTATTTAATAATAAAAAAAAAAAAAAAAACCGCTCATACTTATATCGAAATGTTTTCGTGAAAATTTATTATGGATCAAAGTGTTGTTAAAACAAATATTTTTCCTGTCGATTTTTACGGATACCTATTTCAATTTTTATACTCTCAATCCCATTAACTGTAGCTTTAATACAGAAGTCAACGCAACAGACATTTGTCAAATTCCGTTAAAGTTAAAGTTAGCCTTAACTATAACCATAACGTTGACCATAATTACTGTTACTTTAACCACGCCTCTATTGCAACCCACCCTTAATTCATTAAAAACGCACTAATGTCCGTTTTCAACACGCCATGTGTTTTCTGGAGGTGTTTTGACTTGTAGTATAGGTACCGACCCGTATATTGTACGTCTTGACACCAATACATTTTACCAAAGTAATTATGTCCATAGCCTTAAGTGAGATTAAAATATTGTATGTATTGAAACATTATACATTTTATCAAATTATTATGTCCATAGCCTTAAGTGAGATTAAAATATTGGTAAGGAAAATTTAAAATACTGATACATTTAAAGCAAATAAGGATGCGGATTGGTAGAAACTTATATGGATATTGGATACATTGTCCAATGTATGCATATGTCGTAGGATGATTTGATAAATCGAATTATTGCGAAAATTCTAGGGACTTCGCGAAAACACGGATAATTAGACAATGGTGATTACATTTTTCAAACTTACTGACAAAAGGTAGTGTTTTCGCGAAAACACGAGCTGCCTTAGTAACATTGCACATTCTTAACGATGATTGGCTTGATTTTTACTTACTGGCCAACTCTTATTCTGATTGGTTACTATCTTTCCCTATGTATCTTTGAGGTATTACACCATAGAACTTTAAAGGGTAAGAAATGACAATTCCTGTTCATAGGAACTTTACTTTTTATTTAACCTTTTTCTTGGGTAAATATCTATCACAGAAAAGTTACTGGTCATAATATAAACGCAACTACGATTACGTTACCTCTTTATATAAATCACATAATTATCAGCCTTCGTTTACTTATTATTAAACTTATATGTACATTGTACGTGTAGTAATTTGCGTTGAAGAAAATACAATTTAGTTAGAAGTTAAGTACGTTAATTATACCTTCCTAAAATAAATCAGCTTTACAAAAACAGAATACCCTCTTTCTATTAATATATAAAGAGTCCCGTAGATAAGTGTGCTTGGTTAATAATGTCATAGTACTCACTAGATGAAGGTACTTGAATGACAGGAGAGTTAATATTATGCTGTCTTTTAATAATAATAATTTTTTTATCTCCTACGCGGATAACGTCGATTTTTTTTGCATTTCTATACTGTTGTTGTGTTTTTGGTTGTTTAAGTACATTAGCAGAGTTGAATCCTTCAATTGAAGTTATTACAATATTTATTCGTTCTTTAGTCCATTCAGGTTTCGTACATCCGTCATGTCTATTAGCGTAAAACTTTCTCAGCTCTATGTCGAATCTTTCTTTATCGGACATAACCTCAGAATTAGTTCCTGGTTCTGTTGAACTTTCAGCACTAATTTCACTTGTATCAGTCATTTTGTATTTACAGACACACTTTTAGATAACTTTTTGCACTATTTTTCAAATCCAACTGCAATTTTAAACACATTAAATATTAAAAACTGCTAATTCGCTTACAAAAACAACCACAAACAAAACAACGCGTCACAATCAATTGACATTTAAAATATCAACTCTTCAACCAATCAGAGAAGATGTTGTTGTGGAGCGCTTAAACCGACCAATCAGTGATTTCTTTCGATAATAACTAACGATTCGTTTCGCAATCTTACTAAGGCGACTCGTGTTTTCGCGAAAACACTACCTTTTGTCAGTAAGTTTGAAAAATGTAATCACCATTGTCTAATTATCCGTAATTTCGCGATGTCCCTAGGATTTTCGCGATAATTCGATTTATCAAATAATCCTACGACACATAAGGGAGCGCGTCTGCGGCGCACATATTATATTCTACATTTATCAGTTATTATGTGCGCCGCAGATACTCGATCACACAAATAGCACAGTATAACAATCTTAAAAAGTGTGCCGTCTGCGATCTCCCTGTCTGAGTGGCTAATGACTGCAATATTTTGGCAGTCTCAAGACAATAGAAGTCACATTATCCGCAAATTATCAAAAGCATGGATTACGTGGTGAATAGTACACAAAACCATTCACTTCCTTAAATATAATTTGTTTTTAATAGCACCGCAACCGACAGCCTTAGATGTGTCTGAACTTTTTAATCATTAAAAATATTAATTAAACAATATTAGAAAATTTCATACATTACTTAATATTTTCTAATCTTAGCCTTCTTCTTTCTTATAATCTTATAATACCTTTACTCATTTAGTTATGTCCGGTTTCTTTTTAACCGAATTCCAAAAGGAGGAGGCTATAATAGGTATAGCATATAAAATAATCGGCCAAGTGCGAGTCGGACTCGCGCACTAAGGGTTCCGTACCATTAAAGAGCAAAATTAGGCAAAAAAAAATTGTGTTTTTTCTATGGGAGCCCCCCTTAATGTTTTATTTTATTTTAATATTATTATTAAATATTAAAATTCACATAAAACTAAGGACCTTGAGAAATAATCAAGTACCTACCTGCGGGCCGATTCTGTATCGTACATTTGTGAGTTAATCACTGAGTTAGTAACGAAACGGAGGAGTGGGCAACCGAAAGTCTCACTTTTGTATGTAAGTGAATACAAAAAGTGGCACTTTCCGTTACTCACTCCTCGGTTTCGTTACTAACTCAGTTATCAACTCACAAATGTACGATACAGAATCGGCCCGCTGGTCCCATAATTGATGTAGAGCCATAAAGGCTAAAAAAATCACGTTTGTTGTATGGGAGCCCCCCTTAAATATTAATTTTATTTTATTTTTAGTATTTGTTGTTATAGCGGCAACAGATATACACAATCTGTGAAAATTTCAACTCTCTAGCTATTACCGTTCTTGAGTTACAGCCTGGAGACAGACAGACGGACAGACAGACGGACGGACATCGAAGTCTCAGTAATAGGGTCCCGTTTTTACCCTATGGGTACGGAACCCTAAAAATATCGGCTGTGGATATTTTCTACATACTTACTATCATAATCTACACAATCATATTTATTATAAGTATTTAAAGTAGCGGTACCTGTTCAAAAACATTTTAACTAAATTATCATTAATCCTTCGATTGTGGATTCTTGGAAATCTATTATTATTATATTGTGTCTCGCTCACCGGTGAGCTTATGGGGCTCACATAGGTAGATTTACTTTTGTCGCTAGCCGTAAACTTGTGCAATTTTTATAGAATAATTTAGTTCTCCCTTTTCAAAGTCGGTTAAAATTAGTATCACATTTAAATACAAGTGTAATACGGTGATATGGCACGCTTTATTTGTGCGTACAATAGTGAGAAATGCCTTTATATCGGACACAATGGTCCAGTGGTATTTGATAGTTCCCATGGACAAGTATTGAGGGGGTTTAGCAAGCCATTGTGTCGCAATACGCGGGAACACGATAATATTAATTAGGCAATTAGATAATATTACTATTGATACATTTTTGTGACTTTCAAACTGTGAAGTACTAGCTGTGCCCCGCGGTGTTACTCGCGGTTTATTAGGGAAAAGAAATTGTGATTTATTTTCCCGCAGTAAACAGTAGCCAAACACCAGAGGCGGCGCAAGGCGTGGGCGATGTGGGCGACCGCCCACGGCCTCGCGGTCCAAGGGGCCTCGCGCCTCTTGGACCCTGAGGATTATTTTTGGGAATTTACGCTAGGACTCAAATTTTATTTATAAAAAAATGATTGTCTAGAAAGAATCCATTTGGCGAAAGTTTGTTAGTTTAAACACACATTCTACTGATTCTTTGCTCCTATTGGTCGCAGCGTGATGTTATTTAACCTTCCTCGATAAATGAATCTAAATTCTAAATTCTAACACAAAATAAATTTTGCAAAACCAATAGTTCCTGAAATTTTCGCGATCTAACAAACAAATAACAATTCTTCAGGCTTAAAATAATTATTATGAGGAACAAAGTTAATTTGATTTGGTTGGCTCAAGGTGTCATGTAGTGAAAACTTGCATAAAGCGCAATACACACTGAGCCCGCCGCGCCGGGCTGCCGACATCTTTTTGTCGGCGGTCTAGTTGGCGGCTTCACATAATACAAGTCGGAAAATTTGGTCGGCGGCATGTCGGCGGCTTGATGAGAAATTTATTTGGCAGTCAGTGATTGGTCACTGATTTGGCCAGGTTGTGTCGCCGGGCTTTGTCGGCGGCCCGGCGGGCTCAGTGTGTATTGCGCTTAAGTCATCGAAATTAACATTATTATCAACTAGCTGTCCCGGTGAACTTCGTGTCACTTTAAAACCTTCCCTGGACTTCTACGAATATTTTAAGACTAAAATCAGCCCAATCCGTTCAGCCGTTTTCGAGTTTTAGCGCGACTAACACATTTGAAAATCCATTTTTATACACAGAAAATAATACTCTACAATTCAAAGGTTTCTAAACTTATTTTGGCTACCGCCCACTTTAAGAAGAAATTATATATTAGCGCCCCCATTGTTTCAATTTAAAATGCATCCTAATGAAATACATTAATCACCCCCCAAGCCTCTACACAACGCCTCCGTTTTTTTCTGGGTGGCACACCGCCTCCTTCAGACCTTCAGCGCCCACAAGGGGGCGTTATTGCCCACTTTTGAAAAGGCTACTCTACATTTTTCGTTGTCATATTTTGCTTTAAAAATAAAAATGTCCCACGCCACTCCTTGCTAAAACTGAGAGTTCTCTGAATGCTCCTAATTACTCTTCGCCATAAAAGCTTGTCAAGTTTGGGCACATTTCTTAAAAGATGTTTCGACAGGCTTCCAATATGGAGAATGTTGTGCTTATTTGTATAATATTTCACCTTATACCTTATAGAGATTCTATATACACCTACTGCTAGAATACTAATATTATAAATGCAAAAATGTGTCTGTCTGTCTGTTATCTCTTCACGCCCAAATTGCTAAACCGATTTTGCTGAAATTTGGCAAGGAGAGTCCCGGGAAAGGACATATTAGGATACTTTTCATCCTGAAAATATTTACGGTTCCTGCGCGATAAACGGATTTTGTTGCAACGGTGTTGCGGGAGTCATCTAGTTATTCATATGTTTAAAAATTCATTGCGCCGAAATTCCATGAGGAACTATTTATGTAACATCCTTTTCCGGGAGCGGGACTCGTATAGTATATATAGTATATACTATATAGTTTAACTAACAAAACCTTTTCAGAGTTTCGGGCGTGATGAGGCAACAGACAGACATAATTTCGCATTTGTAATATTAACCGTAGTAGTGGATTCGGGTCCTTTAAAACTGCGCTTTAACCTGTCGATGGAGCTCTCATGTATTAACGTAGTGCCACTATTTTGGAGTTCCAATGGAACGTAGGGTTGCAAAAGTTTTGCCTATTTGGCTGCAGAGTGGCTGCTCTAGGTTCGCAATGCACGCTCTAGTGAGTCTAGTCCTTGAGCTTAGCGCCTTTGGAAATAATCGGATTAGCTCCGAAGCTCTTATCCAGCAAGTTGTTCTACTTGGGAGTCTCTATAAATTGATTCTGTATATTAATATTTCGTAGGATTTAGAATTTTTAACGTTATTTTTAATATCGGGTAAATTTTCTCTATCTATGCCCTTGAAGCAGTAACGTTATGAAAAAATAACGTTATTTAAAGCCCTGTTTGTATGTAGTAAGTATTCAACCAATCGACCTACTCGTAATATTTCACTTAATGTTACTTATTACCAACATTTGTTGGTCAACTAACTAGCCGACCGCGCAAGAAAACGCTATTCAAACGTTTTGACAACGCACTTCAAACGTTTTGAATTTTGGAGGGGCGCGCCGTGTTATCGTAGTTTATCTCCACTCTTCCGTTTTTTTTTCTTTAAACTTCACGCATTTAAAAACTTAATCTTGATATAAGTAGCCGGTACTGATATCAAGCTTGGTGGTAAAATTTCAAATCTATGACATAGGTACTATTAAAACCTCCAATTTATTATACTCCTTATGGTTATTCCCCAAAATAAATTATGTTATAAATGTCACTAAGTACTTATCACTTCATATATTTTTATTTCGGGTAAAAGATAAAAAACTTTAACACGCATAAAACTTCGAATTGTGTCTTTTCTATATAAGGATATAGGTAAATACTACTAAATAGTCCTGGTTGGTGACAAGTGACAATCGCTAATGGTTTTGAAGACCAAACAAAAGATTTGTAGCAGGATTTAACCTTTGTTTGATAGCGTTGGAAAAACGATACTATGCCTAATCTCTAAAATATACTCGTACTCGTATTATTTGCCTGTTACTAATCTATATATTTTATATAGGTATCAAATTCTATCCTAAGTACCTTATTAGTTATTAGTGATTGCAATTTGCAAACTAGTAACAAATAATATATAGTAATTATTATAGTAAGTTCATTATAATTTTTACTTTTCTTGCATTACTATTAGTAGTACAGTAAGGAATAGTACGCTGTTTCAACCTTTAATGTCAGAATTTAAACTTACCGATGCTTAAAAAACTTTCGTTGACAAGCGGTCGCATGCGACCGCGAGAACGAAAGATTTCCAAGAATCCGCGATCGAGGTAATAATGTAAGCTAATATTAATAAAAACCTTAATTTAATGCACAAAACAACAAGCCACGAAAAATAAATAAAAAGTTCAATGACAGGGTAATTATTAGATTAAATTTATAACCGCTAATGTGGCATAGTGTTTCGGTTTTTGAACTCGCGGTCTCGCATAATAAATTATTCTACAACCGGTCCCATATTATCAAAAGTATTTATTATTCTTGTTAAATATTTCCAGCCAAACTATATCCTTTTAAGGCAAGTCATAAAAATCTTTCTATTTTTTATATTTTATGTGTACATTGTACATTACCAGCTATTATCTACGATTACAGAATATTTATTGAGTCCTATTTGGCCTATCTTAACAGCTTTTGTAAAATTTTGTGTAATTTAATGTAAATTTTACCTATATAAAATAAAAATAGTAGTCAAGAATATACTTTAAAACTGGGTTAAAAATGTAATAGATTGTAAGGGTTTCGATTAATTAAAAAAATCGATTTTCATAAAAAATGGGTTAAAATTTTTATCGATTGTAAGGGTTTCGATTAATTAAAAAAACCATTTTTTAATAATCAATTTTCATAAAAAATGCACAACGTTATTAATCAAGTTTTCACTTCTGCCGGCACTCCCGGAGTGCAACCCGTCTTTTTTTTCCTAGCAAATTTATTTTCAGTCTTTAGTCTCCATGCTTCTTTTGCCTCTTCTTTTTCTTCTTTCTTTTCTCAGCTCTC
This sequence comes from Polyommatus icarus, assembly GCA_937595015.1. NCBI lineage: Eukaryota > Metazoa > Arthropoda > Insecta > Lepidoptera > Lycaenidae > Polyommatus > Polyommatus icarus. The sequence continues at coordinate 19,746,391 of OW569323.1, read as the reverse complement.
CTTTTTCTTTTTTTTACTGCTGAAAAACTAAAGCAATCGATTTTTAGTACAAGGTCTAATATTAGACACGATGTCCATTTTTAGGTGCAGTAGTTCTAAGTTCTTAGATTGTTAATAGAATTATATTTTCAGGGAATAGTGATGATTTTTGCAGTAGAATAAATTACAAAATAACTTTAGTATGTATTGCAAAACTCAAAGATGAGATCCATGTCAACCATAAGGTTTTTTACATTTTCAAGAACTAATAGTAGACACCCTTTATATTGTTAGGGAAAATGGATAAAAAATATTAAATAAACATTAATTAGTGTATACAACATGACCATTAATCCAATGAAATTAATAGAAATTACTAAAAATCAAATAAATGTATTCAAAACTTACATGCAAAATTTCGCCTTCCTTAACCTATTTGCTAAGAAATATCCGAGCGTGTGTTGACACGGTCATATTATTTACGAAAACTGATCCCATTTTAAAATTTTGTTCCCGAAGGCGTCTCTAATATATTTTTTCAATTCAACAGATAGCTTGAGAAGCTTATAAAATTTACACTGGTGAGAAATAATTAGAGTAATTCTTATTTTTATGGTATTTTTGTCATATGTGTCATCTATTAATTCAGTGTCTAGCATTAGGTCCTCTCCCTTATATAAAAATAGATTTTCAAATGTGTTAGTTGCACTAAAGCCCGTCGCAGACCTAGCTATAATATATATTAATATGTTTATAGCTAGGCATATTAATATATATTTTCTATACAAATTTTGGCGTGACCACATACTCAGCTATAATATATATTTCTGTGACATGTGGATTTAGTACAGATTAATATGCCTTGCTATAAATATATTAATATAATATGTTATAGCTAAGTCTGTGACGGGCTTAAAACTCGAAAACGGCTGAACGGATTGGGCTGATTTTAGTCTAAAATATTCGTAGAAGTCCAGGGAAGGTTCTAAAGTTACACGAAGTTCACCGGGACAGCTAGTAATCTAATATATATAAATCTCCTGTCACGATGTTTGTCCGCGATGAATTCCTAAACTACTTAACCGATTTTAATGTTTTATTTTTTTAAATGTGTGCTTTTTCCAACTTGAGAGATAGGATAGCTTAGATATTTAATTATAGTAGCAATTTTATTTTATTGCAAATTAATTATTTGTCTATAAAGAGCGACCATTGTTTATGCGACGCGGGTCACGGCATAACGATGGAGTTGCCATGGTGACATACTTATTTAGGGCTTATAATTAACTGATCACCAGAAATAGTAACATTTGACAGACAAAAATAGTAGACGATCACCAAAATACAGACCACCATTTTAATGTCAAATGATAACCAAAGATTTTAACATCTTAAAACCAAAAATAGTAAATGACCACCAAAATAAGTAAATGATCACCAAAATTAGTAAATGATCACCAACATTATACTAGCATTTTAAAGTAAAAAGATCACCAAAATTAGTAAATGATCACCAACATTATACTAGCATTTTAATGTAAAATGATCACCAAAGATTTATTATCTCGCTATCCTATTTATGCAAAATGATTCCAAATAAATAATTGTTAAGCCAAAAATAGTAAACGATCACCAACATTATACGTTACCATTTCAATGTAAAATTATAACCAAATATATTTTTATTTAGCAATCCTATTAAAGAGAAGAAGACAGATAGACGGACAGACACACATCGAAGTCATAGTAAAAGAGTCCCGTTTGTACCCTTTGGGTACGGAACCCTAAAAACAGGACTCTATTACTGTGACTTCGTTGTCTGTCCGTCCGTCTGTCTTTCTCTAGGGCCTAGGCTGTATCTCAAGAACCGCTCCAGGTAGACTTCTAAAAATTTCACAGATTGTGTATATCTGTTGTCGCTATAACAACAAGTATTAAAACAAATAAAATTATTATTTAACTTTTAAGGGGGGCTCCCCATACAACAAACGTGATTTTTTGGCCTTTTTTGCTCGATATATCAATAATGTCAACCAGTAGGCACGTTGATATTTTCGCAAATGCCTTGATTATATTTTATTTACTTCAATAATTAGGTAATAATAATAGTAAAAAAATAATTTAAAGGGGGCTCCCATACAAAAACACAATTTTAGGTCTAATTTTGTTCTATAACGGTACGGAACCCTCCATGTCCGACTCACACTTGGCCGACTATTTTGTTAATAATATGCTTACATGTTTTGTCAATCGTAGTGATTTATTTGGACAGAAATATCGCATTAATTTGCTCACAAGGATTTGGTGATCATTTACTATATTTGGTGATCATTTACTATATTTGGTGGTCATTTACTATATTTGGTGATCATTTAATTTATTTGGTGATCATTTACTATATTTGGTGATCATTTACTATATTTGGTGTTCGATTACAATTTGAAGCGTTGTCATGACTAAAATAGCTGGTAGTATTTCAATTTTTGACTTTATTTTTTTGGTGTTACTTATCTTTTTTTGGTAAACAAGTTTAGGGGTATCAGTGCATTTTTTGGTGGTCATTGTATTTGTTCCCCTTATTTACTCACTAATTCAATAAAATAATACGAACGATATACTTTATATAATATGGCAAAGAAACGTTTGCCGGGACAGCTAGTAATATTATAGGTAACAATATTTTGTCAGAGTTACCTACACTATAGAAAAAGCATGTTACTTTATTTATTAAGGATAAAACAGATTGCTAAAGGATCATTCGCATTCGACCTTTCCAATACCCGTTTTGTAAATTTCTTTCGCAGTTCATTAGGAATGTAATTTGCTGATAGGTATAAAAACCACATTAATAGAGCAATAACCAATATCTAACGGATTTTGACACTAAAACAAAAGTTCAACGCACTTAGTTCGATAAAATAAAATACAGAAGATATCAACCATTTTACTTGTTTTAGCAATAACTATTTTATGAAATATCAAATATGATAAACAGTATGATTCAGAAATAGGAGAAAACTATAGCTACTTTGCATATGGACGTGGTTGTTCGATTAAAAGTTCCTCGTGAGGAACTATTTATAGTGTAACTGATAAATGATAATGTATTAGTAGTGTGTTTCCGCGGGTTCTGGATCACGATTCTGGGTCCACCTCTCCCTTTTTGCCGGTTCGAGCGGCGACATCACCTAAAAAAAAGAGTTTGGTGTCAAAATATAGGTTTTGGACTATGCCCGTTCGATATATGCGATCCGTTTCTGCGTATTTGCACTAGTTTCAAAGTTAGCTTTTTTGTTTAACCCTCATTATCTACTATCACCACGCTCCATTGTTCCTTCATAATTACAATCGCTACTTTTTGAATTGCTATGCTCGCCTCGGTGTCCTATTGTTCGTAATGACTATCTAGGTTTATCGCTTACGTCACCTTAATTTCTTACAAGATTTTAAATAAATATGAATGATAATTAACTAACGAATTATTGCAAATTAAAAGTACCTAATAATTGATTATGTAGGTCACCCGATCATTCGATGGACTTCGTAAACATAGGAGAGCCCGGCGTGCAAACTGAGTCTTTTTTTAACAATATAATTAAAGCTAAGGTTAAAATAAAACTTTGGTTTACTTTCAAACAAATTATTTATTTCGTATTACATACCACAGTTCATAAAACAAGATTCAAACATTTTATTCAAAAACATATCATTTTTAAGTGTGTCACTACCAAATTCAGTTCTGAAACTCTGTCATTGACTTGTTATGAAACTTGTATGACAAGTACATTAAACAGTACTCTCCATACACAGAAGTCCAATCATTTTGTAGCCTGATAGTATTATAACGCCATTTCCTCGCATTTCTATTCAAAAACATTTTGTGCATTCCCGTAGGGAAGCGACCATATGTATCAAAATATTCACCGATGCCATGTTTGTCTATGTGAATAGCTACCCAGTGAGATCCTGGTTTTGAGTCCGGGTCCAAATTACTTATAAGATATGTAGGAGTCGTTATATGCATTGGCAATCGATTCGCGGCATATATGCTATTTTTTAGACTTGGATGAATCTTTTTTAAGTATAATTTTAGTTGTAAAGTATCCATTATTCGTTAAAAAAAGACGTATTCATTCACTCTATCATATGATTCACACGCAAGTGAAATAAATAAGGTAAGACAATCTTATTTAACATGCAATTGACTAGGGTTTTTAATAAAAATGAAAGCACAACTTTAAAATATATTTTTTATGTTATTTGCATTTTATTTTGTAATTTAATTTTATGATTTTAATGTTTTTTTTTTACTTTTAGAAGTATTTACTATGTTTTCTTACCTCTATTTAATGTAATGTTTAGTTTAAGAACTAATAAAACATTTTTAAAAACGAAAAAAATTCATTGTTTTCTTGTATTCCGTCTAATACACACGTAAATAAAAAAAATTAAACATTTTATTCATCCATTCACTGCAATAGTTGCGGGACCTAGTGGTTGTGGGAAATCAAATTTTGTTACAAAACTTATTAATAATATGGAAGAAATGTGTAATGTGTAACGCATCTTTTGCTCAAGTAACGTGGTGTTTTGATGAAATGCAACCATTATACAATTTAAAAAATGTTAACTACTTTCAAGGATTACCTGACTTAAACATGTTTGATGGTAAAGAGGCTAATTTGATTATAATAGATGATCTCATGAGAGAATCTGATGGTCAGATTGTAGATATATTTACAAAAGGTAGTCACCATAGAAGTTTAAGCGTATTTTACATAACTCAAAATCTTTCATCAGGGAAAAGGTCAAAGAGATATTTCTCTAAATTCGAGTTATATAATTTATTTTAAGAACCCTCGTGACAAAACTCAAATTCGATATTTAGCACGTCAAGTTTCACCAGATAATGTAAAATTTGTTCAAGAAGCTTATAAAGAGCATCTTCATAAGCTTCATCAACAGAGGCACATGGCTATTTAATGATAGATCTTAAACCAAATACCAATGACATGTTTCGTTTTAAGACTAATGTATTCCCCGCTGACAAAAACTGTTCAGTTTATGTACCGAAAAGAGGGTTAAAATACAACAAGAACTAACAAAGTCACATCATTTACAAATAATGCTTGGAAGGTTAAAGACGCATAAAAACCTACTCATCGCTTTGCAAACATTAAAACCAAAGTATCAAAAAGCTTTATTAAAATCATGTGATGAAGATGAAATCAATTGTATATGTGAATGTATTCATAATGTGCTACAAGGGAAAGTACCATTAAAGGAAAAGGATAAAAAATCTTTAAAACTATATATACAGACACTCCGCAAACTTGTTCGTAAGACCACAACCAAAGTAAGAAAAAATATATAATAATAATGTTCAAAAAGGTGGTGCATTTCTACCTATCAATTTAGGACCTATATTAAGTGGGTTAGTCAGTGGTCTTGTCTAAAATGGAACACACTAAGAAAATGTTACTGATCGAACCAAGTTTGATTGATAAAATAAATGGAAAGAATGAGAGTCACGAAAATCCTAAATCACGATTAGATACTGAAATGCAAAATATTCTTGACGGTAAAGAGGATGACAGAAAAAAATGGATTTTATACTTACAAACATTACAAAGGTATTTGCACTTCACTGCTGAGGATCGCCAACCTTATCAACTTCCAATAATAACTTTAAATAATGATTTACCTGAAACACTTTTGAAAAAAGAACACTATGATAAAAGTAGTGACTCAAACAATAACGATCCTATTGTTGATCAGACATTGAATAAGGAAGTTGAGCCCAAAGAAAGTGACATTATTCAAGATAAATGTATATACTCCAAACAACAAATACTAAGTTTAATACCTAAATCTTACATTAAAAAAGGTGAGTCATTGTTAGATTTCTTATTGACAAGACAAAACAAAGTACATTGGGATGATGATGGTACAGTTCTCGTGGATAGTAATAAAATAACTGGCAGCAATATTATAGATTTAGTCAATGATTCTTTAAGACCATTAAAAAAAAGTGATCCAATAGGCTGGGAAAAATTTGCTAAAGCTTTGAAGGACATAAAAGTACCCCTTACTTATATTGGTAATCCAAAAGAGAAGCGAGTATATTAATCAACTTCGAGTGAAATCTTTTGTCGTCAATATCAAGGAGATATTTTCATAAATTTAAAAACAATGTATTTCTTACATAGTCACTCTTGTGAATGTATAAAGTCTGAATTAGATTTATTTGCTTTACCATCAACACAAACAAGCATCGAAAGTGGAATGTGGGTGCACTACAAACCAATATCATCTTTAGCCGACGATGGACCCATAGAATTTCAAGTTCCTGGAACTGGCGATGACTATATAGACGTATCCCATACACTCATTCATTTAAAAGCGAAAGTGTTAAACGAAGATTCTTCAAAAAACTGTTGTAGCACCTGTAAATAATTGGCTTCATTCAGTTTTTAGTCAACTCGATGTTTATTTGAATCAAAAATTAGTTTCACCTCCAAACAATACAAATGCTTATCGAGCATACATTGAAACTCTTTTGAATTATTCACCCGACGCCAAACAATCTCATTTGACTTGTAGTCTTTGGTATGATGATGCTGCTGGTAAAATGGATTCAACCGATGAAAAAAATTCAGGTTTTACTACAAGACAAAAAATAGTTTCAGAAAGTAAGTTGAAATGATAGGACATCTCCATGGTGACATATTCAATCAATCGAAGTTTTTAATTAATGGTGTTGAGATGAATATTAAATTGGTTAGGTCACGTGAATCGCTTAACCTCATGGCTCCAACAGATGAAGCTAAATACAAAATAAACATTACAGATGCGACTCTCCTTGTTCGAAGGACAAAAATTAACCCTTCCGTCTTACTTGCCCATCAAAAAGTTTTAGCCACCACAACTGCAAAATATCCAATAACTCGAGCCGAAGTAAAAGTTCTAACGATACCGTCAGGGGTTCAGGACAAGACATTAGACAATATACTTTTGGGTCAAGTACCTAAGAGATGTATAGTTGGATTTGTAAATAATTCAGCATTTAATGGTTGTTTATCTAAAAATCCGTTCAATTTTGAGAACTATAAAATGAATTCCTTTTGTTTCTATATTGACGGTCAGCAAATTCCTTCAAAAGCTCTACAACCATCTTTCGATATTAATATTTTCACTGCAACCTATCATACATTATTCTCAGGAACAGGAATACATTTTCTTAACGAACGGAATGGAAATATATCTCACGATAAGTATTCGAAAGGGAATATATCTCACGATAAGTATTCGAAAGGTTATTGTTTGTTAGCATTTGATCTCACACCTGATTTATCAGCCAATTCTTCTGGTCATTGGAATCTTATTAGACATGGTAGTGTTAGATAAGAAGTTCGCTTTGAATCTGCTCTAACTCAAACGATAAATACGATAAATGCGTTGTCTATGCAGAATTTGATAATGTTATTGAAATACATAAAAATCGTAATGTAAACGTTGACTATAGTAGCTAAGAAATAAACATTGTATTATCTTTCTAAGTATTATAAAGTTCTTAATCTGTAATATGTTTTAAATATGCAAATTAATGATTATTGTAAAGTTGTGCTTTCATTTTTATTAAAAACCCCAGTTAATTGCATGTTAAATAAGCTTGTCTTACCTTATTTATTTCACTTGCGTGTGAATCATATGATAGAGTGAATGAATAAGTCTTTTTTTAACGAATAATGGATACTTTACAACTAAAATCATGCTTAAAAAAGATTCATCCAAGTCTAAAAAATAGCGTATATGCCGCGAATCGATTGCCAATGCATATAACGACTCTTACATATCTTATAAGCAATTTGGATCTCACTGGGTAGCTATTCACATAGACAAACATGGCATCGGTGAATATTTTGAAACATATGGTCGCTTCCCTACGGGAATGACAAAATGTTTTTGAATAGAAATGCAAGGAAATGGCGTTATAATACTATCAGGCTACAAAATGATTGGACTTCTGTGTGTGGAGAGTACTGTTTAATGTACTTGTTATATAAGTTTCATAACAAGTCATTGTCAGAGTTTCAGACTGAATTTGGTAGTGACACACTTAAAAATGATATGTTTTTGAATAAAATGTTTGAATCTTGTTTTATGAACTGTGGTTTGTAATACGAAATAAATAATTTGTTTGAAAGTAAACCAACGTTTTATTTTAACCTTAGCTTTAATTATATTGTTAAAAAAAGACTCAGTTTGCACGCCGGGGCCTCCTATGTTTACGAAGTCCATCGAATGATCGGGTGACCTACATAATTAATTATTAGGTACTTTTAATTTGCAATAATTCATTAGTTAATTATCATTCATATCTATTTAAAATCTAAAAGACTCAGTTTGAGCACCGCGTCGTCGTATGTTTACGAAGTCCATCGAATGATCGGGTGAACCTACATAATTAATTATTAGGTACTTTTAATTTGCAATAATTCGTTAGTTAATTATCATTCATATTTATTTAAAATCTTGTAAGAAATTAAGGTGACGTAAGCGATAAACCTAGGTAGTCATTACGAACAATAGGACACCGAGGCGAGCATAACAATGCAAAAAGGAGCGATTGTAATTATGAAGGAACAATGGAGCGTGGTGATAGTAGATAATGAGGGTTAAACAAAAAAGCTAACTTTGAAACTAGTGCACATACGCAGAAACGGATCGCATATATCGAACGGGCATAGTCCAAAACCTATATTTTGACACCAAACTCTTTTTTTTTAGGTGATGTCGCCGCTCGAACCGGCAAAAAGGGAGGGGTGGACCCAGAATCGTGATCCAGAACCCGCGAAAACACACTACTAATACATTATCATTTATCAGTTACACTATAAATAGTTCCTCACGAGGAACTTTTAATCGAACAACCACGTCCATATGCAAAGTACCTATAGTTTTCTCCTATTTCTGAATCATACTGTTTATCATATTTGATATTTCATAAAATAGTTATTGCTAAAACAAGTAAAATGGTTGATATCTTCTGTATTTTATTTTATCGAACTAAGTGCGTTGAACTTTTGTTTTAGTGTCAAAATCCGTTAGATATTGGCTATTGCTCTATTAATGTGGTTTTTATACCTATCAGCAAATTACATTCCTAATAAACTGCGAAAGAAATTTACAAAACTGTGAATCTCGCGTCAGATTCTCGTGCTGATCGAAAAACCAGGGAAAAACCGTAAGACGGTTGGAGAGTAGTGTTTTGTGTCGAACTCGAACTCGAATTGATTTTAAGGGTTTCGAATGATCGATTTTAATAAAAAAATGGGTTAAAAATGCACAACGTTTTAATAATAGGTAGCCCAACTTAGTAGTAGCAATATAGACTTATTTCCTCTGTGGTATTAGTAGTAGATGTATGGAAAAATTAATGACACAAAAAACTCGCTCTTTCAGCGGTGCTACTTTCACAGTGAACTCTACATTCGGGATACATACACACCCTAAAGTAAATGTTACTTCAGTTTTTTTCACCTTTTTTATCAATAGGAATAATTAATTTTATGATTTAACAAAAAAACTTAAGAATTGAATGAGAAAAAAATATTTCTTCACGTGGAGCTATGTAGCAAAAATTATTATTCCCAAACATAAAAAAAAACTTAATTTTTTAGAAAACTTAGTGCCGCACTTACCGTGCTCAGAGATATTTAATTATGATTAACACCTTAATTAAATAGTAGTCCATTGAAATGTTACAATTTTAGGACCGAATATTGCATTTATTAGAGGACGTAATTTTATTTTTGGAATATGTCGGGGGGGTCAATAGAAGCTTAATCTCAAGTTTGTGAGGTCGCCACTCTTGTCCCCCGGCCGCCATCTTGAAAAAAGGGGTGACAACACTATTTTCGTAATATCTCGGAAACTATAAGTCTTACAGAAAATTTTTAAGAACATAATTGAATAATGCCTACAAATATGGTTCTATAACTTTTTACCCTAAATTAAATATTTAAAAAGTTATAAGCAAAAAAGTGACAATTTTTTTAAAAGGTTTATTATCGCTCTTTAACTTTGTTTAATACATTTTACAAAAACCTTAGAACAACAAAAAAAGATCCCCCAATCCCCCCAATCTCATGAAATTAATTTTCTGCAGATGCAAAGGAAACTGTGATAGCATGTGTGGCTGCAGAAAAGCTGACCTAAAATGCTCTACAGTATGCCTACTATTCTGTAAAGCTTTTCAGGCCTGATTTTGTGCAGCTACAGTCTGCAGTATGCCTACTACACTACATAAATATATGCAAACTATATTACAGTATGCCTACTATACTAGTCTGTACAATGCACATGCCTACTATACTATAAAACATTTCGCCTGCTTTTCAGCAGCTACACATGGTTCTACAGTTTCCTTTGTATCTGCAGAAAATTAATTTCATGGGATCGGGGGATATTTTTTTCAAAAGATCATCTACAAGGTTGGTCTAAGGTATTATTTTTTTTTTATAAAATGTGTTAAACAAAGTTAAAAAGTGATAATAAACCTTTTCAAAAATTTCTCACTTTTTTGCTTATAAGTTATACTTAACTTTATAAATTTTTAATTTAGGGTAAAAAGTTATATGAGCATATTTGTAGGCAAAATAATTTTCAACAAATTATATTCTTACAAATTTTTTGTAATACGTATAGTTTCCGAGATATCACGTAAATAGTGTTGTCACCCCTTTATTCAAGATGGCGGCCGGGGGACAAGAGTGGCGACCCCACATACTTGAGGTTAAGCTTCTATTGCGCCCACCAACATAATATTCCAAAAATAAAATTGCGTCCTCTAATAAATGCAAAGCAAATGTAACATTTCAATGGACTATAGAGAGTTTGACAGATAATAGTATAATATGGGGCTTAATAAGTCAAAATTTTAAATTAATGTTCCACTCTGAGTATGGCAAAAAGACTATTAAAAAACTTTACCTACTCTGATTTCTGAATAATATAATAATTCATAATAATAATAATAATTGTTTAAATAACAAGTTACTCGACAGCGCCATCTAGCCAACGGAGCCGACGACGTAAGAGAATCATCTTGCTTCTCTTGTTTGTTGTTAGTTAATAAATACATTAACAGATGGCACTAGTAGTAAACTGAATGTAGAGAAGTAGAGTTCAATTTGATATAATTATAATTTTAGCTATAACAATGATAATTAATTAAGTGGCATATTTTAATAAGTAAACTAGACCAGAAGCTCTAAAATTTACACTTGATTAAAGACACCGGCGCTAAAATCGTGGTTGTAGAGTTTCCCATCATAATAATTTAATGATTAGGATGGGAAACTCTACAACCACGATTTAGCGCCGGTGTCTTTAACCAAGTGTAAATTTTAGAGCTTCTAGTCCAGTTTACATATTAAAATAATATGCTACTTATTTAATTGTTATAACTTATAGCTAGACTTTTAAAAATTTGCAGAAAGAAAACACAGATAATATGGTGAATGATGTGGAAAGTTTTAAACAGGTTTATGACAAGAAATAATAATTTCGCCAGATATCAAATCACTCTAAAATAAATGACTAGAAAACCTACAATTACTTACTTATTGCGATTATTATAGTACCGTAAGTTCCTTACAAGAACTAGGAATTATAGACCTGCGAATAGTACGAGATTAAAAAATTGCTTTTCTACACTAAGTATATTCTAACTTTTCGTGATATTCTAGTCTTGACTCTTAATGAGAATCCTGACTTATCTGCTTACTATACTTACATATTATAGAGAACGAAGTAAATAGTTTGCTTTAATAAGTATCCTGTATCAATATCTAAAAATATCCGGAGCCCATAAATTTTCCTAGGCACCGAAATAAAGCATACAACATAGAGTTGTGTGTTCCAGGTACGACGGTCATTCATACAATCAATCCAAAATTAGCCCAAGTCTTCGTTTACAAACACTTTGGACCCTCGCTCTTGTTTTGGATACTACGCAGCACGGTGACGTAATCCGGTAACCCCAAGGAAATAATTCCGGTCGTATTTTGTGCAATTTTTCCCTAATTCCTGGCGCCTTTTCCCGGTTCCTTTATTGGTGGGAGCTGAGTGACGTCTTCGCGCCCACGCGGCTCGTGTGACGTAAGCCGATCGATGCATACGTTCATCTCTTTCGCACGCTCTATCTAATGTATTATCTGCCTCATTCTATCGGGAATGCTTCGAAATTTAAATCGTAGGCGTCCTCGTGCGTAGCTGATTCAGTGTCTGTATCAACAAGCCTGTATTTACATCGGTATTTATTTATATTGCGATAGTTATGTCCTTTTCTCTTCAGCATTTTCTAATTTTAAATGAAAAGTCAATTAAAAGTTTCTTATTATTTTTTTGTATTGTATAACTTCAACTATTTATGTAAATATTTTTTTACTAACATACCTACTAGATACCAACAAAATCAATGAGTATTTTTTTACTTTATACGCACTTTTACACATTTTCACACGTCAATTATTTGATAGAGTTATGAATTTGGTTACGAAGTATAGTTCATTACTGTCTATGATTTGAGAGAGTCATTAATCATTATCAATGATCTGGACTCTAGTCATAATACAGCTAGATAGATAGATATAATGGGTATTCTATCATATAGTGAGAGTTTATGTCGCTTGTACAGAATAAAATATGTTTCTGTTGAGCGATGGGCATGGTCGGTCAAATATACTACTATTGCTAGGTACTACTAATTACAAATTCCAAACAATAAAATACTTGCAACAAATTGCTAAATAGAGTTGCCAGGACAATAATAATTAATTAGATATTATATTTTACTGACATTGCATCACCTTTTATAACATTTTGTAACAATCGGTTAGTTAAACTGGTGCTGGTGGCAGAGTTCCTTTTTCGTTACGTCACGTTTTCTTTGAAATAAGGGAGATGACCTAATGCTAGACACTGAACTAATAGATGACACTTAATATGACAAAAATACCATAAAAATAAGAATTATTCTAATTATTTCTCACCACTGTAAATTTTATAAGCTTCTCAAGCAAAATCGATTTTCAAAAGAATGATTTAAAAAAAATCGATTTTTTTAATTAATCGAAACCCTTACAATCGATTAAATTTTTAACCCATTTTTTATGAAAACTTTTTTAAAAAATCGATTTTCATAAAATCGATTTTCAAAAGATCGATTTTTAAAAAATCGATATTTTTAATTAATCGAAACCCGATCGAAATCGAAATCGAAACTCGATTAAATTTTTAACTCATTTTTTGTGAAAATCGATTATTAAAAAATCGATTTTTTTAATTTATCGAAACCCTTACAATCGATTAAATTTTTAACCCATTTATTATGAAAAACAATTTTTAAAAAATCGTTTTTAGGGTTCCGTAGTCAAAAAGGAACCTTTATAGTTTCGGTCTGTCCGTCCGTCTGTCCGTCTGTCCGTCTATCTGTCTGTCCGTCTGTCCGCGGTTTTACTCAGAGACTATAAGACCTGCAAAGCTGTCATTTGGTATGAATACACATATTAATGATGGCAACAAAATGGTACATGAAATCGTAAAAAAATATTTTTTTATGGTACCTCCCCTACACATCAAGCGGGGATGAAAATTTTTTTTCGCGTCCACTCCATTGTGTGGGGTGTCGTTGAATAGGTTTTTTAAAAATATTGCGAGTATTCATAGATTATTTTCCGATTTAGGGATCCGTTTGTGAAAATAAAGTTTTAAAGTGGAAAAAATCGTTAGAGTCATGTGTCCCTTTTACCAGCTAAACGGTGGGTTCTGGAAATGTGAAAAAATTCACGGGAGTAGGAAATATGCTGAAATTAATGAAAAAAAGGAAAACTATCACGGCTAAGAAGACTTCATAAGTAATTGAGTAATAGTCGATCAACTAAAAAAAATGTATTCAGCGAAGTATAACTGGAACTTTTCGTTTAACTATTATATTATACTATTAGTGATGTTCATTTTTTGTGATGTCATCTATTAGTGCTTATGACTAAGTTTACAAAAAGACCAATAATATATTTTTTAATTGATTTGTCAGAGAATAATTATAATAGTTTTATTTTGTAAGAGTTACTGAAGACATGGAAGAAGTTATCAATCCTTTATTTTCATAAATATATATTTTATAACATTCAAATGTTGCATGTTTCCTTAAAGTGTCTGCCATTAGGTCTTCTCCCTTAGACAATTTCATATTTAATTATATATTTAATATTCCCCGTTTTAAATTTTAAAATTACCGATGACACACCATGCCGAAATTACGTCGCGTTATATTGTATGTACCTAGGCGTAATCATGCCGAACTTCGTATTTTTTGTATTTTCGGCCTAGTGTGTTTAGAATTTAGACACCGACACTTATATTCCAGGCTTATGTAATACATGACATCTGTAGAAACTGAATGTTTGTGCCCTTCTTGAACTTCTGAAGGTCGATCTATTTGGCAAGAGATATGGACATATTATGGTACATACTAGTTTAGAACCGCGGAAATGCTTGTTTTTGGTATAATAATAACAACTGTTAAGAAATGCGTTGGTAGTTGGTACGCAACGGTACAGGTCACGCAAGTTTAACATTATAAACCAAAAAAGTGCAGAACACCGCTAAAGCTATTTAACATTAGAACTATTATATTACTTATATCTATAACCAACAAGAACAAGACGTGAAGATTTGTCGCGCTCCAACCGCGTGACTATACAAATGAAATAGTAATATATTGCGCGAGTGAAATAATAATAATAACAACTCCCACACCGGTTTCGGTGACGGTGGCTGGTTTCATTGAAACCAGGCCAGTTATGCAGGAGTAATTTTATAGTGGCCAAGTGTGTGCGCAGTACACAAGAACACTCTCTATTCCTTTTACTCTCATAACCCAGTGGGACGGAAGACCGACATAACTAGCGAGAGAGAGCAGGACCGACTTTTTACATGCCCATCCGACGCATGAATCATCTTACTTGACAGACAATCAGGTGATCAGCCTGCATTGTCCTAGCCAAACTTAGAAATAACATGTTTCCAGCGCGGGAATCGAACCCACGACCGACGAGTCAAGAGCCACGCTCTTAACCACTGGACCACGGAGGCGTTTGAAACAGTCCAGTCTATGAGAGCTAGGTTATTCGTGAAGAGGTGGGACAGACAGACACATTATATATTATATTGACGGAGATGAATGACGTACGCAGCGATGTTTTCGGCTGCGTCTGACCTCGGTCTAGCCGGCCGGCGCCGGAGAGTCTGTCTGTCGCCACGCAGCATAACGCTTGACGTCATACCTCCTAAACCCGGCTAAGGTTTATGCGGATTTTTGGGATAAACATGTTATTTTATGCTAAAAACATGAACGTTTTGATCGTCCACCATTGCAAAAGGTGGGAAACATTTACATACGTAAATGCCACGACATTGCGTTGTTTGTTTGCAATTGTTGCCGTAATATTTAACTTTAATGCATGTTAGTACTCGTTGATATAATATGTGTATTGTACTAAAATCATAGATATCATCTATCTTTGAGGCAAGACCTTTAAAACTTTTCCAAGCCAACAAGTCATTGGTCAAAAATATTTTTTACTAATTATCTTTGTTGACCTAGCAATGTGCACAACCTGCAGTTACATTGAGTTTGAGAAAGAAGGATCATAATAAGGTTTCAAGAGCTTATATAATCCTCGATTCAAAGGCATTTCCACAGCAAGTTTAGTCCTCTTCTTTATGCGTCCTTGTCGCAGCCGCCTAGCTGGTGTGGATCCAGCTGTTCGCGGCATCTTTTTCGAAACTACCCAAAGTATAGTTCTTGCAATCTACGAGTGCGCGTCGCCCTTAGTTGTGTGAGTGACCATATCTATACACGCGTACATGGCTCGCTCGCTACTGACTGCTCCGTCGGGTACGCACACTAACCAAAAATATGTCTATTCACATTTCCAACTACAAATAAAGGCGACGCGCACTCTTAGATTGCAAGAACTATACCATTGAAGAAATTGATTCATATTTAGATGGCAGGCTTACGATAAGCGGTCGGGCTATGTCAAGTCAATGATAATTAAAGACGTGAGTGGAAGAACCAGATAACTAACATTTTATAACATAAGGGCAATTACTAATTTTTTCTGTTTAAATAATTTCAACAAACCTTTTTACTTAAATCTACTTCAAGACCTGGCTAAAAATGGCAATTTTTTAACTGTTACCTGCTTCTTCCACTCGTGACTTCAATTGTGATCTGTCGGCTAATAGTAATAGTTAATACCCATTATTGGATTATAATGATGCGACAATATCACGCCTGCCGTCTGTCTATGAATCTATTTCTTTAAAAGTATATATTTTTATAGAATTTGACAAGGATATTAATGATAATAATTTAAGGAGAGTGCAAGACAGTTAACAAAATTAATAATTTACGGTCAACTACGCCAAATGCAGTTACGTGACAGACTTAATAACTCTGCAAGTTGCAACAAATATTGCCGAGTAAGATTTCAATAATTATACAATTTCAAGAATTAATAACAACGTTTATTTTACTTAATGCACATGATATAGACATAAATATTATGGCTTATCAAGAAAAAAGAGGGCGAATAATTGGGCCAGGTTAGTTGTATTATACGGCGATTTTGACATAAGATGTACTTTATTTTGAATTACCTACTGTTTCTAGTGCTGTTCATGTTTTTGAAATAATTATCTTAGATTATACCAAAGTATGTGAAATCAATTTTTATACCAAGAATAATTGTTAATTAGGTAGGATGTGGGTTCAAAGTTAGGTTAACTTACTAAGGATTGCCGGATTTTTAGGGTTTTTTTTTGAAATGTTACGGTTAATATGTTATATATAAAGTCAGTTAAAGGGAGTTTCATAGTGAAATCGATGTTGCTGAAAAAGCCTTATTTCACCATACACAAAAAAGGGACAAATCGGTTGCGGTTGGGACCAAATGAAATTGCAGCATCTGGGACGTTGAAGCTTACGAATACTTGGGACAAAACATTCTGTCAATTAACATTATATATACGATAATGCAGTTTGGTAAAAATAAAATAAGAGACAAAGTAAAAGAGCAAAACGTTAATTAATTGTTATTAATTAACGTTTGTCTTGTGAAATATAAAATGCGGAATTATGCCGCGCAGAACGCGATTAATTTTTATAAATAAAGGGTATTGACTATATTATAAACAAGCAAGAGCTTTAGTCGACTATTATAAGCTTTTGCTCTAATCACGATCCTTGAAAATGCTGATGCATAATATGAAATATATATATTATATTATAAGGCTATTAGAATGCTGCCATGTACTGTATGAACAACTGTTATTCACAATGGTAATTCCCACTAAGTAATCGCCTTACGAACATTACAATACGAGTACAATGCGATAACATTTGCATGTGTGACACACTTACATTTTATTTTTATCGGATTCTCTCGCTGATATAGTCGCGTAAATTATTGTATCTGCAGAAGCTTGTAACGCCTTTATCATCTGAAAATGTTGAGTTTTATTATCATTTTACAGTATTTAAGCGTAATGTAAGCGATGTTATTTTATATTTTATCACGTTACGTTTTTTTCAAATGTATGGAAGTACAATATTTTTAACCTATCAAGCCCCATAAGAGCACAGGTGATCGTGACAACAATATAAAATAGATTTCCAAGAATCCGCGATCGAAGGATTAATGCATGAAATTTTTTGCATTATTTTCTATTGCGTCATAAAAAAGTGAGCTGAACAACGTTTCAATTGTTTTCGCCGGAAGCGATGTAAACACTCCCTTTACATACATTACAGAGTACCGACTACGTAGTGCTACGCCGTAGCGCTCCCGCTACGAGACTCCCAGCGCGCATACGCTCGCTTCTATTTCAGAGAAAACACCTATAAATGGAACTATGATTAGCGAAAATAACTCGTAATATAATAGGGGAGTCTGGATATCGATCACGCGATTTAAGACGACGTTTTGATATAAACGGCCTACATAAATGTAAGGAAGTTTTGAACGGGAAGCTCCCTCCATACATGCGCGGAGCTCTATTTTGGCGGGCGGGCGGCGCGCAGGCGCGGCCCTCGGCCGTCCGCAGTCCTACCACCATTCTTTCTTTAGTTGCACACGACCTGTCACAACAGGGAGATGTCAAACACCGCGCACAACTAAAACACCGTCTCTGCCAACAAAAAACTCCTCGCCCCCATCGTTTGACGTCCGGAAAAGTGTCGAACCTACGAATTAAAGTGTGAGGAGTGAAACTGTGCACGTCCGGCTCCGGTGCGACGGCCAGGGAGGCGTGAAACGGTAAACTAATGGCTCCTGTGCTTTAGCGATTTTTGTGAATGAATTTAAAATGGTGGACGGCGTTGCGCGAGTGTCGGCGTCGTTGTCAGTTTTTATGGTCGTGAGTCGGGTCTGGTTGCGGCTGCGGTTGCGGCGTGGTCGCGGTTGCAGAGTGGTAGCGGTGCGGTTGCGGTTGCGGGGCGCGGGGTGTGGCGTGGGTTCGATCGGGCCTGATGAATGGATGACGTGGGTACAAGGCGGCTAATGTGTGTTTAATAAGTGCAACATCGTCGCCGCCTCTCTGACATTATTTTTAGATCGGACACGAAATTGTCCGTGCGATTGACGCGATAGCCTTAAATACCACTGCCCGAGCCGTCCCTCAGTAATATTTGTGAATCGTTTAACGAGTATCGAGCGCCGTATAATGTCTTTTAGATGTTAATAACAATAATAATAACAATCATTAAAACATCACTTGGCAACTGAAAATCAATACCGTTTCCCTTGAATGAAGATATTTTTGTGTACCTACTGAATCTGCTATCTCAAGACGCGAACCTTACTTGATATTATATTTTGGTTCATAACAAACATTTTCATTTGCTCTTTCCAGTTGTACAATCTGATTTCTCAATTAGATATGTGAATAACAATATTATAATATTCAATTAAAAAGAAAAAACCGTAAAAAAAATAATTTAATTTATTTTCTCTGAATCATAATCTAATGTTTAAACTTTAAACTATTTTAATGAAGTTAGTTATGCTATCTAATTTTTTTTCTCAGAATAGCTCACAAGACCACTATGAAAGGTTTGGCTGTAAACAATGAGAGGGTTGTATGTCTGTTTGTGTTTGTATTACTGAACATGTATATTAAAGAAGACCACTGTTGATCCATACTAATATTATAAATGCGAAAGTGTGTCTGTCTGTCTGTCTGTCTGTTACCTCTTCACGCCTGAACCGCTGAACCGATTTTGCTGAAATTTGGTATGGAGATACTTTGAGTCCCGGGAAAGGACATAGGATACTTTTTATCCCGGAAAAATGTACGGTTCCCGCGCGATAAACGAAATTTGGCGCAACGAAGTTGCGGGCGTCATCTAGTTTCAAATAATTTCTCCCATTTGTCTGTCTGTTGCTTGCATGCTATAGGTAGCTACGGCATCAGAGTTTTATTATCTCAACTACAATCACAATTATTACTACTGTTCTACTATTTGATGTAACAGCTTAGTCCATTGAAATGTTACATTCGCTTTGCATTTATTAGAAGACGCAATTTTATTTTTGGAATATGTTGGGGGGGTCAATAGAAGCTTTACCTCAAGTTTGTGGGGTCGCCACTCTTGTTCCCCGGCCGCCATCTTGAAAAAGGGGGCGACAACACTATTTTCGTGATATTTCGGAAACTATACGTCTTACAAAAAATTTGTAAGAATATAATTTGTTGTAAATTATATTACCTACAAATATGTTAATATAACATTTTACCCTAAATTAAAAATTTTAAAAGTTATAAGCAAAAAAGTGAGATTTAAAAAAAAGTTTATTATCACTTTTTAGCTTTGTTTAATACATTTTACAATAAAATTACCTCAAGCCAACCTTGTAGATGATCTTTTGAAAAAAAATCCCCCAATCGCCCCGATTTCATGAAATTACTTTTCTGCAGATGCAAACTGTGGAACCGTGTGTGGCGGCAGAAAAGCAGGCCTGAAATGCTTTACAGTATAGTAGGCATACTATAATATAGTTTGCACATATTTATGTAGTGCAGTAGGCATACTGTAGAGCAGCCACACATGCTTTCACAGTTTCCTTTGCACCTGCAGAAAAATAATTTCATGAAATCGGGGGGGATTGGGGGATTATTTTTTTCAAAAGATCATCTAAAAGGTTGGCTTAAGGTAATTTTATTGTAAAATGTATTAAACAAAGCTCAAAAGTAATAATAAACCTTTTTAAAAAAAATCTCACTTTTTTGCTTATAACTTTTTAAATTTTAAATTTACGGTAAAAAGTTAAATAAACATATTTGTAGGCAAAAAAATTTACAACAAATTATATTCTTACAAATTTTTTGTAACACGTATAGTTTCTGAAATATCACGAAAATAGTGTTGTCGCCCCCTTTTTCAATATGGCGGACGGGGGACAAGAGCGGCGACCCCACAAACTTGAGGTTAAGCTTCTATTGACTTCCCCAACATATTCCAAAAATAAAATTGCGTCCTCTAATAAATGCAATATTCAGTCCTTAAATTGTAACATTTCAATGGACTAGCTTCGATTCAAACAATGTTGGTCGATTTGGAAATATCTTCAGAATTTTAATAATAATAATTTTGCTTCCTTATTTATTCCTTTTTTGCCATCACATTACAAGATCATAGAACAAGAGAAAAAAAAGAGGATAATAAAATAATGTACTAGATTGCCAGTAATTTTGATAAACGGTATTTGTAGTTTTATAGAAACCATCGAACAAACAATGAATTAGTATTAGTATTAAAATTGTTGAATTAGGGCACACAAACATTACTGGAAAACTGACTCATTAACTGAAAAACAGACAAAGCGTAAATTGCTCGGATTCTCGGTATGATTCAGAACAACACGCGTATTCGATGCACCATTAGGCAATGTACACACAGGGTGGAATTCCGAGAATGGGTGACGACTGACGACGCCAATAGATGACTGTATTTTGAATGTAAAGCCGATGAACAATATTATAGACTTTATATATGTTTAACTATAAGGTGTGATAAAATTAACTAATGTTTAGTCCGAAAGATAATCTTATATATAAAATTCTCGTGTCACAATGTTCGTTCCCGTACTCCTCCGAAACGGCTTGACCGATTCTCATGAAATTTTGTGAGCATATTGAGTAGGTCCGAGAATCGGCCAACATCTATTTTTCATACCAAAAAATATTTATATGGCATAACAACGTTTGCCGGGTCAGCTAGTTATAATGTAATATATTCTCTAAAGATAAATAATTTAACAATCGTTTTTAACATATTTTAATAGCGGTAATTTGATTAAAAAGCATTGAGCCCGGTTTGTGGGATTTTCGACATGAGTACGTTTTTAAATAGATTTGATGATTGGTTTACGGTTGCCCAATCAAAAGTACTAGAAAGTAGATAAACTTCATTTACTTATGTAGTACTGAGATTCTGAGTAAAATTCGTATTTTTTTTATTACAGAAGTTCAAGGAGTCGTGACTCGTGTAGTATGAAAAAGTTAAAGTGTGATGTATGAATACACTTCAATGATACTGGACGTAGTTATCACCAAATGCACATCAAGAACACGCACCGAGCGCTCGTCGAGCTATGACAGTTGAAGAGCGCCGACAAAACGGCATCTACCGGACGTGATAGAGGTAAGTTTTGCTACTTTTGTTCTGATAAGGAGTTTGAGCCTTTGGTTTAGCGTAAAAGTTTTCTTAATCGCTTTTTTATAAAATCGCCGGTCAAAATGGAATTGACATATTTACTAATCGACTGTCGACTTTATTTCGAGTGCTCATGTCAAACATTTTGATCAGCAATTCTATAAAGAAGCGATATAAAGAAAAGAAAAGAAAACAATAAAGAAAACGTCTTAACTACTCTTAACCCTCTGAAGTCTTCGAACAGTATGTCATGATACTTGAATATAATGCTGCATCGAGGTGTCTGGAATTGCCCTAATATGTGCGTAAACCTTATTCGTGTGACCTCGTGTGAAGAGACTATCTTGTATTAACAGCAGACAAATAGTCTACTGGATTGCAGTACATGTTTAAAGAAAATATGACGTGGGTTCCCCACGTTGGCGTATGATAGACCAATTTAAGCTATTAAAAACGATCTTAGATTGTTAATCGACGGCGATTGTACATATTATCATAGACAGTTTTATCATTATGGTAGCAATCATACTTGGATGCTATTATGCATTCTTTGTGTATCAAATATCAACCCACAAAAAATAGCTTTGAGTAGAACTCTCATTTATAAATGAGAGTTCTTCTTTATTATGATCTTAAGAACAAGACTGCGTTCATAACTAAATAACTGTAGGTTAGTACACAAATGTTTAACAGCAAACCAGATCTCCATAATGGCCAGTGGTAAACTTTATTATTATTACATTATTATCCATGAAATGACGACACAACACGTGCACGATCAGCTCGATCAATCCGTGGATAAGACAAGTAAATCCGCTGTGACGTCACGACAGCGTCACACACAACAGCCTCGGCTAGTCTATTGCAGTATGGCTACCATAGAAAAGGTTCTACGGTAGATAACATCGAAATATAATGTAGCATATAGCCCAAGAGCCAGGGGACATGCACTAAAAATCTTTCAGCTTTTATAAAATCATAAAGGTTTGGTTGCTCCTGGTTCTTCCTATAGAACTAATTATTATCATACATTTGAACACTCAAATATGGTTCACAATTGCACACCTAGGTGTATCATTCCAAAAATTGTTAACGCGTGCTGATTGAAAAGTATCATTAGTCTGATGACTCCTTCGATCACTAATATACAAGATACACAGTCTCATACAAAACCTCTCGAAAATCTGTCGCCGAGTAATAGAGTTTAAAAAAGTATACATTTATCTAAAATCAACCTTAATTACAGTAATTATTAAAGATCTTTATATAAAACAATGTACATTTGAGTTTACAAAGCAATAAAATTTTTACGTCCGATGCACGCTTCATACTAAATTCAACCATCCGCGTATATGATTTAAGTTCAAATTTGTATAGTGCCAAAAAAAAATCCAATTTTACGACCGAAATTCGCCGCTGGAACAGGGCGAAGTGAAGTATGAGTGGAGTCGAACTGTTAAAATTTTTTTTGTTGATTGTAATTTGTAATAATTTTAATAGTCCATTTTTTTATTTTTCCGTTCCAGTTTAATGTATAAAGTGAGGAGTAAATATTTTTTACTTGTAATATTATGTTGTTCTAATGTTATGTCTAATTTTATCATTAACCAAAATATACATAAGTGTACATACATTTTCCGATAGGCCACAAAGGACAACTCACATCACCCAACGCCCATACTTTTTAAACGACTTAAAAAATCCTTAATGGGAACTATATTTGATCGAAGATGGGAACATAATATTATAATCTCCTCCTGGAGAATATAATATTATGTTCGTCTGTTTATATTTTTTGTAATATTGTATTTTTCAACGATCACTTTGCCGTTTGTGGACCGATTTTCAAGATTTTTTCGCTATTGTATCGGGTTAATCCGAATTTGGTTCGAAATTCTTCGCTATTTATACTGAAAAACCCATTTATCTGGATGATATTGTGATTTCGATTCATCTGAAGTATTTCAAATGCAAAGTTATAGTGACTTTGGATAAGAAGAAAAGAAACAGTATCAGATTCAATCAGAGTCTTATATAAATACGTTAAACTATCAATGCAAACTAAAAGACCTGAAAAAAATCCTCAATGAAAAATAATAGTAATAGCGACTCCATCAAATGGAACAGAAACATAGCTTATAACCCGAACATTTCAAGTGGGCATGATAAACTACGATAAGTACCTTTAGTATGAGTATTCGCAATTGAGATGGTTTATACCTGGTGTTGATTTATTTACAACTTAATTTTAAAACTGTCTTTTGGTGATTTCTTAAAGAAATACCAATATTTACAATACAATTGTAAGAAATATATTAGGATAAAATTAATACTTACCGGAAATATGAAATTCCATCCTTTTTTTTGGATTTAGACGTATGATTTCTACAATTATTAAACGCGCACTGAGGCATGTTTCCCGGCGGAGCGTTCGAGCACTACTAAATCAAAAGTGCACCAGAATGTTGAGTTTGGTGCTCTTTTGGTGAGGTCGTTTTTTGCCGCGGATTGTGTATCTTGTATATTAGTGATCGAAGGATGACTCACTTCGAATTTATCAGACTATAAATCTAGTTTCGATGCAACATTAACCGAAAACTCCTCTCATACAATTTGTACGGTGACGCTTAGCTGTTCCATTCTTCCATTAACTAAAAGGCCATGTTTTTCATTTGCTGTTAGTCAACCGTTCTCGGAATATAATGTAGCTCATGGCCTATTGTTGGAATATGAAATAATCTTCTTTTGATTCTGTCTACAACAGTAGATACGTACAATGTTCTGAAGGATTTATTCTGTAAAATGGTTGTGCAATAGTTACGTTAAGGAAATATTATTAAAGGTTAAAAATTGTAACATGGCGACAGGAATAATTAAAGCTTACTGATGTCCTAATCCATTAAAATCCAATCAGTATTTAAGGCGTTATGGAACATACCTACATGAAACATGAATACGCACTACGTAGACTAACAAAATTATCATCCTTCCTTTTAGCTTCCGATCGATTAATGCAATATTTTTCAAGAAGCTTATCTACTTATAAGCGCTTTTGGTTGCACGCTAACCAATTGACAATTGATAGACAAATTCCTGTTCAAATTAGCATTCGTCCAAATTCCTAATGTCTAAATACATTAGGCAGAAAATACGCGGCCGAATTCGGCATGATTACGCCTGCAATGCACTACGCATACAATATAACGCGACGTAATTTCGGCAAGGTAGGCTGCTTGACCTAATTTTTTTCTTCATGCTAATCGCTTTATAATCATTCATTTTCACAAAAAAAACTAATATTTTAATATTTTACACAGTAGAAACCCATAAAAATGTTTATTGAAAAATATGCCTCTTAAATGGCGCCGAAAACGCTGTCCGCCATAGTGTGACGTCATACGCTTTGTATTTTAAACTCTCTTTATTAACATTTTTTATGTGCTAAATCTACGAATCTAAAAGTGCCCAAAAATTATAAAATAATTTAATAAGAAATTAGAAATCATTTGTAATGTTGAAAACTTTTGGAGAAAAGTTTTGGCCATTTCATTTCCCGTCTACAATAAATGGAGATAATATATATAAAACTGATGTTTTATTTGAATTATTCAAGAAAAAATATTTTACAAATTTTTCTAGGCTTATTCTTATTTTTATGTAAAAACTAGCTGACCCGACAGACGTTGTCCTGTCTTAACGATGATTATTTAATTCGAAATGGTATAATTAAGAAAACAATATATTAAAATTAGTATCTTCACGCCAAATTTCATCAAAATAGTTAAAGCGAAAATCATAAAAGTTTATTATGCAGGAACCGTACATTCTCCGGGACAAAAAGTATCCCTTGTCCTTTCCCGAGACTCAAAGTATCTCCATACCGAATTTAATAAAAATAGACTGAATAGTTTAGGCGAAAATCATAAAAGTTTATTGTGCGTGAACCGTACATTTTCCGGGACCAAAAGTATCCCTTGTCCTTTCCCGAGACTCAAAGTATCTCCATACCAAAATTCATAAAAATCGATCGAATAGTTTACGTGCAAATCATAAAAGTATATTGTGCAGTAACCGTACATTTTTCCTGGACAAAATGTATCCTATGTCCTTTTCCTGGTTCTAAGCTACCACTCCACCAATTTTCAGCCAAATCGGTTTATCCGTTCTTGAGATAAAAGTTTATTGTGCGGGAACCGTACATTTTCCAAGACAAAAAGTATCCCTTGTCCTTTCCCGAGACTCAAAGTATCTCCATACCAAAATTCATAAAAATCGATCGAATAGTTTACGCGCAAATCATAAAAGTATATTGTGCAGTAACCGTACATTTTTCCGGGACAAAATGTATCCTATGTCCTATTCCTGGTTCTAAGCTACCGCTCCACCAATTTTCAGCCAAATCGGTTCAGCCGTTCTTGAGTTATAAGTGAAGTAACTAACACGACTTTCTTTTATATATATAGATAAACTTACATATAGCGAGCGCGATAAATAAAAGATATTAAATTAGTATGAGGATGACGTCACATCCGAATCGGAAGTACCGCAAAAGCGTTTTCGTCAGTACAATTCCTATTTTCATAAAATCATATTTTCAAATCGACTTTATTTATCAATCATAAGCTTTTATTTGATGATAAGGGTAAAATACGGTTTCCTAGGCCAAGTTCTACTAGAAATATGCATTTGTTCAATGAAATTGAATATAGGTCAAGTAGCCTATTTGAAATACGTATCCATGTCGAACTTCGGCCGCGTATTTTCAGCTTAGTGTGTTTATCTATCCGCCGCCGCGTATTTTCAGCTTAGTGTGTTTATTAGTTTAGGTGTTCAGCATAGTCTGCTCTATCGATACCTCTCAAATTCAAATTTGACAAGCTTTTATGCCCTAGATCTAGAAAGTGAGTCTGTCATCTGTCTGTCTATTCACGCCCAAACTGCTGAACCGATTTTGCTGAAATTTGGTTGGAGATACTTTGAGTCCCGGGAGTTTAATAGGATACTTTTTATCAAGAAAAAATGTACGCCTTCCGCGCTACAAACGAATTTAGGCGCAACGGAGCTGCGGGCATTACCTTTTTTTTATGCGCAAGGGACACCCTTCATGGGTGCCCCATAAAGGTAATATACCTATCGGAATACCGATAGGTATATTACCGGACCTTCCGATAGGTATATTAACTTTATGGGGTGCCCCGGGTCGGGGATGTACCTCATTTAAGCTGAAGCAGGTGGTATGTGGTGGTAGGTGCTCTTCCCACTAAAACCACCTGCGGTTTGCCTTCAGCCGTATACGGAGGGATGTCCTGAATGCGGGCGTCATATAGTCTAATATATTTTTATCGTTTTAGTGCATAAATAGTAACAGTATAAATATGCTAATTCCGTATTGGGGGCCTTGGCTGGCGGTGTTTAAGTCATAACAAGCGACGACGCAGGTTAACTGTTCCTCACTGACATTTTCACATGACCTTCGACATAAAATTGATTAGGCCATAAATGTATTTAAAGATACCTGCCTTTTATTTATAGAGGAACGTCACGTGCAGAAATAAAGGCGCTAAGTACGCTTTCAGTTGGAAAAATCTTTAAAAAGATTGAAATCTATTCCACGATTATGCTATTTTAATACATAAACTCATGATATTAAATGATTATATCCAATGAGGATCGCATCAAGTAACATAATAATAGACTCGTATGTACGTCAAAGAAATGTTTAACGATACTTTTCGAGTTTTTACCAATCTTATAAGCGATCGGTGTGGGCTTGATGTCGAGAGTATTGTAGTTTTAACCAGACTACATTAAAATCTTATCGAATCGTGTAACATTGATATTTTTTTTGAGATTTTTACTTCAAAAGCAAAAAAATTATATTAAAACTTAATTTTTTTATTTGAAAAAATTACGAGTTTCATATCAAAGATCCTCAGTGCCTTAGCATACTGCCTTAGATAAACGTTTCTTATATTGCTTACTAGATTACGCCCGCATCTCATCAGCGCCAAGATTCGTTTATCGCGCGGGAACCGTACATTTTTCCAGGATAAAAAGTATCCTATGTCCTTTCCCGGGGCTCAAAGTATCTCCATACCAAATTTCAGGAAAATCGGTTCAGTGGTTTGGCCGTAAAGAGGTAACAGATAGATAGACAAACAGACAGATAGACAGAGACACTTTCGCATTTATAATATTAGTATGGATATTCAGGAGTTATATTAATTTTGCAAAGTCTCGAAACTAAATCCCCCCCCCCCCGTACAAAGTACCGCAATAACATACTTTTATGGTTTATCCCTTATCAAAATCTCTTTATCAGCTTTATCGTATGTAGGGTATCTATAGTGCATGCGATGTAACTGGGTCGCCGGGCGGCCGGCCAAACCTGCCCGCGACATGTTTCTTACCATATCCAAATTCGGAAATGTTTCTTTTGTCCCACTTTTATTATTTATGTCTTCGAATTGCCAGAATCAAAATTAGTTTGAGTTGAAGCCAAACCGAATTCTCGTTGCAAATATGGTTACATACGTGGGCTATGGTCCACCCTATGGAACAACAGTTGATGGAAGTGATCAGTAGTTTTGTTTGCCATTTTTAGTGTTTCAAGGGTTCCTAAAGGGTAACTTAGGCTGATCACCTATTTGTCTGATAAGTAAGATGATCCATGCTTCGGATGGGCATGTAAAAATTCGGTCCTGCGCCTGTCGTCGATAGTGCATTCAATACTTTTTGCAATCATAGTAGTGATCATATTAATCCATCTTGCCCTAACATAAAGAGGGTAAATAGTTTATTGCATAACAAATATAGAGCAATCTAATAAATTCGAAATGCACATCTTGAGCCAGAAATAGAGAAGTCTCTATGGTATTCCGCAGCCCCACAAATCTAGTTACTTCACTCACTCAGTTAATTGGACAGCGTCGGTAATAGTACCGTAGTACTACAGTTAGTTTATAGTGTACACTGTACACTCCATTTTACTGTACTCCATACTTAATTCAGATTTCCTTAAAAATTGGCAGGTTTTTTTTATAACATTTTTTATAACATCTTCATTAGCGTTTTTGTTTCTAATATCTAGTTTTTTGTTTTAAAAGCTGAGTTTATCATCATCAGCCGGCTCTGTGCTGAACAATTCGGTTTTATCTACTTCAAAAATCAAATTTATGAATCGGGAGTCTATATATATTTTGATTCGTAATGCAACTGCACAGTATTTGAAACATTTTGATAATGTAAATAGCTATTAAAATGAGCACTAAAATAATTTAATTGAAAACGACATTCCATTATTAAAATGTAATTCGGAGTATTCGAGTCGGATTGAACATAGCGTCTGGTAGTTTTGGCAGCCGCGGATGCCTACAATTCTGTATCGGAACTGCCGCCCCCGCCCAATAGCGACATTCCGAATCGCTGTAAATGTTTTGTTTATTTTAGAGGTTCATAAACAAGTACTAGGAAATGACCAGCTATGTAATACGCCTCTATTTGGCTGTTTGCTTTGTTAATCACAGTAACATAACTTTAATATTTCTTAAATCCATATAAGTCAAATCTTACATAGCGATTTTGCTACCTGGGATGGATCCTAAGAAAATGTACTTTGCTGTCTACCGGGTCTGTATGTACTCTGTCCCCAGACTATATCTCAAGATTCAAGAACCATGATGCTTAGAGAACAGAAATTATTCGACGTCGGTTTCCTTTGCAACTCCTGTGAAAACAGATTCCTTTGCTTGCCACAATTCCGACGCACCGAGGCGAATAGAAATTATTATTTTTAACAAAAAATTAAAACCGAGTTCCAAGGTAAAAACAATAAGCTAAAAAGTATTAAATGAACTAAAAAGTATTAAATAATTCTTACTCTTTAATAGTGCCTCTCAGAATTCGTCTAAATCTCAACTACTTCTGTACTTACATACTATAGTCTTCATTATTTTGAAGTCGGTACCAGCTAATTTATTCGTGACTTAATCAGTCAATGTCAGAATATATGAAACTTTTCGGACTGGTACCGACTTCAAAGTAATGAAGACTATTCACTTATAATACCACAAGAGCTTCAAAATTATCGGGTATTTCCCGATAGGTTCGTTGCAAACAAATGAAGGATTTTGGAAAGGAAAGACGACTTTATTTGTTTGCAGGGAACCTTGAGGGAAATGCCAGATAATTTTGAAGCTCGTGTGGTATTCGGGGGATTATTTTTCCGTCCCAAATGTCGGCCAATAGAATTGCACATCACGTCACCATTCGACGTCACGTGGTAACCAGAGAAAATTTTCAAAAAATTATCAGTATAATACCATGTAGATTGTACCACGTGACGTCGAATGGTGCAATTCTATTGGTCGATATTTGGGTCGGAAAAATAATCACTATAGTATGTAAGTACAGAAGTAGTTGAGATTTAGACGAATTCTGAGAGGCACTATTAAAGAGTAAGAATTATTTAATAATTTTTAGTTCATATTATTACTTATTGTTTTGTTGTGTTGTAGCTGTCAGTTATAGATATATAGGATTTAGGTATGAAACTATCACAACTACTATACACAGGCAGTTTTCAAAAAAGTTTTATGCTATGTCTCAAATACCCTACTATAAAATACATATATATACAGACCTGTTAATCTAATACGCACTCAATTGTCATGAAATGGCTACAATAACACGTCGTTATTTATTACTTATTTACTATAATATTATTACTGAATTATCATGAATGGAATTTGCATAGTAGCATACTTTCAGTTCTTAAAACAACGATGAAACCCCCAAACTTTCATATGAAAACTTATTATCTGAGTTCACTACCACTTTAGAATTTCTTAAAAAACTCCAAGCATATACCCCTGTATAGTTCATCAAGCAATGCTGAAATGTTCAAACGCCTATCTCTGAAGGCTCTAGAGTTCTGGTTCAGTGACTTTCCTTGTATTATAAAACTTCCACATGTAAAGTGTAAACTCATCAGCTCAAGATAATAAAATATTATGCTTTAACTACTTAAGCTACAATAGTAGAACTATAATATATTTTGTCCCAATCAAGGAGTTTCCTACATACCTCATAGATCCCATGATCAAATTAGCAACTTGGTAACCACAACACCAAGTTTAAATCATTTACTTTGTAACAACATTAATACAATTTTCACAAAATCACTCGACAAACTCGAGTCTCGATCGAAAAGACTATGAAAAGTACCAATAATATGGTCATAACTCATAACGATGTATCGTGTGATGGTACTGATAATTATGATTATGATGATGATGATGATTATGATGATGATGATGAATGTAATTTGAATAGTAGCATATGCTTTCAGTTCTTAAAACGTCGCCGAAAGTCCCGAACTTGTATCTATAAGGAATCCGGAGTTCTCTTAGCATCTTCGAAACCATGGCATGTCTTGGTGTAAAATCTTACTTTTTGGTAGCATATGCCTAGGATCCTTCACATAAAACTAAAATAGCTATATGTTTCCATATAAATTTTGAGGAGTTCCCTCGATTACTCATGGATCCCATCATCAGGTCACCACTTTTATGAACATGGTACCAAATTGGAGTTGAACCCTATACAACAAAAGAAAAAATTTGAAAATCGGTTCACAAGCGGCGGAGTAATCGTTGAACATACACAAATAAAAATAAAAAAATCCACAGCCGAACATATAACCTCCTCCTTTTTGGAAGTCGGTTAAAAAGTAAAATTCATACAGAAAGTTTACTAAATCAGTTAGCTATAAAATATCAATATACCCAAAAATAGGGTTTCCGAGATTGAGTTTGCATAATATTATACAGTAGATATTTAAAAATAGCGACTAAATCTCTCACGAAACCGTTCAAAAGAGCTATTGCATCATAAAGGAGTGATTTGAAAATCGAACAGTGCATGTCTTGTTCAATGAAACAAAAATGATCACGACATCGCTGCATAAAGCCGTGGATTTAACATTATTGTCTAA
Organism: Polyommatus icarus; assembly: GCA_937595015.1. Classification (NCBI taxonomy): domain Eukaryota; kingdom Metazoa; phylum Arthropoda; class Insecta; order Lepidoptera; family Lycaenidae; genus Polyommatus; species Polyommatus icarus. The sequence continues at coordinate 19,714,628 of OW569323.1, read as the reverse complement.
AATCTGATGTTATACTTACTTTGTAATTCTGTAATGGGCTTTGTTTGTCAATTTTACACGAAAGATTAAAAATGTTATGCTTTCAAAGACATTTTTTAATTTTGGCAGTCTATGTGTTAACCTACAATCTACATCTATCTATACTTATAAAATTACATGTCCTGACTGACTGACTGATTCATCATCGCTGAGCAAAAACCGTTAAAGTTACAGCCACGAAATTTGGTGAGTAGGGTTGTTTTATTAAGTAGACATCCACTAAGGAAGCAATTTTGAAAATTTTACCCCGAAGGGGGTGAAATAGGGGTTGAAAGTCTGAATGAAAGTCCGTCATTTCTTAAGTTAGGAACATGAAACTTTATCTTTGGGTTACTAATTAAAAATGAATGGATACGTATTTAAGCGTTTTTGGAAATTCTTCCCCCAAGGGGGTGAAATTGGAGTTGAAAGTTTCAATGGAAGTCCGTTATTTCGACTTGAGTTAGTAGCATGAAATTTTATGTTTGGGCTACTGATTAAAAATGATTGGATACGTGTTTAAGCGTTTTTGAAAATTCTACCCCCGAGGGGGTGAAATAGGGGTTGAAAGTTTAAATGAAATTAGTCTATATTATATAGGTATACTATGTTAACGCGGACAAAGTCGCGGGAAACAGCTAGTTATATATAAATCTCCTGTCACGATGTTTGTCCGCGATGGATTCCTAAACTACTCAACCGATTTTAATGTTTCTTTTTTTTTTAATGTGTGTTTTTTTCCAACTTTAGAGGTAGGATAGCTTAGATCTTTAATTATAGTCGCAATTTTATTTTATTGCAAAATATTATTTGTCTATAAAGGACGACCATTTTTTATGCGACGCGGGTCACGGGATAGCGATGGACGTTGCCATGGGGCGATTCCATTATCGCGGGTGCAACAGTTTGACACACTTACTCGTAAAGCTTCCTACAGGCAAAATGAAGCATATTTATTAATAAAATATCCCGTGAAGGGATACATTTTAACTAGTTTAACAATGATTTATAAATGAAAACCTTCATCAAATGTATGAAGGGCCACAAACAGGTCTGAATTGCCATCGCGGGTGCAACCAATTTGACCCTCCATTAAGAACTGTGATGAGTTCATATGTGAGTACTGGTTATTGCGAAACTTTTACAAAATAACTTGCCTATATTTCAAAAGAGCATAAAACAAAGAAACTATGTAACAAGATAAAAGTAATTATAGTAATAAGTACTAGAAATTATTAACCATTTATAGGATCGCGGGTGCAACATCAAAATTTTCTAATCTCGTAAAGGTGAAATAAATCGTAATTCTCTAACAAATTTTAAAATTTTCGATATGGAACAAATAATTGTATTAGTAATTTGTAATAAAACTGCACCAAATTGTAGTTTTTTTTTAATTTTCAGTTGTTTAGTAGCCTGACAAAATTAATCGTCTCAATCACTAAAAAGCGGTTGAATAGTGTAATTTATACAAAAAATTTCGACGTATTGCTGTATAACTATACTACAACTAAACATTAATTTGAATTAAATGGTATTTTAATTAAAAAATATGGGAAAAAGCATTCGTCCCTTAAATGATAATGCTTAAAAACGCTCTAAATTATTCGAATTCCATTTTTTACCGATAAAAAATGTTTTGTTAGTAAATACACATCTTCTTACGTATAGTCCAATTAAAAAATGTAACTAATAACACATTTTAAAAATTCTCGTAAATTTTCTCTGTAGCGGAATGGCCCCATGGTGATATACTTTTTTTTATATCTATGCTTCACACCACGTCAGTCTGGCCCCGTAGTAAGTACCTGTGTTTTTTTTTTCTTATTTAGTCACTAATTCAATAAAATAATACGGGCGATAAACTTTATATAATATGGCAAAGAACGTTATGCCGAGGACAGCTAGTAGTATATAATATTCCACCGGCCATGCCACCGGCTTCGGCGCCAAGGCAGTCTGAAAGCCGGTGGCAAACCCGGCGGTATAAGTCGGCGGCATGTGTGGATACAGCATTATTTTGGTGGAAGGCCATAGACAAGACCTGCCGGTCGTGGATGGTGTCCTTAAAAAAAGGTGACTTTTAAAATTCATAATTAATATTACCCGTAAAGGGAAACTATAATAATAAAATCTACATCTAGTCGGTTTTAATATTTTACATTTCATTATGGTTTTTAGGGTTACGTACCCAAAGGGTAAAAACGGGACCCTATTACTGAGACTTCGATGTCTGTCCGTCTATCTGTCTCCAGGCTGTATCTCAAAAACTGCTATAGCTAGACTTCTGAAATTTTCACAGATTATGTATTTCTGTTGCCGCTATAACAACAAGTACTAAAAACAAAATAAAATTAATAATTAAGGGGGCTCCCATACAACAAGCGTGATTTTTTTTGGCCTTTTTTGCTCGATTTCAATAATGGTAACTATTAGACACTTGAAATTTTCATAAAATCCTTGAGTGTATATGTTCTTTAATAATTAATAATAATATTAAAATAAAATAAAAAATTGAGGGGGGCTCCCATACAAAAAACACAATTTTTTGCCTAATTTTGCTCTTTATTGGTACGGAACCCTTCGTGCGCGAGTCCGACTCACACTTGGCCAATTATTTTGTAATAATCTGCACTATTAATACCATTTATTTCACCTACTTTACGTTAAGTTACATCCTTCCACTGTTTTTGTAAAAAAAACTGCGAACGCTCTCTTTAACTGGAGGGCTCTAAACAGTCAAGAGGAGTTATGGACGCGATCCAATATTCCCCCCTTTAGGAATTGTTAGCTGCTCTTAATTGATTCCAGAATCATTCAATTAAAGAAGACAATTAAGTGAAGAATGCTCTTAATGTTATCTTATTGGACTTATATAAGACACAAAACAAATGCTTTTATGTTCGTAGTAAGAAAACTCTGATTCGTGGTCTCTTTTCGCTTTTATTAAATAGGTAACTAGATGATTCATTCATCGCGCGGGAACTGTACATTTTTTCGGGATAAAAACTATCCTATGTACTCTCCCGGGACTCAAACTATCTCTATGCCAAATTTCAACAAAATCGGTTCAGCGGTTTGGGCGTGAAGAGGTAATAGACAGACAGACAGACGGACAGACAGTTACATGATGCATGTGGATTTAGTTACATATGAAACGAAATACAACATGACTATAGTTATTATGATTTATCTTTATTAAACAGACTTCAATGTTAAAAATGTTAACAATTAAACCAAATTAATCTGCTGCTGTATTTCTTTACCACATAATTACTAATACGTAATATTTAAATTGGTAGTATTATTACCGCCCCATACTAATAATTTATTAATAATCGAATTATGGATTTATTGTACGCCAGTCAAACGAAGGTTCCCGCGGCACTATACGGTACAAAATATTTTGTTGAAATTAGTATGATGTATTCAACATACCTTTACGCGCTAGTATTAAATAATCGACATAATTTAAGAAATTTAAGAAACTACAGGGTGTCAGAGTTAACACCGTTATCCTTCAAACCATCAAATGAACCCGTCAAAATGAACAACTTTTTCTATGAGAACAATGCTGGCAACTCCAAAAAATGTCTTTATATCCATACCTATTGCCCGGATCGGTGTTAACCCTAACAACCTGTATAATTTATCAAACCTCACAAAATTCTTATTTCAGCAACAAAGATACATTCAGTTTAAACAACTGTGTAACAAGTGAAAAGACATTATGTAACACAAACATATTGCGTAATACTCGCGACAGAACTGAACAAAAACAAATTAGGTCAAAATAAGAAAGAGCGGAGTTTTATCTCTCTCTTTATGCAGAATCTATTTTTATGCATCTTTTTTCAGTAATATCGTAAAAGCTCTGACAGGAAGGCGCTCTCCTCAAAGAAACGTATTGCGCCAAACGACGCTTTGTGACTAAACTTCTGTATGCCCTCAATACTAAGAGCTGGTTAGGACGCTTTGTGTAGAGTTGTGTTTGTCTTATAAAAATTAGCTTTTGAAATTAGAAACCAAACTAAACTTGGTACCTAGACAATACAGAAAGATCTTAGAGAAAGCTAACTCAAGTAGGTACCTACCATATGAGTAGACAGTAAGCGACGCGTTATGGCGAATCGCATATACATCTTTTAAAGCTAACTTCTGCTGTTGAAAATACCGTATACAAGTTTTTAAAGTACCCTCATGTGACTTGAGTAGTAAAACCTCATTCCCCATAAAATAGAGAAAGTTACGGCACCCTCTTTGCTGTAGCAAAATAAACACGTGCAAAAACCTATTATTCATCGTCATGCACAGGACACCCAGACCACTTTATAATTCAAGATGGCGTCTCAAGTAGGCGAAGTGCAGTAAAACGTAGGCCATAAACTGTTCCTGCACGTAGGTCGGTGACCCGACAGGACGCGCATTGCGACGACCTCCCGGATGCTGCCACATTATGAATTTTCAAAGAAACGTTCAACATTGTAACAACAAAGCATATTTGAGGTTGTGTTCCAGGTTCTTGCTTCGACTTTTGTTGTGGAGGAACTTGATAAAATTATATTTTTATCAAGTACCTCCACAAAGAACGAACGTAGTATATTACGTTCGTTCTTTTGATAGGTGAATCTCTTTAAGTAATACTTGAATTGTTCGTTGTTTCATGTTTCATTTAAGTTATAAAAATAACTTATCGTTTAAATATACATTGCGTGTAAATATAGGACATAAATACTACCCAACCGATCCTCGGAAAAAAATTGAAACACGTACGTTTGTGTCAAGTTCTTCTAATGTTCTTAAAGAACATAACTCGTGTTCCTACGTTTAAGTTCTTATTTGCATTATAGCTATCAGATCTAACGTTCGACCGTACTACCTACAATATTAAATTTCGCTTGAAACTTAACTAAAAATAACTAAAAGTGGTATGTTTGGCTTCCAATTTTTTTTACGCATTTCATTCTATAAGTTCACTGTTCTATATACTATCTGTCACGATACTGCTTATATTCTATCGCACCTTTAATATTTTTTTATTGCATTACCTACGCTAAAACATTATTCCCATATTCATAAAACTTCTTAGGTACCTACCTCCAGCCTACCTTCAACCAACTAGTCTCGTTTTCCGGCGAAACAGATAAATCAAAATGCAATTTTTATACAAAAGATCGAAGACGCATTAGCGAACTCGAATTTAACGTACAAGATAGAATTTTCTACGAAATATTTTCCTTGTTTTAGAAACTTCAAAACTTTTCATTCTAGTTTCATTCAACGAGATTCGAAAAGTGTAAATCGTGTTCCCGCTATTTTACAGCTGTAACGGCTAACGGCGAGGTAACAGCTGTACTGAGGAAATGGCTTTGTTGTGATTCCTGAAACTGCATTACAAAGTTTTCTTTGAAAAATTCCAAAGAAATCTATAAAAATACTGTTTTCCTAAATATATCATGTGGATCTTCGAATCATTCGAAATTTAAAGGAAAAATTATATTTTTGCCAACTTATTAATTCATTATACAAGAAAGTTAAAATTTTTAAGCATTAAAATCATGCTTCTGTTTACAGCGCCGACCACATAAATCCAATATCCCAATCCCGATATCCCAAGTACTACCGGAATCAAAATAATGGAGGCATTGAAGGTTTTCACCTCCGATTTCGTTGAACCTCCATCGATTTTCATGAAAATTAGTAAGCAGGTGGGGATACCCTAAAAAACAAAAGTGACATAGTGTCAACTTGCGCTTTTACCCTGGGGGTGGATGCCAACCCTTCTAGGAGGATGATTTTTTTTAAATAAAAACAACACCAGGAATCAATAGACACCCAAATTATAAGCAAAATTTGTTATATAAAGTTTTTTTATTAAATCAATACTTTCGGAGTTATTAAACATCAAAGATCATGTTTTTGCGTGAGAAAAATACCTGTCTTAAAGCGGTTTTTCATAATTAAATAAGAAACTGTAGGTTTTTACGAAAAATGTATAATTACCAAAATTAAAGCCAATAAAAAGACAAACTAATTTCTACTCTAAAATACCTTCCTTTATTAATTCAAAGTGAGCTATAGGTGATTGTATATAAATTTTCTTTCGGCAAGTACCTAAGTCTAAGCATTCAAACTTAAATAACGGTAAGCCGATGCATTTTATGACATGTACTTCTTTAAGACTTTTTAAAGTACTTAAAAGTACCTTTCCAATGAAAATTTTAAAAAGTTAATAGCTTCAAAATTGAACAATTTATGATAAAAATAAGATGACCCTTTCAAATTTTTTTGCAAAAATCGAAAATAAAACAGTGACCATTTCTATAATAATTAAAATTTATGGATATCCCCAAAGACGTTTCTTTATTTTAGCATAAGTAATGACCTCAATTTTTTTTTTTTTTGGTTTAAAATACTTAGTTTTGAAAAAAATAATGATTTAGTAAAATCTAAGTTATTCAAATTTTCGTAATTAACATAACTTCAAAAATATTGAACCTTCGTAAAAATTATAAATAACGAAATTTGAGTTCACTTTTTAAGAAATCTTTTGATTTTCTTTTGATTTTTATAGGATGAAAAATAACGAAGATAGAGACGTTTAAAGCCTAACTTTTACTGCGAGAAGCATGAAACCGGGAGCTTTTTTTAACCCTATTTTTTAAACCTATTTTGTAACCCTATTTTTTTTAAACCAAGGGCTTTAAAAAGTATTTGTCAAGTCGATCTTAAAGCTCTTTAAATTACCTTTAAAATGATCTATAAATAAACCCGATAACTTAAAAATTAACAGAGCTATTATGATATTAACGAACATTTTTTTTAAACAATTTTGAAGCAGAGATTTAGGATGCAAATATTGTAGGAAACCCTGTTAATAGGTACAGTGTTAAAGTATTTTTGTCTACCTGTTACCTCTTAACACCCAACCGGTTCAACAGGTTTTGCAGAAATTTAGTATGAAAATACTTTGAATCTCGGGAATGGATATGGACATAGGGTACTTTTTATCCCGAAAAAATGAACTATTCCAGCACGATTGCAGGCGTCGTATAATCCACACTAAATATACATTAATCTTTTCAAGTCTTTCAATATTCAGAAAGGAAACGAAACGGTAAATATCTATTAGATAAGAGAGGGGCTTTTTATAATGATGTGCGTCTATGAAATATTTCAGTCCAGCAGATTCAGCCTTTCCGTAAATTTTTTGCACAGAGGGTACTTTGAAATCGTTTGAATATTTGGACTAAATAATATCAATGTTTGAAATATATTAATATATAAAATTTATCTTAACTATGAAAAAATATTCGAACTCATTAAAGCTGATAAAGAACTTACAATAAAAACTTAAATCAATTATCATTCAGACATTGGGTAGTTTACAGGCAGAGGTGAAAAATTTTCGCAAAAAAACTTTAAAATAAGAAATTAATACTAAGTCAAAAACTGAAACCTATAAAGTTTTTGAACACAAATTTGACCGTTATTTCGCAATAAAGGTGTACTTTTAGGAGTTAATATTTCAGTTTTATCCAAAAATTATATCATAAATATTAAACAAACTATTTATTGTAATGTAAATATACGATTTCAAAGAAAAGATATACAAAAATATTTTTTTCACGATTAAAGGGATGGTTGCTAAAAGGAATGAAAAATAAATTATAATATAATCATAAATCATTAATAAAACATTAAAAACATTTATTTTATCAAATGAAACACAATTAAGTAAGCCAGCCAGCTATTTTCGCTAAAAGGGGTGGATTTCACCCCTAAAATAAAATTATTATTTTTAACAAAAATTTAAAACCGAGTTCCAAGGTAAAAACAAAAGTAATACCTACTTATTCTTAATCTAAAAAGAATCAAATAATTCTTATTCCTTATTATAGTGGCGTCTTCAGACTTCGCCTAAACCTCAACTATTTCTGTGCTCAATCTTCGTACTTTTGAAGTCGGTACCAGCCCGGAAAAGTTCTGAGACCCTTGACATAGCAATTACGCTAAGGTAAGCTGATACCGACTTCAAAAGCATGAAGATTGAGTACAGAAATAGTTGAGGTTTAGGCGAAGTCTGAAGACGCCACTATAATAAGGAATAAGAATTATATGATTCTTTTTAGATTAAGAATAAGTATTACTTTTGTTTTTACCTTGGAAGTCGTTTTTAATTTTTTGTTAAAAAATAATAATTTTACCCTTTTTAGTTACATAATATGAGACGACAAGGCTATAATATTATAGCTTGTTGTCGAGTTGTACATATTACTAGTGGTCGCCTGCGGCTCTGCACGCGTGGATGTCGGTTACGGCTGCAAAAAGCCTACCCAGGAAAGATTCGGTCAGCAAAATGATTCCCAGGTCAATTCACAGACTCCGACACTGACATCGACGACGCGGACGCAGTCATTATCCGAAGGGTGTACACTATACAGTGCACAATGCACGGATTGTGTGTCGCGGACTTTTTTGTAGATATATTTTATAAGTTCTACAATACTTAGAACTTTTTATGGTTCTATCTTTTATAGTTTCGGCAGCGTACGCAAAATAAGTAACTTTTCTGGTTGATTTTTTCACCTGGCGTCCGAAAAACCAAAATATCTTACGAAACCCTATTTTTTCCAAAATAAAATTTAGCCTATGTTTAGCACAAATAACAAAATATAGGATTTGCTTGGAGTAGGTTAAATAAAAAACAGAGGCCGACCCAAAAAAAGGTGGCGCGACGAACTGGATGCGTTCGATAAAGAGTGGCCAGCAATATCACAGGATCGTGAACTTTGGAAAGAAAGAGGGGAGGCCTTTGCCCAGCAGTGGGACACTGTAAGCTGGCAATAATAATAATAATAGTTTAAATAAAGCCAAAATCCTCAAACTTGTATCTATAAGGATTCCAAAGTTCTGTTGGGTACCTTCAGAACCAGGGTATATCCTGGTGCAAAATCTTACTTTTTGGTAGTATATGCCTGAAATACTTCAGAAAAAATTGAAATCACCATATATTCCCATATAAATTTCAAGGAGTCCCCTCGATTCCTCATGGATCCCATCATCAGATCACCATTTTTGCGAACATGGTACCAACCTCGGATTCAACCCTGTACAACAACAAAAGAATCATGAAAATCGGTCCATAAACGGCGAAGTTATGGTTGAACATACAAAAAAAATATATATACAAACAGACGAACGTATAACCTCCTCCTTTTTGGAAGTCGGTTAAAAAGCGCGATACGAGCGTATGTCACTTTTAAAGTAGAGGGCTTAACGTACTTAATCCCAAATTTTCATTCAAATCGATGGAGGTTCAACGAAATCGGAGGTTGCGCCTGATTTTTGCCTTAATTAACTGTACTAAAAATATCGTAATATAATGTGTTAAGTGAAAAAACCCGCGTTTTCGCGTGACAAAATAACAAATATCATTCATTGTCTCAAGCTTATTTTATAAAGATTTATTAATTTTCATGAATTTTCTAAACGCATATTTATTTATTTATTATAATAAATAAGTACCGGCTCATACACTTTGGCAGCCTGCATCAAAATATTTTTTAAAAACCTTCTATTTTTGCCTACAACAAAAGAAGAACAGTTTTGGAAATTTTTAACCCTTGGTCTATATAATCTATCAGTAATCAGTCTTGCAATATTTTAACTGTGTGGATGCCTAATTGGTAGGCTTCGGTTTTTATGTTACTAATCAATCAAAGTTAATTCCACAATAGTTGCAACGAATAATATACGGTAAATCGACAAGCATGTGCTAGCACTAATTACATCAATAGCTTTGGCCGTAAGCGGAACTCCGCGTTAGTTCCTGAACAAGTGAACGTGCCAAGTAACTTTTTCCGAACCTGCTTATTTCGTGTGTAAATCAGCGCTTGGACACGGCCCAGAAAACAGAATAGTAAAGTTCGATGCCATATTTAGGTCGATTTGTTATTGTAGTTTATGGTGTTCGTTCCTTGCATATTAAATTTTAAGCTTTGTTTGAATAATGGTTTACCGCATTAGCTACGTAACGGTCGGTAACGCTAATTTAACGCTAGTGCTTAAATTTGTTTCGTATTTTTAACTTTTAAAAAACTGTTATTACTTTTATTTCGCGAGTAGGCGAAACCCAGTATGAAAATACCTAAAAGGTAGACTTCGGTACGGTTTGCGTAGAAATCTGTGTAGCTTTCGCAGGCACCTCTACAATTTATCGTAGGCATCTCTACAGTTTTCGTAGGCACCTCTACAATTTACGTAGGCACCTCTACAGTTATAGATATATTATATATATTTGGTATATACACACACCGGCAAAATTAGCGGAACATAGGTAAAAAGGGCCACAACTTGAATTAAAGTGGGTCGGGCTGTGTGAAATCCTTTTTTATAGTTTCTAAGCTTATTTAAGAAATAAAATATTAAACACAACTGGGAAGCTAACAGATTTTTATTGCAATTATGCCCTACTAAGTGTTTTTCGATGATTGACGTTGTAAGTGTTTCAGAGGCGTTAGTGCGAGTTTTATTCGATCATACGCATCGAGCGCGTAGACGCGAATTTGTATGGGATCAAAGCAGCGCCATCTACTGGCTAACGTGGATACTGCTTTGATCCCATATAAATTCGCGTTTATGCGCTCGATGCGTATGATCGAATAAAACTCGCACTAACCCCTCTGATAAGAATGGCGTTTTTAGCGGTTTGCAAGGTATGCCAGCTCATTTGATTGTTTGGTTTTAGGAAGAACACATTGCTTAGATACAAAATTAGTGATTTTCCAGCATCTACGACTGCTAGAGCTGTAACCGCGATAGAGAAAGGTCACACCTACCGTTCGGTCAGTCAGCAGGGCAATCGCGTTATTTTTAAACGTTCCAATTCAGGTTCACATTTGCTTTGGTTGTGGTTCAGTTACGGTTCGGTTCCGCTGCGTCTGAGCAAATTTCAGTATCGTGCTAACGTTCCAACCGTAACTCAACCTTAGATGGAACTCGAACGAAGCGCAACGTTTTACCTTTAGACAGACAATGCAGCGGACCAATCAGCGCCCTTCTGATTTAATTTTGATTGGCTTAAATATGAACAAATTTTTTCCGATGCGTTAATTGGTCAATTGATAAATTGTTTATTTACATATGGATAAATATGACACGAGTGAAGTTGTTTTGGTACTTGTTAGTTATGATCAATGATGTGAATGATTATTACTTGGAGTTTTTAATTTACGTAGATGAATTCTTAATATTGTTTTACTATATTTTACAAACGGCATATAAGTGTTGAATAGTGACACATAGTGTGAGTTGTGACTTGTGACAAAAGTTTTATGTGGCGCAGAAAACATTTACGTAAAGTAGTAATGTCAAAATTCAATTCACTTTTTAACAAACTCAAATAACAATACATAGTCCGTAGCATGTTATTTTACAGCTTTAAAGTAAAACATAAGCTTAAAATAAAATTTAATTATAGCCAATGTTATATTTTTCCATCGATTTTTGTCAATTTAATACACCAAAATAAGAAACGTTTCAGAAACGTGCGAGTAGAAGTTGCATTGTATCAACTTTTTGTTTTGACAGCGTATGCGCTCGGGCTGAGGTTCAGTAACGTCTCAACTAGCTGTCAAAACGTTAGCGCGATACCGAATCGTTCCAAAAGTCGATCAACGTCCGAGTTTCACTTGCGTTTCAGTTGAATAAATTTATCGCGATTGCCCTGCAGGGGCCTTAGGTGTGTCGGCTTTCGTGGTCCATCGTAACTTTCAACGCTACAGAGAGACTGGATCTTACGTTTGAAGACGAGAACAAGGCAGATTTCGGGTGGCAATGGTTCAGGATGACCGTTTTGTAAGGGTGCAAGCCTTAAGAAATCGACCTCAAACTGCTTTGCAGAGACGAAACCTGTCGGAACAGATCCGAGATGGACGTGTAAGTGATTGTACAGTAAGAAGAAGAAACAAAGAAGTTAAATTAAACTCAAAAGTGCCAGCAAGGGCACCAAAACTTGAGACAGGACCGCAAAGAGCCAGGCTAAGATTTGCGCGTGAACATCAAAATTTAACAAGTGAGTGAAATCGTGTGCTGTACAGTGATGGGAGCAAACTCTGTGTAAATTTTGTTGACAGGCGATCTACGAATAATAAAAACTAAGGAAGAGTAACTCCGTCAAAAAACATGCTCCAAAATACTTGTCAAAAAAGTGTACCTTAGGTTCACTTTTCATACATTTGGTGACCTTGAGCGGTATAAAGGCTGACGTTACATGACAGTTCGAATGGAACCAAATTTAAAACTGTATTAGTATGGGAGTTACGTTTCCTTAGGTTTTATTATTCGTAGCAGGCAATAAAGAATGTGGATAAATCGTAAGGAACGCTATAGACCATCAAACTTAACGGACACAGTGGCCTATCATGCAGGCTTCGTAATGGTTTGGGGTGGCATATGATTTGGAGCCCGCACGGAGCTGATGATTGTTAATGATGGAACTTTGACAGTACAGGGCTATAGCACAAACATCCTAGAACTGCATGTTGTGCCTTTTACATAGTTTTAGGCAGTAACTTCAATTTTATGCGCGTCCATAGAGTAAAAAAATCGGGTATTATTACCAAAATGATGCTGGCGTAGCCCAGGTGGAGAGGTCAGCACGGTCTACGGATGTAGATCCGATTGAGGACGTGTGGCACATCAATGGGTGAACGGTACGAGTTAAAACTCCAGCTTCAAATTGTGTTCAGAAGCTCGAGTTGGCGCTACTGGAGGAGTAAAAGAATATCCCACAGGAAATGATCGACAATCATAATGCAAGCATGGAATGGCATATCCAGACCCTCTTGAGATCCATAGAAGGCATTATACGCTTTAAACATGATATTTCTTAAGTAAAAATGAATAATTTAACTTAAAAACTTACTACTGAATATTTCAAAGATTTTTCTTAATTTTTGATTTTTGCAGATTTTTTCTATTTTACACGTTTTTATGCCCTAAATTTATATTTTTAATTTATAAGTTTTATTTTTTAATCGTCAATTATTTAATAAATAAATAAATATATAAAAAACAGCGAATAATTTTCAAAAAAAAAAATTGTTATGTTCCTCTAATTTTGCCGGTGTGTTTATTATACATATTTATTTTACTTAAGATAAAATATGACAATTAAGAAAATCCTTTGTAATCTTTTTTAAACTTACCGCTGATATGAAAATAAATGACAGTTTATATTTTCCATATAATGACATAGAATAAATATTGTATCCCGTACATCAATTTGCCGAGGGCACCCGGGCCGCTGTAAGTGGGTCACCGGGACATCGACCGATCCCGATGCAATCGTTTTTAATCTCAACACCTAATTCAATGCGGCTAGGGGACCCCTTTTAATATCCGCGGGATCGGCTATACCCGATCCTGGTATTAACAACCTCTTATAGAAAAATTGTTAGAGGAGCTAACTCTAATAAACTCTTTATAAAAATAATTGAATGAATGGTAGGCCTCATGTACACGTTCTAAAAGCGTTAATTTTTAACCTATTGATGATCCATGAGCTGGATGGCCATGTAAAGTCGATTCTGTGAACTTCTGTGTCTGTTCTCTAGCCAGTCGTGTCATTTTTTTGTTTCACTAGGTTACGAAAGTAAAGAAAAAGTATTCCACACACTTAGGAGCTATAAAGTCGCTAAATCAGCTGTCATCAAATTTATTATGACTTTGACTTGACTCGACTTTGACTTTGATGCCGCATAGAGATGCGGCATCAAAGTCAACATAGAGATGTTGGTTCTTGATGGACAAATACAGACGATGTTGAACGTGTAGGCCTCCACGTTGGCCCATGAAGGATATAATAGGATAGGATATAATATGAAAACGATGATGATATACAAGATAACAATAGAAAAATTCGCATATTATGCATACTGCAGACAGCTACACTCTACACTCTAGAGTGTAGAGTGTAGCTGTCTATAGACACAATCCTGGTGACAAATCACGGTTATTCACCATAAGGCTACGTTTCCACTGAAGCGGAGCGGAGCGGAGCTTAGCGGTGCCGAATTGACAAATCACCATGCTCGAAATCTTCGCTGTCATTCCGCTGAAATAGCAAGATTGGTCAATTCGGGCACCGCTAAGTCCGCTTCAGTCGAAACGCAGCCTTATCATCATATTATAATGATTCTTTATTATTATCACAAGACAACAATTGTATAATAACAACAAATCTAACACAAAGTTTTTATCAAAGGTTAATGCTTTTATAGTGCGCCAATTTTTTACGAAGTATTGGTCATCTAAATATCCCTATAAATAATAGTTACGTAAGCAAAGTAAAAAGGGACGCTTGTTTAAGGATACGGGAAGAACATTATGAAAATCCTTTGTATAAGTAATTTCGCTCTGACCCGTACACGTGTGGGGTGACACGTGCAAACTTTTGTCTTATTTCTGTTCAAAATCATCAAGTTTTGACGAACACGTCATTGAAGGAACACGGAAGAAACCTGGGCCCGTACCACGAAACCGTTTTGAGACTCGAACAATCGAACGAGAATGCCGCATCCTACTCTAACAAACGTGAAACGACGTTGTTAGAGCAGGACGCGTCATTCTCGTTCAATTGTTTGAGTCTCAAAACGCGTAGTAGGCCTCCTGTATACTGTATAGAACGTTTTACAATTTCCGATGCGATACGCTCGATAACGTGACAGGTAAATCCATTTCCATTATGCCTTTCTCATTATTATCGGTACAATATTGTTTTCAAATAGAATCAAATGCGAAAACAATAATTATACGCTTCTAAATTGACGCTAAAAATACTTTATGATGTAATACTTCATGATTTTGATGCTGTAATATTTTTCTAGACAATGTACTCTACTTGAAATTACTACATAAGTCACAGGCATCTTGGGAGGAAAGAAAGAAAGAAACATTATTTGATAAAACAATACAAAAATCTAAAGAAATAAAAGCTTTGCTTGCAGAAAGACCAGAGTCTTTTTCTATCGTCAGGATTCGGTAGCCTGCCTTTTCTAAAATACACCAACATCCAACTACTATATCAGTACCCCAATTCTACTGTTTTAATGAAACACTAATGCAGCTTCGTTTCTTGATTCAAACAAACAAACAAATCTTTATTTCACTCAAGAAGAATTTTACACGCTAATCAAACAAACACTGCCCTCCACACTAGGATTCCCTGTGTCGTGAAGAGCAGAATTCAAATTTAATTAGTTTCCTATTTTACAGCAAAATAGTATTCTTATATTAGTAGAGTCAATGAAGCCGTAAAACAGGCATTGTCAGTCACAGTCCTCAGAAATAGCTCCGATTTTACGTCGATTTTTATGTACTATCAGAGAAGTTGATTCACAGGCAGATAACGGATCTACGTAGATTAGTCGGGTTATGTAAAACCCAGCAGACAGATCACAACTGATATTGAATTGACATAATTCGACCAAATGATGTAGATCCGTCAACCGCCTATGAATCAATTTCTTCGATGGTACAATACATAAATGTACCTAATGTGAGTCAAGCAAACGTTATATGTAAACGTGTAATAATCGTTATTTACGTTATATTTCATGAAAACAATGCTATAATATATAACTGGATCGAACGATGCAGTGTTGCATTTAAAAAGTAGAGTCGGGGTATTTGCGACTGCAGTCCGAACCGGCCTAGTTCGGAGTAAATAAATCGCCGCCACTTGTTATCTAAGTTCAAACTCCCAACAAGCCGCATAACTTATAATGGTTTGCTGCGCCGCATATTTTATGCGCTTCCTTCTTTTGTGTTTGAAAATACCCTAATCTTGCAGCGAAATATTTCCTAAAAGATTTTGATAATCTACGTAATTGAAGAGTTTTCTATAATTGAAGAATGGATGTGTAGTTGTTTTACAGATATAATATAGACAATAGGAAAGGACGTGATTCCTTTTCACGGGAAAATGTACGGTTCTACGTATATTGAAAATAACAAGGAACAGAATTTCATTTAAAAAATATATATATACGTGTGCCTGGATTCATTGTTTTGACTTTACTCATCATATATAATTCAAATATTGGAACTGCAGTAGCGCTATTTAAAAAGCTTTTATGATTTAATATTTTTCGAGCTCCATCGATGTTTTTATCGTGTTATCGTCAAACAATCAGCTTTTTCCGCATCCGAAACCGTATTTGAATATCCGGATACGCAGGCTAATGGATTATTCATCCGGAAACAAAATCGATAGGTGCTTTTTGGCGTAATCTGTATCGAACAACGTCGGTTCACTAGATGTGTTTTTATTTGTGGATCACTGGTGTAGTTTTGGTAATGGTAGTTTTATAACTTGCAGCTTCGACCACTGAAAATCACTTTTAGTCAGAACTAAAAGTGATTTTAAATAAAATAAAAATTTAAAACAAAACTATTGTTGTTTCTTAAACAATATTAATAAATATATTTGCTTGACCACTTTGAAACATTAATAAATACGATTTCATAATATGACCCAAGCTCTTTTGGCTCATTCCACCTACCTACGAGTATTTCTTGTTATCCACCTTGTCACTGCCTGAAATCTAGTAACTATCTAAGAAGATAAGCCTGAAAACTAAACAAACTAAACGTGTTTACTATCTATTAGGAGGTTTGATATTTGAGTCGAATAAAGTCGATAATTCACCATCATGACGATAACTCGAAACTTAAAGTGTATATTACCTATATTTAAAATTACCGTACCGTACTCTTGACTTCACCACAACGGAAAGTCGTATCTCCACCGTCGTTTCCTATCAGCCTGACTCCAGTATTAACGTGTACCCAATTGCTCCCGTGTAAATGTGATTAATCGTGTAGGGTGGCGGTGAATTCGCTTAAATAATTTAATGAAGCCGGTAATGGAGCACCCGGTCCCAGATAACTTCGTCAATATTCTAACATTTTTGACACAATAAAATTCACAATATTATTCTTGTGTTTACGAAACTTACTGCTAGATGTGGCGTAACTATCACGTACCAAGCTTTTTTTGTGATAGACTGTTTTAAATTTTTAATTCTTAGATTTTTTCATGCACAATGGGGCATTAGTAAATTGTTTATTCTATTCCCTATAGTGCCAAAATGTAAGTGGCCAAAGTAAAAAGATAGTAGGGAAAGGCGGCCGAAGTAAAAATTATTGAAGTTTAAATGTAATTTTACACCTACATTTGAATGGACAATGTGGCGCGTCAACGAACTGTTGTTTAGTTATTTACAGCATTCGACTTAGATTAATAGTCCATATCACAAAGAGAAGGCGTTCACAGTAGTGTAGACAACGTAGACAAGAATGTTATTGATTCTCCTCACAATACAAACGCTCCTAAATGGAACAATAACCGTAAATAGAGATGGAGACTTAGACATGACATATGAACAAAGCTAACTCACACAATATAGAGTCGTTGGCCTGCCAATCAATAGGGGTGGCACACGCGTCTAATGGTGCGTATAATATCGTCAATTTGCCACGTATTGATAGGTAAGTGATAAGCATCCCTAGCAATTTGCGGATGGCGATGGTCACTCGGTTATTGAACATCTATTGAATGTTAGTCCTGTTAGATGGTGATATGGAGATAGGCTGTTATTGAAAAAGGGTTTTAGGGTTTATTAATTTTGACTTTCCAAAGTTCTGTACTCCTAGAGTAGCAAATGGAATAAAAACACTTTTTCTACACACTTGATAGTTAAAAGTCAAAAGATTTTTTTTTAATGCAATAAGGGGGTAAACGAGCAAACGGGTCACCTGATGGAAAGCAACTTCCGCCGCCCATGGACACTCGCAGCATCAGAAGAGCTGCAGGTGCGTTGCCGGCCCTTTAAGGGGTAATAGGGGAGGGTAGGGAAGGAAATAGGGAAGGGTAGGGAAGGGAAATGGGTAGGGGATTGGCCTCCGGTAAACTCACTCACTCGGCGAAACACAGCGCAAGCGCTGTTTCACGCCGGTTTTCTGTGAGGACGTGGTATTTCTCCGGTCGAGCCGGCCCATTCGTGCCGAAGCATGGCTCTCCCACGTCAAATAAATTATATCATATATAATCAATTATAAATCAAATAGATTCAAAAGAAATAATATTGTATATATATACTTACTTGGACTTTGATGAATGCTAAAAAGGTTTGAGTTCAGAGGATAATTATTTATTAACACCTCCACCAAATATTTACCTCAAGATTCTACTCCTTCTTCTCTCATCGATTAGGTATCAAAACTTTGAGCTATTTAATGCAGCATCTTCATTTTGGCTAACTACAAACAAGTAGAAAAGCGTATTCTTATTGCCCATGATTATGTAGACTGTAATATGCATTGTATAGCTTTGCTATCATGATGGCTATCATTCTTAATATTGGCTCAACCTGGAGAGAAGTCTTAATAGACAGATTGAATCATGGTGGCAATCACGATCATTCATCATTCTCATCAGACAATGACGAAATCCTACTAATATAATAAATGTGAAAGTCCGTTTATTTGTTACCATTTCACGCCCAAACCGCTCAACCGATTTTAGATACTAGGTATGGCAATACTTTAAGTCCCGGGAAAGGGCATAGGATACTTTTTGTCCCGGAAAAATGTATGGTTCCAGCGCGATAAACGAATTTTGGCGCAGCGGAGTTGCGAGCATCATCTGGTATTCAATATTCGAGAACGATGTTTATCTAGGTCAGCGGTTCCCAAACTGGGGGTTATTACCCCCGCGAGGGTAAAATTGCTATTCTAAAGGGGTAACAGAGGTGGTACCTTAAATAGATGAATTGGCAGAAAAAAATTATAAACTACATTTTGGAGAAACACAGCTACAGAATACCCTATCATTGCAGACAGAGATCTGAAAATGTTGGTACCGTTAGCTACCACTTGTAAATGCGAGAGCGGCCTCGTGGCGGGGTAACAGCTCTAAAAGGTTGGGAACCAGTGATGTAGGTGGATACCTTTCTTTCAATTTTAAAGTTATCTTATCATTAAAATTTGAAAATACACTGTAAATAAACGCAATGAGCGAGTTGTATTACTTGATATAATTGTGTGACCCCGGCGCGAGGTGAGCGCGGCCCGACATCGTCCTAGATGCGTTGCCGTGGCGACCGTGCGCATCCCCACATAACGCTATTATGTTCAAAGTCAATTAGATACTTCCTACTGTTTTAGAAGAGTATTGAAACCGTTTGCAGGCTTAGGAGAGGTTTTGGAACCAGAAAAGTACGATATATCAAAGTTTTACGGCTATACTCCGAGGCATTTAGAGATTGACTAGAACGCTATTATGTTCAAAGTCAATTAGATACTTGCTACTGTTTTAAAAGAGTATTGAAACCATTTCGCAGGCTTAGGAGAGGTTTTGGAACCAGAAAGGTACAAGATATCAAAGTTTTACGGCTATACTCCGAGGCATTTAGAGATTGACTAGAACGCTATTATGTTCAAAGTCAATTAGATATTTGCTACTGTTTTAGACGTGTATTGAAACCATTTCGCAGGTTTTCAGAGGTTTTGAAATGATAAAATACAACCGTAAAAAATTTATATAGCTATGCTCAAAAGCCATAAAAATGTACGAGATATCAAAAGGATGTACTCAGAGATATTTCGATTACTTGTTAATTTGATGATGAGGTTGATAGAAAATATAATATGGAGCTCATTTCAAAATGTTCATTAAGTTAAGGCGTATAGAGTCGTGAAATGGTCATTTTGTTTTTGTAACTACTCATTCATTTCTGGCAGGAAAAAGTTGAAAAAAATATATGTGAAAGATCAGTTCAACAACTAATATATCTACATTTTTTTTCTGCTTCATGTCTTACCCTTGCTGCAATAAAAAAATAATACGTGACATCGATTTTCGATTTGAAATCGGGACTCCTCCTAATCGGCTGTGATATACGGTATTTTTTTTTGCGTAGATATATTTAGAATCTGTTTTTCTTGAATATCAGCATTTTTTATAAAAATCAAACAATATTTTCTTTGAAAAGATATCGAAAAACAGTATTTCCAAACGATTTGGTTCAAAGGTGGTCTGCGCGGGCGCGGGCGGCAGTCGTCCGCTAGCATTCAGACGGGGAGGCTGTGTCACTCGTTGCTAAATCTTGCGCCTGTGTGTGTGCTATCGAGCGTCTGTTTGTGTGCATTAGATCACTACAATATTTGCATGAGTGTTTATGTAGAGTAGTTAGACTTAGAGTACAATCAACGTAAAAAGGTTGTAATGTGGTTCGCGCATGGACGCTCTTATGAAGAGTACCTAAATTGTTATTTACTTCATGATTATTTTTAGTTAAATAATATAATATCTAATATAATATCTATGTACGCTCACATCACGTCAGTCTGGCCCCGTGCTAAGTACCTGAAGGACTTGTGTTACGGGTACCAGACAACGGAAATATATTTAATACTTTTATAATATACATAATGTATTTAAGATTTTTATTATATCATACACATATTTAATACACATCCATGACCCAGGAACATTGGAAAACTTTTTGTTCCGTCGGCGGGATTCGAACCCGCGACCCCCGGCTTGAGTTGCCACACACTCTAACCATTGAGCCACGGAGGTCGTCAAAGTTATAAGTTATAAGTTGATTGTTCCACGCGTATAGGCGTTATAGTATTAATATTTTAAGTATTTAAATAAAACAAGTGTATAGGTGTATGGACGCTCTTATGAACAGTACCTAAATTGTTATTTACTTCATGATTTTTGCAATTCGCGTTTTTAAGATTCAAACTGTTACTGTAGATTATCATTAAACATGAACACAGTTATTTGTTGATTTGTAAAGCCTAATGTAAATTTAAAATTGTGTTATATCATCCAAACGGCCTACCGTTTGGATGATATAACACAATTTTAAATATTTTCAATATTTTCGCCAAAATTACAAGATGACCGTTTTTACGCTCTGTCAATTCAAGACTCTGTCAATTCAAGACGAGTCTTGAATTGTCAGCGTAAAAACGGGTAAGTCGTACGTGTCCGTTTTTACGTTGTAAGAATAAAAATATTATATTAGGTCCTAAATTCAACACGTCTTTATAAAATTAATCTTATTGTCATAGTTTATAATATTTATGTAATAGAAATTTTGGCTCTTCAGTAAGAAAAACTAAAAACACAGACATATCTTTCTATACGCTGCTAATTTAAGAATTTTTTTCTATGTTATAATGAACGAATAAAAAGACACGTCATCAATAACTATAGGTCCATAGTGAAAAATTCTAATAAAATGTGATTGTTTGATAAGTTAAACTGTATAGTTTTCAAAAGTCTACAAATTTTAGTATAAAATATGTATTCACTAATTATTCTGTTTTCACTAAAGGGTAAAACTAAACATCATAATGTTGAAGTTGCCTTTTTCTTCTTATTGGTCTTTTCGGATACGTCTTGAGTAAGGTAAATTTTTATTGACTCTTAAGAATTTATGAAGGTCATAATTTTAACCGACTTCCAAAAAACGAGGAGGTTATATTATGTTTGACTGTGGATATTTTTTTTATTTTTTATTTTTGTATGTTCAACGATTACTCCGCCGTTTGTGAACCGATTTTCGAAATTTTTGTTGATTACGTGCAGGGGTACGATAGACTCGATCGAAACCTTATGTGAATAATAGAAAATATTGATTTCGAGTCGACAACTTATATCCGCAAAATTCGTATTATGGAGTATTGATTGATTCGTATTATACGTCAATGACACATGCCGCATCATGTGTCATTGACGTAAAGACAGAGTTGCCAGAATAATAAAAGGCGCACCCTTTTTTTGTAGTTCCCAGTATTACATGCCTATGTCGTTATAAAAAATAGAAGTATAAAGTTTTGGCTGATGAATCCTGATGTATTTATTTTGTATTTCCATTGGCTCATAAATCATAATACGTATGCAAAGTTTAGAATAATTATTAATTCATCATGCAAAGAAGCCTCAGGCCTCAGCCTCCGTCGCAGCTATTATATCACGTCGCAAATTATTTATTACATATATACTGGACTAATATGAATACTTAAGTGTATATATTACATATATACACTTAAATATTCATATTAGTCCAAATTTGATTGAATGTGTGGCACTAGCCCCACTAAAAACGAACAAAAATCTTATAATAGCTGAACGTAAATGATAACAAGTCTATAAATAATTCTCTACCTTAGAGGTAGAAACGGACAAGTACGATATGACGCGGAGCGGCGCGTAATTTCCAACGCGGTACAAGACGGTAAGTATAGATGTCCGCATCTACCACAGTAAAATCTAATAAAACTCCCAACTTGTCGTCGTTTACGTCTTTTTATCTTCGGAATTACTTGTGATAGAAAAAAAAATGTAGGAATATGCGTCTCATTATAATATTATGGAAGTGCATGATGCAATAAAAAAATTGCTATTATGGACATGACCTTTTATACGTAGGGACCGTCGATAGAAATACGTCGTTACATACGTCTTTAAAAAAACGCGATTGCCTAGCAAATAAACAAAAGACTACCTACCTACCTAAGAAATATAATTAATGTTAAAAAAGAAAAAAAATCGGGTACCCAGTTTCCAATCAACAAAAACCCGAAAACCCGGGTTTTAAAAATTGGGCCCGTGTTGCGATGCCCTAGCTTAGGCAAAACAAGCACGGACCTAACTAAGACAGCCAAGACTTGAAAAATTATCTAGATACCTACTGATTAATTTTTAATTTTTTTTCAGTGCCTCTTAATAAATTAGACATAAATATCATACTTGATACTAAGCGTAAATCGTAATTCGTGTAGCATTAAACGTATTAAAGTCATTCGTCAAACATCTATTTATTCACAATAGTAATTCATTTTCATATAAATTGCACATTTTAAAGCAAGTAGTGGGTAGGTAGTGGATTCGAGTAAAATAGGCAGTGATAAGTCAGGAGTGCTTCTGTTCGTCATACGCGCGCTTAATCTATGTACGATGTTTTCGTGCGGGGAGTGCAGAGCAGGGGGACCTAAGCCACGCCCAAACGTCCAAGGTCATCGACGACTCTATGCGCCTTAAGCATGAAATGTAGAGACGTGCAGCTAGCGTGCAGCAGATTTCCTTAGCATTGCTGTTTTTAGAGCCTTTTTGTACGTCAATATGATCCTATGATGACCAATTAAAAATCGGCCAAGTGCGAGTCAGGCTCGCTCACGAAGCGTTACAGAGAGAAATCAGAAAGTATGCAAAAAAGTGTGTTTTTTGTATGGGATTTTTAACCCTTAAATATTTATTTTATTTAAATTTTATTAATAATAATTAAATTACAAATATAGTTAAGGATTTTGTGAAAATTTAAAGCGTTTAGCTGTTGCAATTATTGATTACGAACAAAAAAAGACAAAAATCACGTTTGTTGTATGGGAACCCTTGAATATGTATTTTATTTTGATTTTAGTATTTGTTGTTATAGTGACACTGGAAATACACAATCTGTGAAAATTTCAGATCTCTAGCTATAGCGGTTCTTGAGATACAACCTGGAGACAGACTGACGGACAGACAGACATCAAAGTCTCATGAATAGGGTCCCGTTTTCACCCTTTGGGTACGGAACCCTAAAAACGGTATCAAATAAATAAACTTCTGTCAAACCAAAGAAACCCACCCTTATATCCACCTTTAAAAAGATAAGGCGTGTCTAAAAATTATATCTACGAACCAATTATCAAACTGTCTGTACCCTACTTTGTTATGTGAGTATCAAGCCAATATTTGCATTTACATTTGAAGCACTAAAAATATTGCTCTCAAAGTGTGCAAATAAAAAATCCATTTACTCCATTTTCACTATTCCAATTTCAGATTTTTCTACCCCGAGCCCAACGCTTTACAATGATTATAAAAGTTACCAACAAAAAATACTTGAAATATTATAAATCAGATATTATATTTAAGATCGGTGTACAAACCCTTCAGGTCTTTGTGACACCGAGTTTTGTTTTTGTTATGTGTTACCTTTATGAAGAAATAAATAAATAAAATAAAAAAAGACAGCGATAAAAATAACCATAGTTAATATAATTTGTTTCGAATTAGTTTCGAATGCATTTAGTTTGAATCGTTTTAAAGTAGTAAAGTATTTGAGTTCCTGAAATTAAGTAATTTCATATGGAATGCTGTTTTTCCACCTTATAAAAACTCGTTTCCGACATTTCTATTTGAAATCGAAAAACGTGTAAGTGTAGAAATTCGAGGAATTCCGATATATTTCCCGGCGTTACATAAATAACACGTAAGACATTTTCAATTTCGCGTAAATACAAGTGCTTGGAAAACTGTAGTCACGTTTCTACAATTCGTATTTAAAGTTTTTTTTAAGTAGTGATAATCCCGGAGTGTTTTGCCGGGAGAGGCCGGGAGGTCAGTGGGCCACCGTGCGCTTTGTTCTATATTTACCGTGAACCCTGATATTTAATACAGCTCTTACTCCACATTCCCTTACATTTTCTGCCGATGTTATTCGCTCATTAGGAGTAATAACATGAAATCCTAGATTCATTAAAGAGTGCGTAGGTAGACAATTAGACGTAGAACATGGGAATTAAAAATATATTTTTATTTATGGATTAATGCCACAAATCTATGTTTAATAGGGTATTATGACCCAAGAGCCACAGGCAGCCAGACTTTCGTCATTTTATACAAGCTGACAGTTTTTCTGTACATGACCCTATACTATAACTTAAGAACGCGCAGCGACTATAGAATTTGAATTGCGGTTACTATAGGCGAATTATTATTAAGTAGTGAATGTGTACCTACTTACATTAAACTAATATTTATACTCTAACGGTTACTAGGATTGACTGCCCCGTCGCGTCGTCATTTCTTCCTAGTTCCATTAGTTCTTATTCTATTATTTAAAACTGGCTGATTCATTATATTATTATGACAACGTACACGACACCGGTATTTACCGGTACCGATGACCTCTGTGGCTCAGTGGTGAGCGCGTTGGTAGCTCAAGCCTGGGGTCGCGGGTTCGAATCCCGCCGACGGAACAAAAAGTTTTCGATGTTTCCGGGTCTGGATGTGTATTAAATATTATGTGTATGATATAATAAACTACTATTTATTATTAAATATATACTTTTATAACATGTATAGTATAAAAGTACTTATTAAATATATTTCCGTTGTCTGGTACCTTTAACACAAGTCCTTTAGGTACTTAGCACGGGGCCAGACTGACGTGGTGTGAAGCGTCCATAGATATTATTATTACATATTATTTTGTTAGTAGACAAACTACATCACCTCCGTGTTGTATTCCAGCGCAGTGCAATGGCGGTGCGGTGATGGATGGCGCGGGCGAGGGGGGCGAGGCGGGCGCGGGGGAGTGTGCGGGGCGGGGCGCGGCGCTCGAGCGGGCGTACGTGCACGACGTGTACGAGCAGGCGGGCGAGGACGAGCCCGCGCCGCCCGCGCCCGCCGTCCGCTCCTTCCTCGCCGACCTCGAGCCCGGCAGCCTCGTGTGCGACGTGGGTGAGTCTTGATGATGTAGTGTGTGCCATGACGTGATGACGACGACACTGGCGGCGCGGCGCTCGAGTGGGCGTACGTGCACGACGTCACGTGTACGAGCAGGCAAGCAGAATACGCCGCCTGCGCACGTATACGATAGTCGATACTGTGCTAGTTGAAGACAAAGTAGACAAAGAATCCATTCCTAAAGTGCGGCTAGTAGTTAGAGTTTTGCGTTTGCAAAATATTTTTGAAGTGAAAACTTCTTTAGCGGCGTTGAGTACTTTTGTGGGATGGGTAAAAACTGTGAAACTCGCGTCAGATTCTCATGCTGATCGAAAAACCAAGTAAAAAACGTAGGACGGTTGAAGAGTAGTGTTGTAACATCGAAATCGATTAATCGAACAATCTATTGTTTTTTTTTCGATTGTCGATATTTTTTAATCGATTGTATTAGGGTTTCGATTAATTAAAAAATCGATTTTCATAAAAAATGGGTTAAAAATTTAATCGATTGTAAGGGTTTCGATTAATTAATCAAAACGATCGTTTTTTTTATTTATTTACTTTTTAATCGATTTTCATAAAAAATGGGTAAAAAAATTGTGTCGAACTCGAACTCGACTCGAAGTCGGTTGTCTGTAAAGTCGGTTTACTGACGACAGTTGAACGTGACAACGTCATAGCCTTAAATGGAACGCCTCAGAGCGAGGTAACGTTGCATATTGCGTCATGTTTTTGCTGCGCGCAGCTCATATCGAATTATAAGACGTTGTCACGTCAAAAAATTATTCACAGCGTTAATAATCAAGTTTTCACTTCTGCCGGCACTCCCGGAGTGCAACCCGTCTTTTTCAGTTTGTCAGATCGACTGAAAAGCACAGTTACTTACTACTTATTCACAGGTTAAACTAATTGTCAGAAAATTAATTTGCAATAGTGTGTAACTATCGCCAGCCAACACTATAAAAAATTAATATTATGTGCAATTATCAAAAGGTCAGCATAATATTTAAAGTTAACTATCCCAATTAGGTATGAAAAACAAGGTTTTAGTTTGAAAAACGTGTTTTTGATGAAAACTCGATGTAAGTAGCAGAGGGCGGGTTCGTCCCACACGGTCTTGTAAATTATACGTAAACACGTAATTAGCAATTCAATCCTTGATTCGGTAAAGGGCAACGCGTAGGAGCCGGGAACCATCTGTTCTCATCCCTTATTAATTGACCAACATCTAATATTCATCACGAATTATCCACTCAATTATATTTTGAATAGAACACAATTAATTTTAATGTTTTATGGCCAAACGTTTGCTCCAATTATTTTAATAACTTGATTCAATAACCTTGTATAGAAATTTGTGTCCTCTTCTCTCTCTCTCTCTCTCTTTTCGTAGCACGGCGTAGATATTATGTGCTACGAAATGGCTACGGTATTGCTACACAAACTCTGTAGATATGCTACGAAATGGCTACGGTATAGTCCGCACGGAACTAGTTGGCCGCACCTTAGGTAGGGACGGGGGTGAGGGGGTTCCTTGCTGCTCGCAACGCACATGACAGTGACGACCAATCTCGCGATATCGTGAACAATAATATTATTTAATTATTGAAAAGAATAAATTAAAGACATTTGATCAGTTTTATATTCTAAATTATTGACATCGGCTCTCCGTTTTTTAAAAACCTATGCACTTTAAATATTATTTCCTTAGATTGTCTTTTTATCGGCGGACTTATCTTGCTATTGCAATCTCTTGTGCGTTTTGTCTAAACTAGCCAGAACTGTCAAAATCAAGCGCCCCCGCCTCTCCGTCCCACCGCTCACATACCTAAGGCGCGGCCAACTAGTTCCGCGCGGACTATAGTCGGTATTTCTACACAAAATCTGTAGATGTGCTACGAAATGGCTACGGTATTGCTATACAAACTCAGCGTAGCAATCTACGTAGGCCGTAGAGTAATATTATTGTAATATTATTATTTATCAACTACTATTTCGTACATTTAAGAGATATTCTTCCGCTATTTTCTTTATCTTCTGATAGTTATTTTAGTCTTGCCCGTTACGCCTGACAAAACTTTAATTTGATTTATAATTTTTCAATCGTCTTGCTATATCTTTCTCTTTCTTCTTCTAACTTGAGTACTTATTCCCAGGTTGCGGCAACGGCAAGTACCTGAGCGTGAACCCGTCAGTGTACACAGTGGGCGGCGACCGCTGCAGCCGCCTCGCCGACCAGGCGCGACACCACAGCAATGAGGTGTGTTAAGCAAACAAGTATTTTATATTATGTCCAATCTATACGTATAACTAACACACAAGTGACGAACATTAATTACTTAACTATAATTAAATGAAGATTTTGACATAAGCCCTATATAAGCTATGTCCACATTATGCAATTTAATCTTCAATTTTCGTCATCTTCTTTTTATTCAACTTTCGTTTGGCATAATATTCAATAATTGAATGCGTCAAAATCCACCCGCGTTGAAAGAAAAGTTTCATAGCGAGCGCTACGATTTCAACGCGCGTCACGGGCATGCCTCACGTTCGCTATTGACTGCGCTATAACCGATAACGCATGTCCTTGATGAACAAAAAAAGGCCCAGCGTGGACAAAGCTACATGAACATTATCAGTCAAACTCTTCATTAAATTGAAGTTTAATAATCATTAAATGTCTCTGAGTGCGGCCGTAAGTAACACAATACGAGGAATCAGCGATCACTAATTAAGATCTATCATGTACACCTCAATCTAATAATAAGCTGCGTTTTGTTACGAGACAACGTAACTGTAAGTACTACACATGCATGCATGAAGGTTATCCTCAGAAAGTTTGGTAATACCTAAATTATTATTGAATAGTCGGTAGATCTACGATGTCAATACTGGATATGGCATACGCCATCAAAACTGTAGCAATGTAAATAACGTAGGTCCGCCATCTACCTATGAATCAACTTCTCTGATAGTATACGCGTTTGACAGTAGAAATTGTACGATATCTCCTATCTTTAAAAAAATTGTATCTAATGTTACAATTTTCGCCTGTTGCATTCCGCTCACAAAATACAAACGAAAGTATGCAGATAGCCAGGCAAACGATGAAAAGCTCGGCAGCGCCGTTGGATCACAAGCACGTGCAAGTTATCATGTCGAGTAGTACATACTCGTAAATACACACACCGGCAAAATTTGCGGAACATAGGTAATAGGTAGGTAAAAACTTGAATTCAAGTGGGTCGGGCTGTGTGAAATCCTTTTTTATAGTTTCTAAGCTCATTTAAGAAATAAAATATTGAACACAACTGGGAAGCTAACAGATTTTTATTGCAATTATGCCCTACTGTTTTATGCCCTAGTGTTTCTGATAAGAATGGCGTTTTTAGCGGGGTGCAAGGTATGCCAGCTCATTTGATTATTTGCAAAATGTGTATCGAGAAAATATTGTCCTTTTTGTCATACAGTAATAGCATGATATACTACTTTCTCTTTCACTCATTTTACGCTTTCAATCCATATTTTACGTAATCAATGCATTAAACACGTCCGACTGTCACCGCGTCCTATGGCACACTGATCTCAGATGAGTGAGCTCACTCATTTCAAGGGTGACACATTTTCGCGCTGACGATTGTATGGAATGCCTTTCCTAAAGGTTATAATTCAATGCGGTAGATAATGATTTGCATAGCCTCTTTACAGTATTTAAAATTTCACACGCATTGCAAATCTAACGCATTTAGAAAACCATAAAACGATCGAAGTATCTAGTCGTCCGATTATTTTATTCGTCCGTTTACCGGACGACTAGCAACAGCCTAAAATAATATATATTTGCGTATTCCAGGTGGTGGTATGCGACAACATGTGCCTGCCGTTCCGCGACGAGTCGTTCGACGCGGTGCTCTCCATTGCGGTGGTGCACCACTTCGCCACGGTGGAGCGCCGCGCGATGGCGCTGCGGGAGCTCGCGCGGATCACGAGGATCGGCGGCCGACTGCTCCTCACCGTGTGGGCGATGGAGCACGAGGGACGGAACTTCCATTCGCAGGTACGTTGAGTGAGTGAGTACAACTTGCAGATTCTGTGAGGAGTATGAAACACCTATTCACCTTCTCCTCGACTGTCCTGCTCTACTGCAGAGCAGGAACAGGCACCTTGGTCGCCACGAATACTCATCCACAGAGGAAATTCGTGGCACCAACCCCAACCACATCATTCAATTTATGAGAAATGTTGGGTTGGGGATGATTCTCTAGTGCGAAGGAGTCATAATACTTCATCATGAGTCGCAGTGACGTCAGGGCTATAGCAACCTGCCTTCTTTAAAAAAAGTTTCGATCGTAGCAATTGATTTATAGGTTGACGGATCTACGTCATTTGGTCGGATAATGTCAATTCAGTGTTAAGGTGCCGGTTGGCAGCGGGTGACATGAAGCAACCGCAGACGACGTGTCGCAGCGACTCTACTAGTTTGTATATATTTCTACGAAATACCGTCCGCAGCTAGCGACACATTCATAGAAATACATAGAAACCAGTAGTGTCGCGACGTCTGCTGCAACTTCATGTAACCAAACTCAAACTCAAAAAATTTTTATTCAGAATAAATTTTTGCAAATATTTTCTGAAAGTCTACATGATGCCTACCACCGGTTCGGGAACTAACCCGGCGAGAAGAACCGGCGTAAGAAACTCACAGGGGGGCAAACCGGCTTCCAACTTGTACCTTTAGCAGATCACAGGATCAGGCTGGGTTTGACTGTTGACATAACTCGACCAAATAACGTAGGTCCGCCATCTACCTATGAATCAACTTCTCTGATAGTATACGCGTTTGACAGTAGAAATTGTACGATATCTCCTATCTTTAAAAAAATTGTATCTAATGTTACAATTTTCGCCTGTTGCATTCCGCTCACAAAATACAAACGAAAGTATGCAGATAGCCAGGCAAACGATGAAAAGCTCGGCAGCGCCGTTGGATCACAAGCACGTGCAAGTTATCATGTCGAGTAGTACATACTCGTAAATACACACACCGGCAAAATTTGCGGAACATAGGTAATAGGTAGGTAAAAACTTGAATTCAAGTGGGTCGGGCTGTGTGAAATCCTTTTTTATAGTTTCTAAGCTCATTTAAGAAATAAAATATTGAACACAACTGGGAAGCTAACAGATTTTTATTGCAATTATGCCCTACTGTTTTATGCCCTAGTGTTTCTGATAAGAATGGCGTTTTTAGCGGGGTGCAAGGTATGCCAGCTCATTTGATTATTTGGTTTTTGAAAGAACACATTGCTTAGATACAAAATTAGTGATTTTCCAGCATAGCATTCGTAGTGCTAGAGCTGTAACCACGATAGAGAAAGGTCACACCTACCGTTCGGTCAGTCAGGCCTTAGGTGTGTCGGCTTTCGTGGTCCATCGTAACTTTCAACGCTACAGAGAAACTGGATCTTACGTTTGGAGACGAGGACAAGGCAGATTTCGGATGGCAATGGTTCAGGATGACCATTTTGTAAGGGTACAAGCCTTAAGAAATCGACCTCAAACTGCTTTGCAGAGACGAAACCTGTCGGAACAGGTCCGAGATGGACGTGTAAGAAGAAGAATCAAAGAAGTTAAATTAAACTCAAAAGTGCCAGCAAGGGTACCAAAACTTGAGACAGGACCGCAAAGAGCCAGGCTAAGATTTGCGCGTGAACATCAAAATTTAACAAGTAAGTGAAATCGTGTGCTGTACAGTGATGGGAGCAAACTCTGTGTAAATTTTGTTGACAGGCGATAAAGAATGTGGATAAATCGTAAGGAACGCTATAGACTATCAAACTTAACGGACACAGTGGCCTTTCATGCAGGCTTCGTAATGGTTTGGGGTGGCATATGATTTGGAGCCCGCACGGAGCTGATGATTGTTAATGATGGTACTTTGACAGTACAGGGCTATAGCACAAACATCCTAGAACTGCATGTTGTGCCGTTTACACAGTTTTAGGCAGTAACTTCAATTTTATGCGCGTCCATAGAGTAAAAAAATCGGGTATTATTACCTAAATGATGCTGGCGTAGCCCAGGTGGAGAGGTCAGCACGGTCTACGGATGTGGATCCGATTGAAGACGTGTGGCACATCAATGGGTGAACGGTACGAGTTAAAACTCCAGCTCCAAAATGTGTTCAGAAGCTCGAGTTGGCGCTACTGGTGGAGTAGAAGAATATCCCACAGGAAATGATCGACAATCAAAATGCAAGCATGGAATGGCGTATCCAGACCCTCTTGAGATCCATAGAAGGCATTACACGCTTTAAAAATGGCATTTCTTAAGTTAAAATGAAGAATTTAACTTAAAAACTTACTACTGAAATTTCAAAGATTTTTCTTAATTTTAGATTTTTGCAGATTTTTTCTATTTTACACGTTTTTATGCCCTAAATTTATATAAGTTTTATTTTTTAATCGTCAATTATTTAATAAATAAATAAATATATAAAAAACAGCGAATAATTTTCAAAAAAAAAAAATTTGTTATGTTCCTCTAATTTTGCCGGTGTGTTTAGATGGTTCAGTCTTGAGCACGAACTTTGTTACTTACGTTCTTAGAAACATACACTCAACAAACATACCTAGATTGACAAGTTATAACTTTTCTTGTCCTTTCAGGATGTACTTATACCGTGGCATCGACCGGCGACATTATACCCCCCGCCACCCGCACCAAGATTTCTGTCGGTTGAATATGAACAGTAAGTAAACAGCTGTAATAAGTACTCAAAAATATTACATAATAATTCAAATGTTTACTCGACTCTTATCTAAACCTCCATCTAATCATGACAATTGCTTGTTTCAGTTGCTCCGAGCCGTGGAAAAGCCGCGATGGTTCGCCAGGGTCCTCTTCGCTGTCGTCACCGAACGAAACCTGCTACTCCTTCGTGCGACGAGCTCTACAACGACTAGCGGGCCGACGGTCGTTCCTTCCCTCTTGGACGATAGGAACGAGAATACCGCAGAGACCGTGTCCTCGCCCCGAACCTCCCGCCGCGGACCTCCCGATCGAATTGAGGCGACTAGATGAAGTTCTGCCTCCTCGTTTAGTCACACAAATTTCGGAGACATCAACTTTAAAATCACGCAGTCTCACGGATATCGCTGAAATCGAACGTCATGGTCTAGTTCGTTCTAGATCCAGTCTCCCTAGCTTGGGCGGCGATGACAGCAAACCCACCGTCGCAGAACCAGTACCCGAAGCTACTCCCGAACCACGGAAGAAGCCCCGCCTAGTCAAACAAAAGAAATCGATTAACGAGGACGACGCAGACGAAGATTTAGACAAGCCGACCGATATGAAAAGTATGGTTGACGAAATGCCCAATTTTAAAATACATACTCATAAATTACATTCGAAAAAGCCCGGGGTCTTTAAGCAGACGTCCCTCAACGAGGAACTCATGTCGGTGGAAAGATTGAGAGAAAAGGAGCGACTTAGGAAAAATATACAGAAACAAGCGTCGCTCAATGAAGAATATTTATATAGAAGACCGGGTACGCTCGATTCCATACGTGACTCCATTTTTTCGACATCTGCAACGACCGCTAAAAAGTTTCAGTCGCTAAAGAATGGCCTTACAAATAAGTTCAAAACTTCTACAACGAATATAGATAAAGTAACAGTATTTGTTAGAATGCTCCAGGGGTGGAAAAGTCACGGTCCGGTGCCAGAAGTTCCTACGCCTAATGACAATAATGTAGTTAACGAGAAAAATTTCCCCGAGAGACGACATTCAAAAGAAGATGGTTCTGATTCATCAAAAGATAGTAGTTTACAAAGTGACACTAGTGTTGATTCTGAAGATAGTTTCGCTTCAGTAATCTATGTCCCGAAAGCGGACGGGTCAGGAGATCCGTTATCACCTGGACCATTATCACCGGGTCCAACATCACCAAGATTGAAAGTTTCTTCTGTCCCTACGTCTCCAAGAATGAAAAGCTCCCCAGGCTTACCTTCACCGAGAATTAAACAAGCTTTTCCATTAATTAGGCCTCCTTCATCTCCGAATGCAGTGACAGCTCCTGGAGCAGTGCATAATAAAATTCTAGTAGCACAATATAGTCTAAAGAACTACTCTACAACGAATTCAGCAACAACTTTAGCCCAAAAACCGTTATCAAAGAGTCAACCAAATTCACCGCCAAAGGTGGAATCGGATGATGACGTTTTTAAACTAGAACCTGAACCACCTCCGCCTACTATACCCATACCTATCCCGATGCCGATTGAAATATATAACGATCCCATTCCTCCCATTAAAGAAGAGGAAGAGACGCCTAGTGATGTGACAAGGGAATTATTAGCGGAAATCAATAAAGACATTGAAGAAATACATAAGTTAACAATAGAAACAAACGATATAAAGCCTAGAATATTATTACAGGACGTCAAACCTTACCCAAAAATTACTTTACAAACCGTTGCGGAATTACCGGAGATACCACAATTCAAACCAAAACAACCAAGTAAGTCACCTACAACTGACGCACTCGATGCTAAAGTTGCTGACAAGAAACGAAGGGAAAGAATACGACAAATAAAAGAAATGCTGAAAAAAGGTATACCGCCAATAAATATAAGCAGGAGGCCTCCATTTCCGATTGTACGCACAACAAGTGCTTCAGAGCCTATAGCAAAAAGTCACCCTAAATTGATGTCAATAGAATTGTTCAACCCAGCAACTGATGATATGGATAGTGACTCTAGTGGAGTATCGTCGCCCGACTCTGTGGACAGTGTTATTAGTGTCGTACCAGACGAACTTCGCAAAATAGCTTTAGAAAAAGGTAAACATTCTTTAATGACATAATTTACATTAATATCGAATCGGTAATATACATTTTTTGAGTAAATTGGTTACTTTGTAAATTAAATTTTATTATGATTTTCATAATAATATTGAGCAACAATTTTCTACATAATAATCAAATTTTGTTACAGATTTGCCAAAATCTTCTTCATTAGAAGCAAAGAAAGACGATGCTCGCGAGTCAACACCCGTAGAGAAATCTCCCTCAACCTCACCCGCTCCCCCTCTTATTGAAGCCGTCGCGGAAGTTGCACAAACACTCGATGAAACATGTGAAACTGTTATTCAGTCAAGCCCTAGATCAAAAAGACGTCATTTAGAAAAACTAGAGAGCGCAGAAGCAATGGCCATAGTACAGGGAGCTTCCAGTAGTAGCAGCAGTAGCAATTGGAGTCTCAATAAGTTATCTCCTGGTGATTTACGGATATTAGAAGACAGGTCACGGTCGCAATCACATACTAGCTCCAGCGGCAGTTCTTCGAGCTTAGAGAGGCTATCTCCCGGTCGAAGATCAAAGGACAGATCTCCAAGACAAGGGAGTACAAGTAATTCTACTTGGAGCCTCAACAGGCTTTCGCCTAATCGACCTGAAGGTAGATCACTCGATGAAAATCTAACCAAAACTCATAGGAGTCCAACACGATTACCGTACGATTCTATATCGATGTCCAGTACAGATTCAGATAAATCAATATCAAAATCTGAAAGCTTCAACCGGATACAAGCGAACGAACCTTTAGTTACTTGTAAATCAGACATGATAGCTAAAGAAGAGGAGTGGGTAACAGAGCAACAAGACCGTAGCAGTCATTTAACTGAGTTTGCAGAAAAATTAAGTGAAAAACTAATGCAAGAAATTGACCAATACTCGAAACGTATTAATGAAGAAGATTTTGACTTAACTAGTAGTAGCAGTAGTGAAAAGAGCATTTCATTAAGATTAAAAAGAGAAGAGGAAGATAGAAATACTCAGAAAATACTCGATGAACTGTCGGACAGCTTACAACATTTAGAAGATCCGCAAAATAAACTAGGTTTAGATTCAGCATCAAACACCCTAAAATCAGATTGTCATAAGATTATTACATCTATTCAGGATACGCCAGAATCAGAAATCAACAAGCTTTTCCCCAAATGTATTACGAAGACCAAGGGAAAGAAACGATCGAAGGATGTAGACCCGATTATTAATAAGTATAGAGAACTTAAGAAGACAATGAAAGTGACAAGTGACGAAGACATTTACCTTAACAATTTTGCCAACGTTCAATATAACGTTAAACCAACAAACGATGATAAATTTACAGATTTGGATACAAAAAATCCGGACGAAGATAGTGCAATTTCTTCGAGCAACGGTAATCCAGAAATAACAATCGACTCTGGAGCGTATGACACAAGTCAGTCACTGGAAACCGGTTACTCGCTTGAGTCCGAAATAAGCGTAGATTCACTATGTACCAGTACCGATAAAAGATCTTCGCTTAAAGTGGGTCAGTCAACGGATTCGAGCGACTTAGACAAAATGGAGATAAGTCCAGAATCAATTACTTCGAGGTCCAGTGCGAGCACAGCTCCTTTGAAATCTGGTTTTTCTATAGAGTCGAGCGACACCTCTGCCGGGAGCGACTGGAGCAGGCGAGACAAGACCGGCAGCACAGCGTCACTCGGCTGCGCGAGTTTGGCTTCGTTGCCATCATGCAGCGAGTGCTCCAAAGAGAGAAAGTTTATGGAAATTCGTTCGTCGTCGGAGGAAACGGCGACCGTACCGGCCGTGCCAGCGCGAGCGATTCCTCACGCTCCGCTGCTACCCTCCCTAAGCGATGGCTCCGACAGTTTACCATCAGAGGGGGGTGCCGTAACGTACCACAGGTACTATCACGTGTTTAAGAAGGGGGAACTAGACCAACTGATAGAGAAGTACGTGGAGAGCCTCCACGTGGTATCGTCCTACTACGACCAAGCCAGTTGGTGTGTAATCGCCGAGAAAGTTCAAGTGTGGACCATTTAATATGGTTTTTTGTCAGTTAGTCTCAATATTTCTAGACACTCGAGTGCTGCAAATTCTAAGTGACCTTCCTAACGAACTCTTAGTGAGTGTTAAGAATATTATTGGTATCGAATTCGCCGGGGGCGAGTCCGTTAGAATTGCCAAATGCGATGCTATTGTTTCTATTTCTTATAATTTATTGATACTCGATATATCTAGCTGTTATATCTTATAAATCTATAATCGAAGCCCGCTACGAACAGTAGCTCATAATATAATTCGATTGGGCCTTAGGTATTTAATGCGATTATAGAGTTCGCATAAAAAGAAAACTAAGAGCTTTAAATAGTGAAAATTAAATATATATTATATACTTCAGCGGCTCAATATATTATAAGCTATCCGTAGCTTAACGATAATATACTATCGAGAACTATACAGATGTATATCGTATCGTTTACAGATTCAATTATTTTATACCATTATCCAAGATCAAATTTGTATTTAGTATCGCTCTTTAGGCGCTCTTTACTTGTATCTGTACATTGTATATAATTCTGACAATAACATAACTAAATTCGTTTTTAGATTTATAAAATTACATATCGCTTCCTAAATTAAGTTTTGCCTATAGCCAATTTTTGGTTATTGGATGTGGTATAAAAATCTATGAAAAACATACATTACAGGTGTTCAGTATTACAAATGTCAAAGAGCTGGCCTCGTTTTTACAACGTATTCTATAACAAGTAACCTTTAACGATGTTCTTAGACTACTTCCCTGCAAACACCTCTAGTATCATTCTAATTCGGACCACACGTGATGAATTAATTAGGTATTCGAGTTAGAGGCTTAGAAACGAGTAGCAGATATATAAAAATCGCAGTACAAAAGTTTATACTACAAACAAAGTAATGGGAATGGATACATTTTTGGGAGTTATTACATTTTTCATCTCTTTTTTACACATTTTTAAGTTCTACTTTCAAATATATTTGTCATAATATGATTCGTAAATGAAATAATAACATTTTCATAGTTTATCAAGATAAAAATTAATATTCATTACGCATTTAACGCACGTGCACGAAAATTGTGCACGCACTTAATATGCGCGTACGACGTTCGTCTAAAAATCATCGTTTTGTTTTGTAACAGATATTCTAAAGTTTTACCATTGATAGCGCATCACATTCCAAAAAGCTTTAGAAATATTTTATTCACTAAACATAGACTTTATCCCATGTCCCTAAGTATAAGTACGAATAAATTGATTTGAAACGAACATTAGACAGTAAAAATAAGTTATCACAATGCAAGGCTATAGAATACGTATAAATAGAAAGAAAGGAAGCTTGATATATTATTATATTATAGGGTTACCTTCTGGGTATCTAAATGTATATAGTCGCTATAAGTATATAAAGCTAATAGAAAGTAATTATGTTATCAAAATCAGTGAGATTAAAATTAATAAGTATATTAGTATAGTACAATACATTTGTACAATTAATAACCGTTTAAATAATGAATCTCATTAGAGATTGACTTCGTTTTACCAACAGGTTTCTACAATATTTTATCTAAGAAAATTTTCTGAGACTCCGCAAAGTATACTTAGAGTCTCTTTAATGTCTAAGGTGCGGTCGCCAGATAGAGATAAATCCGACAATTGATCTATACCGTAGCCTATACCTGTCTCTTTTATTCGTGCACGAATATGATCGATTAGGCTCACAGATCATGATCGTTAAAGCGAAAAGAAAAGAAAGAGACGTAGGTCAATGGGCGAATTTCTCTCCGGCCTGCAGCTAGACTATAGAAGATATTGTAAAAGCCAGTTTGTCAAAAACGGAGCGGTTGCTGCCATTTAAATAGCACTTCAACATTGATTAACAAATATAATCGCAGTTGTCAGATAACCAACGTTTAACTGCCGATTAAATCCAGCGAGAGTGTACAGTTATCGAGTAGTTACACTAGTTTATTAAGCAGATAAATTAAGTAGAGAATAGGATGAAATATTGCACAACGGATATACCTACATTTAATTTTGGCGATTTCTATACTTATTCAGACAGATTTCAATATTGTAATATAATGTGACTCGTTTAAAATGTCTCTTTTGTGATAGGTAACTCGTTTAGTTAGATGTCATGTGATAGTTTGTATCTTTATAATTAGGTTACCGGCAGTCGTAGTTTTCGGATTACGTAACTTATCGTTTTCCTAACTGATCATTGTTATAAAATGGTAAATTAACAGTCGAAATAGAACGTACTTTGTTACATAATACAATCACAATTATTAATGATCCCTACATTAAGATTTATTTGGCACTACAATACCTAGTGCATCTTTTATTGTAACATACCTAAAAATTTTATGTACAGGTACCTATTCTATTTGCGCCAGTATAGGTTATTGTTAATCTTTTGTTAGAATATATCGCCTTCTCTCTCATAATGACGAAGAACGAGAGAGATAACATGAGGTTTTAATCACGATTACCCTTAAACCAAGTGGCGCAAGTGGGCCAATAATATTTTTTGTCTTTAAAAATACTAACTTTAATAACAAAGATCAGTTAGGATTTTCCTCTTCTATTGGATACAGGATAAGATAATGTAACAAAACATATTTTAACTTAATCAGAAAGGGCTCGCATGATTAAGTTGTAAATGATGTTTTGGGAAATACAACAGTACTTACTTATAATACTCTGAAATATAATGGCTATTGACTTTTTTTATCCTTACTTAATAGTTAATTTACAACATCCAGAAAAAAAGAAATTAATATTACACATTACTTTGAATAAAAATAATCCTTATCCATGTAGTCCAATAGAAGAAGACACTGGAATTTAAGTCTTACTACAAAACGTTTAACAATCGAAATTCATACATATTTATTCCCTATTAAACATATTAGTATTCGACGACGCATATCATGCAATTCAATTCCTGCATTATTTTGTATATTTTCCATTATAGTCCAACTCACGAGGCGAGTCACAAACTTTATAAAAAAACTATGTTCACAGAAACAATCTATACAAGGTATGCATGCTGTCTCTTTCTAGCACATTGGAAAAGTCATATGACAG
This sequence comes from Polyommatus icarus, assembly GCA_937595015.1. NCBI lineage: Eukaryota > Metazoa > Arthropoda > Insecta > Lepidoptera > Lycaenidae > Polyommatus > Polyommatus icarus. Next base: position 19,675,059 of record OW569323.1, on the reverse strand, counting down.
ACAAAAACAGCGAATCTTGAATGAAATAAGAGGCAAATGAACCATCAGAAAAATTGATTTAGGCATATTATGACATACCTTCGTATTGTGATCGAGTCAAGCTCAGCTGACTCATTTACTTGACATAAACGACAAAATTACGTAGGTCTGACATCTGACCATAATCTAATGTCGGTGGTGGTACAAAATTTTGTGACTTGCCTCATGATTGGGACCATAATTACTTTTTCATACACGAAAAGTAATATCGTAGGCATCGTTATATTGCACGTAGATAAACGTAAATAGTTTTTATTATACCTTATTCTCCATGTGACCAAATTTATGGTGAAAATAGTTAATTAAAACCCTTTGAAGGCCTATTCGTTCTCATGTAAGATGAATTTGAAAATGGTTTGGAAAATATAATTATATCCCAAGTTATATTCCAACTCTTCTCAACCACATAGGGAAAGCTATGCAGTGTAAAGTTGAGTTGTAGATCACGTAGTAACTATTTAATTTAGTAATCTGTGTTGAAGATACACTAACATTTTTTCAGTGTCAAAAAATCGAGTCAGTGTCTACTTACCTATTCATGTAGGCAACTTTGTCAAAACTGATCAATTTGTAATGAAATTTAAAGTTTAGTTAAGTTTTAGCCTATTTTTTATGTATTTTGTTGATACACTTTATACTCTTTACTACGCATAATTTTTATTTAAGCGATGGGTGTAATATAAACAATCCAACCGAGTACGAAATCATCTTACATAGGAATAACTCCTCTAATAAAATTCAAGTACCCCATGCTAAACATTGTTAATAAATCTATTTTGTATATATTTGAGAAATATATTCGATGCTATGACATTTCATATTAGCTTGTCTGTGATATATAATTAATATATAAGCAGATTCCGATTATAACATATTATTTACTCGATAAAGTTCCTTTGTTTTAAAGCTAATTTTATTTACTTTAAGTATAAATGACTGAATTTTTATTACGCCGTTTCTTGCACATAACGAGTGATTCCCCTCTGGCGTTGTGTTAATTTGGATTTTGGACTAAGTTTATGTAACCGTTGTATTACAAACGAATATAACTATGTACATTGTAAGCTTACTGTACCTATACATTATAATAGTAAAGACATTCACAATAAAACGAAGACTTAAATCTTGTGTGGGCTTTTATTTCGTTGGTGGGTCAGCAAATTATATATTTTCTACGAGTTTCTTACGCCGGTTCTTCTCGCCGGGTTAGTTCCCGAACCGGTGGTAGGCCTCATGTAGACGCGACGTTCTAAAAGTGTTAACTTTGTTAACCTATTTGGAAATAAATATTTTGATTTTGATTATTTTTTCGACGTGAATATATTAGCAAGGCAATATTTAAAGTTCTATTGTATATCATCACTTTAAATTTTAAAAAATTCGAAGAACCCACGAAAAAGACATAAGTGACTTTGATATTTGACCGAGATGGGGAAAGACCTTAAAAATATCGCGTACTTTTGAAAACTGTACGGTACGGTACTTTTGAACACAACCAACTTTTACTACGGAGCAAACATTCCAAATTGAAAATAATCTGCTGTTCATACAAATGTGTTTCTGTATGGAATAGCCAATTTCTCCTTCAAGATAAAAAGTAGAATATTCACAAGTATTAGTGATTTTTTAAAAACTACCAAATTTGGTAGTAAATATTTAAAAAATCACTTGGTATAGAATCCATAAATCTTGTCAAAAAATCCGTTGATACAAGGACAAACATCAAAATTCAAAGCACATGTAAAGGCGTAACATACACGATGCATGTAGACTTGTGAGGACGGGGCCGCCGGGGATCCTTGGCCTATATTCCTTGCGATAACTACGTTACTAGATAACGCGAATCGCTCGAAATAAGCTCGTATTATATGGCCATTAAGTTGAAAGTTGTGTAGCCCCGTTTAGGAATTTATAACAAAAGAAACCTTTATTTGGGATACTTTTAAAATGGATACATTGTTATTTATGTAAATTAAATAGGTGTTTTTATAACTAGTTAATGTTGATGAAATTTGAAATGTAGGTAGGTAATTTGAGCTTCGGAAAAAACATTTATTTCTCCCGGAAAATGTAAGGTTTTCGCGATAAAAGAATTTCATCAACTTAAATATCTACTACTATAAAAAACAATTACCTACAGGATATAATAAAATACTTCCAAGTTATTAATATGTTTTTATTGATCTAGTAAATTATCATACATGTTAAATACTAAAGTATACCTTTACATAAACGTTAATAAATAAAAAAAATATAAAACTCAACAAAATGTATATATGTCGACGGTGACATAAATTAATGGACGTTAGAAAATATGCTGTTATTTTTTTAAACGAGATGATTCATTCGCAACAGCCACATTCTTTTTTTACTAACAACCAAACAAAGCTTAGAATTACTAACACGCACAATCACACTTGTACAAAGTAGAAACGTAGAAATTGCAGTTAAACTTTTGGAAACCCCTATGCCTTCATAGTGATAATGTGAATTCTTCGAAACCGATTTAAAGACACTTTGTATATCCCGAAAACACGATTTCAAAACGTTTCGATCGTCATCCGTACTCTGAACAAACTCGAATGAAAATCGACATCGCGTTGACCAAAAAAAAACTACTCAATCCTTGTTAGTTATAAATTGAGCCATCACACGATCATGTGTTATTCTAGATATCGAGAGTATCAAAAACTACTTCTAACGAACTGATTCGATTCTCGATTCTGTCGGGAGTAAGTGCCTTTAGTATGTAGTAGAACTATCGGAGAAGTTGATTCATACGCAGATAGCGGACCTACGTAATTTGATAGTCAAACTGAGCCGACAGATCGCGACTAACATTGAAATGACATAAGCCGACCAAAGGACGCAGGTCCTTTAACTACCCATGAATCAATGTCTTCGATGGTACATCAGTACATACCGATATACACTATTGTTTATGTTATACAAGTATGCTACTAACGTTAGACGAAGTATGCAGCAAGCTGCGCCATCTTGTCCTTGGGTTGCTTGTTACGGTGTTTGTTGCCGCGCGCTCGCCCGCCGCGCCCGCGCGGGTTTGAGCCGCGAGACGCTACCGCGCGGTGCTTCTCAACCTTAAATACAAATAAGTAATAATGTCAATAAGATTACAATATCAAATTCTTCTCAACATATGACAAATTGTAAAGCACATAATATTAACAATATCATATCCTAATATGTAATATATTAGAATATGATAAAGTTAAGCTAAAAATCACCGTAGGCGTTGGAACGAATACGGTGTTGTTTGGCAGGATATCGGCGAATGCCACATCTACGCAATGGTAGTACATAATTCAATTTTCGTCAAACGCACTGGCAGTACGTTTGGAGCGTCGGAACACCCCCATTATTTAATTGTAAGATAGAAATATTTAAAAGCAAAAAGTAGCACGTAGTAGCTTGTATGCAGACGCATATACGTGTACGAAATTGTTGGTTATGCACGTAACAGCACGAGCATCACAAGAGCATTTGTGTATACGTGCACGCACGCTAGTTGCGTGTACGTTATTTACCAACACGATGAAGCTTGGCTCGCAGTATAGACAGAGCGTAGTAATATTATGTATCTAACGTAAAAGAAATGCTCATAGTAGCGAATATAATGTGTGTAGTTGTGTACGTAATTACGTATACGCACACTAGTTACGTTTACGTCACTCACCAGCGCGCTGAAGCTGGGTTCGCAGTACAGGCAGGCGGTCATCTCGGTGAGCGCGGCGGGCAGGCGCGTGCGCTCGGCGCGGTACTCCACGCTCACGAGCTGCGCGCCGCACGCGCCGCACGCCGCCTCGCACACCGACACGCGAGACGCGTCCTCGAATATGTTGATGATCACGTCGCAACTGAAATTTGAATAGATTTTTGTTTATTTATATACCCTACGCAAGCTAAAAGGCTACGAAGCGTAAGTTAGGCCAAGCCCAAATAACGCATAATACAACTATTCAATATTGCTTGGAGCTCCCGCGCGAAGTAAATAAGATTAATACTAATATATATGTTACGGCTAATAGCCGAAGTGAGGCTACACCTAGTTTTATCCGGCTACAACTAGGTGCAGCCCGCCACATGCGGTTAAGCTTAGGTGTATCCTACTTATCTTCGGTTACAACTAGATTTACCCTTTATAATAGCGGCTAAAACTAGGTGCAGCCACACACCGGTGGTTAAACTTAGGTGTATCCTATTTATCATCGGCTAGAACTAGGTTTTCAGTTCAGTTGTTTTGAGATTCTAATTTTGGATTTCCCGATTGATTTGATTACATGGAATAAATAATAGATAGGGATGTTTAAGTGACATTTATTATTTATTAATTGACAAGCAAATATCTTTTAACAAAAAAAGGCGTTGGGGGGGTATTAGATTAACATTTATATTGGATCCGAGATCATTGAGTTATTTATATTGGATAATGTAATATAGATAAATGATTATTTTCTTCCTTGCTCATAGATTTTTGACGTTTGCTGAGAGATTGGATCCAATATGGTCATAGAAATTGGTGTTGCCAGTTATTTAATATAAAAAAAGAGTTTTTAATTTCTTGTTCGTTAATATGTTGCAAATAATGTAATGTCATTCTTTTTCTAATTATATACTTGAATAATCTTGCTGAAATAACATAAAACAAGCCATATTAAAAATGACGATGTCTTTTGACAAATCGAATTCTCTAAGATCTAGTAACACTGATGTCAATACCTGTCAGGGTTAGCCCTTCCCATTGGCTATTGAAACCACATATGACGTAAAATAGGATCAATGTTAAATGATAATGTAATATGCAGATATGATCAAACGATCATTTTTATTGGATCCTACATATGAGATCTTATAAATGTTAACGTAATACCCCCCTTATTATAAGTAATTAAAACACTATATTATAAATCTTCTCTTTATAAACTAACAGAACTAGACACCTTTGGCGCAACGATAAAAAATAAAGTTTTACTTCTTAACTATAAAAAAATCAACTAAGCCTTTGTTCTCTTCTCTCATATTTTTAAAACAAATAGGATAACTTTTAACTCAGTTTTAATAATACAAAAATCAGCAAACTCTCATATATTGTGATAGTATGTTGCAACAAAGTCTTGCAACATACTAGCACTCTGTGTCGAAAGACTTATTTGAACAAGATAAACTACTACATCGATAATTATAAAATCGAATCAATCAGGTATAACGCAAGATACGAATCTCAAAATAAAACCAAAATCCTTAACTGAACTGAAAACCTAGTTCTAGCCGCTAATAAATAGGATACACCTAAGTTTAACCACCAGTGTGCGGCTATACCTAGTTCTAGCCGCTATAATGAAGGGTAAACCTAGTTGTAACCGAAGATAAGTAGGATACACCTAAGTTTAACCGCATGTGGCGGGCTGCGCCTAGTTGTAGCCGGGTAAAACTAGGTGTAGCCGCTCTTCGTCTATTAGCCGTCACTGTCACGATATTTGTCCGCGATGGATTCCCAAACTACTTAACCGATTTTAATGTTTTTTTTTAATGTGTGCTTTTTTCCAACTTGAGAGATAGGATAGCTTAGATCTTTAATTATAGTCGCAATTTTATTTTATTTCAAATTATTTGACTATAAAGATCGACCATTGTTTTTTTTTTAAATTCGTCCCGGTCGGGACAGGCAAAGGGAGCGTTGCCCATACAACCAGCGACCATTGTTTATTCGACGCGGGTCACGGGATAGCGCCATCGCTATCCCGTGACCCATGGCAACGTCCGTACGTGCCATGGTGACATACTTAGTCACTGATTCAATAAAATAATACGGGCGATATACTTTATATAATATGGCAAAGAAACGTTTGCCGGGACAGGTAGTACTAATACATAAACTTTTTCATTTAAAACTATCTGGTTTCATAATATTGTCATGTTCATGTTTTCATTTGCATTATACCGTCTTAATATATTATACACCGTACCTAAGCGAGATTTTAAAAAATATGTAACGTTAGACTTAATTTTTCTATCGTTTCTAAAAAAAATTACAGATCTAATACAAAATAAAACCGTGTTATTGACGACTTAAAAAATGTAGCCAAGTACTTACCGATTCTTACCAGAAGCCTAACTGGGCACTGCAAGCTCAACAAACACCTAAACAGAATGGGTATTTGTAGTATAACGACTTGCAGATTCTGTGAGGAGGTGGATGAAACACCTATTCACCTTCTCCTCGACTGTCCTGCTCTACTTCAGAGCAGGAACAGGCACCTTGGTCGCCACGAATACTCATCCACAGAGGAAATTCGTGGCACCAACCCCAACCATAACGTTCAATTTATGAGCAGTATTGGGTTGGGGATGATTCTCTAGTGCGAAGGAGTCACAATAGATCCTCATGGGTCGCAGTGACGCCAGGGCTATAGCGACCTGCCTTCTATTAAAAAAAAAAAAACTTACCGATTGCAGGCCAATTTCCACTTAGGCGCGGCGGGATCTAGTACCAATACTCCATCGCACTCCACACACCCCGACACGCCTGTGGAGTTGACGCCGTACGCGCATGTCGGATGCGTGCACGAGTTACAGCCGAAACCTTTCTTCATATCCCTGTAAAAATAGTTTTATATGACTCAAACATAAAGCCTTTACTTTAAGATATTGCGTTACTTAGTGTATACTGTATAGCTATTTAAGGTTCACTGGTTCTGTCCGTCAACTTTTTCAATGTGTTAGGGCTTAGGCAAAGACAAGCATACCTTGCATAAAAATATTTTCTGTGTAAATATTTTTTTCATTGAGCGGAAAAATTTATACGTTAAACAAATCTTTAATGAAGGCAAAGTTGATGTCAAAAAATGGCTGGAAACCTAATAAGATTTAGTGTCTAAACACACTATTCTGAAGTTCCGCGGCGGAATTTCCGCAAGATTCCGCCTGCAATGTATTTTAAATTACCGATGACACACCATGCCGAAATTCCGTCGCGTTATATTGTATGCGTTTGACATTGCTGACGTAATCATGCGGAATTCCCGCCGCGGAACTTCGGCCTAGACTGTGTTTAGACACTAATTATTTATTATTTATTTATTTAAGAAGCTACGGGTTGTTCGTATTTAGAACTACCATCCCTTCGATTTCTCGAGTTTGGAGACTTTAGACTATAAACTTTGTGTATCATCCCACAAAAAATTTGTATTGAGTTATGAATGTTCTTTAGGTCATTTAGAACAAGACTGCATTCAAAATTCAACAAAAAATGTTTGTGGGTTAGTACACAAATGCATAACAGTGACCAAATAGGGGTTGCAGTCAACATACCTGAACGGCGGATGGTTGTAGCAGTAGGGGCAGAGCGGGTAGCTCTTGCCTTTAGACCCGGAAGACCAGGACAGTAGCTCGAAGTCGTCAAGCGGGCACTTGAGTTCGCGGTAGATGCGCACCGTGCCGTTCTGTGGTAGCGTGTACGTGTCGTCGCAGTGCGAGCAGTGGAGACGCGCGGGCTTCGCCTGTAATAGAATAAGCGTTATTTAATCCTTCGATCGCGGCAAAACGAAACACAATTTGATGCATTCTTAAATAAGCTATTGCTGCTATTCAATGGGCATTGTCCAAAAAAAATCACATGTACATTTTATATTTTTTTTCGTTAGAATAGGGTATTTTAAGAATATAAATTAAATAATTTGGTCAACATTGTCAAACCTTTCTATCTTTTCTACCTATGTTTTACAGAATATGGAGCGTGGTGGGCAGGTGGACGTGATTTATACCGATTTTGAAAAAGCCTTCGATCGAGTGGATCACGGCCTCCTGCTCGGCAAGCTCCATAAACTGGGAATTCATGGTGATCTACTTCGGTGGGTCAAGTCTTATCTTACGAATCGTTCGCAAGCTGTTATTCTGGGGGTTTCAAGTCGGACTATGTAAAAATACCCTCGGGCGTTCCACAGGGATCACATTTGGGCCCCTTATTCTACTGTGTCTACATTTTCGACATTTACAAGTGCCTCACCAGCGCCAAACATCTACTTTATGCTGACGACAAAAAAATCTTCCTTGCGATCGGTTCATTGCATGACTGTGAACTTTTGCAACGCGATCTTAACGAATTATTTACTTATTACAAAGACAATAATATAACAGTAAATATCCGCAAATGCCAATGCATAAGTTTCACGCGTCGTAAAAATCCCATAATCTATCCGTACAATTTTAATAACCTTACCATAACTCGCGTTAGTAATGTAAGAGATCTTGGCATACATTTTGATTCCAGAATGCTTCTAACTATGCACTATGACAATATTATAGACAAAGCTTATCGTATGCTTGGTTTTGTGCAAAGGACGAGCAAACCCTTCACAAACATTCATTGTATTAAAATTCTGTATTTTGCTTATGTTAGAAGCATTCTGGAATACGCATGTCAAATTTGGTCTCCTTCATATGTCACCCACGCATCTCGCATTGAAAACATCCAGAAGAAGTTTATTCGTTTTCTTAATTTTAAGTCTGGCTCATCTTTTCCCACACGGAATTACGAAGAACAGTGTCGTTATTATAACATCATGCGCCTAGATGATCGTCGCGAATTATCTGATATGTGTCTTTTGTATGATGTACTGAATGGTCACTTAGATAGTCCTGATCTGTTGAAATTAGTCTCGTTTAACGTACCCCGTCGCAGAACACGTCAAACTCCTCTATTTTATGTTCCATTTCAGTACACTAATTATGCAAAAAACTGTGTTCTCACGAGGATTTTACAAACTTACAACATAAAATTTTCGCATATTGATCCATTCATAAAAACAAAACAATCGTTCAAATCAAATATCAAATTATCACTGCTAAGTGCTACATAACTGATAAGCCTGTGAGACGGTTAGTGTGGTTGCTAGTTTTAAATTAAATAAAACTTGTACTGACTTCATATCTTGCTTATTATATATCCGTATTTATAATTCTCAGTTTTACTATAATATTTTATAATTTATTTTTAATTTATTATGTTATATATATTTATATAAGTACACAATATTTATTTAACATCTATCCACCAAATGTAAATTATACATATTTATACCATATATTATAGGTCTATATATACTATAATTTAACTCACAATAAATAATTGTGGCTTGTAAAATTTCTAAATTCATATTATTATAATTAGCATTACTTAAGTGTCAAACATACTGTTTTCATTTTTAGCTCTATGTTGTTACTTCTGGTAAATTTCCCTTATTGTAATTAGTTGTGGATAGCTGTTATTGGCCCTATGTACTTACTGTTTTCCGTTAGCATACTGCATATTATTGTAAAATTGATGGCTGTTGCTTTCCCAAATAAATAAAATAAATAAAATAAATTTTGAAATTCATTGGCTAGTTTTTTCTCAATAAATTTTTAAAGTTTCGCTCTGACGTCATCATCGGCGGCCAATTGACCTCTGCAGTATGTTTTTTTTCCTTTCAATCTTATTTATAATGGCTGGTTCGTCAAATATAAGTTATCATTATGTGAAAGCTGATACGAGAAGCTTACCAAAAGTTCGAAACGTAATGTTGGTCGAATTTATTGCTAATTTAACGCAATTGAAGGTCAAACTAAGGTTAAACATATTTGTTCAAAAATATAAGTAACTAATGGGTATTTTTTTTTGTTTATATACAGAAAAGCGATCACTGACCTTATTCCTCGAAATGTTTTTGTAATGAGCAAAATTAAAAAAAAAATGGACAATCCCCATTGGAAGAGGCTGCCAAGTCGGGGGAGCAGCAAGTCTGTCAATTGTATTTATTACTGCAATGTTTTTGACGCTAGAGTGGATCACCAGCATTGACAGTAAACAAAAATTTCTATGACTATAGATAAAAAATCAGTTTTGAATGACTATCATTTTAAAATACGGTTGGAGAGTAGTGTTTTGTGTCGAAGTCGAACTGGAACTCGACTCGAACTCGACTCGAACTCGAACTCGACTCGAACTCGGTTGTCTGTAAAGTCGGTTTACTGACGATAGTTGAACGTGCCAACATCATAGCCTTAAATGGAACGCCTCAGAGCGAGGTAACGCCGCATATTGCGTCATGTTTTTTCGTGCGCGCAGCCCATATCGAATTATAAGACGTTGTCACGTCAAAAACGAGTATTACTTTTTCCCCACAAGGATTTGTTACAAGGATAAGATCTAAGTAAGTACATCTTTAGTATGAAAAAGTCCGACAAAATGTTGAATTACTAACTGTGTTCTGATTGGCCAATATTGTTTCAGCCATGTTCGCATCCATTCGCGCTGTACTGTTTCAACTTTCAACCTGAGCGTAATTTACTATTTTATAGAGCTTATTTTTCTTTAATCATATCTAGACTGACCTGAATATACCGCATATAACGCCGACACTTGCCACATCGCGACAGCGCTTTGCCACTCGTCTTGAGAGACGAGAAACTGACTTCGAACAACTGATCCATCGCCTCAATAGAGCGAACAAAGTACTGGAACTTGCGACGGAATATCTCGCCGGTATGCGCCAACACCGCGTGGAAGTCGGCCCGGCCTACCGCTATGAGATTCAACTGCTCTTCGACCGCCGAACGCATAGTGGGCAGAACTAACTCGGGATCGATCTGAAAACAAATAATTGATGATTTATTTTACTAAAAAAAACTAGAAAACTGACGTGATGATATGCATCACACAAAAACGAAAACATCTCGAAAGCACAAAGCAAAAAATTGATCGAAATTCGACATGTAAGTTGTGGTGGTGTGCGCGTGTGTTTGCGCTCATACGTGCATGCGGGATGCCAGCGTATGTTTTAGTACGGATACTTCACACTACGTCAGTCTGACACCGTGCTAAGTACCAGAAGGACTTGAGTTACGGGTACGAGACAACGGAAATATCCATACTAATATTATAAATGCGAAAGTGTGTCCGTCTCATGTCTGTCTCTCACTTTAACACGCCCAAATCGCTAAACCGATTGTGCTGTTTGGTATGGAGATACTTTGAGTCTTGGGAAAGGACATTTAAATGTTATTAAAAAATTTTTAAATATAATTATGTATGTATGCGTGTACACTGTACGTACGTGGGTGCGCACTGCGTTTATTTGTTCGTTCGTGCGTGCGTTTGTTCTTACCTTCTGATAACCATGTACGAGTACAACGCCCAAGCTAGTGGGCACGAGGCGACGGCCGGGGCCCACAGTGACATAGTTCCGTTGACAGATGTTGTTGATGTGTACAGGTATGGACGCGTCGGTGCCTATTCCATGCTTCTCCATAAGAGTGATAACCTGATGAACAATAAAATAAATGCTAACGAAAATGAAGAAATTATATCATAAATAGATGTAGGAAATTGTCACAAATCTATCTAGCAAAGGCGTGATTTTTACGTTTCAGTTTACATTTAGGTTTTACTTTTATTTGTTATTGGAAAAATAAATAGAGAACACACACAAATATATAAAAAGACAGAAACTTTTAGGAATGTGTAAGGAATAGAAAATAAGCAGCTCTCATTATTGTTGCATATTCAGACAAGTTGATGTTTAGGCAGATGGCAAACCTACATAATTTAGTCGCGTTATAGTTCTTGCAATCTACGATTGCGCGTCGCCCTTAGTTGTGTGAGTGACCATATCTATACACGCGTACATGGCTCGCTCGCTACTGACTGCTCCGTCGGGTACGCACACTAACGAAAATGTCTATTCACATTTCCAACTACAAATAAAGGCGACGCGCACTCTTAGATTGCAATAACTATACGTCAAACCTAGCCAGTATCCGTCAGATCACGGATAGTATCTCTAAGTAGTCTGTGGATCACGGATAATATTGAATCATAGCTGTTCATAGACTAAGAAAAATTATTGAAGTGACATTAAAGGACAAAGGTACAATTCCGTGCACAGCGTGCGACAGTCGCAAGCCGCGCGCGGCCTACGACTGTCGTCGGCCGCTCGCGACAATAGTCATTGTATGAAAATGTATGGTACAGTCATTATATAAGAATGTATGGCGACAGACGGGCGCGGGCTTCGGAAGCGGTGTCATACATTTTCATACAATGACTATTGTCGCGAGCGGCCGACGACAGTCGTAGGCCGCGCGCGGCTTACAACTGTCGCGATGCACGGAATCGTACCTTTAACTGACCAAATGACGCAGGTCCGTCAACTGCCTAGGAATCAATTTCTTCGATAGTACGAATAATTCACATATATTTTTGCGTAGATAAAATGAGATACAAATAATAATGAGAAGCTCTTCCATACTAACCTCAGACTCGGTAAGATAGTCAGGCGGGTTGGTCTGGCACTCGACTAACCGATGATCGTGAGCTCGTAGTACGTCATCTACATTCAGTACCGGAACGAACTCGTCTTTTCCGAACGCCTAGAAAGAGACAGATGCACGTGTGAAAGGGAGAGAAATAGAGGGATTATAACTGTTCCATTCTTACTGTTAGTCATATCATGTCGTTTCTTATAAAACTTAATACTTATGTGGACAATAAAAATAAGTTCATGATTTTTCTATACTTATTATAAAACAAAGTTGCTTTTTTTCCCTCATGTCCCTTTGTTCCCTTTAATCTTTAAAACTACGCAACGGATTTTGATGATTCTTTCAGTGTTAGATAGCCCATTTATCGAGAAAGGTTATAGGCTATATTTTATCACGCTAAGATCAATAGGAGCGAAGAAATAGAGGAAAATGTGGAAAAAACGGGGGAAATTATTTGAAAGGGCTAACTTGAATGCGCTAATCTCAGGAACTACTGGTCCGATTTGAAAAATTATTTCAGTGTTAGATAGCCCATTTATTGAGGAAGGCTATAGGCATAATTATTTTTAGTGGCTATATATTTTATACCCGTGCGACGCCGGGGCGGGTCGCTAGTTGATAATAAATTAAAATCTTTATGTAATTTATTCGTCAGAGAATAGGATTCTCGGGTTAACCCAACATGCCCCGTACGAGCACCGGTGATCGCGACAACAATAGAATAGAATACAATGGTATTTCCGAGAATCTCCGATCGAAGGATATTTTAATGAATTCAAATTTTTTAATCACAAAAAAATCGATACACAGCTGCTGTAAAAAATATAACAAACCATAGTTTTTTTTTTTAACATACTAAATATTATTCACGAAAGAGTACAAATCCGAAGTTTTCATACCTGCCAATGCATAATTTCAGTGTAACCCGCATCAATGAGCGTGTTGCCTGTATAGTAGAAAGTCTCAGAGCCCACTTGGAAAGTGAGCGTGGTTGAGAGGTATTTGCAGTCGCGCGACAAAGTCGCGATGAAGTGTCGCGTTACGTAGTCGTAGATACGCCACATGTCGCCTTCCAATTCCGCTTCGGCTGCAAAAGTAAAGTCGAAGTCTTTGAAATTGCACATCGACTTTGTTTAACTTTTATAATATTAGTATGGAAGTATGGATTATACTTCCATACTAATATTATAAAAGTGTGTATATCTGTCTGTATGTCTGTCTGTATGTCTGTTACCTCTTCACGCCTAAACCGCTGAACCGATTTTGCTGAAATTTGGCATGGAGATACTTTGAGTCCCGGGAAAGGACATAGGATACTTTTTATCTCGGAAAATGTACGGTTCCCGCGCGATAAACTAATTTTGGCACAACGGAGTTGCGGGCGTCATCTCGTAATATTGTAAATGCGAAAGTGTGTCTGTCTGTCTGTCTGTTACCTCTTCACTAACCGCTTAACCAATTTTGATGAAATTTGGTAAAGGGATACTTTGAGACCTGAGAAAGGATATAAGATACTTTTTATCCCAGAAAAATGTACAGTTCCGTCGCGATAAACGAATTTTGGCGCAACGGAGTTGCGGGCGTCCGTCATCTCGTAATCCGTCATCTATTGTAAATAAAAACCGGCCAAGTGCGTGTCGGGTCACGCGCAATATAGGGTTCCGTAGTACCGCTAGTTTTTGACATTTTTTTGTGGTCAATGTACCGTACATTTATAGCGTGTTTTACACTACTAACAACATCATCTCAGTTACTTTCAAAGGAATTTGAACAAAAAGTTCCTTTATACTTCACCGAATACATTTTTTTTTAGTTGATCGACTATTACTCAATAACTTATGAAGTCTTCTTAGCCGTGATAGTTTTCCTTTTAAATTCAGCATATTTCCTACTCTCGTGAATTTTTTCACATTTCCAGAACCAACCGTTTAGCTGGTAGAAGGGGGGGACACTGTACTCTAACGATTTTTTCCACTTTAAAACTTAATATTTCACAAACGGATCCCTAAATCGGAAAATGATCTATGAATACTCGCAATATTTTTAAAAAACCTATTCAATGACACCCCACACGATGGGGTGGGCGCGAAAAAAAATATTCATCCCCGCTTGATGTGTAGGGGAGGTACCATAAAAAAAATTTTTTTTAAGATTTCACGTACCATTTTATTGCCATCATTAATATGTGTATTCATGCCAAATTACAGCTTTGTAGGTCCTATAGTCTCTGAATAAAACCGCGGACAGACAGACAGACAGACAGACGGACGGACAGACGGACAGACGGACGGACTGACCGAAACTATAAGGGTTCCTTGTTGACTACGGAACCCTAAAAAATGAATCCATATTTCACTTGGTTACGACATCACGCGTAAACGGCTGGACTAATTTTGCTGAAATTTGGTATGGAGATACTTTGAGTCCCGGGGAAAAACATACGATACATTTTGTCCCGGAAAAACGGTTACTGCACAATATACTTTTATGATTTGCGCGTAAACTAATCAATCGATGTACGGGAACAACTATAAATATAAACTAAAGTCCACGCGGACGAAGTCGCGGGCAACAGCTAGTAATATTAAATATTATATTATAATTAATTATAAGATCATCTATTTAACTTTAGTCTCCCGATAACACTTACATGCAGGCCGCAATGGCGTGATGGGGGGATGGTCACCGGCGTCATGTCCCTTCTTGGGCTTGTTAATACCATTGGCGATAATAGCGCGCACCTCCGCACCCCATTTCGATGAGTTCTGTTGCTGTCGCAGTGAACCTCTAAAATAGATGTTACATGTTAAATTTTCCTTTTAAATAAATAAATGCTACATATAATTATTATAGCTGAAACAAATACGAGTAATAGCTATAATGCTTTTTTTTATAGCTTCTACTAAAAAAATATTCAAACCATTGTTTTGTTATCCTCCTTCCTTTCTCTATCCTATCCTTGTCTTTTTCAGTTACGTAACTTTTTCAACATAATTAAGGTAAATGACTAGTAGATTGGACAGTACCAGTCATTGGAAAGAGCACTAAAACACAATATTTATTAATGTTGCTTTAAAAGTTTCCTGGTTTTAAAGTAAAAAACGCCTGTTTTTTAAGAAAAACAATTAGTTTTTAAAGCAACATTAATAAATATGGTGATTTTGTGCTTTTTCCAATTACTAGTACTGTCCAATCTAGTAGTCATTTACCTTAGGGGAATGGGGATTGTCCATTTTTTTTTTAAATTTTGCTCATTACAAAAACATTTCGAGGAATAAGGTCAGTGATCGTTTTTCTGTATATAAACGAAAAAAATACCTATTAGTTACTTATATTTTTGAACAAATATGTTTAACCTTAGTTTGACCTTCAATGGCGTTAAACTAGCAATAAATTCGACCAACATTACGTTTCGAACTTTTGGTAAGCTTCTCGTATCAGCTTTCACATAATGAGAACTTGCATTTGACGAACCCGCCATTATAAATAAGATTGAAAGGAAAAAAATACATACTGCAAAGGTCAATTCGCCGCCGATGATGACGTCAGAGCGAAACTTTAAAAATTTATTGAGAAAAAACTAGCCAATGATTTTCAAAATTATTTAATTTATATTCTTAAAATACTTAAAATACTATTTTAACGAAAAAAATATAAAAAGTACATGTGATTTTTTTTAGACAATGCCCTTACTTTCTGTTTGAAGGTACTTATATATTTAAAATAAAATAAGTCACATGAGATCAGTAACTCACTTTTATAAATAAATGGTTCATAAACAACAAAATTAAACAGTTTTAGAAAAATCAAATAAATATAACGGTGAAAAAAAAAACATAAATTGCACGCCAGGTCGACGAGTGTTAAGCCGGCTGTACACTCTCGCCGAGACACAGCGACGCGGCCCGAGTGCGAGTGTAAATGGGTGCGCTCGCCTCGTCTCGCCTGTCTCGGACCCTCTCGGTCCGTTGTCGGTATTTTGCGCCCGAGACAAAGGGTCTCGCGAGGAAAACGAGCGCACTACTACTAGTCCCGCCATTGGACAGTGTAGAACAGAAAAATAACAATATTAAACGACATTATGAGTCATTATCTGTGAGAAATAAAATTAAATATGATTATAAATCTTTGGATTACAATGATATCTTTCGATGCATGGTGAATGGTGAATGGTCGTTTTGGTCCATCTTGTCTGAGTTCTTAACTGCGATTGAACTAAGCGAGAATGTACATGATCGCACTCGGGCAAGGGGCTCTCGCACGAGACTCTCGCCCGAGAGCTCTCGGCGAGAGTGTACAGCGGGCATAAGATGGCATACTCGTATCGATATGGTACTCGTAAGACAACATACCATGATTCCTTAGACTTTGATGGTATGTCGTCTTATACAACACGTAAATCCAGGCTGCATCATCATCCCTCTAGAGTATAGTTGTCAGTGGTGTAAGGATTCATAAGTTCTTCATCATCGTCAAAAAATATACAATGCTTGTTACCAATTTAGCGGAAACATATATAAGTAACTATAGTATGTTATCTTAAGCCAACGTCTAGTATGTCATCTTACCAAATGAGTATTAGTGGATACATTTAAATTTTGTAAAAAAACACTTAACGTAAGAACACGCTATTATTAATATTTGTGGCCTATAAGATTCCATGCTCATAATAACAATTTGTTATAAGAAAATATTCTGACCTTATACGTCTTTTCACCACAAAACAAAAACGTAACAAAATTTTTCTCTCATCAAAATTAGGAAAACCTTTTTTACTTTGTAAAGTACGGTCCCTGTCCGGCATACTAAGTTGGGCTACTAAGGGCACACTGAGGTACTCCATAAAACGTCACATGTTCACAGAATGCACAATTAATTCAACGAATTTTGCCAATGACTACGTCATCTTAAGCACAATTCCCCTATGTTGAAAAAGTTACGTAACTGAAAAGGACAAGGATGCATAACAAAACAATGGTTTGAATATTTTTTTAGTATTATTTACCCTATTAGACAAAAATAGGGCACAATAAATTATCAGCAACATTAGTTAATTTTTTTTTGACGTGATAACGTCTTATAATTCGATATGGGGTGCGCGCCCGAAAAACATGACAGTTCATGTGTGTTCACCTCGCTCTGAGGCGTTCCATATAAGGCTTGAAGTGCAAGCGAGAGCGCGGAACGAGCGACAAGGAAGCACAATCGGCCTTTGCGTTCGGCAGCGTTCGACATCCGTCACTCTTCTAAGTCCTACTTGAGTGAGCGATGCGTCTGCGTGGACAGCTGCTATATTATATACTAGCTGTCCCGGCAAACATTGTTTTGCCATATAAAGTATTTCTACTTCATTCGTTGATACAAAATCTTACCCCCTCTTTTGTCCCGTAAGAGGGTTGGGGAGAAAATGTTATAAGTACACCAAATGTTAAGTTGAAAAACACAGTAAATAAAATAAAGTCCATTAAAGAAAAAAGTTTGATGCAAAATCTGACCCCTATTTGGTCCCCTCAGAGGGGTGGGGATGATTTTTTTTTATATCAAATGTTGAGTTCAAAGAAGACAAATATATCTGCAAAAACCGTTTGCAAATCGGATCAGTAGTTTTCATGTTAAAGAAAAAAGTTTGATACAAAATATTACCCCCTCTTTTGTACCTTTAGAGGGGTGGGGGGAAAAAATTTATACACCAGATGTTAAGTTGGAAGAAGACAAATATATCTGCGAAAACCGCATTCAAATCGGATCAGGTTTTCGTGTGATGCTGGAACAAACATACAGACAGACAGACAGACAGACAAAAATTTAACCACATTTTTGGCTTCTATAGCGATGTAGTGACACACCCCACTTATTATTTTTTTAATATCTTTAATGTACAGAATTCTCATTTCTACAGTTTTATTATAGTACGAGATACGACTGCAGAACTGTGCAGGTATCGAGTACACGCTTAAAACCACATTTTTACAAATATTTATGATAAGGAGAACCTATTTCTACTGGGGTGCCAGTCCAAATGTGATTATTCTGTCTAAATTTAATTATATGGATGCAGTCTTCGGTCCGCGATTGTTGGCTAAAACTGAGAGACTAGTGCAACGTGTGCAAAATGCTTGCGCGAGGTTTTGCTTTGATATTCCCAAAAGGGCTCACGTGACTCCTTATCTAAATGAAAACTTTATTTTAAAAATGCGACATAGACGCAAGCTTCACTTGGCGTGTCTTCTTTTTGGCGTTATAAAATATAAGGAGCCAAGTTATCTTTTTGAGAAACATGTGTCAAGGCTATGTGCGCCTCAGTTAACTTTGGAGCGACACAGAACAGCCGCCTTCAAAGGCAGCTTCCGCTATGCCGCGACCAAGTGTTGGAATAATATTCCACCCCCAATAAGGAACTCGCAGAGTTTAAATACTTTTAAAAAGAAACTTAGGAGATTTATTCTTGATCACCAAATGGCTGAAGCTTCCTTGAAAATAGACACTAGTGCAATATAATATTAATAATGTGTTTCTTTTATTTTATTTATATCTATTTATTTTATTGTTCACCTTTTCACAATATTTATTAGTACAGTTTAATGTTGCATGTTGCATGTTTATTATACATAATAATATGATATTTATACACCAATTTTATATTTTTAATTAATTTATTTTTTTTTAACCTTATTTATACATTTTTACCTACAATGAAATTCTGAAGTTACGTTATTCAATGAAATTCTTGTTTTAGTTTTAATTTTATTATTATTATTTTAGATTAGTTGTTGGGTTATTGATTTAGATGTGGTTTCCCCCTTTTTTGTTTTAACTATATTTTTTTATTTACTCTGGTTTTAAATCTTAATTATAAAATGCTATAATTATTATTGAAGATACGTATATTTTTAGGTACATTTCTGATATTTGTGTCTTTACTCTTTTCAACTTAAAATACTTTTGTGACTTGCTGTTTTCTATATTGTTGTATCATTATATAAATTTTAATTGTGTCTGTGAACCCGGATTGATGTCCGTGACGTCACCTGTCGGCCCAGCGGAAGATCAGCGCTGATTGCTTGCAGTCAGCATATGCTGAGCTGCGTCGGCTTGTGCTCGGAAACATTTTATGATGTATTATTATTTATTGTAACTAGCTATGTATGTTTTCTTGCACAAATAAACGTTTTCTTTCTTTCTTTCTTTTCTAATATTTTGAAAAGTAAAAACAAGAAAGAACTGGTTAAGTTTTTGTACGCAGGTCCTATTGATAAGGAGATAGTTAGATATAAGTCCAGTTTGACCTACATGGGAGAGGTATCTGCACGCTTATCCAAAATAATGAAAAACAACGATATGCATGTCGCATTCAGGACAAATAATACTTTAAAACATCATTTGTGTCATAACAAAGACCGGATTGATGAAAAATATCAGTCCGGTGTCAATAAGATCGATTGTCCTGAATGCGATAGTGTATATGTGGGTCAAACTGGACGCAGAAAGAACATATCGCGGCTTATAGGAATGGTCATCCTGATAAGTCACATTTTGCTAAACATCTTTTAGATAGTAATCATACCGTGCCCGATGGCCATTCCTATAAAGTTTTACATAAATGCGATAAAGGATTTCGGCTGAGCGTGTTGGAACAATTAGAGATCATAAAAGAAAAGAAAAATAACAGATTTGCATTGTTGAATGACCAAACTTGCTTGACTACGTCACCGCTTATTAATATGTTCGGGGGTACTGGTGAGGGTAGTGGGGGTAGTGGGGATAGCAGCGGGGCTTGATAGGGTATAAAAGGCGGTGTTTTGGCCGACGGCGGCACTTGACAGACGTTGTTCGTAGAGTCCACATCCTGAGGATGCTCCGGTGTTGGAGCGAAACGCGCGTCGAGGTTTTCAACCTGCATGGTGGTGAGGGGCCTTGCACGGATTTGCCAACATTATTGCTTGTGTGGTGGTGGTGTTTGTAAGTTCTTGCATGCGAGTGTACGCATAGGCAGTGTGGGAGGAGGGAGGTGCTGTACGCATGCCTATGCGTGCACTCACTCATTTACTTAAAGGTGGAAGTTTATTTCGCGGAATATTGCTAAAAATAATAACAAACTAAATTTTAAGCTATGGATTTCCGCAAAGTAGCGGGACAATAGTTAATGGAATCAGGCGGATTCCATTAACTATTGTCCCGCTGGACCAACAAGACGCTGACGTAAGTGCTGCAATTGTCGATATTTTGCTACTCGAAGTTGGTAGTGAGGTGACACTTGTAGTAACTATTGTTTTTACGTAACATTTTTAATTTTTTTTTTTTTTTTAATATAAAATGTAGAGGTCCGATAGCAGTAAAAAATACAATAAAAGTACTTTGGTGATATATTCAAATAGAACTTTGTTCTTTGCATAGGTCGATTTGAAAGAAATACATCGAAATAACTTTAGGTTACAGTCGAAAAAGTTTGTTTCTATTTATAGAGATTCGGAAGCGAGGGTTAAGGGATTAAGGATAGTTGAAACTATCGTCAGTAAACCGACTTTACAGACAACCAATTTTTTTAACACGTAAAAAGGGTTAAGATTTAAAATTTAACTTCAATTACACAGTGCAGTTTATATTTCAAAGAATAAAAATATTTACTTACATTAAATCAAAGTTTTCTGAATAGCTGGTTGTTTCTGTACGAGGGTATGATATGTAACCTTGCGTATAAAGACGCTCAGCAATCTGGAAAATTAGACAACATTATTTCGTATTATTAAAATATGGATAGCTAGAGATATCAATAGCTTTTACTTACATTATAGTTTAATTTCAATTTAAAAGACTTCTCAGAAACATTTTTATTTATTTATTTTACATAATATTTTATTGCACACAAGATTACATAAAAGTTGACACAGAAAGACGACACAAAGGAACTGCTTATTTCTAAAGAAATTTCTTACAGCAGCCCCACGGAGAGAGATGTGATATAAGATATCAGGTAGAGCGTGCACAAATACATTCTATACAAAAGAAAAAAAATATATTCTTAAGTAATACTTAAAATCAATAAAAATTGCAACAACGTACTTGCATAGCGTGATGTGGTCCCATACCCAATCCAGAACTGGCCACTCTCATCAACTCCACTGTATTCAGCGCCACTGGACGAGGTTTAATTTTCTCTTTTGCCTGAATATGTGTAACACTGAAATACACAATTTTGTAATTACAATCAATGTTTATTATCACCACCACACACCAAATAAATACTTTTAAACTTTTTACTTTCGATATGTTAGTAAATGTTGAACACATAGTACTTATATTAAATATATTTAATAATCGAAACATGCTTACGTAGCTTCTTTAATTTCCTTGATACCAGCAAGAAACATGTTCGCAATGTCTTTTTCAAAACTCCTTATTCTTTTCCATTCCAATGGCAGTTCCCTTCCCTCAGAGGTTGAGGCCGTAACTCGCAGCACCCAATAGGTCTCCGGCTTGAATGTTTGGATTTCATCGTGACGTTGAACGCAAAACCCAAGAGTTGGTGTTTGACATGGACCATAGGATATCAAAGATGCATCCAAATCTCCATATCTACCTACAAAAAAAAATATATGTATTCCATTTTCAAATGAAATGTGCTATTATGCCCCATTTATTACTTACCTTGAAAATATTTTGTCTGGAAACGGGTGAATGCACAGCCGATACGTAAATCTAGTTCCTGACGTGCGTCCACACTTCTGGACTCATTCTCATTTGGTCTTACTAGAGCGAGCATAGCAGCCTTGATATCCTTATCTGTGATGGCGGAGAACCGAGCTCTGTATGTTACCAGTGGAGAAAACACATCTCCTTTCATATAGGATTGGACACATGACATAACCTGAAATGTTTTTTATACTAAATAAACATTAAAAAGATATGATTATGCTTAGGACTTAGGATAATGGATTCAAAGTTTACACAAGATTAACACAGTAAAAACTCACTTCAAAACAAATATTTTCTCCCTCCTTATCACAATCTAACCACAGTATGAGGTAGTCGCAGCCTCTGGCTTCTTGAGCTAGAAATGCCGGTATTCTCAGCCTAGGCATAGCTTCCTTCTTTTCTGTAGGACAGCTAAACAGCTCTACAGGGTCCACCTTATCCCAGTTGTTGTATTTACCAGTGAAATCTAAGCTCATAACGTGTCCACACACAGATGTCATCTTAAACCGAACAGATTCATTCTTGAATGTTCCGTTCCATTCGTGCACCGAGCATGCGGAGTTAGAAGCTAAAAGTTTTAAATGTTATTACTGTCAGTACTTATAAGTTATTCCGTACAACTTGTGTTTTAGCATAATAAGCTTGAGGTCACAAACCTTTACTAGTGCTGCACTTCCCATTGCTTAATATATTGGCAAGATTTTGAGCTAAGGAAGGCTTTTCAGCCACCATCAACGCCGTTTTCATGGTGAACGAATGTTGATGTTTTTTAGTGAAAAACTAAGGTGTAAAGTATTTACTGGAAAACTATAGCTATCGTCGCTAGATCGAAAGCATATTGTTGCACTTGAATTATAAATAAATCAAGTTTTTAAAAGAAAACAACGAAACAATAATTCAATTTCTGAAAATTGACTGAAGTCGAGTGTCGACAACTGACAAGTCAAGGATGACAACTGACATCATCAGCCGGTATATTTTCCTTTTCCTTCCGGCACTTAAAAAACTTTAGTATTTGCCTAATTACCTAATATTGTTTTAATAATATTTATATTACTATAAACTATTACTACTATTATTACTATTATTATTTATAAATTAGTAATCATTGTTGATAGTATGGGCAAATATTGGTCCATCATAGGTTACCGTTAATGATGGTGTGCCGTGTGAAGAATAGGTTTCGCTTCTCAGGCTTCTGATTTCCAATTTCCATTCAAAAAAGGTTATTAGGTACCTACTGGCTTCTGCCTGGTGGGCGGTGGCTGGTTATTACTTAAGCGCTTATTCCACTTATCCTAGCTAGGATCCTAACTTTCTAAATTTATTCCACTTGACTAAATTTTTTCCGATTTAGAATCCTAGCTGAACTTCCTAGCTAGGATCAAGGATGGGTAAGCGACTGAGTATTTGCTCAGACCAGAGTAAATACTCAGCAAAAGTGAATTTAGACACTCAGTATTTACTTTTAGCTGTGTATTTATGTTTTACTAACCAGAATTGAATTATCTAAGGTTTTTCTTTATTTATTATTTATTTTTATGATATTTTTAAGTAGCTATGTTCTTTATAAGTATAACCACTAACCAGTATATAAATGAAAATAAAATTATATAATTTACTGAATGCAAAATTTTCTTTTTGCATTTTTTGGACTCAGTAACGAAAAATTTGGTACCTCAGCTATGGAATAATTAATTTTGATGATAGACCACCTACCTAATTTTGGTATTTAGGCAGATGATTTTTACAGTGTCGGTGTTATAAAAAAGACGGTTGGAGAGAAGTGTTTTGTGTCGAACTCGAACTCGACTCGAACTCGAACTCGGTTGTCTATAAAGTCGGTTTACTGACGATAGTTGAACGTGACAACGTCATTGCCTTAAATGGAACGCCTCAGAGCGAGGTAACGCCGCATATTGCGTCATGTTTTTTCGTGCGCGCAGCCCATATCGAATTATAAGACGTTGTCACGTCAAAAATGTCATAGGTTTTATTACAATATATCCTACTAATATTATAAAGACGAAAGTTTCGATGTATATATGGATGTATGGATGTTTGTTACTCTTTCACACAAAAACCACTGAACGGATTCTAGTGGAACTTTACAATTATACATACATATAGCTTATACATCAGAATAACACATAGGCTACAATTTTAACTGACTTTCAAAATGGAGGAGGTGTTATGTTCGTTTTTGGAACGAAGTTCACTATCCCACGTTCGGCGTAAATCTGAAGGCTAGACAGAACGATATTCGACTTTGATTTGACCTCGACACTTTTTTATAAGTACCTATGGGCGCCGGCAGGGGGGTGCCTTGGGAATCTCGGGATCAACAGGAATTATTGAAATAAATAGGGTTACAAAAGATTTTGTAACCCTATTACCATGCCGTACAAAAATAGTTCGTAATGTTCCTGCACTAAATTTATTCTGTTGACGTACATAGACAGTCACTGTTCGTAAAAAATTAAAATAAAAGAAAGAAAACTAAAATCTGCACTCCTTGGAAATTATTTCTTCCGGTGCCCATGTTAGTACATGCATTTTAGGGGCAGATGGCGTTGATAGTGAGTATTCCTGTGCGTCAACTAGATGGCGTTTTTTTTAAATAAAAGCGACGCGTTGTTAGTATTCCTGGGCGTCAAAAGATGGCGTTTTTTAAATATTTTTTTGGAGTGTATAGTATGTAATATGTATACAGGTTTTTTGAACATAAATGAATAACTTCGTTCCAATGGGGTGTCCCTTGATACCTCTCAAGTTTTTTATGTTCAACGATTACTCCGCCGTTTGTGAACCGATTTTCAAAATTTTTCTTTTGGTGTAAAGGTTATCATCCCAATTTGGTACCGTATTTATAAAAGTGGTGACCTGATAAGGGGATCCATAAGAAATCGAGGGAACTCCTCAAAATTTACATGGAAACATGTGATGACTGATGACTTCGGTTTCGTGAGCAGTATTCTAAGCATATGCTACCAACAAGTAAGATTTTGCACCGGGTGTACTATGGTTCGGAAGGTGCTGAGAGAACTCCTGACTCTTTATAGATACAAGTTTGGAAGTTTCGACGTTGTTTTAAGAACGGAAAGCATAATATGCTACTACGCAAATTACATTCATCATCATCAATCACTACCATAAACCTTATAAATATGGAAAAAAAATTCTAGCCTGAATAGTTTGCGAGAGAGACCCTTCCAAAGCGGGAAAATGTATGTGCCTCATTTTCGATTGAATCGAATGTTTAAATGCCAGTTTTATAATAATATTTAGATAAAAATAGTAAAAATAAAATAAAAAATTTAGAATATATGATTTTCAACCAACGAATATGCTGTTGACAGGGCTTAATTAATACATGGAGGCTGATAGCCGCATTTTGGCATGCAGAAGCATGCCAAAGACACGGTGATGAATGGAGCAATAAACATATTAATATTACTAGACGTGCCGCGCGGCTTCGTCCGCGTAAATCTGAAATTTCGCGGAAACCGTATATTTTTCATAAATTAATAACCCATATCTCACGTAGTCTACTTAGATATATTCGTGTCAAATAACATAAAAATTGCTCCAGTAGTCTGTGAGATATTAGTCCTTTCAAATAATTTTCCCCGTTTTTTTTACATTTTCCTCTGTATCTTTGCTCTTATTGGTCTTAGCGTGATAAAATATAGCTTATAGCCTTCCTCGATAAATAGGCTATCAAACACTGAAAGATTTTTTCAAATCAGACCAGTAGTTCTTGAGATTAGCGCGTTCAAAAAAACAAACTAACAAACAAACTCTTCAGCTTTA
The DNA here is from genome assembly GCA_937595015.1 of Polyommatus icarus. Lineage (NCBI taxonomy): Eukaryota > Metazoa > Arthropoda > Insecta > Lepidoptera > Lycaenidae > Polyommatus > Polyommatus icarus. The sequence continues at coordinate 19,649,196 of OW569323.1, read as the reverse complement.
TTTTCACATATTCCTCTGTATCTTTGCTCCTATTGGTCTTAGCGTGATAAATATAGGCTTTAGCCTTTTTCGATAAATAGGCTATCAAACACTGAAAGATTCTTTTAAATCGGATGAGTAGCTCCTGAAATTAGCGCGTTCATAAAAACAAACTCTTCAGCTTTATAATATTACTAGACGTTCCGTGCTGCTTCGCCCGCGTAAATTAGATATTTCACAGACAAATTAGTCCACAATAAATAGCCTATGATTCTTCACGTTCCTACTTTTTATCTGTGCCAAATAACAGGAAAATTGCTGAAAAAATCTTTCAAATAATTTCCTCCGTTTTTTCAAATTTTCCTCTATTAATAAAATTTAGCCTATAGCCTTCCTCAATAAATGGGCTATCTAACACTGAAAGAATTTTTCAAATCGGATCAGTAATTACTGACTCATACTAAGATTAGCGCGTTTAAATAATGCTTCTTCTTCTTTTTACGTTGTTTAACATCTTTATCGTGCAAATATGAGTCCTAAAATGAATTTAGCATTCATAAGTCATCCGAATATGGTACCGAACTTGGAATAGTACCATAATTAATGCCTCTATACAGATTGAGACTCTATTTTCCTCCAGAGCAGAAGCTGCTAAAATTAAAAAAAAACTAACATCAAAAATCGCGGTGGTTCTACATCATAAAGCCCCATCCCCACTCGCGTGCGAACCGCGCGCGACGCCGCGAAATTTCCGCGAAACGTGAGTGTGGATCCGGTTCGCATATTTTTCGCACTTCGCGGCTGGTTCCCCGGCCGCATCCACACTCGCACGCGGACCGTGCGCGACGCCGCGGCGCCGCGAAATTTCTGCGAAGCATGAGTGTGGATCCGATTCGCATATGTCTCGCACTTCGCGGCCCGTTCCCCGAATGTTGTCGGTTTTTTGTCCCGCGACAAAGGGTTTTTTTTTAATCTTTATTTTAATAAGGGCTTTTGCCATACAAGACATGCCAGCATTGTTTAGTGAACAGATAATACAGTCTGTCAAGAAAGAGTAGACGCGCGGAATTTTGCTGGGAATACGAAAGAGTGCCGTTGTGTTTTTGTATTATTTTCCTAAAATTGTGTTATTTCGGTTTTTAATGTGTAATGTTGGTAGAATATTAACCATTACGTATTACGATTTACGTACGTCCTCACAGAAAACCGGCGTTGACGTGGGAGAGCCATGCTTTGGCATGAATGGGCCGGCTCGACCGGAAAAATACCACGTCCTCACAGAAAACCGGCGTGAAACAGCGCTTGCGCTGTGTTTCGCCGAGTGAGTGAGTTTACCGGAGACCCAATCCCCTACCCTTTTCCCTTCCGTACCCTCCCCTATTCCCTTCCCTACCTTCCCCTATTACCCCTTAATCAGAAGAGCTACAGGTGCGTTGCCAGCCTTGGCAACGCACCTGCAGCTCTTCTGATGCTGCGAGTGTCCATGGGCGACGGAAGTTGCTTTCCATCAGGTGACCCGTTTGCTCGTTTGCCCCCTTATTTCATAAAAAAACATTAAAAATTTGATGTCGTGCACAAGTGTGGGCAAGTGATACAACTTCAAGAAACGTGCCATTTTGTGTTCCCTCCAAAACTCCGTCGAAAGTTTTAGTAAAGGGTCTACCACTTTACTAAAACCACTGACTTGACTCGTTGACTTTACTGACTACTTTTTAACCGACTTTAAAAAAAGGAGGTTATCAATAATTCGACGCGTATGTATGTAATATTTCCAGAACTGTCCAGTTTTTTTATATGTTAATCTATAGCAGCTTCTGAACAAATGTGCCAAATTTCGAAAGTGTATGTATGTATGTATTTGGCATCACACAGCATTATAATATTATGATATTAATGTAACTAGATCACAATAACTGTACCACTCAATACTGTTTATTATTATGATGTTTCGTGTGATGCTGGAAATAAAAGTATTCTTATTATTATTCTTATGTACGTATGTATGTTTTTATGTTTGTGCGCGCATATCTCTGGAACTACAAGTACGATTTAAGTGATTCTTTTTTTGTTGTACTAGGCATTGTTCAATTTAGGGAATGCTGCAAGTTTCATCAAAATCGGTTCAGTAGTTTTTGAGATAGGGAATTTTAATGCTACGTAATTATTTACGTTGAAGTCGGTTTTATCTTTTTAAAATACTATTTTTAGACTTTTACTAGACTTTTGACTTGACGATCATCTGGAAAAACAACTTTTTGTAAACTTTTCACGATTTTTTTTCCCGCCATATTTTACTTGACACTGGCCGCGATCCGCGCCGCGATCCGCGCCGCGGTCCGCGGCGTGCCTTCGCGCGCGAGTGTGGATCGGCAGTTAAATCCATCCTTGGACCATAAGGACCAATCCTACCAAAGGAAATCTTTGGTTCATTAATAGCCGTATAATTCACCGTACACACGCAACTAAAGAAAAGTCTTAGTCGACATATTGAAATCCTTCAACATGAAAATACATTGTTAGTAATTTTACTTAAAATTATAAATCTGTTAAATTATAAATATTTTTTATTATTCTGTATTGTTCTTGATTTGTTTAAGTGTAATTAGAACTTAAAATATTGAATAAATCGTTTTTACTGTGTCCAGTGAGTAAATACTCATACAATAAAGTAAATACTCAGTATTTACTGAGTTTGAGTTTTTACTCTGACTCAGTTTTTACTGCCTTAAGCGCTTATTCCATTTCACTAAATTTAGATATCTAAATGATTTAGTAACTAAATTTAGTCAAGTGGAATAACATTTAGTAACTTTCTAAATGTTATTCCACTTGACTAAATTTAGTCACTAAATCATTTAGATATCTAAATTTAGTGAAATGGAATAAGCGCTATACCCATCCCTAGCTAGGATAAGTGAATTAATAAGCGCTTTATTTTCTATTCTCTTTTCTCTATAGTCTATGAAATTCACAAATGGCCGTCATTCATCATTGCCAATTTGACATTTTATGGACATTTGACAATCCCATTTTGGAGTTTAGCTAAAAAAAGGGGAAAGAAATAACGATTTGCGATAACGCATTGATTAATTTAACTTTTAAAAACAAGACCTTGAATATGTGTGATTACTAACATTGTATTTAATTAAGTGAACCCCTGATTGTTCCTTTTGCATAAAAAGTTGACCAATTTGGGACGGAATCATGGTAAGCCACAGTAGATAATTTGTTTATTTATATAATTGCTTGCGTAGTTAGCATTATGTGAAAGTGTAATAATATGTTGTGTTTGTTAAAGAATCAGGCCCGTGACAACATATTATGTCCGCCACCTCACCTCAGGGTTATTTTGCCCTCATCTTTGGATATCGCGCCCCCGCCGTTTGTGGACATGAGTGAGTATTAGGATTGATTGATTATGACCGTGCTTCCCGTTAAAATGAAACTTGCAACTGTATCAGTACTGCTTCCATACTGTTAATACCCCTGAAACAGTTCTGAAGCAGTAATGATAAGATTATTCTAATTTGCCCAATTATTATACATCTGCCTAGTTATTGCTTAAGATCCTTCAACAGATTGATATTGTAAATTTAGTATTGATGTCTTTCTGTTGAAAGACATTTTAAGACGGATTAGTTTGTGTTGTAAAGGCATAAAAATAATGTACTATAAAAGTACTAAATGATGGTTACTAAGGATTTTTATTGGTAGGCAAACTGTTAAAATAATTATCTATTTGAAAACTTTTTTTACAGTGAAATAAATTATCCTTTAGTTGTTTTTCTTTTGAAGCTTTTCCTCTTCATACTCCTTTATTATCCTCTTATACATTTGTCACATAAAATAATTATTAAAAATGTTATTCAATAATATAATTTGTAAAAGACACTAATGAGTCATCTACAATGTTGGGAGTTTCCATGAGAAAATTGTAAATTATTGTCACAGATAGCCTGTGTCAGATATTGTATACAATTTATAAAAAAAACAATATGCACATATTTATTTAATAAAATAGATCTACTTATCTTGTTTATAAATTTATTATCTGCTATAAAAATAGTTTCTGAAAGTAGCAACATTTTTTTTACAAATACAATTTAATCCTTCGATCGGATGTTCTAGGAATTCCTATTGTATTCTTTTGTTCTCGCGATCACCGGTGCTCATGCGGGGCCTGAAGGATTAAAACTTATCAAATATACAAAATGACCATAAATTATATGCACTAGATAATACAGTAATACTTATTTGTTTTGCTTAAAAGAGATAAAGTACAGTACAAGTATGTTTTTTCAGTCCAACACATGTTTCCCATTATGTAGGTTGTGGTATTCTTATCAAGTTCTGTTGATACTGTATGTAGAATATAATTTATTTATCAGGCTCAATTATACATTGTTAACTTGTGACTCATTATTTTATGTGAATGTTGAATTTTCTTTCAGACAATTTACAAGATATTCCTCCACCACAAGCTGACTTCTCAGCGCCCCCTCCGTATGATGTGGCAGCTAACTCCAAGCTTCCCACATATGAAGAGGTGCAGAGAGAGAAACAAATGGAAGCAGAACTGCCTCCACCGGTACGTAACTCTTAGGCGGTGTTTCCACTGATGTGGAGCGGAGAGGAGCTTAGCGGCGCGAATTGACCAATCACCATGCTCGAAATCATTGCTCCGCTTTGCTGTCATTCCGCTGGAATAGCATGGTTGCTCAATTCAGGCACCGCTAAGCTCCTCTCCGCTCCGCGTCAGTGAAAATACGGCCTTATAATCTACTATTACATGATTTCAACAGGATAAAATTACACCAAATAAAATAACTTTCTTTAAACCCTTGTCCCTTATCAACATTTTGCATTTGACTGAGACCTAACTCATTTTGTTTTGTTTTCACAATCTGAGGAGGAAACAAGAAAGTTTTAATTTGTATGTAGGTACTTGTATGTAGGTAGGTACAGTGAAATTGTCCGATAACAAGAATTTTATTCTAAACTAGCTGTCCCAGTGAACTTCGTTTCACTTTAAAACCGTCCCGGACTTCTACGAACATTTTAAGACTAAAATCAGCTCAATCCCTTCAGCCATTTTCGAGTTTTAGTGCGACTAACACATTTTAAAATCCATTTTTATATATAAGATCAGCCCCAACATTGTGAGCATATCTGTCTGAATGATAAACATTATGTTGATACATTCCAGTTGCCGCCGCAAGGGCATCCGACAATTGCGGCGTTCGTCACAGTGGAGTCGAGTGATGTTACAGCTGAACAGCTTGATCCTGAAAACAGTCTGCTGGGCACTGACATCATGTTCTTAACTTCATTCTTTGGTAAGTTTATAATACTTAGTTTTTTAATGTAAACTTTTGCCTAGAAACAGTACCATATGGGAGTAGGTTTGTGTAACAAAATAATTTTATTTATTAATTTACACATTTTATGTAGTATTTTAATGTACTGCAGCAGACAGCTGTAAAATTTTATTGCAAAAGGCGGGTATGTCATTTATTAGTTTTTGCTTACATAGCGATAAGCCCTCGTTTACAAACGAGTAATTTTTATCGCGTAATCCACGGCAGTAATGGCCTCTCTAAAATTTCGAAGCAATTTAATTATTACTAAAGTAATTATTTTACAAAGACTTTCTGCAAATAAATGATTCTTATTCTTATTACTAAACTTTGGATTAAAACCTTTACTAACTCCTTCAGTCATCAGTCATCACTCTAATGTCTCTATACAGCCCTTTGGGTGACAATATCAAATTCCACCATATTAACCACAGCTACATAGATCAAGATTCAAGATAGATACCACATGTGACATGTCCCTCCATGTCTATGAAAACGAGCGCGCCACTTTTTTCCTACCTACTGTGACGTACCGATGATAAGAAACGTGTCCATTATGTAGGCAAACGTTTCTATTCGAATTTCTACAGCTCTATACGGCACAATTAGGCATTTTTTCAATTCAATTGACGTCCGATTCCGATAATGGTGGAGCGCAGACTAAAGAACAAACTTTCGAAAGGCGAGCAATTGCTCGTCGCTTGGGACGACGATATGGCACGCGAAGTACATACACATGCGATATCTATCTTGATCTATGTCTGTGATATTAACCTACACGTCTCATTCCAGTTGCGTTCTTATTCAACTGGATCGGGTTCCTGCTACTCATGTGTTTCTGTCACACGGTGGCGTCGCGGTACGGCGCGCTGGCTGGCTTCGGGTTATCCCTGGCCAAGTGGACGCTCATCGTCAAACACTCCACCGACCTCGCCAGCCACGAGAACTCCTGGCTGTGGTGGCTGATCATGGCTTTTGGTAATTGCATCTAGACCTATAAGGCTTCTTACAGACGAACGGCACTTGTCGACGGCAGTCGCTGGATTTTTTTCGTTTTTTTTTTGACAATAATAATAATTATTGTCAACGACTACCGTCAACAACTGCCGTTCGTCTGTAAGCGCTCTAAGTTATAAGATAGTCATCGTTGTTTTAAAGGTTTTAAAACGTATACGAAGAATCTATTTTCATTTATAAAATAAAGGGGCAAATGGGTAACCTAATGGAAAGCAACTACCGTCGCCCATGGACACTGAAAGAAGAGCTGAAAGTGCATTGCCGGCATTTTAAGAGGGAATACGCTTTTTTCTTAAAGGTTTACAGGTCGTATTGGTCCGAAAATATAGTCCGGTTAAGAAAGTCAAATGAAATATTATGATCTCAGAGCAATCGGTAATTCGTCCATTGACCCACCATATCACGATTTCCTTTCATACGAAAGGAGTATCATAGCAATGTTTCGTGAGCGATATTATCAGTGATGACTTGATGAGTCAATGGAAGAATTTCTACGTTTTATCTAGATACCGCACCTTGCTTGAGACAAAAATAATTTTTTTTACATCACGTAGTATGCTTATTATCGCTCGGCGACCCTGGACGGGCAATAAGCGTATATTTTAATAACGTCTACCAATAACGTACTATCGAAGAAATTTATTCCTAGGCAGTTGACGGACCTACGTTATTTGGTTGGCTGATGTCAATTCAATATTATTCGTGATCTGTCGGCTAGGTTTGACGTAACGCGTCCAAACTATGTAGGGCCGTCAACTGCCTATGAATCAACTTCTCAGATAGTATTTACTAGACGATGCAATGTATTACAGGTATACTAATCTGCGTGCGTGCAGTGATCCAGTACCTGAACATCAAACGCGGCTGGCGTCTACTTTCGGGCACCGCTCAAGAGAGGCTACTATTCTTCTACTGAACACTTAGCTACTTTGTAAGTGCACTATTCATGTTATAGCCCGATCAGGAAAATATGGAACGACATTAGTCTACTATCTCGAAAAGTAATTTTACCATTGATGATAATAATCGTTTGTTAAAGTATTATGCCTTCTCGTTCATTCACTCTAAGAACGAAAGAGATAGCGTGGTATTTAATCGACGGTTATATGGTAAATTGGAACGTAACCAATCACAACATTTTGTAGTATTGCATCATTTTCTCTTTTCCTCATCTGGCTTTATTTAAGTTGAAGAAATTTTATGTGATGTATAGCTGTAATTCTATCCGTAACTATTGTTTAATAGTATTGTATAGTATATAGATGTAGTTTGACTAGTTATTGTCGGGTTGATCGTTGTAGAATATAAAGTTTATTTCGGACAATGTAGTGGTGACAGATTAATATATTATGGCTTAAACTTTTGCCCCCTTATTAAAAAAATATTTATACAATGTTTTATCCTTACCATTGAAGAAGTCTCTTGATAGAGAAAAACATTGGGTTAGGGCCTGTTTCACCGCTTCCTGATAAGGTGCCCGATAGGGTTATTTGACAGATTTTCCATACTCCATCTGTCAAATTAAGTGGTAGATAGCCTTATCAGGAAGCGGTGAAACAGGCCCTAAGTTTTTTATTAGTAAGGGGGCGCGACCGGCTTTCGACATTGATCGTGTTCGCCTGTCGTGTCTATAGAATAACGAATATTTCCGAGGAACATTAGACGTTGGCTTTAATGTTTTCTCTACATATTTATATGAAGGTCAGAAAACAAACGATTCGCAAAATGTCCTTGTCAGGCCCAATTTTGCTTGTCTTGCATATTGCTCGATCGATATTTTGACAATTAGCAATTGCCCCTGAATCATCCACAAGGAAGCAACATTGCTTATTGTCAAAATATCGACATGCTTTCTCTTTACGAATACTGAATACAAACGAGAGATTAGACGACGTCCGACGATTACATTATTCAATTGCAAATGGGCTTAACTATAACCTTAAAAATGAGTTTTTCTATTCCTACACTGTAGGTTCCTAAGTTGAATACATTTATGCAGTTCTTTGATATTAAAAATCTCAGATTAACTTTACTTAGGATGTATGGGCTATCTTAAGTGTACTTTAATGTACTAACGAAATATACATTCCTAGTCTACTTGTTTTTAGTATTATTTCTAATTGCACTTGAATGTATTATTAATGAAGACCAAAAATAATTTATTATTTAATTTCAATACATGTATTGCATTAATATAATGATGTTTAAAATCATTTTTGCCAAGTTCTTACATTAGTAAAGAATTGATAAGCATAATAATTATGTATTCTAAAAGAAAAATTGGGAGTTTAGATGTTATGCTACAGAAGGATAGGATGATGAAATAACATAAGTCCTAAACTATCGTTTTCAATTCTAGTGTTAATTCTCATAGCGATAGAGTATCCTTTCTTCGCACTGTCAATGTGTAGGTGTTACGTCCAAAAACATTTAAACGTAGTGCAATAATATACTAAACACACTGGCAAAATTAGAGGAACATAACAAAATTTTATTTCTTTTTGAAAATTATTCGCGGTTTTTTATATATTTATTTAGTTATTAAATAATTGACGATTAAAAAATAAAACTTATATAAATTCAGGGCATAAAAAACGCGTAAACTAGAAAAAATCTGCAAAAAACAAAAATTAAGAAAAATCTAAAAATCTTTGAAATTTCAGTAGTAAGTTTTTAAGTTAAATTTTTCATTTTTACTTAAGAAATGCCATGTTTAAAGCGTGTAATGCCTTCTATGGATCTCAAGAGAGTCTGGATACGCCATTCTATGCTTGCATTTTGATTGTCGATCATTTCCTGTGGGATATTCTTCTACTCCTCCAGTAGCGCCAACTCGAGCTTCTGAACACATTTTGGAGCTGGAGTTTTAACTCGTACCGTTCACCCATTGATGTGCCACACGTCCTCAATCGGATCCACATCCGTAGACCGTGCTGACCTCTCCACCTGGGCTACGCCAGCATCATTTAGGTAACAATACCCGATTTTTTTACTCTATGGACGCGCATAAAATTGAAGTTACTGCCTAAAACTGTGTAAAAGGCACAACATGCAGTTTTAGGATGTTTGTGCTATAGCCCTGTACTGTCAAAGTACCATCATTAACAATCATCAGCTCCGTGCGGGCTCCAAATCATATGCCACCCCAAACCATTACGAAGCCTGCATGAAAGGCCACTGTGTCCGTTAAGTTTGATGGTCTATAGCGTTCCTTACGATTTATCCACATTCTTTATCGCCTGTCAACAAAATTTACACAGAGTTTGCTCCCATCACTGTACAGCGCACGATTTCACTCACTTGTTAAATTTTGATGTTCACGCGCAAATCTTAGCCTGGCTCTTTGCGGTCCTGTCTCAAGCTGTAATAATTAAATATTTTTATTACTTAATTATTGTCACATAACAGCTATGCTATGACTTGAAATAACAAGTTTTAACTTTACTTGCTTAGATATTTTCAAGAGAGCCCTAGATCTCTTACATCTGCATGTAAGCACTAATACCTATCTTATAAAACAACTAATTATAAAGGGACAGTTAAAAATTTTAAAGACACATTAGGGTCAATACTGGTCACGTGGCAAAAAACATTTTATAATAATTTACCGGTAGCCTTTTGAAGGTAGCGTCTATAGCGTCACTGACGCTCGCAGCTCGCTTCGGAAGGCCACCTTTAGGTATTACTTAATAATAAAGCTATCAAATCTTTTGAAATCGTTATTCGCAGTTTTCTCATAATATTTTATATCATAGATAACATGTGATGTAAAACTATGGTAAAAGTAATTATCTGTATCGTCAAATTCTGGAACAGTTATGCGTAGATAAAAATGAAGGTATTATTATGTTTATCGTTAATATTGTAATATAAATGTGTGTTGACATTGGGGAGTTTATTTTTGCACAAAAGAGTGGCTTAGTTGACAAGTTAAAAATTTAACACATACTTACCAAGAAATATTTAAATATTACTTCCTATTACGCAGCGTATAACTATTCAAGATTCGCTCTCTCTTTGTCTGTCATGCGACGTTTTCAATACGTCAGACAGAGACAAACGGATCAGCCCCCCTAGACAAGTGGCAAGCGATTATCGTAAACGCTAACGCCACAAAATGTATGTGATTTGACATAATAAGTCATCGCTTCGCTAGCGTACACTAATGTCAAGTCCCATACATCCTGTAGCGTTAGCGTTTACGATGATCGCTTGCCGCTTGTCTAGGGGGGCTGGTTTAGTTATTCGCTGTGTTAATATTTTTTAGAAAGGGGGTAAAAAATATATTTAAAGTTAGCCATTGCAGATTACCACAGTAGAAACTATAGAATTATAGTTATCAAAGTCTTTTTCTATCACAATAATGTAAAAAAGTTAATATTTAATTTAAGTCAGCTATATTTGACACATTTTAGGTTAAGCTTAGCTTTACATACTGGTCAATAGATTGATATTTAAGCGAAATTTAACTTAATTTAAGCAATTTTGTAACGTGATTTGCAACTTTTGTTTAGATAAAACAGCTCAAAATTTACTTAAAACGTGCAGTGCAAACAGTTCTGTAAAAATCACATCAAAAGTCGTTTACGATAGTTCTCCTATTCATTTCTAATTCTGTTATAAAAAACTTTTAGGTGAGTAAAAGAAAGTTTAAGATTTTAAATATTATAACTATTTACATTATGATATATTAAAAATAATTATAAATTATTAATATATTCTGTTTCTTGGGAAGAACTTAGTGATATGTTACTTCTAAATGTATAAGATTAATTTGTTTATAATATAAATGTGAATAAATTATATTTCGCCTTTTCATTCCTTTTCCTGATTAATTTTTATATTTTTGTAACCCATGAAAAAATATTTAAATATTATTCTTAGAATAACTCTTCTACCAGCTCATCACAAAATTATAACAATTACGCTAAATATTATGATAAAGTATTTTATTATTATAATTTACTTTTATTATTATAAAAATAAAAAAAATATGTCCGAGCACTAAAACTCAATTTGTAGAATAAATTGCGCTGCTATCTTGTAAATGCGATAGCTATATAAAATTTTAGCGCGAGTTACACATGGACGAATAAAAAAAGGCGGACGGAGTCCCACCATATACAAAACTGTGTCGTTCAGAGTCGGCCAGCTGGCTGTATGTACACGGTCCGCACGCACACATTCTTGCGCTAGTCCATACCATTTGACAGGCGTCAGAATGTGTGCATGGCCGACTCTGAAGAAAAGTGAAGACACAGTTTTGTATATAACAGACTTCGTCCGCCTTTTTTTCTACGTTCATGGAGTTACAGGAAATATTGCCATGGCCCATGAGTCAATAATTTATACTAAGTGTTCTGTGACCGCACTTTAGAAAAATCACAGACGAAATAGTTTACTTTAAGTTTTAAAACTAAGCTACGCCACCGACGTCTTATATTAAGAATGTTAAACTCAGATCGAGAGACGAGAACCCAGTTTACATACAGGGTGCAATTAAACCTTCCTGCCAAATTTTCTCCAGGGCTTTGGTATCATTAGGAGAGTCCATTAAAGCAACAAAAATTGGGTGTTATTTTGATTATGATATAATATTTTATCCCATTTAAAATCGTTGCAGAACGGTCACTAGCGGCGCGAGGGAATGAGAGGGGCTGATGCGGGGGGGAAGCGCGCGCGCTGGGGCTCCTCACGCGCGGGCGACGCGTCGTGTGACGTGTCCATTACTTATTGTAGTGTTTTTTAGGATAACTTTCGGAAGCTTTTTCTCAACATTTTAGTACTGCGTGATAATAAAAGAAAAAATACGTGTATTTTAATTTTAAACAAGGATCATTATATCAAAATTTGGCAGGAAGGTTTAATTGCACATTGCATAAAACACATAGCTCACACACATTATTTTGAAGTGGTAAGCTAAAGTAAGTAGGTATAATTTAAGGCAGCTCAAACTTTTTGGTAGCGGAACCCATTTGCTAAGCATTATTTATAACGGAACCCCGATATAAAATAAAAGATTTGATCCACTGTGGCAAGAAGTGGATATTCATCCGGAGCCCCAAGGCTCCACTATGCTCACTTTGACATGACTGATTTAAGATATTGCATCTATTTTTATATAACTAAATAAAATCAAAATAAAAAAAGACGGTTGGAGAGTAGTGTTTTGTGTCGAACTCGAACTCGACTCGAACTCGGTTGTCTGTAAAGTCGGTTTACTGACGATAGTTGAACGTGACAACGTCACAGCCTTAAATGGAACGCCTCAGAGCGAGGTAACGCCGCATATTGAGTCATGTTTTTTCGTGCGCGCAGACCATATCGAATTATAAGACGTTGTCACTAGTGATGAGCAAAGCAAGACCAAGACCAAGACTCGACCAGTCTTGGTCTTGGTCTTGGTCTTGCTTGTGCAGTCTTGGTCTTGGTCTTGCTCAAATCCGTCTGGTCTTGGTCTTGGTCTTGGTCTTGCATGCCTAGTCTTGGTCTTGTTCTTGCAAAAAGCAAGACTCTTGCAAATATTTTTCAAAACTTTTTGTAAACGTTTTAATTTCTCGAAAAATCATTTTCAAACCTAAATTATTAGACTAGCTACATGATCTTATCTTAACTTCTTAAGAGAATGATTCTTGAATTGAAAATACAAATGAAAAGTCGAGAGCCAAATCAGCATAGGCTGATCTTTTAGCGACAATAAAGTCCTGTCCAAAAAATGAAAATTTGGAAAAATAAGAACTTTGACTCGGATTTCTTCTAGAGTATTTTAGGGTTCCGCAGCCAAATGGCAAAAAACGGAACCCTTATAGATTCGTGATATGATAAGTCTATATATTATGATGTACATAACTATGAAAATCGGCCAAGTGCGAGTCGTACTAGCGCACTGTTACACGGGGCCTTGTATTTCGGTTTTTAAAAAAAGGTTTTTTATTAACACACACTTTTATTTCACTTCACAAAGACTTAGGAATTAGAATATATAACCGATGAGACTTGACTTAACAAAGGATATAGTAATGAGGAGAGGTTCCTCCAGTGAGACGGCGGATTGAAGACTGGAGGTCCAACCGCTGGGGATCTAATATACTAGTATAATAGTGCTGACAAGACTTAAGGTCTAGTCAGCTAAACACCTAACAATGTAAGGGTGTAACAACCCCCCGGTTGAGTGTAAAGTTGGGGATACAAACAACTTTACTAACTAATTCTTAACCTAGGCGGGGATGTCGTCAAACCCTCATCTAACTCCAACGCAACGGGTTGTTCCTGACCTTCAGCCTTTTTATTACACTTAAAGAATTTGTAGAAATTAAAATAGGTAAAGATCTTATAAAATACAAAACTACAAACTAAAATACACAATAATAAGGTTGTGCCAGAATAATGTGTCCCGTATTTTATGATATGTGGTTGTTCTATTAATTTATCGGCCTGATTAAGTATAGAATTTGAAATTTGTTCATTTAAATTTAAATTATCTAAATCGGTATCAATTAAAGATATAGGGGGCACATTACTCGACGATAGTAATTGCGTAACTTTGTTTAAGTTACAACAAGAGTCGTTGATTAAATTAAAATCAGATGACATAGGATTTACAGTAATATTAATAACATTATTTTTATTAGGTATTAACCTAGTACTAGAACTAAATGCAACACAGTTGCCAGGAAGCGATATAAGTCCAGTTCCCAATAGGGTGACGACACTTTCGGGTCGGTTCAGACAGTCTATTGATAATTGTGTCGGAACAGAATGAATAAAAATCCATTGATTACTACTTAATGTTTTCCATATTTGTAAATGTCCATGTATAAATTTAGTTTCACATTGAGCGGGAGGTTTTCTCGTAACTCTCAATAAGAGTTCACTCTCGCAGGTCGGGAACTCGTTAACGGTGTATAAGTTTGTTGCGTCACATATAATAGTCTGAGAGTCGACGGTGGTACACTCGCCCAAATTATTTAAGTTACAGAATTTTTGTTTGTCTTTAGTCACTGCGATATACTTAGTGCTAGGTATAATAGTAATATAAGTGTCCGGATTTTCCGGGTTATAGGGTATCGGAAAAGCTATACTATGATACAGGTTAAATTCGCTGGGAGCGACTAAAGGGATTCTTAACACAAATATAATTTTCCTATTTATATAATAACAAGATACTTTTGAAATTTTCATAAGGCGATACATAGAATCTAACTCTAAATTGACAGGGAATTCGACATCATTATTCAAGTGAATATGGCTCTCGGCGAGCTCTCGGTATAGCTGACTCGGTGTTATGACTGATGGGTGCAGGATGTTTTGACTACTGAATGTAATAGCATTAGATAAGTCCTCTAAACGAAACGACAATGTTAAGAGAGTGGCTTCCAAACTGTTGAGAATAGAATTAATATTTGTCATGAAAACTAAATTATTCGAAACACTGCTTAAGTTATGAATATTTACCGAGAGATTGTCGACTGCGTCACTTAAACGAGCTTCATTTATTTTCATTTCATGAAAGGTTTTGTTATATGAATTTAATGTAAATTTAGTTACTAAAAGGTTTTGTTTTATTAATGAAGCTAGTTTAGCTTGATTATCTTTTACAATTTCAATCGCCTGATCGTATCTAACTCCGTCGTCCTCGTCTAAGGATCCGAAAATATATTTGAAGGCGGTACCAATGCCGCTAAACCAAGCCGACCGTTTGCTGGTCTTTGACATAAGATGTGATATTGAATCAAATTCTTTGACTACATCGTAATACCGTGCAGTTATGGGTTCTAGCATGCTATGACATTCGATATTATTTAGTGCTTCTGATTGTTTGCATAGGTATCTAGCAGTTCCTAAAACAGAATTGATATTTTCGATGTGCGGCCCGATATAGGATGTATCGACTGGTATCATAGTATCGAGGTAAGTTCTTCTCATTTTGAGTTGTCCTAAATAATCGAAATAAATTCCAGGACTCGACGTAATAGCTTGAACATAGTCTTGTTGCGCTATTGCGGTAACGCTGGAAAATAAAATATGTTTATTTACTTAATTTTATGTTTATATTATAACTTAGTATAGAAATAATTATTTACTTTAGAATTTAATTCATTTTAAAAATTATTTACTCTGGTCGAATTATATATATTATACCTAATTAATAGTTATTTTTTTTTTATGTTTCAGGAACAGTTGCGGGTTTAACTTCGTCGAAATGATGTTTCACGTGTCTACGATTTATTAGTAATGATAATGTATTATATCCATGTATTTTAACAACTTTATATGGGCCCTTCCACTGGGGTGACAAGGCTTTTCTGAGTCGGAGATGATTCTTTAAATAGACATAGTCACCTACTTTGTATTGAATTGGTCGAGTGCGATTATCATAGTAAGTTTTGGAAGTTTGTTTAGATGCGACTATATTTTGAATCGCTTTATCGCGGGAGAGTTTGAATCTATGCTGGAGCATTTTCAGGTATTCGGGATAGGTGACGTCCTGTGGAGTGTTATAAATGGAATCAGGAAGATAAGGTTTATGTCCAAATAGGAGTTCGTAGGGTGAGAATTTAGTAGTGCAATGTATATTAGTATTGTAAGTGAGCATGGCTGTGTAAACATAGCGAGGCCAGTTATCCTGGTTTTCATTTGTAAACGATTTTAAGTACTCTTTTAATGTAGAATGACTGCGCTCTAGTGCGCCCTGAGTCTGAGGATGATATGGGGTTGACCAAATTTGTTTGATTTTTAGGAACTTACAGGTTTTCTTAAACAGCTCTGCAGTAAAGTTAGTACCCTGATCGGAAAGAATGGTTTTGGGGATGCCAAACAAGGAAATGAAATGGACTAAGCAATCACTTGTTTCTTCTGCTGTGATTGATCTAATAGGGTAAGCTGTTGAGAATTTCGTTAGGTCGTCTTGGAAGGTCATGATGTACTTAAGTTTGGCTGTGCCTGCTTCTGGCAGGGGTCCTACAATGTCAATAGCTATACGCTGAAATGGAGCAGTGGATGTAGTAGTGATTTGCATAGGAGCTCGGTTAACCTGTCTTAATGCTTTATTTTCTTGGCATTGTTTGCAATTTTTAACATATGTTTCGATGTCTGAGCGCATACCCTTCCAATAATATTTTTCTTTGATTCTACTCAGCATCCTGACGGAGCCAAGGTGTCCAGCGACAGGTAAGTCGTGATTTTCTCGTAAAATAGTTTTAATTTCGCTAAGTGATGGATACATTATATTATTGTGATAAATATGGACGGCTATACTGGAATCGTGAAACAGGTATATGATCATATTATATATTTTGCTAAACGTATGTTTGTCAAAGGGATTTTTGAAATCTGATATGGCAATTTCTGTAATAATAGATGAGTTTACTAATATATTTTTTATTTTTTCCAGGGATTGAAAAATATCGCGGTAGGAGCTTTCTTCGAAGTGGTGTACTTTGGTAAAGAGTAAGTAGTAAATTTTATTATTGATTTCTAAATTTTTAAATGAGTATAGTTCTTTTTCGCTTTGTAATATTTCTTCTTTATTTGTAGAATATGATAGGATATCATTTACATAGGGATTAGATTCATCTAGATCAATAGAAGTTGGTATAATAATGTGTGAACAGGAAGTTTTAAGTAGAGACTCGTTGTGTTCAATAATATTAGTATTAAAGGATTTATTTTTATCTGCAATAGTTTTGAGAAACTGTGAATATTTTTCGTTAAGATTTATATTGGTAGATGGAGACTGTTGCTCTTCTGAAACTATAGGTGAGGGATTTCTGTTAGGCGGACGTAATAATTCATCTAAGTCAAATTCAGATGCTAAGTCAGGGGCTTGTTGATTAGAACCACAGGAACCAGCGTCTGAAAGGTTATCATTGGGTAATGGAATAGTGTTTTCAGGATCGATGCCGCCATACGGAAGGTAAGGGGATAGGACGTCGTCAAATGATGGATTAGCTATTATTGGTGTTTCATTTTCAGGTAATGGATTAGAATTTTCAGGGACTATATTGTTTTCGTTATTGTTATGTTCAGGAATTTCATTGCTTATTTGTTCAGGATTCAGTGGAGCGCCTATTTCTTCTAATACATTATTTGGAGATGGAATAGAGTCTAGAGGATCTTGAACGGGATTCAGAGGTATTAATTCGGGAAATAATTGTGCATCATCATCATCTGGGAAAATAGGGTTGACAGGATAGCGCGATAAAGCATCAGCTACTGAATTTAGTCTGCCTTTACGATAAACTATTTCATATTCGTATTCCTCGAGTTGTAGGCGCCACCTTTGAAGTTTGCTGTTATGATTTGAGTGATTGAAGAGCCATTTTAGGGGTTGGTGATCCGTGACTATGGTGAATTTTCGGCCATAGATGTATGGGCGGAATATTTTACAACCAAATATTATTGCTAGTAATTCTTTTTCAGTTACAGTGTAATGGCTTTCACATTTATTTAATGTGCGTGAGGCAAATGCGATAGGACGGTCTTTACCTATTTGACCCTGGGATAATACGGCACCGATGGCGTGTTCAGAGGCATCACAGGTGAGGATAAAAGGAAGATTATAGTCGGGATAGGAGAGGACAGGTGCAGAGGTAAGCTTATGTTTTAGAGTATCAAATGCAACTTGTTGTTGATTTTCCCATTTGAACATTGCATCCTTTTTTAGTAAAGAAGTCAGTGGTTTTGCTGTCATAGAAAAGTCGGGTATAAATCTGCGGTAGTAGGAGACGAGGCCAAGAAAGGATTTTATATCTTTAGGAGTTTTAGGTGTTGGAAATTGTGTCACCGCTTCGATTTTGTCTGGGTTAGGTTTGACGCCGTTTTCAGTAATGAGGTGTCCGAGATATGCAACCTCTCGTCGAAGAAACTCGCACTTGTCCGGTTGCAATTTTAGGTTATATTTTCGAAGTCTGTCAAATATTGCTTTTAGATTTTGAATTTGCGAAATAAGGTCAAATGAATATGTAACAATATCGTCTAAATATACGAAACAGCGTAGGCCTTGGAGTCCTGAGAGTGTGGTATTCATGAGACGTTGAAACGTTGCGGGTGCATTTTTAAGCCCAAATGGCATGCGTTTAAATTGGTAATGTCCCTGAGGAACGGAGAAAGCAGTTTTAGGTGAATCTTCAGGGGAAACTTCAATTTGGTGGAACCCGGAAGCGAGGTCTAGGGTGGTGAAATACTGGCTTTTGCCTAATTGATCTAGTATTTCTGTTATATTTGGTATGGGGTAGGAGTCACCAATCGTGACATCATTCAACTTTCTATAGTCGATCACAACTCGCCATTTACGATTACCGGATGCGTCTAACTTTTTTGGGACAACCCAAATGGGTGCCGACCATGGAGATGATGAAGGTTCTATAATTCCTTGTTGCAACATTTCATTTATCTGTCTATTTACTTCTTCTTTATGGATTTCTGGAAAACGGTAAGTTTTGGTGTGAATTGGAGCGTCGGAGACGGTTTTAATTTCATGTCGAACTGCGTTTGTAAATGTAAGTTGTTCCCCAGGAAGATGAAAGATATCAGAATAATCAGAACAGAGTTTATAAAGGGCATTTTTTTCCTCTTTATTGAGATGAGAGACTCGTAATTGTTTTAATACTTCTCGAGTACGTTGAAAACTATTTGTATATGATACGGTGTGAATGGAATTAATAGATATAGGAGAGTCAGCATTATTTACGTTATCAGAAATGTAGGGTAAAAGAACTAAGTTTAAATTTGATTTAATGTGTACTGGAGATTCGGAAGTATTCACGACGGATAAGTTAATCCTTTTGTTAGGTTTTACAGTGACTAGGCAATTAGCTATTAATAAATCTTTAGATATTTTTTGATCTAGTATAAGACCCTTTTTTAATTCGGGGTTCACGACGGAGCATTCAATAACTGTTTCTGTGCGAGCTGGGATGAGGTAAGTTGGTTCGAAGAAATGTAATTGTAAGAACGTATTATTAATATATAAACGGTTTTCATTGTAATCTATTTTGCAGTTATTCGTATTTAACATGTCAGATCCTATTATTCCATCGTATGGTAAGTTAATTTCTTTAATAACGTGGAATGTATGCAATATATGAGATTTCGGTAATTTAATTTTTAATTTAAAATGACCTTCAGTTTGTATTGACTCAACTGTTGGATCAATACCTTTTATATTGATAGTGTCTTTTTCTAATTTAGGACTCCGGGATAAACAGGAGCGTTTAATTAAGCTAACTGAGGATCCTGAATCTACGAGTAAGCTCAACGGAAGGTCAGATATGGAAGACTCTATTAGAACATGAGGTAAGAGAGTTTTTGTTGGGTTATTTGTTATTTCGAATACATTTGATTCTTTGGATTTAGTATTTTTTTGTGTATTATCAGGTTTGGTACTGAGAATTTTGGATTTATTAGTTGATTTCGATTTTTTAGTAGAATCATCGATTGTAGTATTAGATTCAGAGGATTCAGTGGATTCAGCAACTGCAACGTTGGATTTAGGAGATTCAGTGGATTCAGCGACTGTGATGTTGGATTTGGGAGATTCAGTGGATTCAGCGACTGTGATGTTGGATTTGGGAGATTCAGTGGATTCAGCGACTGTGATGTTGGATTTAGGAGATTCAGTGGATTTTCTTTTATTTTCTAAAGATTTTGTAAATGATACAGCGGATTTAGCATTTAAGGATTTAGTAGTAGTGTCGGTTTCAATATTACTGTGTCTCATACGACACCTAAATGAGACTTCCTTTAGTTTTTTACATTATCTACTTCGTCATAAGAGTTATCATTGTTGTAAGTGATATTGTTATCAAATGTGTGATGATTGGCAAGGTCTTGTGTGAAGTGAACTGGATTAGGTCTGGAAGGCCCAGGATTGTTATATTGATTATTCCTGCTATTATTGTATTGTCGTTTGCGACAATTTTCGATAGTGTGCCCTGGATGTTTGCAATACCTACACACAAGATTGGGAGAGTTATTTGAATCGTGACGCGGCACATATTGATCTTTTCTAAAATTATTGTTATATGAATTTCTCGGCTGAAAGTTTCCATTGTTATTAGGGACGTGATTGCGATAATTGCTATTAAAATTTGGACTCGAATTTGATCTCTTTGTGGCATAATAAATTTTCTCCTCGGATATTGCTGCGTTTATGGCTTCGTTAAGGTTTTCCGGCTCGCGGCATCTAACTACCGTTGATATGTTTGGATTTAGTCCCGTTATAAAAGTATGTAAAGCTAAGTCTTCCATTGCAGCGACTCGGCCGGCTAGCTCGGCTTTCTTTTTAGTTGGTATCGAAATATTTATTTCCGTTAATAGTTTGCTCAGACAACTCTCAACTCTGAGTGAAAACTGGTTGACTGATTCGTTGGTGCCTTGTTTGCAATTTTGCAGTTCGGTGAGGAGGTGAGTATAATGTTTTTTCTCCCCAAACTGCGTTTTCAAAAACTCCTCTAATTGAGTCCACTCACTAAATTCTTTAATATTTGCAGCGGACTCTGCGCGACCTTCCAATCTACTGAGAATATATTTGAAAATAATTTTCTTCTGTTCCTCGGTGGCTAATCCTAACGCATTATTGCAGTTACTTAGAAACGGGGTTAGTTTATCTCTACTCCCGTCAAACTTGCCAATGAATTGGATTAAAATATTCAATTCTACAGCCGGCATTATGGATTTAGGAGGTTTAGCAGGCTCAGTCGATTTACTTGTTTCGGGTGCCATAGACGAGAAGGACTAGTTTAGTTTAACTAATATGTCTTAGAAATAAAATAGAATGTGACAGAAATTAAATAACAGAATTACAGTTTGAGAAACAGCGACTAAAGACTTACAGTTTCATAGAGCAGGCGATTGTGTACACGGCGATAAGAAGCATGACTGGTCAGACGTAGATTCGGCGAATCGGCTCGCAGCTGCAGCGGCGTAGTGTGATTTCTCACAATATTTTCCTCACTTTTGACTACACTTTATCACTTATATGCTTTTATACACAGATTGATTTTGCAGTTCCACAGATTCCACCGATTTTGCAGCGTATTCCACTGATTTTTCGCGGATTTTCACGGTATTCCACTGATTTTTCGCGAATTTTCACGGTATTTCACTGATTTTTCGCTAATTTCGGAGACGTTACCGGGGATGCACTTTATCATCCCACCGCTGCCACCAATGTTACACGGGGCCTTGTATTTCGGTTTTTAAAAAAAGGTTTTTTATTAACACACACTTTTATTTCACTTCACAAAGACTTAGGAATTAGAATATATAACCGATGAGACTTGACTTAACAAAGGATATAGTAATGAGGAGAGGTTCCTCCAGTGAGACGGCGGATTGAAGACTGGAGGTCCAACCGCTGGGGATCTAATATACTAGTATAATAGTGCTGACAAGACTTAAGGTCTAGTCAGCTAAACACCTAACAATGTAAGGGTGTAACAGCACGAAGGATTCCGTACCATTATAGAGCGAAAGTAGGGAAAAAATGGTTTTTGTAATATGGGGGCCCTTAATTACTTATTTTATTTTAATTTTATCATCAAATATTAAAATACACATACAATTGAGGACTTTGTGCAAATTTCAAGTGTCTGCATGGTTCCATTGTAAATTACGAGCCAATAAGGCCAAAAAATCACGTTTGTTGTATGGGAGCCCCATTAAATATTATTAACTTTATTTTCTTTTTAGTATTTGCTGTTATAGTGGCACCAGAAATACATAATCTGTGAAGATTTCAGAAGTCTAGCTATAGCGGTTCTTGAGTTACAGCCTGCAGACATCCAGACAGACAGACAGACAGACGGACAGACATTGAAGTCTCAGTAATAGGGTCCCGTTTTTACCTTTTGGGTGCGGAACAAGAACTTGAAATTCATGTTAAGTAGGTATATTGTTATAACTTAAGTACATATTTTATCTCATATTATAGTCACTGCGACGAAGTAAATTTTTTTAGCAAGAGTCTTGCATGGAGCAAGACTCTTGCATAGTCGGTCTTGGTCTTGGTCTTGTTCTTGCACACCTAGTCTTGGTCTTGGTCTTGCTAGTCTTAGGGTAGTCTTGGTCTTGGTCTTGGTCTTGCATTTTTTGCAAGACCAAGACCAAGACTGCAAGACCAAGACCAATTTTGCTCATCACTAGTTGTCACGTCAAAAACGTCTGTAGCCAGGCTTAATTCTGCAGTCGTACGTTCATATTCTATTATCGGAAGATCACATCGTCTCCAAAATTACCACTTGCACCGGTAATCAAAACTAGCGAACACCGGTTCCTACGTGTTTCACCGGTTAATGCTAGCCAATACCTGCGTAGTTGTCACGTGGGACTGTTTAAAAAAAAGATTAAAACCTGCTTCATAAAATAATCTAAATACCGCAGTTTATAACATAATTTCAACTACGTTAAGCACATAAGTAACGTACGAAAAAAATTAAACTCTTAATATAGAAGAATTTTTTCAATGCCACCAGTCTCGGGCGGGCAGTGTCTTGCCAATAACGGAGCGGGGTTGACGCGTCCGCAACCCCAGTTTGTGAATATTCCGAGAAATCGCGACCCGTAAGGCTAAGTGCCCTTATGAAGGAAAAATCGTGGTTCGAAACTCCCAGCGTCCAGGACAGTAATTTTTACACGATAAAAGGTAAGATTTTATTGCCTATTTTGGGTGGAACAAAAATGGACAACATACTTGGCAAACGACCAATCACCACTTAAAGTTAAAGTATTGAAGAGACCAAAATATTTAAGGTTCTTTCGATGTCAGTACTGTTATGTTGAAATGCCAATTAATATTAAAACATTAAAATAAGTTTACAAAGTATTTCATAAATTTAAAAGGCGCTAAATTAAATTATTATTATATATCGCAAAAGTTATTTAGAATTTTTAAGACCACTGAATTTAACTTTAAATTTGAACTTTACATGCAAACTTTAAAACGATTTATTTCTTTTTCGCACAAGTTAGTGCTTTTAAATGCTTGCTCAGATTTAACCAGCTGATTCGGCGGTTACAGCTTGTAGTGTCAGGGGTTGGAATCCTGCCAAATAGTCTAGCCTTAGCCTTCCTGGGTCACAAGTATTGTGTAATCGTTAAAACTATTTCCTGACTACATTATTTTGTTACAATACTAGAATCAGCAGTAGCTAGCAAATCTTTTACATTTAGGCTTCCATAATAACTAATTTTGGCATAATCTCGTTAAATATACAGTACTAGAATAAGCAGTATAATTCAGCAGACTATTTCGCTTCAAAACTTAAAGCATACTTATTTTTACTTCATTTTGTAGTTGATTTTGGGCACACAACACATAGTCAAATCTTGATTCGAATCTAAAAAAAACTCACGAATACATAACTTCCTTCTCTTAAAAGTCGGTTAAAGTCTCGCTTTACAGAATTTACTCATTATCATAATGGCTTTAATATTAATAATTGCAATTTCGGAGTCTACGGCGTAGCGTGCATGGAACACGCTACGCCGTAGCACAGGTCTACGAATGTGCTACGAACACTATTTCATTACTTTCCGTTGATGTATGAAATTATTTTTTACCAGAATTTGTTTTTATTTTATGGGAAATATAATTATTTATAAGACAAAACATTTGGTTATATTATTTTTAGTCATGGTTTCAGCAGCAATTTCTACATGAAACTAGTGAGTGATGTGATGTGTTTGTTTTTCGAAACATTGTACTAGTGTAGTAAATATCCTAAATGAAGCTAGATAATATTACAAATATTTTTACAAGGCTATGCAAAACCGTGGTAGGCCCCCGCCAGCATCATAAACTGTCAACGGCTGCCGTCGACTGCCGCCGACACATGCCGCCGACTGCCGTCGACTGCCGCCAACACGTGCCGTTCGTCTGTAAGAAGCCGTTGTCAGGTTTTGTTAATGGTAGTCCAAGTGACAAAATTTGTTTAAATGGTAGGCAAGTTACAAAAATATTTTTTCAAGCGCCTATACTATAGTTCTTGCAATCTACGAGTGCGCGTCGCCCTTAGTTGTGTGAGTGACCATATCTATGCACGCGTACATGGCTGGCTGGCTACTGACTGCTCCGTCGGGTACGCACACTAACGAAAATGTCTATTCACATTTCCAACTACAAATAAAGGCGACGCGCACTCGTAGATTGCAAGAACTATATCATATCTATACAAAGTCAATTTCTGGATCATAATATAATAAGTATATAATAATAAACCTATTGATATCGAATCTAATAATATGTTGTTGAGTTTGGAATATTTTGTCGTCGATTTTGCTGGTGATTCCGCAGCGCTTTTATGTGCTAAACCACGACTCACTAAGCAATATTGAAAATTTGTGACTGGTCTCGTGACTTGGTCTATAGTTGTTCCCAGGTCGTGTAATAAGGCGCCGTTGAGCTGAGGGCGTCGACTTGACGCCTCCATTTAATGGACTCATAAACTTTCATAACACATCAACTCATTGCTTCTCATGCCGACTTCATTTGCGTCTATTAACACTGTCACGTTTATAATAAGTGCTAAGGGTTGGGTGCTTTCCAGTTCAGGACTAAATGCCAGCAATATACAGGGTGTAATTAAACTAAGTGTTAATACTTTAGGGTGTGCAGCGCTGAAAGACCTTTTTTTTTTTAAGTGAAAACTTCTTTAGCGATGTTGAGCACTTTTGTGGGATGGGTAAAAACTGTGAAATTCGCGTCAGATTCTCGTGCTGATCGAAAAACCCTGGAAAACCCGTAAGACGGTTGGAGAGTAGTGTTTTGTGTCGAACTCGAACTCGAATTGATACAATCAATTCGAGTTCGAGTTCGACACAAAACACTACTCTCCAATCCTTACATTAATTAAAAGTTTATATTAATTAAAAAAAATAGATTTTTTAATCATCGATTTTCATAAAAAATGGGTTGAAATTATTTTTAACAAAAAATTAAAACCGACTTCCAAGGTAAAAACAATAATAACATTAATATGAACTAAAAAGTATTAAATAATTTTTACTATCTAATAGTGCCTTTTTCCGAATTCGGCTAAACCTCAACTATTTCTGTACTCAATCTTCATTATTTTTAAGTCGGTGCCAGATAGCTGAATCTTCAGTCCTCTGACAGAATATTTAAAATTTTTGGAACTGGCACCGACTTCCAAATTATGAAGATTGAGTACAGAAATAGTTGAGGTTTAGCCGAATTCGGAAAAAGGCACTATTAGATAGTAAAAATTATTTAATACTTTTTAGTTCATATTAATGTTATTATTGTTTTTACCTTGGAAGTCGGTTTTAATTTTTTGTTAAAAATAATAATAATTTCACTCTTTTTAGTTACACTAGTAGATAAATCTTCGCGTATATTTTACGTGTCTTATTACAATTTGTTAAGAGTCACAACTCAGACTCACAAAATAATTGTGCTAAGTAATTTAACAATTTTAATACTTCAAGCCCGAAGCGGTCACCGGCGATTGCGATAACAATAGAAAGGCTATTCTGTCTCGTTTTTCCACGATCGAAGGATCTATCAGATAAAAAATTGTACAAACTTGCATAGGATGTAGCGTAGCATAATATTTAATATTATCATAATTATTGACAGCTGTTCTTGTTATCAAGAATTCAAATCGATAGGTACTTAGTGCACCATCTATCGATTAATATGTATAACTAATTAAAAAGACACTTAATGACTTTGTTTTGTTTAAATGCTCTTTTTAAAATAACTTTATTTTAATTCTATTTGTCTATTAAAATTTTATAAAGTAGTAAAGTATTCGATCTGTATATAAAGTAGTTAGTAAAGTATTCGATATTCGATATTCTGTCTGGCCACGCGCCGCGCGGCGGCGCTGGGCGGCGACGCCGACCGCCGTGTATTAAAAACAAACAGGTGTTGTTAATTGTTATACATTACATAATTATTATTATTAGTATATCCATACCTATGCCTTGTACTATTATCTATTCTGTGCCATGAGACATTGGTGGCCTTAACACGACGTGGTAATGATGATGATGACGATGATGATGATGATGATTATGATGATGAATATGAATTGCATAGTAGTTTATGCTTTCTGTTCTTAAAACAACGCCGAAACTCCCAAACGTGTATCTATAAGGAATCAGTAGTTCTCTCAGCATCATCGAAACCATGGTATACCTTGACCCAATATTTGACTTTTTGGTAGCGTATTCTTAGTACACTTCACATAAAACCAAAATCACCATATGTTTCCATATAAATTTCGAGGAGTTCCCTCGATTACTCATGGATCCCATCATCAGGTCACCACCTTTGTGAAAATGGGACCAAATTGGAGTGAAACCTAATACAACAAAACAAAAATTTCGAAAATCGGTTCACAATAGGCGGAGTAATCGTTGAACATACAAAAATAAAAAAAAATAAAAAAATAAAATAAAAAATATCCACAGCCGAACATATAACCTCCTCGTTTTTTGGAAGTCGGTTAAAAAATGCACAACGTTAATAATCAAGTTTTCACTTCTGCCGGCACTCCCGGAGTGCAACCCGTCTTTTTTTTTTACTTTTGTATGGACAAGCGCCCCAGCGTAACGAGTTTCCCTTTGTACTCTCTACAAGGAAAACCCTAAAGTATTATCACATAGTTTTGTTACATCCTGTATAATAATTAATATATGTTTTTTTTATTTACAGAAGTTCATTTCACGGGAACCGTATATATTTCCTATGTCAATTCCCAGGACTCAAAGCATGTCCATACCAAATTTCAACAAAATCGGTTCTCTGGTTAAGGCGTGAAGAGGTAATAGACAGACAGACAGATACACTTTCGCATTTATGATATTAGTAGAGATAGTATGGATATTGAATGTATTCTATTTCTTTTATGTATAATACCTATTTGTTGTAGGCTAAGCCCAACTACCGGCCACTGCTGCATCAAATATTCTTCAGTTGGGCTGTGATCGGGACAAATAGTTGAAGTGGGTGCCCCAAGGCTCGATACACCACTGCTGTTGCTAATTTGTGAAAAATCTAAACGTTGCAGGCCCGTGCAATTAATTCTGATTCGCTCTAAAAAGTATCAATGGTTTAAATTCCTGGCAAGAGGCCATCTGATGCGACAAGTATTTACTTTTTTATCCGTTCGCTATTCTTGTTTAGATATGGTTAATGATTTTAACATGTTAGACAGGCACGAATGGACCGACTCGACCGGTTTTATACTATGGCCTCATAGAAATCCAGTGGAAAACAACGTTTACATTGAATTTCTCTGAGTGTTTCGGGGATGGGAAACTCAAGTGAAACTTATATTATATGGCTACTTGGCTAGTGTTCTTGTAGTGATTTGTAAGAAAATATCAATGAAAGAATGCACTTGACTCGGCAACAAACAAACAAAGGAATATCATATTTACTGCAAATAAAATGCATGACATGGGAGTTCCGCAAACGATATGCAAACACTAAATATATCAACTTCAACATTGCAATACAATAGCATAAAATCAACAACAATATTCTATTTTAAAACAACGCAATATTTTTTTTGATCAAACAAGAAACGAGCAGCGTATCACCTGATGGAAAACGATTACCGTCACCGCTTATAGGCCTCCCCTTACTTACACCAAAAACCTATTCTTTTTTACAAGTTGGTATAGTTTAGCGTCATACCGTGGGGTACCGAGTTTCTTTTTAACCGACTTCCAAAAAGGAGGAGGTTGGTACCATGTTCACAAAAGTGGTGATCTGATGGTGGGATCCATGAGGAATCGAGGGGACTCCTTGAAATTTATATGGGAACATATAGTGATTTCGATTTTTTCTGAAGTATTTCAGACATATACTACCAAAAAGTAAGATTTTGCACCAGGATATACCCTGGTTCTGAAGGTACCCAACAGAAAATTTGAATCCTTATAGATACAAGTTTGAGGATTTTGGCTTTATTTAAACTAATCCAAGCAAATCCTACATTATTTGTGCTGAACATAGGCTAAATTTCATTTTGGAAAAAATAGTGTTTTGTAAGATATTTGGGTTTTTCGGACGCCAGGTGAAAAAATCAACCAGAAAAGTTACTTATTTTGGTACGCTGCCGAAACTATAAACGATAGAGCCATGAAATGTTCTAAGTATTGTAGATCTTATAAATATCAACAAAAAATTCCGCGACACACTATACTTATCTATGTTGAGTGAGTCACAATAACCATATTTATATTTAAAAATCTTGAATTTTTTTAGACAACATTTAAACGCGTTTATTTTACTCACGCCATTAATCCTTATCAAAATAAATGATTTCATCACTAAGTAGAGTTTATGTAGATAAAATTTGGTCTTTGAATGATTAAAATTGGACGTTTGGTTTTGAAATTATGGCGAAATTAAAATATTACGAAAGTGGGATGCGCTTGCGAGAGGAAGACAATCTGTGCAGTGTTCACTGGAGTACAGTTACACCCTTCGGATAATGACTGCGTCCGCGTCGTCGATGTCAGTGTCGGAGTCTGTGAATTGACCTGGGAATCATTTTGCTGACCGAGTCTTTCCTGGGTAGGCTTTTTTTGCAGTCGTAACCGACATCCACGCGGGCGGAGCCGCGGGCGACCGCTAGTAATATGTACAACTCTAAGACAACAAGCTATAATATTCGGTCGAGCACTCGCACATGGGTGAAGGCACTAGTTTAAATCCGTAAAGTTTGGCCTTAAAATTTCCATGACCGGTCAGGAATTGAGAAACGCTGTGATCAATATCCATCCAATGTTTGGATAACCGTTCTCGAATATTAGGGAAAAAATTATAAAGATGACGCCCTTTGGTGGAACAGTCCCATCGCGACTGCCATTCGGAGATTAGGCTTTGCACAGAGTTTTCTAAAGGTCCAAACAATCTTGCTATTTTAATTTTATCGCGAGCGCTTAAAAAGAACGGATTGTCAATGTTTTTGTTATGATAATACATTGTCGCACGACGCTGAATCTCAAGGTCAACGGGTAAAACTCCGGCTAACACAGGCAAGGCTTCAGTGCTTGTGGTCCTGTAAGCTTTGCACAAGAATATAAGAGCAAGACGTTGGCTTTGTAGCAACTTGCGACGAGCCGCGCCGATAGTTGCTCTGTCGGCCCACACGGGGGCCCCGTAGCAAATGCTGCCCAGGTAAGTAGCGGTGTAAATTAATTTTAGGGTTTTGAAAGAGAGGCCCCATGTAGACGTAGATATTTTGGTAAAGGAGTAAAAATTGCGCTTCGCTTTCTCACCAGTTTGAATTATATGTTCTAAAAATGTAAATTTATTTTCCAAGTAAAAACCAAGATAACAGAGCGACTGTTTGCGTTTAACGTTAATGTTGTCAAGTTTAATGCTAGGGGAAGATATAAGGGAACCTTTTAAAAGAATTTGGTAAGTTTTATGCGCGGCGAATTTCAGGCGATTACGTTTACCCCAGCTCGATATTAAATTAAGACTATCATTGGCTTTAGATTCAATTTCGGAACGTGAATCTGCTTGAACGATGAGAAAACCGTCATCGGCGTAGCCAACTAGTACGCACAGCGGTGGTAGGGGAAGACTTAATAAATCATCAAATCCGAAATTCCATAGTTTTGGCGAGATAACAGAGCCCTGAGGGCAGCCGCAAGTTAAATCTTTGGCGTGTGTACAATGTCCAAGTTGAAGCTTAGTTTGACCATTAAAAAAGTAAGAACGTATTATGGCATAAATATTAGAGTAGCAGCCTCGATTTTTTAGTTTTAATAATAATATCGGCCACCAAGCATGATCGAACGCGCCGGAAATATCTAATGAAATGGCGACCACGTATTTCGATTCCGAAAGATTTACTATTTTTCTAACTTCCATAGCCGCGTCAACAGTCGATTTGCCGGCGGTGAAACCGAACTGATGACTATGAAATTTAGGGCCACCGGGTAGCAGGCGAGGTACGATGAGACGTTCTAGTAATTTACCTAAGCAAGGCAGTAACGTTATCGGACGGTAAGATTTTGGGTCGTCTGGAGGTTTGTTTCCTGCTTTAGGTATTAATTTTAAGCAACCGGTGCGCCAAATTTTTGGAAAAATACCTTCTGCGATACATCTGTTGTAAACATGTAGAATCGATGAATTGGCCGCTAAGCACGCTTGTTTTATCATAATATTCGATATTTTATCCTCGCCCGCAGATTTTTTTATAGGCAAAAGGTTTACTATTTTACTAAACTCCTCCGAAGTTGGTAAATCTGAGACCGGTGTATGAATGGGGTCTAACATTCTACTCCTTATGTCGCGGTGGTGTTCATCATCCAAGGAGGGCTCGTCGTCTGGGATGAGAACGTTTAGATATGCCTTCGCCGTTTCGTCTAAGCTACAAGTGTAAGAGTTGTTAATTTTAATATTTGAGAAAAAGCTTGGCTCATTACTACTACTGGGTTTAAGCTCGTGGTATAAAGAGGACCAGGGGCCCTCTTTATCTAGTCTATTCGCGGCATTCTTCAACATATTATTTTTTGCTAACGTAACGGCGGCGCGATAGCGTGACCTTGAAATGCGTAGGTTGTTTAAACTAATTATGTAATTATCATCCGAACGATTGAGGCCAGATTTACGGAGATTATTAATTTTGCGCCTGGCCCTTCTAAATTCCCGACGAAGATTAAGAAGTTTACTGTTCCACCATTTACAGTTGTGATCTTTTTTAAGAGGTCTACGACCCAAGGCTACATCGGCACAGTAAACAAATGTGTTTGTCATAATTTCCGCGCACTCGTTGACGTTTAAATCCGGCCGAGTGAAGTCTCCGGCATGAGCGGTAATGAGGGAGCGGAATAAATTCCAATCGCCGTTCTTTACATTGTATTTATAGTCATTAGAATTGACTACGGTATCACTCGGGGCCGCACGAGAATACTCGTACACCAATAAGCGATGATCACTACATGACGCATCAGGAAGGACACGCCAATGCCTAATCTGGACGTACGCGCTGGATAGCGTGACGTCAATCGACGATTCGCCCGTTGGGCTACTATAGGTAGGTGGTGCATCGGGGGTGTTGTGAATAAGGAGGTTAAACTCCGCAATGAAGTCTTCTACAGCGGTACGTCGGTCGCGGTCAGTGTACCTAAGTTGGCCGTGCCATAAGGGCGAGGATGCATTGACGTCGGCGCCAATGATAATTTTATTACCCGCGAGAGATTGTAATACGCGGCGAAGTTGATGTAAGTGAGGATTAACGGAATCCGCGTACTGGAAGTAGCAGCTTACAACGTATAGTCTAAACTGAGGACACGATACCTCGGCTACCGCACAGTGCGACGTCGAAAGGTTAGTTAAGGCCGTGACTGAAAAACTAGACTGAGGTGTATAAATACCCGCGCGAGCTAGGTTATCAATTTGTACTATCTTCGACCGTAGCGACGCGAGTTGATATTGCTCCTGTACGAGCACCAAGTCTAAATTGTGATCGGAAACCAACTTTTCTAATTCTATCGTTGCGTGCTTATTATTGTGGAGGTTTAACTGTCCTATATTTAAACTATCCATACCGGGTCGTTAAAATAAGTTGCTCCATTTTAGACTTATACGTAGGACAATCTGGGGAGCCTGTGGGGTGGTCGGTCGGTTTTTTATATCGCAAACAACTACCGCAAACCGGCTTAAAGTCGTCTTTATCTTTTTTTGGGCAGCTATCCGAGCTATGCCCTTCGGCGCAATGTTTACAGCATGGCTTTGTGTCACGACAGAATTTAGCGGTGTGCCCGTATTGTTGACAGTTAGCGCAGCGCACGAGCTCAACATCATCGACGAAGCGACACATCGCCCAGTCGATAAAAAGTTTTTCTTTTGTTTCGATGAGGTGTTGACGCACTTTAGGGTCTAGTTCGATACCTATCCATTTTCGATTATTATATTCTTTGTTTAAAATACGACGTCTTACTATTTTTGTGGAGGTCATGAATTGATCTTGTGTCACATTAATTTCGCCGTTTACGTTTTGGTTGTAAAGAGATAAAAGAAAATTATCGTCTGTAATGTGTTGAGGAACATCTTTGATAAGGATGCGCGGGCTACGCCCCTTGGGTGTCTCGAGACGGAGACCGGCAGATTTTAGCGCTTCGACTGACTTTAATTTTTTAACTTGCGACTCGCTCGTGAGGCGCAGAAGCACGCCCGAATTCGCTGTTTTCTTAACGCCGTGAAATTGAAAACCGTCGGCCGGGTTTATGACTTTCATCAAAGCCTGCTTGGTCTCAGTTGCCGATTTTAATTCCGCCGATTTTTCTTGCGTGGGGTAGGCTATAACACACGGGAGTGGTTTACGTGTCTCGACGGGGGGAACCGATTTCGCGAGTTTCAGTTTGAGGGCCTCGGAATAAGAGACCGGAGGCGCCGCGGGGGCCGGTTTCACGACCTGATTAAGTTTAACGGATATTAAATCCCGCTCCAAATTCGCGACTTTGGTTTCAAGTGACGAGTTTTTAATGGCAAGAAGAGAAACTATAGTTGTCAATTTTTGTGTCATGTTCATTATATCGGATTTATTGGCAAAGTTATTGCGCCTCGAGACAGTGTCGTTAGCGAATTCGTTAATTTTACCCAAGTACGAGGACGCTTCGCGGACTAACTCGCAGTAATTAAACGAATCATCGACTGCGCTGCTAGTGTCTAATAGTGAAATAACCGGGGACTGCGGCTCGTCCCTTATGGGTTGGTGCCGTTTTTCGACTGGTGACACGGAAGAAGGCGATAGTTCGGACAGCAAACGTTTGCCGGACGACGTTGGCGGGGAACGAGGTATGCCGTCCCTTCTTTCAAATGGGTTGGTATTTTTATCTGGCGGCATGTTATTATGACTAGACATTATGTCTTGTTTTTAAAAGTTAACAACAACAATAACACTATTTATGATCAGCTGATCGCAAGGCCGGGCGCCCGGAGCTGCGCGCGCGGTACCGACGATACAATATCTTTACCTACCTACAATTCCTTACTGTTAAAAATGAACAAAGGGAATTACTTACCGAGTTAAATCCAATAAAATACGGGCAAATGTGATCAAAAACTTACAGTAAACGTAGATGACACCGTTACCTAGCTTTTTACACACACTCAGCACGCAATTAACGATTTTAACCACCGAAAACAATTTTAATTCCCGGAGCGCACGTCAGACGATGTTAGCCGTACCGAGTCCGCGGGGGGAGGGACATGTTTGAACAAACCGCTCATCATGTTCTCTGGGAGTGCAGTCTCTGGCAGGACGAAAGAACTAATATGCTAAACAACCTATTCTGTACATCTGGAGTCGCATACTACGGTGATCTCGTGGACAGCGCTAGGAACTTCCGTGCCTTCAAGCGTTTTTGTCACAATTATTATTGGCAACAGTCAAACACAATAAGCTCCAATATTAACTTAGCTTAGCTTAGGAGTCACAATTATTATTAACCTTATTTCCGTGGTGCTCCCCCTTAAGTTCTTTGACTTTCGGTCATTGCAACTTTGTGCTGTCTCCCGCTTTTATGGGGAGGGAAATTGGAATCTTCCTACTCCTCCTATTTTCTTCTGATTAAGTTCGTTGCGGGTCCCAAGACAGTTTTAGCATGTCCCTCGGGCTCCCTGAGATCATATCAAAGGGTTTTCGTGGTTGGATACCGCTGTCGATCCTGGCGACACAGGAGATACAGTGGTGGGAATGTGTGGTGGGCCAAAGCCCGTTTAAAAAAAGCTATAATATTGCCATGTCTCATATTATGTAACTAAAAAGAACTTTTCCGGGCTGGTACCGACTTCAAAAGTACGAAGATTGAGTACAGAAATAGTTGAAGGCGAAGTCTGAAGACGCCACTATAATTATTAAGGAATAAGAATTATTTGATTCTTTTTAGAGTATTACTTTTGTTTTTACCTTGGAAGTTGGTTTTAATTTTTTGTTAAAAAATAATTGCGTAAATATTTTCAGATTGAGATGTAGTTTAATGGGCATTGTCCAAAAAAAATCACATGTACTTTTTATATTTTTTTCGTTAAAATAGGGTATTTTAAGAATATAAATTAAATAATTTTGAAATTCATTGGCTAGTTTTTTCTCAATACATTTTTAAAGTTTCGCTGTGACGTCATCATCGGCGGCCAATTGACCTCTGCAGTATGTTTTTTTTCCTTTCAATCTTATTTATAATGGCTGGTTCGTCAAATATAAGTTCTCATTATATGAAAGCTGATACGAGAAGCTTACCAAAAGTTCGAAACGTAATGTTGGTCGAATTTATAGCTAATTTAACGCCATTGAAGGTCAAACTAAGGTTAAACATATTTATTCAAAAATATAAGTAACTAATGGGTATTTTTTTCGTTTATATACAGAAAAACGATCACTGACCTTATTCCTCGAAATGTTTTTGTAATGAGCAAAATTAAAAAAAATGGACAATCCCCATTGCGGCATCCATACTGTGGAAGTGTGTCTGTCTGTTACGTCTTCACATCCAAACCGCTGAAGCGATTTAGCTGAAATTTGCTATGGAGGTATGTTGAGTCCCGGGAAAACCCGGAAAATGTACGGTTCCCGATAAACTAATTTTGGCGCAATGGAGTTGCGGGCATCAACTAGCAGACATGTGCAATCTTTGCATCACGAGTCACGACACTTACTCTCATTCAGTCGTATCAAAGACGTCAAAAGTGTGTACGCGCCCTTAGACCAACCCCTCGTGACGTCACAGACGTTACGTAACTACCCACGTCAACGGATATTGTGCAACACCTGATACAAGTGCCGCTGACATAGAGCTCAATATTGTGTGTAATTAACTGTAATAATAGCAGACGGATTGGCAAATGTCCCGATACAATGTCCCGCCGGCCCTTGATCCAAATAAAATTTGATAATTAGATGCGTCTACTGATATACAAGACAAACAGCGGAGGTATTTTTAACTACGCAAAAGTGGACGCACCTGTATAGTTGCTTTGATAAAGGCCGCGTTTCCACTGACGCGGAGCGGAGCGGAAAGGAGCTTAGCGGTGCCGAATTGACCAATCACCATGCTCGAAATTTTCGCTCCGCTTCGCTGTCATTCCGCTGGAATAGCACGATTGGTCAATTCGGGCACCGCTAAGCTCCTCTCCGCCCCGCTGCGCATCAGTGGAAACACACCCTTTTATAACGGATATTGTGTTCTTTTTAGATTCAAAAGTAGACGCGCTGATCACAGCGCTAAATAATTTTCTTCTACAGAGAATAGAGCATCATAGTTAATAGTAATATTATAGACAGACATTTAACTAGCTTTTTTATACACTGACACTTTAGGAGTGGCGGCAGAGATTGAAATAAATACAGACAGGCAAGCGTGTAGCGTGCAAGTTGCCCACTCCATTATTTTGCTTCCGCTCTCTGTTGTAACAATGTTGCAAGTTCAATGTTTTCTCCCACCTAATTACAGTTTAAAACCTTGCTTCAAAAACACTAACGGTCGTCAGCGAAACATTAAATTATTACTTAAGTTAAAAATGTAGAGTTTGATAAAATAAAGCTTATGTCGAAATCCTCATTAAATTAAAGTTAAGCAATCATTAAATATCTGTGCAGCGGTTAGTATAGTTTTCAAACCGACAATATTAATATTTCGCAATTAACTACAGTAAATAGTGCGCAGCGTTATGATTGTGGTATGAGTATGATACTGGCCATACCATAAATAAAAGTCAATGACTTTGCCAACGTCTGGTATGCGATGTTGTCACGTTAACACACGCTCGATACGTTTCATACATCTACTAGGTTTTTCCCGCGGATATACTTGCGTAATTAATATGAAGACGATAAAAGAAGCCTACCGGCTAACAGAATCTTAAGTTAGACTTTAAATAATGAGACAAATGAGAAACCACCTTTTTTTTGGAAGTCGTTTAACCCATGAAGCCCCATAAGGACACCGGTGTCCGCGACAACAATAGAATAACAATAGATTTCCAAGAATCCGCGATCAAAGGATTAAAGAGAAGCCTATCAACCTACGTAGGTTTTGTGTGTGTGTGTGTTTAATTTAAATTTAATATTGTGTTGTGTGATTGTCAAAATAAACTTTTCTTATTATTATTATTATTATGTTTGTGTAAGGTATTCCTTGCTCACGGGCAATTAAATCCCGGACCTTTGGAGAGAAGAGATGCTGAATGTATGCTTGAATTTTAACAAATTGGTCATACTTTGGAAGCTGATATCATGAGTATAAGAAACAAAAATAGAAAATTTAAAACGACAAAAGGAATGTTGATATACTGAAGATTATTGCTGTATTTTTATTATAACTTTGTAGCTTTCAGATTATGAGTTTATAAGGTTTTAAAAACGGTCAATTGCGGAATCTCCGGACGGAACGCCAGATGGCCAAGGTCGTTTGCTCGGGGGACGACCTTAAAGTCAGAACTCAGACATCGATTGACTGGGATAGTCTTCCCGGCGCCAGGCCAGTATAACAGTAGTTTTTCTTACGAACTTCGAAAATCAAACTTTTCGTGCTAGACAACAGTTCTATCATGTTAAGGGCGTTCCGTCCGGAGATTCCGCAATTGAACCTTATAAACTCATAATCTGAAAGCTACAAAGTTATAATAAAAATACAGCAATAATCTTCAGTATATCAACATTCCTTTTGTCGTTTTAAATTTTCTATTTTTGTTTCTTATACTCATGATATCAGCTTCCAAAGTAAGACCAATTTGTTAAAATTCAAGCATACATTCAGCATCTCCTTAGGATTTACAAATTACTTTTATTTGAAACTCACGCCAATAGATCGACAATATCATAAACTACATATTCGCCGTTTAAATTTTTTTTAGGACAATTTTGAACCAAGATAAGTAAAAATAATAGGGTTTTGGCGCGATCTCGGCAACGCGGCAAATGTATGGCCAAGGTCGTTTGCTCGGGGGACGACCTTAAAGTCAGAACTCAGACATCGATTGACTGGGATAGTCTTCCCGGCGCCAGGCCTGTATAAGTTATTGGAACGCGGCGATTCGAGTATGATTCCGTAAACACTACATAAGGGCCTGTGTTCACTTTGATTACTGCGAGTGCAGGTGATTAGTGATTAGGATAAATTAAATGACTTGCACTAATCAGTCGCTGTCCACACTTATGGCTGGTTTACACGTATAATTTGGAGTGCCTGCCCGAAATGTGTCAAGTGACAAGCCCCGCCTGCAAACTTAACAGAAAATAGTCAAAATTCAAATTTCCTTGTTTAGTACTTAACTAAATTTTAACTTGCTACTTACTACTAAATTGTGTGCAATAGGTAACTTAAAATTTAGTTAAAATTTAGTTAACTACTTATCTACTTAATACGTGTAAACCAGCCATAACTCTAATCACCTGCACTTATCAATAATCAAAGTGAATACAGGCCATGAGTAGCCAAGTTCTAGTTTAGTTGTGGAACTTTGCACATAACTCATAGACTCGCTTCAGCGTAGTCTAACTAGGTCCTAAAAGTCATAATGAAAATCTTATTACAATAGAATCCAGCCCGAAACAATAAAGCTATTTTTATGAAATCCTGACTAGCCTTCATTGCGTATAATATACAATATCTATTCCTGAAATGCATACTACCATGTGGAGTTTGGATGCTACTCGTATACTTGATTTACTGTAAATTAGTATGCTTGCAAGCTATATAAGACCAGCTGTCCCGGTGAACTTCGTGTCACAGCCCACAGGTCACTTTAAAACCTTCCCTGGACTTCTACGAATATTTTAAGACTAAAATCAGCCCAATCCGTTCAGCCGTTTTGATTGATATTTGAAAATCCATATATATATATACGGCGGAATATAGATAATACACAACTTATAATTACTTCTAAAATTACTTCTAAACCTACTTGGAAAGCCAAGCCCAATGGTATGACAACGTTACTGTTATAACTATAATTCAACTTGTTCAGATTTCATCTGTTAGGAGTAAGCTGTTTTCCCTCAACGTAGTTCTCAATCATCTATTCTTGAAATCCATACTGCCATGATGACTTGCTATGCTTGTTTTGCGCGGTACAGTTATAATGAATCTGGAGGCACGGTAGTGCCCCAGCCAAGCTTTTTAGCAAAGGCACGGCCGTACCATACTTTTCTTGAAGCGGTTCGCAGCTATTTCACACCAATCTTTATCTTCGATGTTAACAAAGCTAGGGATTCAGAATTTCGGCCACAAGGAGCAAGTATTAAAACTAGTTTAACCTCCAAATTATATGAAATTTCGATTAATAGTTTAATAGTTACGGATGGTCAAAGTTACTACATTTTGTCACTCACTGACATATAGATCATCAAAATTCTAAGGTACTTCTAGCAGACTTAGAACCTCGAAATTTGGTACCCGGATAGGTCTTTATTTACAATGAAAGGAAAAATTATGAAACCGGCTAAGTGCGAGTCGGACTGGCGTACATAGGGTTCCGTACCGTAAATTTGTATGGGAGACGCCCTTAAATAATAAGTATATTTAATTTTTATTATAAATTATTAAAGTTAATGTACAGCTGAGTATTTTCTGAAATTTTCAAAAATCTTTCTGTTACCATTATGGATATAGAGCAAAATAGGGGGAAAAAATCGTGTTAGTTGTATGAAGCCCCCTAGCTATTAATAATTTATTTTATTTGAATTGGACAACGAATAACAAAACTACAGGAAATGTAACTCCCATACTTCAACCGTTTTAAATTTGGCTCCTTTTCGAACACTAAAATATGACAATTTAGATTCTCGCCAAGGTCGTTTCCCAGGTAACGTATCATAATATTGCGCGCTGAGTGACAGCCTGCGCGGTTATTATCAATGTCACAGTTATGAAACAAAGCAGATGGCATTATGCAGCATACACCAAACATATCCACTATCACGAAGAAAGGAGTACATACTCGTAATTATTATTTTAAAATCGAACATTTTCCTCTGATCCTTAAATCGTCGATAATAATAATATATAATAATTTTGACCAAACCGTGTACGACTCGGACGAATTTAAAACTATCCAGAGCACCTAGACAAGACGTTTTCAGACTACAAAAATATATGTGCTAAATTATTACAGAACTAGCGCGACTTCGTCCGCATGGACTTCAGTTTATAGCGCGCGGTGTCAACAAAATTGGTGTCAAAAAGCTTTTTAAAACCCTGGTACCCCTCAAATCAAAATATCTAAAAACAGCTGTGCAGTGCGCACATAATATTTAATTTTTTTATATTATACCTAAAGCTTATTTAGCCCCCCATTACACAACTTTAGCTTTACCTATAAACTATTTAGCATTGGTAGGTTTAAGGTTTCGTCACTCATCACAGCGTAGATAAAGTACTGAGTACTGACTACTAAGTAGAGTAGTGAGTTGTTCATTATTTATAGACGTTCATAACAATCGCAAAAATCGAAAAACGGTACTCAACTTGGTACCACCTCTTATAGAAAGATGCACGAGCAAGCGATATCGCGATGTAGGAGACGCACGGCGCCATCTATTATGATTTTTGGAACTAACTTAATTTGAACAAATTTACGCATTTTCACCCCCTTACAACCCCCTTTTCCGGTTAAAAAGTAGCCTATGTCCTTTCTCAGGCTTTAGACTATCTGTGTACAAAATTTCATTACAATCGGTTCAGTAGTTTTGGCGTGAAAGCGAGACAGGCAGACAGACAGACAGAGACACTTTCGCATTTAAAATATTAGCAAAGATTATTACAGAACTGAAATAAAAAACTTACGGTAGGTACAAATGCAGATTTTCGTAATCTCTTTAATTTTCGGTCATTACTCATACAAAATATATCATGACTAGTGCCCGGAAAAATATGTACAAAAAATCCAAAATATGTACATAAAATATGGACTAAAAAATCGAAAATATGGAAAAATATGGAGTATTAAATAGAAATATGGAAAAAATATGGAGTATAAAATTCCAAAAATTAACAGTTGTTTTAGTGTTATAGGTAAGAAAAGAATCACTCGTGACAGTTAACAAAGAGATAGAGGCCAGAAATATGCTATGCTGGCTTTGCCTTTGCATATTTGGTAGGCCAGAAATATGCTATACTGGCTGTGCCTATGCATAAATGGTTTGGGAATAAACATATGTGACAGTATTAACTGTACAACTTGCATGACATGCTGATCATAATATTGTAACCATGACAGCACGTAACGCACGCATGCTGCATGATTTGACGTGGGAGAGCCGTGCTTCGGCACGAATGGGCCGGCTCGACCGGAGAAATACCACGGGCTCACAGAAAACCGGCGTGAAATAGCGCTTGCGCTGTGCTTCGCCGAGTGATTGAGTTTACTGAAGGCCCAATCCCCTACCATTTTCCTTTCCCTGCCCTTCCCTCTTAAAAGGCCGGCAACGCACCTGCAGCTCTTCTGATGCTGCGAGTATCCGTGGGCGACGGAAGTTGCTTTCCATCAGGTGACCCGTTTGCTCGTTTGCCCCCTTATTTCATTTTAAAAAATGATCGTCTTGGGTTCGCTTAATATTGGCTAAATGATCCCTGCACGTTACCACTCACAATTCACGATATTTTTTTACTTCAGTTTTTGTTTAGCCATGTCAGGTAACATGACCTTCAGCATAGCCGAAACTTTATTTTCTATTTCTTCAATAATCTTCTTTGAAAACAGAATACCGAAAATATATAATAAATAATAATATAAAACGCGCGAGGAACGAAATACGCAGCCGCATGGTGGCGGGAACGTATTTTTTTTTTGTATTTTAGTGAAAATATGGACGATTGTGACATTTTCTTGCAAAATATGGACTTATCTTTGTAAAACCCTAAAATATGGAAAAATATGGAAAATAAAACTTGGGATTTCAAAGTCTAAATATCATAATTCGTGTAAAAACACATTCCCTAATCATGACTATTAAAGTGTATGCTACATAAACGAGTAATCTGGCTCGGCATCCAATTCAGTTCGTTTCTTACTAAACGAAGTACGAACGGCATTATAAAAATAAGATACTCCATACTGATGTCAGTCAGACCCCCGGTTATGAATTATGATTAAATTGTTACATCTTGCATAACACTGTCCATGGCGACTTTGTAAAAATTTTGTAATTATATTATTTTTTGATTATTGCATTTTAACAATAACATGTAAACTTAATAAGACAAACACAAAGAGACCAGCTTAATTTTACGCAAATACCCTGGCATCCAACTTAAATAAACCATCTTTTTGGGCATGTTTTTGGGTCGGAAAAAATACAAGAACTTTACCTAAGCATAATTTAAAAAAAATCACTTACTGATGAAACTTGAAAGGTTATTCCTGTATTAAAAGTCGTATCTGTGTGACTTCTACACCATTTCACAGGGCATTTAGGCATTTTAACAACGAAAATTTTGTAAAAAGCTACGTAAAAAGCATAAAGTTAATATAGTAAACCAAAAGTAAACAAATTGTAAAATGAGTTTGACAATAATTATCATGTCAACCTGGTTGAACGTCACTCGAGTATATATACACGAAAAATGTGTACCGAACACATGCATAAATGTGCATGTATTCGGGTCACATTTTGTAGCCATTTGGTGCACTTTTTTGGACGGAGTTACTCTTCCTGTAGTTTAAAGTTCACTGGAATTGGACTATTAGCTTTTATAACGATACCAGAAATACATAATATGTGAAAATTGCAACTACTTAGCTATGTCGGTTCTCGAGATCCAGCCTGGTGACATAAGGATGATCGACGGACAGACAGCGAAGACTTATTATTTATTGATAATAGGATCCCGTTTTCATCCTTTGGGCAGGGAAACCGAAAAACTCAAAAATAATATACATAATAATAATATATTATATGTAGTAGTTTATTAAATAAAAGAAAACATTTTTATGTGTGTAACTTTACAAGAACAGTATGAGTTTCGACTGCATATTTGTTATAATGAAATGGTATTGATTAAATAAAAAATAGTATTAACAACGTTCACAATGAAACAATAATTAAATTAGATTAAAATATAAATGTAATCAGTACTGCGATATACATTTCTTACTCGCTCGATATAATATACTCGTAATATTATGGGAGTTTTAAGTTATCACATGAAATAAGGTGTGCTCCTTTCCTGCGAGGAACGTTGACGCTTACATCAGTGCTGCTATGTATTCAACGCTATGCAA
The DNA here is from genome assembly GCA_937595015.1 of Polyommatus icarus. Lineage (NCBI taxonomy): Eukaryota > Metazoa > Arthropoda > Insecta > Lepidoptera > Lycaenidae > Polyommatus > Polyommatus icarus. The sequence continues at coordinate 19,606,626 of OW569323.1, read as the reverse complement.
ATGACCACCTTCAAGTAGGTATTAAAGCTTAAAAGTCAATTAAAATATTATATGAATAAGTTTTCGCGAGTATCACTCATGATATTATAAGTTTAAACACTTACGGATTTTGTCGCGGAGCACTTTTATTAATCCCGATGGTTCGGCTGCTTTACAGCGGCAGTGGTCACGGGTGGATTGAGGTGACAGGTGTCCAATTTCTTGAACTACCCGAAGACCACCCGTGACCACGGCCACTGTAAAGCAGCCGAAACGTCGGGATTAATAAAAGTGCTCCGCAACAAAATCCGTAAGTGTTTAAACTTAAAATATCAAAATATATGAATATTAATAATCGACTCAGAACTAACGCAGCCTCAAAAAATAATATAAAGAAGATAGAGAATGAGAACCAAGCTAAGTACAGAAAAGTTATAACGTGACCTGAAAAGAAAAGAAACAAAAACCTTAAAAAAAGAAATGAAATCCCACCAAAACATGAAATGTAAAAGGAGCCAAGCAAAATATTGCATAGCTGTAATACTTCTGTCGTAAAAGTTTTCAGATCACATTCAAGCCAAGCCTTCAACTTATTTTTTAATTTAAATCAACATTTAGTAAATGTATCAATAGATTTCTTTATTTTATAATAATTATAGTGGCTTGGCAATGAGCATTAGAGAAATAACATAATATATTGGGTACCATCGGCCACATGCGTCGTTACATACTAAAACACTTATCCTTGCCGTCTGTGTAAGTATGAACTCTTTCAAATATGCAGTTTTAAATTAAATTTGTTTCTCTTGTGCTCATTGCCAAGCCACTATAATAATTATAAAATAAAGAAATATATTGTTACATTTACTAAATGTTGATTTAAATTACAAAATAAGTTGAAGGCTTGGCTTGAATGTGATCTGAAAACTTTTTACGACAGAAGTATTACAGCTATGCAATATTTTGCTTGGCTCCTTTTACATTTCATGTTTTGGTGGGATTGTAAAGTACTAAATATATAACACACGACTTACAAACCTACTTGGAAAGCCATTTTTCCCAATAGTGTAACTGTTATTGCTATGATTCAACTTGTTTAGATTTCATCTGCTAGGAGTAAGTTTGTCCTCAAGGTTGTTTTGAACGAGATACCTTTCGTGAATTGTCGTAAGTCAAATACGTGAGTTACGTACAATAATGCACTGAGTACGGCGCCGCGTCGCAATGCGGTACACAAAAATGTTCCCGCTAATCGATGGCCAGGGTACATTTCCTGTTTAAACATTCATCTTTATGTTTTAAGGTAGCTGAGACTCTGTATACCCGACTGCGTCAGAAGGGTAATGTTCTTATTTAATACTAAGGTATGTGTTAGTGGCGTAGGGTTATTTTAACTCTATATCGGCTACATTCGACTTAAAGCACACGATTTCTAATTATTATACAGGCTAGGGCTGTCCTCTAAACCATGATCATTGATCAGCCTTATAGCCACTGGTATATTGTTACGGACGAATATTATAAATGCGAAAGTGAGTCGTTCTGTCTGATCTGTAACCTCTTCACGCCCAAACCCCTGAACCAATTTTGCTGCAAAAGTCCAGAAAAGGATAAAGGATACTTTTTATCCCGGCATAATATACGGTTTCCACGCAATAAACGAATTTTGGCTCCATAGAGTTGCGGGTGTCATCTAGTTATTACATGATATATTTTATTTGCAGACTCTTGAGGTAGAGCCCAAAAAAATTGCCGCTTTTGAGCTTAAGTATACTCAAAATGTTAAGGTATTTGATGGATCCATTCTTAAGAAAAGCTTTATCACGTGAACAAAGTACCAACAAGTAACTTACGAGTATAAGGTTGTTATGGTCGAGTTTATAAGTACTTAGCGTGGCTGATTAAAGCATCGGTATTATGAAATTTTTCGTGCTTGGTATTATTTCCGCGTTCTTATGTTACTAATGGTTAAGAATAAAAAGGTACCCATTAATAGAAATAGTTGACCTTGTTCACTTTCATCCGTACTTTGCCTTGTTTTTAGAGTTCCGTACCCAAATAGAAAAACCTGTCTATCATGTCGATTTGGTGTTTCAAATCGTAACATAATTTCGAACACAAGATTTTTCGCTCTTATAGCAAGAAGAGTAAAGCGTGGCTTTAGCTCTGTACAGCTCGAAATACAGCGTTTTGCAATGAAAAGTGTACCTACTGTTGAGAAAAGTCTTACCCTTCTCGAATAAATTAGACGTCTCCGTTTCGTCAGCATCGATATAATAATGACATTATGAAAGCTTTAAAACCACCCATTATCCTTAAAATATCCATACTTCCATACTAATATTATAAATGCGAAAGTGTGTCTGTCTGTTATCTATTCACGCTTAAACCGCCGAACCGATTTTGCTGAAATTTGATATGGAGATACTTTGAGTCCCGGTAAAGGACATAGGATAAAATGTCCGATTCCCGGGCGGTAGATTGCGCAATGGAGTTGCAGAGATCAACTAGTAGACTATAATATGCCGTCTATCCATAATAACGCGACACCTACTCTCATTCAGTTGTATCAAAGACGTCAAAAGTGTGCACAAACCCTTAATGTGGCTTTCGGATCTTTGCCGCATATTCAATACTTAATTGAATATGCGGCAAAATCCACCTGCGTTGAAAGAAAAGTGTCATAAGCTTTGTCCACACTGGGTCTTTTTTGTTCATCAAGGGCATGCGTGTCAATGCGTGTCATGCGCTGTCAACAGCGAACGTGAGGCATGCGACATGCCCGTGACGCGCGTTGAAATCGTATCACTCGCTATGACACTTTTCTTTCAACGCGGGTGGATTTTGACGCATTCAATTATTGAATATGCCAAACGAAAGTTGAATAAAAAGAGGATGACGAAAATTGAAGATGAAATTGCATAATGTGGACATAGCTATAGCGAGCGCTACGATTTCAACGCGTGTCGCGGGCATGCCTCACGTTCGCTGTTGACTGCGCTATAACGCATGCCCTTGATGAACAAAAAAGGCCCAGTGTGGACAAATCTATAAAGTAGCATTCTATTTCAACTTTTACCGGTCGCGGTCGCTCGCGGCAAAGATCCGAAAGCCACCTTTAGACCAACCCCTCGTGACGTCACAGACGTTACGTAAAGATATTGTAGTCTAATAATTATTTATGTATTAATTTTGCAGAGCTGTTGACACGAGAATGAGACGCGATGAGTCGGCGAAGAGCATAACGAAGCTACGCCGCCACAGCGAGGTGCGGCCGGCG